>JAUPFN010000019.1:18643849-20062993 GCA_036924255.1 Apodemia mormo | reverse complement strand
ATAATAAAATGTACCATTTACTTCTAAGCATTGATAAATAAGGGTTTCTTTTCCGTTATTTCCTGAACTTGAAAAATTGTAATACCCTAATATCTTAGAAGTCATCGATAACTGTAGTAGGTAGTGCGACAACTTCAGTGCTGCATTCCAAAAAAGATTAACTGTGAACATTGACACATAATATTGCAGTTTATGCACGAAATCTGCAATTGCAATTAAGCACTAAGTACATAAACACAAATGGCAGCAAAAAGTAAACAATGTAACAGTTTTAAGCTATGTCTGTGTAGCCCACAAGATACTCTAAAAAAATACTATACGTTTAACACCGTCGTACGCTACAAATTAGCGTTGCAAAGTTGTTTTTTTTATATTTAATTTAGACTAATTGATAGACTAATTAATAAGAAAATTCATATTTTACCTAATAATTGGTACCTTGTACTTTACATTAGATTTCTTAGATGTACAATTGTTAAACACCTACTTCTCTTGAACCCTTATCAATCATCTGGTTTATATGTCGTTCCTGCTTTATGACTCCTACTGTGCCTTGCTTTATTTTTTCTTGTATTTCATTTAACTAACAATCACCCTCTGGTCGAAATTAGACTATAGACTAATAAAAATTCATCTGGGCTTGACAAAAGACTATCTGTAAACAGTAGTAGGTAGGTACATGTGTGTATGTGTACTATTATGATGCATTTAAACTAATAAAGCGTGTGCAATGTGTATTCTTACTGATTTTACTGTATGTTCCTATCTTATCTAGACTATCAGTTATAGTTATATGTAATAATATATTGACGATGACATCATGTAGCTGACTCCAGGTGAATTGGACAACCTAAATCCAACGAATTGTTCAGAAAAATTGTATTAAGTTTATCTATATGTCGTAAATATTCTCGTCCCTTATTCTATCATTCTTACCATGAGTCTTACGCGAAAGAATATTAAAATGTTCTATTGAGAATTTCTACTTGACCATTTATCCTTAAAGTAGCCACAACGATAATAAGTTTTGATAGAGTTCTTTATAATCCTTGTACACGGAGAGCCAGTAAAACAATATCTGACTGTTGGAGTTAGAGTGCCGGGAGAGGAAAAAAACTAATGATCTCTTTAATAATACGGATGGTATGTATGTTAATTTTTCAATCTTGACACTATGTCAACATCAAATACAGTTTAGTGGTTCTAAAGACAAGTGACAATTTTGAATTAGATACTAAGTAAATTTTAATTCTACTGAGTAACGCTATTAAGGCGCTACTCCAACTCAAACTAGAATTGTTATTACTCAACTTGTAGAATATTTATAAAAATATTCTACAAGTCTCAGTTTTTGTATTTGTTTTTTTTTAATAGTACCCTATTAGTAGCTTGGAAATGTCAGTATGGAGTGAGTAGTTAAGTCCGTAGTGTCTACGCAGTTGGACCATAAAGGGCTATGTCTATTCACTAGTGCACTTTTGGCCTCATCAAAATCAGATTTCTCAAGAGTTTATCTAATTATCAAAATTATTGAATTTGCTTAGTAAGCCTGTTAATCATCTAACTATGTATATTTTTTCACTTTATGAACCATCTAAAGAAACAACTTTCATGAAACGTCTAAATAAAAGCAAACCCACAGAATGTCTGCAAAAGTTTTGCTTTATTTTTTTGTAGCGTCTTCAAATATCAATCATGTACATGCAATTATTTTTTTTTTACGTTTTGTATTTTAAAATTGAAAACCATAGTTTTATATCTCAGATTAAAATATTAATTCAGAAAGAAAAACTGATTACGATCAAAACAAAATATTCTTGTTATGCCATAAACTAAATTTTGCTTCTCTATATGTTTCCGAAAATATCTAGGATTTTTAATAAAATGATCTTTAAAGTTCTTATGCTTAAAATTGTTCTAACAATATTGAGAAATGTATGTTAAAAATTATTAGATTTAGCACATTTCTTTTAAAATAGCTAGAGTTAACATTAACTAGGGAATATTTGTGCCTTATTCCATGAACAGTGATTTTTAGGAGACAAAGATAATACATACTTTGTAATATCTTATGAATTTTCTTATTAATTAGTCTATCAATTAGTCAAAATTAAATATAAAAAAAACAACTTTGCAACGCTAATTTGTAGCGTACGACGGTGTTAAACGTATAGTATTTTTTTAGAGTATCTTGTGGGCTACACAGACATAGCTTAAAACTGTTACATTGTTTACTTTTTGCTGCCATTTGTGTTTATGTACTTAGTGCTTAATTGCAATTGCAGATTTCGTGCATAAACTGCAATATTATGTGTCAATGTTCACAGTTAATCTTTTTTGGAATGCAGCACTGAAGTTGTCGCACTACCTACTACAGTTATCGATGACTTCTAAGATATTAGGGTATTACAATTTTTCAAGTTCAGGAAATAACGGAAAAGAAACCCTTATTTATCAATGCTTAGAAGTAAATGGTACATTTTATTATATATTTCTCATTTTAAAGACGCTAGTCAACTAATGTGATATGAGAGTTAGTCGGTGTTATTTTCCAAATACTTTGTGTTGATTCTTAGGAGGTGGAAAATTAAATACTTACTGATCTTTAGTGCTAGTCAATTTTAAAATCTGCTAATTTCCTTAAACGGTCCAATTCATCTTAAAAACCATGTGTTGGTCTTAAAATATCAGCCCTATAGACGACTAGCATTTGGTTTAGTAAGCTAAAACATCGAGCATTTCCTAAACCAAATGGTATTCTTAAGCATTCGTATAATTGTTTCTATAATCGTTTTCTTTATAAGCATCTTTTGAAACATTACATATGTACGGTGGTTTGGTTCCGTACAGAGTAAAATACAAGTTAAGTTCAATATTATGTTTATTGAAAGCTTAACTTATACTAAAATGGTTTAATGGTAAAAATGGTGAAATATGGTTAGGTGAGCACGCGAACCGATTGGCGGCTTGACGCGAACTGGTTAAAATATGTAAATTATAATAACGCGTGGCGACATATACGCTGACAATGCCAAACGTGATGTACGGCACTGTCGACAAGCTGTTGCCCGTACATGCTGCCACCGCGAGAGAAGAAGAATGATGGTGAAAATGGTACAAAAAATAAATGCTTGAATATTTAGTGAGTGACGTGAGACAAGGTGATAAACAATTTTTGCTTATTCTAATGGCACTCTAGCGTCTCTATCACAATAATCACTAAAATTATGCTTATGCACTACGGGAGAAGTGGACTGGTCTTTCACTTTACCACTACACTTAACACTAGATTGCCCATGGTCAACTACACTTACACACTGGTCACTAACACTGTACACAAACGCTGCGTTCGCCAGACCCCGCGGCTCAGGGTGCGGTGGGTCCGGCCTGGCAGGCGCTGGCGCTGCGCCAGCTGCTGCCGGCGCGTTGGAGTCTCGGCGGCGGCTGAGGCGCGGGCACCGGCCCCGGCCACCATCACACCCGCCACCATATCGCGACGTAATGGTGAACGTCGTGAACCACTCTTTAGACCACTCTCTGAACGCATTTGTTTTATCTTAACGCCTATATCGTCTAGATCGTGATCGTAACCACCCGCTACTGACGCTGGCTCCGAATTCAGCGACACGGACTTTCTGTTCTGGTTAAAGATGTGGTTGATGGGGAGAATGTCTATTGCTGGTATATCTGTCTTGATGGTTAAAGTATTATTATGCTGTCTCTGAGCATAAATGGTTATGTCGTTTCCTTTCAGTACACAATCTGGACCCAGCTTCGTGATACCGCTACTATTTAGATTTTTGGAAAATATTTGTTCATCACAGATGATGCGCACTGGACAAGAGTCGCAGCAAAAGAAAAAGTAAGTGTTCACATCATTTAACTGAGAATTTAGAAGTTCATTTAACTCAGAATTTTCTAAAAAGTTTTTATCGAGCAATATTTTGTTGAATACACGGAATATTCGTTTCTGAATTGGTTTCCCCTCTAATTTTTGAAACATCGAGTAAAAATTGTAAAAAAAATTGAGAATATAGAATTCAACCAAGGCTTCAAACATAGTTAGGTTTGAACAATATCGATAATGTAGTTTATAAGATATGGGATAATTTCGATAGTTGCATAAAATGTTTTATAGCTGTACAAAATGAATTTGTTTTCATGGCGTCTTTGAGAAATACAAACTTATTTTAATGCTGTAAAAATTGTATATACCAAGATTGTGTATACTGTATACTACAATACATGAATACACATAATATTATGTATTTTCGCTGCTACGGAACCTTTTGTAAGCGAGTACGACTCGCTCTTGGCTGGTTTTTCATTGATTAAAATAGGAAAAAACGAGAGATACAGAGTTGTTGAAGTTAAGGTTTTCGTATTTTGGAAGTAAAAAGTTGCAGTAAAATCTTCTTGATTGTAATAAACAATCTTGATTGCACTGTTGGAACCATTAAATACCAAAATGATATTTTAATAACGAAATACTGTGTAATGTAGGTATTCTATCTCTTTCTCACGCCCTGTTTGATGCTATACAATATACATTTATGTCTTTGCTTTTAATCGTGACGCATATTGGACTCTTTTTCGTGTACAAATCGCAACCATTATAAATAAGTTTCACTTTAAAATTTCATCAAATACTTACCGCAAATTGCAACGAAATCGGTTTATCTGTTCATTTAGCTTTCCAAAAATTGAAAAACAAACAAAAACCTATGCTTAAGTACTTACTTCTTTTAACCGAAAAAAAAATTAACGGAAAGTTTCGGGAATAGCCTGCAAGATCATGCAGTTTACATATTTTTATATTTTTCTGTTGCAGTGCGACACGCTCTTCAACTCTAAGTTGAAGAGCGTGAAGAGCTTGTCTAAAAAACTCACAATCGTACAAACTTAACACAAACATACTTCGTGTCATTTTTGTAAGCATTTAAATAAAAGACCGTAACCTTATTTAATTTAAAAAAAAAATTGATTTCCAATATGTCTTACCTTTGAAACCATTTTGAATAATTGTCTCTTGGAATCCTCAAGAAACGTTCCTTATATCATACCACTTCGTATCAGCTAGACTCATAAAAGTTACCAAATTATTATCGAGAACCCATTTTCTTTGTGATGCACTAACATAAAATTTATGATCACTAATTAATGTTATCGTTTGATTGTAATTTTGCAGCACAGAAGCGCCATATAGCGATCCGTAGTTTCCCATCACAATAGTACGGACTAACAAACGTTTTTTAACCCATTTAACGTCAATGGTGTATGTGACCGCAATATAGGTTCACCGTATTAATAAGTACTCTAAGTACAATTTATAATTTGGTCGACTATTATTCGTAAAAGCCTTCTTAGCTGTGTAGTCGGATAATAATACTAGTGTTAGTATAGTAAGTGTTATTAGTCTTAATCAGTGTATTTACGTATTGCATTGTGTTGTTTTGTATATTTGTGTTGTAAATACACGGTTTTAATATAAGTGGTGTTTTATTACACAATTACGAACGCGAAGCACGTAAGAGTAATAATACAAAATCATCTTGCTTCTCCTATCAACTCGAAGCTTAATTGGTCGAATTATATTGAACATTTTCGTAGAAAACAAAGACATTTTTCGGAAATTTTAGCAATGATCGTATTCCATACAAAGTTAAACTAATGTTATAGAACTCGGTATCTCTCTCATATTCGGTATGGGCTTAGCAACTATTTTAAGCAAAGTTATAGGCTGCAGTTAAAATATTAAATAATATATTGCCTAGAAAAATTAAGCTTAATAATGATGATTTGGGCCTTTTTATGCGTAGTAAAATACTGCCCGTAAAGATACAGTTCAAGTATATTTTATTCAAAGAAAACTTTTTTAACGAAACTTTTAAATATTTAGTAAAATATTCTATGCATACGTGAGCTGTTTCATCGAACCGGTTACGACATAGGGTCAATTCGCCTGTTTACGTCCACGCTCCGTCCACACACACTACGTTGGCAACTTTGAAGGAGAAAATAAAAAAGTTTCAGCATTAATTTTGAATATAAAATTAATGCAATGTATTAACTATATAGTCTATTTAAGTTTAACATAAAGTTTTTGTCGAAACATCTAGTAGTTTTTTTTTAAATTGACAGATATCAAAATTAGGCCATTTACCCAGTTCGCGTCCATAAATTCCTAATTGCATTTACACATGGACCATTTCACGTCCATCAATATAGAAAAGGAATATAGAGAATATTTATATGTAGTTTTTGAAGAAAAATTGGATTTCAACTATTGTTTATTTAAAAATATAGATATTTAAAAATCTACATTATTTTTATTGATAAAACTAATTTATATGTTAATTGATATGATAATTGATATGTTTTTTTAATTTTCTTCTGTGTTTGTTTTATTTTTTTGTAGTATCTGATAAACTCATCAAAACACAAAATCGTTCAATTAATTTTGATAGTATTTGAACATTTGTTTTGATTTTGATAAAATTGAATTCTATTGAGATTAAACAATCGCCTCTGTGATTTAGCGGTCCGGTTTCCGTGTTGAACACATAAGGTATCGGGTTCGATTTCCGGGTCGGGTATTTCAAAATGTTTTTTTCAGTTTTCTGATTAAAACAGCGCTGTCCGGGATTGGATAAATGCCTTGTTGGCGACAGGCTTGCTATCTATCACATTTGTGGGACTAAAGATAATAAATAAATATCGCTGGAAAAATTACACGAATTGATCTACCCTAAAGTAAGCAAACTATTTGATTGTGTTATGTGTTTTAGTCAATAATACTGATACATATAAATACGTATATATTGTTACACACATAATAAATACCCACACCCAAAAATAAAATCATCTATGATTATCACGCAAATGTTTGTCCCTGTTGGGAATCGAACCCGAACCCCATCGAATCGTAGTTAAGTTTGTAACCATTCGACCAACGGGACGGTTGAACAATCTTCAGATAATCGTGGGTGCACTGGTTGTACCTCTGCCTACCTCTTCGGGAATACGGGCGTAAAGATAGTATTAAGCAATACAACTATACACTAAAGTCTCATCACGCCCGGTTCCCTTGCATGGTAGGCAGATTAAACTGAACGTATATAGACTTTCAGTTCCCTGCGATACACCGGTTTGGTGCTTGGCGGGATGAGTGATGATCCCCTTTGCCGCATTTTACCGAATTGATATCGATTATCGACTATTTTCAGCGATAAAGGGACCAAAACCTTTAAATAATTTACACAACACGTATTTGCAAGGAGAATCTAGGGTAGGAATCGAATATCGATTTATTACAGAATCGGACTCGAAATTAAATCGATACATGCACCGATAAAAAAATTGAGATAATTACATTGGAGTTTTTCATTATAATAATATAACGTTACATAATAAGATTAATTAATTTTTCGTATTACTAATAACACAATTTAATGAATTACTATTTTTTTAATGTGACAATAAAATACTAAATAATCGAGTACGTTTTTAGTAGTCTGTGTAGATATTCACACAAATATTCCACTAAAACGTCACTAATAATGTACTGGATTTTAATATTATTATGTGACATATTAAATGGCCAATGGTAATGTTTATTTTTTATATAATTTGCCAATATTTTAGAATTAGACTTAATATATTAATATTTTAAGACTTATTATATTTATATAGTAAAAGTGTAGACTCAGTAATCAGCATCATACCTTGTAAAACAATTCTAACTCAAGAGTAAAAACTGTTTCAGGAAAGTGTTATGTATTTAGTACCATACTATACCCAAAATCAGTAGTTAGCTACATACACCATGAAAAATAATTAATACCTATTGTTAATCAGAAAAACAAAATTAATTAAAAACATTTTTTAATACACTCCGAATATCAGAGAAAATTGTGAATTTTTATCAATATTAAATAATTAATATCGATAAATTAATCTTCTCGATTCCACTCGATTCTAATATACGATACGAGTAAGGCGTTACAGTATGCACTATGACCACAGATTAATACTTTTCTCTCAATCACAATCCTTATTTATTGTAAAAACGAAACCCCGGACTTTTAACGAAAAATATTTTACTGTCGTTGTTAAAAAAATTAGACATCTTTTTAAAACAAAAATGGTTCTTGGCCACATCAAATGAGAATGCTGAAATTGGCAAGGTCCTTTGGTGTAGGCGTCCACTTCATTTTAAGTATTAACAAAAAAAAAATCAATTGATGTTAAAAAAGTTACGTCTTATGTCTATGGACTGGTTCCGCAGCTGAATTGAGTGGGTTTCTTAGTTGTATAAATTCTTTAAACGCACGCATACAGTTTACTACAGAAATTGGACATAAACAAATTAATTTCTTAGATTTAAATATAAGTATTATAGGAAACAAATTTAATTTTAAAATTCACAAAAAAGAAACATATAGTGACAATATCATACCGGCAGAATCTCATCATCCCATTGGTCATAAACATGCGGCCCTACGGATCTCGAAAATTAATGTCAGTTATTTCTTCATATAATTTTCAGTTATTACCTCTTAATGCCACCCATCATTCTCCGAATACTAATCCTTCCCTACTTGATTTGATTTTAGTCTCATCTCCTGAAATAGTCCAAACACATGGCCAGTTGATATCTTGTTTCTTTTACCATGACCTTCTTTATCTGTCTATAAAATTTCGTGTACCCAAGCAAAAACCTTTAATATCCTTACGTTTGTTTAACAAACAAAAACATCAACTTTGTTACAAAAACATCAACTTTTCTAAATTAAAATCAGATTTCTTATCAATTGACTGGTCTTTATTATATCTCCTTTCTGACATAGATAGTATAATTGATAAATTTAACACATTTTTGCTAAATTTATACGACAAACATGCTCCGTTATCTCGTGTTAAAATTAAACAAAATCCTGCGCCATGGCTAACAGATAAGATTAAGACATTAATGTCTAAAAGAAACAGGGCAACATCACAGTACACTAAATATCCGAATGACAATAATTTCGCAAACTTTTGTATGAAATCGGACCTAAGAAAGGTATCCTAACGTACTTTCGAACTACTTTATCCCTACCGGCCCCAGGTGAATATAACTTTATTTGACTTTTTATTTTTTTCTTTATCATATTGTCAATTACGCTGGCGTTATAACCATTGTTTATAGCTATTGCTTTAATAGTTGCTAATTCCTGTTGGTAACTCTCTTTATTAAGTGGTACAGACACTAATCGATGGACCATAGCATGTAGGGCCGCATGTTTATGACCAATGGGATGATGAGATTCTGCCGGTATGATATTGTCACTATATGTTTCTTTTCTGTGAATTTTAAAATTAAATTTGTTTCCTATAATACTTATATTTAAATCTAAGAAATTAATTTGTTTATGTCCAATTTCTGTAGTAAACTGTATGCGTGCGTTTAAAGAATTTATACAACTAAGAAACCCACTCAATTCAGCTGCGGAACCAGTCCATAGACATAAGACGTAACTTTTTTAACATCAATTGATTTTTTTTTTGTTAATACTTAAAATGAAGTGGACGCCTACACCAAAGGACCTTGCCAATTTCAGCATTCTCATTTGATGTGGCCAAGAACCATTTTTGTTTTAAAAAGATGTCTAATTTTTTTAACAACGACAGTAAAATATTTTTCGTTAAAAGTCCGGGGTTTCGTTTTTACAATAAATAAGGATTGTGATTGAGAGAAAAGTATTAATCTGTGGTCATAGTGCATACTGTAACGCCTTACTCGTATCGTATATTAGAATCGAGTGGAATCGAGAAGATTAATTTATCGATATTAATTATTTAATATTGATAAAAATTCACAATTTTCTCTGATATTCGGAGTGTATTAAAAAATGTTTTTAATTAATTTTGTTTTTCTGATTAACAATAGGTATTAATTATTTTTCATGGTGTATGTAGCTAACTACTGATTTTGGGTATAGTATGGTACTAAATACATAACACTTTCCTGAAACAGTTTTTACTCTTGAGTTAGAATTGTTTTACAAGGTATGATGCTGATTACTGAGTCTACACTTTTACTATATAAATATAATAAGTCTTAAAATATTAATATATTAAGTCTAATTCTAAAATATTGGCAAATTATATAAAAAATAAACATTACCATTGGCCATTTAATATGTCACATAATAATATTAAAATCCAGTACATTATTAGTGACGTTTTAGTGGAATATTTGTGTGAATATCTACACAGACTACTAAAAACGTACTCGATTATTTAGTATTTTATTGTCACATTAAAAAAATAGTAATTCATTAAATTGTGTTATTAGTAATACGAAAAATTAATTAATCTTATTATGTAACGTTATATTATTATAATGAAAAACTCCAATGTAATTATCTCAATTTTTTTATCGGTGCATGTATCGATTTAATTTCGAGTCCGATTCTGTAATAAATCGATATTCGATTCCTACCCTAGATTCTCCTTGCAAATACGTGTTGTGTAAATTATTTAAAGGTTTTGGTCCCTTTATCGCTGAAAATAGTCGATAATCGATATCAATTCGGTAAAATGCGGCAAAGGGGATCATCACTCATCCCGCCAAGCACCAAACCGGTGTATCGCAGGGAACTGAAAGTCTATATACGTTCAGTTTAATCTGCCTACCATGCAAGGGAACCGGGCGTGATGAGACTTTAGTGTATAGTTGTATTGCTTAATACTATCTTTACGCCCGTATTCCCGAAGAGGTAGGCAGAGGTACAACCAGTGCACCCACGATTATCTGAAGATTGTTCAACCGTCCCGTTGGTCGAATGGTTACAAACTTAACTACGATTCGATGGGGTTCGGGTTCGATTCCCAACAGGGACAAACATTTGCGTGATAATCATAGATGATTTTATTTTTGGGTGTGGGTATTTATTATGTGTGTAACAATATATACGTATTTATATGTATCAGTATTATTGACTAAAACACATAACACAATCAAATAGTTTGCTTACTTTAGGGTAGATCAATTCGTGTAATTTTTCCAGCGATATTTATTTATTATCTTTAGTCCCACAAATGTGATAGATAGCAAGCCTGTCGCCAACAAGGCATTTATCCAATCCCGGACAGCGCTGTTTTAATCAGAAAACTGAAAAAAACATTTTGAAATACCCGACCCGGAAATCGAACCCGATACCTTATGTGTTCAACACGGAAACCGGACCGCTAAATCACAGAGGCGATTGTTTAATCTCAATAGAATTCAATTTTATCAAAATCAAAACAAATGTTCAAATACTATCAAAATTAATTGAACGATTTTGTGTTTTGATGAGTTTATCAGATACTACAAAAAAATAAAACAAACACAGAAGAAAATTAAAAAAACATATCAATTATCATATCAATTAACATATAAATTAGTTTTATCAATAAAAATAATGTAGATTTTTAAATATCTATATTTTTAAATAAACAATAGTTGAAATCCAATTTTTCTTCAAAAACTACATATAAATATTCTCTATATTCCTTTTCTATATTGATGGACGTGAAATGGTCCATGTGTAAATGCAATTAGGAATTTATGGACGCGAACTGGGTAAATGGCCTAATTTTGATATCTGTCAATTTAAAAAAAAACTACTAGATGTTTCGACAAAAACTTTATGTTAAACTTAAATAGACTATATAGTTAATACATTGCATTAATTTTATATTCAAAATTAATGCTGAAACTTTTTTATTTTCTCCTTCAAAGTTGCCAACGTAGTGTGTGTGGACGGAGCGTGGACGTAAACAGGCGAATTGACCCTATGTCGTAACCGGTTCGATGAAACAGCTCACGTATGCATAGAATATTTTACTAAATATTTAAAAGTTTCGTTAAAAAAGTTTTCTTTGAATAAAATATACTTGAACTGTATCTTTACGGGCAGTATTTTACTACGCATAAAAAGGCCCAAATCATCATTATTAAGCTTAATTTTTCTAGGCAATATATTATTTAATATTTTAACTGCAGCCTATAACTTTGCTTAAAATAGTTGCTAAGCCCATACCGAATATGAGAGAGATACCGAGTTCTATAACATTAGTTTAACTTTGTATGGAATACGATCATTGCTAAAATTTCCGAAAAATGTCTTTGTTTTCTACGAAAATGTTCAATATAATTCGACCAATTAAGCTTCGAGTTGATAGGAGAAGCAAGATGATTTTGTATTATTACTCTTACGTGCTTCGCGTTCGTAATTGTGTAATAAAACACCACTTATATTAAAACCGTGTATTTACAACACAAATATACAAAACAACACAATGCAATACGTAAATACACTGATTAAGACTAATAACACTTACTATACTAACACTAGTATTATTATCCGACTACACAGCTAAGAAGGCTTTTACGAATAATAGTCGACCAAATTATAAATTGTACTTAGAGTACTTATTAATACGGTGAACCTATATTGCGGTCACATACACCATTGACGTTAAATGGGTTAAAAAACGTTTGTTAGTCCGTACTATTGTGATGGGAAACTACGGATCGCTATATGGCGCTTCTGTGCTGCAAAATTACAATCAAACGATAACATTAATTAGTGATCATAAATTTTATGTTAGTGCATCACAAAGAAAATGGGTTCTCGATAATAATTTGGTAACTTTTATGAGTCTAGCTGATACGAAGTGGTATGATATAAGGAACGTTTCTTGAGGATTCCAAGAGACAATTATTCAAAATGGTTTCAAAGGTAAGACATATTGGAAATCAATTTTTTTTTTAAATTAAATAAGGTTACGGTCTTTTATTTAAATGCTTACAAAAATGACACGAAGTATGTTTGTGTTAAGTTTGTACGATTGTGAGTTTTTTAGACAAGCTCTTCACGCTCTTCAACTTAGAGTTGAAGAGCGTGTCGCACTGCAACAGAAAAATATAAAAATATGTAAACTGCATGATCTTGCAGGCTATTCCCGAAACTTTCCGTTAATTTTTTTTTCGGTTAAAAGAAGTAAGTACTTAAGCATAGGTTTTTGTTTGTTTTTCAATTTTTGGAAAGCTAAATGAACAGATAAACCGATTTCGTTGCAATTTGCGGTAAGTATTTGATGAAATTTTAAAGTGAAACTTATTTATAATGGTTGCGATTTGTACACGAAAAAGAGTCCAATATGCGTCACGATTAAAAGCAAAGACATAAATGTATATTGTATAGCATCAAACAGGGCGTGAGAAAGAGATAGAATACCTACATTACACAGTATTTCGTTATTAAAATATCATTTTGGTATTTAATGGTTCCAACAGTGCAATCAAGATTGTTTATTACAATCAAGAAGATTTTACTGCAACTTTTTACTTCCAAAATACGAAAACCTTAACTTCAACAACTCTGTATCTCTCGTTTTTTCCTATTTTAATCAATGAAAAACCAGCCAAGAGCGAGTCGTACTCGCTTACAAAAGGTTCCGTAGCAGCGAAAATACATAATATTATGTGTATTCATGTATTGTAGTATACAGTATACACAATCTTGGTATATACAATTTTTACAGCATTAAAATAAGTTTGTATTTCTCAAAGACGCCATGAAAACAAATTCATTTTGTACAGCTATAAAACATTTTATGCAACTATCGAAATTATCCCATATCTTATAAACTACATTATCGATATTGTTCAAACCTAACTATGTTTGAAGCCTTGGTTGAATTCTATATTCTCAATTTTTTTTACAATTTTTACTCGATGTTTCAAAAATTAGAGGGGAAACCAATTCAGAAACGAATATTCCGTGTATTCAACAAAATATTGCTCGATAAAAACTTTTTAGAAAATTCTGAGTTAAATGAACTTCTAAATTCTCAGTTAAATGATGTGAACACTTACTTTTTCTTTTGCTGCGACTCTTGTCCAGTGCGCATCATCTGTGATGAACAAATATTTTCCAAAAATCTAAATAGTAGCGGTATCACGAAGCTGGGTCCAGATTGTGTACTGAAAGGAAACGACATAACCATTTATGCTCAGAGACAGCATAATAATACTTTAACCATCAAGACAGATATACCAGCAATAGACATTCTCCCCATCAACCACATCTTTAACCAGAACAGAAAGTCCGTGTCGCTGAATTCGGAGCCAGCGTCAGTAGCGGGTGGTTACGATCACGATCTAGACGATATAGGCGTTAAGATAAAACAAATGCGTTCAGAGAGTGGTCTAAAGAGTGGTTCACGACGTTCACCATTACGTCGCGATATGGTGGCGGGTGTGATGGTGGCCGGGGCCGGTGCCCGCGCCTCAGCCGCCGCCGAGACTCCAACGCGCCGGCAGCAGCTGGCGCAGCGCCAGCGCCTGCCAGGCCGGACCCACCGCACCCTGAGCCGCGGGGTCTGGCGAACGCAGCGTTTGTGTACAGTGTTAGTGACCAGTGTGTAAGTGTAGTTGACCATGGGCAATCTAGTGTTAAGTGTAGTGGTAAAGTGAAAGACCAGTCCACTTCTCCCGTAGTGCATAAGCATAATTTTAGTGATTATTGTGATAGAGACGCTAGAGTGCCATTAGAATAAGCAAAAATTGTTTATCACCTTGTCTCACGTCACTCACTAAATATTCAAGCATTTATTTTTTGTACCATTTTCACCATCATTCTTCTTCTCTCGCGGTGGCAGCATGTACGGGCAACAGCTTGTCGACAGTGCCGTACATCACGTTTGGCATTGTCAGCGTATATGTCGCCACGCGTTATTATAATTTACATATTTTAACCAGTTCGCGTCAAGCCGCCAATCGGTTCGCGTGCTCACCTAACCATATTTCACCATTTTTACCATTAAACCATTTTAGTATAAGTTAAGCTTTCAATAAACATAATATTGAACTTAACTTGTATTTTACTCTGTACGGAACCAAACCACCGTACATATGTAATGTTTCAAAAGATGCTTATAAAGAAAACGATTATAGAAACAATTATACGAATGCTTAAGAATACCATTTGGTTTAGGAAATGCTCGATGTTTTAGCTTACTAAACCAAATGCTAGTCGTCTATAGGGCTGATATTTTAAGACCAACACATGGTTTTTAAGATGAATTGGACCGTTTAAGGAAATTAGCAGATTTTAAAATTGACTAGCACTAAAGATCAGTAAGTATTTAATTTTCCACCTCCTAAGAATCAACACAAAGTATTTGGAAAATAACACCGACTAACTCTCATATCACATTAGTTGACTAGCGTCTTTAAAATGAGAAATATATAATAAAATGTACCATTTACTTCTAAGCATTGATAAATAAGGGTTTCTTTTCCGTTATTTCCTGAACTTGAAAAATTGTAATACCCTAATATCTTAGAAGTCATCGATAACTGTAGTAGGTAGTGCGACAACTTCAGTGCTGCATTCCAAAAAAGATTAACTGTGAACATTGACACATAATATTGCAGTTTATGCACGAAATCTGCAATTGCAATTAAGCACTAAGTACATAAACACAAATGGCAGCAAAAAGTAAACAATGTAACAGTTTTAAGCTATGTCTGTGTAGCCCACAAGATACTCTAAAAAAATACTATACGTTTAACACCGTCGTACGCTACAAATTAGCGTTGCAAAGTTGTTTTTTTTATATTTAATTTTGACTAATTGATAGACTAATTAATAAGAAAATTCATAAGATATTACAAAGTATGTATTATCTTTGTCTCCTAAAAATCACTGTTCATGGAATAAGGCACAAATATTCCCTAGTTAATGTTAACTCTAGCTATTTTAAAAGAAATGTGCTAAATCTAATAATTTTTAACATACATTTCTCAATATTGTTAGAACAATTTTAAGCATAAGAACTTTAAAGATCATTTTATTAAAAATCCTAGATATTTTCGGAAACATATAGAGAAGCAAAATTTAGTTTATGGCATAACAAGAATATTTTGTTTTGATCGTAATCAGTTTTTCTTTCTGAATTAATATTTTAATCTGAGATATAAAACTATGGTTTTCAATTTTAAAATACAAAACGTAAAAAAAAAATAATTGCATGTACATGATTGATATTTGAAGACGCTACAAAAAAATAAAGCAAAACTTTTGCAGACATTCTGTGGGTTTGCTTTTATTTAGACGTTTCATGAAAGTTGTTTCTTTAGATGGTTCATAAAGTGAAAAAATATACATAGTTAGATGATTAACAGGCTTACTAAGCAAATTCAATAATTTTGATAATTAGATAAACTCTTGAGAAATCTGATTTTGATGAGGCCAAAAGTGCACTAGTGAATAGACATAGCCCTTTATGGTCCAACTGCGTAGACACTACGGACTTAACTACTCACTCCATACTGACATTTCCAAGCTACTAATAGGGTACTATTAAAAAAAAACAAATACAAAAACTGAGACTTGTAGAATATTTTTATAAATATTCTACAAGTTGAGTAATAACAATTCTAGTTTGAGTTGGAGTAGCGCCTTAATAGCGTTACTCAGTAGAATTAAAATTTACTTAGTATCTAATTCAAAATTGTCACTTGTCTTTAGAACCACTAAACTGTATTTGATGTTGACATAGTGTCAAGATTGAAAAATTAACATACATACCATCCGTATTATTAAAGAGATCATTAGTTTTTTTCCTCTCCCGGCACTCTAACTCCAACAGTCAGATATTGTTTTACTGGCTCTCCGTGTACAAGGATTATAAAGAACTCTATCAAAACTTATTATCGTTGTGGCTACTTTAAGGATAAATGGTCAAGTAGAAATTCTCAATAGAACATTTTAATATTCTTTCGCGTAAGACTCATGGTAAGAATGATAGAATAAGGGACGAGAATATTTACGACATATAGATAAACTTAATACAATTTTTCTGAACAATTCGTTGGATTTAGGTTGTCCAATTCACCTGGAGTCAGCTACATGATGTCATCGTCAATATATTATTACATATAACTATAACTGATAGTCTAGATAAGATAGGAACATACAGTAAAATCAGTAAGAATACACATTGCACACGCTTTATTAGTTTAAATGCATCATAATAGTACACATACACACATGTACCTACCTACTACTGTTTACAGATAGTCTTTTGTCAAGCCCAGATGAATTTTTATTAGTCTATAGTCTAATTTCGACCAGAGGGTGATTGTTAGTTAAATGAAATACAAGAAAAAATAAAGCAAGGCACAGTAGGAGTCATAAAGCAGGAACGACATATAAACCAGATGATTGATAAGGGTTCAAGAGAAGTAGGTGTTTAACAATTGTACATCTAAGAAATCTAATGTAAAGTACAAGGTACCAATTATTAGGTAAAATATGAATTTTCTTATTAATTAGTCTATCAATTAGTCTAAATTAAATATAAAAAAAACAACTTTGCAACGCTAATTTGTAGCGTACGACGGTGTTAAACGTATAGTATTTTTTTAGAGTATCTTGTGGGCTACACAGACATAGCTTAAAACTGTTACATTGTTTACTTTTTGCTGCCATTTGTGTTTATGTACTTAGTGCTTAATTGCAATTGCAGATTTCGTGCATAAACTGCAATATTATGTGTCAATGTTCACAGTTAATCTTTTTTGGAATGCAGCACTGAAGTTGTCGCACTACCTACTACAGTTATCGATGACTTCTAAGATATTAGGGTATTACAATTTTTCAAGTTCAGGAAATAACGGAAAAGAAACCCTTATTTATCAATGCTTAGAAGTAAATGGTACATTTTATTATATATTTCTCATTTTAAAGACGCTAGTCAACTAATGTGATATGAGAGTTAGTCGGTGTTATTTTCCAAATACTTTGTGTTGATTCTTAGGAGGTGGAAAATTAAATACTTACTGATCTTTAGTGCTAGTCAATTTTAAAATCTGCTAATTTCCTTAAACGGTCCAATTCATCTTAAAAACCATGTGTTGGTCTTAAAATATCAGCCCTATAGACGACTAGCATTTGGTTTAGTAAGCTAAAACATCGAGCATTTCCTAAACCAAATGGTATTCTTAAGCATTCGTATAATTGTTTCTATAATCGTTTTCTTTATAAGCATCTTTTGAAACATTACATATGTACGGTGGTTTGGTTCCGTACAGAGTAAAATACAAGTTAAGTTCAATATTATGTTTATTGAAAGCTTAACTTATACTAAAATGGTTTAATGGTAAAAATGGTGAAATATGGTTAGGTGAGCACGCGAACCGATTGGCGGCTTGACGCGAACTGGTTAAAATATGTAAATTATAATAACGCGTGGCGACATATACGCTGACAATGCCAAACGTGATGTACGGCACTGTCGACAAGCTGTTGCCCGTACATGCTGCCACCGCGAGAGAAGAAGAATGATGGTGAAAATGGTACAAAAAATAAATGCTTGAATATTTAGTGAGTGACGTGAGACAAGGTGATAAACAATTTTTGCTTATTCTAATGGCACTCTAGCGTCTCTATCACAATAATCACTAAAATTATGCTTATGCACTACGGGAGAAGTGGACTGGTCTTTCACTTTACCACTACACTTAACACTAGATTGCCCATGGTCAACTACACTTACACACTGGTCACTAACACTGTACACAAACGCTGCGTTCGCCAGACCCCGCGGCTCAGGGTGCGGTGGGTCCGGCCTGGCAGGCGCTGGCGCTGCGCCAGCTGCTGCCGGCGCGTTGGAGTCTCGGCGGCGGCTGAGGCGCGGGCACCGGCCCCGGCCACCATCACACCCGCCACCATATCGCGACGTAATGGTGAACGTCGTGAACCACTCTTTAGACCACTCTCTGAACGCATTTGTTTTATCTTAACGCCTATATCGTCTAGATCGTGATCGTAACCACCCGCTACTGACGCTGGCTCCGAATTCAGCGACACGGACTTTCTGTTCTGGTTAAAGATGTGGTTGATGGGGAGAATGTCTATTGCTGGTATATCTGTCTTGATGGTTAAAGTATTATTATGCTGTCTCTGAGCATAAATGGTTATGTCGTTTCCTTTCAGTACACAATCTGGACCCAGCTTCGTGATACCGCTACTATTTAGATTTTTGGAAAATATTTGTTCATCACAGATGATGCGCACTGGACAAGAGTCGCAGCAAAAGAAAAAGTAAGTGTTCACATCATTTAACTGAGACCACCAGTCTTGACACCTTGCAGTTTTGGTTCTGCACCGCTTCGTCTCCTGGTCTTTGGAGCACAAGATGTCATCATGACTCATATGTGAGATTGGTTTCTGTAGAAGACAAAGTTGTATTTCTAAATCTAATTGAATACACTTATGCAATTCTAATTGCGATATGGTCATGAATGAGTCTCTTCGTAAGTTGATCGCTATGTAATCTGAAACTGGAACTAGGGTGACCATGGTTTTGTCAATCCGTCTTGGGATAGGATAAATTCTGTATACTTGGAAATTATCTCTACTCACTAATGGTATTCTAATTTCAAAAATAAAATAATCTTTCATCATCTTGGCTCTAACCTTAAGCAAATGGTAAATTTTGGTAAATTCTGTGTGAGGATTTTCAATTGGTAACCTTAATTCATTAGACAATTTCCCTGAAATAAGATTTAACTCCTCTAAAAGCTGGTCCGGTTTCAAAAGATGAATGTTGAATTTCCCAAAATACACTTCCGAAACTGTATCTAGTAAAACATCCTGCATATTCTTCAAATTAGACTGCAAGCTGTTAGCTGCCATGGAGCATAACAAAAACTCATTGGTCGCTTCCACGTCTTTCAGTTGACTTTTAATATCGTAGGTGGTATTTTCTAATTGGTTAATGTAGTGTGTAAATATCTTATGTCCTCTTCAATACATTATATTCTGCCTCTACTACAGATGTCTGGTTTTTCCATAGAGCAGCAAGATGGTTTTGGTTTTCTCTAATTAAACCAATGTCCTTAATATACTGTTCAGCGAATTGGTCATCGAGTACACCGAATAGAGCGTGTGCAACATTACCCACAACATTGATAAGGCCGCGTCTGCGCCGCGCGTGCCCGTGTGGGAACTGCTGCGTCGACAAAATGCTATTATAATGCATTAACTCTGTATAGCTGTGCCGTAATTGTATTAAAATGGATTCGCAATAACTGGTGATTGTTTGCAGAGAGTTTCCATATGATCTATATATTTGGATAACAGTTTACTGCCCTGCCAATATGGTCGTAAATCATAATATACTACCAGCTTCCGCTCGTCTTGAACTAATCGCATGGTAGATATTTTATCAAAATATAAACTTTGACTATCGTTAAAGTTTATTGCGTTGTATGCACACGTGGCTGGTGAGAATAAAAACGTAAACAACATAAGTGTCATGGTAAATAAATGAAAAATGCCTTTTTTAGCTCGCCGTTTTGGTTTTGGTAAATTATTGTCATTAGACTGGTTAATCGGCTGGTTATGCTCAGCATTTTGAAGTATTTGGTTACTGTCTCCTTCTTCACTGGTATTTTTAATTGGTAAAAGGGATAACTTAACTATTGGTCGTTTCATAACGCCATTCTTAGTTTTTACAGAGACTACTCTAGTTAGCCCATCTTGCCCCGGATGTAGTTGCACGACTCGACCGAGAGCCCACTTACCCGGTGGCAGATTAGCGTCGTGTATAATAACAATATCTCCTTCATTTAAATTTGGTTGTAAACGTTGCCACTTAGACCTAGTGTTCAGCTGTGTAAGGTACTCAGTTCTCCATCTCTTCCACACGTCTTGGTAAATTTTCTGTACTAACTGCCATCTGGTTCTCAGATCGTGTTCAGACTCAACAATGGTCAATGTTGGTCCACTGCCTAGAAAATGGGATGGAGTAAGGAAATCCAGATCTTCTACATCTTCGCTTAGTGGGCACAGAGGTCTTGAGTTAAGGCAGCCTTCTAGTTGAGCTAACAGAGTGGAGAACTCCTCGTACGTGAGTTTTTGTTCTCCTATGACTCGCTTCAGATGGTATTTCAAACTCTTTACTGCCGCCTCCCACAGACCACCTGCACTAGGCCAAGATGGTGCGTTGAAATGCCACTCTATCGACATGTCAGCTATTTCCGAATAAAACTGGTCGTTTAGAATAGATTTTAAATTAACGACCTCTTCCTGCAAAACTCTATTTGCCTTTATGAAATTCGTCCCGTTGTCGCTGTAAATGTGAGCGGGCGATCCTCTCCTGGCAGAAAGTCTTTTAAGGGCTGCTAAAAATGCTGATGCGGTGAGATCGGAGACCAACTCCAAGTGTACGGCCTTGGTCACCATACACACGAAGACGGCGATGTATCCTTTGGTACATCTCACCCCTCTACCCTTTGCCGCCTTAACATCAACAAAACCTGTGAAATCAACCCCTGTGTGATAGAATGGGCGGGTCCTGTTGACTCTGGCTGGTGGTAAATCTCCCATCAACTGGTCGTGTTTCAGGGGGGCGTGCCTTCTGCACAGCACACATCTTCGAAGTCTCTTCTTGACAGCGCTATTTCCTCCTATAATCCAATATTCTTGACGCAACCACTCGAGGGTTAATCGTGCACCCCCATGGAAGGTCATTTTATGTGCCTGGTCAATAATCATACTGGTAAGTAGATGGTCATGTGGTATTATACACGGATGCTTCATCCTATCTTCTATTTTGGCGTTGGTCAATCGCCCACCAACCCTTAAAAGCCCTTGGTCATCAATAAATGGTTTTAATTTTAATAAACTACTCTTAGGGTTAGGTTGGTTATGGTTTTTAATACATTGTACATCTTCTAAGAATTCAATTTGCTGTACATATTTTATGATTAAGTTTTTAGCTTTTCTTATTTCTAATATACTTAAGTATTTTTGTTTATTATTTTTAGACTTAGATGTAAATCGCAACACCCACGCAAGCACTCTTGAAGCTCGCGTAAAGACGCTGTATTTGCTAATTATATGTTCAATAACTTTGTTTTCATATGTAATTGCAACATTTATATTTAATAATGGTTTTTTCAACTCTTCGTTGGTTGTATAAAATGAACTGGTTAATTTTGACTCCTCGAAAGATTTTAGCCAGTGCGGTCCCGTCCACCACATGGAATGGTTAATCAGCTGTTCTGTGGTGATGCCTCTACTTGCGCAGTCAGCTGGGTTGTTCTTGGTTGAGACATAATGCCAGCTGCTTGGTGGCATGATGTTCGTCACCTGCTTCACCCTATTCGCCACGAACGGTTTCCATTTACTTGGGTCGCCGTTGAGCCAACCTAACCTAACACCGCCGTCGAGTCGGACCAACCGTAGATTTTGATGTTGTAATCCGATAGGCAATTACAGGTGATCTTTATGACCTTGGTAAGTAGAACAGCTGCACATAATTCTAATCTTGGTAATGATACAATTTTCTTTACAGGTACGAGACGAGACTTCGCTGCCACTAGTATTACAGAAGAGTGGTTGTTAGTGATATTGTTCACTCTGCAATATACAACACAAGCGTAGGCATTTTGTGACGAATCACAAAACCCATGTAATTCGATAGTATCGTTCTTTGAAGACTGTAACCACCTTGGTATGGAAATTTGGTTAATTTTGGTGATGTCAGCTTCTATGTTTTTCCATCTTGTGTTGATGTCAGCTGGCAACTCATCGTCCCAATGAAGGTTTAGGAGCCAAACTTCTTGGAAAAGTAATTTCAACTTGGTGGTCACTGGTGAAAGCCATCCAAGCGGATCGAATATTTTTGATATATTCGAGAGTAAACTTCTTTTGGTAAGCTTAAGGACTGGTTCAGATTTCAATTGAAATGTAAAATAATCTTGGTCTGAATGCCACTTAAGTCCTAATGTCTTGGTTGATTCCTGGTATTTAAAAACATACGCTTGGTCTTCACATGGTGACTGATTATCCGGTAATACTTCCGGTTTGTTAGATGACCACTTCCTTAAATTAAATCCACCTGACTTTAGAAGATTAATGAGATCAGAAATTAGCTTTTTTGCGGATTCCAGGTCATGCTGTCCATGGAGAAGGTCATCCATATAGAACCTGGTAGCTAGAGCTTCTGCTGCTTCCGGATAGTGGTGACCTTCATCCTTAGCCAGACGTTTCAATGTCATCATGGCTAGGAATGGTGCGGCCTTGGTGCCGTATGTGACAGTGGTAAGTTGATATTCTTCCAATGGTTGCTGTTCTGAATCCCTCCACATGATCTTCTGGAGCTGCTGGTCATCTTCATGGATATTTATAAAACGAAACATTTTCTCTATATCTGCTGTAAAAGCTATTTTGTATTGCCTCCACTTAAGGATGAGAGTAAATAAATCTTCTTGCAAATTTGGTCCAGAGTACATAAGGTCATTTAACGAAAATCCTGTTGATGTTTTCGCAGAGGCATTAAAAACAACTCGCGTGGCCGTTGTCGTGGAATCCGTTCGGATTACACAATGGTGCGGCAAGTAGCATTGGAGTATCGTATTACTATTGCATTTCTTCATATGTTTTAAATTAATATATTCATGGATAAATTGTTTGTAGTTCTGTTCGATAATTTTATTTTTTGAAAATCTTTTTTCCAACTGCCGAAATTGAGCCAAAGCTTTGGTTTTTGAGTCACCCAGTTTTTCAGCAATCTCTGGTTTCAGTGGTAATCTAACTATGTAACGTCCATTTGGTTGACGCGTCGTATGCTGCTGATAATGATGAAGGCAATGGTTATCTTCATCAGAAATATTAACAGCGTTATCTGAGATGTCCTCAATCTCCCAAAAGCGCTGAATGTCTTGCAAGTTGACCGTGACGACGTTGCAATATTTTTGGTTTGGTTTTATGGTACCACTTAAAATCCAACCGAGTTTGGTATTCTGCGCAATTGGTAGTGACGTGCCATTACGAATTAAACCTGGTAAAATAATTAACTCGTACACATCTACACTTAAAATTAAATCTATAGGTTTACTTTTATAAAATTCCGGATCGGCAAGTGGTAATTTATCCAAGCACGGCCATGATGGCTTTTCAAGGGATTCGTTTGGTAAATTTCCGACGACGTGCTTCATGACGTAGGCTTCGGTTTTAAAAGTAAAATTATTGTGAAGAGAAGATACGTTTATTTGTACGACTCCCCTACTGTTGTTGGTTTTCGCGCCAACTCCGACCACCACACAGTGGCGCGCTTAATTCTTGGTAGGCCTAAAAGCTGAGCAGCATTTTCCGTAATAAGAGACGACTCTGCACACGGGTCTATAAGGGCTCGCATGGTACGGTGACAGCCATCCACAGACCTAATATTAATTTTAGCTGTCGCTAATAATTTGGGCATTGTTTCTTGTGGTGCATTCGTAACACATATCTTCGATTTTCTGGTAGGCTGCTCGATGTTGGTGTTGCTAGAAGTTGAGGGAGCAAAAGTAACGAGGGCATTATGCAATAAAGTGTTATGTGGCTGGTTACAAAAACGGCATGTTTTTTCCGAAAAACATTGATTGTCGTAATGGTTAATTAAGCAATTTTTACACAGCTTATTTGTTTCAATAATTTTTAGTCTATTCAGCGGCGACGATTCTAGAAATTGTTTGCATTTAAACAATTCATGGCAACAGTTTTTACAGAGTATGCATTTCCTTTGTGTTGTAATATGCATTGGTTTCGTATTAATATGATTTATTACAGCTGGCCTTGGTTTGAAGTTTCTGTTCATAAAATTATGCAAATGGTTATTTGAATACTTTTCAACCCATGGTTTCTGGTATTGGTTTTGGTGAACTGGAGATGAACCTGGCTTATTAAAATCTTGCTTACGACGAGAGCTTTCTAACGATATAAATTTAATTTCTAAAAACTTCAAAAATTCGGACAAATTGGGCAATTCTTTTGGGTTCTTAAGCGACTATGTAATCGTGATGAGTTTCGGTATCTAACTTTTGGCACAAAATGTAAACAATTAATGGGTCCCAGTTGGAAATATCGATACCCATTGCTTTTATAGAGTTAAGACAGTCGTTGGTGGTGTCATGTAACCTTTTGATGACTGCTGCAGATTGTTGCTGAATGGTAGGCATAGCTAATAATAACTGTATGTGGGAATTAAATATTAACCTGGTATTATTGTAACGTTGGTTTAAGATATCCCAACATACTTCGTAATTTTCGGAATTAATACGTAAATGGTGAACTAATTTTTCAGCCTCTCCACGGAGCTTGCTTTTCAAAAACTGCATTTTTTGGGCATTTGGTAGAGACTTATTATGATGTATGGTTTCGGAGAACAAATCTTTAAAACATATCCAATCCTGGTAATTTCCGCTGAACGTGGGTATTTCCATTTGTGGTGTTGAACGTTCCCTATATGATGATGACCACATCTTTCTGTTCACTGCCTTCTTCATGGTATTGTACTTCTTCTCCATCTCAGCGAAGGCTGTCTCATATTCCTCATTGTCTATCAGCCCTTCGCTGTCGATGTCCCAGTGAAGAGAATCGAGGACCGACCATCTGGATTGGATAGTCTTTAAAATATCTTCAAACTCCCAGCGTTCGGAGCAGCTCTCAAGGTCGACGGCCTCTATGGTTCGAGAAAGCGCCTTGAAGTTGCTCTTCTGTTTACGGAGCATTGCTTCTACCCTACTAGAGTTATTTTGTTTCTGGGTGGTTAATAGAGCCTCCATGGTTGCGGGCATTTCAATGGTTAATAGAGTGGTAAAAAGTGGTAAAAAGGAAAGATCTTACTTGAAGACTGGCACGTGGTGACCTGGTTTGTCCTCAGAAGTCGTCCCCGATGGTAGTCGCTGGTAGCGTCGCTGGTCTGGTGAACAGGTTATACTCCACACACAAACACTTTGGTCAAAATTAGAACTCTGGTTCGGTTCTGGTCAATTGGTTACACGACACACGCGACTTAATTGGTTAAAGTGGTTAAAACGCAACTAACACGTGTACGGTTTCACAGCGCGCCGGTCTCTCCTTACGTCAAGGAACGAAAGACCACGTTGCTCACACGTGGGACTGTAATGGTTCGGTAATTGGTTTAGGAGTCCTAAGGATCTCAATGGTTTTATATCTTATATATATTTGGTCACTGGTTTGAAAAGGCTGATGGTTACAATGGTTATGAATATTTCAAATGGTGAAATTTATTGGTCACTGGTTCGATAAAAGGCTGAAGGACCACAATGTACGGTGGTTTGGTTCCGTACAGAGTAAAATACAAGTTAAGTTCAATATTATGTTTATTGAAAGCTTAACTTATACTAAAATGGTTTAATGGTAAAAATGGTGAAATATGGTTAGGTGAGCACGCGAACCGATTGGCGGCTTGACGCGAACTGGTTAAAATATGTAAATTATAATAACGCGTGGCGACATATACGCTGACAATGCCAAACGTGATGTACGGCACTGTCGACAAGCTGTTGCCCGTACAACATATAAAATTGTAAAACGTGGTCGAAAGAAAAAATTGAACCAAAAGAAGGGCAAGAGCATTTTAGTTTTTGCAAGCCAAAAAACCGGATATTGTCTGCCTTTTATTCTTGTTACAGAGTAATTTATATATTTATATACATGTACTTGGTCTAAATAACTTTGCTTTGAATAAAATACCGGTATTGCCTTTCCTGACTAGACAAAACATTTTTGAAATTTGTTGTATACCTTCCAAAACCAGGCATTTAGTGTTTTTTTTAGTGTAATTTTAACGAAATGAAATGAAATTATTTATTTGCAAAATTATTGAGGGTTATAAGTTATTAAAAAAATAATTAAATTACCAACATATTCTTCCATATGATGTGCGAATATTTAAAAATTATAAAAATATTCTTTGAAATTAAACATTTTGTGAGTCGATTTATTTACAATTATTACATTGGAACGCGACCATACACAGAGGTTCCGACGGAAGAAAATCGATGGGCTTGTGTTTTTTCTAACCTATGTACTAATTATAAATTTTCAACAATTATTTTACATCACAAAAGTGAATTTTATAGTTAACAAAAATCTCTTGTTTTTCTATGATAAAAATGTTTACAATATTAGGGAAATATGTTTATTCTAGTAGAACACGTTGTTTGAGGAACAAGTCTTCTACGGAATCAGTATCGACTGTTCCTTTCTTACCCTTGCTTTTGCTTTACAGATAGATTGTATTACATTCTAACCGAAACCTTTCGGTCAAAAGTCACTGACAATATCTACAAAAGAAGCAGTTAGCTTCTCATTTAGTTTAGCTTAATATACCTATCAGTATACCTAGTTTCAGTTTCTGTAACAGCTTGCGCGTCCTAGTAATTTAACACCTATCGAGTTAATTGTGCTCTGAATAGTTATACTGATCTAATCTTTTTTTTTTGTTTTTTTTTTACCCTCTGACCTTTGCTGATAACGCGGCCTAAATATCTACACGAAAAAAACATAAAATTTAGCCTTCTACTTACACCCAAGTAAAACTCAAACTAATCATTCCCTATGCCTTAGCCATCGCGTAGTGAATAAGTTCATGCTCAAGCTAATCCTAATATGCGCGATTTCTTCCACTTTATCCAACTTTCAATAGACGGATATTTTGATCCAGAGCTAAATTCTGGTGCTACATGTTTGAGAGATTGATTGTGACTGCCCGACCTACAACTATAAATATGTATATAAATTGACTAAAATCATTCTTAAACTAAGGAGTTATTATAATTAGAAGGTCCGGTTACGTCTTCGCCTTCGTCGTCAAAATTTCGTTTTTAATTGACAAAATTTCATTTTTTTTAACACCTTATATTTTTAACTGAAACTAGATTGCAAAATAGGATACCCGTATTTTTTTTATTTTCTCAAAATTCAATCATTTTGATATTTAAACTTTTAAAATTCTTCGTATTCTGAATAGACGTAAGTAGTTCCAAATGACGTCATTTACACAGCTGAATGATGCTATGCTTATGCTTTTTGTGACCTGATCAAAATGTATATGTCATCTATGATATTAATCAAATCAATAACAAGTATTGTAAATTATTTAACTGTTGTTTACATTTGATCATACTTAATAAAGCATTCTTGTTTACAGTAATATTATTATATACAGTATATTATTAATTACATTAATATTGTAATTTTTTTAACACAAATAAGTAATACGGAATATTTGACATTATTGTATGATGACATTCACATTATAATTTATGACTATAGGTTTTTAGTAAAGCAATCACTTCATTCTGCAGTTTAAGTAACGTCATAACCTTTTTCCATTATATTTTTTTTTTACTATTGAGTAACAAAAAAAATAAAAAATATTACTAATCAGGATTGAAAAATAAAAAAATGGTATTTTTATTTTGGTGACTAAAATTTTGAAATGTTGTCAATTTATTGGGTCCGAATGTTGCTCAAGCTCACCCATTCGGACTGACCTTTCAGACGCTGCTCAAGCTCGCCGTCTGAGAATATTATGTCAAACAAACGTTGCTCAAGCTCACCGTTACCTTTCAGACGTGCTCTTGCTCACCGTCCGAGAATATATGCTCATCAAAACGATTTTACATTTTTTTACCCAATTCTTTTCGTTGTATGTAGATTTTAACTCACATCATAAACCATTGCTCATCTCAACTCCTCGATTATACCTCATTAATTTGTTCAAGAAGTAAACATCCATAATAGTCATCATTTATTCCGTACGTGATGGTTCAAAGCCTCTAGGCACCAGTATCTGAAACTTACAATCACTGCATTAGTGTAAATTCTTAAATTATTATTTCACGTCACAAAATTATCTTAGCTGTGGTTCAGCTGTCTAGAGGTACTGAACATAATATGTATGTATGTTTTTATTGTTTTGTTTTTTTATTTTAATAATAACAAATTCTTTATTTGCATAAAATAGGGTATATAATTAGATCCCATTTAAAAATATGTTGATCTTCAATTCGATGTTGCCTGTTTTATACAAATGTTAAATTATGTTAACCGGTGAAGAACCAGGGGGACCTGATCGAGCCGTGCCGATATTTGGTGGAGTTCGGTTGAGAACTAATAGGCCCGATCGAGCCAGGGTCCCATTTCATTTTGAATCTTCAAAAACTAATAATATAGACTATTTAAGTATGAAGGATGTGTGGCTTGCTCTCTTTGGTAAAACCACTTAATTATTCTTTTCAAAATATTCAAATTGTCTATGATTTAGTCTGTAAAATGACTTCACTTTAACGCCAAAAGTAATTGACACGTATGCCTTGTTTTTTTTTATTACTGCGTTTTTTGCTATAAAAGGTTGATAAGAGGTTTATTTAGCTTATAGTTATTGTATTTAGATATTTAGTTTTAAGAAATTATTCGTAGGAACAAAAACTAAGGACCCGTGAAAGTAAAGAACCGGTAAAAGTCGGTTATCATGTCACCGTTTATTCCAAGTAAATTATAACAATGTTAGGTAGTACAGTTTTTTCAAGTAAATTATAACAATATTACTTTATTTTAATGTCTACTTAATAGATAATAGATATATCAATTAGTAAATGCTCGTTTACAGAATGATAAAATATTGATTCATTGTAAGTAATAAAACTTTTTATGCATCGCGCCGAATGACTTCATGAACGTTGCAAATGAGCAAACGCGCCTTAATTTTCATTTTGATTTTTCTTGGGGGTTGAGTGGTTAATAATCGTCGTAAATTTTAAATTAAATTATAATAATTTGTATATGTATAACGATTATAACATTCTTACTAAAATGAAGAGAATCACTAACTATACCACTAAATCAATATCAAGTCAAGTATCATCGGCATTTTTATATTTATCTCTAAAAATTATTAATTTATAGTTAATATACTCATGGCCATGTCTTAAAAAAAATCAATTTGTTATAAATGTCATATATTAGATTTATACGAAAATAGTAATTTGAAAATGTCAAAATACACGGTTAATAGATTTTTATATGTGTGTAGTATCATTGTCTTCCATCCATATTACAAGACAATAATAGTTTGCTTACTTTGGGGCTAGACCAATTCTTGCAATTTGTCAGTACTATTTATTAGTTTCTATTATGAATTCAATATAAATGAATTTCTTTGACTAATATGCCAGTAGAAATTACATAGTGTTAAGACTGATCACTACAATTGACTTACGTTCACATCATACGTATTTAAACGTAGTTTTAAGAGAAAAAAAACATACAAGCTTGTGACTATTTGATATATCAATTGATATAATCGGCTTACAAATACCGAGTGAATTACTGAAGAATGAAATAGTTACGATTTACTATGAAAGGTAAACGCTCAATGCCATCATCACCAAATGTACTGGAATATTCATTTCCGAACTATAAATTCCATTTGGTGATATTATTCTATTCTAGAAATAGTAATTATCAAACGAATCGCATAGATACCGCTAGCCACAAACAATAAGAACCATAGGCGTATCATCTAACGCTTGCAATTCGCCAGCGATCAACGATGACTCTTAAACGTAATGAAAAAAATCGTCAAAAACGTCACCAATTGCTTGCTGGTCACTAGACGCACTTTTTGCAATGTCACAGCATCAAAACTAATCAAGCGGCAACAACTACCACTAATGTACAAGGCTGTTATGTGTCTTGCAATAACTAAACAATCACGATAATTTCGCATTGCGAGTTACGTGATCACCCCGCAGATCAACGAACATACATATCGTCGCTGGACGCTGCGGTATTTCAATGTAGGGTAGCATTGAAACTATTTTAATTTTAGTTAGTGTATGTCAAATTTATTTTTTGGTAATTATAACAACATTTCTATAGTCTAAGAACTACATGTTCTAAATATTCATGTACTTTGAATCTGGTGCAATAATGTATGTGAATGTCTTGTGATTTATTACATGTAAGTACCGTTCATATACAAGAATAATCTTGAGCTTCTCTTATAAGCGAATGTAATTGTTCTTTTTAGAGAATTAAATTGGTATCTTAAACCGTCAACTTTGAATTGATATAGGTAACGTTTGCTTTGGTACACCCAATACTAGTATCGCTCATTTCATAAAATGAAAAATATAAAAGGTAGGCTCTTCACTTGCAAGAATACGAGCGTTACAACAAAAATTCAAGGATACTACCCCATGTAATACCATATTATTTGAAATATTTTTAAATTAAATGATATGAATGTCACTAAATAACATTTATTAGCGTTGAATTTTCTCAGCATTATATTTTATAATGAGATAATAAAATAACATTTTTATGTAGAAAAATATATTATTTATACATGTAACTGCATCTTCAAATTTGTATACTTTCCATGCAATAATTGACAAGAGGGCGGCCGTATTTTATTCAGTTCTTTCTTAATGGTTTGTACAAGTATCGACAGCCAGAATCTATTTCGTACAGATGTGCTTTGTAAAATGTAACGGTGTGTATTAAATTGTCTTTTTTTTTAGATATCATCTTTTATACAATTGGTAAAATAAAAAAAAATCGATTGTTTTTCGTATTTCGATATAAGAGTTAGAATGGAACGATAATACATACGTTTTTCCTTTGTGGGACGTAGCAAGAATTATTGGCTAATTCTTGTTCATGCCACTTCTGACTGTTACCTTTTAGTCCAGAAAAACACATTAGTGTTGAATTATCGTTTATTACATTGAATCTTATATATAACATCCTCCATTTACATGCGATTATTCTTAATTCTCATCTTAAGTAGTTTTCGATATTTTCAACATAATCACATATTCTTATCCATTGTATTACATTACATTCAACATAACGACTTAATATTTCGATAAGTATCAAATATAGAACCGTTCTCGTGGACTGTCCGATATAGAATGGTAAAAATGAATGCCTTACCCCCGCCAACCGTTAGGTTAAGGCGGGATTCTAATCACGCCACCAACAGGTGACAATTGGTGCGGTTTAGTTTAAATTTTAACGGCTTTACCGTTAAAATTTAAACATCTGTTATTATTAAAATATTAGTTAATATATTTACATAATAAATCATACGCATTTACACACAGTTATTAAAAGTATCCTAACAATTATAACTACTAAATGTTTCAATAAAAACACTATTTTTTAATTTTGTGAAGTTAATTTATGAGCCTTATTTGGGTCGATGTCAAATTGTCAGCAGGTAAATTTGCGCAGGTGAAATAAAGAAAAAACGGTACAACAATATTTTTAAATCGTGAAATCCATTTTCAAAACACTGTGTACAAAAATGACGGTAAATAGTTTTTCAATAACCGTCATCATTTTGAAAAAAGTTTCATTTTTGGTAACAGACTGATTGTTTTATTTCATATTTATGTATGAAAACATGGATTGATACAAAAATATAATTGTACAAAAAATAGCATTACCTCAAAATATAAATACTTCATTGCTTTTTATTTAGAACACATATATTTTACGCGGAAAACAGCTCCGTTACCCCTGTGGTTACCCCATTTACTTAAATTTGACAATGACCTACTAACTCTATAATTGCTACAGTTAAGATGAAGAGTTTTCTGAAATACGAAAAAAGAAGCAGCAGTGAGTTCTTTGAGTGTCAAGAGACAACAGTCAGACTGGCTTGTAGCATAATTATAAATCACGTTCAAAGTTGTCTAATATTACCATCAAAGCCAGGGCTGGGTTGATTAAAGTACTAGAAAAATGAAGATAATGTTATATTCAAATTTCCTTTAAAAATCGTCGAGGCCTTGAAAATAAGTAATGTATTTGATTGTTACAGTTCTACTTTATTAGAATTATGAGTAAGTTATAACCTCTTATAACTCACTCATAATTCTAATATAATCATATACACTGATATTGAAATTCTTAATGCCAATTTTTTTTTAAATACATTCCTCGTGTTGATCCCGGTTTACTTTAAAGAATAGGCCAGGAATTTGAAATTGCTGTCGTGTTCCTGTTGTTGCTGCTGTTTGGAGGGTAAGGTAGCCGGTAAACTTATGCATGTGGCATTAGACCTCGCCACACGATAGTAACGCACCATTAACATCTTCGGTGTCTATAGGCGATGGTTGACTCTTTCCATCAGGAGACCCATCTGCTTGTTTGCTGTTCTATGATATAATAAAAAAAAAAAACATACTATCATGATGGAAAAGTTTGAGAAGTAATAAGCTGGTATAAAACGTTACATATAGTCACAACTGGAAGGCACAATGGTGGTGATAACCATCGCCCATAGACAGCAACAATGTTAATGGTACGTTTCAACCCTTGTTGTGAGTTCCATATACCTACCTACCTACCACGATAGTGATAAGCACTGATGCTATTGCGACAGAAATAGGTAAGGCAGTGGTACCAGGCCCGGGTGAGACAATGCAAAATTCTAGCAATTAGTAACCTCGATGGTAGTGATTCGCACAGCTAATTAGCTAAATAACCTCTTACGAATCAGTTGATCTATTATTCACAGGGGCCCGAGCCATCACAGGGAAAATTGATCTATGCTTTAAATCAAAATAATAAAACTCAACTATCCAGTAGTCACGATGATAGCAATACGTTTTGACTTCGTTTGCCTTTTAATAATTACTAAAAGAAAAAAATAATATATATAAATTTTTATTTTTTTATAAATGCAGTTGTGAAATTAGTAGAAATTTATATAATAAAAGTATATTTATGAAATAATAAAAAGTGATTTCTATCCAACCAAAATAATTTAATCCATTACCAAAAATGAAAAGTGATGCATATCATAATAAACACTTTTACGTATTTATTATTATGACGATACCTAAGGTATGAATTTTATAAAGTTTGCGAACAATGGATTTTCTTTTATTTGTTTTATTAAACTGTTAAAGTCGAATCCTTTCTCAGTTGTACTGTCTTCATCAACTTTTGGAGTTGTTTCACCATCCCGTTTGAAACGATCTGACATTGTTGCGCTATTTATGTAGTGACTCAAGCACACGATGACCAGAAAGACCACAATCAGATTCTGAAATCATTAAATTAACATTTTCACAAACCACACAAATACTAATAGACACGGTGCTGGGCAAAAAATGTGTAGCCGCTCATATAAACCAATGGTTGTAAATGTCAAATGCATGTATTATTATATTATCGTGAAAAATGAAAATATTGTCACGTACTTCGTGTTCGTAATTGTAAGAAAACACCACTTATATTAAATCCGTGTATTTACAATACAAATACACAACAACACAACACAATGTAATACTTAAATACTCTGATTAAAACTAGTCACTCACTGTACTACACTAAACTTAGAATAAAACACTTCTCGCTTCGTACGAGTCGCTTCAAGTATTGCTCGAAAGCAATCGACTTTATAAAAACTGCCCTGAATTTGTCAACACATCTCTATTTATACCCAGGGTAAAGTTCTAAAACAATCGCGAATGTTCGTCACAATAACAATTATTGTAAACAACTTATGATAAACCAGTTATGACTCATAAATCCTGGTACACGCTACTTTCAACTTTATGCCCTATACCACAAAGTCCATTGTGGCATAGCTTAGTTCAACTATTTGTTTGTCAATAGGAGTAGCTATCTCTTTCTTTTATTTCTAGATCTCTTCAGCGTTCCAACTCTACACGTTTCTAGATTATTCGTAACAATATTGTGCTACTGTGCTATTGTGCTATTCTGTCATTACTAATACGAAGTTAAGACTTAAAGAATACCTCTGGAGTGTTTTTATTTCATCGGTAAGAAGGGTAATTTGTATTTTTTGATGTGAATGTTGGGTCCAAATAAGCTACACAGGCAAACTAAGAAATTGTCTTAAAATGCATATCTAGTTTACTCCGTGCAGAGGGCATCGGGGGCGATTAATCGATCTAGTTAGGTATAATTTTTATAAAACGTCGTTTTTACTAAAGAAAATACCGATCAAAGATCGGTCATCTAAGTAGTTATATTTATAGAAGCATTCAATCACATTGTTGCATCCTGAACCCGCTGCATTAAAAAAAATGGCGAATTCTACTGGAATATCGCATTTTTCTGGAATAAAAAGTATCCTATATGCTATTCCAGGTCACCGCGTACTTGTGTACCAAATTTCATCTAAATCTGTCCAGCCATTTTACGTGATTAAATAACAAACATCCAAACATCCAATAATCCAAACATCTAAATATCCAAATATCTGAACATCCAAACATCCGAACATCCAAACATCCAAACATCCGAACATCCGAACATCCGAACATCCGAACATCCGAACATCCGAACATCCGAACATCCGAACATCCGAACATCCGAACATCCGAACATCCGAACATCCGAACATCCGAACATCCGAACATCCGAACATCCGAACATCCGAACATCCGAACATCCGAACATCCGTACATCCGAACATCCGAACATCCGAACATCCGAATATCCGAATATCCGAACATCCGAACATCCGAACATCCGAACATCCGAACATCCGAACATCCGAACATCCGAACATCCGAACATCCGAACATCCGAACATCCGAACATCCGAACATCCGAACATCCGAACATCCGAACATCCGCAAATCCGAACATCTGAACATCCAAACATCCAAACATCCAATAATCCCCTTGTAATTGAGTCTATATGTCTTTCTACTAAATACGTGTCACTAATATCGTGACAAGAAAAATGCTGACAGGAAAGAAATAGATAAATATTAACAACGAGCTGTTGCCAGCGACTTCGTCCGCGCGGACATCGTTTACTCCGCACAGCACCTCCCCCGTAGGTGATAGCGCGATAATATGTAGCCTATATGTTGACCCGAGCTGTTAGTAATATTCATGCAAAATTTGAAGTAAATCCATGCAGTACTTTTTGAGTTCACCCCGGACATACACACAGACAAACAGACAAACAAACCAAAATTCTAAAAACTATATTTTTGGCTTCGGTATCGATTTTAGATCACGCCCCAAGTATTCTTTTAAAAAAATATTCAATGTACAGTTTTGACTTTCCTACGATTTTATTATATGTATAGATGATATACATTTTAATAACAATCGTTACATTTATGTGAAGGACAAGTGATTGTTCAAGTCATAGACCATATAAATGTAGCCTGACTGTCTGTTTTATGTTTGCCTATTATCACTCAATAACTGTTTGACTAATCTTAGTAAAAACATTAAATAGTGAGAGCAACAAGCACGTGTTTGCGCAAATAAAAGACCATAGTTATACACGTTAAAATATATAAAAGGATCTGTTGAGCAAATTTACTAGAATTGGATTATAGCTATAGATTGGCTTACACAATTATTAAAAAAAATGTTCATTGTTTTGTAAAAAACTTCTGCTATTTAAGAAATCTAGATTAATCAGTATACCTCCAGATATCAATGTTTAAATATAAATTAAATCTGAAATAATATTTATTATAAATGAAATGAAATATCTATAATAAGAGAATATATAATAAGTATGACATATATGTTCCTTAATTATATATTTCGTAGACAGTTTTAAGGTTACACACATTTTTAATAGCAATATTTGAAAAAAAAAACTTAATTTTCATTTAAAATAACAAAATACTGCTAATTAATTTGTCTTACCTTCGATACCATGTTAAATAATTGCTATATGGAATCTTCAAAATACTTTCCTTATATACGAATTTTCATATCAGGTTTAAACTCATTTACTATATATCAACCGGTTATTACGGATTCATTTCCTTTGCAACGAACATACGTTAATATTAAAATACTTTAATCTTATCGTTTTATTTTTATTAATCTATGTTAAAGTAAAGTATAACTTGTTTAGCAGTACCTTGTTAGTTCAATAGGTAATGTGTACTCTATTCGGTCGTAAATTCTGGGTTCAAATGCTGGGTAGGATTTAATCATTGTTTATAATAATAAACTTAAATCCTGTCCGATTGCCAAAGACATCATATATATATAATATATATATATATATATATATATATATATATATATATATATATATATATATATATATATATATATATATATATATATATATATATATATAGAGAGAGAGAGAGAGAGAGAGATAATTTGATACGCTAATATTGATCAATAATAAAATATACAGTGTATAAAAAACTCAAGACAACGAAATATGATGTTATTATGTGGGTAAAATATCACACTTCAAATAATAATTAAAAAAAGTCGCCCGACACAGAGGCAACCGCGTACCAGCGTATCGAGAGCGGTTTACTTTGATGTGACAGTCGCTGACTCGACTTGGTGTTGTCCAGTTTAAAATATTTAACGAAATTAAAGAAATGTTTACACGAACATTTTTTAAACTATTTTTATTTATATAAAATATATGGAATCATTTCATGTTTTTTGATAATTTCATCGAGCTACTACACACCTTCTTCGGTTTGATAAGGCTTTTTTTCCTACCTGCTTTTATGTTTTAGCACAGATCTTGTGCTAGAAAGTATTTTAAAGTATTTTAAAGAAAGTAATTTATTTCAAACAAAGGGAAACATTAACACATCTGGGAATAAACCAACTATTTATTATATATCTTGCATAGGTCCTTCCTCGCTTGCCTGAAGTTGGCCCTTGTTCTTTTTGACTCATAAAGGATACACACATTGCGAGGCATTTTAATTATCAGCAACCGTACGCTGCATATGCGCTAAAAGTATATTCGGGATGCTTATTATAAAAGCATATACATTTCTGCATAAATGAACATTTTATTCTGTAGAGACGAGATGCATTGACATTAATAATTTTTTTTCTTATATTTAGCAAAAAACATCACCATTTTAATGAGCTATTTTTTACACTCCGAGCTAATTTTCAAATTTGATTTTAAAATATATATCCCCGTAATATCCCCGATATTACAGTAAAATAAAAATTTATTAAAACGGAAATACAAATAAAGTACTTGTTTGGGTGAAATTCTTCCGGAAAATAATTTGATTAGATATGAAACCTAAGATTCGTGCTATATCATCATGAGCTGTCTCATTTTTTAACCGCAAAAGCAGCTGAACTAAGCCAAATTGTTAATTAATCAATAAATGCATGATATACAAAAACGATGTGCTAATTTAATTTAACCGTGTTTCATTTTGTGTTTATGTTAATGATATTAAAGTGAATAAGAAAAAACATACCTCCGTTGGTTCATATATACATATACAAACTATAAAAAATGTTTCTGTTTTCCACAAATCTGTGCGACCAAAAGTTTTGGACAAGAATTAATAAATTAATAAAAAATAAAACATATTACGGTGAATTTAGTCACATTTTGTCATTTTTATACTCTATACGAATATACGAATATTATTTATTCGTTTTTATCTTCAGATCAGATTTATTTATTCAGACTATTAATTAATCCATTTGTTTATAAAAAAATTATAAACAATAGGCATGAAAAAATTTGAAAAGTAATTATTAAATACTTAACAAGACTGTAAAATCAGTAATAGCTTAAAATTAAAAAAAAACTATTTAACTAACATTATTTAAATTTTTATTACTTCAAAAGTTAATAACTAATGAAATCAAAATATTTTATAAACTTTTAAAACGTCATCTTTTTGAGTGTGTTTATAAAAAGGGCTCCAAGAAACAAAAACTGACAGATTAATTATTTAAACTATTGCACTGCGATTTACAGTGGAAACACAATACAAACACAAACCAGTGGAAAAACTACTAATTAAAAATTGAATAACTTTTTGAAAAATTGTGATAAAACTTTTATTATTACTGAATCATCTTCTTTTAAGTGTCTAGATGATGCCGGATTTTTTTAAAGTTTTGGAATCAATATTTAATGGCATAAAAAATATTTAAAACCTATGCTCACTACAGTGGCAGCGCGTGCATGCCAAAATTGCCGCGTGAAAGCCGGTTTTTAACATTAAATTAAAATTATAAATATTGGAGCTAAAGTTCCGGAAGTCCAGCACTTACTATATTAAAATTTCCTGTTCTTTTAGAAACTTTTATAATATTTGATGAGTTATCATTTATACTTTTTGAGATTTTGGCAAAAAACTGAATGACTATTTTTTCCAGTTTTTTTGTTAATAACAATTGAAATATTTATTTCCAAAAAGAAATCAAAATAATACTTTTTCTAGATGTCATTCCGGATCGTTTAAGCCATCAACGATATTTTTAAGAAACTTGTAACTATTATTCAGAGGAACAACTTCTCGGCTAGACTACACAGTGGAATAAAGGTGTGTTGCTTCTAAATTTTTTGTTAGAGAAATTAATTCATTTTAATGATTTTGGGAATCGCAATTTTTAGATAATGTGTCACTGGGGTTTTCCTTGATTTTTGATTTTAAGTGTTTCTTGAAAACTAAGAAAACAAGAAAAAGTGATGATTCAAATTTAAAACCATGTCAGGGTCTCGTGTCGTAATTAATATGGTGTTTTATTAAGTTTTGTATATAAAAGTAAAAACTAAATTAGCTAATTTATTGCAAGATAGGCCCAGATATTCAAGAACATTTTAAACTATTGCGCGTGTTATTACTGTCATTTGAATAACTAAAAGGCGTATCGAGTCTTAATATATAATGTCGTTATGCCATCAGTGTCTGTTCATTTTCGTGTGTTATTGCAGCAAAATATCTAGTAGTCTAAGTCTAAAAGAGTGATCTGAATTCTAATAATATAGCAAAAATATGCCTAGCCTAACAAATGTTTCAGTAATAAAGCAATTGGGCGTCTAGCTATTTACTCATTGTTCATGAAAATTACAGCCATATATATTGTTTATAATTGATTCCATAAAGGAGTGCAAGGTAAACAATACCATGAACAACGCGCGGTTGCTCATTCTCAAACATCCAGGTGACGAGGTTAGAACTGCGATTTGCGCTGCGATGTGGATGATAAAATTCAGCGGCAGGAAATAACTGACAAATTCATCAAAACACTCTCCATGATAGTCATAATAGAAGACGCAGAATAAACCTTCACATCTGCGTAATCCCAAAGAGTCAAACCAATCAGAAATAACCTAGTCGTCAACGATTGGAACCGCTCTTTGTAGAATTCGATCGATACGACGAAGTTGGTAATGGGGAGCCGTAACACAAACATGAGAACAGTACTCTACGTGAGGACGAATTTATACCTTATAAAGTTAGAGACCGGTTCTTATTAGTTTATTGGTTTGCTCTGTTAAGCATACCAAGCTTTCTGAAGGCTATTTTAGCTTTTTCTTCTAAATGATCGCATAATTGAATGTCGTTCGATGTGTCGAATCCAAAAATTCCAATACTGGCTTAGGCTATTAGGAGAGTATTCCTAAAACGAGATATTACGACAAAGGGTGTATTTTTAGCGATCAACGTGCAAATCCCCCTTCCAAGATAACAGTCAGTCGATTTTCGACTTTTGACACAAGCTGGTTCCAACACTTTTAGTTAATATATTATAGTGGTAATAATAACATGCGCCCGTAAAACAACAAGTAAATGTTTTTCTCTTAACATTTAAAAAAATCTAACAATACAAAACCCGAACGAAACTACAGAAAACGGCTAGCGCAAAATAATTTATTTTGCTGTTGATAAAGAAATTACTATTTAAGGCACATTTGTTTCGACGAGGAACACATTTATAGAATTTTTCATTACTGTGTTTTTGTACAAAATGGCTTTTAAGGTAATTTTAACAATAAATAGATTGCTATATTTAATTTAATTTCAACATAAACTCAACATACAGTTTAGAAAGGTACCCGTTATATTTAATAATGTTGTTATTGGTTTAAATAGAAAGAACTTCGTATATAATCGTCGTTTCTGTGGTCTTTGGCTGGTGTTGGTATTGACCACATGAAGTTCCGGGTTCGATTCTCGGGTCGGGCAATTGAAAAAGTGTTTTTTCAATTTTCTTATATAAACAACATTGCTCGGAATTGGTAAGTGCCTGTTTAGCGATAGCCTAGCGACCCAGACATTGTGGGACTAGTAATATATAATCCCGTCAGTCGAGTGATTAGCGACCTTATCACAAATCAATGTATTTGGGTTCGATTCTCGACAGGGACAAACATTTGTGCGAAGAGCTGATTTGTTTGACGACACAGATGTTTGTATTTCTGTGTACTTTTTGTGAAAGAGTACAAGTTTATTAATTGATAAATATTATATCAAAATGGAGTTTCACTAGTGCCGATGATGAAAAGTGAAGAATATATTTATTACGTATGTTACAGTATTTATATATGTATTTCTATCTATTAGCATCGTTGACTAACATCAATAACACAAGCAATTAATTTGCTTACTCTGAGGTTAGATAAATTTGTGTGATTTGTCCATCGATATTATTACTATTGTGTTATTAATATCTTCTCTTTTCTTCTTTCTTCTTCTATCAATCATTTCTGACCCTAACCGGTTCGCGTTACATTTAATAATACAAAACCCGTGAGGGTAAATATTTATTATAGATATTTGTCTGTATTAGTAAAATAAACTTGAAGAGGGTTTTCCCTTGAATTCTGAATCATCCGATTGGATTTGACAATTATTTTACAGGCTTCAGAAAGGCTATAAATTACATTCTTTAAGTGACAGAAAAATAACGATGCGTGACTCAAAAACATTGAGACACGCGGACGAGTTGCTATCATCGTGACTATGAATCTGTAGAGCTGTTCTGCATTCTCTCGTCTAGGTCTGGTACCACCGCTTTACCTATTCCTGCGTATTAACGTCAATGCTTGTTACTGTGTGTTCCAGTTTGGATTGTAAGGCGGCCGGTAAACTTATGCATGTGGCATTAAGACCCCACTTCGAAGATACGTCTAACGCACCATTTACATCTTTGATGTGTATAGGCGATGGTTGTTTCTTTTCATGAGGACAGCCATCTGCTTGTTTGCTAATGATATGAAAAAAGAAAGAATTTCGAATAGCAGCTAGTCAGCAGTTAGTAGAATACCTTATTTAAGTCTGTGGCGTCTGTTTGTACTTGTTTTTGGCATATTTCTTGATTAATAGTCGTTTTATGACTTACGAAGGCCAATTTTACTATTTTGAAAATATTTATCTGTCTGACTGTATATTTGTTTGCTCTGCTATAACCAGTAGGTTCAAACAGATAAACAGAATTCAAGAATGGCTGGACTAATCTAGACGAAAATTGGAAAATAGTGAGAATACTTAATTAAGCAAATAATATGCTTTACAATTGTTGGCTGTATGTATGTGTGTCTCGTTGTAATTTGAAAACGGCTTAACTGATTTGTATGAAAATTGGTGTAAATTTACAACACGTGACTGTACAAATGATAGGCCAAATATTTTTTGTCTATTTGTATGTACATCTCATTCAAAAATGGGTTACTGATCTTTAAGAAAATTGGGATACAGGGAGCACACGTAATAGTGCAAATGATAGATCACGTGATTTTTTTACCGTCAATGTATTTATTCTTAGCGAAACGGGCAGGGCATGTACTTATTCTTAGCGAAACCGATAACCTCCTTTTTTTAATCGGTTAAGAATGGTGTGTACTCAATACGACGTTATCAAGTCATAAAAGTTGACATGTTTAATGTCTTAAGACAAATATTATCTTTATTGGCATTTTGCAGAGCCATTTGCTTGTGATAACTTTTCCTGTAAAAACTATTACGTGCAGGAAGTCTGATAGTCACATTGCTGTTTAACTTCCCATTTCACAGAAAATTCAATTGCTGTTTTGTCTACCTTGTTGTCTTTCTTGCCTTATTTCGCTGTTGTCATGTATGTTGTCTGTTGTTAGTCTGTTAGATCCATGTTTCTAGAAAAGAAGGACAATAATTAAGTGGTAGTACCAAATCAGGGCGAAACATATAGAACTCTACCACCTTGTGATAATGATTTGCAACTAGTGGTCATGATGCAAGTGATGCATTTGACCAATTGTTTTTTTTTATAATATAAGGTAGATAATAGATAAAGATTTATTAGGTACCAGCTGACAAGATTGTCAGTATATCGTCATATTTACGATTAAAGTTAAATAAATCTTAGTAAAAAACAACCAGTACAAAAAAATGAAATAAACATTAATGAGTATGAGGGCTTTGATACCGAATAGGAGTTCACTCAGTATATGGTCACTCCCTATGGTAAGCTGCGGCACTGAGTTTCAGTCATCCATTGTTACATGCTTTATATAATATACCTATCTTCCTGATGGAAAGAGACCATCGTCGTCTATAGACACCAAACTTGTTAATAATGTGTTGCACTCCATGTGACAAGATGTTAATGCTTCTTGCATTCTTGCATAAGTTTACCGTCTACCTTACCCTCCAACTTAGAATAGAACAATGTCCTATTTTATTAGTTATTAATACTATTGTGGTGAGAATAGGTAATACGATGGTACTAAATACCCGGGTGAGACGTTGCGGAACTCCAGTAGTCACGATGGTAGTAACTCGTATAACCAGGCAATTGCTTTTTGCGAACTGCTAAAATTCAACTCGGCAGTTTGCACATGTGTATTTCCCAAAAGGATTTGAGACAAACATCTTATTGTTATTATGTTTAATTTTATTTATAACCTTTGACTTGTTTTCTTGCTTTTGATTTTCAGATTCATGCTGTCATTTTCGTTGTCATCGTTTTAGTAAAATGCAGCCACGGCGTATCAGAGCGATCAAGGAGAGGAACATTAGATCCATTTTTTGGTGGACTTGGAGGTAGTGGTGGTAGTGGAGATAATAATATATTGAATTCCATTACACAACAAATGTCTTCTTTAAATACAACTCTAATAAGTAATTTTTTTACAAACATGCTGCAAAATGTTCATGGTAGTACCGACAGTAACAACATCTTTATTGCTAGTTTATCTAAACTCGGACTAGAAACACGTTTTATGAAAGGTTTAAGTGCATTAGAACCAAAAGATTTTTTAGCATTAATGGAAATTATGTCAAAATTTGTGAAAGGCATGCTGAGCTAATTATACGATAAAAATATTAATATTTCTTTTTTTATTACTTTTTTACTGCTATATTTTGCGGGATACACAAAAAATGTTTAAAAATAAGCACAGTGTTGTAATTTATATATTTATTCTGGGTACTTCATATTTGATATCATAATTTATTTTTTGTATAATATTGTTTTTATAAGCTTTTGCTCGTGGCTTCGCTCACGCTAAATGCCACCTCCCATTTTAGGGAAAAAGGGGGGGGGGGGTTAGAAAAAGACAAAAGTAGTCTATGTCACTCTTTATCTCTTTAGCTATCTCCTGTTTAAAAAAACATGCATATATATATGTACACACACACACACACACACACATACATATATATATATATATATATATATATATATATATATATATATATATATATATATATATATATATATAAGGTAGCGTAGCGCTATCTAGAGTAGAATAAAGTGTAGTTGACTTGGACGTTGCGTTCGTCACTTACGTCATTTATATCTTAACAGTCATCCGCCGGCCATCATATACTAACTGTTGCCTGTCGTAACGAAATCCGAGTCAGTAGAGTTTATAGTAGGACTCTCAGCTAAACAACCGACCGTGCCTAACGTGCGCCAACTCCCATTTTAGGGAAAAAGTGGGGGGGGGGGGTTAGAAAAAGACAAAAAGTAGTCTATGTCACTCTTTATCTCTTTAGCTATCTCCTGTTTAAAAAAAACATGCATATATATATATGTACATACACACACACACACACACACACACACACATATATATATATATATATATATATATATATATATATATATATATATATATATATATATATATATATATATATATATAAGGTAGCGTAGCGCTATCTAGAGTAGAATAAAGTGTAGTTGACTTCCGCCGGCCATCATCTACTAACTGTTGCCTGTCGTAACGAAATACGAGTCAGTAGAGTTTATAGTAGGACTCTCAGCTAAACAACCGACCGTGCCTAACGTGCGCACTGATAAGACGACTATATTGCGGTATATAATTTAATGTCTTCTGCGAAAGCAGCGGTGGGATCAAATCCAATGCGTCTAATATTACTATCGGCCCAACAGTTCATGAATGTTGAAAACGAACCAATTCGAAGAAAATGGTGATGCAAGTGTTAATGTAAAAAATAACTAAACCTTTTTTGGTCGAGAGGTTGGTACATATATCAAACAGTGGCTGCATTAATATCTCTCGTGCATATTCTGATGATTGTGAGTTTACGTTTGCTCGATGGTGCGATGAAATAGATTACCATCGTATCCAAAACGGCTGGGCCGATTTCGAAACTATTGTTATAACGCAAAATGTCGAAAGATTTTAATAAAAGTCTAGATGTTTAGCCTTAATTATGTTTAGCCTTAAAAATGTTCAATGATCTTATTGTCTGAAAGTTGGACATACGGAACAGAGTGCTAAGTGTGAGTTTTTCTTTTCGCATTCGATCGTGAGCGCGTTTGGAGTTTACTAGGAATTTGTATGTAATTTGTACAGCGCCACCTAGTGGTAAACGTGAGAAACCAGTTTACCACTAGGTGGCGCTGTACAATTCACATACAAATTCCTACTAAACTCGAAACGCGCTCACGATCGAATGCGAAGAGAAAAACTCACACTTAGCCCTCAGGTGTATATTTCTAAACGAAAGGTGATAAGTTTACAACATCAAGTGACAGTAAGTACTTATATTCACAATCAGAAACATAAATTTAAGTATTTTCATGCCCGTATCTCCGAGGATGTGGGTGGAGGTATAGCCAGTGCGCCATCAATTAGCCAAGGATGCTTGGTCTCACAATGGGTGGTGGGCCTGTTGCCGGCCGGGCACTTGTCCAATCCCAGGCAGCGTTGCTTTGCAAAAGTGAAAAGCACATTCTTTGATTTTTCTGACCCATAAATCGAACGTGGGACCTCACGTGGTTGGCACCGGGACCAGACCACTAGACTATAGAGGTGACAAATCAATAAATTTATGCGTTGGAATCGATCTTAAGGGTTTTAAGTTACAATGTTTAGTTAGCGGTTCTGATTGTTTTTGTTAACTCTCCCACTCTACCTTATGATATTATTATCGGGCGGGGTGTTTTTTTAAGTCTACCCGGAGTAAGCTTCATTATAAAAACAAAGGTACGCACAGTCCAAAAAAATGTTTAAGTGAATGTTTATGTTTTATAGAGCGCAGACTTAAGTACATGATATTGAGACCAATATTACTATCGACGATAGACATGGGTGTTTTGTTATTTTTCAGCATCGATGCACATCGTTGTTTCGTAAACGTCACCATTGTCAACATCGTTGTTTCCGACAACGGTGTCGAACACCCAACTAGCGTACTGGCTGGGAAACGTCAAGCACGTTGATAATTTGGCGTTTTCATAAACGTTGTGATACTGCCGTGCTTCAACATAAAAACATTTATGAGAGTAAATGAGAATTGATGTAAATAGATAAACAAAATATTGAAATATAAAGTTTTTTTTAATTTATTAGTTAAAATTTGGATACGCATTTGAAACTATGATTTTCTACTCAAGCACGCAGTAAGGTTGGCACTTAAAATTGGTAACGTTGCGCTCATCCGTTGTTTATTCATAGTTGGATATTCACAGTATGGACCATCAGGCATCGACGTGTTATAATTGGCATCAGTTAATGTTGATTACAGTCGTCGTTATTCGACGTCTGCCATCGCGTTGAATTTGGGTGTTATTCCCATCCGTTACTGGGCATTTCGGCAACGGATGTCGTCACCATGGACCGACATCGATCGTCAGCAGCGTTTCGTTAGAAACGGCCACCTCTAATCGACGATGATATTGCCCGTTTATATTACTTGATTAAAGCGTTTGTACAAAGGCCAATTCCCACTATTTCGTTGCTATGTACAAAGGGCAATTCCCGCTATTTCGTTACTATGTACATAGGGCAATTCCCACTAATTCGTTACTATGTGTAAAATAAAATGAGACTTAAAAATTTAAATGAATTCGTACTACACCACCCTTAACCATTAATCTCTACAAAAATAAATTCTATAAAGGATATCACTTCCAAAATAAGTTCATAACCCTCTACTTGCCTTGTTATTCTGGTAAAAAAATGGGACAGATAGCATTTGCTTTATTTCAGACATTTAAAAGCTAAAACCATTAATGATAATTATTATCTTTCGATGAATATCTGATGAAAACGCCGTTATTATCAATATTTGACTCTACAACTGTAGCTATTTAGAGGTCGGCCGTCTCGATTATGGAACTGTACTATCGCAAAAATCGATACTCAAGTTAATTTTATCAAAAAAAAAGTCCTGAAGCATTTCAGGTACTATTCTTCTCAGGACATGTTTTAAGGATGTAACAAAAACCACAAGAGCCCTATGGCATTTCATCATACAAAAAAAAAGATTTGACTCCTTGAATACATAGATAATATGGGCCTAGGTAGGCATTTTGATGTGGAGTACCGCAAAAGGATAACACACGTCTATTATTTTAGTAGGCAATATGGTTGGTTTCAAGTCGACCAGAGGCTAGACCCTGATTCTAACTGGATTATCTAGGCTTTAGTAAACGACACATTCGAAGTAAATTTGCGGTCATTATATGCTATGGAGCTTGCTTCATAAAAATTTACAAATTATAAAATATTTTATATCACGCAATAGTTTTAAAAATTATAATAGGCAACTTATTCGACACTTTCATGAGGATTCAAAACATATAGTTTGAGATACAACGTTAAATAAAATACGAAAACATATTATATATACCCTCACTTTATATATAACATCCACACATGTATGTATATGTAGGTAGTGGGTCAGATACGATAAATAAAATGCGGATGTGGTGATATAACAGCTCTTTATATTTTGATCACCTTTCCATTAATAATTACTTGTTCTCGTTAACAATTAATTAACTCGTTAACAAACCATAATTATTCCTTATTACAAATAAGTCATAATTTAAGCAATAGTTATAAATTGTACTGCGACTAATTTATAGTTGACAATAATAATTAATTTGTTTCCACAAGAGTCAAGGATAAGCTACTAGCAAGATACAACAAGTGTACCGAGCCACGCCAGAGCCAAGACTGTCTTAACGACTACGTTGGTCTTCTCGCGCTCCTCTCGGATGCGGGGAAACGGTTTCGGAACTGAGCCCCCTGACCGTGGTATCACACGCTAGCCGTGAAGACGGCTATGTCCTTGGGTTGAGTTTGGGCCATATGGCCCGTAATCCTCTGGTTTATGGTATGGATTTGGGTAAATGATAGGTGATCCACCCCCGCGGGCACTTCGGCATGCGATCCGCCGCAAGGAAGGGGTGGTGAAGGAAATGGTCATTTGCACTGTGTTGATAGAGGTTCTGGTATTATGATTTTTGGTGTTCTTGTGTTCGGTGGTCATCCTGTTTAGCCGAAGGTACTCCCCGAATCTTTACGCCGCTCCGCGCAGATCAGCCGCTCTGGGTGGAACCCGCGTGGGAAGCCCGGCAAGCGACCGGCAGCGAAAGCGGCGACTTCATCAGGTGATACCCTCTGCTTTCTGGGTGGTTATATCACGAGGATATAACCTTCTGTCCAAAGACGTGGATCTCCATGGGGCGATGTTTTGGATGTGTTCATGACTGGACATGTCGGCTCTGCTAAACATGCTCGTCGCTAGAGTTTTGATGAAGTCCTCGACGGGTTCTATCTGAAGGTCTCTGAGGATGACCGAGTTTTTCACATATCTTGGTGCGTTCACTATCGTCCTCAGTGCTAGGTTCTGCTAGGCCTCTATGGTTTTCTTGCTCTGTCTACTCAGTAGTTGATGCCAAGCTGGAGCAGCGTATGTAAGACGAGGTCGCAAGTATATTTTGTATATGGCCAGCTTTTGGGCCAGCGGTAATTTTGACGAAAGAATTGGATAGAGTAAGGCTCTGGCCGCCCGCGTCTTGTCCACTACCTTCTTGGTATGGGTCTTCATGGTTAGGTTGCAGTCAATGGTAACTCCCAAGTATTGGCAATTACGCTGCCAGTCAATATCTTGACCTGCGAGCTGTAATTTGGGTATATTCTTGGCCTGACTACCTATTATCAAGGCCTGGGTTTTTTGGACGTTGACCGTCAATCTCCATCTCTTCAGCCATGTTTCCAGTACCTCTAGAGTCCTCTGTAACTTGAGTGCTGCGTGGTCTGCTTTTAAGGATGTGGTGACATACGTGGCATCGTCTGCGTACAGCGCCAGCATTACACTCTCTGGCACTGGGATATCATCCGTGTAACACGAGTAAAGGGTTGGTGAAAGACAGCTGCCTTGAGGAACCCCTGCTCTCATTGCGTGTTCTTGGGATAGGCTGTCTTCCACCGACACTTGGAATTTTCTCTCATCAAGAAAAGAGGCGATGACGCGTACTATCCTACGTGGTATTCCTTGTTCTTGGAATTTAAAGATGAGGCCGGCATGCTACACCCGGTTAAAAGCCTTTTCCATGTCAAGGAATGTGGCCGCGGCTTTCTCCCGTTTGTTTAGGGCCGACGTCATCCTGTGCAGCACTCTTGATAACTGGAGCGTGGTATTGTGCTCTGTTCTGAACCCAAACTCTTCTTCTCTCGGAGTGAAGTGGTGGTTAAGGTGTTGTAATAGAAGGCGTTCAAATATTTTGGAGATTGACGGCAGCAATGTTATTGGCGGGTAACTGGATGGTAGTAGGATGTTCTTCTCTGCTTTGGGTAGCATTATCACACGTCCTAGCTTCCAAACTTTGGGAAAGCGACCCGTGCGCATTATTCCGTTAAAAAGACGAGTCCACGCCGCCAAGGTGCGGTACGGCATTTGTCGCAGTGCAGTATTAGTAATTTGGTCAGCGCCGGGTGCTTTCCTGGGCTTAGTCTTCTTTATGACTTGGCTGACTTGATTTGGCGAGAAGAATATATGATCCTCCTCCGCTGGAATTTCCATATTATAATAGGTAGTCAGTAGGTGTTCAAGTTTTGTGGCTTCCTTATCATCATTTGCAGGATTTGGCATGAATTGGCACGCCGGATGTCCCGCAAATATTTCTGCCCTGTCTTTGGCTTTATATCTGACTGTGCCGTCAGAGTGTCGAAGAGGTCTGGTCGGGGTTTTGGCGTTCGTGAATGACCGACAGAGTTGGTGTAATGAGGACCAGTCGTCGGTGGCCTCATGTATTCGGTCTTCCCACTTTTGGGTGGTGAAAGCCTCTACTTCTGTCTTAATCCTTTCGGCAAGTCGATTTAGTTGGCGTTTTTGGTAGGGACATCTGGTGTTTTGCCAGATCTTTCGGAGTTTTCTTTTTTCCTTTAGCATAACTGTCTTAACGGCGGGCGCTCAGAGCCTTTTATACAGGTAGCAAAACAAGTTAAGAAGTAGGGATATCGAACAATGCGCTCGGTGGCTCAGGCGGTGCATCTGCTGTTTATAATATTTTTGCATTTGATGACCGGACGCGGATGAGTACAGGTCTCGACCTAGTTCAGACTCCAGACGCTCAAAAGGAAACTTCTCATTTTTTAAGTGTGTACTAATCACACCTTGATTAAATTGTTATTAAATAACTGTCATAATTTCCTCTGTATATTTTCCTCGTGAGCAGTAAATAAAGAATTATTATTATTATATATGGTTTTCCAATATTACGGCCTGTGTCAGAACATTATATGTTCACCGGTGCTTAACATGTAACATCACATGTAAAGTTGATAAAATACCATCGGGTAGTTTAGCTGCTTAGCTTACCAGGATAGACGAACTAGCTTCTGCCGATAAAACACGCTTTAATAACAGTTAGAACGAAGTGCATTTTTGTAATGTAAGCGATATAGTTTTAGTTGAGTAAAATCCTAGGCTAAATAATAAATTAGGGAAATGTTTTCGAATTCTTGTAAAATAACGGATGTTCACGATTAAAATAGTAATAAAGAAGGTGAGCCAAATAAGAGTTTATAATGAGAATTAATAGATGTATAGAACCTTCCTTTTGTATCCTCGTAATGCGATTTCTGTGCCTGCTTCCGTTCTTTTGTATATTTGTACATTCATTGTACATCTATCCAAATAGGAAAACGCATCGAAATAAAAAAAAATGAGAACAAAAACATTTTTTTGCTTTAATTTTTTTATAATGTTAGGTTGTTGTATTTTATTTAATTACTGTACATTATATAAAAAAAAAATTGTACGAACATTTAAATGTTACTGTGTTGATATCTCTTAATCTTGTTCCAGAAATGCAGTCATTGTAATGAAAATTGTTGGTTTTAAGATAAACTACTTTTGTGTTAATGCTTTTGGAGCACCATGTCTCATTTTAATTCATGTAATTACCATGTACATGTACATGTTACATTGGAAGCTCCGCGCTTTATGTAGCTATTATGTCAGTACATTGGAAGCTTAGCGCATCACGTACTTAAGAAGTCAATACATTAGAAGCACCGCGTTTTTAAAGGGCAATGGACCCACCTCTCGTTCCCACCACTGTAACTTCTGTAAACCAGAATCAACAGCGGCAACCTTCCTGATAACCTCTGAGTTGCGAGCTCAGGCTCAGGCCCTGGGGGAAAAGCTAAGCTGTCCTGGAAGCCGCATCAAATTTAATCAGAAGAGTATAGGAGGAGTAGGAAAATACATCCAGTTTCCCTCCCTTTACAGCAGGAAACAGAGTAAAGATAAAGCAAAAACTGCTAAGAAATGAGACGTTTACAATCAGGTTGCCTGATTGCTATTGCACCACGGTAATTTAGTTATTTGAGGACCTACGAAAATGGCCTACTTAATTCTGCTTCCAGTAGTATGTATGACAAAATAGCTTGAAGGCACGGAAATTCCCACGTGTTGCTACAAGGTCGGAATAGTAGATTACCCCGGATATACATCGTATACTATCAAGCATTTGGCTGTGTTCATTTTGCCAGAGATTACACTCCCAAAGAATATGATGTGCAGTTTGTTCATATTTACAGTTTATGGTGGAACATTCGCAAAATGAAGAAGGAACTTATTTGAACGAGAATAATTTAGCTTTAAAATTACCATGACTAGTAAGGAACTGTGCAACACAATGATCTATTTCTATCCACGCTTTACTTAATCGTTCCCGGACGCAGGAGAAAAAGTTATATAAATGCCGTCCTTTAGGTAAACAGCACCAACGCGACTGCCATTCATTTATTAATTCATTAGTAACATCTATCACGGGATTAAAGAGGCGACGTATTTTTGTTTGAGCTTGCGGATTAATAAATTCTGGGCTAGTAAAGTTCTTAGAATTATAGTACATTGAGGCCCGACGCTGAATTTATAAATCTAATGGAAATACACCTGATAAAACGGGTAAAGCTTCAGAGCTTACAGTGCGATATGCTTTACACAGAAATATTAAAGCCAAACGCTGATTTTGAAGTAATTTACGCCGGGTCGCGCCGCTTGTAACTTTATCAGCCCATGCTGAACATGCATAAGTATAATACAATATATTATATATGTAATACAACCTAAATAAGTTGCGTTATAAATTATCTTTAAAGTGTTAAAGGTTAAACCCCACGTTGAGGTAGATATGCCGGCAAAGGACAAGTAATTCCGTTTAGCTTTTTCACTGATGTAGTTAATATGATTTATAAAAGTATAGTTTTTCTCTAAAACTAAACCTAAATATGTTACGGACTCCTTTCTCTTTACTGTGCTATTACATATTTAATTTTATACTAGCAGACGATAGAAGCGAACCTTTTAGTATTTAGTAGAACGTTTTAGTAGGCGAACGTTTAAATGATTTCTGAATCCCCAATTGGATATTAAATTAAGACTAGTATAGTGACTCTATCTGTGCTCGTGTGTTTGCTTGTATTATTAAAGCAACGTCGTCCGCATAACCATAATCCTTCAGGTAAGGCTAGTGAAAATAAATAATCAAATCCTAAGTTCCATAGATATGGCGAAGCACCGCGCTTCCTGTAACTATGAAATCCGATCCGAAAATATATTTATTCAAACGCTGAGCGTAAACACAAACGACGCAGCCTCCTCATCCGACAACCGAAGCACAACTAAAGCGGACAGGAGGGAGGCGTGATGTTTCTGGCTACGATGGGCGATACGAATGCGGATTTCAATATTTCTTTTTTATAATTTAAATATGTACATATTTAGTCATTTAAAATTTGTATGTTATAGAAAATATATTGTTTTTATATTATTTAAAAATTAATGGCCTTCCGTTAAGAATTTACACCATACTAAGCATTTTCCTTTTTGTTCAGAGGTAACTTTGGATTTTTTTCTATCGAGGAAACTACAAGTTATCGTGTTTTCCAGTAGTAGAATTTATGGCGTGAATCCTTTAGTGTCTTATTTATGAATTGCAGTGCTAAATATAATACCTTAAGCCAGCATAAGCCCAGCTTAAGTCAGCATAATCTAAAATAGAATGTAGTAAGGAATCTGCCAGCAACAAATGTCATTTTATTCGTGTTTTATAGATAATCAACTTAAAAGTCCCACTTAAAACTGAAAAATATGACTCTTCCTGACATCTATTGGCGAATAATAATACTATATATTCCGATTTCAATTATATATATATATATATATATATATATATATATATATATATATATATATATATATAATTGGAATCTCGGAATCGGCTCCAACGATATTAGGGGTTTTTCGGGTCAAGGAATCGATTTATCAAGGTTTCAGGTCCAAGCAAAGCTCGGTTCCCAAGATATGGGAATGTGAAAACTGAGCTAAGCTCGGTCAACCAGATATATTTATAAATATCGACAGAGCAAAAAATCTACGCAACGCATTTTTTTCAAAATCGAGATGATATCCCCTTAATAAATTTATAGCTTTTTGGGAAGCGGGTTAGTCAGATAGTTCGGTAGCTCTCTTACTTTAATATAAAGATTATAAATACGGTTTTTTTCAAATATCATTTAAACAATACTGATAAAACAATTTTTACTTCTTTAAAAAATTGGTTCTTATAAAATTGATTACCTCTTCTGATGCCAACCACAACGTTTATTAACTTATTACTTACTAGCTGTTGCTCGCGGCTTCGCTTGCGTTAAATTCATTTTAGGAAAGTGGGGGGTTAGAGTGAAACAAAAAAAATATGTTAATTCGGTGTGCATAAGCGTGAATTTCCATGGGTTTGATTCCGTCCCACGACTAAAATAACACCCTGTATTATAATGTCGAATGAACAAGTTCTGCGTCGCACGTAATTTATATAGATGATTACAGCGTTATTCGAGTTAAAGCAGGCTCGTCAATCATCACCTCCGGTGTCAATTACCCAATTTGCACTGTAGAGGTCGGTATATACTAAGTGTCAATGAAAGATAATTTATTCAATTTATTCATATAAAAAATAAGCAACTTTTATTTCTTCACATTTTTGTTTTTTTAAGCAATAAATTATAATTTTCTAATAGTACGTCGACTCATAGGTACGCTTTGAATCATCCCTACTAGGTGAAATTGAACTCGTAGTTTTCCCTTAAAAAATGCTTTCTTTTATAATTAATATTTGGTATTAGGTACCTGAACTTTATAATTGTAGCTAATTTTTAACTAGAGTTTACAACAAAATTGAATTGTGAGACATTCTTTGCGTGACAATAGGGCGAAGGCATTTGACGCCGTCTTGATATATAGTACCTGGAAGACCAAGCTTGGCTCGATATTTTTTTTTTTTGGTAAAAAAACCTTTTCTAAAAATAAAGCAAGATCCTAGCAAGATCGATTTGTTGTTCATGAAATCCCCTACATATCAAATTTCATGAAAATTGTTGGACACGTTTTCAAAATTTAGTTCACATATAAATTTTTCACCTATCGGTCGTGTGTTGGAAGCGAAATCCCCCGTCTTGGTTCGGACTCCTTTGAGGGATAGACCAACTGTCTTTATACCAAACAGGTTTTAAAAGGCGAGCGATTGGCTATGCGTGTCACTACTATCGTGATTACTTGGTGGCAGTGATCCGCAACGTCTCGCCCAGGTATTTGCTATTACTGCCTTACATATTCCTACCGCAATAGCGTCAATGCCGTGTTCCGGTTATGAGGAATCCTGATAGAGAAGTAATCATTGCCTATAGACACGAAAGATATTGCGTTACTATTCGTGTGGTGGGAAGGTAATTCCACATGCATAAGTATATACTGACTAACCCTTATAATTGGAACACGACAACTGGACGAGACATGGCGGATCTTTACCACCAAGTAATCACAGTGGTAGTGACACGTATATAATTAGCCAATCGGTTGCCATTTCTAACCTGCCTGGAAGCACAGCAAGCACGGCGGTCTATTCTTCAAAGGAGCCCGGTCCAACACGGGGGTTTTCACTTTCAACACATGGACGTCAGGTGAAAAATTTATTTACTGTTCCTTACTTTTCTGCTACTCAATAGTTCTTGTTGTAACAAAACGGCCAAGCACATAATATTTTAATTCACGTGCAGGGTTTGTAAAGTTAGTGATTATAGAGTTAAGACGCTTAGTGTAGAGTTAGAAGCTTAGCTCTACATGAGATGTAATATATAAAATGCTAAAATTCACCAAAATCCTATAAGGATTGTGATTAATAGAATTCACAATAATTATATACTATTTTAAGAGCCATTCACGTCGCAATATATCATCAACATAATATGTTTTTGTATCACTCATCATGAGAATAATTTAACTTCAATCCATTGAAAGTTAAAAGATTAAGAACGTTTATTTACAGAAAAATATTTGTTACTCGTTCACAAATTAAATAAATAACAATTGTTTTTTTGTTTTTTTTAGGATTATGCTAAGGTAGCTTGTTTGTACGGCCTTCTGTGTTGTAAAGTTCGACGAAACATACAATACTTTAATTTTTTTATTGCATTCTATACAAAATTTTGCATCTTACTTACCTGACATTTTTCTTATTCGTTTAGATTGTTATTAATAAAAGAATTTTTTAAGTTAGGGCATAGAAAAAAATCTTTGTTTGATTTAGAAATAAGAAAAAGCGCGCAAATTTGGTTAGTTTCGTGACTTTCAAGTATGTTCCTTTTTAAAATTTATTTGCTATAAAAAAGTGTCCGTTGAATTCGAATATAGGCTTACTGTACATTAAATTAATTTGATAATTATGGCTGGTGCACTCTTGTAGCACTTTTAGGCCGATCTTATCAATCTCCTTTTAGTAAAGTGAGTGCTTATAGTTTTAAAATGCGTAGTATAGATTTAGAAGCTTAACTCTACATGAGATCTGATAACTTTTTGGCAGTGCAAGCCATATATGCTCGTCTTGGCAATATTTTACCTGAAAATAATTTATTGACCCGACACGCTAGTGTGTCTTAAAATGTATCCTTATTAATTATTATTTATTATAAGAAATTTACACAAATTGATTAACTCCAGCGTGAGCAAATTATCATTCGCTTGTGATATGGGTGTCATTCAATGCTACTAGTACATAAAAATATATAATAAATAAACATAATTAACATTGAAATTTAATAACTTAAACTTTATTATACACTTGTACACTGTTAAGCTCATCACACATGGCTAAGATACTATAATATTTGATCTTAAGAAGCCTTAATATAATATATCTTAAAGCAAATTTTAGAAATCGCCCACCATACAAATCGTATGAACCATCACTCACAACTAAGATAATATATATTTTACCTAAGATAAGATACGGAAATATATATTTCATGTCTTAAGATATGATCTTAAGATACGAAATATATATTTCTTCGCATCTTAATATAAATACAGGATGTTTTTATTTCGAGATATGCGAGATAGCAGTTCCTCATAATCTATAATATTATAATGTTATAAATGCGAAAGTTGGGATGCTTGGATGAATGGATGTTGGATACTCAATCATGCAAAAACTACTGAACGGATTTGAATGTAATTTTTCACATAAGTAGATGATGACCTGGAATAAATAGACCATAGGCAACATTTTATCCCGAAAAAGCAGGTGATCCCGCGGGATTCACTAAAAAAATTTTTAATGTAGCGGGCTGCACGGTGCATTTACTTTAATATAATATTTACTATGCGTTCCAACTGAGAATAGGATCGTGCTTGTTATCAACTTCATATCACAAGTGGAAAATTAGTAATGTCAGCAAAAAAACATTTGTTCAAAAAATATTGCTGATGTATTAAATAGCATATAACGTTTTAATAATTTCACCAATAAAAAAATTGTAAAAAACATCAATATATATAAAAAAGTCGTGTTAGTTACACCACTTATAAGTCAAGAAGGATATTTCATATTATTCTATATCAAACTCGTTGCCTGAGGAGCTATCTAACAAATCAAGAAGTAAGGCCGTATCACTCATGGTTAATCAACCTGTACATAGAACTCCAACGACGCAGACTAATATTATCGTATCTTAGCCGTGTGTGATACGTTAAGATACTGTAATATTTTATATAAGGGCATCTTAAGATCAAATATTATAGTATCTTAACCGTCTGTGATGAGCTTGATGATTCTTTTATAATATCGTAAGATTTAGTGCGTGTGAAAGACTTCTGGTGTAACGGATCGTAATATATAGAATTGGAAACAAATTAATCGAAATTAAATAAACTATAAAACTAAATTACAAATTTAAAAATTACCAACACATTACGTTCCTTCTCTCATTGACACTATTTGCAAATCAAAGCACGAAAAGAGCTCTTCAAATAGGAATTCTACAGACTCAAATCAAGGTTACCGTGTCATTAAAATATCATTAAATTGACAAAATAACAAATGTCGTATTGATCCGTCTGTACCAGGTGATAAATTCTTTTCATCATCATCATCATTCAGTAGAAAAGAGTGAGTAACCTTAAATGGCTGAACCAATTTTAATAATACATCTAAAAACCACTATTTTTTAGTAGAAGTGTATATGCTATAGAAAGAAGGGCGTAAATGGAATACACTGCATCAATCTAAAAACCACCATTAGAATCGAAATTTCAAATAAAGAACTGCATCCAAATCGGTTTATCCGTTTAGTAATCACGATGTCATATACATATACAGACGCATATCCGTCTACATTATATAACATCTTACAACGGGGATTAAACAATTTTTCAAATTTTTTTATAGTTATTTTTTCATTGAGTGTACTAACTCCTAACAGTATTATATTATTAAGTTGTTACTTCGGGCTAATTTTTTCTTCCTAAGGATACATCAGACGATTCACTATAGTTCTAAAATTATTTAGAGAGCATTATTTTTATTGCAACTAACAGTTATATATACTTACGTAAGCATGAGTAAACAGAAGAACCGAGTACCATACATCACGATCCAGATAGACTTGCGTTGCTTTTTCTATATTCATAAGTTTCTTTACACAAACACCGCGACTTCGGAAACTTTCGACACTATCCAATGGTCATTATTTGTTACGAAAACATTTTTAAAAATCAATGAAATTAAAATCATTACGACTGTATCCCCAAAAGGAATTTGTTCAAAAAATCACATTCCTGAACTGTTAACTTCAAGTTAACATTTACACATTTTATAACTTAACCAAAAATTGACACGTGTCTGCCCCATGAGAAATAACAATCCATATTATATTAGTGGTACGAGTACATGAACAAGCATCATATATTCACGCCAGATCCCTTACGGGGTATAAGGCTTAAAAATCGAGAGCCATACATCACAATTCAGACAGACTTGCCATGTTTGTTCTATATTCATAACCGTCTTCAGGCAAACACGCAGGTTTGAAACCACATTTGGACAACACACAATTATAAATCTTATCACTTCAAAATAATGCTTCGAATGTATGAAAATTCAGTTTATTGGAAGTAACAAATGATAGTCATTAAAAGAAATTGCGGTTAGGGCTTCCAATAACTTCAGTGTTGAATGACATTTCACTAGAATTTTGACCGCTTTGGTGGTAATTAAAAACATAATAATATTAATAACGGTACACTACTTGGAGTGAACGGTGTGATATCTTCCTTATTCTTAGCACTGATTACTTTGACATGTTTACTGCTACCAAGTCCTAAGTGACCGGTGTACTTGACCGTAATAAATCAGATTTTCCTGTTGATCCAATAAGATTCGTCAGTCAGTAAGAGTTAGACACTACCGACGTATCTAGTACACATACAAAATTTGTAATAAAACATATATACACAATGAGTTTTCGTGTTACAATACTAACATGCCTTGTAAGTACATATTTAATTAAATAACAAATGTATATTGAAAGTCTATAAGATAGTCAATTTTAATTTTAAAATACTTAAACTAGTTTTACTATATATTTGTATAGTATGTTACAAATACTTGTATTGTTTTACTGAGGTCTTATTGATTAACATTAATTGGTTTCGCGTTTTAACGCATCATGAAGGCAACAATCAATTTAATATTATATTTTCTAAAATTATTTAAAAGTCAACCAGTTTCGCGTATTAACGCACCACCAGGACTTAATATTATGCAGCTAATAATATAATTAAGTATACTATATTATTTAGCTACAAAACCTTATGATGCGCTATAATACGTAAAATCGGTAAACTTTTAAAAAAATTGAGAAAATAACTATACTTAATGAAACTAGTACAAGTGTTTCATAATTAAAATTAAAGTACAGTTTCACCAAATGCCGACGATTAACAATTTAAAACATATAAGATATTCCTTTGTTACTTTTATTACACTTCATATCATTGGGGTGCATTTCCATATTACATAAAAGTTATTGAGGATAAAAGTAATTATAAAAATCTGCAAACCGGTTGGGCCTGTAGGTTACCAAATTGAAATATTTTGAGCTTAAAAGAGCAAAAACTCTACTCAATCATAGATCTTTCAAGACTTTAAGAAATTAAGGTTTGATAAAAATGAACGTATTTATATTTTTGAAAAGCTGTATATTTTTAAAACAGTGACCGATTTCGATTTTTTAAATGGTATTGGACGCAGTTCTTATAATCTAATGATGTATCTGCTACTTATTTCGATAGTTTGAAAAATGTTGAAGAAATGTCAAAAACATTTTTTTTTTCAAAAATTTTCGTCAAAAATGAATCCGTAATAAATGGACGAATATTGATGCAATTTACAGTATTTCACCCAGTTATTTATTAAAAATAGCTGTTTAATATTAAAGTCAATCGGGATGTTAGTCTGAAATTTATTTTAAGAATATGAAGTACCTGCAGCGTGAAGCCCGCTGCATTATTAAAGTTTTTATCGAATCTCGTGGGATCACCTAATTTTTCCGGGATAAAAAGGAGCCTACGTGCTATTCCAGGTCATAATTTAAATCCATTTAATAAATTTGTGCTAAATTTCATTTAAATCCGTTCAGTAGTTTTTGCGTGATTGAGTAACATACATCCATCCATTCAAGTATTCATCTATTCAAACATCCAAACTTTCGCATTTTTAATATTATGTAGAAGTTTGTTGCAAATAACATAATTTTAATATTTAAAACGCTGTAACTATGAAAAAATTGATCGAATATAGTTTTAAAATAAAAAAGTTATTAAAAACAAAAAACCCGACTGCATCTTGAAAAAGATTCATTGCCTTAAATGAAAAGTTTTTGTAAAACTGGTGATCTTATTGTATACTTAACACATCGGTGGGCGGGAGCAGTTGAGTCCAAGGGGGAGGCATTGGCAGTTAGTTTGGACATAGCGAAGGCCTTTGATAGGGTATGGCACAAAGCGCTTCTGGCGAAGCTGCCTTCCTATGGGCTTCCCGAAAAATTATGCAAGTGGATCACCAGCTTTTTGGCTGATCGGAGCATCAAGGTCGTAGTTGACGGTGCGTGCTCTGACCTTAAATCTATCAATGCTGGTGTTCCACAAGGCTGCATGCTATCACCGACACTGTTCCTTCTGCATATCAATGACATGATTCGAATTCGCAACATACATTGCTATGCATATGACAGTACTGGTGATGCAACATACTCCGGCCGAAGCGGTATTTCTCGGGAACACGTTGAAGAGAGCCGAAACAAGCTTGTGTCCGAAGTTGAGAATCGACTAACCGATGTCTCGGAATGGGGTCGTCAAAACTTGGTCACTTTTAACCCCAAAAAGACACAGCTTTGCGTGTTTTTCGCTAAAAAGACACCCTTTGTCGTGTCACTTGATTTGGGGATACTCTCCTGACAGCCTCAGCTAGTATCGGGATTCTGGGAGTCGACATATCGAATTACGTTCAGTTTCGCGGTCATTTGGAAGGTAAGGCTAAACTAGCCTCCAAAAAGCTCGGTGTGCTCAGCAGAGCGAGGCAGTACTTCGTGCCGGCTTATCGCCTTCAACTTTATAAGGCTCAAATTCGGCCCCACATGGAGTACTGTTCTCATCTCTGGGCCGGAGCTCCTCAGTACCAGCTCCTTCCTCTTGATCGCATTCAGCGTAGAGCGGTTCGAATCGTTGACGACCTGGCTATTTCGAAACGGCTCGACTCTTTGGCATTGCGCAGAGATGTTGGCTCACTCTGTGTCTTCTATCGTATCTTTCATGGAGAGTGTTCCGACGAGTTATTTGGATTAATTCCTGCCGCCGAATTCCATCATCGGACATCGCGTCAAAAAATTGAGATTCCATCCTCACCATCTCGATGTCTGGAAATCCACAACTGTGCGTTTCTCTCGACACTTTTTGCCTCGCACTACTTTGTTGTGAAACCAATTACCGGCAGGGGTGTTTCCAAACGGTTACGACTTGGGGGCCTTCAAGAAAAGAGCTTACTCATTCCTAAAAGGCCGGCAACGCAACTGCAAGACCTCTGGTATTGTGGATATCCATGGGCGGCGGTGATCACTTACCATCAGGTGCACCTCCTGCTCGTTTGCCCCCTTTTCTATAAAAAAAAAAAAAAAAGTAAAAGGAAAGATACAAGCCCAGTAGTTTAGAATCATGTTAAGTAATAATGAATAACTACAACACTAAAATAGTTCTATAATCGATGTTCATATAAAACAATTCATGAATTTTATTTAATTACAGAACGATTAACAGTCGGGGCCCTTTGTGAATATTTGATAGCTAAAAATTGGATGGGCCCCAACTGTTAATAGTTCTGTAATTAATTAAAATTCACGAATTGGTTTATATGAACATCGATTATAGAAATATTTCACTTGTGTTGTTATTCATTATTACTTAATGTGATTCTAAACTACTGGGCTTGTTTCTTTCTTTTTAGTTTTCATTTAAGGCAATGAATCTTTTTCAATATGCAGTCGGGTTTTTTGTATTCAATAACTTTCTTATTTTATACTTTTTAGTTAGGATTCATTAACTTCAACATTAGGATTATATGATGGTAAATCACGCAATCTTGTCATTTCAATCCGAGTGTATATTATGATGGTGTAAACTTCTTATTATTATTCTCTCTAGAGACCTAACTCAGATTAAAGCAACACATGCTTGACCTTTAGAAAAAATCCATGAATATAATTCAACCACAGCTCGGTCTAAAGTAATTCCTTGGAGCTTGCTAGACCCCTGCACAATATCATTGGCAGCATATTTCGTTCTATTTAACCCTGTCCACGAAGTGCATCGAATTCTGTCGTCAGTGGTTCGATTGTGACTCTTACTCCAAGAACATTGATTTTAATTGCTTTGTCGCATTGATATAAAAAAACCCAAGATGCACAGTCCCGAACAAAATTCCATCCATTCCATCAATGCTAATTTCACATAAATAGTCATAGATATGGCAAAATATATGTTTTTGCATATCCAACCTAAAGCGCAACATTTATAGTTGTTTTTATAACGCAATGTACAAAAAGTAATTTGACATTATCGTGACCGACGTGATTCTGTTTAAAATGAGCGCAAAATTTAAAACTATGCGCTCATTTTTATAGGACGTTTTTGAGACACTGATTGTGTATCTTGGGTTTTTTATATCAATGCTTTGTCGTCAAATTCTAAATAAACAGCCTGTAGCAATTTTCCGGGTTTCAATTGGTCCCTTCGAAGAGCTGGCCAATCTATTGTCATATAACTCCCATTGCTTAATATAATATTCAATCTATATGTATTATTTATATTTTACATCAATCTCCCCGTGTTGGTCCCGGGCTCCTTTGACGAATAGGCCAACTGCCGTTCTGCCAGGCAGGTTGTAAAAGACGACCGATTAGCTATATGAGTCACTACCATCGTGGCTACTAGGTGGTAGAGTTCTGCATTGTCTCGCCCGGGTCTGATACCACCGCCTTACCTATTACTGCCGCAATAGCGTCAGTGCTTGTAACTGTCGTGTTCCGGTTTGGAGGCTAAGGTAGCCGGTAAACTTATGCATGTGGCATAAGGCCTCGCCACAATATAGCAACGCACCATTAACATCTTGGTATCTATAGGCGATGGTTGACTTTTTCCATCAGAAGACCCATCTGCTTGTTTGCTATCTTATGATATAAAAAAAAACTCCCTGTTGTAAAGGCAAAATAACGAAACACTAATTTAAGTATACGTATAAAGTATTTGTTATAAGTAGGAAAATAAACGAGTATCGTTTTAAACAAATTTAAATCATTATGCATAATATGTCCCTGTATATATGTCGCGCCCGGGCGATAAAAAGCACGCCTCATGAATATTTGTATCAAAACAGCAGTTCATGTAAACACAATTTGAAAATTTGTATAGCCTATGTACTACTACTACAATTTAGACAAATCTAACCACACCTCCTATGTCACAAACCGTCAAGCAGTTTGGGCTGTAGGTCGTGCCAAAGAAATGGATACATACGTATACGTTCGAAAAACTTTCGAAAAATTATCCTCCTTCAGTCGGGTAAAAAGGGGTTTTCGCAGACTTTTAAGTTTTAAATTATTGTTAGAAATCAAAACTTTATTGTATTGATTGAGGCGTGTAAGAGCCCGAAGCACATCGAATCGATGACGTTTTGTTACGTGAATTGGGGGACTGTATCTACGACGTAAGTGATAGATTCCATCCACACGATCTGGACGATTGGTCATCTAAGATTGTTCCATTTGCTCATACTTTCTTCATACGAACAGTCAGACTCAGGAACATCTTATTTTACATAATTTTTCCAAGTAGTCAACAATTTTTTTAAATGTCGGAAGCAACTTGGCAACTAACTGTTTGTGTTGCAACTGTCCATGAGCAGTGGTGATTGCTTTCCATCATGTGATACACTCATTTGTATTTTTTTATATCATAAAATAGCAAAGAGAAGAGTGAACAGGTACCTTCTAGGTAAGCGCGTTCCATCTTAGGCCGCATCTTAGCTTACTATCAGGCGTGATCGTGGTCAAGCGCTTCCCTATCATTATCAAAAAAAAATGGACTACCGCAAAATAGCACCAAAATCAATAAAATATTTAAATGAGATTTAGAGAGCATTATTTAAATAAATTATTTAATTCTATCTAATTTTTGTATTTTTCCCGTATTGGTCCATGCCCTCTTTAAAGAATAGACCATCTGCCATTTTGTCACGCAGTTTGTAAAAGGCAATTAGTAAGTCATTATGACTCCTGGGCATTAGAGTTCTGCAACGTCTCGCCCGAGTCTGGTATCACTGCCTTACCTATTCCTGCCGCGATAGCGTCAATGCTTGTCACTCTCGTGTTCCGGTTTGGAGGATAAGGTAGCCGGTAAACTTATGCATGTAACATTAGACTTCTAAATACAAGATGTGAATGGACCATTAACATCTATGGTGTTTATAGGTGATGGTTGACTCTTTCCATTAGGAGATCAGTTCTTGTTCCAATAGTGTCAGTGCTTTTCACCGTCATGTTCTGATTTGAAGGGAAAAAATATCTACGTACCACCATTTTAAGAGAGTCAATTATTAATTTCTCTGAACCCGGCATCGAATTGGCAACTAGCCGTTAGTGTTGCAAATGTCCATGGACAGTGATTGCTTTCTTTTAGGTTTTGCTCGTATGCCTACAAATTCAATGATAATGCTATTTCTCTTCCGCTCAATGCTTTCTCATATTAGCGGCGTATTACGACGACGTAAGCGTATACGCCAAACACTTTTCTTTCCTTACTTCTCTAATCACTTTTCTTTTCCTACCATTACAATGTACACTTGGAATTCTCTTTGTTTGTAATACCCATTGGCTATCATAATATTCATAAGTAATATTTTTAACTTCCCGTTGCGTATGTAGATAAGGAAGTTACTGATTTTGCCCCGATTTTCAAAATTTAAGTTTTCACCAGATCTTCACGTTTGGAGGTCGTAGGACGTCAGTTTATCTGTATGTATGTCTAGTATATATGTGTATATGTGTGTGTATGTGTATAGGTAAACATCTCATAACTTTTGAACGGCTTGAATAATCAAAACGCGGCTGATGGAATTCGATTGGATTCCCCTCAACTTAAACTTCCTGAAAATTTGAACCAATTTAATTCAGGAAATTTTGAGAATTTTTTAAAAAACCTCAAAAAATTTTTAACGAAACAGTATTTTCTTAATATAAATTTCAAATTAATGTACCAACTGAGTACAAAATCTAATCAGCTCTATTCCTTTAGAAACTGCATCTAATGCATACATTGTATCAAAATCGGTTTATCCTTTCGTAAGTTATCGTTGCGAAAAATTTTATAAAGTGTTTTTCTGACCTGACTGAAATTTTTGAATCAATCATTTTAAGTTCTTCAAAGACAGAATCAATAAACACGCACACTCATCACAAACTATTTGGTAAAAGTTTACAATCCAAAGTGTAACGTAACATGTTTGTATAATTATATAATTTATCTATATATGCGTAAATCAAAAATGTTGTACTCCTTTTTAAGCTAATTACGCAATTAAAATAATTAAATTTGACACAGCTAAACTTTACATTGCGGAGGACTGCAGAAACCTAATATGCATAACAAATACCTTAAATTAATAAATGTATACAAACTTCTTGTAATATATATGATTATATACACACATGTTTACTTACCATTTTCTTTATGACTGAATTTTTTTATTACACACTTCTGAATATTCACTTCTGTACATTAAGTATGCCCATAATATTTCAAGAAGTATATTGTAAGTTATAGAGTTCTTGAAAAGAACAACATCTTGGTCAGATTTAATATCGACGCCTTAATATATCTCGCCACAATAGCGTCATTGCTTGACACTGTCGTATTTCAGTTTGAAGGGTACGTTAGCTAGTAAACATTTTTAACATCTTTGGTGTCTATATGGTTGTCTATTTCCGCCAGAAAAGCCATCAGGTATACAATCTTAAGATTTAAAATAAATTTGCTTGAAAGGGTTTAAATACTTCTTATAGGATATTTTATACGCGCAATCCATGTACCAATATGATTATTTCTGTATTTTTTCAGAATTTATGGCCTATTACTTTCGAAGATAAGGAGTATGGCAAGATTTCGCCGATTTTTTATCTATATGATTAAAATAACATCAAAACTGATCATATTAAAATTACATATAAAAAAGAATATTTGAAATTCTCATAACAAGCCGTTTCATTTAATATGCTGCGTAATATTTTGCAAAGCTGATTTTGATATATTCTATGCTTTTTGATCATATTAAGATGGCAGATACGCATATTGTAGAGACTTCATTCGAGCGATTGGCTCATTCGAGCGATTGACTGAATTGGTTTATCTTTTACAACTTTTCCCCGTGTTCGTCCCGGGCTCCTTTGTAGAATAGGCCAACTGCCGTTCTGCCAGGCAGGTCGTAAAAGGCGACCGATTGGCTATGTAAGTCACTACCATCGTGGCTACTAAGTGGTTGAGTTCTGCATTGTCTCGCCCGGGTCAGGTACCACCGCCTTCTACCTATTGCTGCCGCAATAGCGTTAGTGCTTGTCGCTGTCGTGTTCCGGTTTAAAGGGCAAGGTAGCCGGTAAACTTATGCATGTGGCATTAAACCTAGCCACAAGATAGCAACGCACCATTAACCTATTTGGTGTCTATAGGCGATGGTTGACTCTTTCCATCAGGAGACCCATCTGCGTGTTTGCTTTCTTATGATATAAAAAAAAACTCCTTCGCAGAATGGCAGTCCTTCAAAAGAGACCCAAACGGACACAAAGAAAAACTCCTCAAAAGTGACTTGTATTTGAAATCTATTTATGTACGTTTCACCTAAAATATATTGTATAATCTGTGTTTACACGTCCGTGTTTTGATCACCGATTTACATAATATATATACCTAATTTTAACTTAATCAGTCCGGTAGTTACAAAGCAAATCGGCTTTGAATATGAACAGATAAACAGACACAAGATCATATAAGAGTTTGGTTATTTGCTTTAAGATACAGTACCCCAAAAATGGATATTTATTCCATTGCACACTATAGTTGTAAGTCTGTCTACTCCTGCGGAATGTGGGCCAAAGAAATGTTTTATTTAATAAAAAATGTCACTAATCAAAATAAATTTTACAGTTATTAGCAGTTGCCATATCCGGATCGCCGTCGAAAGAACGCCAAAAACGTAACGTAATGGAATCGATGCAAAATGCTTGGAACGAAGTGGTGAAAACATTTTCCGATGCTGGAGACGCAGTTGTCCATGTATTTAAGCCGACTGAGAAAAGTGTCATAGACAAAATGGCGGATGGGGTCAAAAATCTCGCACAGTAGACGGGTTTTCTTACTGATGGCGTTATTAATAATCCTATTTGCATGCGTGTAGGTTACACTCATTCTTTCGTATCGACTATGAAGCAATATGTGATAATGAACGAGATAGAATGAGCGTAGACTAACGCACACAATCAAATGTTTATAAGTAAGATGACAACTTGTTTATTATACTTGTTTATAAATGATATTATTCTTTAACAATATTGATATGGTAATTTTAGTAACATTAAGTAAAATACAGCAATGTCTTTAGAAAATGATATCATAATGGCTACTAAGCTCAGTAGCTACTAAATAGATGCGGCTAACCTGTTGTTATATTATCTGATAATTTAGGCCCCGGGTTCGATTTCCGGGTCGGGCAAATCAAAACGTGTTTCTTCAATTTTTTGATAAAAACAACGTTGCCTGGGATTGGATAAGTGCCTGGTTGGCGATAGGCTTGCCTTTCGTTATAGGACCGAGTATATTCGGGTAATTGTGGGTAGGTACACTGATTATACCTCTACCTATTTTTTCGGGGATACGGTCGTGAGGATACTTTTTTACTTTTTTATATGATACAATCTACACCTGCTGAGTATTTGTTAAAATTTACTTTTTAATAAATTGTGTATATTTATATGTTTATATTGAGTAATAGTCCCCAGGATATAATACTTTTTGTTCAACGATGAATATATACTCGAAGTGAGTGGATTTGATTTAACGAGTATACTTTGCTTTCTTTTTACTATTTTTTTCAAAAGCTCTGCATTTTTCAAACGAGTATGATTGAACTCACGATTTTTTCTTTCTCAATGGAGTCATACAATATTTTAAATGCATTTACAAAATAATTGAATGTTTTTTGTCCGACAATAATACTGAACTGATGAATTTATTTATCTTCGCAAACATGCCTAACGTGTATAAAGCATTTTTGTCTGTTACCTGAAATTTATTTTTGTTGGATTGTGTAATAATAATAATTATTAATGTTGTCAAGTGGTGCATTGTTTCAAGTATGTATTGATCATATAACAAATAAGTGCTGTTCCGGACTACAATATTAAATTTTAAAAATAGGTATATAATATATAATAATATATAAAAATAAGTATAAATTTTAAAAATAGGTAGGCTAAAAATGTTTTTAAGTTAACAAATGAATACAATATTACTGTGCTAAATGTTGATAGTAGTGTTTCACTAGACATGACATTTTTATTTTATGTAACATTTGAGTTTAACTGTATTTATTTAAAAAAAATTAAATACAATTTGTTTTTTTGTAGAAAATATCAGGAATATCTTTTACTTTTCATCCGTAGCATTAAATATTATTGGTCTTGATAAGTATTAAAACACTATAAAATAGTGTGCATTGTAGTATTATCGTAAATTGTAAATGTTCAGAAGTTTTACGTTATTAACTTTCAACTGAATTAATCTTATTTACCGCCCCGTTGGTCGAGTGGTTAGTGACCCTGACTACGCAATCGACGGGGCTCGGGTTCGATCCCCGACGGGGACAACCATTTATGTGATGAACATATCTATTTTTATTTCCAGCTGTAGGTGTTTAATAAATATATTCTAGAATTTATATATGTATTCCTATTAGTATCGTTGACTAAGTTTCATAACACAAGCAAAAAATTTGTTTATTTTGGGGTTAGATCAGTAAGTGTAATTTGTCCCGTGAATTTATTTCACTACAATTAAACATTAATAAATAATAAACATTACTGGACAAATTACACAAATCGATCTAGCCCCAAAGTGAGCAAATACTAATACACAGAAATACATATATATATAAATACTGTAACATACGTATAATAACCACCCAATCATACAAATACAAACATCTGTGCTTGTCACACTAATGTTGGTCTATATCGGGAATCGAACTCGAGCTCCAACGATTCGTAGTTAGGTTCGTTAAACACTCGACCGGGCGTTCTGCGACTGAAAAGGGCATTCAAATTCAAATTCTGACACCTCTTTCAAACATTGATATTGATATGATTCCAGATTTCAATAAAATTAAAACTAGAATTGAAAATTTAAATATTATACTCAATTAGACACGTAAAATCGTGTGAGCAAATTATTATTTTATCTGATTGTTTTTCCTCGTGTTGGTCCTGGTCTACTTTGAAGAATAGGCCAACTGCCGTTTGCCAGGCAGGTTGTAAAAGATGACCGATAGCCTATGCGAGTCACTACCATCGTGGCTATAGGTGGTAGAGTTTTGCATTGTCTCGCCCGGGTCTGGTACCACCGCCTTACTTATTCCTGCCGCAATAGCGTTAGTGTTTGTCACTGTCGTGTTCCGGTTTCGAGGCTAAGGTTGCTGGTAAACTCATGCATCTGGCATTACACCTCGTCACAAGATAGCAACGCACCATTAACATCTTTGGTGTCTATAGATATTTGTTGACTCTTTCCATCAGGAGACCCATCTGCTTGTTTGCTATGTTATGCTATAAAAAATAACGTACTTATGTGAGAAAATTTAAAATCTCACGACCAGAGGGAGGGGGGGGGGGGTTTGGGGTCGCAAAAACGTCATAATCGACTCACGTAATTAGGGACGTCCCCTAAGTTACGATACTGGCTCTAATGTATTTTTTAAACGAGAATTACTATGAAGTAATTCTACCGATTTAAAAAAATACACTAAAGTCTATTCAATAAAAGCAAAATACGCTGTGAACATTTAAGATTGATATTTAAGAGTATAATAGCTTCCCACTATTACTTCCTACGCAACGATAATAATTTAAACAGGCAAACAAATATTGCATGGCCTTGCCCATACAAAAAGTAATGTATCGTACATTATCTACTGTCGGTAGAATATATGTATTTACATATCAATATTTTTTTGTATTATAAGAAAAAAAGCAGATGGTTTTTTGATATACAAGATGTATTTTACTTGATATGAAAGCCGAAACTGGTTTGTTCATAATCAGCAGTAGAATCGATAGCAACAGTTTTTAATTTTATTTTAAAAATCCATTAAATTTTGTTTATGTTGACACACTACTTTGTTCCGTTTAAGTACCGAACTATTCTTCACTTAAATCATCAAAATTCTTACCACTAAGTCTTTCTGATAGTCCAAATCCTGTAATTATGATGAAAAAAAACATGCATTAAAGCTATAGCGGCTGGAACATGTATGGCGGTGGTATAAAATCCGGTCGGACGTTGTGGAACTCTGCTTCCTAGTTAGTCACTAGATAAACAATACCGGACGAATACAAGAACTGATCTAACTCAAAGTAATTTGCTTGTAATATGGATCCTAGTGCACGATAATAATATATATAAATACATAAAATAAATAGCAAACAAGCAGATGACTCTCATGATGGGAAGAGGAACCATCGCCTGTAGACAGTAAAGATGGTAATGGTTTGTTGCTATGCGTATAGCGGGATGGTAATGCCACATGAATAAGTCTACCGGCAACTTTATCCTCCTAACCAGAATATAAGAATGAAAAGCAATAAGTAGGCCCGTGGTACCTTAACTCGGGTGAGATGTTGCGAAACTCTACCATCTAGTAGTCACGATGGTGATGACACGTATAGCCAATTGCTCAGCTGTTACGAACCGAATAGTAGAATGGTAGACGGTCCCTTCTTCGAAAAGAGGCACGGACCAATATTTTTATACCATCCGTTTATTAATATGTGAAGTAAAATGTTTATATCCCTTTTAAAGGCAAATACGAAAACGGTAGAGCATAAAATTTAGGACAGCAAAAGACTGTCGAGACCTAATATTTTAAAATAAAATATGCATTAGAAATACGTTAAATTAATAAAAATAAACGTTATACACACTACATTCATCTGATATATATGAAAATACACACACATATATACATACTATTTATACTGCTAAAATCTGATTTTATTGTTTAGTTCCTGTTCGAATTTTGACCATAGGGCAATAGGTAGTTATAATAAATACATCGAATATTATTAAATAGTTTAATGTGTTTATAAAATGCAGGTGTAAGGCTTTAGTAACTATAACCAATTAGCATACGCTATATTATCATAATATATAGCAGTGTAATCATGTTAAACGTCACTATGATAAGGTACAGTAGGATCGAGATTAAAGTCGACACATTTATGGGCGTCAGCTTCTAGAGTACTATCATTGAATATCTCAACAAGTTTATCTGTTCTTGGCTGTACGATTGTACTTTCTGGATAATCAGGTCTCCTCTCGTAACTACGATCTTCTTTCTGTTTATTGCGTGATGGAAGCATTATAATACCAGTCACAATCTCTTTTTTCTGTTTTTGTTCATGCTCTTGTGCTACTTCATAATTTTTCCTTCTTAAATCAGAAACACCATATTGATATACTTCAGATTTATGTTTTTCTTTGAAAAACATACAATATGTAATCCATATAACAACAAGTGCTGCCTGAAAAAAAAGATTACATAAGTTCGGTGCAAAATAGTAAAAAAGATATTAAAAAATAATAAAAGACTTACCAGAACCAAGGCGCATATAAAACCAGCGATGTAGGTCATAATAATTTAATTTTAAAAAACGTCAATAACACACGAGTGTTGCATTCGAGATTGGAACAGTCGCTGGCAGTCTAACGTCGTATTCAATTAAAGCCAGTAAATTCTTTTAGTGTGTGATGTCATAGGACTTATTGAAGATATTGAAGTTGGTTCATTTGCTCCTGTATAATAGGAATTGAAATAATTTCCAGTTTTAGTGGATAAAACGTTCCAAACGGTATAATAAAAATACCTGTCGTTGTATAGTTTAAACATACATAGCAGCGTTATGTAAATGCAACGTACGACGTGTTTTCCTTTTAAGATTATTTCTAGGTGTTTCATAATCTTATGAGCTACAAGTAGGTAGGTTAATTAGTTAATACATTAAAGCATGTTTTACGTTGCTTTTTATTATCATATTATTTTAATGTTAATAAATATTTTTATTCAGATTTTATTTTATTAAATATTAACGTATGTTCGTAATATCGTATACCAGACCTTCACTAGATAAACTGAACAAAAATGTTTTAAAATTTAACATAAATGATTTCTTATATTGAACAGTATGAAGAAATATTTTTTTTATATTATAAGAAAGCAACCAAGCAGATGGGTCTCCTGATGGAAAGAGTCAACCTTCGCCTATAGACACTAAAGATGTTAATGGTACGTTGTTATCTTGGGGCGAGGTGTAATGCCACATGCATAAGTTTACCGGATACATTACTCTCCAAATTGGAATACGACAATGATAATCACTGAAGCTATTGTGGCAGGAATAGGTAAGGCGGTGGTATCAGACCCGGACGAGACGAAGCAGAACTCTACTACTTAGTAGCCACGATGGTAGTGACTCGCATAGCCAATTAGTCGCCATTTACGACCTGCCTGGCAGAAGTGCAGTTGGCCTATTCTTCAATGGAGCCCGGACCAATACACACAATTATACTTATATTGTACAATATAGGGAGGGAAAAAATAATTTCTAATTTTTATTTAAAATAATGTACATCCGTAGTATCCTTTTAAGGGTTCCGAAGTAAACTAGGAAACCTTATGTGTTATGAACTCTATGTCCGTCCGTCAAGTAAGTTTTTTAGTCAGTGAACCTGTGTTGCGGATATATATTTGTCATTGACGTTAAATATCTTAAATGTTCGTAGTATGAAACTTTAAAAGCCCTCTTCTTAGTCCGCATTAATGTGATTGGCAACTTCAGGACCCTACATTGCGCGTGGCCCGAGACGCACCTTACCAATTTTTGGTTGCATCAAACCAAACCAGTCAGTGGTTTTTATAAAATCGTATTTTTTCCGAAAAATGTTTATCAATCAAATACTATGAATCAAATACTGATTATATTGCCGTCTTAAAATAATTTTCGAGATAGTGCTATATAATATTATCATGATAATAGCGGTTGGATGCAAGAAAATTTTGTTTTATTTTTTAAATTGTGTTATTACAACAAATAAAACAAAATTAAACTTAAAAAACAAAACCTTACCCGAACACAAAATTTCATTTAAACCATAGTAGCCATTTCTAATAACTGCTCGCTTAAATATATCGTATAATAGGTATTTTAATTATGCTGAGTCAAGTACACTAATTTGTAAATGTTTAAACGACCATTATCTACTCTGTAAATACAAAATTAAATCTGGCAAAGTGTATCTCACTCCACAAGTGTTGTTCTGTAGTTTCTTATCACAATTACACGATTAAAAACTCATTAGCAAGGTAAAATTATGTGTTTTGTATGATTTTTTTTGTAATTTGATCAACCATTATCCGATTAAGCTTGTAAAACTTACTTAGCAGTAATAGTTTTAGTTTTAATCTTGTTATAAGTTCTACCGTCGTAAGATCTGAAACACATCGAAAATAACCGTTCAGATGACAGGGGTGATATGTTCCCCATACTTAAAAAAATAGTTATTAACAGTTACCATCTAGTACTTAACCTACAAATATTATCAAAATCCATTGAGATATTTAGAAAAAGAATTACAAGCAGATATACACACGCACAAACACATACAGGAAGAGATATAAATGTAATTTAATAATACAATACATATTTAGTATACATCTGCAGCGAATCTCAAAGTGGGTGATAATGTTATATAGGATTCTTAAAAATATGACCGTTGTGTACTATAAAGGATATGTAGGTAAGACTAATAAAGTAAAATATATTGATTTAAATGAATATGATATGAACCTATTTCCGTACCTAGGAGGCGAAGGTGTGTACGTTAACTGCCAAAAAATCCCATTACCAATTTTTCTATAATATATTCCGAGAGAGATCCTTAAATATTTTTCAGACATTCGTATATTATTTAGTGGATAAAACTAAATACAAACAGAGAGTATTTAATCTTACCTGGAGATATGAAAAATCATAACAATCTTGTTAGCTATATAAGCTAGAAGCTGTATAAGCAAAAGCTTCGTACATATAATAAAGTATATCGCTGGACAAATAACACAAATTGATCTAACCCCAAAGTAATCAAATTATTTGTTTATGTTATGGGTGCTAACCAACGATATCAATGCATGGAGATATATAAATACTGTTACATATGTAATAAACACCCAAACCATTTCTGGGTTTGGGTGGCACACACAGACACAAACAATTATGGCAACAAAACGGTAGGGACAAACATAACACAAATGTTTGTCCCTGCCGGGAATTGAACCCAAGCCCTCGAGGAAACATTTTGAAAAAAGTGTTTTTTTTTGACATCACTTCGAGATTTTTAACCAATAATTTTTCGATCTTCTATAATATTTTAATACTTAAAAAACTGCGGCAATTTCAGTTTCAAAAACCAAAATCGAATCAAGTTTTCAAAAGTTACAGCTTTTTAAATATTAATATTTTGCTGTTTACAGAAAATTTACTTAATATTTTTAAAATAACTTACAGGATAATATTATACCGATTGACTTAAAAATGTTATTAGCTTTTCTCTCTAAAAACTGCGTCTAATACCGTATGATGGATCAAAATCGGTTGATTTATTTGGGCTTTATCAAAAACGAAAATTTATTAATCTATAGATTATAGATGCTAAGAAAATAATTTAGAGCTCAAAAATTGCGTTAAATGCTATCCTAAAGATCAAATTCGTTCATCGTTTCCAAAATATACCTACTACTTTTCAATAATAAAGTTACTGACATTTATATCAAAATTTAGATTTTCGAACTCTGAAAAAAATCTATACTTGGATACAGTTTTTGTTCTTTTGAGCTCAAAATACCTGGTTTTAGCGAGAAGTTTCAGAAATGACCTGCAGGGCCAATATTTTACATTACATGTTGTACTCCATCTGTACATTAATCTGGAACTTATATTAAAAACAAAATATACAGGACAAACTCGGTTCAAATTTATTAAGAAGATCTTAGTTGAGCGGAATCTAATCAAATGCCATCAATCGGATTTCGATCGGTCAAGCCGTTTTAAAGTTATGAGATGTTTATACACACACATACACGCACGCACGCACGCTCGCGCGCACTCACACACACACACACATACACACACACACACACTCACGCACACACGCACACACACCATATAGACATAATGACGTCATCGTGAAAATAGTCAAAAAAAAATCATAGGAACTCAAAACGTGGAGATCTGGTGAAAACTCGATTTTCGAAAATAGGGGTAAAATCAGTAACTTCCTTATCTACGTAGCAGAAAGTTAAAAATCAAGATAGAAAAATACTATACTAATATAAATAATCTAGTATATATAGTTTCTGTTACTTTTACCAAAGTTAATTTAGACTATTTTTAGAATATAATTATCATAACATAGCCTACCAGCTAATGGCTCTCCTATGGTAAGATAAACCATCGATGTTAATAGTACGTTGCTATCCGTGAGGCGGGAATGTAATACCGGCTACTTTATCTTTCAAACTGTAACACGACAATGACCAGCACTGACGCGATTGCAGTAGGAATAGGTAAGGCGGTAATACCTGAACCGAGCGGGACAATGCAGCAGGCGGTGCTAACAAATACCCAGGCTAGACGTTGCAAATTCCATTAGTAACGATGGTAGTAACACCCACAAGTAATCAGTCACCTTTTACACAAAACGACAGACAGATTGTCGCATTTTAAATATAAGTATGTTTACGAAATATTATTTACCAATATATTACATTATGTTATCGAAATATTATCTATCTATCGTCCAAATTGTGCATAAAATTCAAAATGTAAAGGCGTCTTTAGTCTTCCACCGTCACGTCATACATCGGGCACACTAAAACTTTTGCACTTCTAGCTAATCAGAACTATTTAAATTTCGAATGTTATAGTTTTAAAACGTTGCAACCTTCGTAGTAATAAAAAAAAACAATTGGCGGGATATGATTTGTCAATTTTTTTTATCACACATCATCGTACGCAACGAAAATAGAAACAAGTCGAAAAGATTTTAGAGCGATGATTTTTTATGATTTTAACCACTTGACTCTCGAAGAGGCAAATATTAGACATTATGTATGACAATTGCGTGTACTGTCACTCTGAAGGCTAAATTTTACGCCGCTTGTTTTTTTGAATTTTTGAATTTAAACTTTAAATTTTTAATTGTAAAGACTAATGTTGTATAAAAAGGTCTTTGACGTTTATTCTATGATAAAATATCTGTCATGTCAAATTCGTAAACTGACATCTGCTATTGTCGTTTATTATACTTCAGCCACTTTTGTTCGTTCGACCGGACCGCGTGTGTGTTATCAATTTTTTAGTGGTATAAAACTGAATTTTGTGTTGTTTTACAGTGCGTTTCTCTCATGCAAGTATTGTTTTTATTAGAAAGGCCGTTTGATTATTCTATTTGGACAATTCGTTGTAAGAAATATATCGTGATAGCCAAAAATAAAGTCATTTAGAAATTCATTATTTTTCACGTGATTTTTGTAATATTTGTTTGTAAATATAAAAACTACTTTGTCGATTACTTTATTTTGATCCTTGATAGACAGAAAATATATCAATTGATACACAGTATTTTACAGAATGATAAAATATAGCTTAGTTGTAGAAAAAAAAGATTTTTTTCCAACGAGTCGACCGAGTCACCATTCCCGCCAAAAGGCGAGTGATGAGACCTGACGCTTTAATTCGCTCTTGCGTGTCAGAGTTTCGAGAGGTTAAAAGTTCTCTTTCTCCGCTAGACTGTGCCGCTCGTTTTCAGAATGCTTTTGGAAGAGAAGCACCTTGTTTGAGCACCGTATGACGATGGTTTGCTAAATTTGGGAGAGGTCGAGTTCCTTTACATGACGAATTTCGTGAGGGGGACCTTCAACTGACGCCAACAAAAATAATGTGACTACTTAATTGCGTTAAGCGGTTAATTGAAGAAAACCCCCGGATTACCTATGAGACAATTCGAGTACTATTGAGGATTGGTATGAGCCAAATTCAGAAAATTTTACACGAAGAATTGAAAGTTCGGAAACTTTGTTGTCGTTGGATTCCTCATCAACTGACAGCGAAGCAGAAGCGGGCTCGCGTGGAATGGTGCTCACAGATGCTACTGAAGTACGACCATGGACATTCTAATGCTGTTAATGAAATTGTCACAGGAGACAAAACGTGGATTTATTGTTTTGAACCCGAAAAAACAACAATCTTTTAAATGGGTGTTTAAAAATGAGAACATGCCAACAAAAGTGAAACAGACGATAAACGTTGGAAAAAAAAATTATCGCGTTTTTTTTCTCAGCTACGGATTCCATCTGTACAATTCCACTTGAAGATCAAAAGAGTGTAATGCCGAGTGGTATTCTACCATTTTTTTACTCAGGGTGTTAGAAAAAGTTCGCGAAAGACGACCCAAAAGTCGCATTCTCCTACACCATGATAACGCTTCTTTACACACGGCCAACAAAACAAAGTCATTTTTAGCTTCCGAAAAAGTAAATCTTGTCACTCATCCTGCGCATAGCCCCAACCTAGTACCCTGTGATTTCTGTATTTTCACCAAAATCAAAGATTTCATGAGAGGTTTTACTTTTACCAACTCCGAAGAGGCAGTGATAGCGTTTAATCAGCACGTAGAGAACATGCCTTCAGATCTGTGGTCCTCCTGTTTTAAAAAATGGTTCGATCGCATAAAAAATGTTTAAAATGTAAAGAAGATTATTTTTAAGAGCAGTAAACATAATATTTTGGTTATAACATGTTGTTTTCTTAAGTTACGCAAAACTTATAGTGTGACCTACGTATTATAATATAATAATCACGGTCAGCGTTACAGGACAATGGGTAATTTTTTATCATACTTCTCATGTTTTGTGTGTCAATGTCTGTCATACGTTGCAGTAAAATTGAAATATTCGTCATAGTATAATGTGTCTACTGTCTAAGGCGATAGTAATTATTATTTAATCTGTGACTGAGGCTCAGACACTCATTAAATTATTTATACAATAATATCTACAATTGACAAGAAAATTACTTGAACAGACAGCCATGTGTGTGTGTGTGTGTGTGCCGTGTGTGCGTGGGTGTATGCATCCAAGTATGAGAGAGTGTGTGCATATGTGCGTGTGCGTTTGTAAGTCTGTATGCAGCTGAGCATGCGTGCATGTGCATTTTCCGTGCGTATGCGTGCATATGTGAGTATGTGGATGTGTTTACGTTTATGTATTGTGATTTAAATCTGATGTGATGTAATTGTGATATCGAAGATGATATTTTTTTAAAACAATCATCGCCTATTTACACTAAAGATACAATACAATAACTCTTTATTGTGCACCAAAAATAAATAACAAAATATAAATTACAAAACTATTTCTACACATATTAGATACACAAAGGCGGTCACATCACTAAGAAAGTGATCTTTTCCAGACAACCTTAAATATAGAATAATAATATATTATAAAATTGGTGCTAACCACGAATAAATTTATAGCTTTTGCTTCTAAAAGAAATAAAGATAACATTCCAATAATAGAAAATAAAAAAATAACAAAAAATAAAAATAAAAAGAAGGAAATAAATTACTGGTAATACGTGTAAATGTAGTTTATATTACAAAATGTAAGAACAAAAAACAATTTGGTATATAGAAAGTGACGTTTAACCATATTCTTGAAAGTGTTTAGACTCGACGCTTTTCTAATATCCTCAGGAATAGAGTTTCAGAGCGTCACACCTTGAGAAGTGAATGAACGGCTGTAATAATTAGTATTGAGTGGTGCGTTGCTATCCTTCCAGCGGAGTCTTAATGCCACATGCATAAGTTTGCCAGATACCTTACCCTCCAAACCGGGGCACGACTGTAACAAGCACTGTCGCTAGTGTGACAGGAATAGGTACGGTGGTGGTACCAGACCCAGGCGAGACAATGCAGAATTCTACTACCTAGTAGCCACGATCTTAGTGACTCGCATAGCCAATCATTCGCCTCTTACGAGCTTCCTGGCAGAACGGCAGATGGTCTGTTCTTCAAATGGAGCCCGGAACAAAGCGAGGTATTGCGATTTGGTATGCCAGTAGTGTATGTTCAGATTAACGCTTAGATTATTTTTAAGTATCCGTTCAAAAACTTATTGTTTCTGCAAGATTTACGAAAAAAACAACTATAATCACCCAGTGAACTGCCAGGTGCAGATGTTGATTGACAAGCCTCTTAAAAGCACTCTTATTTTATCTTAAAATAAAATTTATTTCTACCAAACACATCATGACCTATTTTATAACTTTTTAGCAAATTTTGTAGATAAAATGTCTGGGTTGAAACTTCTTGGTGCTAACTTCTTCCTCTTGAGTGAATTCAACGTAAAATGGTTTAACTCGTTAATGATCTGGTTATTTTTAATCGACTTGATTCTCTGACATTGCGCATAGATCTGGATTGTTCAAATTGATCCTGCTGTTGAATGTTATCATCGGATATTACATCAGAATTCTTAGTTTCAACCTTGCCATCTCGATGTATGCAAATTATTCTACCACTTTACTTACTATTCCTAGGTAATTGCTAACCACTTTTTGCTTCGAACAAAACCTTCGTGAAATCAGTTACCGGTGAGAGTCTTTCTGAATACGACTCAGAGACTTTTAAAAAGATCTTACTCATTTTTAAGAGATCGGTAATGCACCTGCAAAACTTCTGATACTGCGGATGTACAAGGGCGATAATAATCATTTACCGTCAGATGAGCCTGCTCCTCTTATTTCCTCTTCCTGCTCTCTGTTTTTTATATTATAGATAAATATAAATATTGAGCCTATGACACCAAAGATGTTATTAGTGCGTTGCTATCTTGTGGCGAGATCTAATGCCACATGAATAAGTTTACCGGCTATTACCCTCCAAACCAGAACACGACAACGACAAGCACTGACGCGGGTCCCCCGGGTTGGGTACCTCTGCCTTACCTATTCCTGCATCAAAAGCATCAGTGGTTGTCACTGTTGTGTTCTAGTTTGGGAAATAACATATCCGGTAAACTTATGCATGCGACATTAAGACCCCATCCCAATAATAGCAACGCAAAATTAACACATTTGGTGTCCAAAAGCCATGGCTATTTTTACATAGACAGACAGATTGGCTATCGAGTCACTACCATCGTGGCTACTAGGTGGTAGAGTTCTGCATTGTCTCGCCCGGGTCTGGTACCACCGCCTTACTTATTCCTGCCGCAATAGCGTCAGTGCTTGTCGCTGTCGTGTTTCGGTTTGAAGGGTAAGGTAGCCGGTAAACTTATGCATGTGGTATTAGACCTCGCTACAAGATAGCAACCCACCATTAACATCTTTGGTGTCTATAGGCGATTGTTGACTCTTTCCATCAGGAGACCCATTTACTTGTTTGCTATCTTATGATATAAAAAAAGACAGCTTCTTCGCTGACCTGACTTCACTAGATAGTAAGAAACGTTTACATGGTTGTTTGAGTTCAAAAAGCTATCGTAGAGTACAAAATTCTTATTAATTAAATGCTACTCAGAGATCGTTGCTTCGTAGATATATACAGTAGTCTATTAAGGCTTAACAGGTGCAAAACTTTTTTACTACCTTTAGAATAGCTGTAGTGCACTTAGTTATGGCACACCTATACAGACAAAATAGTAAAATATTTTTTTCTCTTGCGTGTTCTTCAGATGTTAAGTGACTTTTTTTGCTTATCCTTTAGCGTGAAGTAGCGTTATAAATGTTTTTCAAAATATTGCAGGTTTGTGCAAACTGATTCGTAAGAAATTCGTTTGTGAAGTATTCAAATATAAACTATATATGATATTATTACAATTAATCTAGACGTGAAGAACTAGAACGCTGGAAAATCTAGAAATAAAAAAAGAGATAGGCTGCCTCTGTAGATAAACAATAGCCGCCGTCACCCAAGCAGCTACGCCATAATGAATCTTTTGTCATAGCGCGTAAGGGCGAACATGGCTTGTACTTACTTGGACTTGTTTACAATAAGAATTGTTATTGTTTACGCGATAAATTTGGATTTTTCGGGAACCAGGTAGAACTTTACTCTGGGTATAAATAGAGATGTGTTGACAAATAGAGAGCAGTTTTTATAAAGCGATTGAGAGCGATACTTGAAATGACCTGTGCGAAGCGAGAAGTTTTTTAGTGATTCAGCGTAGTCGGCTAAGTTTAGTGTTAGTACATCGAGTGTGACTAGTGTGAATAGTGTATTCACGTTAGTTTATCAGTGTATTTACGTATTTCATTGTAGTGTATTTTGCTTTAGTGTTGTAAATACACGGTTTTAATATAAATGGTGTTTTCTTGCAAATTAAGAACCCGAAGTACGTAACAGTATATAGGACACACGTGTGTATATTATCATGTATGTCACATGAACGTAGTGTGTAATATTTATTTTTATTATTTTAATGTATTGCTCATGCATTTTATTTTAAAATATTCAGTTTCTACAGTCCTCTTAAAGTAAATTCTACCTGTGCCCATACTCCACCGTTCACGCAATTGTCTTAAAAAGGTGTCCAAAATGTTTACATATTGTGTGGAAATATATCACCAACCGGAGTCCGAGCTGCTTGAGAAAAATGGTTTGAGAAAAACCTGGAAAAAATCTAAATAACGCTTTCGTCCGAACCGAAAATCACACCCGGGACCTCATGATCTAAGTCATTCGGCGTAGACTAAGTCCAGTTAGACTACGAGGAGAAATTTAGACTAGAATAGCCATAAACCTGTATTAAATCTGGGGACAACAATTTCAATACAGTAGGTATTGAAAAGCCAAACCATAAATATTGATTTCACTTTCTGAGATTCTGACCTCTCTTTCTAAAAAGCGTAGGTGATCATATTACTAATTAATGGGATAGAAAAGAGAAGGTTAGCCCCAGAGAGTGAGATAGAATGATTAGATTTTTGTTTCGGGCGATTTTACGTTTACCAAGTAATATGACAGTGGTTATAAATATTAGAACGCCTTTTAAAATTATAATATTAGATCTTTAAATTATATCATTGCATTGACATGCGCACTGGCTTTAAATATTTCCACAGTTAACCCCCACAATCCAAATCTAACGAATGGCATTGTGCACTCTCTTTAACATTAATACCTAGCGTTTTTAATAGCTAGACACCCAATTTGCGGCCATTTTTTACAAGCAATGTAATATAATCATGTTGAAAAGAAATGCTTTATTTTGGTGTAAAAAACAAGTATACGTCATGAATGTTAAAATACACCAGCATATTACCTATTTACTGGTAGTAAACTGGCTAGTAGTACCTGGCTGCGAAGTAGTCGCGGTCAGGTGGGGAACGGCACCCACGGCTTTTCAAAATCTTTACATAGATTACAATGATATTGAATATAGTTCATTATGCTAAATATACGCCAGTGGAAAGACTTGGGACGAAGTACAGCAAGCATCTGAGATCGGTCTAGAAATCATCAGCAGTTGTCTACACAGATATCTCTTATCCCTCAACATCAAAAAAAAAACAAATTATGTGGCCTTCTCTATATCTGCCTTATCCAAACTAACCGAACTTAGTCTACGCACATATAACTACCAGGATATAGGAACCCCTTCTGCTTGCAATAAGCTGGAACAAGTGGACTGAATAAAATACTTAGGAATCATTATTGACACCACACGAAAATTTGTACAATCTACATATTTATAATTTGTGTAAACGCGTAAGAAGCACTATCTGCATCATGAGAAAGCTGATTTAGTCAATAAAAATATTCTCATGATGGTATACAACATAATCTGTAAATCTCTGTTATCATATTATAGAATATTAATTTGGGTGGAATTGCAAAGGAACTTTACAAAGAAAAAATGTACCGCGCGTTCGACAACTATTCATTTTTAGCTGCAATTTTACACCATCACGTAATTTTAAATTCACCAGATTACTCTATCCTGATCTGATTCAAAGAAGCATACACTACAGGGCGAAAATAACATATATAACAACGCATACAAAAAATAATGCACAAAACAAGTATTATTTATTCACTTACTCATACAAAAGTCACGCAAAACAGTCAGCAAACTAAAATTAATTTATTGGTCTGATGTTATCAACCTTTTTTTGTTTTTATTGTGTTTATTACCTGCCGTGGTATTTTTGTCAATTGTATCTACGTAAATCACTGCATGGTATACACACCCTTTTCTTTGATCGAAGTACACACCACAGTCTTTGCCTAGTATGGAGTCAAGTAGAAATTTAAGCTATTGTATGGTACTTTTGCATTCGTTTTAAGTAGTAATAATAAATATAATCTTATTTTATCTAGATTTTTATTTAAAAAACAAGCGCAGAACATTATTTTCCAAAAATTAATTAACTATATTTACCAAAAAAAAATTATGGACACTTTTTGACTGGCTTTGATAAGAGGGTTGTTAAAAATGTATTCTTATTCATAAATGTATGTAAAAATTTGAAATAACCTACGCTAGGAACGTTATGATTTTGCAGCGCGATCTTCATCTATGTGTTTTGAATAAAATACCATTACTGAACTCTAGTACTATATGATGTTCTACGTTACTTTTTCCAGAGTTACCAGGTGCAAAAATATTGACAGAATGCTTTTAATAACGACAAATTTATCTCATTCCTACGTCCACCAAAACTGCATACCGCCATTTTTTAATTAGATGATAGCAAACAAGCAAATGGCTCTCCCAATAATAAAAAAAAGCTATCGCCTACAGACACCAAAAATGTTACTGCTGCGTTGCTATCCCTCAGACGAGGTGTAATGCAATTTGCATAATTTTACTGGCTACCTAACCTGTCAAACCGGAATACGATGATGACGTACATTTGCTATGACGCTATTATGGCAGGAATATTTAAGGAAATGGTACGAACGGGCGAGACGTTGCGGAACTCTACCACTTAGTAAAAGTACCACCTGGGCCAGTTCCAGGTAAACTAGTTTATATTCATGAGCGACGTCGACCATTTTCTATCAGGTAGCACGTCTGTCAGTTTGCCTATTCAAGTAACATAAAAAAAGCGAATGCCAGACGAGATAAGTTTCACTTGTCCACGCAACCTGGATATTGAAGAGATTGCCCTCGTTATCTTTCACTACCGTAAACAAATTAAAAATTTCTCTTTTAAATCACAGATGCATATTAATTTGATGATATATCCGAGACAGCAGGTCTATTTCTAAATTCGACTATAAGTAAATTTTTCGGTATCGACAGTTATTTTAAATTTTAATAATACCTACTTAGTAATAATTCAACAAATATGGACGCTCAAAATCACGCTGAGAATGTTTTTCTGACTGACTGACTGACTGACTTTCAATTTTTGTGACTGACTGACTCAATCATCTATATATAGAACAAAAACCTAACTCACTTTTGGCGGTGTATGAAATTTTATCAAGACTAGTCCAGTCATTCTTGAGTTATAGCTAGATATACAGACATACACACAGACAGACAAACATACGTTTTAAAAATAGTAAGCCAAATCAAATATTTACCCCGAAGTTTGTCAAAATTTTATTTAAAAAGACGCTACCGATTTATATCGTGGTATAAATGGGAACTTAAATATACTTAGCTATTTATAAACATTATAATATGGAAGCATTTATTATATTATAAACACTATTAAATTTCTCTTTTTCAAGTTTGTAAACTAAAAAGGTTTTTACCACAACTGGCATAGCCTTGATATCACACACGTGTCCGCCGGTTTATCTATCTTCGACTTCAAATAAAAGAGAAACCACAAAAGACGTTCGCTAAAACTATAGCTAATTTATAAATATAAATTATAAAAACATTTATGTCAATCCGACAATGCATTGCAACGGTGATGTAGCCCACTCGGCCCCGCTTCGGTCCGTTATAGTGCACTTCATCCTTTAATCTTAGATTATGATAAGAATGTTACTTGCCTTATGAAGTTAAAGTTTCGAAAGTACAAACAATTTTGGAAAAAATATGTCTGTAAGTAAGTAAGTAAGTGTAAGTCTGCAAGAAAATGTTTCTGAATACTTTAGGTATAAAGGAACGCATGGTTTTAACCTGGATTTCCAGAGCAAAATCGGGTATCACATTAACAGAAACTAAAAGAAAAGAAAGCAGAAGAGGCAAGAATAAATCAACCGTGGTACCAACCTGCAGTAGAATCAGTCATGCTGAACACCTGAAAAAGTTTTTAGGGGCTATATCTAAGCTACCCTCAATTTACTGTAGAAGTACGTCAACAATGCTCTATCTTGAACCAGTTTTTGAAAGTAAGAGCCACATATACGGCATTTATAAGCAAAAATGTGTAGATGACCAAGTGAAACCAATTTCAACTTGTTATTTTTACAACATGTTCGACAAATTGAACCTAAGTATCTTCAAGCCAAAGAAGGATAAGTGTGATGTTTGGTGCGGTTTTGAGACAAAAAATGTAACGCGAGAGGCTTACGAACAACACATTGAAAAGAAAAAGGCTGCAAGGCTAGAAAAAGAGGCTGATAAAAAGTTGGCTTTAGACAAAAAAACTACGGTACTTACTGTAGGTTTACAGAGTGTGAAGATATGTCCAAAAGTTCAAGCTAGCACGCTATATTATAAGACTAAGATTTGTTGTCACAATTTTACTGTTTACAACTTAACAACTCATGACGTAACCTGCTATTGGTGGCATGAATGTGAAGGCGAGCTGCAAGCATCTAACTTTGCTTCTTGTCTGGTAGATTACATACAAGAGAAGGTTTCGAAAACTATTCCACTAGTTATTTTCAGTGACGGGTGTACTGCCCAAAATTGAAACTCAATAATGGCTAACGCTCTGCTTGACTTAGCTATGAAAGAAAATATGGTAATCACGTAAAAATACCTGGAAAAGGGCCACACTCAAATGGGATGTGACTCAGTGCATTCAGTTATTGAGATCAAACTTAAAAAAACTGACATCTTTTTACCCCACGACTATGTAGCACTTACTAAAGATGCCAAAAAGAAAAGTCCTAACTACGATGCAAAATACCTAAACCACGAGTTTTTCAGAAATTATACAGCAATGCAACTATTCACGTCCATACGACCTGGAAGAAAACCTGGTGAGCCAACTGTCACTGATATCCGGCTGTTGCAATACGATCCTAAGGGAAAAATTAAATACAAACTTAATTTTCCCGATGAATTACAGGAGCTTCCCATCAGATGGAAGCCAGGAGACTACACCATCAGTGCGATGTATTCTGGTAGAATTCCACTAAAAGCAAAAAAATTTAAAGATCTTCAAGATCTGAAATGTATTTTGCCAAGAGACTGCCACTATTTTATGACGATTTGTCTAAGACTAATTAATAAATATTAATTATTAAGACTGATATAAGTTCCTAGTTATATACAGAATAATATAACGCACAACTATAAAGACATTATTATATTTAAGTTTAAGTATAATATAGTGCATTCAATGCGATTTTTTGATAAATATGTTAGAAGTTTATTTTTGGTGGATATTTTGTTTATTTTGATCGAAGTTTATTGTTCTATGAGAGTTTCTAAAGACATTTATGTGGCTCATACTTTAATAAAAGTGCCTTAATTTAAAATAAATAAGATGTTATCGTTTTTGTGATTTTTAATAAATATTTGTATTATTAACATTGTGTTTCATTTTCAGTGGTAATAAACAATATCTCATGGAATTAATCATGCTAATAAAACGTAACTAAGATATTGGGCTAATTTTACAAATAAACAGGTTTATGGCAAAACAATAAGATAAATTACATTTTTTTAATATAATGTTCATAACATGTCTTTAATTGTTGCTGTCCCAAAAGATCCGCGCCCATAACCACTTTTTTGCTGAAATCCAGGTATAATGCAGCCTGTGCCTTTTGTTTTTTCTAGTGACGTGGAGGGGAAATGTAGTGGACGTGGGTGAATAATTGTTTCATTTCACTGCAGATGATTTTAACATAGAAAATTATTCTTGTTGGTCTAGAATCTGTCACTTCAAAAGACACGCAAAAGATGTTCAAATTTAAATTGTCTGTATTATTTACGTTAATTGTAATATAACTATGATACAAATAAAAAAACGTTCATGGGCAAAATCTGTCTGTCTCGGATTTCTAGTAAAAACATCGAAATATGTTATCGACCATACCCTTCACTTGCAAAATTGTATCGTAATATATCTTATGACAACTTAGGTAAATTCGACACTGACAATAGATGTATCCTTCTAGCTAATTAACGGGGTCATACGACTGTAGAAATAAAATTGTTTTATTTTATTCCTATTTTAATCTTCCTGCTGCAGTAGGTAAAAAATAGTTTCATGGTTAAAATATCTGCATTTTGCCTGTAATTTGCATCATTAGAATTTAACAAAATACTCGACAATCAGAATTTTGCGGATATATGTTGTCAACTAGGAAATCACTATTGTTTTATTATACAGGTAAAGTTTCAATCGAGTCTACCGTACTCCTTGACTGGATTATTTATAAAGATTAATATTAGTAATGATCAATTTGTTTTCGTCTGTAATAAAATAGCAACATGACAAAAAAAACTCATCTTATTATTTTAAAAGGCACTAAAATATTTATACCATTTCCATTTTATGCTTACGTAAATATTAATGTAAATAGTTAAGTAAGGCAGGATATATTGAATATTTCATTTTAGTTTGTAAGTTTTTTTATAATAAATAATATTTGTTTCCGTCTTTTATTTGCCCTAAGATCTACATACAGCTTTGTTGTGTAGTAAATAATAAAGCTTTACGTAGTGAAGATGATTGCCTATAAACATATTACGAACAAAAGGGTTCCACGCAGTCGACTCGATTTTTGCGAGATTATATTTATATGCGGGAACCCAGACATGCGAAAACCCCGAAAAGTGCAAAATTCATGTGAAAATTAATGTTTATCAAATGTAAATGATATGTACGATGTAAGTATAAATATTAGGCATATGTTCACGCACTTTTCGGGGAGACAAAGGCAGATAACAGGATAGTACGACCTGAAAAGGCGTACAACTCTGTGATTGTAAGAGTTTCCGAGGTCCTGAAAGAACTATAATGTATATAACTCTCTTGTTTGTTTATATATATTAGATCTTTGTATACAGATAATAAATAACACTATGTAATTATTTTTCGATAGGTCTTAGGGCATTTTCTTATATTTGTAAAAAGAAAGTACCGTTACACTCACTAAAGGGCCACCCTAGCTAATTAGAGGTAGGAGAAGCTACCTAACATAAAATTATCATGATAAGATTACAAGAAGCAGGATTTAAAAAAAATCCCAAGTATTGTGGCGCCAGCCGTCTTTGTCGGCGTGTCTGGCCGTAGGCTATAAATAAGGCAGAGCGCGGCCATACAATCAGTTCCGTTCCGTTTCCGTTCCAGTTTCGTTACGTCTCAAGAAAAAAAAAGAAAGTTAAATTTCCCAGACAAGTTCCTGGATCTTGTTATACCTAAAGGGTACCGGCGTTAGAGTAGGGCAGTGATAGGGAAAAGTAGTGGCTCTCTAGAATAGCAGTTTGCAACGGTGCTGGCTTTATTTGCCGTATTTGTGTTTCGTTACAATAAAACACCTTTGTAAACGAAATTTGTGGTCTCGGTTTACTTCCTCCGACATCTGACTCACCAAGGCATTACGGCTGGTGGGGCATCAAAGAAGAACCAGATCTACAGTCCGCTGGTTCCCCCGGCTGTAGTGCACACATTTCTTTATTTTCTCGATGACAGATCGACTCCCATGTAATTTTGTGTTGTTTACGTTAAAATGTCTCACAAATAATACTGTACTTCATGGACGGGTAGTGATGTGCATAATGATTACTATAGAAGCTATGTCGATAAACGTAACACGATAACAGACCTGTTTTATTTTTACAAAATGTAAGAAACTAAACTACTGCCAGATACTTTTGTACATGAACTATAATAGTATATTGTACACATGTAAGTATAATATTATATTTCATTACAAGACGTTACACGTATAAATTCTTGATTGATACTTCTTTAAAATTTTTGGAACCGTTGTAAAATAAGTAGGCATTTATTTATTTATTTAAACACTTTATTGCACAAATCAGTACAAAAGGCGTAACTTAATGCTATTAAGCATTTACTCACAGTTTACCTTGGTTATGCTGAGAGAAAAAACTTGGGTAGTGCGTAAGAGCATATTATTGCGAATTGAAGTATAAAATCTAATCACAATTAACTAGATACTTATTTACATTTATATAATTGCATAAGGAAATAACTAAATACTGTATTATACATATTCCAAATATATATATACACATACACACACACATATATACATAAATACAATATAATATATATAAATAAATGCAACAAGTAAATGAATTAAAATATGTTGCAGTATTATGGTCCGGGAATATTAGCGTACTGATATGACAAGAGCGCTGAGACCTACCTTGACTAGAAATAAATTCAAAGCGTTCTCTCAGGTAAGCTGGGGAAAGTGGATTGTAGAATATGTTATATAGGCAAGAAAGAACATGTGCATCCCGCCGAAATCGGACATTCAACCACATCAATTGTGAAAGAAATTGGGAAACATGGTCATACTTACGCAATCCGAAAACGTATCGAATGCATAAGTTGAGTAGACGATCAAGTTTATTCAACAGTTCTTCAGTCAAGCCAGTATAACATACGTCAGCGTAATCTAAAATGGGTAACAGCAACGCATTAACCAAGGTCAATTTAGTTTTGACAGGTATAAAGTTTTTTAATCGTTTTAATGCGTGCATAGATGCAAAAATCTTACGACTTTCACTTACGTGTTGAGACCATGAAAGATTATTACTTATATGGATTCCCAAATATTTGACACACGTAAGGTAAGGAATACTTTTACCATTGAGGATTACATGGGGTATACTCTGTAAATTAATTTGCGATAAAAACCTATCACGTCCAATCAACATCACCTGTGTCTTGTCCGGATTTAATATAAGTCCATAGTCGTTCGCCCAAGTGTCAATTGCATCCAGATCACTATTCATATTACCGATACCACGTTCTAGATCATCCGGTTTAAAAGATATATAGAGCTGTAGATCGTCAGCATACAAATGATGCGAACAAAAGTAAATATACGAAACGGCTACATTAATGAATACTGAGAACAGCAGAGGACATAGTACACCACCCTGTGGTACACCATTAATAACGTCGCACCAGTTTGACTGCAAGTCATTACTTCGGGTTTGTTGTCGGCGCCCACTAAGGTAAGATTTAAACCACGCGATTGCTGAGTCAGATAAATTTAATGCGAAGAACAGCTATAAGGATATCATGATCCACACAGTTAAACGCATTGCTGAAATCGAGAAGAGTGAGAAGAGTGACTTTTCTTTTATCCATTGCCCATCGTATGTCGTCAGTTATTTTTATTAGAGTAGTTGATGTGCTGTGACATAGACGAAAGCCCGATTGAAAGATATTCAACAAATTGTGTGTTGATAAGAAATTAGAAAATTGGATGTATGCAATGCGTTCTAAAATTTTTGAAAGGTAGGGTAGTATAGAAATGGGTCTGAAATGAGAGGGGTTTGTGGGATCATGTAGGTAACGGAGTAATGAAAGCTTTAGTCCACGAAGAAGGGAAAATGCTGGTTGTTAAAGAAGAATTAATAATGTCAGTTAGGTGGGGTAATATTATGTCCTGTATTGGCAAAATCATTATTCTACCTAATCCATCGCAGCCAACTGCTGTAGTGGATGTGGCGAGTACGATCTTTTTTACAAGACATTCAGCAACTGGTTCAAATTTAAAAGCAGTAATATTTTTAATAGGAGGCCAACTTAAATTGTGAAGCGTTTTTAGTTTGATTTGAGGATTCATTGTTTGAGATGGTGTTGAGAGCGTCAATTTTTAAGTGGAACAGTAGTTCAGAATGTTGCTTTCCAACTCCAAGGGATCGAAGAAATTTCCAGATATTTGTGGACGAGGAACATTCTATATTCGATAATATGTGGCACCGTTTCGCATTTCTTACTATTTGGTTGCATCTGTTTCTGGCAATTTTAAAAGCTTCCCAACGTTCTGGTGAGCGATATTTTATAAATTTACGCTTAAGGCGATTTTTAAATTTTTTATTAAATTATGTTAAATTACGGATATGATCAGTTATCCAGGGAGCTGGTGGATGTTTCATACGAACTGGTCGCAACGGAGCATGCCTGTCATATAACTTAACAATTAAATCGGTGAATAATAATACTTTACCATCTAAATTGTTACATACATGTGTTGATCCCGGCCTCCTTTGTAGAATAGGCCAACTGCCGTTCTGCCAGGCAGGTCGTAAAAGGCGACCGATTGGCTATTGAGTCACTACCATCGCGACTACTAGGTGGTAGAGTTCTGCATTGTCTCGCCCGGGTCTGGTACCACCGCCTTACCTATTCCTGCCGCAATAGCGTCAGTGCTTGTCGCTGTCGTGTTCCGGTTTGGAGGGTAAGGTAGCCGGTAAACTTATGCATGTGGCATTAGACCTCGCCACAAGATAGCAACGCACCATTAACATCTTTGGTGTCTATAGGCGATGGTTGACTCTTTCCATCAGGAGACCCATCTGCTTGTTTGCTATCTTATGATATAAAAAAGAAAAAAAAAACATAAACTAAGTTTTGACCAGTCTATGTCAAGAGCATCAGAAACTAATTTAGATTCATCCATTTTGTTGAAGTTACGCTGCATAAAAGTTTTACATTTTTGTCTTTGAATACGTAAGTCATATGACGCATAAATTAAATCATGGTTGGAAAACCCAGGCGCTGCAAATTGCCCGCTTTGACAAATACGATCAATTTTGGAAGTAATTATAATGTCCAACAGGGAGAGACAATCAATGGTGTGGTAAGTATCATGAAGTGGTAATATCTGGCAGTTACATGAATTAACTAGCTGGACAAGAGTACGAGTTCGCTTGTTGTCTTTTATCAGACACGTGTTAAAATCTCCCATCACTACGCAGTGGTCATATTGAGGTGAGTAAGTCTCTAAAAGTTTTTCAAACTGCTCAAAGTAATCAATTGAAGGTGGAGCATAAACTACCCCAAGTAACAATAAAGATATACCGACCTTAACTTCTAAAAGAATGTTCGTTCATAGGACCCATTATATAATGATGGTGATTGGGCAATAATTTTATGTTGAATATTACTACGTAAATATATTGCTACGCCCCCACCCCCTTTACCAATTCTATCATTATGAATTAATGTGAAATTTGGTACAGAGTAAAGGGACGATGGTAAAGAAGGCTTCAAAAAAGTTTGAGATACCAATATGGCACTGATAAAAGGGCTTTTAAAAGTAGAGAGAAGATCAGGATGATGAGCTTTGAGCATTTATGTGGCAAATATTAAAATTCCTCTGATACTGCCTAAAAGTATTATGCTATTTACTGTGGTTAGGTACTTATAACTAGCATAATCGGCTTACATTACAAAAGCTACTGACGTCTAATTATGACAAGTATAACAAACAAAACTACTAAATTATTAAAACTAAAAGACTACAGATGAAATTCCTAAAAATAAAAGAACATACAAAAAGAAAAATAAAAATATATATTATTTATGAATTTTGTGTACTAGGCTGAATCTACTGCGAACATTTGCCTTTCACCGCGTTGACGAATTGAATATCAGCTGATATATTTCAATTACGATTTACATTTTGCAGTTGTTATTTGTCAAGATAATTTATAATTGTTTACAATTGAAAAGTGAGGTAAAACTGGGAAGCAATTAAAGTAATTCAATAAGGGTAGATATTAAAATGTATCCCAAGTGAATATAATGTACCTACTATAAGAAAAAAGTGTAAATTATGTTAAATCATATCAGCTATCAGTTGAGAACCAACAAGAAACTACGACATAGTAAAAACGGTTAATATCTTAACAAAAGCGTGGAATGTAATATAACAAATGTAATATTAAGCAATAATTGTTCAAATTGAAGCATTATTTCGAATTTAAGCCCAAAATTGTTAGAAATAAGTGACTTGGCAGCTAAGAAATTAAAAGAATAATAGCAACAAAATATGTACATATTATATATACTAAAATTAAATTAAATAAACACTATTTTTGTTGCATACCACTCCGATGAGACTTTAATCTGGTCTTTGATTTTGTCGCAGCACAAGCAACATCACCAGGATTTTCAAGATTCTTTCTTTGGACTTCCTGCAATTGACCTAAAGAAGACAGTTTGATTTTTTCCATTTGTGGTAATTTTAAGAAAATGTTGCCATCATGGCTCCATCATGATCTCATCCCAAAAATGCTGCGTGCATCTTTAAATATTTCACGGCGTCGAGGAGTCAGAAATTCAGATAGTGAGATGCTCGTACCTTTAAGGTGTTTTTAGCAAGCCAAACCTCTGTTCGCAGAATATGAGTGTCAAATTTTACTAAAAGTGGCCGGGATTTCTTGTTTCCAGTATCAACTAGACGAAAGCATGACTTTATATTGCTAGCACGAATACTACTCATTTTTAATTTGGAGCTTATGATATCAAAGTTGATTAACCATCTCAGTTGTATTTTCTGATGTCTGTTCATCGGCCCCACGGAATAGCAAGAATTTGCGACGACTTCTATGATCGAGTTCATCGGTGATATTAATCAGTGAATTTATTTGGGTTTTAATTGTATCTAGCTCCAATAGAAGAGATTCTTTAAAAGACTTGAAATCATCCATAAGTTGACTATTGACAGGACTACTCGTACCTTGATTGAGTCGATCTTCAAAGGGCTTCGCTGCTCAAATGTATTTTCCAAACCCTTGACAATATCATTTATTTCTGTCACAGGAATATTCTTTCTGCTCGTCATGTTATGTTTTGTGATAAGTGATTGAGAGACAGTAGCTATATTTAAGCGATAAAACTAAGTATAATACTATATTTGTACAATATTAAATTCAATGAGAATAAAATTTACACTAATTAATTATTAAATTTCTTTAAATTATACAAATAAAATTAAGAGCTACAAAAACGTGTTGATAAATTGATAGCTACCCGCAAAAAAAAAAGAAAAAAAAAGGTATAGGTACTCGACAACGAAACGAAATAATTATAACGACATGTCATCTTTATTTATTTATTTTAATCAAAATCTGATGAAACGTCACTGTCACTCGATGAGCTATCCCCAACATTTATAACAAGTTCTTGTTCTTGTATATTATCGAATGCCACATGAATTTTCCAATCCAACGCTATAATGTTTAATGTTCTTTTCACAACTTTTCTGAGTTTTCGGCAGTTACTTGCACAAGCATTTTTTAATAAATTTAACATCTTGTTTGCCGTAAAAGGGTATTGTTTTGAGCGGCGTGTTCTTTGATTTGTGGCCATATAAGTTCTATCGTATTGTACATATAAATGGATAGAATATAAAAAAATTGAACAGAGTCGCTATAACTGATTCAATTTTGACATGTAAGTGCAAATAAGACAAAATATAGTATCTTTCTACTCAATTACCTACGTTTCGTAAGTTTCTGTTTGGGTAATGTCAAGTAATCTTTTTATAGTATCACCAATTTAAAGAGTTTTAAAATTAAATATTGTCAGCTAGATATCCTTCTAGCTAATTAATGGAGTCACATGATTTCAGAAATAAAATTTTCGTATTTTATTCCTATTTTAATCTTCCTGCCTGCAGTAGGTAAAAAATAGTTTCATGGTTAAAAATATCTGCATTTTGACTGTAATTTGCATCACTAGAATTTAACAAAATATTCGACAATCAGAATTTTGCGGATATATGTTGTCAACTAGGAAATCACTATGTTTCAGGCATTGATATAAAAAACCCAAGATGCACAGTCTCGAACAAAACTGACACTCAAAAGTGTCCCTAATTTGATTTAAATATTTATAGATATGGCTAAAATATATGTTTTTGCATATCCAACAAACAAACATGTTGTTTTTACAAAGCAATGTACAAAAAGAAATAAAACTGACAATATCGCGACCGACGCGATTCTATTTGAAATGAGCGCACAATTTAAAATTGTGCGCTCATTTTTGGAGGACGTTTTTAAGACACTGATTGTGTATCTTGGGTTTTTAATATCAATGGTTTCAGGTAGTTTTCGTTCCAAGTTATTCACATAGTTAATCATCATAACCCCATTCTTTGGCAGAATCACTAAATCGTAGTTGCTTAATAAATACTCATTCCGTATCATTCCATCTTCATCAACATGTCATTGCTATGCCTTTCAGATAGTTTTCAAAGAAAAAAAAATCACTTCTCGAGAGCTACTCCAGTTTACATTTTTCAAAACTGTTAGCGTATAAGGGCGTATCCCATACCACTTCTGAAATATAACCGAGAATCAGTTTGGTCGAATAAAACACTTGAATCATTTTTACATGCACAGAATAATTTTTGGGCAGAGTAACACCCTCAACAAGCGATAGAATTACAATGAATCGAAAACATGATATCCTCGCCTATTTATGCCATTCTTGGTTATATATTTTGTCCATTGTTGTTGTGACGTCATGATCTCAAAATAACACGTGCATAACACAGGTGCGCCACATATCTAGCCGACTAGTACTTGTCGTTAAACGCGGTTGCTAACACTCGATATCAGAAATTGAAGAGTCCAATTTAATCGACCTTCTTGATTTTACTTTTCCCCGTCTTGGTCCGGGATCACTGTCATCGTGACTACTAGATGGTAGATTTCCACAACGACGCACCCGGGTATTTGGTATCACTGCTTTACCTATTTCTCCCGCAGTAGCGTCAATGCTTGTCATTTGTTTTGTTCCGGTTTGAAGGGTAAAGTAGCCGGTAAACTTATGCACGTGACATTGTCATCCTGCCACACGGACAGTAACGCACCATTAACATATTTGGTTTCTATAGGCGATGGTTTCTCTTTCCATCGGGAGATCCATCTGCTTGTTTAATATCTTATTAAAAAAAAAGACGTATAAATCTTTATAAAATCTTTGCGATGACCTTATACAGAGTAGATAATATTTATTTTTGATCGTAATTCACAAGCATAACATTGAATGTTACTACCGGCAAGGATGCGACTTTTGTACCTAATATTTATTTGTGACTAATGGACGCTATACTAAAATTTTTGTTTGAATAAGAATATGTTAATAAGTCCTTTTAGGATATAGGTATCTAAGTGCATTTCTAAATATAGACAATAGTCATAAATACATTTTATATATACTCTTGGGACATATGTACTTGCACGAGTTGACTGGTAAAAGATTGTACATATTGATAATTAATGGTCATAGGGATATTGTTAAAAGAGAATGTTGCTTAACTACATAAGAAACCTGTAATATTAAAAGTATGGTCACCGTACGATAATAAAAGTCTAATTGCAAACTCTAGTATGCGAGCCAGCACCAGATTTTCATCACTAAGTTCCTCTCTAACTTCTTCTAAAATGCTTCAAACGGTTGTATCGTAAATTCTGTAAATGTACGTGGCTGCGGCTCGGTGCGCGTGGTTATACAGCAGAAACGTTCCAAGCACGTAGAAAGAAAAAAGAATTTTAGTCATATCCTCTAGATTGAAAATTTGTCAAATTATAAATTATACAATCACACAAGCATGTAATTTTTTTTAGTCACATCCATCGACATAGTACATTGATTTCGCTGGTCACATCTTAATTGAGAATTTGTTAGAGAACATAATCATGATAAATAAATATTGTAATTTGTAAATAAATAAATACGTCAGCTGACTGTATCTCGGTGGAATATTTGTCAGCTGAGCTTGCTTGAGCAGCCTCCTTAAAAGGTGTAACGCAGGAGACAGACAGGAGCGTATATCGCCTACTTAAATGCACCAGCTGAAGAGTTTCCCTCAGTATATTACTAGCTGATTTATTTTATTGCTTACAGGATCATATTAACTATGAACTTGCAAATTTTTATCCGGGAGGAAAGAGTCGCAGGACCGAAATCTGGTTATATATATATATATATATATATATATATATATATATATATATATATATATATATATATATATATATATATATATATATATATATATACATATATGTGTATGTATATATATATATATATATATATATATATATATATATATATATATATATATATATATATATATATATATATATATATATATATATATATATCCTCTCAATTGAAAATTTATCAGATGACAGTTTACACGATACTGTTCATAAATAAATACATCAGGTGCCTGTATCTCGGTTGGATAATTGTTAGCTGATGCCCTTTAAGGTTTAGGTATATGTATATTGCGATTTATAACTAACATTATCATATTTACTATTAGCTTACGAATTTTTATCCCAAATAAAATGATGCACCCAAATATATTCGATATGTTTATTGAGATATATTTATTTTATTCTTCATGCTCTAACTGAGATATTTATAGATCACCTATTTTTGTAATATTTCGGTTGCATCAATATTTCATTTTTTCAGTCATAAATTTTAATACGTCATTTCCTCTTGAATAAAAATTTTTAAGCTTATAGTTAATACAATTCTGAAGGTTTTAAAAAGAATTAGCTAGCAATATGCCAAGGGAAAACTCGTGAGCTGGTGCATTTTATTGCATACATTATTTTACTGATTGTAATAGTCCATATGTTTTTTATATCATTTGATAGTAAACGACCAGATGGCTCTTATAATGAAAGACATCAAAGACTTTGTTATCCATGTGACGAAAAGGCTATGTCACATGCATAAGTCTACCGGTTAACTTACGCTTCGTTACAGAAACACAACAATAATAATCATTGATGCTATTGTAGCAGGAATAGGATGGTGGTATAATATATTTGAGCAAGGTGTTGCGGAACTTTACCGCTTAGCAGTCATGATAGTAGTAACATAAAAAGCAAATGGTTTGCCTTTTACCAATTACCCCGCAGAATTATGAGCAATAATTTAAACGAAATTTTGATGTACGTAATTTTAAACGTCAAGATATTATTTTCAACGGAAACTGCGTTTGGTGACTTGGTTGCAAATTTGCAAAAGAGGATGAGATATGATGTCAAATATCTGCAGTTGCTTGTCTATATAACATTATTATTTATCGATTAAGTTGTTTTTTATACTCAAATTAGGTAATTCATGACTTCCCAATTCTTATAACAAAACTATAATTTAATCGAAACGTTTTATTTACAAAAACACGATACATTTTCGTGTCATGCCACAAAGAATACATAATGGGTAAGAAAACATATAATATGAACCCTAAACGATTCGACTCGATTTATATTTTATTACGTAAGTAATTTAACTTTACGTAAGTAAATTTTATTACGTAAGTAATAAAATATAAGTCGAGTCGAATCGTTTAGGGTTCATATTATATGTTTTCTTACTCATTATGTATTCGTTGTGGCATGGCATGAAAATGTATCGTATATACGACTAATTCTATTTGATTTCGAGAACTTAGTTCATAACTCCATATAGAGACTCCAGATAGAAAAACTACACGTATCTGCACGATATACTTAATTGATCATACTTTACCGCCATTTGTTACTAACATAAATGTCCTCGATTGTACATTCAACATACGACCATGAAGGATAGATGTTTCCTGAGATAAATCCATTAAATTATTAAGTTGTTCTGCCTTTGTTACAAATACGGTTTATTACAATGCCTGATCGCATGAAGAATACCCAAGAGGGTAATTATACACAATAAATAAACATTTATTGTCAGCTAAGATGGATTTGACTTTGACACACAGAATTTAAAACCACAAATCTATATCAAAGACAGATACAGTGTTATCATTTCCATATATACAATGAATAATTATCCAGTCTCCGGTAGGTGTCGTTTTTCAGAAAGATTAAAGAAATTATCTGTACAAATAAATAAAATTGGAGTGTGTGTAATATTATAGTAACCGCTTCTAACTAAATGTATATGAATGTATATACGGTACGTATACCAAATTAACATTTTTTACAATTTTTGTCTATCTGTCGGTTTGTCTATCTGTTTAGTTGTTCCAGAAACGGCTGGACCAATTTTGACGGGACTTTCACTAGCAGATAGCTGATATAATAAGGAGTAACTTAGGCTACTTTTATTTTATAAATTTTTACACGCGGACGAAGTCGCGTGCACAGTTTGTTTATAACCAAATTCCCGACCTGAAATTCGAACCCAGGTATATTCCTAATATGTGTATAACATTTGTGTATTTTTTTGAACATTGGACATATTATTTTAGTACATACCTAATTACTAGCGATCGATCTGTCCGAAACTTGAGCGTGATTCTATAAATGTTGTTGCGCTAATGTCTATTAAACAAATTATAGGATAAACAAACTACAACTAGGTCTAATAATAGACTATATTAAAATCTGTGTTAAATTTGACAAAGAAATTTAACTGTAAACATAGTTTAAAAGTGTATGTCCGAAGCGCTTGGCATGTGTGTAATTTTTTCTATTCATTTAATTTATTTGTAATGCATCCTATACATAGTATAAATATGAAAGTTAGTTAGTTTAGATATTTAGATGTTTAGAAATTTAGACGTTTTGACGCTTTGATGTTTTGCCGTTTTGACGTTTTGCCGTTTTACCGTTTTGACGTTTTGACGTTTTGACGTTTTGACGTTTTGACGTTTTGACTTTTTAACGTTTTGATGTTTAGACGTTAAGACGAGTAGACGCTTAGACGCTTAGACGCTTAGACGCTTAGACGCTTAAACGCTTAGACGCTTAGATGCTTAGATGCTTAGACGCTTAGACGCTTAGACGCTTAGACGCTTAGACGCTTAGACGCTTAGACGCTTAGACGCTTAGACGCTTAGACGCTTAGACGCTTCGACATTCAGACGTTCAGCTGTTTAAACGTTTAGACGTTAAACTTATATAATCAAACATCTCTATATTATTACCTAAGCTAAATTGGTCTCAATTTCCCCACATTGGTACAATATTTACAATTATATTGAAAATTCGAGTGTGCTAATTGCCTCTACAGTTATTTACATAGTATGTACAATGCTTAGTCTAATAGAGACATAATCTATGTATATAAAAATATTTTTTTTATAACATAAGGTAGCAAAGAAGCAAATGGGTCTCCTGATGAAAAGAGTCAACCATCGCCTATAGACACCAAAGATGTTAATGGTGCGTTGCTATCTTGTGGCGAGGTCTAATGCGACATGCATAAGTTTACCGGCTAACTTACCTTCCAAACCGGAACACGACAACGACAAGCACTGACGCTATTGCGGTAGGAATTGGTAAGGTGGTGGTACCAGACCCGGGTGAGACAATGCAGAGCTCTACCACCAAGTGTTCTACGCCAAAAAATACAAAATTAGTTAACAACAAAGATAGTGTCAGTGAGATTAGAATACAAAACTTAAACTATGAGAAAAATTCAAAGAATAAATCAAATATTGATATTGACTCAACTGTCTCAAAATCTAGAAAATATATGTACGACTACAAAACATTCTTCAATAAATTGTAATATAGATCCCATATATAACCAGAAAAATAAAATCATAGTATTAGGAGACCAAAAACTACGTGACCTATCTACCAAATTATTGGAATTTGGATCAAATAAATACACAGTTGTGTCTACAATCAAGCCTAATGCGACTTCAATGGAAGTATTACATAGTTATAGTAACTTTTCTAGTTTAGGTAACAAAGACTATGTTATTCTTGGAATTGGTACTCATGATCGCGATCCTTATTCTGTTTTTACCAATTTGAGCAATACCTTAAACAAACTTAGGAAGTGTAAACAAGTGTTCTTATTAAAAATCCAGTCAAACAGGTATTTAAATATAGGACTTCTTAATTATAAAATGAACTTAATTGTAAATCAGTATAATAATTGTACTCTTATTGACTCGGATACCTATTTAACTGAATATAATCGTTATACACACAAAAATTATATTAACTGTTTGTATACAAAGTTAAAAATTGAGATAGATTATCAGGAATATAAAAATAAATTTTTGTCATTTTCAAAATTAAAAGTTAATCAACTAAATAACAATGAGACTGAGAATAAATTATTGAGCACTAAAAAAATTACATATAGTGAATATAAAGAAAATTTGGAAAAGTTGGTGTCTAATAGGATTAATATAAAAAATTGTGACAAATCTATACAAAATCCAAAAAAAAGGAACTATGCCATATTTTTTTAGTATTAAACCAAGAATTAAACCGGAAAACAATTCAAATAATCTTTTGTGTAATAAAACAGCCAGGAAGGGTACAATACCATACTATTTTACTTTGAAAACCAAAAGTCTAGAAAGTAACAAAAACCAGCTTTTTCGTCAATAATAAACAATTTAAGCTACTTCACCAAAACATAGCAGGTGCATTAAAAAAACGTGATTATTTGCAAGTAGCTATTAGTGAGCTTCGCGACACACTAAGTATAATTGATGTTATATGTCTTTCTGAAACTTTTCTTAAGCAAGGTTCTGAAACAATTTTTAAACTTGACGGTTACATTATGTCATCTCATTTTTCTCGTGATAATCAACGTAGGGGTGGAACATGTATTTTAGTTAGAAATGAACTTGATTTTAAAATCCTGGACTTACAAATACGCTTACCATTTTCCTTTGAATGTTGCGCTGTTGAAATTGTTAATTATAAACTAATAGTAATTTGTATTTATCGTACTCCCAGCTCAAATGTTGATATATTCTTAAATAAATTAGAATTAATATAGAAAATATTATGAGATATTCAAAAAAGAAAATTATTTTATGTGGAGATTGGAATATAGACCTGATGCAGGACACTTGTAAACATAAAAATTTAACAAGCATTCTTTCAAATAACAACATAAATCAACATATTATAAAACCTACTAGGAAGGATGCATGTCTGGATCTAATAGCAAGTAACTTAAATAATGTTCAGTCTAACATTCATACACTTGCTTTGTCTGACCATGAAACTGCTCAGAGTATACAAGCCAATATAGAGTCAGTCTTAGAATTTAAACAAAAAAGAGCTTTTTGGTTTGAAACAAAGCGGATATATGGGCAGGACAATATTAAAAAGTTTCATGAATGTTTATCAAGTTTAAGTTTTAATGAAGTTTTTACAAAGTCAAATTGTGAAGAAGCATTTAATGAATTTCATGATATTTTACTGTTATTTTTTGAGTTATGTTTTCCTAAGGTCCGTGTAAAAGTTTTAAATAAACCTATAAAAAATAAATGGTTAACTAAAGGTCTTCTAAAATGTTGCAAAGTAAAACGCCAGTTGTACCTTAACTATCGTCATGCTCAATCTAATAGGAAAGAAAATAAATGTAAATATCTACATTATAGGAAAATTTTGTCTAAATGTATATTAGAATCACAAAAACAGTCTTCTTTGAAATACATTGAAAATTCCTCTAATAAATGTAAAACTTCATGGAATCTGATTAAAAGTACATTTCAGAACAAAATAAATAGTAGAGAAATAGAAGAAATCAAAATAAACAATTTAAAGTACACAAATACTCAAAAAATCTGTAATCTGTTTAATAATTTCTTTATAAACCAGACAAAATCAAGTAGTGTAAAAGTCAAATCTACTAATACTTCAAAATCATATTTTTTACCAAATTGTAGTAAAACCATGTATTTGACACCAGTAGATGAGCATGATGTGAAAAAAGTTATACATTCATTGAAAAATACTTATGCTACTGGCTATGATAATATTAGCACAGAATTATTGAAAAATGTTGCTAGTAACTACTAACTAATCAAGACCTCTTAGCCATATAATTAATTTGTCATTTTTGGAAGGTAAATTTCCAGAACGATTAAAAAAGTGTATTGTCAAACCATTATTTAAAAAAGGAGATATGTGCGATATAAACAATTATAGACCTATTACTTTAATTCCAGTTATTTCAAAAATCTTTGAAAAAATTATGTATGAAAAGCTCTATAATTATTTACTTGATTTTGGCCTACTAAAAAATAATCAATATGGATTTAGGAAAGGTAGGTCTACTACATTAGCATGTTTTGATTTAGTAAAGAGCACAACTGAATGTCTCAATAAGAAAATGTATCCACTTTGTGTATTTTTGGATATGAGTAAGGCATTTGATTTTATTTCACACGATATTTTACTATCAAAACTTGAAAAATATGGTATTAGAGGGAAGGCTTTAGATTGGATAAATAGTTACTTAGAAAATAGGAAACAATGCGTCGAAATATCTAAAATATACGGAAACCGTAAAAAAATATTTACTTCAAACTACCGTGTTAACAACTGTGGTGTACCACAGGGCAGTGTTTTAGGACCCTTGCTATTTTTAATTTATATCAATGATCTTCCTGATAGTTTACAACATGATTGCTTTTTATTTGCTGATGACACTACCCTACTTATTAAATGTAAAAATAAAAAAGACTTGGTAAACGAAACAACTGAAACCTTACTTCAAGTTTCAGACTGGTTAATTAATAATAATTTAAAAGTTAATGTAACTAAAACAAAATTAGTTGAATTTCAGAACTACCACAGTAATATTACTAAAATAACAAATGTATTTTTAAATAAAGTAAATATAGAGGATGTAGATTATACAAACTTTTTAGGAATAATTATTGACAAATATTGTAATTGAAAAGCACACATTGAATATCTATGTAATAAGATTGATAGATTTGTCTATGTCTTAAGAAGACTAAGAGAAGTAGGAAACGTAAAAGCCTCCCTATTAGCATATCATGGATATGTCTCTTCTAATTTACAATATGGAATTCCTATTTGGGGAAATTCTGTTGAATTGATACGAATTTTTAGAGTCCAAAAGAAATGTATTCGAGCAATATGTGGTATTAATCAGTTACATTCCTGTAAACCACTTTTCAAGTCTCTTAAGGTACTTCCCTTACCATGTTTGTATATTTCAGAGGTATGCGTATTTGTAAAAAAGCACCAAAAGTTATTTAAAACAAATGCTGAAGTCACTGGTAACTCATATTTTAGGAATAGTAAAAAATTATATGCGCCTAATCAAAAATTAAATATTTTTACAAAAAATGTGTATTGTATGTCTATTATTATATACAATCATATTCCTGATAGTCTTAAATCATTGCCTATAAATAAATTTCGCAAAAAGTTGTTTGATTTGCTGTTAGATAAAACTTATTATGATATTAAAGAATTTTTAGCCGATAAAATTAAATATTAATGGATAGAAATATAAGTTTGTTGAATTGTCCTTAAAAAATTTCAATGTAGCTAGTAAAATTTTGTAAATAGTGAACATTTGTAAATTATTAAAAATTTAATTGCACAAAATATGAAACTTGTAATTATAAAAAATTCTTTTGTAATATGAAATTGTACATTTATAACAAGTACATAAAATAGAGAAAAAAGACCAGCCCGCTGAGTTTCTTCCGCCGGATCTTCTCAGTATGAGGCCGCGTTCCGATCCGGTAGTAATTCTAAATATTCGATAGAATCTTTTAAATGTAATATTTTATAATGATAATTTTTTTAAATATTTGCACACCATATAATGGTAGAATATGTTGGTAACTTAATTTATTTTTAACAACTTGTAACACCCATATTCTTGTAAATAAATATTTTCTTTCTTTCTTTCTTTCTTCTAGTAACCACGATGTTAGTGACCCACATACCAATCGGTCGCCTTTTACGTCCTGCTTGGCAAAACGGCAGTTAGTCTATTCTTCAAAGGAGGCCAAAACCAACACGGGAAGAGGAGCCTGGAACCAACACGAGGAAAGGAGCCCAGAATAGACACGAGGAAATATAACGTATAACAAGTTATAATTTTTAGGACCTCAAAAACTTATACAGGGGGTGTAGCTTTGTAATATACACTATCCTAAAGTCCCAATTTTAGACCGGAAAATCGCTTCTTTTAATGCTACACGTATTGATACCTTCATAACTAGACATACATTTCCATCATTTTGCTACGTGTCTACTTTTTTTTCGCAATGTCTCGGCCTTATGGGCCGTCACAGCTTCACTGGTCGCGGGGGCGAGCAGAGTGCTCAGCCTGAATTTATAGGTGTAGGGCTGTACGCCCTACACCTATAAATTCTAGGTGTAGGGTTGTACGCCCTTCGCCCTAACGGTGTCTCCTGCGAGACCGAACCTCGGATAGTGGCATTGTTTTGTCCGTCGGCTGATCCATGCCCTTGGGCCCGGTTCGCCGAAGGGCGAAACAGGAGTCCAGAGTTATCGGGTCATCGAGATCAGTGAGAACGTGGCGGGGCCTACGTAATTTGGGATCAGAATTAGGATCTGGGATGTAGTCCACTTGTACCACTTGCAACGGATGCAAGTCAGTACGGGGGAGGTGGGCAAACGTTACGCAAGCGTATGATAGGAGTCACCTTCAAAATCAGATTATTGATGAGGTTGTATAACCGACCTACAACGAAATTAGCCTTAGCTTACACTCTTTGTATGTGCGGTTTAAATGATATTTTACTGTCCAACGTTACCCCGAGGTACTTGACTTTTCTTTCCCACGGGATGACGTTTCCAAACAGGGTAATGTTACCTAGCTTTCGCAGACCGCGCCTTTGCTGTCGCGAGTATTTACTGCGGCGAAAGTACACGGCTGCACTTTTACTGGGGTTTATTTCGATACGCCATTTTTTGAACCAATCGTCAACGCTTGGGGATTGTTACTTCGGAAAAATTTGACGTATAGAGGGCGGCGTCGTCGGCGAACAACGCGTGATCTACGTGCGGCTCACATGGTACGTCGCACGTGTAGAGCGAGAATAATACGGGTGACAGTATGGAGCCCAGCGGGACACCTGCTGTGATCGCCCTATGGGTAGAGAGGGCACCCTCCACGCGAAATTTGAATCGGCGGTTAGTTAGGTTCTCTCATATGATGAGTACGAGTCTGTCGGGTACGCCCATTTGGTATACCTTGTATATTAAGCCATTGTACCAGACTTTGTCGAACGCCTTTGCGACCTCGAAAAATAGGGCGCCTGTGGGAATTTGCAGCCCCGGGCTGCGTTTAACCCGTTTAAGATAAATTCGGTGAGGCGGTGCACTTGATTAGTGCAAGAGTGAGCTGCTCGGAACCCGAACTGCTCATTTATTATGAAGCCTTTTTCGTGAACGAATGCCTTGAGGCGAGAGAAAATGATCTTTTCGTAGATTTTGCCTAACGTATTAATTAGGCTAATGGTGCGGTAACTACTGACTTTGTTACTGGGTTTTCCCGGTTTGTGAATTTTTATAACGATGGCTTCTTTCCACTCGTCCGAAAACGCGCATCCGACCAGTAGTGCATTGAAGATGCACACTAGTAGGCATATTAGGGAGGGAGGGAGGTATTTTACTACCTTATTAGTGATTTTATCAGGCTCCGGGGCCTTTTTATTGTATAGACATTTGATTATATCGCCTACTTCTTCGGGGTCGGTGGGCAATAGCAGGTCACCCTCCGGTGGAGGCGCCGCCCTGCGCTCTACTTCGCTATGCACAAGATGGACTTGGTCTAGGTCCTTAGGCTGGTTTGATGGGGATCATTGTGTTTGGATACTGTCGGCCAGGCATTCGGCTTTGTCGGCATCATCAAAGGCGGGCATTTGCTTGGGTCGAATGAGTGGAGGCATCTCTACTACTGGTTTGTTTTAAAGGCTCTCGCCAACGGCCAGTAGGCCGTGTGCGATGGCGAGACCTCACCTAACAGTCTGTCCTACCGTTCGTTACGATACTCGGCGATGCAACGCTTTACTTCTCTTTGTAAAGCTCGTAGAGAACGGCGATTGTCGTCGGTCATGTATTGGTCGTAGAGCCGCGTAGCGGCATTTTTGCGTCTCAGTAGGTCTCGTAGCTCTTCCAGTAGTTCCCATCTGCCCCGGAAGGCGTCCGGTATTTCCCGCGAGGAACTATCGACTACCGATTCCATATTGCTAGTGAGTGAGTTAATAGCGGACTTGGCTTCCTCTACCGTACTAATGTTGCCAGGAATTTGGTCGAGGTGCTCTGATTGTATCGATTGAAAATTCTCATCGAGTTTTTTCCAGTCGAGTATCTTTTTCATGCGTACGGCGTGCGCATGGTGGGGGGATCCTAGTCTGAGAACTACTGGTCGGTGGTCTGAGTCGAGTTCGTGTAACACTGATACTGAACGCAGTTGTAAATCTACGTTCCTCATCAGCGCTATATCGAGTACGCTCGGTCTGTGTGTCACGTCATTTCGCGGGTATCTGGTGGGTTCTGACGGGCCTACTACTACGAAGTCAAGTCTGTCCGTCAGTCGTTTAATGTCTAAACCATTTTTTTGTTGTTACTGGGGAAATAATAACCAGGTTGTTAATGGGGGAATAACAACCAGGATGTTAATGGGGGAATGCCACAGACTATGCTTGGCATTGAAGTCCCCGCTATTATGACAGAATTGCCCATATCGAATAGAGCTTTGAAGTCTCTCTCTATTATTCTTCTACCGGGACCGAGATAGGCTGATGCTAGTACGACTGGTTGATGACCAGTCATCCAGACTCACCTGGCAAACTGAGACTTCGAGATATTCCAAACTAGGGGAATCTAGGGGAACAATGTGGAGGCTTCTTTTATAGTAGATAAGAGTGATTCGTTGGTTGGTCATTTATGACTAAATTGTAATTGGCTATAAGCGAATTACGCCTATAAGGCTTTAACAAGGTTTCCTGTACAAGTAGGATGTCTATCTCGTGATTTTTAACAAATTCGCAAATCTGGTCTATTTGCCTGACTAAGCCGCATGCGTCAAACGACGCGACAGTTAGGAAATACGGTTTCATCCTCAGGCTATGGTTGCGCCTGATGGTTTCCATCAGGGCTGCGTGTTTTGTGATCACGTTGATCACGTTTTATGGTGTAGCTGTACGAAGTTTTGTGTGAGTTGTGAGCGAATTCGGCTACCTCACCCGATTTAATCGCTAAAGAAATTTCTATCACTGACGCAAGTCAGTGAAGTCGTAACCGGTGTTGGCCTGATTATCGCGCGGCGGTTGGTTGGGCCTGCGAGTGGGAGGAGGAGGAGGAGGACCTGAAGGAGGACCTGGAGGCCTTACTAGACTAGGTGATTTGACCCCCGCGTTGACGGCTGGCGGGAGTGCTGGTATCACAGAGTGTGATACCGGCTTTGGCCCTGCCTGGAGGGTTTTGACCTTAGGGACCTTTTTATAATAATTGTAATTGGAATTGGTATTTCTAGGTACCGGTTGGAAATTGCTTCCCTGGCTGTGTTTGTGCGGGGCCTTTGGGCATCCGCGATAATTCGCCGGATGACCTTGAGCACCGGAGTTGACGCAGCTCACCGGCTTGGCGGGCGTTGGGACGTCGGTTTGTCCGCGCTTAGGGCGTGTATGTATTGTTTTGTGCGGCACAATATCATTAGTTATTTTTATTAATATACCTACAGCATTACTATTATGATTTCTTTACTTTTGAAATTTTGAATGAACGATAATAACAGGTGGATAAATTATAGGAATTAATATAACCCCAAAATTAGCGAATTATTATATACTAGCGACCCGACCATGTTTCGTAAGGGAAATCAATGATATGATGCAAATATCTTTGAAAGTCTAGGCTTTTCTCTGCTATTCAAAGCATGTTTTATACGTTTACTCTGTCTACTGATGAAAACCGCGTTAAAATTTCTTGCATAGTTTATTAGATCTAAGTGTCTATGTCTATATACTATGTCAAGATAAATAAAACAGGATAAAAGTATTGTTTGTGATACTGGTGTTAGTCTACGATATTGATATATAAAAGTACATAAACTAATACTGAAATATATTTAATAAACACTCAAACTTACAAATACAAACATTTTTCACTCAAATGCCTGTCCCTGTCGGAAATCGACCTCGAGCTCCATTGATTGCTTAGTCAGGACCTACGAAGACTCGATCAACGAAATAATCAAACAATAGTAGAAGAGGTATTACTAACATTACACATGACATCAAAAATCTGAGGAAATAATATTTAAATAGCTAGTCATCATTTAGAATCACTTTTGTAATAGAATTTCGTAATTTGTCTAGGTACACATAAATATACAGCAATCATCTATTTAAAATAACATACAAAAACTTAGAAAAATAATTATTTGATTGCATATTTTTATACAAATTACTGGATGTACAAGCATAAAATTAAAGATGTTATGTGTAAAAACTGGGTATAAATTAAAACAAAAAACAGAATTTGAATTACAATTAAAACAATTTAGAAAATTATGGCAAATTGTTCGCCTAAAGAATTTAAAGTGCACATAAATTATTGAGAACTAGTTATGCCTGCGACTTGTTCCGCGTGAAAAAGTTTCTAAAATAAAAGTTGCCTAGAAGGTACTCCTTATTACCGGATTGCTTTGGAATGCGTTTTTGTATGCGAATTCAATGCAAATCGGATGTACGGACCGTGACAATTGTTTCATTGTTTTGCCGCTACTTTCCTTTGAAAGTAGATAGGAAACATCCATTGAGGGGAGTATTCCCGCCCGGGAGTGTCTTCGACAGCTGTTCTGTAGTCGCCGGAAAACGTTCACAAGGGATTCCAACCCATAGCATATTATTTATTTTTGTAGCCACATACAAAAATGAAAAAACAAAAAGATGTCGGGTAGCAAAATACCCAGCACCCATCCAGAGAAGAGCCGGTCCCAGGTGCCCAGGACAGCTTCAAGCCAGCCGGCCACATCCAGAGCGCGTGCCAGTTCCGAGAAGGACATCTCTTAGATGTCCGGTGGGAACATGTAACGCTGCGCAAGCCGAGCACACCCGTACCTCGCGAGTCGCCGTCAATTCCGACCTGCGCAAATTGCAACGGATCTTATACGACAAATAACACCAGTTGCCCAATCTTTAAGAAAGAGGTTCGCAATAAGAAAGCCGGTACAGTGGCAATTACCACCAGCCTCCCCACCAGAACTCCTTCTGAAGGTAGACCATAGGAGACAGCAATCCAACCGGAAGAGCGATAGGGAGTTGCAGTGTCTTAGCAACACCAGCTTTAGCAGCACCAGCCAACGAGTCCAGACCTCGTTAGCCGGTCGTCCAAAAACCCAAAAAGGGTGAAAAGAAGTCCGCGGGCAAAAAGAAGAAGCCCTAAATAACAGAGACTCCACCCACTCAGGCAGAGGCAACAACCGTGCCCAACACCCAGCCAGAGAGAGCAGAACGCGATGTGGTCTCAGAGCGAAGACCACGTTCCTAAAAATTATTCTTAAAGAGCAGGACATAGATGTGGCACTAATTAGCGAGACTATGCTGAACCTGGTAGATAGTCTCAAAATCTCGAGTTACATCACGCACCGGCGAGATGAAAAGTCCGCACACAAGTTTTACAGAGGCCTAGCTGTGATGGTAAAAAGAAACATTATCCACCAACCCGTAGCTGAACAACCGATGACAAAAATCTCAGCACTAGGCGTTGACATCCACTCTGATGGGACAGACTTGCGCATCTATGCAATATACCGTCCATCTGGACGCATGATCATAGATGACGTTCAAAAACTGATGAACACCCCAGATCCTGTCCTAGCCGCGGGTGATTGGAACTGCAGACACCTGAACTGACACTCTAATTTCACGTGTGTCGAGGGCAGGAAACTGGAAAAATATGCAGAAGATAACCAAGATGTGGTTAGTCATGGTCCAGATATCATCGATTTTGCACTACTTAAAGACGTCTCAGCGAACATGATAACACAAGAGGTCCTAGAATACCATACACAGTCAGACCATCAACCGATCCTGTTAGTCATGAGAGGAGAGCCGGTGCGAGCCCTATGCCACGCAGGATTATTGACTGGAAGATCTTCCACCGGGAGCTAGAGAAGTCAACGACCACACAACCTATTACTCAGACTGAGGACGTTGATCATCTAGCGGAATATCTGACAGAAAAAACGCAAAAAGCCATGGCGGAAGCCAAGATACCTGCCCCCGAAAGAGGCAAACTTCATCGCCTTCCAGCGAGAACAGAGAGGCTATAAGGGAGAAGAGAAAGCTGCGCAAAAGATGGCAGACAACCAGATGTCCAACTATCAAAACCCAACTGAATAACCTTGCAGAAAAAGTGAGATCCGAACTTAAACAGCATGCATCCGCTAAATGAGAGGAAAGGATTTATGAAGCCAGCGATGACTGGATTTCCCTTCATAAACTCTGCCGCCAGCTCTCTCAGGCTAAATAGTCTACCAGACCTCTCAGATATCGAGATGGAACAATGAGATATAAAGCAGCAGACCGGGCAGAAATATTTGGAGAATACCTAGCCAAACAATTTCAGCCAAACCCAGAAGACACAGAGATTGCAGAAGAACACTTTAGAGAACCAACAGCGTACGAAGAAGACCCCATCATCTTCACTCCTAACCAGGTCAAGAAGATGATTCAGAAAACCAAGATGAAGAAAGCACCGGGCGCTGACATAATTCCAAATAGTGCCCTCCATCAAATGCCGTATCGCACCGCCGCGGCTTTGACAAATATTTTTCCTATTACCCCATATAATTATCTCAACCAGGAAACTCCAAAGACCGTTGAGTCTTCACTCAACGCGATTGATATCAAAATCATGGGGCATAGCCCCGATACCGTCTCCCCGCATTCCCACCAGGGTGTGCGAGAAGATCCCTCCTTCCTTCCTTATTACCGTGGTTTAAAAGATAGAATATTAGCAGGACGTATTGACTATGCCTAAGCCATTTGGTTGTGTTGATTGTAACATTTGAATTAAGAAGCGATTCCGAAATAAAAACTATCCTATATCCTTTCTCGAGTCTCAAACTATCTTTATATCAAATTTTATTCAAATCGGTTTATTGGTTTAGGCGTGAAAAAGAGACAAACAGACTGAGTTATTTTTGCATTTATAATATTATTGTGGATTTGTATCAACCTAAAAAAATATCATCTTACCGAAGCAGTGGGATGACAGAGTAGACTAAACGTCTAAAAATTATCCTCCTCTACCTAGTTCACTACGAACTTCGGATTGTTGACCGGGAATCGGTTATACAACAACAGTTACGTACAATAGTTGTTTGTAACATGCAATAGTCAAAACCGACACATTTATACACTCATCGGCAGCAAAGTAGTGTCTTGGCCTGAGGATCTATTCGAAATTTAACTTTGAAGCACATTTTCGTGATCTGGTTCCTCGTCTGTTAAAGACGACTGCATCATTAGGTCGGATAATGCCGAATTGCGACGGGCCATCAAATGCAATCCGCAGCCTATATGCAGGCGTTGTACGCTCGATGGCAATCTATGGAGCTCCAGTATGGGATAACGCCCTCGCTGCACGAAACATGGCGCTATTGCGGAAGCCGCAGCATGCCTTGGCAGTGAGGGTGATTACCGCACAGTGTCATTTGAGGCCGCAACTGCTCTTGCGAGGCAATTGACCTGGGACCTGGAGGCTAAAATAATTTCCTTTGTATATAAGTGGTACGCAGAGAAATGCTTTAGATAGACCGCCCCCTGCAGGAAGAAATAGAGCAGGTGAGGGCCCATATTCGAAGGTTTGCAATGGCGGCCTGAGCAAGTCGGCTAGGTCAGCCACATGCTGGGGTCCTTACTGTTGAGTCAGTGAAAGTGAATTTTAATGCGTGAATATGGAGGTGTCGTGGAAGTCTGACATTTCGGCTGACACAGGTGCTTACCGGACATAGCTGTTGGCATGTGGCATGTGGCAGGTAGTAAGACGAGAGCTCGACACACCGTGAGATTGAAACGCTCACCATCCATTGCACTCAGGTTCCCGAGATTCAGTGATGTGCTGAATGTGCCGTACATCGCTCGGTTTCAACTCGCGATGCGACGCTGTATTGTGAAGTCTGTAAGAGCTGTGATAGAATGGTAACGCCAATTCCAGAGCCCTCCTACCAAGTCAGACCAGAGAACACCAGGGGGTTTTAGTTGGTAGGCCCCCCTTTTTGGATAGTCCAACATAACCCTCTTGACACTTCTGAGAGGGTATCCATAAAGGGTTTCCCCATGTAAAAAAAGGTCTAATTAGCTACCCTAAGGTGTTGAATTGCACCTTATATACTAGCCCTCCTCCCCTGTGACAAAAAGCTTTGGAAATACTCAAATAGCATTTGGGGTTAGGTTAGGAACAGGTTAAGGTCAGTAAGTCAGAAATGAAAATCAATTATTTTTCGCTTTTCCTAACTTAACCCGTCTATCGGGTTAGGTTTTCCGGGTCAGAAATAATCCGAAATTTTATACAATCGTCCATCCCCCATTTCTGCCTCTTAAATTTTGCATTTTGAAAAGTAATTAATGTTTAATCCCGATACTTTAATTAACTCCTTGCCAAATTTAATCTAAATCGGTTCAGTGGTTTAGTTGTGAAAGCGCAACGGACAGACAGACAGATTTTCGCTTTCACAATATTACTATGGATTTAAGAAACAACATATATACAAGCAACAACTTTACGATGCGATGTCATAGATAAATATTTACACGGATGGACCGAGTCGTGTTTGCGACAAGCATTGACGTAATGAATTATTATTAAAACTGTCAAGCTGCGACAGGGCTGTTGGGGACAAATTTTTAAATTATTTGTTTTTGTCAGTAATAACAATTTTATTTAATACTTACAACATATTTTTACGCCAAATCTCTTCCGCAGTAGGCAGAGAGAACTTAGTTCCATATATCACGGCTCAGATAGACTTGTCTCCTCTACATTTATAAATCTTTTCATGCAAACACGCCGGTTTCGGAGACTCTTGATACCACCTACAGACAGTTCCTGACAAATTGATCATCGTACGTCAGCCTTGGTTTCCCCCGTACTTACATCCATCCACAATCACGCCTTGTATATCTGTCGTTACATATATGTTCATTTGCCATTCTTTAAACATGTCTGAAACATAACAAACAACGAAGCATGCCCATTCTCATTTTACTTGTACTTACATTCATCCACTATCACACCTTGTATATCTATTGTTCATTTGCCATTCTTTAAACATGTCCGAAACAACGAAGCATGCCCGTTCTCATTTTACTTGTACTAACTTCCATTCACAATCACACCTTGTGACTTGTGTTGTGTATCTGTTTTTGTTCATTTGCCATTCTTTAAATATGTCCGACACAACGAAGCCCGTTCTTATTTTTACACCGATACTGTTTTTCTATCCCACTCAAGTATTTCGAACGTGATCCGCGAGTATTACACTACAGATTTATCAAAACGCTCTAATTTCAACCGCGTTAATTCTACTTTCATGCTCTTTTTGCATTGACATGTATAATATTACCACGTCAATGTCTTTTTGACATACCCAGCTTTCACTTCCATCCAATTTTAAAAGAATCAATCTTATCAAAATTGGAATAAGAAAAATGGGGCCAACAGAACTCCAACCACAAATTAAACTAAAAAGAAATATCGCTATTTTGACATAAAAAGTAATAAACTTGAGTTCTAGTCGCTTCCACGTAGTTTCGGAGTTCATTATGTTTATAGAAATAGTTATGTTGATTAATTAATAGCACAAGTCTAACTTTTAAAATAAGTATTTTGGGTTAGGTTTTAATAGGCTTTTGGATATTAAATTAACAGATTTATCTCAAAAATATGCATGTACACTCAAATATTAAGTTAGCGCTTTAAATCAAAAAAGTTCATTTCGGACTATTTTGATTTAAATTCTGAACTGAATTCCCAATAAACAACATCAGAACTATTTCTAAAAAGTATAAAAAATTCCGGAAATATGTGAGTGGCGTCAATTTCAATAATGGTGAGGCTACCGAAAAATCTTTTGAAAAAAAAATTGAATGTTCGGCTGAAGTTCTATTTATTAGCTTCCAGAGAGTCCTACGCAATATTTAGATGTACATAATATACCTATGTTTTTGATGATAATATGTTAGTTGATAGATAACAGAAACAAATTTCTTGTGAAACAAGCAAAAGGTTATGAGATTGAATTATAAGGTTATCACTTGAGTATAACAGGCAATACGGTAATACGAATTACGATTATTATAGTGGAATCAATCTTATTGTGTCTCCAGTAAACTAAGGAAGTAAAATAAGTAAAATCACCTCAAAATGACTAAATTAATGGTAAGTTGCGAATAATCATTTTCGATCATTAATAATATGTCACTATTAAAAATAATTATTGTTATGTAAATCTTTAATAATATAATAATAAATTAATAACCACCAACGATTGAATTTCTTATATTTTCGTAACACCATGATCTATATCCATTTTATATTTACCCAGATTTTTTTTATACATTATGATTGATTTTGAACATTTTAGTCATTAGGAATAAAAACAATTATAAGAAACTTAAAATATACAAATAATTGTATTATTTTCAAGAATCAGAATATAAATATTATTTTGGAACTAGAAAGAATCTTACTAAAAAATGAATATAACCGAATAAGAGATAAAATGTCGAGCTATTTTGGTACATTTTTAGTTCTATCCATTCTTATATTTGTCTGTTATGCTTCCATAACTAAATTATTGAACTGATTTCGATAACATTTCGCATGGATATAGTTTGAGACCTGGAATGAAAGATAAGCTACATCTTTTTTTTAATCCACCCTTATAAATAAAACCCCGAAAAAAACATATAGATAACATATTACTCTTTTTCTGGGCGATGTCTACATTATTATTGTAAACTAGCTGACCCGGCAAACGTTGTTTTGCCTTACATATTAGAAATCCATAGCGGACAAACAACGTGACACGTAATTTATATAAGTCTACGGGATTGTCCTTCCACGCAGCCAAAATGGCATTAAACTTTATAAGGTGGTTAAGTATTCTTAAATATTCTAATTTTCCGCGCAATTTTCTTAATATTTCCTTTTATAAGAACCTTCTCCTTACAATTACAAACAACATAAAAAAAATAACCGAAATTGGTCCAGCCATTCAGGCGTGATGTCGTGACCAAGGAAAATAGGGATTGATTTATATATATATATATATATATATATATATATATATATATATATATATATATATATATATATATATATATATATATATATATTAATCAATCCCTATTTTTTTATATAATTCCCTATTATCCTAATAGGTAGCAAGTCTATACCGGGCACTTATTCAATCACGGGAAATGTTTTTATCAGAAAACTGAAATAACACATTTGAGTTACTGTTACTTCACAACATATGGTTTGTTAGAAATATTTCTACCACAGAATTACCACTGAACTTACATATAACGAAAACTGCAATAACAATCCCATTTCCCGTGCTGATCCCGGGTTCCTTTGAAGAATAGGCCAACTGTCGTTCTTTTTTTTATATCATAAGATAGCCAACAAGCAGATGGTTTTCCTGATGGAAAGAGTCAACCATCGCCTATGCACACCAGAGATGTTAAATGGTGCGTTGTATCTTGTGGCGAGGTCTAATGCCACATGCATAAGTTTACCCTCCAAACCGGAACACTACAGTCATAAGCATTGACGCTATTGCGGCAGGAATAGGTAAGGCGGTGGTACCAGACCCGGGCGAGACCTGGTACTGTCTGGTACCTGGTGGCTATTAGGTGGTAGATTTCTGCATTGTTTCACCCGGGTCTGATACCACCGCCTTACCTATTCCTGCCGCAATAGCGTCAATGCTAGTCACTGTCGTGTTCCGGTTTGAAGAGTAAGTTAGCCGTTAAACTTATATGTACATGTGGCATTAGACCTCGCCACAAGATAGCAACACACCATTAACATATTTGGCTATAGGCGATGGTTTTATCTTTCCATTAGGAGACCCATTTGCTTGTTTGCCCTCCTATGATATAAAAAAAATAACTAAAAACATCCTAATATTTATTTTCGTGGTTTTGTTTAAATGTGTGATTAAGTGACTTGCATGTTCGAATTTAGATTATCTTCGACCTTGTAGGTGGTTTGAGGAGTTAGCTCTCATATAAAAATATTTTTTATGTTTTTAGATGTTGTTTATGGTAGTCGCTTTTGCCACTGTTGTTGTGTCGCGTCCTCAAGGTAATTTTAAAATATATATTCTATATTATTCTATATTAATCTATATTAATATTATAAATGCGAAAGTTTGGATGTTTGGATGGATGTTTGTTACTCAATCACGCAAAAACTACTGAACGGATTTGAATGAAATTTGGCACACGGGTAGATGATAGCCTGGAATAGCACATAGGCTATTTTTCATCTCGGAAAAATTAGTTGATCCCGCGGGATTCACCAGAAAATTTTATAATGCAGCGGGCTGCACGCTACAGCTAGTCTATATTATCTATATTAATATTATAAATGCGAAAGTTTGGATGTTTGGATGGATGTTTGTTACTCAATCACGCAAAAACTACTAAGTGGATTTGAATGAAATTTGGCACATAGGTAAATGATGACCTGGAATAGCACATAGGCTACTTTTCATCCCGAAAAAATTAGTTGATCCCGCGGGATTTTTCAAAAACTTATAATGCAGCGGGCTGCACGCAGCAGCTAGTATGATATAAAAATATAATTACGCCTTATAACTAAGAGGTAAGCAGAGGTGAAATAGTTTGTTGAATTATGTGTATAATGTATTCAGATTGCCTTGTTTCCTCGACATTCATTATTATAACGTATTTATAAGTATATTATTCTTTTCAATACAATACTTATAAAGTAATACGCGTGCATTATTTCACAATAAGTGATTAACTCTGATTGTGAAACAGTCAAGAGTCAAATTTATAAAACATGCATTGTAATGGAATTTCACCAAGTGCCGACGATGAAAAGGATAGAATGTATTACAACTTTTGTTTCATTCGGTTGTTGTTTATCTGTCGGCGAGGGAAGAATTTTCCGAGTTCGTTGTTATCTATACGACATTTTTTATGTCATAAGATAGCAAACAAGCAGATGGGTATTCCGATGGAAAGAGAAAGAGATAAGATAAAACCATCGCCTATAGACACCAAAGATTTTAATGGTGCGTTGCTATCTTGTGGCTAGGTCTAATGCCACATTCATAAGTTTATCGGCTACCTTACCCTTCAAACCGGAACACGACTGAGATAAGCGCTGACGCTATTGCGGCAGGAACAGGTAAGGCGGTGGTACCAGACCCGGGCGAGACAATGCAGAGCTCTACCACCCACTAAAAATCATAACAACAGATAAGCCACAAGGTTACTTGTATTTTCTTGGCATAGTATACCAAATAAGCAGATGGCTGTCCAGATGGAGAGATAACCATCATCTATAGATACCAAAGATGTTAATGACTTGTTATTTGTGTAGCAGGGGTGTAAAGCTCCACTTGCAAGTTTACCGGCTATGCTACCGTCAAACGTGGGTCATGAAAGAGACTAAAATGACATTACGAGTAAGTCGGTAGGACACTTCGTGATAGAGTCAGTGCATAATTCTGACACCAAGTAGTCATGATCATAGGAGCAGGTTTAGTCTTCGTCTGTTTTTTTACGAGCTGTCTAGCAAGAATTGAGTTCGTTTAGTACAATAAGCCCAGACCAACAAATTTATGTTGCAGAATGAACTTTTAAATTAACGCGTTCTACTATCATTTTTAAAAATATATAATCAAAAACGCGTACATATGTATACCCTACTTGTAAAGCTCGACGTTTCGGCCAAGTTATATTGACCGTGGTCACGAGCGGACTGGAGCTGCGAGTTTCCTCTGTCGGTCACGTCGGGATCGATTTTCATTTACCTTTTTCTGGTCTTGATGGTTAAATTCGGAAAAGCAAGACCAGAACGGGGTAGATGAAAATTGATCCCGATGTGAAGGACGGAGGAAACTCGCTGCTTCAGTCCGCTCGTGACTACGGTCAGTGTAACTTGGCCGAAACGTCGAGCTTTACAACTAAGTTCTTTGTTGCAGAGACCTGGATTAACACAAGAAAGAATTGTATTTCTATTATAAAAAGTAGTTGAGTCATTTCAGTTAGGATGCAAAACATCCTTACACGCGTTACTAGTGTTAACAAATCTCAATTTAAAATTTTACGAAATTTATTTTAATTAAATATACTTCGTTATAATAAGATAGTTTTAAAATTTCGTGATTGAAATATTTCTAGCAACTTTAATCACTAACTACTAAATTTTGTTACAGATGCCGGTGGAGGTAAGTTCTCATTATAAATAAAGAATTTAGTTGATTTTACTCAATATTCGCAATAATTTAAATGATGCTAAATGGAAAAATTATAATTAAATTTAATAATAATAATACACACGAAGACTTTCATTATTGTGCTAACTTTTACCCGTACTTTTACTCACGCTAAATATCGAATCCGTTATCCTATTGGAGATTAATTTTTTAGAATCCTTCCTTAATGGTAAGCCAGCCTGTAATAATATGTCTGAAAAATTTCAGTTCATTTTGTCAAAAGTAGTTCGAATTGTATGTCAATAGATCAACCAGTCCGACAGATGATCACAGTTTTGCACATACATAATTATAAAAAATGTAGTATATATATATATAGGCATACATATAATATTTCTTTTATATTAATTTATTATAATGCCAGACCTTCATCATTTTATAAAATATGAAATTTTCGCGCATAGTTCCCAAACTAGATAAGAATGATCAGGGACTATGAAATTTTTGGACTATGGGACTATGTATTACTTTAGTAGGTAACGGGTAACAAAAGTCTGAAAAAATTACCTCAATTTTGTTAAAGTAAAAAGCTCAGTTTCATATTTTCTTTGGTAAGGCTTTAGAAAAAAGTCACTCTTTGTCGGACACTTGGCACTATTTCAACCCCCTGCCTGATAATCCTAAAATTTCATAATTTATAAGTACACTTTCGTCGTAGTATAGAGCTGTGATAATCAGAAGATGTTACCTTGAGAGCCAGACAGTTTTGGTAGTTTATTCATCTTAACTAAAAGAGATGCATGCGCCACAAGATTGTTTTTGTTCGTTGTGTTTATTGAGTGTACAATAACCACTTTTTTAATTTAAGAAATGTTTTAAGGACATTTTATATTAAGTTTTCAAATATAAATTACAACAATTATTTATTTGAATTTTTCTCTCAGGGATACCCTCAGATAAACATTATTAATTCGCCTTATAGCTTTTTCTGATAAACAAATATAGCTTTTATTTCAGCAGAATTTCCCCACCGAAAAATCTCAGGTGAAATAATGCAGTGGAATTAACTAAAGTAAATTATTCTTGCAGTATTGACATCAGTTAACTGTCTCATTTTTAATTGCAAAACCTGCCATTTAGTCTGTGTGCTAACTTATTGTAATTTTATCTAGATTACCTACAAACACGGTGCAGTCCACCAGATTCAGATTATTTCTATTCAGTTTTACTTTACTATTTATGTGCCTTATATGAGGCAATGAGAATTTAACACCATTTATTCTGATGTTTAATAAAATGTATTTGTGCCCATCGACATAGAATACCTCTTTGTGCCGAACCAGTGTACAACTTTTGAAATCGCATTATTCACTTCGTCATACTTACCAACTCCTCTTTTCACTTTGAATAAAATTGAAGTGACATCCGCAAATATATGTATGCATATATATTTATATTAATACATACAGCACGATTGTGTTACACCGTCTTTGAAGAATAGACAATCTACCATTCTGCCAGGCAGATCGGGCGAGCGATGGATTCAACATAAATCAGAAATCAGAAGAACTTTATTCAATAAAAAATTTACAAGTTATTTTGACACGCCAACATTTTCTTAAAACTACACCGGATCGGAAACACGGCCACGCACTGAGAAGATCCGGCGGAAGAAACTCAGCGGGCTTGTCTTTTTTTCATATAATTTTTTTTTTCATAATATCACAATATTACAAAATTATATAAAATATCTAAGAGTTTGATATGAGGAGCAATTAATCCCAGGCTTGTTCGTCTTCTAAATAATGTGAGATTTTATGATACCCTTTTATACACATTTTTTAAATTTATTGACTGGTAGATCTGTTGTAGTTTCGGGAAGTTTATTGTAAAAGTGTATACATTGTAAACGTATACATATTACTAACATCGAGACTACTAGTTGGTGGAGTTCTGCCACGTCTGGCTCGAACTTAATATTACCACCTTACTTATTCCTCCCGCAAAAGCATCAATGCTTTTTACTTTCGTATTACAGTTTGGACGGTAATCCCACCCCAACACATGGATAATGTCGCAACCATAAATATATATAAAACCAGTTACTGTAAATTATCAAGAGGAGATAAACGTTTAGAATTGCAGAGATTTTGTAAGTCTTTTTAAGATGTAAAATTTTGTAGTACATTATTTTGATCTATCTCGTATACTTTACGAGTCAGCGTTTGTAATTTACGCGCACAAAAAATATATTTTTTCACGACAAATCTTTGAAATTCACGGACTTTTTTCTCTTATAGCATACATGTATTTATACGTATATTTTTTGTGTTGAATCACTTTGTCTATTGATAAATAGACAATAGTAATACAAAAAATCATGACCCGGAAAAAGCCATATTTCTCAAGCATGTTTACATTGTATAAAAAAACGCTTCCGCTTTATGTAAGCTTAAATCTTAAAAACTACGCAATGGATATATATATATATATATATATATATATATATATATATATATATATATATATATATATATATATATATATATTTACTTTGCAGACGATGTCTTAACTTTATTGCTCGTAGATAGGTCAAAGTACCTACTGTACAAAATTCTATATCTAATATTTTTATGTATTACATTTTACAAATAATGATGGTTTATCTACAAAGCTATTTAACCAATACAGTATTAATACTTATCCAATTAAACACATCAGGAACGTTGTGCATTTCATGTAGATAGGAATTGCTTATTACAGCATACCATTAAAAGAAATATATAAGAATATATCAGATATTTAACATGTCCCCACAAATGTCCTCACGCAGGGCCAAAGTCGGACCGTACGTTCGTCCCCTGGTGACCGACGCGGCTAGCTATCCAGCAAATATCATATTATAGTCTTATCATCTTAATCACTTTACGTTGACACCACATTAATGTCTATAACGCACTCGTGAGACGCCAGGGTGGATCACTGGTATAGTATAAAAGACAGATGGTATGTAGTAAAATATTGCAATAGAGTGACCTCACTATCTCAATTGCTTCCACTTGATAATATATACCTCGTTCTAGCACCTTTTAACGTATTATGACAGACTTTCAATGAATCAGTTAAAATGTATAAACTATCAAAACGGTCGATAAACTTAATAACTTCTGATAAACTTTTAAGTAATATAAATAATATTCAGCTCTTACACTATGACGAAATTATACTTATAATTTATGAAACTTTAGGGGTATCAGGCAGGATATTGAATCCGTGCTGTGTCGACAATGGGTAACGTCGTTTTTCATACTACATCATGACTATACCGAAGAAAATATTAAAAACTGAGTTTCATACTTTAACGAAATTAAGATACTGTTAATCACACTTTTCTTACGTGTTTCCTGTCAATGTAAGCGTCATCCAAATTTCATAGTTCGTGATCGTTCTTACCTGGGTTGAGGACTGTACGCTGAGAAATCTTCAAGTTTAATAAAATGACGAAGTATGGCCTACGCGGGCTCATACCCTATAATTATTAAAAAGTTTATCTTTTTTTTTCAGTGAATGTCGTCGATGGCGAACATCAAGGTAATTATTTGTTTTATTTATAAAACCTAAAAAAATGATTCCCTAAATATTGACATGACCTTACAGAAAAATATGAAGTGATTGATTCAGATGTTTTAATATTTAGATTCAGACCTTATCTTACGGAAATTTATATTACATGAAGATATTTAGGTAATTTTATTTACAACTTTCATAAATTTTTAAGTGTAACTACGAGGTATGATCATTGTGTGCATATAAGATGCGTTACTAGATGTGTCATTGATAGTCAAGTCAGTAAGGATTTATGAAATAATTTACGTTGCTAGTTCCTTTTCTATTCTAGTTTGTCTAGACTTTAGCACTATATAAAAGTCAAAACTTTTATATAATGCTACAGCTCATTATGAAAATAATTTTGAATTTAATTTTAAATCTAAGTCTATCGTCATAGTAATAATATGCGCCGAAGTTTTCTACGATTTGACATTAAAAATTATCGCGTTTTATAAAGCTGTGGTCGAATTAGCGGCAACGGTATTCTGCACAAATTATCGTGCAATAAAACAAGATAGCTGAAATAATTTTCAAACGTGTAACTATAGACGATGAGTTTCTTTACATCTAGATGTGTGCTAACAATTAATTAATAAAATGTTTTTTTGTGATTCACATTTTCTGAAGCCGTATGATGGGCTCAGCTTCATAATTATAGGGGAATTTCAGTACCTTTTTTATCGTTCTACTCCATTTTACATAATTATCCGTATATGTCTGAACTTATCGAAAACAACGACTGAAATGAACAACGCTGGTCTGACCACGCAGCGCGATATGTTAACGCGTAAACGCTTTGAGCAGACCGACGCGACGCGGCGAAACGCGGCGAAACGCGGTAGCGAAACTATACAGGTATACTGTCATACACTATGAATTTATATCACGTACTTTGCATCTTGCTATATCTGTCTACGATTTCCTATAATTGCATCTTTATCTGTATTGTATTACTGCTAGTCGCGAACTTTGTTTCACACAGAGACGCTCCGGTAGTGTCATTTGAAGAGATACAGAGTAGTTTGCCTTTTTACACAGAATATCGCGGTGGAACAAGACGGCGGAGGCAAAAAGTAAGAAATTTATAAATATAATTAGAGGTTATCAAAAATATTATATAGACTCAGATTATAAAAATGCCTATAAAAAGAAAGAGTTATCATAAGATTGTTGTTAAATGATTGTTTGTTTTCTCTAAGTCTTAGAGAGTGATAAGAAAAAGCCAAAAAAATTCTTTAGCTTTTTCTTAATGTCGACACAAAAAATAATAAATCTTTTTCTTCAGAATCAGTATGAGAGTATGATTTCGACGATATTTTCCACTGAAATAACAACGGCGAAATGCCAAATTGCGAAATTAGTGTGGTAAACGACCGCTTTAACATCACTAACGTTTCGCTTTTTCGTGTGGGAACGCGTTTCGCTACCGCAGTTCACCGCGTCGTGCTAAAAACGAAAGCCCTTTTATGTACCGCCAACTACGCGATAAGGCAAAATCAGTTCTTCCGCCGGATCTTCTCAGTGTGTGGCCGCGTTCCGATCCGGTAGTATCTATGAAAAATCGATACAATTTATAGTTTTAAATGTAATATTATATAATGATATTTTTTTTAAATATTTGCACACCATATATTGGTAGAATATGTCGGTAACTTAATTTATTTTTCACAACTTGTAACACCCATATTCTTGCAAATAAATATTTTCTTTCTTTCAGTCTGAATGTTTATGACATGTCACATCTGTATGTATTATGTTTGTGTGAAGCCTTGTGACGATAGACGCTAGTGCGGCCCTAGCTTAACAAAATTTTAGCGCGACTTTTAATAAAAACTTTGGTTCTCGTTTAAACTGATATTTCATGAGAAAATATATAAAAATTAAGGATTTGATGAGTATAATTCTGATCCATTCCTTGACCTTAAAAGTAAACAGCACTTACGTTACAATAAATTAGAGATCTGTTGAATTTATGAATATATTTTTACTTTTAATTATTCTTTTTCAGTTTCCATCGTTGACGGAGATTCACAAGGTATGTTTTTATTTAACATGATGTTACTTTATTTGTTTTTATTTAAAAATGCAAACAGTGATATAGACTGTTTTTATACAACTAAATCAATGGGAACTTAAAAAAATACAATATCATGGTCCCAATTTTACTCTGCATACTCTAAATTAATTTAAATTACTACTATATTTCTTTTAGTAAGATGAAAAAAAGACAGGAAATATTTAATCCACGAATTCCACGTAATTTAAAACTTGCGCCTTAAATTTGACAAAAATAAAATGAGGTCGATATCGAAGGGCATAAATTTTCTTTTATTGAGTATATGTTAATATATTATGACGTAGACAAACATGGGGAGTATCTAGTTTATGATATATTTTATAATATTTTTTTTTTCTTCCAGTGTCCGTCGTAGATGGAGAAAACCAAGGTAATTACATTTAAGAGAGAATTACGAAATAAAACAACTTGATGAATTTGTGTAATGTGATATATGGGTGGTCTATAAAACTTAACACAGCCCACAGGGCTATTGTTATTTGGAAAAACTGGGAAAAATCCTATATTTTTTCGTTCTACTAATAACGAAACCATGCAGCAGGATGAGTTGCGTTAATATAGCTACAACGCCAACAGCCTCGTGCTTTATTAAACATTTTAGAAATTAATACATTTCTTTGGAGTTAAAATTAGTCTATGTACCTATTTGTATCTATAATAAGTTTGAACTAAATCCAGCCAGTTAAGCCATTACCATACCATATCATAAAAGAGAAATAAATACACACACATACAAGCACACACACTCTCTTACACACCCAAACACACACACGCACACACACATGCACACACATAGCAAATATTGTATTAAAAATGGAGTTTCACCAAGTGCCGACGATAAAAAGTGTAGAATATAATAAAATAACGTTTTTTGTTTCAGTTCATGTCGTGGATAACAGTAAGTATTAAAATAGATAAGTAAAGACTGCCTTTTATAGCGTTGGTTCTTGTTGCTTTCGTGTTATATATATATATATATATATATATATATATATATATATATATATATATATATATATATATATATATATATATATATATATATATATATATATATATATACTGACTGCCTTGTTTAAAACGAAATAGCTTATAATGTTTTATTTTTTCTTAGAAATAAAAGTGAATGCATTTATTCGAATTTGAAATGTGTTGTCTTTGATAATTAAAATTTGTCTTGTCTTAATTGTATAATCTTGAGTAAAGTTCTAATTAGATTTCGTCAACATTTGAATTTTAGATATATTTTACGTGATAGAGCTACGTCATTTGACCTCGGATGAAATTCAAGCAGCTTTGGGTATATTTGCAAGCGAGAAAAAATCAGTCTGAGTTATTTCGATATCTTACAATGAACGGTAGCCTTATTTGTCATCTACGGCAGCATTATATTATCACAGAAAATCACGCTGAGAAGCACTCCAACCACCACGTTCGCATAAATAACACAATATCGATAGATAGATAAATAGGTAGTTACGTAAATAGGCAGTATTTACGTATAGGTATTTACGTAAATAGGCAGTATTTACGTAACTACCTATTTATCTATCTATTGATATGTGCGTTACTAGCGCGAACGAATTGGTGCGTATAAATTTTTAAAATTTTAGAGGACGATTTTTTATTTATTTGGAATCAGAACCAGATACCTTATTACCCCCTTCAAGGTTTAGGTCGACTTACCTAACAGGCTGTATATACACGGTACACGTACCAAAATAACACTTTTTACGATTTTTGTCTGTCTGTCTGTTTGTTCCGGCTAATCTCTGGAATGGCTGGACCGATTTTGACCGGACTTTCACTGGTAGATAGCTGACGTAATAAGGAGTAACTTAGGCTACTTTAATAAAAAAACCACGCCTATACCACACCAATAAATAAAATTGGAGTGTCTGTTTGTAATGTTAAAATAACCGCTTTTTACAAAATATTTTTTTTTACAATCTTTTTTGTCTGTCTGTTTACCTGTCCGTCTGTCTGTCTGTTTGTTCCTGCTAATTTTTGGAACGGCTGGTCCGATTTTGACGGGACTTTCACTGGCAGATAGCTGATGTGATAGGGAGTAACTTAGGCTACTTTTTCGAAAATTTTCCACGCGGGCGAAGTCGCGGGCTCAGCTAGTATATAATATATCTTTAACAAAAAATAAATCGACGAAAAGTTATGCACGGTCGTACATTAAAATCTGTGAGTGAACAATCAATCATCCCTTGTTTACGTACCTTTATGGTTGTTTTTTAATTATATAGGACCACCCTAGGCGTATACCCATTCCAATAAGGAAAATGATCAAAATCGGACTACTCTGTAAAACGTTATGAGTGATCTAATATAAAAAAATATATACGCGTCGAACTGAGAACCTCCCTAATTTTTTAAGTTTTTGAAAGATTTTTTCGTACATTTTTAAAGACTTTTTTCGTTTTTCAGATGGACCACAGACACGAAACTCACAATAATGTAGGTGGACGGACAATAAGTACTAATAACGCCAACAATAAACATTATATTTCTATAAAATTATAACAATCATAATAATTATTATAATAATTATAGCACAAACATAATAATATACATAACATGTGTTAATGGATCAACGTTTTTATTAAATAATTTGAACATTTTTAGTATTTTTATTATACCTTCAATTCAGTCCTTCAAAGTCAGGGCCGCATTCACCTTAAGTAAGATTCCCTTTATTGACCGCTCCGTTAGTCGAGTAGTTAGCGACCCAGACTACGTAATCGACGGGGCTCGGGTTCGATCCCCGACGGGGACATGAACTTGTATGATGAGTATAAATGTTTGTATTTCCGGATTTGGGTGTCTATTAAATATATTCTAGTATTTATACGGTGTGTAAAGAAAACCCTGTCAGATAATTGTCAGAATACGTATTTAAGCAAAATGGAACCACACCACAAATTTCGTTTTTTCTTTTTTTATAGAAATTCTTATTTTTAAGTGGTTTAAATTCTTATACAAAGAAGAACCACTTGATTTTCCTTTTAGTAACTAGGTATGCTAAAAGCAGAACAGAACCAACAGCAATAACAAACACTACATATAAAGCAAAAGCAAACCACAACACAATAGGACTTGATTGTTCAAAGAAATAAACGATATTACACCAGGGTTATTTTAAACAAAACAGATCCACACATAATTGGTACCATTACATATAACAAGTATTGCAATTATTAACAATAATTTTTAATACACTAAATGGAACCAAGTTCTGTGGTATCGTTACACGTAAATTAAATTCATAATTTAATTGCAAAATATAATTTTGCAAAATGGAATCACAAACATTTGGTTCTATCATGTATAAATAAATATTATAAAACAGTAGAGCCACTAGTATGTGAATCCATTAAGCATATAGTTTTGTTACCCATAATCGTTCAAAGGTACCAAATTATATAGCCACTCAGGTACATTTCTCTCATCTTAAAACAACGGAATATCTATTTAATGTTATTGCATATATGACTCAAAGTGCAATAACTTAAAGTTTCAATGTGCTTAGGTAAAACGCCAAACATCTATCACATTGGGTGATATTTAACGAAGTAATTTGAATGCGTGACTACCATTTTTTTTCTTTGCAAAGAAAGTTCTGTTATTTTTGCTGATTTCCTGCAAACTTCGTGTGAAAATGTAGAGTTGAGGCAAGCAATTGTTAAATAAAGCACCGGAGATGAATACTGCGAATAATAATGAAGATATAATTACACTTAAGTAGCTTTATTTAATGCACTAAATACTTAATAAATACAAGATGTGCATTTTATTATTTTGTTTTTGATTCACATGTATCTGATTCATTCCCGATTGTGATTTTAAGTCGATTGTGCAACAGTAGATAAGTACAAAAGGCATTCACTGTGGATGAAATCCATACTTCCATACTAATATTATAAATGTAATAATATGAACTAATATTCCGACATTTGGTTCCTGTGGGATGCTATTGATTTGTGCTGCAGCAGCAGCAAAAGATAAAATTGTAGCGATACATACAAGTACATACGTATTTACCTATTCGTATTTTAACGAAATTATTATCAGTGGTAGATTTTTTACTTTCATATTTTAAACTAGCGACTGCCCGCGGTTTTAGCCGCGTAGCTTTTGTTTCCGTGGGAATATCGGAAACATTTATATATTAAAACTTTCCTCAAAAATCAATCTATCTACTAAAAAAACCGCATCAAAATCCGTTGCCTAGTTTTAAAGATTTAAGCATACATAGGGACAGTCAGAGAAAGCGACTTTGTTTTATAATATGTAGTGATATAGAGGGGGTTAACGCATTTTTTACCACTTTCCAAGTGTCTAAATAAATACCACACACGTATGCGTTTGGTACAATGTAGTTTAATTTTTACTATGCCATTGGAACTTACAACTTTTATTATTTTCAATTTAAAAATGCTGTTGTGGATCAGCAAATAGGCAACAGTTTGAGGTCGAAGTGTGAGGTAACTTTCTGGGAGGTAAAAAAAAGAATATTTTTTTATAGAAAAGAATAACAAATGGACAGACGGCTACTCTGATGTTAAGAGACAACCGCCGCCGCCTATAGACATCCGCAATACTAAGTGTTACAGATGTGTTGGTATTCCAGGGGCCGGGACGTTAAGCTTTATGTGGTAGTCTACCGGCGAACTCGCCCTCTAAGCCGGAGCACGGCATTGGCAAGCACTGACGTTATGGCGGTAGGTGGTAGATACTGTTTATATCAACTCTACCACTCTTTTTTGTACGGGCGCACGTGTAGGTTATCTGAGGGTTTTTACCTACGGACATGGCACTATTTGATGTTCAAAATCGCGAATTTTATTTTTAAAGGTTTTTTATATTACAGCTGAAGATAATGTAGAACCTGGTAACTTGGAGCCTCTGGAGAGGCATTCTTCACCTACAAACCGTATTTTAACTTCGCCAGATCGCTTAGAAGAATTTTCCTCGCCGCTGTTAGAACTGCTCGAACAATTGTCTCCCTTTAAAAGTCCTGACTATATATCAGATTAGACGATCATTAGACGATACTACAATAGTTGCTAGTGGCAAGAGAATGAGGTTACCTAATGGGTAATCTAAGCACACTATCGTAGACGAGTCTGCTTCTGAAGACGAAGGTACAGCGAAAACACTAGTGTTTATACCATGATCTGATGGCGATTCTATTAGTATTAATGACGAGGTTGTTATGATAGGGGGGCCAAAGAAAGGCTGAAAGTATAAGTATGGTGGTTTATCTAGGATAGAGAGAAAGAAAAAAATGGCAAAGCACCTGTTCGCGGCAGACCAGCAGTAATCTTGCCAGAATATTTAGTTCCACTGTGGCCTTCAGCCAGTATCACCAGCAAAGCTAGCCAACATTCAGTCAATGTTACATCTCATTCCACAAGATGCACAAAGTTTTTATAATGGTCTCATTTCTGATGATGCAGTAGAAGACGACATAGATGGACTAGACACGGTGGATTTTGAAATCCAATTTGGTGATAACGTTGAATGAACGCTCCTATATTTATTATTTTATATATTTTTTTTTATTTTTATCAGTAAACTAGCTGTTGCCAGCGACTTCGTCCGCGCGGACTTCGTTTTCTCCGCGCTGCTCCTCCCCCGTAGGTGATAGCGTGATAATATGTATTTACCTTTTACTAATATTCATGCAAAATTTGAAGTAAATCCATGCAGTACTTTTTGAGTTTACCCCGGACATACATACAGACAAACAGACAAAAATTCTAAAATCTATATTTTTGGTTTCGATATCGATTATAGATCACGTCCCAAGTATTCTTTTAAAAAAAATATTTAATGTACAGTTTTGACTTTCCTACGATTTTATTATATGTATAGAAGCCTAGGTTGTGGTTTTTTTCTTGTATAATAGAAAACCAAGTAATTAGTTATTAATTATTTTTTTTATTTATCTAGAAAATTTAGGATTGTTTAGAGCAACATTAATTTTACATAATTTTATAAGTAACTTATCAATCAATTCAAGTAAAATGAATAGTAATTTTATTCAATGTAACAGAGCTTCATATGTTTTTGTAAATCCTGTAATATCTCAGAAGTGTGTGATTGTTGGTTGGTTCCTTTTTGCTTAAATACGGACAATTAAAGGTGTTATTTGGTACCGTGATAAGGTTACGTATGTGAAATTATTTTAAGGATATTAATTAATTAGTTTTCCCAATAAAAAAAGTAATCTTAAATGGTATTTTTATAAATTAAGTATGACAACACCTACAAATAAGTAAATTCTATTATCAAAGAATGCTGCGCAAGTCGGATGCTACCGAAGAACACGCGGCACGTGGGCGTTCCGTTTGTAGTTCCTTTCTAAAAAGCTGAAAAACGAACACCGCGCCGTTGCGTGGTGTTCGTTTTTCGGCTTTTTAGAAAGAAGATAAGAACTTGCAAAATAAAAAATCTGAGTGTGGAATGACACTCAATTTTATTTTTACCTTAAAAAAAACGGAATCATGATTCTTACTTTTATGAAAAAATGAATGCGACAGGGCTTACTTAAGTGATGACATTTTTAGAACTTGCAAAATAATTAAGCTCAGCTCATAGCAGAAAATTCCACAGGAATTAAAATAAATTAATTTATGTACTCGGTTCTGCCCAAGTTGTTTTGTTACCTACTCTTGGATGTTTCTGGGTAGATAAGTTTTTATTTTTATATACTCAAAAAGACAACAAGTTTGGCGCCAATCATCTTTAAAAACGAATTTGGTTTGTATTCGCCTGAACCTTATTAAAAAGGTTAGTTTTTTATATCACTAGATAGCAAATAAGCAGACGGTTCTCCTGATAGAAAGAGAAACCGTCGCCTAAAGAAATCAAAGATGTTTATAGTGTGGTTGTATCTCTGAGGTGGGGATAAATGCCATATGTATAAAATTCTACCGGCTACCTTACACTGCAAACCGGGACACGACAATGTCAAGCATTAACGTTAATGCGGCAAGAATAAGTAATGCGGTGGTACCAAATACCCGAGCGAAATTTTATGGAACTTTACCACCTGGAAGTCGTGATGGTAATGACACATATAACCAATCAACCACCTCTTACGACATGCCTGACAGGACGGCAGTTGGTCTGTACTTCAAAGGAGCCTGACCAACACGGGGGAAAAGGTTGTATGAGAGCGCTTATGCGGATTTAATAGAATGTTCAAACACAAGATCCTAAGACATGTTTCAATATGTTGTTCATAAAACGATTTGTTTTAAAAAGTCTTATTATAATTATTCGATAAAGAAATCGCTAAATCATCGATGTGAAAATCAAATAGAATATCATGTTTACCTATTTGACTCGCTGTTAGAAGCACAGAATATGGAGACTATATTTTAAAAATCAGGACATTTTAATTTTGAATCCAACATAATTTATTGTGCAATATTTCCTTTAAAGACAACATACCTAGTTATAATAGGAGTAATTGGTCTTAATAAAATATTATATTGAAATTATAAAAATATTATAAAAATTCTTTTTCCTTTTCTTTCCCGGGGCTTTCCCCGTATTGGTTCTGGGCTCCTTTGAAGAATAGACCAACTGCCGTTCTGCCAGGCAGATCGTAAAAGGGGACCGTTTGGCTATGCGAGTCACTACCACCGTGGCTACTAGGTGCTATAGTTCTGCATTGTCTCGCCCGGGTCTGGTACCACTGCCTTACCTATTATTCCTGCCGCAATAGCGTCAATGCTTGTCACTGTCGTGTTCCGGTTTGGAGGGTAAGGTAGCCGGTAAACTTATGCATGTGGCATTAGACCTTGCCACAAGATAGCAACGCACCATTAACATCTTTGGTGTCTATTGGCGATGATTGATTCTTTCCATCAGGAGACGCATCTGCTTGATTGCTATCTTATGATATAAAAAAAATGATGTTTCGGTAAGAGTAACCGTAATTATGCTCTGGGGCTGCCCCAGCAAAATTAGAGAAATGTTTTTTCTTTTTTGCTGGGTACAACATACTTGGAGGATAATCGATATAATCACCATCATTACTCAATTAATATTATGTTTATCAGCTATTAACGATGCCAACGGTTTTCGACGGCATCTGATATTTTCAGTTGGTTTGTTTACAGGCTATTTATAGACTGTGTAAACAAAATATCTCACAATAATCTAAATTTTTGCTAGTAAAACTAAATAAATATATCTACCGGATATGTTATTCGAGGTCATGTTTAGTTTTATAATCTTAATTCTAGAATTATACAATAAAAACAATGTTCGCAATAACAAAACCCTACTCATGAGTCATCAATTAAAATACATATAAATTGTTGCATTGTTAAAAACATGCTATTAAAAATAGCATTTAGTCATTGACTTATATATTAATAAGTCAATGCATTTAGTTGAAATAGGAATTTTATTTTGAGATATACAACATGTATGTATGTAACATTATAACTTTGTTTACAATAATATTTGATAAGGTTAAATATTTGTTTCTAATGAATAGACTCAAAACTTACTGAATCGATTTTAAACATTCTATCTGCTGTGTCGCTATCTACTTACCCAGACATGTGACAAATATTAGTAGAATACATTGGTAGAATAGAAAGAAAAGTTTGGAAAGTCCCAAAATTCACGTCACGTAAAGCTCGGTTAATTTAAAAAATAATTGAATGACACTAAGCAAGACAGTAATTTTTCAATGGGAAACAATCCGTATGACACGCATACTAAAGTTGTTAAATTAAATATTTATTAAATTATTGTTAAATTTATATAAATAAATATCGATTCGTTAACAATTTTGTGTGTAATTTTACACACAAAATTCTTAACGAATCGATACTATTTATTTTATAATTTTAAAATATCTAACTTAAAAAAATAATCGCGTAAATATAATTTATATTTCAAGACGACAAAAAACAAAGATACATTTTTGCCGACTTTCGTTGTGTACTATCACTTGAAAATCATATTGAGTAGGGGGGTCTTAGTTTTTGTTCCGAAATATTTCTATTGGGGTAACAGAAATTGTGACAACTGGGGGGAGGGCGACAAAAAGAAGGTGATTTTAGCGTGACGTACCTATATTATGAACGCCCCCTATTAAAATATGATATTCATTCATAAAAAAATATCCTACTGGCACGTCATCAAAACAAATAATTTTTAAAATTTATATTTATTATCCTAATTAAAAACTGAACTTAAAAATTGTATCAATTTTTAACCGACTTCAAAAAAAGGAGGTTCTCAATTCGGCAGTTATATTTTTTAATGTATGTACACCGATTCCTCCGAGGTTTCTGGACCGATTTACGTGATTCTTTTTTTGTTTGATGCGGAATGGTTTCGAATTGGTCCTATAAAAATTTGATTCAGGTAAGCCCAGTAGTTTTTAATTTATGAGTATTTTTTTATTTATTGTACCTATCTCTGAATCTGAAATCAAATCTCGCAAGTAAGTTTGATTCACTTCCCGTTTACCGATTGAGCTGAAATTTTGTATACGTATGTAAATTGAATGACAATGAAAACTTATTATTACAAGGAGCTGATCTGATGATGGAATCGGAAGGTGACCACAGGAACTTAGTAATTAAATGGTTAAAAATCGGTTAATGGCAAGACTCTATCGAGTTTGGGCTCGTTTGATTCGTGTTGACGAGCACTTTGGTGCTTGATGGTAACTAGGATCCGCAGGGTCCGATGATGAAGCCAGAAGGTGATCATAGGAGCTCAGCAATTAAATGACAAAACTCTATCGAATTTGAGCTCATTTGATTCGTGTTGACGAGCACCTTTTGGTGCTTGGTGCTAACTAGGATTCTGCAGGGTCCGATAATGAAGCCATAAGGTGGCTATAGGAGCTCAATAATTAAATGACACAACTCTTTCGAGTTTGAGCTCGTTTGATTCGTGTCGACGAGCACTTTGGTACTTGGTGGTAACTAAGATCCTCAAGGATCCGGCGATGAAGCCAGAAGGTGGCCATAGGAGCTCAGTAATTAAATGACAGAACTCTATTGAGTTTGGGCTTGTTTAATTGATGTTGACGAGTACATAGGTGCTTGGTGGTAACTAGGATCCTGCAAGGTCCGATGATGAAGCCAGAAGGTGGCCATAGGAGCTCAGCAATTAAATGACACAATTCTATCGAATTTGGGTTCGTTTGATTCGTGTTGACGAGCACTATGGTGTGGGTGGTAACTAGTTATAATAGGAACTACTTTTGACAAAAGTCGTTGTTCTACGTCTGTCAAGTCGGTCAGTTCAGGAGGTAAAGACATAACGTCCATGTTGTTCCAGTAGGCCTGAGAAGGAACTTTTCTTTTTTTATGGTAGTCGAGCAACAGTAGCTCCTCCGGAAGGAAATCAAAACGTGCTGTGACTAATGACGTCTATTGTTTTGGATATAATAATTTCTTACAAAATGTACATGATACTTCAGCATATTTATTTATGGTGGTTATAAAATTACGCTCAGTAATTGAATGAAGTCTTTGTGACGTCTGACGCGCTGCCGCTAGCCGGTTCTCACGTGGCTAAGTAGACTCGAATGCTGTACGGTTTCGTATCACTTCTAATCCATGAGCTCTCTGCTCGGCGGACTCCTTAGCTAAACGCTCCTTAATGAGATCAATTCTACGAGCCTTCTGCTCGGCAGACTTGTTCGCTAGACGCTCATCAATGAGATCAAGTCCATTAGCTCTATGCTCAAAAGACTCATTCGCTAGACGCTCTCGGATCTTACCGAGTCTAGAAAATATATACTTTTCAAAAGTTTCTTGACGTAAACGTGATTACATATATGCTTTCATGGCCAACAAACGTTTTTCATGATCTTTAATAGTATCACAAGAACGTGACATTGTGTTTCGAAGAGCATCTTTACGGAGACGACTACCTTTACTTTTGTTCCCTTCCCGTTTCCTGAGATCTATATTTTTTAAGGCGCGCAGCACCTGTTGTAAGTCTACCCATAAATAGTTGACAATACAACAATACACTAAAAAGTATTAAATAAAAATAACTACGTTAAAAAAACCGACTTCAAAAATTAAAAATTCAAAAATAATAAAGATTTAATATTAATTAAATACTACCTATTATTTATATGAGCTATTTACTAATAGGTTTGAAGTCGGTGCCAAGCCTTAAACAAATAATAATATTTAAATCACTTAAATGAATACGAGCAAATTAATACAATGAAATGCCTGCTCTAAAGATAAAGATACGTAAATAAACCCAATAAAAAGCATTTAAGTCTTTATATTATAAGCAGCTTTAATCAATACGAAGAATAATAAAAAAACAGTACGTTTTCTTTAACGAAGTTATTTATATAAAATCACAAATCTGCTCATTCATTGACTGAAGGCGGAATGAAGTTCTCTACGGGCCATCTAGTTAGGCATTATTTTACCAGCCACTTTTCTCTCAATTTGGAATAAGTTATAAACACTGACGTAATTGTAAGAGGAAAACGAGAGTCAGTTGTACTTAACGTAGGTAAGATAATTACTCACAACATAATAATATTATGTATGTAACAATCTGTTGCTCTTGACTTTGTTCGCGTAACTCAAAAACATAACTTTTTTTGCTTAGTCGGATAAAACAGTAACCTTTTTTACGGATCAACGATGTAATTTTCCATACGTGAAATAATTTTTAAAATCAGTTAAGTAGCTCTCGAGTTTCAGCTATACGTATTCTCTCGAAACAACTTATGTTGTCCGGACTTGACCTCTAGCTGGCCCAGACTCCCTTAGAAGATAGACCATCTGCTATTCTGCACGGCATTTCGTAAAAGGCAAACGATAGGCTATACAGTATACGTTTCACAACAATCGTGGCTACTAGGTGGTAGATTTCTGCAACGTCTCACCCTGATTTTGGTACCACCACCTTATTTAGTTTTACCACTATGGCGTCAGTGCTTGGCACTGACATGTTTCGATTTGAAGGATAAGGAAGCCAGTAAACCTATGGATGTATCTTTACCATCCCGATCACTGACCTCTAACATTATTACTGGACTGGCTGCTGTCAAATATTTTTATACTTATTTGAATATCGCCATTTTGACGCTGTAGACAGATGCGAGTATCCATTGAACTAAAATTAATGATGCCCACTTGTCGACACTTTCGATAAGTTGTGTGTAGGTCATGGGAATAGTCAAATGATTGTACTCATTAATTTATGCATATATACAAAATAAATAGGACTAATAAGAAATAGAGTAATTTGAGAGGAAGATTTGCCCGTTGGCCCGAACTCTCTCTGTTCTGCCCCATGCCAGGCAGGTCGTAAAAGGCAACCGATTGGCTATTACGTGTCACTACTATGTGAAAGATTTCTGTTACTTCTCGCCCGGGTATTTGGTACCACAGCCTTACCTATTCGTACCGCAATATCGTCAATGCTTACCATTGGCATGTTCCAGTTTGAAGAGTAAGGTAGCTGGTAGACTTATGTATGTGGCATTTCCATCCCGCCACACAAATAGCAACGCATCATTAACATATTTGATCTCAATAAGCGATGATTTCGCTTTCTATTAGGTGAAACATCTATATGTTTGCTATCTAATGATATATTAAAAAATCTATAATACATGGGGCACACTAAAAGTTTTGCTCTTCTAGCTAATCGGAACTATTTGAATTTCAAATGTTATATTTTTAAAACGTTGCAACCTTCTTAGTAATAAAAAAAAAAACTATTGGCGGGAAATGATTTGTCAATTGTTTATTTATCACACATCAAAGTTCTACGTACGCAACGAAAATGGAATTAAATCGAAAAGATTTTAGAGCGATGATTTTTTATGATTTTAAAAGTACTCTTTCCGCAAGACTGTGCCGCTCGTCTTCAAAATACTTTAGGGAGAGAATCACCTTGTTTAAGCACCGTGAGTTAATTGTTTGCTGAATTTGAGAGAGGTCAAGTTACTGTACATGACGAATTTCGTGAAGGGCGGCCTTCAACTGCCATTAACGAAAATAATGTGGCTACTGTTAAGCGGTTAATTGAAGAAAACCCTCGGATTTCCTATGAAATTTAGAGGACTACTGGGGATTGGTATTAGCCAAATTCAGAAAATTTTACATGAAGAATTGAAAGTTCGGAAACTTTGTTGTCGTTGGATCCCTCATGAACTGACAGCGAAGCAGAAGCGGGCTGGCGTGGAATGGTGAGTGGAATCCGAAGAGGCAGTGATAGCGTTCAATCAGCACGTAGAAAACATGCCTTCAGATCTGTGGTCCTCCTGTTTTAAAAAATGGTTCGATCGCATTAAAAAATGTTTAAAATGTACTTAAAGGAGATTATTTATATATATATATATATATATATATATATATAATATATATATATATATATATATATATATATATATATATACCTAGCACCCTGTGATTTTTGTATTTTCCCCAAAATCAAAGATTTGATGAGAGGTTTTACTTATACTAACTCCGAAGAGGCAGTGATAGCGTTCAATCAGCACGTAGAAAACATGCCTTCAGATCTATGGTTCCCCTGTTTTAAAAAATGGTTCAATCGCATGAAAAAATGTTTAAAATGTACTTTAAGGAGATTATTTGAAAAGCAATAAACATAATATTTTGGTTATAACATGTTGTTTTTTTAAGTTACGTAAAACTTATAGTGTGACCTACGTATATTCCAATATTTTATATAGTAGAGAAAATTGTCGCGTGCAAGAAAAGGGTCACTATTAATATTATAAAATTGATTTTTGTTTATTACTCTTTCACAAAATATCAGCTTAACAGATTTGGATATTTGGGATTGTGGTAGATGATGGGTAAATTATAAAAATAAAGAAAACATTGAACATTTTATACATTTAATTTTATAATACTGTAAAATTTCATTGAAAATGTTGTTGTAGTAGTATACCGTAAGTCTTACTAATAACTCGTTTATCAAACTTTTTTAGAAATCTAAGCCTGAGGCTGACCAGAGATTGCATTAATTTGTTCTTATTTCTTGCGTTATACATACTTCGATACCGAAAATATGCCTTCCATGTTCCTTTAAAAAACTGAAGTTATTTACAAATTCTCATTTATTAAAAAAAACTGATAAGCCCAAATAATTTGCTATGTTAAGAAATGCAGTATACTTTGACCTGTAACAGAAAGTGAACATTTTTTTGTTGTTGCGATAATTCTTACATCTATGTGTTTTGTTATAATTTGTTTAATCAAAATATTGAAATGACTTTTAAAAGTTTCGATCATCGTTTCGAATGCAATATTCGATAAGATATTTACCATAAAAATAAATTGAACAAAGAGAATCTGTTCCTTTGGAGTCCAGTTAAAACCTCTCATATTCTGTAGCTATATATTTCTCTCCGTTAAATCGACTGGAAGTCTACAAAAATAAAATGTAATTAAAACCATTGTCCCCTACATGAAAGAAAAACTTACAGGAGTGAAGCATATTCAATGAAAATGTGAAAGAAATAAGACGACTATAAAGTGACTTAAAAATGCAAGTATGGAAAAAGGAATCTACGTTGGACTACTAAAATAGAATATTGATATTGAGATTATCGATATGACCTGTTGATATCACTAGCTAATTCTAAGCAAAACATAATTAAATAAATATTATCAATTCTGCCGAAAATCAGAATCGCTGTTGCTAATAAAATATTGTAGTAAAAGTTTCTGATAACTATCAGATGCTTTAAAAACAATGTTACTCAATTTTATTTAAAAACAGTGATTACATGCACGTGCCTGTGAAACGACGTTTTATTCCACTTTTAATAGCGAAATTTGCAATATATGCATTTTTTATGCCTCAAAACTCAAGTAACGCAAAAAAGAAACTTAAAAATTCAGTAAAACACCCTCAAATTAAATAAAATGCGCAACTGTTTCATAATGTTCAAACTAAAATGAGGGCCACATATTAAGCCCCGTTTTCACTTTGATTAGTGCAAGTGCGAGTGTTTAATGCAGGTGCTAAGTATTAAGGAAAAAATACGTGAAGACAGCCGTTGATCAGTGCGAGTATATAGGAATCAGCGTCTATTCACTTTTACTACGCTGAATACTGATAACTAGGACTGATCAACGGCTGTCTTCACGTATTTTTTCCTTAATACTTAGCACCTGCATTAAAGACTCGCACTCGCGCTAATCAAAGTGAAAACGGGGCTTTACGTTAAAATTATACTAACCTAAATAATTGATAGATTGAAAAATTTCGACGCTATGTCAAAAAACATTTTATTTTTAATTTTCTTCATTGATAAATCCCAAAAAATGGCCGATTTTGATTAAATTAACGGTATTTGATCCAGTTTTTAAAGAACAAAAGCTGATAATATTTTTAAGTCAATCGATAAATTAAGTTGAAAGTTATTTAAAAAAAAATTAAGTAAGTTTGCTAAAAACAATGATATTTTAATATTTGAAAAGCTATAAGTTTTGAGAATTAGATTCGATTTTCATTTTTGAAACGGCATTTGACGTAGTTTGTTTAGCACTAAGATATCGTAGAACACCAACAAATGATTGGTTGAAAAATTTCGAAGCTACGTCGATAAAACACTTTTTTCAAAATTTTTCGTCAACGATTACTCCCAAACGGATAAACCGATTTTGATGCAATTTATGTATTAGATGTAATTTTTTGAGGAATAGAGCTGATTAGTTTTTGTACTCAATCAGTACTTAAATCTGGAAGTTATATTAAAGGAATACTGATTCGTCAAATTTTTTTTGGCGTTTTTTTTAAATTTCTCAAAATCTCCTGGACCGAACCGGTTCAAGTTTTCAGGAAATCTAAGTTGAGCGGAATCCAATCGAATGCCGCGAACCGCGTTTCGATCTGTCTAGCCGTTAAAAAGTTATGAGCTGTTTACATACATACATACACACCACACACACACACACACATACACACACACACACACACACATACATACATACATAGACATACTGATGTCATCGTGAAAATAGTCGGAACAGATTCCTAGAACCTCAAAACATGGACATCTGCTGAAAACTCGATTTTCGAAAATCGGGGCAAAATCAGTAACTTCCTTATCTACATACGTTTTTTTTTTATTATCATAAGATAGCAAACAAGCAGATGGGTCTCCTGATGGAAAGAGTCAACCATCGCCTATAGACACCAAAGATGTTAATGGTGCGTTGCTATCTTGTGGCGAGGTCTAATGCCACATGCATAAGTTTACCGGCTACCTTACCCTCCAAACCGGAACACGACAGCGACAAGCACTGACGCTTTTGCGGCAGCAATAGGTAGGCCGGTGGTACCAGACCCGGGCGAGACAATGCAGAACTCTACCACCTAGTAGCCACGATGGTAGTGACTCGATAGCCAATTGGTCGCCTTTTACGATCTGCCTAGACCTTTTTACATTAATTGTTAAATAACAATTTTACAAAAATTATACGATATACCTGAAGATATTATCTAAGGAATGTGCTAACTTATTACACGATAGAATGTACTTTACTTGATCATATAAAATTCTGAAAACAGGCTAAAAAAATCTCTAAAACAAATAATTTGTTAATACTATTTCTAATCTTCGACATGATTTTTATATGGTGATATTTAGTTAAAAAATAAGAATGTACTAAATTTTGGTTTTCAGCTGCAGTCCTATATTTTATTCGAAAATTAACTCGTTTCCCAGCGCGGCGGTTTAACAGAACATACCGCTCGCGCGCTGCCACAGGCCCGTAAACCCGGAACCGCTATGCCCCTGCATTTTAAATCTGTAATATCTTCGAAAATATTGATTTAAATTACATACTGTAAACGGCCATATTAATCTATATTAAATCAACAATATATTTAAGGTATTTAATTGGATAAGGATTCGTGCAGTATTGCTTAAAACTGCTTCGAAAAAAAGCCATTATTTCTCATAAAAAGTAAATGACAAAAAAATGCTATTGTGGGTTATCCATAAGAGATAGACATATACCATCGCGGAGTTTTCTGTAGACCTTTTTAAGGTGTACAAATACTTAGTACATTATTTTGATAAATCTCGTAGGGTTTAGCCTGCATTTGCAATGTAAGCGGAAAAAAATATAATTATTTACGACATGACATCAGAAAACTCAAAATTTCAGTATTTCTCTACGATACATTGACTGTTAATATACATATAAACCTTCCTCTTTAATCACTCTATCTATTAAAATTAATTTTAAAAAAATAATTAGAAAAAAATTAAAATTAATTAAAATTATTAAAACCGCATCATAATCCGTTGCGTAGTTTTAAAGATTTAAGTATATATAGGGACATAGGGACATAGGGACAGACAGAGAAAGCGACTTTGTTTTATACTATGTAGTGATATATATGTATCTGTTTAAGTTAATATTATTCTTGCTTAAAAATAAAATATATACAATCGCAAATATAAAACAGAAAATATAAGGGGAATTTGTGAAGGGGAAGTGGCAATTCAGGTTACATTTAACTGTTAATTTTATTCAAATATTGCTTGATGTTTATATAATTATCTAAACTATAAGATTGTTTCCAACATTTACATCTGTTATTTTCGATAACTGTTTAGAAAATTGCCACATCGATAGGGAGAGGGAGAAGAGGGAAGAGGTGGAGGAAAGTGAGGAGTGTTCACTCCCCCTTCAATCCCCCGCCGGAAACATGTAGTTTTTTTTATTTTTTCTGTCGTAAAACTGCCATACAAAATGTCTTAAAAATTTAACTTATGCCAATAGTATGGAGAAAAAAGAAAAGAGAGAGGGCAGAGAAATAATCGCAGTCATCCTCCCCCCACCTCCTTCGCCGATAAAGACATTTTTATTACATTATTATATGTTTTTATGTTAAAGTTGTTCTTAATTTTCTATACAATACTCTTTGCTACATAAAATATGGTTTAAGGTTCTATGACATACAGTTTCTTACATAAAAATGTGTGTGTAATTTTTTATTTTAACTATAAATACTATTACTATAATTCAGCGTTGCGGGAATTTCCCGCCGCCCTTACGTAACAAAACACAGGCACCATTGCTCGCCTTCGCCTTCCTCATTACACCAACTTTGTCGGCTATTCACGAACGCTAAAACCCCGACCAGACCTCTTCGACACTCTGACGGCACAATCAGATATAAAGCCATAAATATTTTCGGGACATCTGGCATGCCAATTCATGCCAAATCCTGCCAATGATGATGGGGAAGCCACAAATCTTGAACACCTACTGACTACCTATTATAATATAGAAATTCCAGCGGAGGAAGATCACATATTCTTCTCGCCAAATCAAGTCAGCCAAGTCATCAAGAAGACCAAGCCCAGGAAAGCACCCGGCGCTGACCAAATAGCTAATACTGCCCTGCGACAAATGCCGTACCGCACCTTGGCGGCATGGACTCGCCTTTTCAACGGGATAATGCGCACGGGTCGCTTTCCCAAAGTCTGGAAGCAAGAACGCGTGGTAATGCTACCTAAAGCAGGGAAGAACATCCTTCTACCAACTAGTTATCGGCCAATAACATTGCTGCCGTCAATCTCCAAAGTATTTGAGCGCTTTCTATTACAACACCTCAACCACTGCTTTTCTCCAAGAGAAGAACGGTTTGGGTTCAGAACAGAGCACGCTTCAGTTATCAAGAGTGCTGCACAAGATGACGTCAGCCCTAAACAAGCGGGAGAAAGCCGTGGCCACATTCCTTGACATTGAAAAGGCTTTTGACTGGGTGTGGCACGCCGGCCTCATCTTTAAACTCCAAGAACAAGGAATTCCATGAAGGATAGTACGCGTCATCGCCTCGTTCCTTCATGATAGAAGATTCCAAGTGTCGGTGAAAGACAGCCTATCCCAAGAACATGATGGAGAGCAGGGATTCCTCAAGGCAGCTGTCTTTCACTAACTCTTTACTCGAGACAGATGACATCCCAGCGCCAGAGAGTGTAATGCTGGCGCTGTATGCAGACGATACCGAGTACGTCAGCACATCCTTAAAAGCAGACCACGCAGCACTCAAGATACAGAGGACTCTAGATGTACTGGAAACATGGCTGAAGAGATGGAGATTGACAGTCAACGTCCAAAAAACCCAGGCCATGATAATAGGTAATTAGGCCAAGAACATACCGAAATTACAGCTTGCAGGTCAAGATATTGACTGGAAGCGTAATTGCCAATACTTGGGAACTACCATTGACTATAACTTAACAATGAAGATCCATACAAAGAAGGTAGTGGACAAGACGCGGGCAGCCAGAGCCCTACTCTATCAAATTCTTTCTTCGAAATTACCACTGGCCGAAAAGCTGGCTACATACAAAATATACTTGCGACCTCGTCTCACATATGCTGCCCCAGCTTGGCATCCACTACTGAATAAACAGAGCAAGAAAACCATAGAGGCACAACAGAACCAAGCACTGAGGACGATAGTGAACGCACCAAGATATGTGAAAAACTCGATCATCCTCAGGGACCTTCGGATAGCACCCGTCGAGGACTGCATTAAAACTCTAGCGACGAACATGTTTAGCAGAGCCGACATGTCAAGTCAAGAACATATCCAAAACATCGCCCCATGTAGATCCACGTCTTTGGACAGAAGGTTATATCCTCGTGTTATAACCACCCAGATAGCAGAGGGTATTACCTGATGAAGTGGCCGCTTTCGCTGCCGGTCGCCTGCCGGGCTTTCCAAAGGCAGGTTCCATCCAGAGCGGCTGACCTGCGCGGAGCGGCGTAAAGATTCGGGGAGTACCCTCGGCTAAACAGGATAACCACCGAACACAAGAACACCTAAAACCATCAATACCTGAACACTTGAAACCTCTACCAACACAGTGCAAATGATCATTTCCTTCACCACCCGTGCGTGTTTAATCCCCCGTCAGGGACTCGACCTGCGGGGGGATTGCACGTGGTGGTGGTTGGACATTAGGGGGGAGACCCAACCTACCGATTCCTACTCTACACCAACCCTTCCACCCCCAACTCTAACTTCGCCCTCTGTGTGCTTGATCCCCCGCTTGCGGGGCGGATCGCATGCGGAAGTGCCCACGGGGGCGGATCACCTATCATTTACATCCATATATATCCATACAACAAACCAGAGGACTAGGGGCCATCGGCCTATACTCAACCCAAGGATCTAGCCGTCTTCACGGCTAGCGTGTGATACCACGGTCAGGCGGCTCAGCCCCGAAACCGTTTCCCCGCATCCGAGAGGAGCGCGAGAAGATCAACGTAGATTCGCAGGCGACCAGCCTCAGCTGCTTTTTTTATATCATAAGATAGCAAACAAGCAGATGGGTCTTCTGATAGACAGAATTAACCATCGCCTATAGACACCATAGGCGAGGCGAATGGCGAGGCGAATAGCGAACGCAAACGTTCGCTATTCGCCTCGCCATTCGCACGAATGTAGAAATGCGACCACAATTAATTAGTAAATACAAGATTTTAAATGACAGTATTAAGTAATAAATTCTTTACATCCCGTGCCAGTTATTTTAAAATCAATTAGGTTTCTTTTATAATTTTTAATTTTAAATAACAGTGTAATACCTACTTTATATATATACTTTAAGTGTTTTGTTATTCTGACCTCATTGCGCCTGAATACATGTAAAATATTAAGAATATTATAATAATTCTATAATATGAATAGGGCAGCGATGCGAGGCGAAGCGGCAGTATGGGCGACGTTTTTTTTTTAAAAAAAAGTATCTTCACGCCCATATCCCCGAAGAGCTCGGGCTAGACAGAGGTACAACAAGTGCACCCACGATTAGCCGAAGATACTTGGTCCCACAAATGTGATAGGTGGCAAGCCTATCGCCAACCGGGCACTTTCCAATTCCGGGCAACTTTGTGTTTCTCAGAAAACTGAAAAAACACTTTTTTTTTAAAGTGCCTGACCCGGGAATCGAATCTAGACCTAGACCATAGAGGCGATTAATTTTTAAACTTTAGTAATACTAATTATTTATGTATGTAGTTCTTGAATTTTTTTAATGCAGTTTTATAAAAGATTTTATATTATACAAGTAGTTACGGGCAGATAATGAATTTTAGCTAAATTTCATTTTAAAATGGCGTGCTAAATGCAAATTTTCAAGAGTTGTGAAATCATGTTTTCGTTTACAAAACATATTAAATAATATGTTTTCATTGATTAAAATCTATCAATGAAATTTTCGTAGAAATAAAAGTTCCGAAATTGTAGTTCGTATTGGAAGAGTTACTAATAAATGAGTTTTTATGTTGTAAAACTCGTCAAAACAAAGTCATAGATGTGAAAAACTGTACTTAATGAATTTTTGCAGTTATGATTTCTTGAAATAAGCCGACGAAATGATGTATTGCTAATGCTTATTATTTTATTCGCTAGTTAATATTTGTATTGTATTATTAGCCAGTTTATACTTTCATTGTGCCTGTCTTTCTTTCATAATAAATATTTTCACTATATTTATTTAGAGATTGTTAATCGGTTTTCTTGGGTTAATTTGTAATTTTATAATTTAGTGCATATTTTATTAAAGTTCTGTTTTTGCACGCTGTTCTGCATTTGATTGCGTTCTAGTAAATTTAGATTACCTGAAAATTTAAACGGATTCATCCCAGAAGTTTTTAGTAGTATATACATCCCAGTAAAGAAATTTTAAAAAAAAACATGAAAAAGCTCGCAATATGTTTTGATACATTTTCCAGATTAATACACTATTTAATTGCAAAGCCTAATCTCTTGTCCTTAAAAACTGCGTCACATGTCGCAAATATGATCGAAATCTGTTGATACGTTTGGAAGTTATCTTTGAATAGAAATTACAAATGTGTAAACTAGTTGACCCTGAAACTTCCCGCTAAATTGAAGTATTTTAAGCTCAGCAAGCTAAAACTATAATTAAACGTGAATGTAATGTTCGTGAAAATAGTATTTTAATCATTGATACATTAAAAAATAGAAGGAAATTCATATATACTAGCATCTTCCAGACTATGTTAATACTGTGTTCCTTTTTTGTTCTTAATTTCAGAAAATATCAAACATTTTTGCCTACATTCTATCTCATAATTTCAGTCGAAGTGTAAAGCAATAAAGCTGCAACGTGCAGATCACTGCATTATAAAAGTTTTTGGCGAATCCCCTAGGCGAATAACCTAATTTTTATCAAGATAAAAAGTAGCCTATGTACCATTTCAGGTTATCATCTATCTGTGTTTCGAATTTCATTCAAATCCATTTAGCAGATTTTGCGTGATTGAGTAACAAACGTCCATCCAAACATCCAAACTTTCGCATTTATAACATTAGTAATATACGAGTAAATTGGAAATAATTTAAACGCAGTAAACATACAAAATTATTGACTTCCGATCGCCTGTATTTTTGAAACCCTATATTTAAATGTTTCTCAAATTTACATACGACCAAATTGAAAGTATATTCCCCAAACAAAAAGAACAGTCTAGGAAATCGAAAAACAAGATTCAGAAAAATTTAAATCAGTTTTTTTTTTTTATATTATAAGATAGCAAACAAGCAGACGGGTCTCCTGATGGAAAGAGTCAATCGTGGCCTATAGACACCAAAGGTGTTAATGGTTAATCTTGTGGCGAGGTCTAATGCCACATGCATAAGTCTACCGGCTACCTTACCCTCCAAACCGGAACACGACAGTGACAAGCACTGACGCTATTGCGGCGGGAATAGGTAAGGCGGTGGTACCAGACCCGGGCGAGACAATGCAGAACTCTACCACCTAGTAACCACGATGTTAGTGATTTGCATAGCCAATCTGTCGCCTTTTACGACATGCCTGGCAGAACGTCAGTTGGTCTATTCTTCAAAGGAGCCCGGAATCAACACGGGGTAAAAAAGTTAACGACAGTTAATCAGAACATCACAAAATTAACAGTCGAATATTGCTATGGGCGAACATTTTCCGTTTAACATTAAACCACAAATAAGTCACGTACGTTAAAATTCCGAAGGCAATGGAAGTTTTCACGTCTGATCGCATCAAATGTAGTTTTTATAAAATCCTTCATAGGCACTAATCTTTGTGCTCAATGATAATAGCATAAGAGCTGTATAACTTTAATTACTTTATAATTATTTACGATAACTTTATTACAAATTAAGAAAGGATTGAAATTCTGAACCAAAGTTGTTTTTCATTTATTATTACTATATAATCAAAGCATTCTAATAAGCTTCCTTAAACTCGTCCTGCTTTCCACCAGGCAGAATGTGAATTATTTCAATAGCCTGTTATTTTATTATATCTGATTTTTTATGTCAAGCACGAGATTAGATCAAATTAAATTTAAGGCTAAATCAAATTTCAAAATTTATATTAAATTAAGTACAAAGACAAAAACTGCCAAGACTGGGATTTACGTGGTGATTAAATAAATTAATCACAATTGGTTTTTAATCTACCTGAGGTATTATGTGACTGCTTGAACTGGTCTAATAATCTGGTACAATAAAATGCAGATGACGATGACAGTTCTAAGTCCATTATTAAATGTCAGTCGTAAATTGTATTACCAATTTGAAGTGTTTTCAAATATCACACTACATAGTTCATAAGATTCATCTGCTCTTGGACTATAATGAACAAAACCGTCTGTTTGTCGACCAATCCTTATACGTACAATTTCCTATACTAAAATTCATATAAAAGAATATAAGTTTATGTAATTCTCGCAGTACTGACACGGCTGAGATTGAGTGAACTATCCTGTCCAAGTAAGTTCCATCACACATATCCTTTCTATTAAGCTGATTGTAAAAATTTATTTTAATTTCATCGCATATAATGTTATAGAATATAACCAAGTTTAAGCTAATTGAATCATTATGGACCCTATAAGATTTTATTTTATTGCGGATGGGTTTTACTAATATAATATTCTTAGGTCCTTTATCCAGGTCATAACATAATAAAAACAATATATTATATTATATGTAATTGTATTTTTTTCTTTTTTGCTTATTTAGTCTTAATTTAAATTTAAATTTATTTCCAATTTCAGTTTTGATCAAGTTTTATATTTAGTTTAATTATATTTTCTTATTATATTTATTTTATATATAATTGAATATAGAGTACTGTAGTAAATAAATATGTCTGAAGTAAATGAATGAATTATATCATTATTATGAATAAACATTCCGGCTGTTTCGCTACTGTCACATGAGCGTAAGGTGAAAAATTATTTACTTTTCATTATTTCTTTGTTAACAATAGTCCTTAAAACGAAACGGCCAAGCTACATATTTTGGTAAGAATATAGATTTGGTAAAGTTAGGGCTTGTAGAGTAATGGCGTGTAAAATTAGAAATATGTTTTATTGGTACATTTAATAGGTATGAGTATTCTCATACATACGACCTATTAGTCGTAAAGTATATTTCATACTGCTAGATGATTAGGGTGTCACTATCCAGATTATTTTTACTATTTTTTAAACTATATTTTTTATTTGATTTGGCATCAAAAATACCAGTAACCCCAAATTTCACGCTTCTGCTACCACCACACGAAAATATTCACTAAGAATAAGTTATATGGTAGTTTTGCCAGGTTAGCAAATCAAGGTAAAATAATAACAAAAGTATTTATAGCTTCCTTAAACCAGACATTTATCAGCTCTCTAAAAGGTCAAGCAAGCTTCAAAAACACTTTTTGAACGTTTAACATTTATGTGAACATACAACAGTATATTCATATCTTTAGAATATATAATTAAACAAAGATACATAAATTTACAGACAAAATGTACAATGTGCATATATTTTATTCCAACTAGCGTTCGCCTGTGGCCGAAATTACATACATAGACAAACAATAAAATCTCTTTTAAGTTTGATAACACACTTTAACCGTAGAGAAACTGGTAATACTTCCATGTTAAAAAAATAGTAAACATCTGTGTATAATATCATATTGTATGTCACATCAACTTAGTGTGTGTAATATTTATTGTTAGTAATTTCAAGCCACGCGGGCAAGTGTCAGCCAAGCCGTGGAAATAGCGACTCAGCATCCGTGTGTAAATATTATGCGAACCACCTCAAGCTGCTTTTGACCCATTCACAGCTCAAAAACTATTTATCCTACACACATATATATATATATATATATATATATATATATATATATATATATATATATATATATATATATATTTAATAAACACCCACATCCTGAAATACAAACATTTGCTCATCACAAAAATGCTTGCCCCGTCGGAGATCGAACGCGAGCCCCATCGATTGCATAGTCTGGGTCGCTAACCACTCGACCAACGGGGCGGTCAAACGGGGGGGGGAGATAGAACAATAATTTAAAATAATTTAAATCAACAGAATGAAAACTTTTATTGTACTTGCCGCGGCCTTAGCGGTGGCATTGGCCATTCCTGCGGATACTTACAACACCAAGTATGATGACTTCGATGCGGATGAGCTCGTCGAGAACAAGCGGCTCCTAATGGGCTATGCAAACTGCTTTTTAGGCGTAGGTCCTTGCACAGCAGAAGGATATGATTTCAGAAGTAAGTTTTAATTTATATGCTATCACAACAAAACAAAATTATCTATACATATAATAAAATCGTAGGAAACTCAAAAAGTACTGCATGGATTTACTTTAAATTTTGCATGAATATTACTAATAAATCGGGTCAACATATAGGCTATATATTATCACGCTATCACCAATGGGGGAGGAGCTATGCGGAGTAAACGAAATCCGTACGAACGAAGTCGCAGGCAACAGCTAGTAGTAGAATAAAAATGATTGATCAGATGTTATTTTAGTATTGTTATCCCTATTGGTTTAGATCTTTTTTTATGAAAAGATAATCTCCCATTCTACCAGGTCATTAATAAAATGATTGACGTACCATCATGATAACTAGGTGGTTGATTTTGACATCACTTGCACGGGTTTGGTACTACTACTTATTTTATATCATAAGCAAACAAACAAATGGCTCTCCTGATGGAAAGAGAAACCATCGCCTATAGATACCAAATATGTTAATGGTACGTTGATATCCGTGTGGCGGGATGAGAATGCCACATGCATAATTCTACCGACTACCTTACCCTCAAAACCGGAACACGAAAATGACAAGCATTGACGATATTGTGGCAGGAATAGTTAAGGTGGTGGTATCAAATACCTGGGCGAGATGTTGCGGAACTCTACCATCTCGTGAAAAAAGTGTTTTTCAGTTTTCTGATAAGTACACAAAGTTGCCCGGGATTAAATGGATACGCCGTTCAAGATAATTTCTTAATTTGTTGATGTAGCTTGTAATCACACACAGAAATATAGAGTTATACTATTTACCGAAGAAATAAAATTACTTTAAGGGTAATTTTTAAACGTTGTCGTCTCATTCGGTTCGGTACACATACAATCGTAGTTTTAAAGATTTAAGCATACATAGGGACATAGGGACAGACAGAAAAACGACTTTGATTTACACTATGCAGTGATTCATAGTTTCCTCAAAGCCAAAATACTAACAAATAGCCAATATTTATAACTTTGACTATATTTTAGGTTTTATTAGAACAAATCTCAACCGCAGTTTAGATATTATATTCTATATTTACACTTACGTGCCTTGAACGAGCACATAAATTGTTCGTCTCTTTTATTCCACAAAAAAAAGGCGATAACTAGTAATAAAAACTACAATGCTGCGATGGAAATCACAACCTATCTCGCCAACTACAAAAACAGTAAATAGTGATGATCCTGATTTTGGATGTTCTCTTCACACACCTGTCTGCCAAGAAAACTATCAATATGATTATTATTAATTAATGCTGATTAATAAAAATATTTTTCAGAAATTATACCAGATGCCTTAAAAACAAAATGTGCGAAGTGTACACCTAAACAACGTCAGTTGATACGTAAGGTATGCCGTGCTTTTGAAGAGAAGTTGCCCGACCTCTGGGAAAAGATAAAACAGAAAGAAGACCCAAATGGAGAGTACAAAGAATTCTTTGAACAGTTCTTAAAATCCAACGACTAAATATTACGGCTAATGGAGAATACTTAGAATTATGTTTAAATGTCGAGGAGGATTATATTTAAATATTTCATATTTTTTATATTATTTATGGGGAAATAAACACATCACATTAACTATTCTAATATTTAGGTAATTTTTTTTTTCTATTCTCTTATTCTTCATTATTATTGTCTGTGATCACTAAAAAACCCAAAATATATTATTTTTGTTAAATATATTCTGTTTTTTTTTTTCAAATATTCCATAATAATTATTGTCATTCTTAATGCCTGCAGTATTTCAGTGAGATTTTTCTCGTGTTGGTCAGGGCTGTCTTTAGAGAATAGATCATCAGTCAGTTCGTAAAATACGAACGATTGGTTATACAAGTTACTATCATCATGACTACCAGGTGCTAGAATCTTCCAACGTCTCCCCATGGTCCGATTATTTTACCTATTCTTGCCGCAATAGCATCAGTATTAGTGTCACTATCGGTTTCCAGTATGGAGGGTAAAAAAACCCGTAAACTTATGCATGTGGCATTAACACCTTGCCTCACAGTGAGCAACGTGTCATTAAAATCTTTTGTGTCTATACGCCATTGTTGTACCTTTCTGTCTGGAGGGCTATCTTCTACTCGTTTGTTATGATATACAGTTTGATTTGTAAAAGATTTTACTTATTGAAGGAGAGTGATCATTTTAAATATAGATACAAAAGATGGTAATGGTGCGTTCTTAATTCCTATTCGTGTGGTAAGGAAGGAATACCATAGGCATAAGTTTACCGGTTAATCTACCCTCCAAACTCAAGCATAGATGGTGTTGCACAGTGCACACTTATACAAACCTCCTATATAACTCGATTCTCCTTATGTTACAGTAATTATTAGAAGAATTATTTCATTTTAAAAATATAAGAAATTGGTTTGTTATTTATTCCAGAATTTTTTATCTTCTAAGCAATCAAAGAATTCATAATATTCTTTTCTTACACAGTTTTCTCTTTATACATATTATAGCATCGAGTTTATTGTAAAAGCGTTTAAATTGCCTGGTAAAAGAGTTACTTATTCCATGGAAATAGGGAACCTGCACAACAAGATTGTTTTTGTTTCTTGTATTTAGTTCGTGTAGGTAGGTACATCACACTTTTCTTAAACGAGCAAATATTTTTACGAACGAACACTTGTACTATTTCATATTTTACAAACTATATATTTGTTTTATATTAAATAGCCAACCGCTTTCACAATTTACTGTATCATCAGGGCTGAAAACTTATATTTAATTTTTAGCTCTGATGATGCAGTAAATTGTCGTAATATTATAGTTTGTGAATTGTGAATAATACAAGTGCTTAATTTAAAATAATCATTATGACGGCGTTTCACCGACTGCCGACGAGGAAGAGTATATTATGAAGTGTTCAGTACTCGATACTGGTTATAGAATAAGCAAAAAAAATAGGTATTTACTTAAATGTTGACATAATTTTCCAATAATAATATTTAGTACGGACATCCGTGCACGGCACATAGTTCATTGTTTACAAACAACGATTTTACGAACTCGTGATTAGACCGGTTAGGACATCGTACTTTAACTATTTTCTGAATATTATCTCTACAATAATTTCATTTAAGTTTACTACGTAGTTAATCGATGTTCTCTTTTTATTACATTTTTATTGTCAACTAATGATCGTTAATTAACTATCCTGCCCTTCAATATATATAGTCATTTATTTATTTATTTATTAAAGCTCTTTATTGTACAAAATATACAGCAGGCAAACTTAACGTCTACGGACTTTCTCTTCCAGTTAACCTTCATTTGTAGTAAACTTCTAACGGGCAGTGCATATGAAAAGTGCTAAGTAAATAGGTACATAATTTTACATCATTCACGAGTTAATCTGTATAAAAAAACAATGTAAACATTTTGGAGATAATTTAAAACAGTAGCTTGTTATCCACGAAATTAATCACATTTACATGAAACTAAATTAACCCGTTTTAAATTTTCTTATCCATCTCTGGCCGGGGCTATTGAGAGCAAAGGGAGTTGGTAGTATTTGTATAAGACTTATGATCGGAGATGGCATACAGCTATTGTTTTGAAACTGGCATCATATGAGTTGTCGGTCCGTTCGACTGATATTCTGGCTCAAAAACGTACCGCAGTGTGAATCAGGGCATTCCTTGGAGGTGATGCGTACCGGTCCGACGCCGTAAGTGTGAAGAGTAGTATTACGCGACGAGGGGGGCCACCACCCTTATCGCTTGACATGAGTAAGTAAATTGGAAGTGCAGAGTGCCAAATAGGTACGTGGAATGTGAGAAGTAGGTTGGTAGATAAGATGAACGAACGAAGAGCATCTCTCATTCATTACATATATCATTGAATGAGAGATGCTTGGATGATTTATGTGTAACTGAGACTAAGCCTAAAGGTAGTGAAACCACTGATCTGCCACGGACATGATAGCCCTATGGTGTGGTGTACCCCAGTGTGATCCTGCTAGCACTGAAATGGGTATTCTTCTATCGTCATACTTAGTCCCTGGTGTGAAAGATAATGGTGTGGTTGACTCTAACCTTAAATATTAGTGAAGAAAAAGTGTGAAAAATAACGTTTGAATGCAGAAGAGAGACCGGCGAACAACTTCAAGATGAACACCAAACTCTTAGAGAGAGTTGATGAAGTTTAGGAGTCGTTCGGCAGCCACCAGAACGAATAGGATTGTCTTAGAATGGTGAAATACTTATAAGCACCGAAATTATGTTAAAACTGACTTAATACTTTTGTAAGTAATATACTCATGGCTCCATTCACTCTGTTTCATGCATACTCTGTTCTTTCAACATCAGCGGTGTACCTTCCATCCCTGCTAAAAGCACATCCAAGATATATAAACTCATCCACTTGTTAAAGCACTACGTCATCGATCATAACTTTTAGATTTATTTTAGTTGCTTATCTTTCAAATACAAGAAGTTTAGTTTTCTTTGCATTCAAATGCAAGCCCATAGTTCTACAATCACCGTTCATAAATAATATTTGAAGCTCAAATGGAGTTGAGCCAAAAAGAACAGCGTTATTTGCATAAATAAATAAATAAATATTCACGGGACAAATTACACTTACTGATCTAACCCCAAAGTAAGCAAATTCTTTGCTTGTGTTATGGGTCAACGATACTAATACATATATAAATACTAGAATATATTTAATAAACACCCAAACCCGGAAATACAAACATTTATGCTCATCACACAAATGCTTGTCCCCGTCGGGGATCGAACCCGAACCCCGTCGATTGCGTAGTCAGGGTCGCTAACCACTCGACCAACGGGGCGGTCAAGCCAAACCAAAAGCGGGCAGTTTACTACTATGGCATCTTTTTTTATGGCACGATATGTTGCCCTACACATGCATCACAAGCAGCAGGCACCAGTCTTTCCCATGACTGGGTAAAATGTCCCAAAGTTTTTCCTACAACTTTTTCAAATGCTTTCTCCAAATCCTCAAAACCGCAGAAAACCATCTGGCCGACAGCCAGATATATTTCCACGATATTTTTGATGAGTATATACATACTTATTAAAAATACCAGCTTCCAGCTATTAATTTTTTATGCTTATTCCTGGAAACTTGCATAAAATAAAATTGAAATATTCGCAACTTTTATCAAGCGCCTTCATAAACTGTCTCATTATGTCGAGTTTAATATAAAGTGGTGGAAGTTTCAAAACGCAGAAATAACAGTCATCGTGATGGTTTCGAAGATCTCGCCAAATCATGGGTATTACGAATATTGCATTTCTTTTTCCACTGGACTGTATTCTTATTACACAATTTATTTTCAAAATATTTGTGATACGCAATTTTCAGTAAGTCTAATATAGCTTTTCGATACTTTCCAAATATATATTCACCACAAATAATCATGGATAGCATAAACAATATGGATTAAGAGCACAACAGCTTCTTGACAAATCCATATCGAAAACAGCAACAAAATATATTTTAGTTTCCAATAAAAAACGTAAAGTTAAGTAAAAATAGTACCTAACCGAGTGTAGTTAGCTATAACTCAAAAACAAAAGCTATTACATAAAAATAATGTTGCCGTAATAAAAAAAAGTCATATGAAACAAACATTTTTTTGTCCAGTGTAATATTAGTAGGGATATATTGTCATAAATTCATAAAATTTCGTATTTTGTGTTGTGCCAACGATATTAGAGAAGAACTCATCAATGCTGTTGCAAAAATATTCTGAAAGATGTCGTTAATTAGAATCTCTATGTAGTAACACAATTTTTAAGCACATATAACCATAGTGACAATAATTTCAAAAGTATTCAAATAGTTTCAAACTTAAATGTTATTTCTTTTGTTTCATTTTGCAAGTTATATTAGGTATTTTAACTTCATGGCTCATAAATATAATAAACTTAATGGTAATGTTTATAATTAACATAAAAAGTAACCAAATAAAAATGAAATGTATTAACATGAAATTTTTAATTTCAATAAAATAAAAACATAACACAAACAAAAATCCTTATATAAGTCACAAAAACGTTCTAAAAAACTTTCGAAGTGTAAGACACGACAGTTAATCTTACATAACGTATTACAATATACAATAAAGAACCTCCTTCGTTTTTCCGAAATAAAGAATTTATTTCGAAAAAACGAAGGAGGTTCTTTATTCGACGTGTATATTACTAAGACATATGGCGATTGATTGCTCACTCACTGATGTACCTATGACTATGCATAACTTTTCGACGGTTAATATATTTATATATTTAATATATCAATAATATTCAATAATCATTAAAAAGATTTCTTTTTATTTGCATAGTGATGTTAACTGATTTATCAAAGACAAAAAGTTTAAAACTTCCCATTATTTACGTTAAAATTAAAACAAAGTTTAGTATCATTCTCTGCTTTAAACTATAAATTTACGCCTGTACGTAAAATAATAGCAAGTATCGGTCTCTAAGAAATAACACTATTTCAAAAATACCAGCGATCGAATGTAACCGAAATTCGACCATATACTAAATAATAAAATTTATTTTAAGTTTGACAACAACCTTTAGTTATGCCATGTCATGTCATGTCAAGTAAACATGACATGACATGACATGATATGGCATACATGGTATTATACTATAATGTATGTCACATGAATGAAGTGTGTGTAATATTTATTTTTATTAATTTGCTAGATGTGCCCCCAACTTCGACCGCATGAAAAAATGTCTAAAATAAATGTAGCCTAAGTTAGTTTGTATTACCGTAGTTTAAAAGAGAGACAGTCCCCAGGTTTTATCCGCATAGTTCCCATTCCCATGAAATTTTTGATAAAAACTATCCTATGTCCTTTCTTGGGTCTTAAACTATCTTTGTGCCAAATTTTATCTTTAGGCGTAACGAACAGATAGACAGAGAGAGTTAAATTCGAATTTTATTATTAGTATGGACTAGCTGACCTGGCAAATGTTATTTTGCCATACAAATTACTTGTATTACATATATTGGCCGGGTACTTGTGAAGGCTGGAGGGTTAATTAATACAAAAACTATTCTATCTTTAAATTGGACTAACCAGTATATATCTTCAAAATTTCATTGAAATAGGCAAAGGTAAGGTGGTGGTACTAAATACCCGAACGAGACATTGCAGAACTCTGCTACCTAGTAGTCACAATAGTAGTGACTCGTATAGCCAATTGTTCGCATTTCACAAACTGCCTGGCAAATTAGGCAGGTAGTCTATTATTCAAAGGAGCTAAACCAATACGGGGGATAATTGTATTACAGAAAAGTAATGAGCAGTGAAAAAAATTATCACCTTAGGCCCATGTGTCGGTAGTAATATGACCAAGTCAAATAATATATTTACTAAGGTGTAGAGATTGAGAAGTTAATGCTAAAGTTAGAAGCTTGACTCTACATGGCATTTGGTAACTTTTTTTTATTGATTGAGAAGTTAATGCTAAAGTTAGAAGCTTGACTCTACATGACATTTGGTAACTTTTTTTTAAATTACGCATACCGATCTAACCCCAAAGTAAACAAATTATTTGCTTGTAACTGTTCTTTGGTAACTTTGTGACAGTGCGAGCTATATATGGCCAATTGTCTTAGCTTAGAACAATCCTAAATAGTATGCTGTCACTTCTTGTCTCAAATGAAAATAAATGTGTGTGTGTCCTAAATAAAGACAATGTTAATGTAATTGGCCAATTATAGTCTCGTATTGATAACACTTTACATGAAAATGATTAACGATGATTTTACTTCTTTTTTAAGTTACCACATGCTTGTGACATATTTTTTAAGTTTGTTTAATTTTTCTTTTTTTTTCGAAAACCTGAAACTTGTATTTTTTAATTTCTAAAAAGATTTATGTGCTGTTGTATAATTTTAGATCTCTCGCATGAAATTAAATTTTTATGGGAAAACCCATGCAAACTTTCATTCTCTAATTTAAAGCGTGGGAGTTACTTATTAAGAATCCTTAAAATACCTATGTAATTTATTATTCATAGCAAGGATTTCTTAAATCGGTTTTCAAAGCTCTAGCAAGAAAATTTGCAGTCTTATATAAAATTCTATCCCCTAGTTTAAGGGACAAGGGAAATGTTCCAATTTTTAAAACTTTATTGTTGTTTGTGTACTCATACTAGTTTACGTACCAAATTACAGGAAGTACCCTAAGAATTTTAATGAGCATCTATCTGTAAGTGAGTCAGTAATTAAAATTTTATGAGCATCTGTGAGTGAGTCAGTACGAAATCGGGGTTTTATATCAATAATATCTTAAGTATACTCGAAAGAGCTATCATATAATTTTGTTCATCTGGTATAATCCAAACCCAAGTTATGAGGTTTCAAGTAAATGACGAAACATTTCGACATAAGGTAGGTAGTACCCTTGCGCTTCTCTCGTTCGTTTTGGTGGGGGCACTGCACCCCAAAAACTAAGACGATATGAAAAGTATTGTCTTTACATATAAATTGGTTAAGTTTAAAATCACCTAAAATGTCTTCATTTTTTTTTTATTATCGATAGGTAAGACCTCCATCTCGTCTGACGGTAAGCTAAGATGAGGCCTAAGATGGAACGCGCTTCCCTAGAAGGTACCTGTTCACTCTTCTCTTGTAGATCCCCAGATTGTACTCGTCGGGGATCACAGATTCAGGAAGCATGTTCCAATCCTTTGCGGTTCGAATGAATAATGTTGAGTCGAACCGCTTTGTCCGGGTACGTGGAACGTCCACCATATGGCAATGCCTAAAATCTGTGCGCCTCGACGACCGATAGAAAAACGAGGATGGCGGAATTAAGTCCTTGATTAAGGCGTTAATCTGAGTTTAGGCTTTTTAGGGCTCCGAAGTAAACTAGGAGCCCAAATAGTTTTGCTATGTCCGTCGGTCTGTTGGTCCGTCCGTCCGTCAACCGCTCATCAGTCTGCAAACTATGGCAGAGAACATGAAGAGAAAACGAGACATTAACAAAGGGACGTTACAGGGCCTAATATTACAGTACAGTAAAGTGGGGTATTTGGTATGGTTTTTTTATAAAAATCAGTCTTGTACACAAAAATTACAACGGTTACGAGCTTAAAAATTTATCTTTTTACAACCGCATTTTACCGCATTTCTTTGAAAGGTATCATCAATACCTTCCAGAGAAATGCAGACATATTAATGTATTGAACAAAAATACGGAGATATTTCTTTTAGAATGTGCTGTTCCAAATATGGCCAATTTAGGACTATTTAAAATCATTTTTAACCTCTATTTGGGGCTATATTCATTTAAACAGGTCTTGCGATATTGGGACCAACAGAAGGATATACGTAGTTTAATTATAGCACTAGATGAAAACCCGGCTTCGCTCGGTTTCGTTCGGCTTCGTTCGCTCAAATGTAAGTAATAATATACTATCTTAATATTATATACTATTCAAATAGTAGAAATTAAAAGTTAACAACGCTCTAGTGACGTCATCTTTCAAATATTACCGATAATATGGCCGATTTATCTATCAGCAGCGTTAGAATTTTTAATCACTATTTTAACAAAATACTCGATAATCCGAATTTTGCGGATATATGTTGTCGACTCAAAATTATTATTTTTTTATGCTTTATAATTTAGGTAATGTTTCGATTGAGTCTACCGTAACCCTTGACGAAATTATTAATATAGATGTGTTTTAATTTAATTTGAAATAAATCCAAATATTTAGTATTATAAAAGTTATTCCTTGGCCATATTTGCATACAATTTTGTATAATTTCGAATAGCAAAAACAATGAGTTGTGTATTTCAGCGTTTTTCAAAATTCAGCCCCTTAGAGTGTAAAATAGGGCATGAAAGTTTTATATTAAAGTACAGACCAAGCCACTAGGGCTAGAAACTTGAAATTTCGCACACGTATTTCTGTTATGACGTGAATATCTACTAAGGAATGATTTTTCAAAATTCAACTCCTAAAAGGATGAAATGAAAGAAAAAAAATTTGAAACTTTTCATTTCTTTGACATATTTACATTTCTTACATTTAATTGAGTACAACAACAATAATGAGTTATGTATTTCAGCGGTTTTCAAAATTCAACGCCTAAGAGGAATGAAAAATTTAAATTAACAAGCCCTTAGGTCTAGAAACTTGAAATTTCGCACACATATTCCTCATATGACGTACGCATCTATCTACAAGGGACTATTCAAAATTCAACCTTCCAGGAGTGTAACGGGGATAATATTTTTTTAAACCTTTATATTCCTTGGACATACTTGCGTAAAATTTCGTATGAATTGAGTACGGTAAAAATAACGAGTTACGTATTTCCGTGTTTTCCAAAATTTAACCTCTTAGAGGGTAAAATAGGGGATGAAAGTTTAAATATAAACTCATAAGCCAAACCCTTAGGGCTAAAGGCTTGAAATTTCGGAAACGTATTCCGTTTATAACGTAAGCATCGACTAAAGAATGATTTTTCAAAATTCAACCTCAAAGAGGAAAAAAATATATATGAAACTTTTTATTTTTTGAACATAATTATTTTCATGAAATTTCATATTTTATGAGCTCATATTTCACGATTCACGATGAAGTCAATATGTTTGTATGTATATGTGTGTGTGCATGTATATATGTAAACATTTCATAACTTTTGAACAAATTAACTGAGCGAAACCCGGTTAATGGCATTCGATTGGATTCTACTCAACTTAGACTTCCTGAAAATTTGAACCGATTCGACTCAGAACATATTGAGAATTTTTTGAAAAAACCTCAAAAAATTTTGGCGACACAGAATTTTTCTCATGTAACTATGTACCAATTGAGTACACAATCTAACCAACTTTTTTCTCAAAAAAAAACTGCGTCCAATGCATAAATTGCACCAAAATCAGTTTATCCGTTCGGGAGTTATCGTTGACGAAGACCTTTGAAAAAATGTTTTTCGACAAAATTTTGAAATGTTTCAAGCAATAATTTTTTGATATTCTACATTATTTTAGTACTAGAAAAACTACGTCAAATGCCGTTTCAAAATTTAAAATCAATTCAAATTTTCAAAAGTTACAAGCTTGTCGAATAATAAAATTACGCTGTTTACAGGAAAAGCGGAATTTAAAAGTGTGATTAGCCGTTCTGCTTAAAATACTGCGTCAAATACCTTACTTAATTTTTATTTTTGTGTAGTTAATAAGCAATAGAATAAGTGTAAAAAAATTTGAAAGGATTAGTCATTACCTTCATATAGAAATAAAATTTTTAAAATAGGTTAAATTTTAGACCGCTAGACCACCCGTTCCCCTTAATAGACCAAAATCAAGTGGAAAAATTTTTGAATTTGGATTTTTGTTGATTGTTATTTTGATCAAATATTGTTATTTTTATTGATTTGAGTTCTATAATTTTTTATATTTCGAATAAAATTGTATTTTTCCTGAACAATTCTCCAAAAAGATGATTATACACAAAAATTAACTTAGATCTTGTAGAGGCACGTGTTGTTTTGAATTTAAAAAATTCATCAAAAAGAAGCTTTTTAGGGGGCGTCGCAAAAAAAATATTTTTTAACGACCAGCCTAATACATACATACTGAAGTTATCGTGATAATGGTCGGGGAAAGTTCTTAGGACCTCAAAAAGTACAGATCTTGTGATTTTCGAAAATCGAGGCATAATCATGACATCCTTATCTACTTACGTAGCGGGAAGTTAATAAAAATTAGATTTTTGAAATCTTCGATTTCAAAACTCTATGCTTAGGCACAGTTTTTTTCTTTGAGCTTGAAATACGTAATTTAGCGGCAAGTTTCAGGAATGATCGGCAGGGGCAACCAGCGTACAGATTTTTTGAATGTTTACATAGGTGTGTTACTTACATAGCAATTCTAATTTAGTTAACATATTTAGTAAAACATTTAGTTTGGATTATAGTTCTGTAAGTATATAAAATATTGTTATCACAGGTAGTTTTAGGTTAGCTATACACCTGCAGGGACCTGCAGGGACCTGCAGGGACAACCGGCTTACAGAATTTTTAATACAGTTACGTTATTGTGTTACATACATAGCAATCCTAATAGATTTAGTTTGTTAATTACAAATTTATTTTATAATTATGTTTGTTCGATAGGTGTGTTACCAATAGGTATTTTAGTTCAAGGTTAGTTTGTTAATTACAAATTTCTTTTATAATTATATTAGTTTGTTCGGGTATTTTTAGTTTGAGGTATAGTTAGTTACGATATTAAATATAGAAAGTTTAGTAATTACAGGTAGTTAGGTTATCCTTGCGTTTTTTTACTTTAATTTTGTTAACAAACATATCATGTAAAAATAAGTACGATGAATATGTTAATATTATTTTTTTACAATACTAGCAGCCCGCACGAGTATGGTTGGTGGTAGAAACTGATTCTTTTTTTATACTAAACTTTCATAGGATTTACTAATTTTTTTATGGTAGATCTTATGGGAACCTATTCAAGGTTCCCATAGGATTTACTGCCGCGGTAAAGCTATTGCATATCATTTTTTATCAACTTATGCAATTACAATTATATATTTATTTTAATTATGCAGTATTTTTTTTCTTTGTTTTTTCTTTGATATTAATTCAAGTTACACTTTGAGCGTGGTGACCGATAAAAAAACATTTTTTTTCTTTTATTAAATAAATGAGATGTTAATATTATTCAAAATATTTTTATTATCTTTCAATACATGTCGGTTTTCAGGAATATTTAATAAATGCACTTTGTTTATTCATATTTAAAACACTTTGTACACAAATTATACAAGTACAGATATTCACTGTTGTACGTAGATGATAAATACCTATACACTAATATACTTTCTCACAAACAGCTGATTACGGTAGTTTTCCAATACAACCAATGCCATCTAAAGGCGGGTTGCTGAACTAAAGAGACAAGCGTGATATTTCAAAAAGTCATTTAAAGTTCTGGTATTTATCGATAGATGGAAAAACTAAAAAGTATCATCGCTGTGCCGGTCGAAGTGAGAGTATTAGGTTTTTTCGTTACGGAATTTCTGGATTCGGTCTCCACGCTCAAGGCCCGCGATAGAAGCTATGTATTGCATAGCTTCTATCGCGGGCCCTGAGCGGCGCTTAAAATTATAATCCATGTTATATAAAATTGAAAGACGTAATGCTAGGAGATGGCGGTTACCAGAAAACAACATATTAAAATATGGTTCGTTATTTGTTTCCCGATGGTTTCGATTAAATGGGCATAATTATACAAAAAAAAATGACGAAATATTTCTATATAAAACTAATCTGCCATTTTTTGTATAATGTGTTTTTATATATGATGTGCAATACAACGAAAAAAAAAAAACAAAAATACTACATTAAAGTATGTTAAAATGCTATTATATGAAATGAAGATAGGAAAATAAAAATATTATGGTAGAGTTCTGCAAAGTTTCACTTATAACATATTTCTGCCGAAATAGCGTCCCTGGTTGTCGCTGTCGTGCAACGATTTTTAAGGTAAAGTAATATGTGGCATTCCATTAACGTCGATGGATAAAATGTTAAAATATTGTAATATAGTTATTTATTTTTATCTGGAATAAATATTTACCAATCTCCAAAAGATAGTGTTACTACACCAAAAATTAAAGCCTTTATCTAATATCAATTTGATGAATGTAGGTATTACATCTAAAATAAATAACATTTCTGGTGTGTGTAGGCGATGGTTATTTATTTCAATCAAAAGAATCTGCAAGTTTGCTACGCTACAAAATAAAATTGATATAAAATTGTCGTGTGCGCTATTTTATAATATACTTACGGTATATCAATTTTAATATCGGTATCGGTAAATTAATATCGGTGTAGAAGACAGATAAACAAAATTTAAATAAAGTTGATGTTAGTGAATCATAAAACGAACAGATAAGGTCTCTGACTATCGAGGGTTGTTGTTATTCACTGTAATAAATTTTAACTACAAAGTGATAATACCACGTATCACATGATATTAGTAAATAAGTACTTACTAAGTTTTTATCTCGACTTACAAACAAGTTTCTTTATTTGCTTTCCAATATTCCCGATGAATAAATGATTATTGTCTTACGCATAGTAGCGTTTGCAAAAGCAAGAAAATTTATTTTTTTACTTAATATGTTGCTGTTTGCTATCCTTTTCATGATATATTTTTGTATATTATTTTTTAATATTTTATTCTATTCAAAAGTAAATATAAAAATAACATAATATACCAAAGAAAAGCACACGATAGGTAGACTTATCCCCTAAAGTACAGAGGCTTCTTCCAGCCTACCTAGCTTCATACTATTGAGGAAAAGAAGTAGTAGACATAGGAAATAATATTATCTATAAAATTATATACAATTAATGTGGAGTAATTGTGAGGTTTTTTCTAAAAAGGAAGACAAATATCTTAACCTTAGCGTATTAATATACCAATATACGATGATGATAATAATTACAAATAACCAAAACTTATTCAATTGATAATTAATAATTTCTTAAACTTTTTAAACATTGGCAGAAATGGGCTGTTGCGAACGGTAAATAGAAGAGAGTTCCGTAGTTTAATAGTCTGAGCTGTAAATGGGTGAGAATAATCTTAAGAATGAGACTAGCTTTATCGCTAACTTTAATAAAGAACGCACAGATCTGCGAAACGGAGAATCAAGGGCACGCAGAAAAGTAAAACGCTCACGCAGGAAGATGCTGCTGGGTTAAACAATACTTTATATAGAGTGAACACAAAATATAAGGATTCCGGTGAAGCCAAATAGGAAGCTGGGCTCTGAAGTTCGACACGTCATTTATAAAAATCTATATTAATATATCCTAGCGGCACCCTACAGTCCACTGTATTCTAAAAAGTTTAGATGAATCCCACGGGAACAGCATATTTTTAGGATAAAATTACGTTATGTCTCATTCTAGGTTCTGTTCTACCTATGTGTTTCAATCCAGTACTTTGATGTGTAATTAAATTACAAATATCCAAACATTCAAACATAGAAACTTTCAATATGCATCAAACTAACTCATCTGGTTCAGTGACATAAAAGAAGTCTTGTTTTCCATAGCCAGAGCTTTTTACTTCGCAGGATCTTGCAAAATATCCCACCAATTGTTGGCCTGGATCTCACGCAAGTCTGCTTCTACCACGTCACTCCTGTGGTACTTGGGGCGACGCAGTCTACGCGCCGATGGTGGATTGTTTGACATAGTGTGCTTTCTTAATCCTTATGCTAAGGAGATGAGGAATAACGCTACAGGTGCAGGTCCTTTCCAACAGTATATATTATGACAAGGCTTTATACTGTCTTATAAGTTTTATTTATTGGGAAAATAATACCCGTATACTTTCGTCAGGAGTTCGAACATTTTGGACTGGATAGCGTCTCCAACATATTTCATGTGGGAAGCTTTAATAATACATACATTTTACACGTGGGAAGGGGTAATAACATGTATTCACATTTTTATAAATTTGATTAAGCCTTCTGACGATGCGCCAAAACACACGTCACTTACTCTACCTCAGGCCGAGAATTCGCGGAGCAGTTTCTACCTACCACAGCCAGACCGCAATTTACGTAGAATACTAGACGAAGATAAATTTACATTTTGACAATGTGGTTTGCGCCCGCAATTGTGAGCGGCACCCGCTGCACCAGTGAGCAACTAGTGGAAATGCGTGGAATGCGGTCACCCGCTTAGGCTTCGCCTGCGCCGCTGCTTCCGCCTGAATCAGTGGACCAAGATATTCAGGTTTTCTCTGTCACTCTTCTGCGAAGTAAGTATACTGTAACAGCTCCTGTCAGATGCGCATCTAACACCTGTTTTCATAAACGATACTATGCAATTGCATAGTGTTAGTGAGCGCATAAGGATTGTTTAATGCGATTCATAAACAATACTTAAGTGCTGGTCGCCACTATGCGTCCTTTCAAATCTACGCACAGAAAAGTTAACCGCCGAGCTATTTTACAGAACGCATAGTGCCCAGTGAGTCTTGGAGTCTTTAGTCTGGTGTCCAAATGTTGTCTCACAAATTAATATTGTATTTTCCAGAGCGAGGTGAGGGTTAATGTTAATATAATTGAAGTTGAAATTTGTGTTTGTAATGGATTACGGAAGTGAAGAAGAATTCTATAATTAAATAAATAATAGATTACACGAACAGAGAATAATGAGAACAAAATAAGGTACCTATTCGAGATTTGAAAATATTTTTCTCTCTTCAAAAATATTTGCACCGGATATATTTATATTCGAAGACGTAGCCACATGGATAATAATACTATATTAATTAATAAATAGGAGTAAATTAAAAATAGCAACACTCAAAAGAAATGTAGATTATAATTGTAGTTAAAATGCTTTGATAATTTGATTTATTGACAAATGTCATTTATCAAACACACAGTGTGAAATATGCTGCATTAAACCAGCCAATCACAGCTGGGTATTCGACACTATGATATCTCACAGGCAAGCAATGCTTAAGTGTTGTTTATGAAACAGATGGCTTGTTATGTTATTACATAGCAAATTGGCGTTCTTTGCATAGTGTTTCTACTTTACTTTGGTAAGGGTTGTTTATGAATACAGGCGTGTGTCTGTCTGGTACTCGACTGAAAGATCAAGTATAATGTAACAGGAGCGGACGCAACCGCCCTGCGCGTGATATTCTCCTGCCAAATTTTCGGCCGTTCTCGCAACCAAGGTGCTTAATATCAAAATTGCTCCGTGATATCTTAGCCTTAAAATGATATGGGAATAAGTAACAGGCCGACAAGCATATTAAAATACATTTTGCGACGCTCGTGCGCCAAAACTATTATAAAAAATTGTAAGACATTTTGTCAAAGTAATTTTGTATATAATGGTTATTATCGTAAAATGAAAAGGAAAAGAGATATCTCTAAAAACTACTATTACGAAGCATTTTTCTAACAAGACGGCACAAGTGATAAAGGTACGTCGTGACAAAGTTAAGATTTAGAAAAAGCGTATCAAAATCTATAGTTACCAATTTTTGAAACTCCCAGAAAACATTCCAGGTAATTTCTCATTTTAAACCAAATTATTGTACTATTTACATAATTCATTTATTTTACTTAGGATATAATTCAATCTTAAGATTTGTCTTGGCTAGTTTTTAGTAACGAACGAAATTTCAAAAAACCGGCCAAGTGCGAGTCGGACTCGCGCACGAAGATTTCCGTACCATCATAGCAAAAAAACACGTTTATTGTATGAGGGTAAACCCTTAATTTTTTCTAATTTTTAGTATTTGTTGTTAGTAGCGGCAACGAAATACATTATTTGTGAAAATTTCAGATTTCGGGCTATCGCGGTTTATGAGATACAGCCTGATGACAGACAGACAGATAGACAGCAGAGTCTTAGTAATAGGGTTTCATTTTCCTTTTAGGTACGAACTCCTAAAAAGAAATATAGGTGACATAATATTTCATAAATGAAAGGAAATATACTAAATTACGTATGTTTATTAGACAAATATAATACTCGTATAGCCTGTTCGTAAAACTACTGCTGCTGTGGCTGGACACGCTACCGCGTGTCTAGATAATATTTTGATCAATTTAATTTGGTATTGCATGTTGATACTTATGTAGCTTCATCGTTATTCTATCGTATATACTCATCCTAAATTTTAAACCAGTTACATCAGTGGATTAATAAACTGAATATGTACATACGTCTATAATTAGTGACGAAAGGCGATAAGTTAAATAACAACTTTCTAAATATAATAAAGTGGACGTCCAAAACATCTCCATGCAATCAATGTTGAAGAGTCAATTACCTTGGTTTTTTATACTACAGAGTAGTAAATAAGTAAATTATAGCTGTTTTGATAAAAAAAAAAATAACCACCAAGGGACATCTAAGACACTAATGTTGAGATGATATGCTTATGCCAGAAAAGCAATGTTATATATGAAAGTTTATTTGCTAAATTATCCTACAAATCAAAGTGTATAAACAAATAAATGAAAATAATGATAGTAAAAAATATTGACGCCACTGTAGCTCCAAAAGTTAAGACGTTGGTGCCAATGGTAGAGTTGGAAGCATGAAAGTATTGATCAATATAATGTGAATTTCATCTGTAACGATTAACTAGAGACACCTAAGATATTAATGTTGAGATGTTATATCTGTGCCAGGGATGAAATGCCTCATTCAAAAATAAATCATTAAAATTTATTTCAAATCAAAGTGTATATGTATAAAACAAATAAAAATCTTATGATAATTAAAATTATTCACGCTATGGCATCTCAAATAGATAAGGCCAATTGTACCAAATTCGTGCGAAACGTAAAACTCAATAATTAGAAGTGACAGTGACTGATCTAGTAATGACAATACCTCTTTGCGCTATTCAGAAACTGCTAGCAGGAAGGCAGATCGTATATTTTTCACAGGGCGAAGCAATCAATAGTTAAAATCTAATAAGTCGTTGTAAAACTATCACATAATTAATTATACTCATTACTATAGTATAATGAAGTAGAGTTTTACAATGCCTTACTAGGTATGGGGTAACAAGTTCATCTTTCCTTTCTGGTGTCATATTCGTTAACTTGTTCCTGTTCTTTTTGACGACGATTATCATCGATGAAATTGATCACAAAATTACGAGTAGGTAAAAAGCAAGGGCATGACGTTGCGAAAAACTACCACCTAAAATCGACGGAATCGATCATATAGCAAAGAATAATTCCGCCACGTCGAGCCTGTCGATACTAGTTTAGTGGTAGAGCATCCCGGCTTTAGGGAATGGGTCGCAGGTTCAATCTCTGAGTGTCGATATTTTTCTTTGTTGTTTTAAAGTTTTTTAATTATTCTTAAGGACGGAGTAAGTGCTATAACGCAAAAATAATTAGAAACACGAAAGTATTGATCAAAAATTATAAATGTGTATTTCATCTGTAGCGAGAAACTCACTTAACTAGTTATACGTATGTATACCTAGCGATCAGTACAATCGACGGAATCGATCTTACAGCAATAAGAATTTCGTCACGTCGAGGCTGCCAACACTAGCTCAGTGGTAGAGCAAGCACGGGGTGAGTGCTATTATACAAAAATAACTACCACGTAAATAGTAATCACGATGCTAGTGAGTGGTCCTTTTCTCGCCTTTTACGAGTTGCCTAAAAGTAAGGCAGTTGATTTATTCTTTGAAAAGGGGCAGATACACTATGCTTCTTTTACCGTATGTATCATTGGGAGTGTTCCGACGATTTGTTCAGAGTAATTCCTGCGGCTAAATTCCATCATCGGACGTCGCGTCAAAATTTAAATTTCCATCCTTACCACCTCGATGTTTGGAAATCCACAACCATGCGCTTTTGACGGCACTTTGTGCCTCGCAATACTTCTTTGTGGAATCAATTACCCTTGGGGGTGTTTCCGAATGGATGCAACTTAGGGACCTTCAAGAAACGAGCTTATTCATTCTTAAAAGGCTGGCAACGCATCTGCAAGGGCCCTGGTATTGCAGATGTCTATGGGCGGCGGTGATTTATTACCATCAGGTGCATCACCTGCTCGTTTGCCCCCACTACAGTAAAAAAAATAAAAAGAATTTAATTATTATCTTATTCTACATTTCTTTTATTAATTTGAGAAAATCTCTCTTATAATTGATTGATTAATATGCTTACCGTACAGCCTTGCATGTATACACAATTCGTATATAAACTTAACTCCCCAATATACATCAACATTCCATTTCGAGAATCCTTCAAGAACAGGTTTGTTTATCAAGTTATTCAATATTGTTTCTTAATTTTTGTCTTAATTATTTTGTTATTGCTTTGAAATTATTGTTTATTTTATATATTATTGATTTAAGAACGTCTTTGTTCAACAAGATAAAGATAATCCATACTATTTCTTAACTTCTTGTCTTAATTATCTTGTTGTTGCTTTGAAAATATTACTTATTTTATGTTATTGAAATGTGATAAATATAATTATTAATCACATTATAAAATATCATTACTAGTTTTATCTTAAATAATTTGAATGTCGTAACACATGTTAAGCCCCCAATGTTTGATAGCATAAAATCCACAGTAATTATATAAATGTGAATGTCTGTCTATTTGTCTGTTATGCTTATGGATTTCTGCAAGAATATAGTTGAAAAACATACACTACTTTAAAAAAAAAAATTAACGCCAAAGGTGTTGAAATAGGGAATGAAAATTTATACGAAAACTATTTCGATAACATGTTAATCTGTTCGCGGGTGAAGCGGCGCGGGTCGGTTTGTAACAAATAAACTTTTAGATTTTTGTCTACTATACCGGCGTTTTTTGAAGTGTAAGTCATGACCTCAGGGGTGTTGCGAAACTCTAGTAGGAGGTCGTAGGCAATCGTTTAACGTCCATAAATAAAAGTTCATTAAATAAATAAAAAAGTTGAAATGATTTGATATTCTTGTATTTCTAGTAAGGCAGTCGTGAGTGAGGGAGTTGCAACTTTTTTACAGACTTATGACAGATGCTTAAGAGCTTTTATACATGATAAAAAGTATTGAAAAAAATTGATCTATATAATTATATAAATCTGTGACGTTAGCTTGTACACTAATTTTCCTCTAACATTTCGTAACGTAAGTTCGTTTTGTCTTACTGGTGTCAATTTTACTATATTGATAACTTATGTCTATCTGTCTGTCTATATGTTTGTATGTTTGACTTTTTGTCCTGCTATTACTTAAAAATGCCTTGAATCATCTTAATAAAAATTAGTATGCCGTGAAAACACGTGATTTTGCACATAACAGGCTATAAAACTTTCATGTCTTTCTGCCTTTATATCTCATTATTACTCAAGAATGTCTTGACAATCTTCACAATGTTATATTATTTTGTCTGCGTGTCAGTCTGATTTTTTTAACTCAAGAACGGTTTCACCAATCTTTATTAAAATTACTATACAGTGATTTACACAGGCATGCGCAAAATATAGACCATATAATTTTTCTCTGACTGTCTGACTATATGTTATATACTCCGGTTCCATTGCTCTTTTTAGTCTATATAAATAATATACATAACCTCGGACTTAATGGTTAAATATTACCTTGTACGCAGATGACACTTGCCTGTTTTATTTTGGCTCATCAATACGAAATCTTGTCTCACAAGCTCAACAAGACTTAAACATCTTGTACAAATGGTTCCAGTATCACCTACTAACTATAAATGTTTCAAAAACCTGCTTCGTAATATTCAGGACAAAAAACAAACAAATACAGCCCCATGCACCTCTTTTAATTAATAATATTTTTTTAGAACAAAAAAGTTTGGAGAAGTACCTTGGTCTTGGTTGGTTGGTATATTGATACCTATTTAACATGGAAAGACCATATTAATTACATTAAGTCTAAAGTCTAAACTAATAACACTAAGAGGTTCACTACGCGGTATTGCGCAATGCATACCACATAATCTACGGTACTCAATATACATTAGTTAAACCACACCTATCTTACCTTATCGAGGTCTGGGGATGCTCAGCAAAAACTAGAACAAATGAACTGCAAAAGTACAGAATAAAATAATCAAAAAGTAAGTAAGTATGTATCTTCACGCCCATATCCTCGAAGGGGTAGGCAGAGGTACAACAAGTGCACCCACGATTAGCCGAAGATACTTGATCCCACAAATGTGATAGGTGGCAAGCCTATCGCCAACCGGGCACTTTCCAATCCCGGGAAACTTTGTGTTTCTCAGAAAACTGAAAAAACACTTTTTTTTTAAAGTGCCCGACCCGGAATCGAACCCGGGACCTCATGTGGTCAACTCCAACTCTGGACCACTAGACCACAGAGGCGATAAAATAATTAAAATTCTTTTTAACTATCATTACCTAACACCTACAAGTAAAATATATAATGAAACTAAAATAATGACCATTAAAAATCTCTACATATACAACATTTGCATTTTTGTACGAAAAACTATTCATAGGAATATCCATACTAACATAACTTTTACCAGCCGAAAGATAATAACCAATCGTAACTCGCGCCAAGCTAGTTTTCTTATCCTACCTAAGATAAGAACAAATTACGGCAAAATTATCATGAGTTTTGAAGGTGCACAAGTTTATAATAATATACCATCACACATCAAAAATTTAAATTCATTTAACGTGTACAAAAAGGAACTTGCTCACAGTACATCATTTACAATAATCAGTGTTCAAGCTAAAAATAACACATTAAACGGGCTTTATAATTGTTGTAAATTAATTGGGTATTTTCAGTGCAATAACACATAATAGTGTTTGTAAAGTGCGATAACGAACTTTATAATATTTATTTTTATATAACTTATGTTCTCAAGTAAGTGACAGTGATGTCTTTTTTGAGAATAAATTTCTTCTTTAAACCTTATATGTTCAGTTATAGCTTCAGTTTATCAACGTTTAGTTTCTTCGCATACTTATTCCTGTTGTAATTCAACGTCAAGTTCCAGACGGTAATCTTGTAATGTTGTATAAATTCTTGCTACACGAGTAGCAGCTTACACTTACTATTTGTAGTGTCTATATGTCAATTATTTCTTTAAGGATAGCTAATAAGTAGATGGCTCTCCTTATAGAAAGAAAACCTGCTTGCCAGTAGACGCCAAATATGATAATGAAGCGATGCTATTCGGGTTGCGGGGTAGTGAGGTCTTTACGCCCCATATGCATTAGCTAACCGCCTACTTTCCACTCCAAATCAGAACACGACACAGTGGCAAGCGTTGACGCTACTGTGGCTGGATGGTATTAGATCTGGGTAATACGCTGCAGAACTCTCACACCTAGTAGTCACGATGGTAGTAACTCGTATAAGTAAACGTTCGTAGTTTACTTTTGGAAAATGTTTATATTGCTCAAGTAAAAATGCTCCCATACAAAAGCTTTATAAAATTATTTTTTTCTCGTGTTGGTCTGGGCTTTTTTGAAGAATAGGCATCTGCCGTTCTGCCAGGCAGGTCGTAAAAGGCAACCGATTGGCTACGCGAGTCACTGACATCATGGCTACCAAATGGTAAAGTTCTGCATTATCTCGCCCGGGTCTGGTTCCAACGCCTTACCTATTCTTGCCGCAATAGTCAGTGCTTATCACTGTTGTGTTTCAGTTTGGAGGGTAAGGTAGCAGGTAAACATCCATGTGGCATTAGACCTCGCCACAAGATAGCAATACACCATTAACATCTTTATTGTCTGTAGGCGCATTTCCATTAGGAAACCCATCTTCTGGTTTTTGTGTCAAAAGCTTTTAGTGAATTTTTTCTTTCATATTTTGATGTACAGTGTGCGAAAAAATCCTGTCTGATCCGAAAACTTGAAGGTTGTGTATATGTTGTTAGGTTAAGGACATTATGGAAAAATAGTGAAATAATTATCTTCATTAAAATAAAAATAATATGGAAATTTAAAATTGTCGTTACCATTCAATTTCGTTAAAATTTAGCGAATATTATAAGCTGGATAATACAGTGGCAGTTTTTTGTTTGTCAGCATGTTTACAAAGATATTTACCGAATTATAACGTAGCAGCTGAAACTTAGTCGGCATGTTCACAAAGACATTTATCGTACCACTACCTTAAGATATGTATGTATAAGGATGTATCGATATATCGATTGTCGCCGAGCATGTTGTTTATTTCAAATCAATTGCTTGTTACCAATCATTATTTGTTAGATCTATGTTTATTTATTTTTGTGGTAAATACTGTCTGTCAATAGTGTCTCCAAATAATTCGTTATTCCTTGAATAGCTTGTGTATTGTTATTAAGCAGTGGTCACTGTTGTTATTTTAACGTTGCGACATCGCATTTAGATACATACATACGACGTAGATGATAAAAAGAAACTAAAATAACTATAAAATATAATATACGTAAGTACTTCCAGTTGACCTGGAATCGTGAAATTTGTCAAAAAGCAATGTTTTAGAGAACGTAAAGGGAAAAATCTAAAGATTATAAAAAATATTGTTTTAACTTTTTTGTTTATCTATATTGATTTACTTTAATACAAAATGTACAAAATACAAGCAGCGAGCTTAACATATACAGCGTTTTCAACCAGCAATCCATTGATTGAAAAATAGTTTAATTTTGGTCATCCTCAGTACATATCTAGATTACACTCATCTATTATGTACACACTACAATTTAATATCCAATGACCAAGTTAAACGTGGGATATTTTAAAGTTCTGTCAAAAAGCAATTCTCTGCACTAAAAATTGTTGCGTTTTTAAATATACATGTTACAGAGTGTGAATGGGCAATTTGGACTAACGGACGTTGCATAGGTATAACTTATATATTTTCTGAAGGGTTTGGAGTGTAAAATTGCCGGTAAACGTACGCAATTGGCCCTAAGGGGATACCTATATTGCGAGGCATGTGCAAAGCACGGTACTCATATCACGTGTTTCGCAATGTGTGGGCTATTAGTCGGGGCGAGGCAGATACAAATTCATACAGAAGCGTGTGATGCGAAGCATATGAGATGCAATGTTAGTAATGCATTTATATATCAACCGAGTAGATAGCAACCCGATCATTAAATAATTGATTTTTGTAGAAGATGATTATCCTTTTTAATAACGATGGTGTTAAAAACCACTACTACGGTATTTATAAGTATCTCGTCACTGTTCGTGTGACGCATACCCTTTTTTAATTAGTCGGGTGAAAAAATAGTTTATGTTACTCAGTGATAATCTATATTAATATTATAATATATGTGTATATTTGGATGTTTGTCACTCAATCACGCAAAAACTACGCAGCAGCTATTGTAGCCATATATTAGTCAAAGCATTTTTGTTACCGGTACAATAGTTTTGACTTTATCTGATACAAATCAACAAGCAATCAACAAGCAATACAAATAAAAATTAGATAAGATTTTCATGTACCATATTTGATGCAATAAATGAATTAAAAAAAAAGCAATTATAATCTCTTTATAAAATTAATATAAAAGATGTTCATAAACTAATAGCTATATCCCGCGTCTTCTTGCAAGTGATCCCAAACACTACTATCTTTTGCTTATTAAACTAAATAAGAAGAATAATGTAGATTTCTATTGTTGTCACGCCCGATGAAGGTAAGACCAGCAGCAACACAGTCATTCTAAAAAAACATAATTGAACGAATTTTTAAAATTGTTCCAGTAGTTTCTAAGGTTTATTAATTTAAAATTTAAAGCAATTTAATGTTTCCGCTTGGATTACTGAGAGAATCTCATAATTTATACGAACATTAATTAGTGTAATGAGATTCTGCTTATTTGTAAGTCAGCGCAATAAAAATCTCCAGATATTTTAAAAAAGGTAGTTAGCTCCTGAATTTTACAAAAAAATGTGCAATACATGCTTAAGAATTTAAGCAACAATAACAGTTTAAAATCAATTAAAATAGCCTTGTTATTATAGTTGAGATAGTTACATTATACAAACACTAGCAATTGCTCTCGATTTCGTTCGCATAAACAAAAATCATTGCTTCCGTTTGCTCGGTCGAGGAAAAAAGTAGCCTGTCACTTCTGGTTAATATAGCTTTCTAAGAAGGTTGTTATCAAATAATAATAAAAAACTTTTGCACCCCATAAAGATATCGTTTCACATATTAATATAAAAATAAAGTAGGTACGAGTAATTGTAATTATTTGTAATTGTAAAAGTAATTCAAATGCCATTTGCTATTGTAACTGCATGAATCATAGCAATGCAAAGAATCATAGCGCTTATACTCATAAGAGAAACATTCTTTTTCGTTTGAAGTGAGAATCTTACCTCGCCGTAACTCAGTTATAAACTAGCACGGGAGGTAAAGTTTTTACACGACACCGTCTTATTTTTAATAATATTGTTTATTTGTTACTTAAGATTTCTTTTTAATTATAAAAACACAAGTGCTGTTTAGAAAATTGTTAAACATAAGCCAATTAGGTAGCTATAGTAATACATATTAATTATTATAGTATTAAAGTACTAAAAGATTTAAATATCTGTCGACAGTGGTGTACCACCTCGCTTTTATTAACTATTAGCCCTATAGAACGGCCGTTTTACACAATTATGCTAAAATAAATTAAATTTTCGAAGTCTAGAAGAAATCTTTAGGTAGTAACATCTTCAGTTAGTATTAAATAAGATCTAAATTGTGTACCATGTCTACTGTATCATTCTGACAATAAAAGTTATTATTACTAAAAAAAAAAATTGCAAAAAATACTGTATAATAAATATATAGGCAATAATACTTAGCTACATCAAACTGTCCTATTAAAACTATAAAATTGTAGAATAAAAAGTGTTCGCGTGCATAGAATATTAGTACATTACAATTCACCGAAGTTAGCACCGGCTGTGCGATAAAAGACAACTTCAGTTACACGATAGTGATACGATAGGTATAACATCTCGAGTGACTAAACCCATGCTTAACCACGCTTTTTGCTGTAAAAAATTCTACTTAGTTCATGGCTAAATTTCGGGGCTAAATTACGCAGTGCTATAAATTTATTATAAATTATATATATATATATATATATATATATATATATATATATATATATATATATATATATATATATATATATATATATATATATATATATATATATATATATATATATATATATATATATATATATATATCAATTTATTATAAATAATATTCAAACATTTCAACGTGATGAAATAATAATTACACATACGTAAATACACACATGCACGCAAATGCGCACACACATACAAAAGATTTTGAATTTGTAATAGTGGAGGGGCTTAAATTACATTGATTCTTAAGCACATACATTCTAGACTTACTAAAGTATGTTAGATATAGCTAGCTGTTGCGACATTGTATCCATGTCCTACCTTGAGGTTGTCAAACCACCTTTCTAGAAAATATGTTCAGAGTAATTCGCAGACTTATATCGAGGAGCAATGTGATTTACGTTTAATAAGTTACAGAAGTTTGTGTTCGTCTGTGTCATATCGTAATATTTTTCTTTAAATATTGTGTAGTGGACTATGGAATGAAATGTGTAGACAAGGTAAAAATCAATGTCAAGCCAAATTCACAAAAACAGGTTATACAGCAATTACATAGAGATTTAAACGTTTGTAGTAAGTCGGAGTTAGTTAATAAATTGAGCGATAGCGCTTTGAAAGGCACGTAAAACTGTTATATTTTGTGATATTTAAATTCTTTTTAAAATGAGTAAAATTTTGAAAGTAGTGTAACGTACTAGAGGCATATGGTGATATATAAGTACAATAATAGGACCTAGTTCCTTTGAGGAATAGAAAAATTGTGAGGCAGTTCGTAAGTGATCGACGATTGGACAAACGTGTCATTAGTATCGAGATTACTAAGTGGGAGAGTTCTGCAACTACTCGCCTGGGTTTAGTAATATCGTTTCACCTATTCCTACCACAATAGCATCAATGTTGTCATATTCCAGATAGTAGGGTAAGGCTATTAATCCATCTAATGCCATCTAATCTTCCTTCTTCCATGATTTTATTTTTAAAATAAAATGAAATGAAAAGAAATGTGATACACCATTAAACAAAACACATATCACATCAAGTGGCTGATGGGCAAACCTGATAGGGCCGAAGGCTAATGTATTACCACTTTGATAATTTTGTTCAGTCGTCTGTTTCTTGATCTATATGTCTGTATGTCCGTCTAAATCCCACTTGACTGATTATAAAAAATAATATACAACAAGAACACGGGATTGTGCAAATGAACGAATGTAGCAGATATAAAGAAATTTAAATTTATGTTACAGAAATCATGAAGTTTTTCATTTTGCTAATAGCATTAATCGCTGCAGTTGTCGCAGAGCTATACACTACGGAATATGACCATTTGGATATCCAAGAAATAATAAAAGATAAAACGCTTTACAAGAGTTTCCTGGACTGTTTTATCGACAAAATACCTTGCGATGAAGCGCCTGCGCATTTAAAAAGTTAGTATAACTATATAAAAAATTTAACATTAAAGTTGAAATAGTTGAAGCGTCTTTGACTCTTTGACAATTATTTGACGGGGCTCGTGTTCCATTTTCGACAGGAACAAAAATTTGAATGAATGAGCATGAATTTTTATTTGTGTTTCTTGGTTTAGTCGCTTATTAAGCATTTGAGTTTTTATATACCTATGTAAACCTAAATATTAATAACGTTGTTACTACCGTATAATAATTTTATTCGTGATATGAGTGCAAGAGCGCGTGATTTAGCTTTTTCTTCTTGTGCGTAGTTTTGAATTGTTGAGTGATAATAATTTTCATGTAATTATAATATTTATTTTTCCAGCTCCAATTTTTGAGTTAGATTACAAAGTATTTGTATTTAGCGATAAGCTCACCTTTTGTGCCTTATTTTGTTTACCACATAAATCGTTTGTAAGTGCATAAATGAATGTATAAAATATTTAATGAACGAATGAATAAAAGAACACATGCATGAATGAATGGTTTCCCCGTAATGGTCTGGGCTACCTTTGAAGAAAAAACCATCTGCTGTTCTACCAGGCAGTTTGTGATGATGGTAGATGATCTAGACGGTAAAGTTCTGCAACGTTTCACCAGAGTTTAAGCATTACCACCTAATTTATTCCTACTGCGATAGTATCGATGCTTGTCACTTTCGTGTTCCGGTTTGGAGTTTAAGGTAGCTGGTAAACTTAAGTTTTCATCATTCAGGAGAGGAGATCCGTTTGGCCACGGATAGTATATCCGTGGCCAAACGGATCTCCTCTCCTTAGTTGGTCACTCTTAACAATGTGGTCGTAGTTTCGAGGGTCTTTTATCGCCAGTCTCACGATGCACCTCTATTTCACTCCGTTCCTGGCCCGTTATGAGCATTGATGAATGGAGGCGTAAGTGATGGACTTAATCAAGTCAATCCATCTAATTAGGGAGCGACTACGAGATGTTTTTCCATCAACTTTCCCTTGAACCGCGAGCCTTTCCATCGATCCTTCATTGCAAATTACATGATCCCAAAATTACATATTCGTATCTGGAAAGCAACTATACATATTATACGTAAATGGATAACAACGCACAATTGAGCTCTTTGATGTTTATAGACAACGATTCTCTTCTTGCACCAAAGTAGCTCTTGTTTGGTATGTAATAACATAAAAAAATATCAATTTCAAATCGTTTTTTTTCAGATGACATACCAGAAGCAGTTCAGCAAGCATGCGCTAAATGTACTGTAGCACAGAAGAAAATGTTCAAAGGATTTATGGAAGAAATGATAAAGAATTACCAAACAGAATATCACTTATTTGTACAAAAGTATGACCCGGATTCCAAACACATTTATCAGCTAATGTCAGCTCTTGCTAATTCATAATCACTATTTAATATAAGTTTATACTACAAATATATAGTTTTTAATTGACGTTTAAAATATTGTTGTATTTATTCATGTGATAACAAACAAACTGGTGGTCCATCTGATGAAAAAAAAACTATCGTCTGTAGAGACCAGAGATGACAATCGTGCGTTGAATGCCAAGCTTTTCTGTGTCGCGTGGGTATATATGTAGTATAATTATATTGTCTTCCGTCGGCCAGAGTTATTAGGTCATCGAAATCGGCGAGAACGTGAATCTGGATGTAGTAGTCTGCCTTGGTTACTACCAGAAGGCTTAGGTGCGAGTTTATATATATGTATATATATATATATATATATATATATATATATATATATATATATATATATATATATATATATATATACATGTCGCAGTGAAATTGTCCATAGCCGTTAGATAATAATGTACCTAGGGATTTTATAATTTGGTTAGGTTAGGTTAGCATACATACATACATATCTTCACGCCAGATCCCTTACGGGGTAGGCAGAGAGAACCGAGTGCCATACATCACGATCCTTGCAGGCTTGTCTCGCTTCTTCCACATTCAGTTAGCAGTTAAAATTATAATATCACTTAGGTAGATTATAATCTAACGGTATTGACAATTTCACTGCGACATATATAAGAAATAGAAAAGGACCAAGGATAGACCCTTGTGGGACATCCATTGTGACAGCAGCACCAGAGGATCTGATTCCGTTAACTTCAACCTTCTGAATTCTTTCATTTAAATAAGAAATCAAAAGGTCGAGAGTATTATTTCTAATTCCATAATGGTGTGATTTTCTGATTAATATGCTATGATGAACACAGTCAAAAGCCTTTGATAAATCACAAAATATCCCAATTGCATCCTGTGATTCGTCCCAGGCTTCATGAATTTTCTTTAATAATTTGTAAAACTAAACTGTTTATCATGAAATAATTTAAATTTATTAAAATGTCTTAACATTTGATCGAGAATGATTTTTTCAAATATTTTACTCAGGGTTGGCAGAACCGAAATAGATTGATAGTTGGTTGGTTCAGATTTAGAACCAGATTTAAAAATAGGAATAACTTTCCTGAGTTTCATCAAATCAGGAAAAACACCATATGTTAAACAACTATTAAATATTTCGGTTAGGTATGGTGCAATTACATTTATTACTGAAGCAATGATTTTTAGAGAGTGACCCCATATGTCGGAAGTTTTTTAATTTCTCATGTTTTAAAAGATTCGAGTATATCCTTAACTTCTACAAAAGAAAATTTAAAGGCTTTTCACAAGTCGGTACACACTGCTTCAGTAGTGATTCTGCAGAGCTGGTCGATGAAGCAAGAGCTTGAGTTGTTAAAATAGCTACATTGGTAAAGAATTTTTCAAACTCCATCGCTACATCTAAATCTTCCTTTACAATTAATCCATCTACTTCCAACTGGTATTCATTAAAATATTCATTAAAATTCCTGGACTCGCCGGTTTCACAGTTAATAATGTTCCATGTAGTTTTAATTTTGTTTGATGATTGCATTATAATATTTTTTATTTACAAGAATTTTGCAGAATCACAACAGAATCACACAAGACCCTTAAAAAAATTTTTGAATAACTCTTTACATATTCCTTAAATACAGAACTATGGTAATAAAATTTTTCATAATATAAATCAAATAACCGTTTTCTGCTTTTATAAATTCCTGTCGTCGCTCATTCACTAAATTTTCTCTGATTGCACAATGATAGTGTTTTGAGATAAAATATTTGTTTATATTCTGAATTAAATTAAATAATGCGTCATATAAACTATTTGGATTTTCGTGATAGGGCAACTCAAGCAAATTCTTGACTAAATTAGTTTTAAAACATTCCAATCTATAATTATTTATAGAAACAAAAACAATTTCTTTCTTTGGAACTTTTCTTGTTATTCTAGGAAATTGAACTAATAGGCAACAATGATCTGAATTTAACACATTTTTAACTGTACTACTTGAAGAGACTATGTTTGTATATATAGAGTCTACACAAGTAACACTAGTGGCAGTAATCCGATAGGTTCAAAAAAAGTTTTGTGCAGATTTCACGACTTAAAGAGGTTGAGAAACTTATAAGATAATAAAGATGGATCTAAAATGTTAAAATTAAAGTCCCCACAGATAACAATACTCTTCTTTGATTTGGAAGCTTTAAATATAGTCTCTTCCATTTTGTATGCAAACTGTTCGTATAGTACAAAGGGGGCTTATATACATTTATAACAACAAATTGCTCAATTTCAATACAGGCAATCTCAATTACTCAGTCAACAGAAAGGCTTACAATATCTTTAAGTTATTTAAATTTTATCGATTTACTGACTAAAATTAAAGAGCCACCATGTATACGTATCATTTTGGTTCTGTTGAACGAGCTACCTATATGCTAGCTAGCTATATGAATTTATCTCTCTCTCTCTCTCTCTCTCTCTGAATTCATCAAGTTTTTGCGTAAATGTCCAATAAACCTCCAAACATACTTTCATATCCATATTCCTAACATTAGTCAGACCTCAACAGACTGGTCACACTTCATGAATTGTGATTACGTAAGAAATTACTTAATCACAATTCATAATTGTTGTAAAAACTAAAATCGGGCCCTTTAACGGAAACTATTTAATTGTCGTTGATAAAAAGTTAATAAATATTTTTAAAATAAAAGTAGTTTTTGGCTACGTCTAATAGTGATGTTGAAATTGTTGTGGTCCTTTATTTGGAAGTAAGACAAATCTACAAGAATGGTGACGTAATATGATAATTGGTAGGATCATTGTGTCGGTTGGCGAACACTTAATAAAAGGTAATTTTGATCACCGAACGGCGTGGTATTTTTGTAGCACTACGCGACACATAAAAACACCATTGAGTCATCACCCGAACTCAGGCACTTTTTTCTAGATTTGGGTTAAGCATATAGGTTTAAATTTATTATTTTCTTGTTAAGTAAGTATTCAATGACTATTTAATGCTTACTATTTATTGTTTTCTCCTGAAGAAATGCTATTATGTTTAATTAAAGAAACCTAGCCCCTCAAGTGGTCGCATACTAGTGGCGCTCGCGTTACCAACGCAGTGACCCTACTTTCTGCCTGGAAGGAATCTGGTATGAAGATATTTATGTTTGTACACATATTGTAATTCTTACTATTTCTAATATATGTGTTACTAGTAAAAACAAGTATCTTCGCGCCCGTATCCTCGAAGAGGCAGAGGTAAAAAAAACAAGTGCACCCACGATTAGCTGAAGATACTTAGTCCCATAATATGATAGGTGACAAGCCTATCGACGACCTGGCATTTATTCGATCCCGGGCAACTTTGTTTTTATCAGAAAATTGAAAAAACACATTTTTGTATTGTCCGACCTGAGAATCGAACCCGAGACTTCATGCGGCCACCAGCGACACCGGACCACTAGACCACAGAGACGATACCAGATAAGTTACCTGCGGTTTAAGTATTCGTTTTAAATAAATATATGGCCTGTTAGGTAAGTTGACATAAACCTTTAAGGGGGTAAATAGGGTTCTAATTCTCATTCCAAATTATTAAAAAACATACCCTTAAATTTTAACCTAATTAATACATAAATTGATAATTCATACGCACCAATACGTTCGCACAAGTAACGCGCATAGAACAATAGTTACGTAAATACTGCATATTATTTTTATTTATTTGGAATAAGAATCAGATACCTTATTATTCCCTTTAACGTTTAGATCGACTTACCTAACAGGTCGTATAAACAGTTAAAATGTGAGTGAGCTTATAACGATTTAATAATTTATTGATATTGACTGTAATCAGTCGGCATCTTTATACTTTGCAAAACACGGCCGTCATACTCAAAGAAACTTTTTGGATCGAATCAAGCGACTTATATGATTTCTGTGCAGCCAACTAACATAAAGTCAAAGCTAGTGTAAAAAAATAAAAACTAAAGATGACCTCTGTTGATATACCGTAGAAATAAGATCGGCAATATACTAAGCAGTAACAACATTTTTTGTCAACTTGTCGATAGATGGAGTTAGTTATTATAACAAACCAAGGAAGTTATATACTATCTGGAATGTTCACGAGCGCTTCAAAGCCGTTCCGAAGAGTACAATGACATTGGTAGAGTGTGTCTCTTTCTACTAAGTAAAGCGTCATATATAAGTGTGGCCGTGCGTAGTTTGCTAATCACTACTAATTCAGCTAATTCTACTAATTTATGCAGTGCAAAAACTGTTTTCTCAAATTAGTAGTAATTTGAGAAAACAGTTTTTGCACTGCATAAATAATTACGTAATAATTAAAATAAGCACATTTTTGAACTTAATGTGTTAATTACTATACTAATATCTATCAACGTGTATGAATAAAAAAGATATAACGGCTACCGAATATATAAAAATCTACCATCCGATAGTTTTATTTACACTGGTAATTACAAGAAAAGGACAACATCCAACGTTGTCGTTGTCTCGCTCCCGCTGTTAAGTAAGAAACAAATGTCAACTTTATTGGGAACGAAATAAAGTACATTTTTATTTTTTAAATATTGCTTCGTAATTCCAGTTTTCGTATGTAAGTTCCATGTAACAAACAATTGCATACACTATAGCAAAGTAAACCAAAACTGCGTTGCGAATTTCATGTCATGATAGAAGTGATATATTGAGCAATTAGTTTGCCTTTTACGAACTGTCTGACATAATAGTAGATTGACCGTTCTTCAAAAGAGGCTTGGAATAACACGGGGAAACTACTTAGCAGAAATCCAAAACTACAGTTAGATTAGATATCGTCGTTGCCGAAACTACATTCGCATTAAAACCACTAGTTATTCGCATTAAGCCTACTAATTATTATTATAAATATATGTTTGTCTATCTGTCTATTTGAGTTTCTGTCTTTTACGATTTCATGGTAAAATCGCTGAACAGATTTTTAATGAAATTTAGCAGGGAGATAGGGTCAAAAAAAGGCTTTTTTATTTAAAAATATTATCTAAGGGGCTGAAATAAGAGTCCAAAGTTTTGGGTGAAATGTTTTATTGCTGTCATGCTCTACTCGCGGGCGAAGCTGTGCGGGATATTTAGTAGCAGAATTATACTTAATTTAAGAGATTTGGTATAATAAATGTATAAGAAAAAAATTTATCAGTCAATTTAACAGCATGAACGACCAGTTTTAGGGTTCCGTACTCAAAAGGTAAAAAGGAACCTATTATTAAGACTTCCGTCCGTCTCTCTGTCTGTCTGTTGGTCTGTCACCAGGCTGTACCTAATGAACCGTGATAGTTGAAATTTTCACTGATCATGTATTTTTCTGTTGCCGCTATAACAATAAATACTAAAAACAGAATAAAATAAATATTTAACCAAATTTAAATGAACCAATAAATATATTTTATAACGAAACAATAAATACTATTTCAATTATTCAAAAGTCCAAGGATTTTGTAAATGCGCCGAAATATTTATAATCGGTATTGTTTTAATGAACGGCGAATGTCACGTTGCCGTAGACCCCCCGTCCCCCTTGTCACATCTTGTCACACTTAGCGAGACCCTCCTTGTATGCGAACGTATTTTATAAACGGCCTCCAAGGTCTAAAAATTAAAGGAGACTTCTGCGGTACAATAGTCTATGTATCTCGACTTTACTTTAATTTAACACACGTCAGTAGCAATGACAGTAATACACAAATTATGTATTTAACTTAACACACGTCAGTAGCAACGACAGTAACACACAAATTATGTAATCAACATACGTTTCACTCACAATAGTCTACCTATGTCCACTTCACTTTAACCCACGTCGGTAGCAACGACAGTAACTCATAAACTATGTATTCAACATATATTTCACTTCGTAATCGAAGCATCACTCTATAAAGGGTGCCATTAATAATAATTGATAAACTCAAATCCTACTGGAATAATCTTAAAAAATATTTTCCTGGTAGAAAGCTACACTATTCAGAGGGAGTATATTCTATTGTTTTCCTGACTGAGTAGTAGGAAGTAATAATTTTAAGGCACGCCAAAGAAGCCGCAGAGAATGGATAGATTAAAACTAAAAAAAAAACATAACGTTGGAATCACCATGTAAACAATATAACTCGTAAAGTACTTCACTCTTTTCACTCACTAAAACTCCTACAAAATTTTAAACTAACTAAAACGAAAATTTCGCTTGTCTACAGTCTAATTTTTCCCATTATAGTTTACGCTGACACCTGCTTCCTTGATGCCGCCGAAGAACTTTTCAATAAGTTGGAGAGGCTTCAAAATCTTTGCATAAGGTTCATCTTTGGCTTGCGAAAGTTTGATCATGTTTCCAAATTCAGGGCCCAGCTATCCTGGCTACCGAATTACCAACATAGAAATTTACATAAGATACTCTGTTTGCTGTATAAAATTCTCTTCGACCCTTTGTATTTTTTTTTTCGGAATGTCTCATTTGCTGTTAGCCTTATGGGCTGTTACAGATTCACCGGTCGCGGGGGCGAGCAGAGTGCTCAGCCAGAATTTAAAGGTGTAGGGCTGTACGCCCTCCGCCCTAAGGGTGTCTCCTGTGAGACCGAACCTCGGCTTAGGGTGGGGTCGTGATTTGCGATGAGAGGGCTAGTGGCATTGTTTTGTCCGTCCGCCGAACCTTGCCCTTGGGCTCGGTTCGCCGAAGGGCGAAACAGGGGTCCTCGTCGCCGCTGGCGGCGACGGTGTCGCGAATGTAGGTGTGTAGTGTTATCGTGTAAACCGTTGGCCAGAGTTATCGGGTCATCGGGATCGGTAAGAACGTGGCGGGGCCTACGTAGTTTGGGATCGGGATTAGGGTCTGGGATGTAGTCAGCCGCGGCTACCACCAGTGGGTTCGGATGCGAGATGGCATGATCGAAGTATCTTTCGGAGATGTCTTTGAAGTGCTTTGATAAGCTCGGCAATTCAAAATCGTTATGGAGGTCTACGTTGCGCATATACCACGGTGCTCCCGTGGCAATACGCAGGAATTTATTTTGTACCACTTGCAACGGATGCAAGTCCGTACGGGGGAGATGGGCAAACGCTACGCAAGTGTATGAAAGGATGGGGCGTACGCACGACTTGTAAAGTGTCACCTTGTGTCTAAGTGACATTTTACTGCGTTTATTGATAAGATGATATAACCGACCTACAACGAACTTAGCCTTAACTTTCATTCTTTGTATGTGCGGTTTGAATGACATTTTGCTGTCCAACGTTACCCCGAGGCACTTGACTTTCTTTTCCCACGGGATGACGTTTCCGAACAGGGTAATGTTGCCTAGTTTACGCAGACCGCGCCTTTGTTGTCGCGGGTGTTTACCGCGGCGAAAGTACACGGCTGCACTTTTTGAGGGATTTATTTCGATACGCCATTTTCTGAACCAATCACCGAGGGCGTTCGCCGCAGCCTGCAGCCGCTTGGTGATTGTTACTTCGGAAAAGTTGGACGTATAGAGGGCGGTGTCGTCGGCGAACAACGCGAGCTCGACGTGCGGCTCGCGTGGTACGTCGCACGTGTAGAAGGAGAATAATACGGGTGACAGTATGGAGCCCTGCGGGACACCTGCTGTAATCAATCTGTGGGTGGAGAAGGCTCCTTCCACGCGGAATTTGAATCGGCGGTTGGTGAAGTACTCTCGTATGATGAGTACGAGTCTGTCGGGCACGCCCATTTGGTATAGCTTGTATATCAAGCCATTGTGCCAGTCTTTGTCGAACGCCTTTGCGACGTCGAAGAATAGGGCGCCTGTGGGAATTTGCAGCCCCGGGGCTGCGTTTAACCCGTTTAGGATATATTCGGTGAGACGGTGCACTTGATGAGTGCAAGAGTGAGTCGCTCGGAACCCGAACTGCTCATTTATTAAGAGGCCTTTCTCGTGAACAAATGCCTTAAGGCGAGCGAGAATGATTTTTTCATAGATTTTGCCTAACGTATTTATTAGGCTAATGGGGCGGTAACTACTGACTTTATTGCGGGGTTTACCCGGTTTGTGAATTCCTATGACGGTGGCTTCTTTGCACTCGTCTGGAAACGCGCAGCCGGCTAGTAGTGCATTGAAGATGCACACTAGTAGGCATATTAGGGAGGGGGGGAGATATTTAACTACCTTGTTAGTGATTTTATCGGGCCCCGGGGCCTTTTTATTGTGTAGACCTTTTATTATGTCGCCTACTTCTTCGGGATCGGTGGGTAGAAGCGGGTCACCCTCCGGTCACTTTGCTATCCACAAGATGGACGTAGTCTAAGTCCGTAAGCTGGTTTGATGGGGAACATTGTGTTTGGATACTGTCGGCCAGGCCTTTGTCTGCATCATCAAAAGCGGGCGTTTGATTAGGTCGAATGAGTGGAGACATCCCTACTACTGGTTCGTTTTTAAAGGCCCTCGCCAACGGCCAGTAGGCCGTGTGCGATGGCGAGACCTCACTTAACAGTCTGTCCCACCGTTCGTTACGATACTCGGTGATGCGCCGCTTTACTTCTCTTTGTAAAGCTCGTAGCGAACGGCGATTGTCGTCGGTTATGTATCGGTCGTAGAGCCGCGTAGCGGCATTAGGTACTCAGTAGGTCGCGTAGCTCTTCCGGTAGTTCCCATCTGCCCCGAAAGGCGTCCGGTATTTCCCGCGAGGAGCTATCGACTACCGATTCTATGTGGCTAGTAAGTGACTTAATGGCGGATTTGGCTTCCTCTACCGTACTAATGTTGCCAGGAATTTGGTCGAGGTGCTCTGATTGTATCGATTGAAAATTCTCATCGAGTTTTTTCCAATCGATTATCTTTTTCATGTGGACGGCGTGCGCATGGTGGGGGGAACCTAGTTTGAAAACTACCGGTCGGTGGTCCGAGTCGAGTTCGTGTAACACTGATACTGAACGCAGTTGTAAATCTACGTTCTTCATCAGCGCTATATCGAGTATGCTCGGTCTGTGTGTCACGTCGTTTGGCGGGTATCTAGTGGGTTCTGACGGGCCTACTGCTACGAAGTTAAGACTCTTTGTATCCCAAATATCTCCATGATAGTTTTCGTTTTTTACATTCCTCTGAGTCACCTTGCCGTTCTAAAATTAAAACTCTCTTGCATTTTCCCACTAGTAACACTGCCCTTTATTCTCATTTGTTTACTGTTTATGCAGTCAGTCTGGAATTTGCTACCCGCAGACGTTCATAGTTGTGAAAGTTTGCCTATTTTCAAGAAGCGTCTCAAAGATCTATGTCTCACGCAAACTTAATTTTAGAATGTATTTTTCTCTCTTTTAATTTAATGACATTCTTATCTGCTTAATGATTCATGGTTTATATGTTATGCATGTATATGTTTCGTATGTATATATGTATATGAGTTGTATATATTAGGGTTGTTGCGAATATCAGCATCAGCATCAGCATCAGCATCCACGGATTATCAGCATTGATATTAATATCAGCATCAGCATCTGCATCAGCAACGATCAATGCTGATGTTTTAATGCTTATATTCAAGTCTTAACATGTTCATTGGAGGGCCCGCCTAGCAAAATTTTTTTTTGTAGTTTTAACATTACGTATGTCTATATACTCAAAGGTCATATTATAAAAATGCTCATGATTATCTTCTTCTTTATAAACAGAAACTGTAACATAAAAGGTTGTTTAACTTATTATTATACAATATAAATGATTATTACAAAATATTTATCTTATATGAAAGTATACTATTAATTCAGAGTAGTAGTACTTTGTGAACATAAAAATATAACAATTATTAAGTATAACTTGTGTTTTATTGAAAGTAACATATCATATTTGCAAAGCCAGATGTGTTTTATGTCAGCGATTTATTAATTTCAGCATCAGCATCAACATCAGCATCCGCTGATATTGATTTAAAAAATCAGCATCAGCATCCACTGATACAATAAAAACCTGAATCAACAACAACCCTAGTATATATGTATGTACAATACAGCAATACAATAACAATAACTCTTTATTGTACACCAAAAATAAATGACAAAGGCGGTCTTATCACTAAGAAAGCGATCTCTTCCAGATAACCTTAAGAATAGGATAATAATATATTCTAAAAATGGTGCTAACCACGAGTAAATTTATAGTTTTTGCTTCTGAAAGAAGTAAAGACATTCCAGTAATAGAAAATGACAAAAAAAAAGAAGTAAATAAGTTACTGGTAATACGTAAATGAACAGAAGAAATCTTTGCTACTAGAGATAAGCGCGCCCATTGTACTTTTTTTTTGTTTAAGTGGTTACTGTATACAGTAAAGAATTAAATAAATAAATAACGCATTGCTCGATACTGAAACTCATAAGTTTAAAATTTTATACCAGAAGAAAAACATAAAATATTGTTGATCTGCAACAGAACAAATAGCACTTGGCCTACTATACTATGGCAGCGACGCCAGCAGTAAGGATATAAAACTGTATCTAATAAGAATACTTGTTTTACGATACTTAACGTTGTTACTGTAGCGACACCTCAGTAACAAAATTATTTTCAAACAGTATGTATTGCTAATCATAACAGAACGAAATTGTTAACGCTAAATAATGTTATAATATCGATATGTATGAGGGTTTCATGCTGTTTCGCTTGGTTCGCCAAATAGCGCTAGAAGTCAACGTCATTATACCATATAGCATAACAATAATTTTATGACTGACGGATAACCCACCGTGTAATGGGATGCATGACGGTGAGTTACGAAAATTTAGACATTCACGTCATTCATCAGTTATATATATGCCCGCGACTTCGTTCGCGCGGATTTCGTTTACTTCGCACAGCTCCTCCCCCGTACGTGATAGGGTGATAATGTATAGCCTATATGTTGACCCGACCTGTTAGTAACATTCATGCAAAATTTGAAGTAAATCCATGTAGTACTGTTTGAGTTTACCCCAGACATACATATATATATTTGGTATGTATATATATTGTGAGTTTATTTATTTATTAATAAAATATTATTTCCGAGAAATTCATGGACAAACATATATAAATAGTTTATGTATATACATAAACTTAAAAATTTCACACACGTGCTTGAAAACTTGAATACATCATCATCATATTCCAATATTATTCTAATTCCAACAATACTACATACATACAGGTCAAACTGATAATCTTCTTTTTTGAAGTTGATTAAAAATAGTGTGAAGTAATGATTTCACAAGAAATTTTTAACTACATATTAACTGGAATTGTCATACTAGTGCCAATTATTATAGCAAATACACGGCCATAGTTAATGACGCTAATAAAATATGCACGTTACATATCTGAAAGAAGGAGGTAACAGAACTTACTTTAAAACGACATTATATAATTACAGTGTCCCTGTTCCAGAACAAAACTTCAATCCAATCGAAGCGTTTAGGGCATAATGTATATAAATTCTTCGACTGAAGTTTTGTTGCGTGAATATAGACACTGTCTTTGGACAGACACCAGACTCACCACATCACACTGAGACTATCAAAATGGACCTCGAAAACGTAGAACTTCTGCTGTTTGTACGTTGGAAAAAAGAGTTAAAGAAAAAAAAAACAGTGGTGGGTTCATCCCTCTTCTTATTTATCCAATTGCAGTAAGAAAGGACAATGTGTCAACATATGTGACGATATAAGAAGATATCCGTATAAGTTTTTTAGCTATGTGAGGATATCCATGGGATTCTTTGATGAGTTACTGTCTTCGTGTGAAAATGACTTGTTAAAACAAGACACTATATTAAGAAAATCAGTTAGTCCTGGAGCAGCGACCAGCATGGCGACGCGACTAGTAATATTTTGTTCACGTCTACGAGCTGGTTGCGCCACCAAATTGGTTGCGCAACCAAATGGACACCAGGTGAGTAACTCTCTATAGAGCTATACACATTTTGCTGGTAGCGGGGACTGGTTGCACCGTTATAATGTCCTAGTGAAATATAGCTCTTAGAGGAAGTTGAAACTTGGCACGCTTAGTTTCTTATTGACATACTTACCTGTGTTGGTCCGAGCTCCCTTTGAAGAACAGTTCATCTGCCGTTCTGTCAGGCAGTTCGTAAGAAGTAGACAATTGTTACCAAATCCGAGTGAGACAATGCAGAACTTTACTGCTTAGTACCCACGATGGTAGTGATTCGCATAGCCGATTAGCTACCGTGGATATTAATTAGTAAAGTTCTGTATTGTCTCTCTCGGATCTGATACCATCGCCTTACCTATTCCTGTTGCAATAGCGTCAGAGTCTGTCGCTGTAGTGTTCCGGTCTGGAAAGTAAGGTAGTCGCTAAACTTATGCATGTGGCATTAAGTCACTTCCACAAGAATAGCAAGTAGCAACGTAGCATTAATTTTTTCGTGTGTATAGGCGATGGTTATCTCTTTTTATCAGAAGAGCCATCTGCTTGTTTGCCACCTTATGATACATAAAAAAATAAAGGATACACACGTCATTTTACTAAATATTTGCTATGTGTGTAAATATGACTTTATTGGTTTTACTTATTGTACTATGACAACATCAAATATGAACTATTTGAACTATTAAAAGCCTGTGTTATGGTTTAGCAACTAGAATGTGCAAAACAGATCATGTGATCCAAAGTTCAATTCCAGGGTTTATTTTATATTTTTTCGGCACTTGGTAATATCATAGCCATGAAATGCTGTAAAAGCGAAACCGGTTGGGGATATAAATAACAAGTGTTTTGTGAAATAGTTTTGGATTTATTTATATGTATAAATTTTTAGCAGCAAGGAAAATTAATTCTCATTGGAACTTTTATAGTTTTAAGGGTTCCGAAGTTAACTAGAAACACTCAGAGCAGTTTAGCTCAAAGATCGTTAGTACTTTCCAGTACTTTATAATTTCGCTATATCCTATTTAAATTCAAATTCAAATTCTTTATTTGCACAAAATAGGGTTGGAAAAAATTTTATACATATATCGATGTGCTTAAACCTATTTGCCAGATAAATGGCATGCAAATTTATGACTTCAGATTATTGTTATATAATATTTAAGAAAAACTCATATTTTTTACATTTATACCTAAATAAAATATTAAAAAGTAGACAGTAACAAATTTCAAATAAATAGTATTGAAAAAAAAATATATAATTGTATTTAATGTCAAGAGATTACAAAAATGTTTATTTTTAAAAAAATGTCAAAATGAAATAAAAAATTATGTTCTACCAATTCGTATTATAATAATATTTTTGTCATTGTCATTATCTAGTTTTATACTTCAATTAGTCAATGGTACTGTAATAACATTTTTCGCATATAAATTAAATAAATGTTCCTTAAACAAATGCAATTCTTTAATTTCCTTTATTATATTGGACAGTTTATTAAATATTTTACCATTGATTACAATTGTATTACAATAAATGTCAATTTTTGCATGCAACTAATTTTTTTTTTTTCCAAGAAAAGAGTTAGTGGAATAATATTATTTTTGTCATTGTCATTATCTAGTTTTGTACTTCAATTAGTCAATGGTACTGTAATAACATTTTTCGCATATAAATTAAATAAATGTTCCTTAAACAAATGAAATTCTTTAATTTCCTTTATTATATTGGACAGTTTATTAAATATTTTACCATTGATTACAATTGTATTACAATAAATGTCAATTTTTGCATGCAACTAATATTTTTTTTAAACCAAGAAAAGAGTTAGTGGAATATTTTAAACATTGTTTTTTTTTCTCCTTAAAAGAAAAATATTCCTTAAATGTATAAAATGAGTTCTTGATCAACCATTTACGAACCTCTTTTGTAAAAGTTGTATGAAAACTACAACTTTCTTTTCTCTGAATGTTTGGGGTAGCGCGTTGAAGCCCTAATTATCATTGCGTAGCAGTTTTGTTTGTAAAGTACGCTAGAACATTTGGGGAATTTTAACCTGGTGGGGTCCCTAGATTCTGTTTTCAGAATCAGTTCTGGTAAATAGATGAGGATATTTCCTTACGAACAAAGCTGCTTCATAAATATATAGGGAAGTTAGCGTCCAGATGTTTAATTTTTTGAAAAATGGCTTACAGGATACTAAAGGACCTACTCCACAAATTCGGCGAATACATTTTTTTTGTGCGATGAACACCCTTTGACTAGAGGTTGAATTATCCCAAATAAGAATGCCATACCTAAGAACCGAGCCAACATATCCGTGGTAAGCAGTTAACGCGGCACTTTGCCCTGCCAGAGATCTGACTCTACTTAATAAGAATACATAACTGTTCAATTTCGAGCAGACACTATTTACTTGGGATTTCCAGTCCAGTCCAGTATATCCATCCGTCCCCCGGTCCGCAGTCTAACGCTGAGATCCTTAGTACTAGAAAGCTGTAATTTGGCATAAATACACATATTAGTCGCAGCAAAAAAGTAGTAACATAATATCTAGATAAATACTTTTTGGGATAGCTCCTCTACATGTAAAGTGAGGATAATACTTTTTTACTCTTATATCCCGTAGTGTGGAGTATCGTTGGATAAGGTTTTTTGAAAGATTTAATTGGAATAGGTATTTGTCTTCCATTACACCTGGTGGAAAGTGTCGATGAAGACGAAGGTGGTACACGCCCGTCCAAAAGAAATCTATTCACTCTGCCCTTAAAGGTTCCCGGGCTATATTTTTAGGAAAAATAGACGCAGGCAGTTCATTCCAAGCCTTGGTGATTCGAACCAAAAAAGAGTTGTCAAACGGTTTTGTTCGATTTTTTGGTATATCAACAACGTACGACTGGAAGTTCTGCCTGCGTCTAATAGTCCGATAAAGGAATGGTAAGGGTCTAATAAGTTCGAAGAGAGCTTTCGCACCAAAGTACATCCTACAAAAAACTGATAGATAGATTAGCAACCTTACGATGACGCTCAAGTGTTTGTAATTTTCTATTTGTAAGCTTGTCGTCGTTTATTAGCCTACTGGCTTTTCGCTCTACAGAGTCTAAAGCTTCTAGTTGATACTTGGCTGAACCCTCCAAAAGGTGACAGCAGTACTCCATGCAAGATCGAACTTGGGTCGTTTCCAAGTAAAATAACTGTTGTCTTGGGGGAGAGTACTGTAGCAGTTCAAGCAATCTACAACCGCTACCAGAAAAAATAATAAAAATGAAATTCAAAATAAAATCCTGAATCACGATATCATAATTATTTGTCTTGTACACACTATATACAAGTTTCAACGCTTCTCAAATGGACTTCGGTCCCTAGGCAGTACACCTTGCCAGGCTGGGAAATTCTTCCTTTTCCTTTTCCCTGTCCTTGTGTGACGTCATCAACCTCCACATTATGACGTCACTTGACAAGAAGTTTGCCCGCTGGTTCCATCACTATGACCCTACAGCGGTACGGACCAGTGGCGCCACAATGTATTTCGTTAAAAATAAAATATGGTGACAAGCAATTACAAAATAAATCTTTTGTGGGGATAGGAAATTACAATAATGTAGGCACTAGTTTTGTTAGATAAAAATCGCAGTCAGCTGTACAATACGTCAGACTTTAGAAATCTAATGAAACACCAATCGACATTTTCATAGAAGAAGTGATTACCACTGCTCATGGACAGTCGCGACACCAGAGGTCTTGCAGCTGCCGGCCTTTTAAGAATGAAAAATAGTCTCCTTATGGAGAGTCACTCATAGCCTATAGACACCATAGGTGTTAACTGTGCATTGCTATGTTATGGCGAGCTCTAATGCCACATGCATAAGTTTACCAGCTACCTTAAATTCCAAACCGGAACACGACAGTGACAAGCACTGACGCTATTGTGGCAGGAATAGATAAGGCGGTGGTACCAGATCCGGGCGAGAAAATGCAGAACTCTACCACCTAGTAGCCACGATGGTAGGGACTCGAATAGCCAATCGGTTACCTTATATGATCTCTATGATCAACCTTATATGACCTGCCTGGCAGAACAGCAGTTGGCCTATTCTTCAAATGAGCCCGGAACCAACACGGAGATAGAGTCAACATAAGATTGTAAGAAATTCTCCGTCACTACTAGCGGAGAATTTGCTCAGCATTTTGATTATATTTTCAGTGAGCTGTTATTCCTCCTAAATAATAAATAAATGAGATCTTGTAATATTTTTAATAGTGCGAGCGAGTCCATACATATAAAATATACTAAAAAAAGGTAAAATATTTTTATGTAAAATATTTTACCTTTTTTTAGTATAGTGGGATTTTATTTATCTATAATCAAAGCAGTCCTGAAAAATATTAAATATCTATATATAAAAAAATCCTATTTTCCTTGGTCACGACATCACGCCTGAATGGCTGGACCAATTTCGGTAATTTTTTTTGTGTTTTTAATTGTAAGGAGAAGGTTTTTACAAAAGAAAATATTAAGAAAATTGCGCGGAAAATTAGAAAATTTAAGAATACTTAACCACCATATAAAGTTTAATGCCATTTTGGCTGCGTGGAAGGACAATCCCGTAGTCTTATATAAATTACGTGTCACGTTGTTTGTCCGCTATGGATTCCTAATATGTAAGGCAATACAACGTTTGCCGGGTCAGATAGTAAGTAATAAACATGATATACGCACGTTTTATAGCAACATTTTTAACGTAAACACTTTTGTTGTTCGCCTTGACTGAATAAAATTCTGATTACGAGTACAAGCTCAGTGTGGAAGGGCTACCGGTTAGGTATAAAACCTTAACTTTACCTTGTTTTAAAGATTTTTTCATTGGCACCGCATAATGATACCTACCATATTAAAACAAGTAATATGTATGATGACTTTTATGGTATAATATTCTAAGAGGTCGAAGTTAATACACAGTATGTTAGGAAAACCCTGTCCTAGCGCCATTGTTGTTGATATAGATAGGTAAGCTTTCCTTCGTCAAAATAATCATAAATGATATTTTTAAATATTACCTTGGCAACAGGCAATGTCGGCCAAAGTATAGCAGATATTTATTTTTATAAGTAGAATCATTTCATTATTATTTTCGTAATGTAATTGACCTCCTATATGCTTCTTTGGATATAAATCAGAGTTTTTAGTTATGCACGGTATTATTTTGTTGTGTGACTTTTTTATAAGAAAGAAAACAAAGAGAATGGTTCTCCTAATGGAAAGAGACAGTCACAGCTTGTAGAAAACAAAGATATTTATGACGCTTTGATATCCATGTTGCGAGGTGTTAATGCTGCTTGCATAAAAAAAACCGAAATAATACTAAACGGTAGCCAGGTTAGCTGAGTCCTGAATTATAAACATATGATCGAATTTTTGTAAGGCAAAGATAAAAATTATACAGAGATTCTGAAGCCTAACTTATATTCTGTTACCTGAATTACTGATAAGTTCTTTGCTGGCAACAAGGATGAGGAATAGAAATGCCCAAATGCATCGAAATATTTTCTTCCGAAGTTCGATGTTCCGAGTTTAAGGTCCATATTTCATAATATTTTTAAAAGTAACGAAATTTACTTAAAATTTATTTTAAAAAGGAATTGACTGCAACTCTCAACCTGTCAAAAGCGAATTAGATCAGCTGTTTTAATATTTACTTAATTTATAAATTTAAAACGTATTTAAGTAATAAAAAGTACAATAAATAAATAAAAATTGGCAAATAAAGTTGTGATATGATAGATTTTAATAATAAGTATCAAAAATTGAAAAAACAAAGTTTGTAATATTGATCGACAGTAACGGTTACCTCTTTTAAACAAAGAAGAAAGTTTCAAATTCTTGAACGGAAAACCGGGAAAGTATTAGTTATATATTTTTTTCTTTATTACACTTTCGTAGTATCAATAATTTTTAATATATTTCTTTTAGTACCCATAAACGTTGCAATGTAATTTACTTTTGAAAATGTCACTTTGAGAAGGAAAAATGTATCGATGTCGAACGCGTCAATCGAATATTTTGAAACAACCACCTCGGACTACTTGGCTAGAAGTTTGCCGGATTTATCAGCTATTAGCGACAGTGTCAATAAGGAATTGCAGGAAGAAATAAATTCTCTTAGGTGTCAATTAGAAAGTGCGCACAACGAAATCCAGAACTTAATATTAGAAAATAATTCTCTACGTAAAATAAACGAAGAACAATCCAGAAATATTGTAATATTGAAACAAGTAGCTAAAACCACACCGTGTAACAATTCTGCTTAAAATAAAAACTTCAAGTGCTCTACACCAAAAAATACAAAATTAATTAACAATAAAGAAAGTATCAGTGAGATTAGAATACAAAACTTAGACTATGAGGAAAATTCAAATAATAAATCAAAGATTGATATTGGACTATTCAAAATCTAGAAAATATATGTACGACTACAAAACATTCCTCAATAAATTGTAATATAGATCGCATATATAACCAGAAAAATAAAATCATAGTATTAGGAGACCAAAACTACGTGGCCTATCTACCAAATTATTGGAATTTGGATCAAATAAATACACAGTTGTGTCTACAATTAAGCCTAATGCGACTTCAATGCAAATATTAAATAGTTATAGTGACTTTTCTAGTTTAGGTAACAAAGACTATGTTATTCTTGGAACTCGGAACATCGAACAAGGACAAGGTACAACTATAAGAAAAGAAAATACATAACTCAGACAAAAACACAAAGTTAAAATTACTTAAAATAATAACAGTGAAAATAATACTTATGTGCTAGAAGAATTTAAATAAAATTCGTAAACCATTTTTTTTAACTTAGGTTTGCTGCTAGCCTTCCTAATGTTAATGGGTAGCGAATTCCATAGTTTGATAGCCTGGACTGTGAAAGAAAATTTATAAAATGTAGAATGGTACTGAGGGAATTTCAATAGAAGTGTTTTAGATGAGCGTTCAGGGATGTCTTGACAATTAAGAAAAGTAAATCTCTCTTTGAGATATAACGGGGCTATGGGGTCAAAAAGTATACTGTACAATAGATTAAGAATGTGAGCATTTCTGCGAAGGCGAATAGGTAGCCATTTGAGCTTAGCGCGAAAAGAGGAGACGTGGTCGTATTTTCGGAGTCCGAATATATATAGCAAAATTTTGGAGGCGCTCAAGTTTAGACAGCTGATCTTCGGTCAAATTAATGAAGCTTGTGTCCGCATAATCTAATATTGGTAGAATTAGGGACTGAGCAAGAGACACCTTTATAGAAATAGGTAAAAAGTTACGAAGACGGTTTAAGTTACTAGAGGTGGCGTATATCTTTTTACTGAGCTCCTTAATGTGAGTTGACCATGATAAGCAATTTTCTATGAGTATTCCTAAATTCTTAACCTGAGATGATAAAGGCACAACATTACCATTTAATATAATTCTAGGAAGAGTACTAAAATCAACCCGGGATATCATGTATACCAATAATTATGAATTGAGATTTTACTGCATTAAGACTTAAACCAAAGCGATGAGACCAATAAGCTATATTTTCGAGGTCAGTGTTGATTTTTGCAATAGCCTCTGGAAGATCTTCAAGCGATGCTTGTGTGTAGATCTGGAAATCATCAGCATACATACGATATTGTGATAAACCACTTGGGAGATCGAATTAATGTACATCGAAAAAAGGAGAGGAGATAGTACACCACCTTGAGGCACACCAGATGTGATATCACACCAGGCAGAGAGAGTATCATTAATCGTAACGCGTTGCCAACGCCCTTGCAAATAGCTACGGAACTAATCTAACGTTGGAGCAGAAATGCTATAGGAACGCATTACTCTCAGCAACACATCGATACTTAAATTTTGACACGATTTTCTAATAAAAATGTTTTATCCGGAAATATTTTATGCACAGCGCGTAGTTCATTGTTTATAAAAGGTGATTTACAGAACTCGCGGGTAACAAGTGTTAGTACATTTTGAAAACTTGCTGAATATTATTAAACTAATTTCATTTAGGTTTACTGTATGGTTAAGCAATAGTTTTTTTTAATCGTATTTTTATTGCCTTTTTATGACCATTAACTATCGTGTATTTTAATATTTACAGTCTTTTACCAGACAGCCTGTATACAGGGTTACTTTTAAAGGTTCGGCCAAATGTTAAAATTAGGAGCTAAATACCGAATTGACAGTGCGATTTAATTATTTCGCTTGTTGTTGATTTATTTATTTAATACATCGGCGATGTATAGTCATGTTACGCTTAGTTAGGAAAAAAGTTTGATTCCAAAACGATGAAGAATGCATGTAAATGTAATAATAATGCGGTGAGAAGAAGCAGACCCGGGCTAGACAATGCAGAACTGGACCACCTAGTGGACACGATGCCAATCAGTCGCCTCGATCAAAATGAGGTTGATAGCAATCGATTGGATTCCACTCAACTTAGAATTTCTGAAAATTTGAATCAATTCGGTGTAGGAAATATTGATAAATTTTGAAAAAACATCTAAAAAATTATTATCTATAATTAGCGAAACATTATTTTTTAGTAATACTTTATTTCCAAAAAAATTTGAAAACAAAGTGTTTTTTGGACCTGTCTTCGAAAATTTTCTACCAATCATTTTAAATTTTATTTTAGTACTTAAACAACTACATCAATTGCCGTTTCAAAAATTTAAACCGAATAACATTTACAAAAGCTGCGTCAAATATCGTAAATCAGATTAAAATCAGTTGATTTGTTCGAAATATATAAATGACGCAAATTTTTGAAAAAGATTATTTTTTGACATTTCTTCAACATTTTTAACCTATTGATTTTGTTTGTAGCTAAATAAAACAACCTAAAGCTCAAAATTTGCTTTAACGCTCTTCAAAAGATCAAAACCGATCATTATTTTGAAAATATACATCTTTTCGGACATTAAAATACTATTATTTTTACAAACTAATTATTGTTTTAAATTTTACACTTGTACTGTTTCACAATTCACTAATTATATATAATATATACTTTTTTATTTAAATAGCCAACTGGTTTCGCATTTCACTGCATCATCAGGGCTAAAACTTAAATTGTCAACAAATACGTTGTGTTAGGAATTGTTATTTTTACAAACTTTAGATTATGCTTAGGTATAGTTTTTGCATCGTTGAGCTTAAAATACCAGAAGTTTTAGGGATGGCCCAGTGTCAACCAGTTTATACATTTTTTATACATATTTGGCCACCTTTAGACCCTTTAGTTTTTCATGCAGTTGTGTTAAAATGAATAGACGCTGATTAGTAATTACTCGCACTAATCAGCGGCCGGCCATACGTGTTTTTTGCTTAATAACTCGCACTAATCAAAATGTAACCGGGGCCTTAGTATGTACAATATTTTACCAGATGCATAAACTTGCATAGACCAAGATAGCAACGCACCATTAACATATTTGATGCCTATAGGCTACGGTTGACTCTTTCCATCAGGAGACCTATCTGCTTGTTTGCTATCTTATGACATATAAAAAAGACTGTATTGACCGCAAATCGCATTCACAAAAAAAACTTATTTACTTAAGGAATGTATTGAAGACCTTAACTACTGGTTTAACTTGAAATAAGCTTGGATGTAGGTCAAATAACAATTACATGAAAACTAGTTTAAAGTACTAGTTTAGTTCGTATTAAAGATTCTGTGTGTAACCACTATTTGAATGTAAACTTAACATTTCTTGGACAAGGTTTCATAGTCAGTAATTTAAATCTAATATATTCACACGTGGAGAAATAATTTGGTACTTTTTTTAAAGCAATAACGTGAACTTTCCCGGGTTTCTTCGAAGAATAGATCAACTGCCGTTCTGCCAGATAGGTGAAAAAAAGCGACTGATTGGCATCGTGGCCACTAGGTGGTACAGTTCTGCATTGCCTAGCCCGGGTCTGCCTCTTCTCACCGCATTATTATTACATTTACATGCATTCTTCATCGTTTTGGAATCTAACTTTTTTCTTAACTAAGCGTAACATGACTATACGTCGCCGATGTATTAAATACATAAATCAACAACAAGCGAAATAATTAAATCGCACTGTCAATTCGGTATTTAGCTCCTAATTTTAACATTTGGCCGGACCTTTAAAAGTAACCCTGTATACAGGCTGTCTGGTAAAAGACTGTAAATATTAAAAGACACGATAGTTAATGGTTATAAAAAGACAATATAAATATGATAAAAAATACTATTGCTTAACCATACAGTAAACCTGAATGAAATTAGTGTAATAATATTCAGCAAGTTTTCAAAATGTACTAACACTTGTTAGCCGGCGTAGGGATGTGACGACCCCATCGCCTCCAACTTTGCAAAGCCCAAATTCGACCTCACATGGAGTACTGTTCTCACCTTCACTTACCATCAGGTGCACCATTTGCTCGTTTGCAACCTCTACTATAAAAAAAACACTAATTTCATTCAGGTTTACTGTATGGTTAAGCAATAGTTTTTTTTATCATATTTTTATTGCCTTTTTATAACCATTAACTATCGTGTCTTTTAATATTTACAGTTCTTTACCAGGCAGCTTGTATAGAGGGTTACTTTTAAGGTCCGGCCAAATGTTATTTTTTTTTTATCATCGGTCGGTTATATGTAATAATTTTATTTTTTAAAATCGTACTGCATCATTTTGTAGCGGTTTATAAATACACCTATTTTTTATTCATGTTGGCTGATATTGGCTCCAGAACCCTAACAATATTATGGATAGCTTTAATATATATGCGTTTTGCATGTTATTAACATTTGCCTTCGCCCTGCAAACTATCTAAACCGAAATATTCAATACAAGTAATTTGTATTGCGAAATTACATTTTCCGGGACAGCTAGTGTAATATATAATAATATACAAGAAATATTTTTCTTCTTTTTTCTAAAATGATAAAAATGAGTTTAGTTACAAAAGTTTTAATGATACGGTTATGGTACAAAATTATAGCATAAACCTAATTCCAACAATAAAGTAAGTAGTACACAAATTAGTGTTAATATGTCCAATAGTTATTTATAGTGTTTACGAGAATGCATATAATAAAAATTATCAGCAGATGTTGAATACCATTTCCATCCATCTGTTTTTAAATATACAGGTTTGATGTATCGCCTAACCGTGATGAAAATATGGCTTTGTTTAATAACACGTGTTATAAAAGCTTGGTCACATTTAAGGGTTTGTACGGGATGAAGCTTATGCTGGATAGTAATATTTTTAAATTCAGTAAAGTTTTCCCGGTGTTCCTCGTTTGAAGAATAGACTTCCCCCGATTATTATCAAAGAATTTTTCCCGTGTTGGTCCCGGGCTTCTTTGAAGAATAGGCCAACTGCCGTTCTGCCAGGCAGGTCGCAAAAGGCGACTGATTGGCTATACGAGTCACTAACATCGTGGCTACTAGGTGGTAGAGTTCTGCATTGTCTCGCCCGGGTCTGGTACCACCACCTTACCTATTCTTGCCGCAATAGCGTCAGTGCTTGTCACTGCCGTGTTCCGGTTTGGAGGGTAAGGTAGCCAGTAAACTTATGCATGTGGCATAAGACCCACCACAAGATAGCAACGCACCATTAACACCTTTGGTGTCTATAGGCGATGGTTGATTTTTACCATCAGGAGACCCATCTTGTTTGCTATCTTATAATATTATATATAAAAAAGACTATCTGCCGTTCTGCCAGTAAGAGGCTAAGGATTGGCCAATCACTACATTTTTATATATTTTTTTATCCAGCAATGGTCAATATTCAGCATTGAACTAAGAATAACTCAAAACATACTTCACTAAAAATGTCTCACTATTGAACTAGGGCAGCGATATTATGGCCCATAATAAATTTTGACACTTACTTATCAATACAGGCAAATTTCTATTCTACCATAGTGAAAGGATGGTGGAGAGAGATGGAAAACACCAGAGGACAGAGAAAAATTCATTGAGTTAACGCAGGTAAAATATATTTGACAATAGGATATATCATTTCCCTAACTGCTCCGTCGAAACCTACGATTTTTTTTAAATTCTTTAATTCTTTTTAATTTTACGAAACTTTCTAAATTTTTTGTCAATACGTTACGTTAATCTACAAGTTCTATAAAAAACATTGTTTTGCCGGATTATTTTTTTTAACTTTTTTCAAAATTTCTTAAGTTATTTTGGGCCAAATTCGTTCAAGTTTTCAGGAAATCTCAGTTTGTTGGAACCCAATGACTGTCAACCGCATTTCAATGGGTTCATCATTTCAAAAGTTGTGAGATAACAAACAGATGTTTGTGTGTTATATGTGTTATATAATAGTAGGGACCTCAAAACGAGTAGATCTAGTGAAAACTTGATTTTCGAAAAATGGGGCAAAACCAGTAACTTCCTTCTACTCTTTTTATAGGTAAGGGGGCAAACGGACAGAAAACTCATCTGATGGTAAGTGAACATCGCTACCCACGGACAATTATACTATCAGAAAATTTGCAGTTGCATTACCGATCTTTTTAGAAAGAGTAAGCTCTTTTCTTGAAGGTTCCCAAGTCGTATCCATTCATTCATTGAGTTAACGCAGGTAAAATATATTTGACAATAGGAAATATCATTTCCCTAACTTTTCCGTCGAAACCTACGATTTTTTTTTAAATTCTTTAATTCTTTTTAATTTAACGAAACTTTCTAAATTTTTCGTCAATACGTTACGTTAATCTACAAGTTCTATAAAAAACATTGTTTTGCCGGATAATTTTTTAACTTTTTTCAAAACTTTTGAAGTTATTTTGGGCCAAATCGGTTCAAGTTATCAGGAAATCTCAGTTTGTTGGAACCCAATGACTGTCAACCGCATTTCAATGGGTTCATCATTTCAAAAGTTGTGAGATAACATACAAACAAATCTTTTTGTGTGTTATATGTGTTTTATAATAGTAGATACCTCAAAACGAGTAGATCTAGTGAAAACTTGATTTTCGGAAAATGGGGCAAAACCAGTAACTTCCTTCTACTCTATTTATAGGAAAGGGGGCAAACGGACAGAAGACTCACCTGATGGTAAGTGAACATCGTTACCCACGGACAATTACACAATCAGAAAATTTGCAGTTGCATTGCCGATCTTTTAAGAAAGAGTAAGCTCTTTTCTTAAAGGTTCCTAAGTCGTATCCATTTTGGCCAGCAAGGGGTCTTGCTGGTAATTTATTCCATAGAAGAGGAGTGCAGTGAAAACGTGACACTAAAATTACACCGTTGTAGATCTCCAGACATCGAGTTGGTGAGGATGACATTTTTAAAACAGTGTAGGCGATAGCACACAGCCCTGAAAAACACCAGCATTAATGGGTTTAATTTTAGAGCATGCACCATCAATTACGAACTTGATGCTCCAATCTGCCAAAAACCTGCTGATTTGATTGCAGAATTTAACGGAAAGCCTTATGGGCTTTAAAGAGAGCTTAAAGGGAGCTTAGAGAGTAGCGCTTTGTGGCATATCCCATCAAAGGCCGTCACTACACGGTATTTCAGTAACGTTGACTAGCATCCATAACACATGCAAATAATTTGCTTACTTTGCGGTTAGATCAGTAAGTATAATTTTTTTCGTGAATATTTATTTATATTTATTTGTTTCAATGCGTTCAAACTAACTGCCAAAGCCTCCCCTTTGTTTTCAACAGCCTCTGCCCAACGGTGCGTTAAGTAAACTACAAGATCGCAATACAACTACGACCACTAATCAGCTGGTGCTCGTCTACAAACTACAAAAGCTGGCTGTAAATAATGGATTCCATTATTTTGGAGAACAAAGTGGTTATCGCTAGAGGCCGATAGTTGGACGGATCTGAGCGATCGCCTTTCTTAGGAATTGGGTGCACTAAAGCTGTCTTCCAAGATTTAGGGACAACGCCAAATGTCCCTAAATCTTGGAAGTGGAACGTTATATAACTAGCAAAAAGCAGAGCTTTGTAAGGGCTCGCAAAGTTATACTATCTAGTCATATTGTTAGGAAAGTATTTTTATGAGAATTACATCTTTTAATTTTTATAATTATCTAATCTAAAAAAATTCAGCGTATTTTTACCCAAACAGTTCCCCTTCCCATCAAATGAGTTATCAGGCTTTGGTCTAGGAGAGCACAGGAAAATAAATCCAAAATAAAAAAAAAAACATGTTTCTAAGACTACATTTTTTTAGTACTTGGAAGAAAAATTCTTTAAAATTTTCTCGATTTATTAAAAACACGATTTTTATTATTATTGATGTTATCTACACTAAACAAATATAAAGGTTATATACTAAAATTTTACACCATATTTTCTGTCTACCTATAATATAGTATGGTCTACCTATGATATGTAACAACTCAAGATCCATCTCGCGCCACCACTTCGCTCTTAAAGCCAAATATTGATAGAAATCAATTTGTATTTATGGTAGCTTACTTGTAAAAGAATTTTTAAGGAAAAATGGGTATTAAAAATGAAAGTTGATCATAAATCAAAAATGTGTTTTTTTTTAAATTTTCTAATAAAAGAAGACGTGTGGCACTCGGAGACTGCCGCGGTAAAGCTATTGCATAGCATTTTTTATCAACTTATGCAATTACAATTATATATTTATTTTATTTATGCAGTATTTTTTTTTCTTTGTTTATTCATATTTAAAACACTTTGTACACAAATTATACGAGTACAGATATTCACTGTTGTATGTAGATGATAAATACCTATACACCTATATACTTTCTCACAAACAGCTGATTACGGCGGGTTGCTGAACTAAAGAGACAAGCGTGATATTTCAAAAAGTCATTAAAAGTTCTGGCATTTATCGATAGATGGAAAAACTAAAAAATATCACCGCTGTGCCGGTGGGAGTGGGGCGTGTTAGGTTTTTTCATTACGGAATTTCTGGATTCGGTCTCCACGCTCAAGGCCTGCGATAGAAGCTATGCAATAGCTTAACAACGTTACCCGGGATTGGAAAAGTGCCCGGTTGGTGATATGCTGGTCACCTATCACGTTGTGGGCTAACACGTTGTACCTCTGCCTACCTCTTCGGAGATACGGGCATGAATATACCTTTTGTTAGCTTTTTTCCCTCGGGCTAAGATTGGAAATTGATCTCAATACAATATTAATCAATTAATACACTTGTACTGTTTCACAATAATCATATTGTGAAAAATCTGTAAATGGTTTACCTTGCAGTTCAATCCTGAAACTTTCCATTAAATTAAGGTATTTTAAGCTCAAAAGGTAAAAACTAAAAGCATAGATTTTTTCAGTTTTAAGAAATATTGAAATGTCTCAATTGCTAAGTCACAAAAAACAGCAAGAAAACACGAATGTAGCAACGAAATAATTTTGATAAAAATGCCAGTACCTATATTGATTTTTGAAAAACTGTATATTTTGGAAACGATGATCAAATTCATCAAATTTCAAATGGTCAAATTCAAATGGCATTCAACTCAATTAAACTATTTCTTTAGCTAAATAATATGTAGATTAAAAAATTTCGAAGCAATGTAACAAAACATTTTTTTCAAAAGTTTTCGTTATTGATAAATCCCAAACAAATTGACTGATTTTTATGAAATTAACGGTACTTGACGCAGCTTTTAACGGAGAAAAGGTGATTAGATTTTGAAGTCAATCGGTATATTAGCTTAAAGGTTATTTCAAAAATATTAACTAAGTTTGCTAAAAACAACGTACTTTTAATATTTGATAATCAGTAACATTTGAAAATAAGATTCGATTTTGATTTTTAAAACGGCATTTGACCTAATTTTTTTAGTTCAAAATATGATAGAATACTAAAATACGATTGGTTGAAATATTTCGAAGTTATGTCGAAAAAACTCTTTTTTTAAATTTTCGTCAACGATTACTTCCAAACAGATAAACCGATTTGATACAATTTATGCATTGGACGTAATTTTTTAAGAATAGAGATGATTACTTTGTACTCAATCGGTACAGTAACCTGGAAGTTATATTAAAAAGAATCTGTTTCGCCAAAAATTTTTTTTGGGTTTTTTCGAAATTTCTCAAATATTTCTTGGGCCCATTTGGTTCAAATTTTCAGAAAGTCTAATTTGAGTGGAGTCCAATCGAATGTCATCAACCAATCATCAATATACGTATATATATATATATATATATATATATATATATATATATATATATATATATATATATATATATATATATATATATATATATATATATATTATCGTTAGAAAGTCGGAAAATGTTTCTAGGACCTCAAAACACGTAGATCTAGTGAAAAACACCATTTTCGAAACTCGGATCAAAATCAATAACTTCCTTCTGCGACTAACATAGTGGGGAGTTAGTAATAACAATAACATCACTTTTAAAAATAGTATGCCGTCCTCTGATTGCTTAAACAAAATATTCCTTATGAACTAGCAGGGATTTTTGCATTGCTTAACTTCGGTTTCCTGGTAATACTGAACATACAGCATATCTCTTATGACGGATTTCAACAACAATACGTTCTTCATGCTTCAAATTTTCGACACTATTACTGACTTTATGATAATTATAAGAAGGTGCATAATGGAATGCATAAGTTTCAGTTTATTTGGCCTACGACGCAGCGATTGTGGCTTAATCAACATCAATATAAAGGCAGTGTTGCTTTCTGTGATTGCTAGTTCTTTTGGTCCAATAGAGAGTAAAAGGTGGGTGAACGTGTTTCAATCAACTGTGTCAAATAGTTGTGCATTGTGTTATGTAATATTATATTCAGTGTTAAAACTATATTAATATTTTGGTTTAAACTTTTAATTACTTTAATCAAAAATATTTTTAGTAAATATCAGAACAGAATTTTAGTATCTTAAGAAAATTACTTTAAGCTTCAATTTCACGACTGAATAAATATTAAAATAAAAAGTATTTAATGATTTCTTATTCTTAATTATATAAACTAAAATTTAGTATTTTTTACAAATATTAATATAAAATATTAATATGCATATAAATTCTTTAGATTGTCTAAGTAATATTTAATATATAAATAATCTTTAGATTATCAGAAGGTTAGTTTAAAGTTTGACTACAGAGTACACACGGCGAGACATACAAGAAAGTTTAGAAACAAACACAAAGTACCTATATACAACAATATTTTTGTCGTCTTACATTACTATACTGGCTTTAATATTTCAGTTATATTTCATTAACAAGTCTAGACTAACTAGAGTAGATTAAACTAGAGTCTAATTAATCATAGATTAACTGAGCATAAAGTAACTAAAATATAATTTATTAAAAATATTAAATTTAATATTGATTTATTTAGTAAATTTATTTACTTTACTATACATTATAATACTTACTAATTATATTAATAATATATTTTATATATTATTAATATAATTAATTTAACCCTATGTATATTATGTTTAAATTTTATAAATTAATATAATGAATATTTTCGAGTCAGATTTTACACTGGCCCTTCCCATAGGAACTCCCACTACGACAGCCTTTAATTGTAAGATGTTTTGTTACAATTTATGACGGACAGTGGAAGTTCCTATGGTTTTACGCTCGGGAAAAAATCTTATTTTTATATTATTAATTTATTTTATGAATACTTTCAGGAAACACTCAATATGAAGACATATATTATTTTCACTTGCCTGGTGCTATCAGTATATGCTGCTGACAAATATAATGCTAAGTATGATAACTTCGATGTAGAATCTCTTATTTCTAATGACAGACTTCTGAAAGCATATATCAATTGTTTCCTCGACATAGGAAAATGCACAGCTGAGGGCACCGATTTCAAAAGTAAGTTTTATTTAAATTATTCGAACTCTTTTAATCATATTTGACTTAAAATAGTGTGAGGATATAAAATTAATTGCACGATCTATGATAGTGTATTTATTTGTATCAACTTAAAATACATACCTGTATTATATTATTTAATATATAATTTAATTTTAATTTAAGTCACAACATTTTAAGTAAAATTAAATAAAAAAATTGACTAAATAGACTAAATTATTCGGTCAAAATTTTAACATAATATTCAGATTTAAATCTCAATCGTTTATACTATAGACCACATAAATACTAATAGACACGCCATTGAGAAGTAAACGTGTCATCATGCTTATGAGCAAACGCTCCTATCACTGCCAAAAATATCATACATTTGTAGATTTGTTATATTATATTGTGAAAAAATTGAAATAAGCCATGTTGTACTGTTTTATCATACCGAATGAGATGACGAGGTTTAAAAATTACCCATGAAGTGATTTTATTTCATCGGTAAGTAGTATAATTCTGTAATTCTGGGTGTAATTGCAAGCTACACTGGCAAACTAAGAAATTTTCTTGAAAGGCGTATCCATTTAATTCATAGTTAATATATAATTTTCATCCTTTCTATGAAAAAATATTTATTTGACACGCTATTGTACACAGAATAACACAAACAAGTGAACATAAACGTAACATCATCAATTCAATCAAAATTAAGTTTAAACTCGTACTTAAATAAAATTCTTAAATAGTAATTACTATTATTTTAGAAATAGCACAGAATTATCGTAGCTTAAAATTGACAACATTATACTAAAATTTGCATAGTTTTTGTCATATTTTTACATTAAATGACAGTTGAAATGTTGTTTACCCTCGGATGAATTATATACAGTTCCATGTGTAGGTTAATTATTTATTTCAGAAAAGGCTATTCGTTAGTAGGTTATAATATAGGAAATAAATTTTCGAGTTAATTTTCTAGATATAGTTTAAGTTAACAATTTTTACGTGTGTGAATTTCACATAGAATCCTTTTCACATAGGATGAAATTCGAGAAAATGTTGAGTATCATTTTTTAAAAAGTTATTAAACTTTTTAAAAAATGGTACTCAACATTTAAAAAATGTAATTTAAAAAATATAAATTTAAGAAATGGTACCTAATGGTAGCATTAACCGCAAAAAAGTCAATTTGTAGTGATTTAAGTTTTAAAAATAGCAATGCTTACAGTATTTTTATAATCACAGTAACATGAACAATATTTATTTGTTGAAATGAGATAATTTTCATCTATAGACAAAAATTTAAAGATGCAGCAAAAAAGCAAAAAATTGATTTTTAAGATGCACTGCATCTGAGGGATGGAGATGCCATGTCATATGCATAAGTTTACCGCCTACTTTACCCTCTAAACCTGACACTATAAAACCAGGAAAAATTGGTAGTGAAAAACCTGTGTAAGTCTTTCTAGTAGTCTAGAGTTCTTTCTGGTATTTACGATATATTACTACTTCTATAAGTTGTTGTCTTTTTATGTTACAGGCGAAAAATTAAGTTACGATACTTATAGTTTATCATTAAAATTTGTAAATGACACGTAATGAACTGTCTTTGTTTTCGATGAAAGACTTGCGATTTAATGAAAACTGCTTCCTGTAGAACATTGTATCACTTTTTTTTGTATACTACTAAGAAGGACTAACATTTCTTTATTCTTGGAATATTTAAAATTTAGTAGGAATTTAGTAGTCCACAGGTTAGGTAGTTATACGTGCAAGACCGGTTTACTATATTATAGTGCAAGTGTTTAAAATAATGATGCCATTAGATACGTAATGCAACAATGATTTAAATCGTTAAATTTCTATTAACGAAATTTTTTACGTTATTATGATGCAATAATTTGTAATTTACTTTAATGAGTGAAGTTAACATTTCTGGTAATAACACAATTAATATATACTAGCGTTGGCCCTGTTGTCGAAATTTGATTACAGAATAAGAATATCATTTTTTCATAGTTTGCTAATAAACTTTATACAAAAACAAAATAGTATATAGGTATTAATTTATACTGATGCATATATATATATATATATATATATATATATATATATATATATATATATATATATATATATATATATATATATATATATATATATATATATATATATATATATATATATATAAACGTTATTGCGGCAGGAATAGATAAGTCGGTGTTTTTTATATCATAAGATAGCAAACAAGCAGATAGGTCTCTTGATGGAAAAAACATCAACCATCGCATATAAACACATGTTAATGGTGAGTTACTTTTCTTGTGACAAGGTCTAATGCTCATGTATAAGTTTACTGGCTATCTTACCCTCCAAACCAGAACACGAAAGTGACAAGCACTGATGCTATTGCAGCAGGAATAGGTAAGACAGTGGTACCAGATCCGGGTGAGACAATGCAAAATAATAAAAAATTCTACCAATTAGTAGCTATGATGGTAGCAAATCATTTGCTTCTTACGAACTACCTGGCAAAACGGAAGATAGTTTATTCTTTGAGGTCGGCTCGGACCAACACAGGACTCTAACTACATATTACAAATTTACAAATAATATTCACATATTTTGTACATATTGCAAATTTACAAATAATATTCACATATTTTGTACAAATAATATTATTACACGGATAATACTGGAACCAAGTCATATTAAACTATCATAAAACTGGAAAAAATTGTAATTTTTGAACTTTACTCACATATTTACTGTATCACAGACGTGCTATTTAACGTACGTATTTAAAATCGTTATGTGGTATGTTTACTAAGAAGGTCTTCAACATAACGTATTCCACTCAGCAAACATTCAGGATAAATGGTTAGCAATTGTTTGCGCAGAAGGCGAGGTCAAGGCCATGGTACCTCGTACCTTGGCGAAATAAGGACTCAGAAGTAATAAAATCCAAAAATAAATAAATATTCATATTAACTTATTCGAGCATTTGTGACGAGTCAATATCATTTTAATTACTACCGGATCGGAACACAGCCACATCATCCGGGTATAAAATTAAAAATAATTTGTATTCTTCATCACGTTAGACTGCCTTGTGGTCTAGGGGTTAGCCTATTCAGTGCAGATCTTGGGTTCAATTCTCAGGTCAGACAAAAGTGTTATTGAGGTTCTTTTGGGGTTTTTCTCGAAAATCCAAAATCTCAGTAAGTAGTAGCTCGGAGTCTAGCAGGGTGATGTGTTACCACTACCGTAGCTCGCATGAGTACGTAAATTCAACAGTTTCAGTAAATACTGACAATGAAGAGTATAAAATGATTACAAGCAATTCCGGGCGTGATAATCATTTAATATAATATACAGGATGGGCAAAAAATCGTGGATCAAACGAAATAGAGTGATAGTTGCGATTATTTGCAATAAAAAAATCTCTACAGCAGAGCTCAATCTTGATCTTTTTAAAAGTAACGACTATTTCAGTGTTTTGACGACAACAATAAATAGTGTTTTCAAATGCAAAAAGTTGCTTCTAGGGAATATATCAACACTACCAAAGGGCTTTTATGATAATGGGGATGATTTATGAGTATTGCCAAATTTTTCAATTACTTTTAAGTCTCATTAAAAATTATTTGTAACTTTAGAACCTTATTGTAAAAAAATGTACTACCAAAAAGTGAACTTGTATTTTAAAAAGACTTGCCTGTCCCAACTACCCCCTATCACCCTGTTTCGTTTGATCGACGATTTTTAGCCCATCCTGTATATACATATATTATACACATACGCTATCATATCATCAAAAATACTTGAAAAGGGTTATTAGATCTAGGATTTTCGAAAATCGGGATAAAATCAATAACTTCTTAAAACTACTAACGTAGCGAGGCGTTAAAAATAATGCTAACTAATATTAACATTGCAAGCTTTTTTTATATTTGATTTTGAAATACGTATACTTACCAAAAAAAAATATATAACAAAAATTACTCAAATCTTTAATTATTCCTCTTACATATCATCCTACTTGACAACTTTTTCAGGCCATCGAATTGTTCTTGCTTATTTCATACGTATATGGCGCCAAGAATTATTTCGTGATGGTCATGGAAAACAAACAAGCTGTTTAAAGAAAACAAACGTTGTGGGGCCGTTTATCAAATAAATTTTGTTTGAACTTATCGTTCTATAGGTATATGGAATCCCTGGGTTTTACAGAACATGGGAATATAAAGTTAGTTTTTTCTGTTTTAAAGTAATCATGATAGGTTTAAAAATTGCTGAATATAATATAACTGGGCAACTTACACGAATTGATCTAGCCCCGAAATAACAAACTATTTTGCTTGTGATATGGATGTTATTCATTGGTGCAAATATGTAGAAAAACATTATATAATATAAATAAATAAATATTGCCGCGACAAATTACACTAACTGATCTGAACTCAAAGTAAGCAAATTATTTGCATTTATGGGTGCTAATCAACGATACTAATACATAGAAATACATATACTCGTATAAATACTGGAATATATTTAATAAACACCGAAGCCCAGTAACATAAACATCTATGATCATCACACAAATTCCTGTTCCGATCGGGAATCGAAACCAAATCCAATTCATTGTGTAGTCAGGGTCGATTATCACTCGACCAACAGTTAAACAACCACTCGAATTATGCGTCTCTTTTATTTTTTCAGACGGATATTTAATGATATTTTTAAAGTATTTTTTTTTTATTTGTTACAGAAGCTCTTCCTGAGGCAGTAGAAACAACTTGTGCAAAATGCACTGAAAAACAGAAGGCAAATGTAAGAAAAGTCATTAAAGCAATTCAGAAAAAGCATCCCACACAATGGGAAGAGCTTAAGAATAAAGTTGATCCATCTGGCAAACACAGGGCTAACTTTGATAAATTTATCCATGAAGCTTAAATACTGCTGCATGAATAGCATTTGTTTTAAAAATTAGTTTTACGCATTTAAAAATTGTATAATTTTCAAATATTTGTGACATTTAAAAAACGGAAAGTCATATGTAGGTAAAATATTTCGTAACATTACAAAAGTACATGTTATTTAATTTTGCAATTTTATTGCTTACGTAATTAACTTAATTTTATTACTTAACGTTAAAAGAAGTATGTCCAAATGTTTGGTTGACGTTAAAAATTTAGGTGCACTATTTCCTTTAAAAATAGTTAATACTATTAGGCTAGATATTAGACTAGAATTTAAGTACGACACATGTTAAGAATTAAATTGATGGTATGCTAGGGATATTGGCATGGTTATTTTAATTGTGTTTAATTTATTTTCTAATTTCGAGTAAAAGTTTAATTTAGCTGGAATTTGTTTTTTAATACTACATAATCAACATGTGTACTACCGAAAATTTAATAACCACAATCTGTTATTTATTTATTTACATACATTTTTAGACTGATTTATAATAAAATATATAATAATTATTAAATTTATTGTGTTTAATTTGAAAGTTTTGGAATAGAATTCAATCAATTCTCCCTTGTTTATCTACCCAATCCCTATTTTCTGTGGTCACAATATCACGCGTGAATGGCTGGATCGATTTCGCTAATTCTTTTTTGTTGTGGTATTGGTGTATAGATAACTGCGAGGAAAATTAGAAAATTTAAGAATACTTAACCACCATATAAAGTTCAATGTGCTTTCAGCTGCCTGTAAGGACAATCCCGTATATTTATATAAATTACGTGTCACGTTGTCACTATGGATTCCTAATATTTTGTATGGCACGTTTGCCGGGTAGTTAAAAATAAAGACGGTCTGAGTAATCATTGTATGCATTAAGTTATTACATCTGTACTAATATCATAAAAAGGAAAGATTTGTTTGTTTGTTGTATGTTTGTAAATGATAAAACTTTGCTTACTTAATAGATTTAAAAAATTCATTGTCCTATGGAAAACTTGATTATTCCGGAGTGACATAGGCTACTGTTTTTAATAACTAAGCGAAAGAAAGTAATGAAATCGAGAGCAACAACGAGATATTCGAGTAAACACTCTTATTGCAGCGCCACCTTGGCACTGTTTTAGGTGAAGAAAATATTAGAGTCGGTATTTTTTTTTAGAAATGATTTGTAATATGTAATTTTATGGATGGGGATCTATGAGACATGTATATAGATTTTTTCCAATTAAGTATGTCTATTTTATTGTCTGTGAAAAGGTAACTATTACAAAGTATCGCCACTTCAAGCTTTAAAAACCTAGACAAATAACTAAAAATATTTAGTTCCTTTGCAACATGATCTATTGGCTGGTTGGCTGTTAAGACGGGTGATAGCAGCAAACTTGGAATTTCGCAACGTTCTAGCTAGGTTTGGTATCACCCGTGGTATCACCACTATATTTATTCCTGATTCAATAGTGTCAGTATTTGTCACTGTAGTGTTTTAGAGGAATTTGCAGGGTAAGATAGCCGGGAAGCTTGACATCAGTCATACGGATAGAAACGCAACATTAATATCTTTGAAGTCTTTAGACGATAATTATCCATTTCCATCATTTTTTTGCTTAATATTCTATAAGATTAAAAGAAATAAATGAATGTGGTGTTGCCCATAGATAGGACTGAAGTTATTTTTTAAGAAAAAGATCCTGCTTGTTTGCTGTTCTACGATTTAAAAGTAACATTATCACGAACGTAAACCCGCAGTTCATCGCTAGTCATAAGTCAAATTTAAACTGTTGGGCAAGATAAGTAATTTGTTGCATGTGTGTTTATATGTCGACGGGGACAAGTCTCTTGCGCCAGCGCAACTACTGCAAGGTGACGTAACTCCAATGTCGGTTGTATAACTACTTCATATAATCCCAGCTACGCAATCTATGGGTTCATTGTAATTGGTCACAGAGCTATTACTTATTTCACACTTAAGTAAGCTTTAAATTATATTGAAGTATTATAACATTGTCGATAGCCTCATTGGCCTAGTGCTGGGATAACCCATTAATTTGATTTGAGATTCCCAAAAAATATTACTTAAAAATACATAGGTAGATCATTTCATGACTTTACACCACGCGGTAAAATTTTATATTGTTATTTATATAGGTATTAATACTACTACGAATAATCTACAAAAATGAAGAATGAGAACACTGGTAAAATCTACCCGCTGAGTTCATCCGCTAAATCTTATCAGTGGATGACCGACTTCCAATTCGGTTGTAATTTTTAATATGTTGATCCGTTAAATGTGTATATAAAGGTTCTTTAGTAAAATATTTTATATTACGATTTTTTGTTGGTACCCATCATTGGAATAAAAATGTGAGTCATCATAAAGTCGATGAAATGAGACAATGGAGATTGTCGTTGGTAAATCCTAGGGATCGATAAATTCTAGGGTAAGGTAATGGGTGTGGTGATATTTATTTATAAACCAACTTGTTTACTTACATGACCCTTAAAACTAAGTTAAGTTTTTAATGGTAAACTTATATTTTATATACATCCTTTGTTATTGTATACATTTAAACAAAATGATTTAAATGATTTATAAAGCTTAATTTAACTTTCAATTTTTTATATTGAACTAGCTGTGCCCGCCGCGACTTCGTCCGCGTGGAAAATTTTCTAAAACAAAAGTAGCCTGAAACTTTTTATTATATCAGTTATCTGCCAGTGAAAGACCCGTCAAAATCCCGTTTAAAAGATAAGCCGGAACAAACAGACAGACAGACAAACAGACTAAAATTGTAAAAAATATTTCTTGGCATATGTACCGGTATACATGCATATTCATTTAAAGAAAGAAAGAAAAAAGAAAGAAAGAAAGAAATCATTTATTTGCCAGAATATGGGAGTTACAAGTTATTAAAATTTGATTAAGTTACCAACATATTCTACCATGATATGGTGTGCAAATATTTTAAAATTATAATTATTTATATATAATGATAATGATTAATTTAGGTAAAATTTAAAAAATAAACAGGTCTTAGATTATTTTCAGTTTCATTCAAAGTAATTAGATTTAATTCAACTGCGCTGATCATATTACGAAAAAACTGACATACTTGAAGCCTCTACACAATATTAGCTTAGACGCATGCGCAACGGAGCTATAATGGTTTGAAATTATTATTTTATTAAAAATATAGAGTAATTAACTACTTCACTGATTTTATGATCATAAATAGTGAACGAACACACGATAGTAAATAGTAATTAATTGATTTAAGAGATAAAAGTAAAGATTTTTTATAACTTGAAGATGAACATTTATTTAATTATTTATAAATTAATAAAAAACCAATAATCAATTTTTATATTTGAACAATTACAAACAGATAAAAAAAATCGAAACAAAATAGTTAAGTGGGTCTAAGGTCAGTGACCTATCAAAGATCGTTTTTTTTAGAAAGCGCCACAAAATAGCGGAAGTTGACATTGCCAATAATTATCAAACTTCAATTCCTTTAAAACAGCTCAGATCATGCTCTCCGCTACAGAAACGCCATTTCGTATTTTATGCTACTTCGTGAACACTTTTTAAATATTATTTAATCCATAACATGGAGTATAAGGAAAAAGAATTTATCTTCTCAGCGCCTTTTTAAAATGCGAGCAATATTTATTTGATGAAAACTTGAGCTTTGCCAATCTCAGATGCTGCTTATTTTGATTAACTAATGTGCTACTGCAATTTCAAAACAATATTACCTTTTAATAACTAAACGAGCTTGAGAGCAGGTACTTTCGTGGAACAACACCTTAAAATTTATGATATCTACCTATGTTATTGTCAGTAGATTCAACAACTCAACTGCAAGACATCTGGTAGTTGTCAATGAGTGACGTTGATCACTGACGATTCTAAAAGAAAAATTGCTACTTGTTAGCGCCAATGATGTCTCTACCAGCGATACTACCAAATTTATAATGACAGGAGTGTGCTAAGGGGTAGAAACTGTAGTTCTGTGATGGACATGTATCGGACGAATAGCGTCAGAACTCAAGGGTAATATAAGTTGTTTGGGTTCATGTTATAATAAGAAGTGATACGCAGTTTTTTAACCTGAAAATAAATTTTAAGCGCCTGCCTTAGAGTGTGAGCAACAATTATATTTTAATACAGATAAATCTAGAGCTTAAAACTTTCAGGAGCTGTTTATTTTTAAAAGGTTAAAGGTTTATTTGGATATTTTGTTAAATTTTTTAGTGTGTGTGTATTTAGGTGAGTATTTGTATACTTATGTGTGTCCTTGGATGGTTAAGATTCACAATTGGACCTTGAATTTGGCGCTGCAGTTGGGTCCGCATAGAATAATGTCTTCCGAGTCCGGGTTAGTGTTACGTGCATGGTTCTTATCATCAAAAATGGTCTATTTGTTTTCCAGTTCTACAGCTTAAAAAGCAATAAAGGCCGTGTCATCGTCTATGTGACTACCATGAAGTATGCGGTAGAGTTTCAGGATAACCGATATGATTATAACCATGTTTAATTTAATTAGAAACAACTACCGGCAGACGTGTTTCCGAACACATACGTCTTAGAGCTGAAGGTCCCTAGAAAAAAAAGCACTTACTCATTATATAAAGGCTGGCTACACCTCTCGTATTGTTGTTATCTAATAAGTGCCACGAATATTTGATTACTATTTATTATTCGTCCTTTGTGACCACTTTCCTTGGTATTCGGTATTTGGTGAACTATTCGGCCGAATATTGCGAATGATTCGGTCGAATATCAAATACCTAATTAACAGAAGAAGATGCAATTATGTGCATCTTAGTTTTTTTTAAATTCTATAATTTAAAAAAAAACTAATAATGTTTTACCATGAAACTAAAAAAAATATCAGAGGTACGAGTAAGTTATTGTGAATAAAAACAATTTTTTCAACATTTATTGGTACAGATTATTTTTTAGACTACACTTATCAGATAGACAATATTTTTAGCACTATAATATACAGCAGTTACTCAATCTATCATAAACAAATAATATGAGTCATGGCACGAGCAACTCGCTAATAAAACAAGTACGGCGCCGAACATTTGGAGGCAGAAGATTCGGTATTCGTCTAAAGGCCTGGATGTAATTTGGCAACATTATTATTCATGGCATCTCTGCTGCCTATGGTGTGTGGTGATCACTTGTTTCAGACCCCTCTTCTTTTAGAAAAAAACCTTAGGTGGCTTTAAAAAAAATTAAGTGGCTGTAGAAGTCTTTTATCAGATCTCTTTTTTTATATCATAAGATAGCAAACAAGCAGATGGGTCTCCTGATGGAAAGAGTCAACCATCGCCTATAGACACCAAAGGTGTTAATGGTGCGTTGCTATCTTGTGGCGAGGTCTAATGCCACATGCATAAGTTTACCGGCTACCTTACCCTCCAAACTGGAACACGACAGTGACAAGCACTGACGGTATTGCGACAGGAATAGGTAAGGCGGTGGTACCAAACCCGGGCGAGACAATGCAGAACTCTACCACCTAGTAGCCACGATGACTTGCATAGCCAATCGGTCGCCTTTTACGACCTGCCTGGCAGAACGGCAGTTGATCTATTCTTCAAAGGAGCCCGAAACCAACACGGGGAGCTCAAGAGACGTCTGCTTGTTTTTATTACGTGTAAATTTTTGTGAGAAAAAAGGCCATGGAAATTAATTAAAATAATCGGTTGATTAAGATATGTATAGAAAGTCACTTTAATTTTCGCTCAAAAAAATTTCAAATTGATGGGCATATTTAGATTCTGGGTCATATTTTTGGTTTAATTCAATGCCTTTATCTGGCTTTGATTCATATATATGCCGAATGACTTTGCTAACAGCGCTTTTTCGTATGTCATCACATTTTCCGCAGGCGTCTCGTACTATCTCCGGTATGATTTCTGGAACAATAAAAAAATACATTCTATAAGACAGTATATTTATTTACACAAATATCCATATTGTGCAAAGCCATCTTTTAATATCATAAGATAGCAAATAAATAGATTAATCTCTTGATAAAAAAGACAACTGTCGTCCATAGAAAGCAATGATGGTTAAAATAAAATGAACAGTTTTAATGAAGACTTGTTATATCTGGGATGAAATCCATATACATTAGTTTACCTGATATCTTATCATTTAAACTGGAACACGACAGCTACAAACACAAACGTTATTGCGACAGGAAGGTAAGGCGATGATACTAACCCTAAAAACGTATACGTAGGTATAACCAGATTATAGAGCTCTGCAACACCTCGCGCATGTACTGCCTTGCCTATTCCTGCCCTAATAGCGTCGATGTTTGTAATTACCGTGTTCCTCCATGTTGTTTGGAAGGTGGGGCAACGAGTAGTAACTTATGCACCATGCTACGTTTGTGGGCAATAGCAAAAAGTTTATGTCTTTCCATCAGGGATCTGTTCATTAGCATTACATACAAAAAAAACTGTTAACCGGTTGAACAACGGGTCATCACTGAAATTTCCTGCTAAATTGAGATGTTTTAAGATAAAAAGAGGATAAACTATACTTAAGAATAGATATTTTGAGCTCAGAGAGTTCAAAATCTTTACATATAAATAAACTGTTAACCAGTTAAACCAACAGGTCATCCCTGATTTTTTTTTTAATTAAAAATTAAATTTTGGGAAATTCACCGTGTTCTCCATCGTTTCATAAATCTGAAACTTTCAAATGTAGCTTTTTTTTTGGATTCTGAAAGGTGATTTCAGTTAGTTTTTTTTTTATTTTGGGTTAGGACATTATTTTTTTTTCTTAAATTTAATTGTCTTTCTTATCATTTTTGATTTTAATATTCTGGACTTAATTTTCAAAAAAATCAAAAGATAAGGATATTCAATAAATAAATAAGAAACTATAAAACCCGAGATAAATCATCTTTTGATTTATGAAAAATGAGGACATGATATTTTTTTATTTTGATTATGTTTTACTTTGATATCCCGCATCAAAATTTCAAAAAAATCAAATACTAAGGATAACTAATTTAAAATCAAAGGACTAACAAATTTAAAATAAAAAAAATATACTCTTTAGATTTTCTAAGGACATAAATATGACTTTTTTTTAATAATAAATAATTTTACTGGCAGATATACGTCCCAGAATACCCTAAGCCAAAATGAAAAAACTAACTGAAATCACCATTCCATCCAAATTTTTCATCAACGATAACTCTCCAATAGATAAATCAATTTATGATGCAATTTACGGTATTGAACACATTTTTTAAGGAAAAGAATGTTATAGATTTTGTAATTAATCGGTACAATAACCTGGAAGTTATTTTAAAAAAATATTGTTTCATTGATTTTTTCTAGGCTTTTTGTAAAGGAGAATGATGAGGGTGGTTATCTTAATATATATATATATATATATATATATATATATATATATATATATATATATATATATATATATATATATATATATATATATATATATATATATATATATATATATATATATATATGTCCTTTACAAAAAGTGTAAAGCGACACTTTTTAATAAGGAAAATGTTAACTCTTTACGTTAACTTTATGGCAGAAAAGAAAAGTCTTTGCTTGATTCAGAAATAAGAATAAGAATTGATTTGATTTTTGATTTGAAAATTTGATTAATTTCATGACCTTACAATAAAAACCTTTTAAAATTTACTTGCTATTAAAATTTCTTTGGTTGGTCATAAAAAAGGAAAATGTCCGTTGTCTGTTGTAAAAAAACTGTTCGTTGAATTATATGAATTTTATATTATATTATTTTATATGAATTATATGAAGTTGAAATATAGGCTGTACAGACATATTGACGTCATCAAGAAAATAGTCGGAAAATGTTCCTAGGACCTCAAAACATGGAGATCTTGTGGAAACTAAGTATTCGAAATCAGTAACTTCCTTCTATACTAACGTAGCGAGAAGATCGAAACGTTACACTCACTACCTCGCAAAGAAACCTAAATGATAATGAAATTTTCTTACCCTTAAAATCAGCAAAATGGGCCTCTGTACAAGGATCTTTGTCGAGTAAGCAATTTATGAATTCGTCTAAATATTGCAAATCAGTTATAAGCTTCTCAGCAACAATTTCTTCAGGTTTGATTTCGTTAGCTAGTACCAAAGCTAACATATACACAACTGTGTATATTATTAGGCGCCGAGCTATTTCCATCTACAAATGAAAACAAATTCGAAAATTGCAACTAGTTTTATCGTGTAATATATATACATGTCAGATCAGATATGTACATATCTTCATGCCAAATCCCTTACGGGATAAGCAAAAAGAACCGAGTGCCAAATATTACGGTTCATTTAGAGTTAATATATTTTATATTCTCCATCGTCAGCTCTTGGCGAGACTCCCCAAGTAGCACGTTAAGCTGTATATAGGCTGCATTTAGGTTCATTTTTAAACTTAAAGCTGTATACTAAGCCGTACAAAGGCTGTAAAAGCGCTTCTACAGCCGATATAACACCAAAAAGGGCCCCAAGTTATACAGCTTATTGCATTATGTAGGCTGCACAATAGCTATACAAGCTGTTATAAACTGTACAATGGCTGTTATTTGGTGTATAAAGAAACTATAACACTAAGGATACTCTCTTGTAACTGTCTTGTACAGCTAAGCGTTAAATAGGCTGCACAATAGCTGTACAAGCTGTTATAGCCTGTACAAAGGCTGTTATTCGGTGTATAAAGAAACTGTAACACTAAATATACTCTCTCGTGCAGCTAAATGTTCTTAATAGGTGTTTGAAAATGATAAAAAGTAACAATCTGTTTTTGATATTGTATAACATTATATCTGCAGACGCCATAATTAAAAATATATTAATAAACGATAAATTCTTGGACTTGGAGCAGTATTGAACGGTGTATTCAAAGTGCAAATTCTAAATGATCGTGAAGTCGTGTATGATTTCCCTCAAAATATTCACGCGCCAACGAAATAATCAAGAAAACACAAATAAAATCATTGCAAAATACGGTAAGTGTTTGTGTTTAAGGTTAGAATATACAAGTATTTATGGTACTATATTGTATATAAAGGCATAACGATTATAATATAAGTTGCTTGTCACGATATAGCTATAGCTATTGATAAATATATCTTTTATTTAACAATATATTTCTTTAATGTTGTTTTTAATACACAATAATGGCGACACTTTGTTATACAGCCTAAAGTGTATTTGGAGAGTGATATACTGCAAATAGCTGTACTGAATCTCTTTTTTACTTTATTATACCGCTATTGGCTTTTAATTACCGTCCAAATACACTTTAGGCTGTACTAAGTCCCTATATAAATCTATTATACAGTCATTGGCTTTTAATCACTTATGTTTAGAGATGCGTACAAAAATTGAAGAACCCTAAATACAAAACATATATCACTTGATTTCGCTATTGTGATGTATTTGTGTCGGTCGTTTGACTTTACAACTAAACCAACTTATTGTTAACTATAACTTATGGGATATGTATTTCAATCATGTTTTACTTCATTATTCAGGGAAATATGCCTTATAAAATAATAAAAACTATTGAGAGAAGCCAAAACTGTATTTGCATCGTATCCAGTTTGTGGGAGGATAAAGGTGAATTATAATGGCCAAGAAAACAAAATGATATAACTAAGTTGATCAAGAACGAAAAATCTAGTCCTTTAAAGATTGGTCTATCACAAAAATATTTTTAAGAAGAATACGTTATTTCGTGCTTGTGATTTAATATTATTAGTTCTTCAAAGAGAAACACATACTCTCTTGCCTGTAATTGTATCTAAGTATATAATATTTTTAAAATGATTGTAAGTATACATATATACGGCGTGTTGCAAAAGTGGTACAGTAAGCCGAAAGGGAGTGACTCAGGGGGTCATTCTTAACAACTTTTGTTTAACGACTTTTGGAAATTCGCGAAAAAAATATTGATTCTCCGTAGACACTTTGTTGGTCACGTGACTTTTCACAATGGAAAAACAAAATTGTTTTTCGCGAATTTTCACAAATCGTTGAACAAAAGTTGTTCAGAATGACCCTCTGAGTCACCCCCTTTCGGCTTACTATACCGCTTTTGTAACACTCCGTATAGTAGCAAGTTAAAAATAAAAAATATATATATATTTTCTCAGTGTAATGATTTTTATTTCTCTTTTTAACTCTTTTTTATAAATTCTTTGAAGAATAGACCAATTGCCTATCTGCCAGGCAGGTCGTAAAAGGTGACCGATGGGCAATGCGAGTTACTTCTATCGTGGTTACTTGGAGATAGAGTTCTGCATTGGCTCAACCGGGTCTGGTACCACCGCCTTATCTATTCCTGTTGCAAAGCGTCAGTGCTAGTCACTGTCATGTTCCGGTTTGTAGGGCAAGGTGGCCGGTAAACTTATGCATGTGGCATTAGACCTCGCCACAAGATAGCAACGCACCATTAACATTTTTGCTGCCTATAGGCGATGTTTGACTCTTTCCATCAGGAGACCCATCTGCTTGTTTGCTGTCTTATGACATTAAAAAAATTAAAATATTATAAATTACCAACCAAATAACCTTAATGAAGAAGACAAGCCTAAAAAATAATAAATCAGATAACCTACAATCACTTTTTAATGTTTTTGTTACGGAACCCTTTTTCTTGACCATTAATAAAAATGACGATTGTAGGTTACCTGATTTAGTAATTTTTCAGCTTTATCTTCATCACGATTACTTGGTTGGTAATTTATAATATTTAAATATTCCTTTTCAATCTTCCTCTTGAATTTTTCCACATGATATCAACGATGCAGATATGAAAACAGCAAATAACAAAATCAGTAATACAGCCTTGAGCTGCACTACAGCTGTATATGCAGATTTTTTAACACCATTGGCTGCATAACAGTCTACAATTACGCCATAAATATTAGCTGTAGAACGGTGATTGCATCTCCCATTTTAAGAAATAAGCGTTGAGTGATACTATAATAACACTTAAAGCTGTAATAAATTCCCGTGCTAAACATAATACCGCTAATGTACAGCTTTAAGTGTTAAAATAGGCCTAATGAGTTACAAAATACTTAAAGTTGTACAGTAGTGTATTAATATTCAGATATAACGCCTAAAGCTTACGCGAAACTTTAAGAAAGGCCTTGTACTTATAAAAACTCATAAAGGTCTTTTATACCGATAAAAGCATCTTTTTACACCATTGTACGGCTGTAATAGAACTTTAAGTAATATATGAGCTGCTTTATGGGTATTAAACATGCTTTATTGCTGCTTGGGTCATTCCTAATTATTATTTTTAATTTACCACTTGTACTCTTTCATAATTCACAAACTATATATTTGTTTTTAATAAGATTTTACTGCATCATCAGATAACATACATTTTACTGCATCAACAGTATTTTTTATGTCGTAAAATAGTAGCAGCTGCAGCAAACATACAAATGGCTATCCTGATGGAAAAAGAAACTATCGCCCGTAGATATCAAAGATGTTAATGGTGCGTTGATATCCGCGTGGCGGGATGGCAATACCACATGCATAAATCTACCAGATACCTTAGCCTCCAAACCGGAACACGACAATGACAGACATTGTCATTTTTGCGGCAGGTAAGACGGTGGTACCAAACACACGGACGAGACATTGTGGAACTCTAACCACCTATTAGTCACGATGGTAGCGACACATACATCCAATCGGTTTCTTTATACGACCTGCCTAGCAGAACGTCAGTTGGTTGATGCTTCAAAGGAGCCAGAACCAATACGGGGGACATATATATATATATATATATATATATATATATATATATATATATATATATATATATATATATATATATATATATATATATATATATATATAGACTTACCTTGCATCTCCATAATCATTGCTGTCTTCATAGAAACGGGTAATACTAAAGTCGGACGACCGGACCAATTTGATAAAATTGTAATTGTAAACACACACACACACAAATTGGTCTTGTAATATCCTTTTATTGCATCGAAGATTGAAAATAAGAAAATCAGTTGACATAGAATAAAAGAAATGATGTAAAAGAACTGTGGATAAATACTTTTGTGAATGGTCTTATTCTAATAAAAAAAATTGAGTTGTGAATCTGATTAAATATTGTTAAATATATCATGTAAGAAATTAAACATATTTCTTAAAACGGAAAGGTTTTAAAAAGAAAAAATCTTTCAGATAAAAACTTGCGTGCGTCAGCGAAAGGAACTATGTCGTCAGCGTGCGTGCTTCAGAAAAAAAGTGCGGTGTTTACTTATGGGGCGTGACATTGCGCTCCGCGTTAGGTGCGGAGCGACCGTTACCGTTTTGTTTAGTAAATGTGAGATAAATCTCCAGTTACCAATGATAACCAATCCCCATACGATCCCAACGATAAACTTATCTAAACTCTATATATATATATATATATATATATATATATATATATATATATATATATATATATATATATATATATATATATATATATATATATATATATATATATATATATATATATTACCTTTAACTGTCGATGGATACTGTATCTTCTTAATAACTAGCAAGTATTGCTGTTTAGTTTACATTTTATAGTCGTTTTCTGCATCGGAAAACAGCAATTTCCAAATTGGTATCCGTTATCAAATAATTATAATACCAAATTGTATTATAATTATATGATAACGGAAGAATGTTATTATATTTAAACTATACATATGCGGTTTAGCACTTACCCCGTTCTTGGAAAAAAATAAAGCTCAATATACGATAACGATGTAGGATTATTAAATTATGAGATTTTTTATATCATAAGATAGCAAATAAGCAGATCGCTTGACGGAAAGAGATAACATCGCCTATAGACACCAAAGATGTCAATGGTGCGTTGCTATTCATCTGGCGGGAACGGGAACACGACAATGACAAGCATTGACGCTATTGCGGTTGGAAAGGTAAGGTGGTGGTACCAAATAACAGGGCGAGACGTTGCGAAACTCTACCACCTACAATGTGTTGTGATGTTAGTGACGTTTAGACAATCGGTCACCTCTAACGACCAGCCTGGCAGAACGGTAGTTGGTCTATTCTTCAAAAGAGCCCGGATAAATAAGGCGGAAAAATTCTGGGATTTCATTTGCGAAATATTTAAACAAACCAGCTACCCCCTGCATTTACTTATCTTTTACTTTAAAGTTAGCGTATAATGTTTTTTTTTATATATCATAAGATAGCAAACAAGCAGATGGGTCTCCTGATGGAAAGAGACAACCATCGCCTATAGACACCGAAGGTGTTAATGGTGCATTGCTATCTTGTGGCGAGGTCTTATGCCACGTGCATAAGTTTACCGACTACTTTACCTTCCAAACCGGAACACGACAGCGACAAGCACTGACGCTATTGCGGCAGGAATAGGTAAGGCGGTGGTACCAGACCCGGGCGAGACAATGCAGAACTCTAGCACCTAGTAGCCACGATGGTAGTGACTCGTATAGCAATCGGTCGCCTTTTACGACCTGCCTAGCAGAACGGCAGTTTGCCTATTCTTCAAAGGAGCCCGGGACCAACACGGGGAATTAGTATTAGTAGTGGTGGCAATTTCAATATCAAACGGTATTATTAATAAACTTTGATTGTGTTATTTAAGTCAGCATTCGTTCATTCTCACGTATTGCTACGTCGTAGTTGATGCAATGGAATAAGCACTAACATTTATCTCAAATACTCAATGTCAAATAGGTTAGTAATAGTACTAAATAAATATAATTTGCAGCTACTACAACTTCATCCAGTGAAAATGCATTATCTTCAATTATTTCATTTTAAAATCAACGGAAAGAGTATTTTCAGGAGGCTGATTATATTATAATATAATAAGAGCCGAGTTTAGCATTCACCCTCAACTTGAAATCTCATAGTAGCATTTTCCTTGTTAGTTATTAAATTATAATCGTAGCATATATCCCCGTGTTGGTCTGCCCCCCTAGACAAGTGGCAAACGCTCAGTAACTATTCAAATATTACGCTTTGGCGATATTTAGGCCAAATTGGTAGCCAAGTGGATCATGGCTTGTTCAACGTTCGTTCCATACGAACTTTACGAATTATATCGAATATTGTCTCTGAATTGACGGTAAACGTCACTTTGAAGTATTATTTTCACCCAGGTTATAAGTTTTATTTATATGAAAAGTGCATTAAAAGCAAAAAAGACTTGCCCCCCAAGATGTGGCATCAACGTTAGTACAATAGAAAGAGAAATTTATGGATTTGTCATAAGCTGTTGACACGAGCGTAAACGAATTTGTAATTGGTAGCCAAGTGTCATTCGTGAAACGAAACGTTATATTGCATCGATCATTTTTGTCAATTTTCGTACAAGACCGTAGCCAAGTGGCACTTTTGACAAGCAAAATAGTAGCGAATTATTCGATAATCAGCGAACGCTAGAACCCTGCAGATTACGCTTAAAATGGCGGTTGATCATTATTATTCAATCAGCTGTTCTAAAGCGTGGATAACATCTGTGAGAATTTTTGATAATTTTAAAGTAAAATTAACGCAAATTAAGAAGGCTTTTGGTGGCACATTATTAATGGTGATATCCTTGTGGCGGGGGGGGGGGGGTATTAATGTCACATGCATACATTTACCGGCTACCTTACCCTCCAAACCGGAACACGTCAGTAACAAGCACTCTTGCTATTGCTGCAGAAATAGGTGGGTCAGTGGTATTAGACCCGGGCGAGACAATGCAGAACCCTACCACTTAGAAGCCACAATACTAGTGACTCGTTTACCCAATTGTTCGCTTCTAACGAACTGCCTAGACACATTGTAAGTAGTGATAGGTTTGCAAAATGCTGACAATGTCTTAATGATGATAAATATAATATTTCGTCTTTAAATATTTTACAGACACTATAAATTCAAGTTATAAACAGTATATTCTTGTTACAACCCTTGTATTTTGTAAATTTAATGAAACAAAGAAAGATAGTTTATTTTCAGTGTAGCAATAGATTTCGATCAATTTTACATTTCTGTAAATATGTATGCCAAAAAATACGTAAAAAGGAAGTTTTATATGTTCAGTTTTGCATATTTTTGTTCATTTTTAATAATAAATTTATCATCAGCTTTCATAAATCTGAAACATAAGTTTTAAAATGTGACTATCGATAACATTTTGCACAATTCTACGTTCACTTGTAAGATACGTAAAGAGGATTTACTTAAAATATGTTAAAACAATCAAATTTGATAGCAAGGAAGATAAATACATAAATCTTGGTGACAGTATTTAATTTTATAACTCTTTAAATTGGTAGTCCGTAGTACTGGCAGAGTTCAATTAACATGTTAGCTATATAGAAACTTACGGCATGACAGTAATTAAGAAGAAAAGATAGTATATTTTATCTTATTCGCACTCACGCGGTACATACAATCAAAATTGAATCAGATATAGCGACTCTGTTCTTATTTTTTTATATTATTTATATATTCTATCCATGTACCTATATTATTCATCCGAGATTGATTCACGTTGTGAAAATAACACTTCAAACTGACATCGGCGTCAATTCACAGACAATATTCGATAGACCTCAATAGAATGAACGTTAAACAAGCCATAATCCACTTGGCTACCAATTTGGTCGAAATGACGCCAATGCGTTATATTAGAATGAACAGAGAGCTCGGTTGGCGGTCAGAGCGTGCGCAGGACTTAGAAAAATTTTGATGGAAAATTTCAACCCTATATAACACCCCTTTTTTGTTGCACCATTGCGTGGAGGGGGTAAGGGACACCAACTTTTGTCAAGGTCACTTTGCTCTGAGTTAATTCCCCGTGGAGTTAGGGGATGAAAACCGAAATTCATTACAAAGGCGTCTGCGACTTAAAAAAAGAAAATGTATTGAAAACCCCCTAGTTAGGTTAGGACTCTTAAATTATGGCAATTTGCGTTCATTTTACTTTAAAATTATCAAAAATTCTAACATATATTATCCACGATTTAGAACAGCTGATTAAATAATAGTGATTATCCGCCATTTTTAGCGTAATTTAGAGGGTTCTAGCGTTCGCTAATCATTGGATCACCAATTTTGCTTGTCAAAAGTGCCACTTGGCTAAGGTTTTGTATGAAATTGATCAAAAATGATCGATACAATATAACGTTTCGTTTCACGAATGACACTTGGCTACCAATTACAAATTCGTTTACGCTCGTATCAACAGCTTATGTCAAATCCATACATTTTGTTTTCTATTCTCCTAGCGTTGATGCCACTTGTCTTGGGGGGCTGGACTCCTTTGAAGAATAGACCAACTGCCGTTCTGCCTGACAGGTCATAAAAGGCCACCGACTGGCTATACGTGTCAGTACCATCGTGACTACTAGGTGGTAGAACTCTGCAACGATTCGACCGAGTATTTGGTACCACTGCATTACATATTGGTAAGGCAGCCGGTTGACTCTTGCATGTTGCATTGTCATCATGCTTTGATCCCGATTTTGTCCTGGTGAAACAAGAACTTTTACCAGTGATATATTTTGCACCTTGTCTTAAAATTATCGCAATTTTTTTCAACCGACAAAATATGGAGGAGGTTCCCAATTCGGCGCGTATATACGTTTTTTTTTATTTCAGACTGCCCTTCTTTATTGGAATAGCTATACCCGGGGGTGGTCTCATTTTTTAAATCCAATTATAAGTACGTAAATAAGAGATGATTGATTGTTCACTCACAGATTTTTATGTATGACCACGCATAACTTTTACAGAGTGAATCGATCTTCATAATTTTTCTTTTATTGGATAGAAATATAACCCGAGGACAGTCTCATATAACTTTTACGAAAACAGAGAATGATGTTTTTATTCCCTTACTGATTTTAATATAATGTGACCACGCATAACTTATTACAGAGTGATCCGATTTTGATAATTCTTTCATTTGATAGAAATATAACCCGAGGGTTGTCTAATATTACTTTTACGAAAACAGAGAATGATTTTCTTATTTACTTACTAATTGGAACGAAGTTCCTTATCGCGCGTTGTGAAAGGGGGCTAGACGGAAAAAATTCTTACGAAAAGTTGTCACGACACTTTTTGCTATAGTAAGCTATTGTATGCTTTGCGGCGTGCGCATGTTTCTCTGTCTGTCTCTCTCTCTGTCTCTCTTATAGAAAGCAAGCCAGATATTTTCATTTCTATTTCGCATTGAACAGTGTGGTGTCGCGACGATTATTTTTGTTGAGTGTATACAGGTTTTTTGTAAATATTAATAAAAGGAACTTCGTTCCATCCGGGTGTCCCTTGACACCTCTCAAATTTTTTTTATATATAATTACGCATAACTTTTTACAGATTGAATCGATTTTGATAATTTTTCTTTTATTGGATAAAAATATAACCCGAGGAATGTCTCATATAACTTTTACGAAAACAGAGAATGATGTTTTTATTCCCTTACTGATTTTAATACATGATCTCGCCCAACATTTTACAGAGTGATCCGATTTTAATATTTTTTTAATTTGATAGAAATATAAACCAAGGGTTGTCTGATATTACTTTTACGAAAACAGAGGATGATTTTCTTATTCACTTACTAACTTTTATATATGAACACGCATAACTTTTTACAGAGTAATCCGATTTTGATAATTCTTTTACTTGATAGAAGTATAACCTGTGGGTTTTCTAACATAACTTTTACGAAAACAGAGGATGATTTTCTTATTCACTTACCAATTTTTATATAATACCATGCATAACTTTTTACAGAGTGATCCGATTTTGGTAATTCTTCTTTTATTAGATAGAAATAGCTGATTTCGATAATTCTTCTTTTATTAAATAGTAATATAACCCGAGGGTTGTGTCATATAACTTTTACAAAAACAGAGGTGACTTTTTTATTCACTTACTGATTTTAAAATATGACCACGCATAATTTTTTAGAGAGTGATCCGACTTTGATGATTATTCTTTTATCGGATAGAAATATAGCCCAAAAGTTGTCTCATATACCTTTTACGAAAACAGAGAATGATTTTTTTAATTCACTTACTGATTTTAATAAACCACTATGCATAACTTTTTACAGAGTGATCCGATTTCGATAATTCTTCTTTTATTGGATAGAAATAGGGTTTTCTGATATAACTTTTACGAAAACTTATTCACTCATTGATTTTAATGAATGACCACGCATACATTTTCGTCGGTTCAATTGTTTTGTTAAAAATATATTATATGTGTTCTGTTTCATTCGAACACCATATGAAAGGAGGCTTGAGCTTCAGCAGTGCGGATGTATATTGTTGTTTTAAAAAGGGTTTGAAAAATCGTCTTATTAGTTTTAGATTATTGCGTGTCTGTACATGAATGGACGAATAGGCGGATGGAAGAACGAACGAATAGACAGACGGGAGAATAGACGCACGATCAGAACTGTCAACTTTCAATAACGTCATTTAAAACACGTTAATGAAGCAACGAATGTTTTGCTTAAAATTTTTATGCTCTAGATAAATTGTTCTAGTAAAGTTGTTATATCTTCTAACTTTACCTTTCCACTAGTGTAGTATATACTTTTGGGCTCGTCTTTCTATATCAGAGCTGAACAATATAGTTGGATACTATTGCGGCAGAAGGAATCGTAGGGTGGTGGTACCAGACCTGGGCGAGACCATGCAGAACTCTACCACCTAGCGGCCACGATGGTAGTGACTCTCATAGCCAATTGGTCGCCTTTTACCACCTGTCTGGCAGAACGCCAGTTGGCCTGTTCTTCAAAGGAGCCCGGACCAACACGGGGGACTACTAATACTACATGTTATGTGGTCTGTGTAAATTCACATCCCTTTTCTTTATTATTTTTAATATTCCATACCAAATGCGTTCTGTTTGCATTTGATACACGAAAACCTTAAGACAAATAACACAAGGCCGTAGATGCCACCTTATCTGCCGTATCACTTAGACGGGGGCTCCGGGCCACGGGGCCCCAGGCAACGTGCGTAACCAAAAATTAATAAAAAGTTCATAAATGGTAAAAGTCAAAAAAAGCTTTTTTTTTTCCAAAAAAATGCAAGGCGATTGTATATTTAATTTGAATTGTTGGTAAAAATTTTGGAAAAAGTGACAGATAGATAATTATGATGAATAAATATTTCTTTTAATTTTATGCGAGCTTTTTTTCTTTTGTGAGAAATCTCTACCCTTTATAAGGGCCCTCAAACAAATTTTTATACGGGACCCGCCAAAGCACGCTACGCCACTGAAATCCATATTTATTTACATATGAACTAATAAAATAGGGCATATAAATTGACTTTAAGAGATAAACATATATCCTATCCTACTAATATTATAGAGTGTACGACTAAACACCGACAGACACTACGCCGACAGACTGAACACCGACAAGATTTTACTTAGACGAGACTTTTCGCCGATAGGATGCTTCGCCAACAAGACACTTAGCCGACAGGACACTTCGCCGACAGGACACTTCACCATCAGGGCATAATATAGCATACATATATAATTAGATACTTACTTTGGAAATCGACTATGCTTTTCTTGTAATCATACAATTCATAAAAAATTAAGATCTTGCATTGGTTTTAAAAATAATAAATAATAAATAAATAAATATTCACGGGACAAAATACACTTACTGATCTAACCCCAAAGTAAACAAATATTTGCTTGTGTTATGGGTGTTAGTTAACGATACTAATACATAGAAATACATATATAAATACCAGAATATATATAATAAACACCCAAACCCGGAAATACAAACATTTATGCTCATCACACAAATGCTTGTCCCCGTCGGGGATCGAACCCGAGCCCCGTTGATTGCGTAGTCAGGGTCGCTAACCACTCGACCAACGGGGTGGTCGACAATACCTCATATGACCTCACAACAACATTAATACCTCATATGACGTTACAAAATTGTAAATTATATTATGGTACCTAATCCTCAAATATTAATTACTGTAAGATGCAGATTTAAGGGGATTTATAAAATATTTAGTTCACTAGTTAAAAAGTTATTCTTACGGACATGTTTCTATTACAGTTCAGTACGACCACAGCAAGCTTATTTCAGGGCGCGGCTTATTTTAACAAGCGGATTTAAGGGGTTTAAATCCACATCTTACAATAGTTAATGTTTGAGGATTAGTATACGTTACAATTTTATAATGTCATATAAGGTATCAATGTTGTTAAACTAAAAACCAATGCAAGATCTTCATTTTTATGAATTATATGATAACAAGAAAAGCATAATCGATTTGCAAAGCAACTATCTAATTTTGTATGTATATATGTTATATTATGCCTTGACCTATCCTGTCGGCGAAGTGTCCTGTCGGCGAAGCGCCCTGTCAGCGAAGAGTCTCGTCGAAGTAAAGTCTTGTCGGTGTTCAGTCTGTCGACGTAGTGTCTGTCGGTGTTTAGTCGTACACTCAATATTATATATCCAAAAGTTTATTTTGTACGGAAGAATGTTTATTACTCTTTCATGGAAAACAGGCTGGACCAATTTGGGTGAAATTTGGCACACATATACGTTATGACCTAGAATAGCACATAGAGTCCACTTTTTATCCGAAAAAAATAAGTTGTTCCCGTGAAATTCACCAAAAACTGTTATCATGCAGCGAGCTACAGGGCGCGGCTAGTTTTTTCATAAAACAATTAACATGCTCTCTGAAGTCTATCCTGGGAATAAAAGTATGATCTCATTATGTTTTTTAAAATCTTTTCTAAGACTTATATTTCAGTTTTATATTAGTTTTTGTAACTCTTATGGTCAGTATAATATTATAAATACCTGGAAGAATGACAGGGGCGGATTGGTCATCATAATCGTAATGCAAGCAAACGGGATACACAAGGAAATTTATATAGGTATATCTATGTATTTATTTTTAGTTAATTTCATGTGCAAATTACAATTTGCTATTATTATTATTGTTTATCATAATTATATTATGTATTATGTTGGCTGCGCTAAATATATCACCCGCGGACCGCAGTTTGACGCCCACTGCAGTGACGCGTCAAGGCCCTTCGCGAAGCAGTCGGGATATCGCGATAGCATGAACCTTCGCCGTAGCCCGATATATGTAGCTGTACCCTTACAATATTAATATACATGATCAACTTGTAAATTTAACAATTTGTGAACTAACCGTGGAGTGGGGCATTGGTGACTTGTAACACAGGTCTCGAACCTATAACAGGCAGCAGTCTCTCACAAAACAGGTACACCACTTATCACTAAAACTTTTGTTGTTTATATTATTAATATTATTAAGGTACCTTTGTGAGAGAAAATAAACACTTTTTAATATTTTTTAATTTAAATTTAATTCTTTACAGGGATCCTGGACCAACACGGGGAGCACTACAAATGTCATATATCAGTGCATAAAATAATGTCATATATCAGTGCATAAAATAATGTCATATATCAGTGCATAAAATAATGTCATATATCAGTGCATAAAATAATGTCATATATCAGTGCATAAAATAATGTCATATATCAGTGCATAAAATAATGTCATATATCAGTGCATAAAATAATGTCATATATCAGTGCATAAAATAATGTCATATATCAGTGCATAAAATAATGTCATATATCAGTGCATAAAATAATATCATATATCAGTGCATAAAATTTGTCCACATTCCTAATATAATTTGAAATAATATTTTAGATGACATCATAGAAATCATCAAAACAAAGAGTATACAATCAGTACGTCATCAAAACGTCATGCGGCAACTGCACAGAGAAAGAAAAAATGAAGTATTATATTCAGCACATTGACACGGCGATACATCGAATTTCCCTGGATTGTTAACGTTTTTTAAACCAAAATTGAAATAGTCTTCAATTTATGTATATATTGAATATAGGTATTATTAATTTAAAAAGAAATACCTTACCTAAATTACCTCAATTGTTTTTTTTACGTTGTGGTAGTAACAGTGTTTTTTAATTCATCCAAATTCCGTTGATAAATAGGCCAACTGCTGTTCTGCCAGGCAGGTCGTAAAAGGCGACTGATTGGCTATGCTAGTTACTATCATAGTGGCTACTATGTGGTAGAGTTCTACATTGTCCCGCCCGGGTTTGTTATCACCGGCTTACCCATTCCTACCACTATAGCGTCGATAGCGTCACTGTCACGTTCCCGTTTGGAGGGTGAGGTAGGCGATAAATTTATGCATCTGGTAATAGCAAGATAGCAACACACCATTAACATCTTTGGTGTCTATAAGGGATTGTAGTCTCCGGAGACCCATCTCTTTGTTTACTATCTTATGAAATAAAAAAAAACAATAATAAGGACTTAAGAATGTTATCTAACAGTATAATAATACTACAGCCTTTAAAGTGTTATAAAAAGCAAACCTTTGTAGGTATACATACATAATATGTCTGTCTCACAGATCACATCTATATTAGTTACTAGCTGTTGCCAGCGACTTTGTCCGCGCGGACTTCGTTTACTCCGCACTGCTCATCCTCCGTAGTTGATAGCGTGATAATATGTAGCCAATATGTTGACCCGACCTGCTAGTAATATTCATGCAAAATTTGAAGTAAATCCATGCAGTACCTTTTGAGTTTACCCCGGACATACATACAGACAAACGGACAAACTGACGAAAATTCTAAAACCTATATTTTTGGCTTCGATATCCATTGTAAATCACGCTCCAAGTATTCTTTTAAAAAATATTCAATGTACAGTTTTTACTTTTCTATGGTTTTATTATATGTATAGATTAATTTTAATTAAGTAATTAATTCATATTATAAATGCGAAAGTTTGAATGTTTGGATGGATGTTTGTTACTCAATCACGCAAAAACTACTGAACGGATTTGAATGAAATTTGGCACACACGCAGATGATGACATGGAATAGCACATAGACTATTTGTTGTCCCGGAAAAATTAGACGATCCCGCGGGATTCGCCAAAAACTTTTATAATGCAGCGGGCTGCACGGTGCAGCTAGTGAAAAATATAATAAAAAGATAATCATAATAATTCTTTACTACATAATAAATCTCAACGAAGTTAGTGTAGTAATATTCAATAAATATGGTCACCGCTCCGTAAACAGTGCAGCATTAACAAGTCTAGTCACGAGTTCGGGAAATCACTGTTTGTAAGCAATAAGCATCAATGCGCAGGTGTCCGTTTTATTGGACACTTAAGTTAAAACTTTAAGAACCTGTTTTTAGGGTTCCGTACCAAAGGGTAAAACGGGACCCTATTACTTAGACTTCGCTGTCCATCCGTCTGTCACTACGATGTATCTCATGAACCGTGGCAGTTAGTTGGAACTTGCACAGGTGATGTATTTCTATTGCCGCTATAATGCTGCGGCCGCACTTGCGCGTCACAAAGCTTCGCGCAATGACGCGATACATACAGACGTAACCGGCTACTATCGGGTATCGTCGCAAACATTCAGACTGCGTGTGTCTCGTAACGTGGTTGATGTTACTTCAAAGGATTTTATCGCGCTAATAATTTCGGGACCATACACGCAGGTGCGGTCTAAGGGTAATAAGAAGTACTAAAGACAAAATAAATTAAATATTTGATGAGGGCTCCCATACAACAAACGTGATTTATTACCGTTTCTTATAGATTATGTTTTTTTATAATATTCGTTACATATAATATTTAATTTATTGCACAAATTATTACTGTCAATAATCTGAGACGTGGGAAGAAAGAAACATGTTATTTCGATAGTCTGAATACATACCACGTGAATAAGCGCACGTTTGCTTGGTATACATTTTAATTGCGGGAGTGCGAATGCTTAGCAGTAGCGAGTAATATTGCGAGTAGTCACTAGTCAGTGCGAGTTGTGTCCAATACTGTTTAGCCACCATGATTAGTACATTAAGCTTCAGGCGTCAAAACATGAATGAACCAATTCAATAACACTAAACACTTATCAATAAAGAATAAAAAATGTCTAAACGTGTTTAGGGCTCGGCAAGCCACGAGTCAGCGGTAGGAAGGGCGCGTAGGGCATGGTTACTCGCAAAAAATACAACACGCTTCTATTTATTTTCCTACGCTGATTACGAATCACTCGCACAAATCATCGATTGTTCACACGTATTTTTTGCTTAACACTAAGCACCATCAAAGTGAAGCCTAGCCTTTTATCGGCTACTCTACATATGTAGGTACGATAACAATGTTGTGTGGCGGCAGGAATATGCAGACAGATTGTACCCAAGTGACTTCACAAGACTGTACAATGTACATTAATTAATTTAATTTATTTATTAAGCTATTGCATAGCTTATATCGCGGACCTTGAGCGTGGAGACCGAATCCAAAAATTCCGTAACGAAAAAACCTAACACCCCCCACTCCGACCGGCACAGCGGTGATACTTTTTAGTTTTCCCATCTATCGATAAATACCAGAACTTTTAATGACTTTTTGAAATATCACGCATGTCTCTTTAGTTCAGCAACCCGCCGTAATCAGCTGTTTGTGAGAAAGTATATAGGTGTATAGGTATTTATCATCTACGTACAACAGTGAATATCTGTACTCGTATAATTTGTGTACAAAGTTCTTTAAAAATGTATAAACAAAGAAAAAAAAATACTGTATAAATAAAATAAATATATAATTGTAAATGCATAAGTTGATAAAAAATGCTATGCAATAGCTTTACCGCGGCAGTCTCCGAGTGCCACACGTCTTTTTTTATTTAATTTAATTAATTAACTTATTTAATTAATTTAATTTAATTAACTAACTTAATTTTATGCAAAAACAGTTATGGTAACTGTTGTTTTGTTGTAATTTACTGTTTTCGCATGTATTTTGCAATTTCTATGTTTCATGGATTTCATTTTTTTTTTAATTGTAAATATAAGATGACAAATTACAATTTTCGAGTAATTAAAGTGTAAATTTTAATAAATAGCTTAAAATTTTACATAATGATCAATTAATAATTTTCAAATTTGAGTTCTTTTAACCTAGTAAACGTTTTATATGACGATAGTGGAATCCTGTTCAAAAACAGTATTACGCTTTTATGTTTTGTATCAAATTTAGGCTACTGACTCAACCTTAAAGCATTTAATTTTATGCAAAAACAGTTATGGTAACTGTTGTTTTGTTGTAAAGAAAATATTAAAGGAGAAAGGATGCCGCGCCGTATATTGGCTGTAGTCTCAGAGTTGTTGCTGTATTTTTGTTTGCAATGTTTAATTATATTAATTAATTTTAAAAATTAAACTGTAAAATTACGATATACATTTTACGATACAGTTATATATGTATAGATAAAACGAAAATTGGGTAAGGTTGGTGGGATGAAATTGGCTAGATGAGTAAGTGGGAAAATAGGTAAATGGATAGGTGAGTGTTTAGGTAGGTTGGTGAGTAAATGAATGATTAGGTAGATAGGTAGGTACAATAGTTAAGTCAAAAGATAGGTAAATGTGTCAGTAAGCCTTGGATTTCGTGCATGTCAGAGATCCCCCAACCATAAAAGTTTTTAATATTATTTTCAACTATTTATTTATCTAAGTTCAATCAAAGATTAACTCTAATTGTAGCATGATCTCTTGGAATATATTACAGTCGTATTTTGATTGCTACTGCTTATCGATGTTTACCTGCTTAGAGAAAGTTTTCGATTGATTCTGCGGATGGTTTCGTTTTTTTTTTCTTTTTAATTGTGATTATTTGTAAATATATATTTTTTCTATCAGCTAATCTTAAGCATATTATGTTAACTTTGGATAATTAATAATCTATTTAAATTACCCAATATCATTTTAATTTAATTGCTTTTGCCGTCTATCAAGGGCAACAATTAAAATATATCATGCAAAAATAGCAATTTCATATTTATTGATGATCAAGTTCTTAGTTTAATTTCGGTTTAGAATGAACTAAATAGACCGGGATCGATCTTTCAGAAATTAATCAAAAACAAAAGAAATTATAGTACGATGAAACCCACTGCAAATGGAATAAAATAAAGCTTTTGTATTTATTTTTATTTTCAATTTTCAGCAAAAATTTACCATGGTATTGTATATTTTTTTGATACCATCAAAAAGTAGAGATTCCAAAGAAAAAAACTAATACCGATTTTTTAAAAACATTAGATATTTTAACGGGTGAATTTTCAACTCACCCGAATACGGAGAAAAAATTAATTTTTAAAATAAAAAAATTACAGTGTATTTGGAATATAAAAAGAAACTTTTTACCAAGTTTCGTGAAAAAAAAACTATGTTTGTAGGACACAAAAATAAAAAAAAAAACAAAAAGTCAGTTTTTCAAATTTTTCGCATTATTTTGAGGTTATATTAAAAAAAGTGCGAATACAAAAGTTGTAGATCTTCTTATTGTCTACAACTTTACCATCATTTTTTTTTTCTAAGAACTGGCACTTTTGCGCCGAAAATTATGATAGTCCGTTTCCCCCCTTCAAAGTCCCTGAAGTCGAATCCATTTGCAATGAGTTTTATCCTTCTATAATTTTCTTTTTTTTTTTCTTCGTAAAATAGTAGGTTTAGTGTGATTTCAAGTTGTTTTTAAAACTAACATAACTTATAACTTAAATATATTAAATTTAAATACGCACAATAAGCTTATTTGACCTAAACTATCACTACTTTCTTTGATCCGAGCAAGGTGTATTTTGTATTCGGCCCGTTACGCCGACCGCTGCATTGTAAACCAGGGTTGCTACTTGACTAGTAAATGAACTCCTGGAAAGAACAAAAATAAAACAAATATCATCACACTATAGGCATCTTTGGTGTTTATAAGCGATGGTTGCCTGTTTCCATCAATAGAGCCATCTGCTTGTTTGGTATCCTAACATGTATAAAAAATGTAATATCTATAATATCATTTATTTAATTATCTTTAGCCCAAAAAATATTACTACTGTGAATACTTTCTAAAAAACAACACGTACAATAAAATGTATCAACTAACTAATTTGTGTACTAATTCGTGTATTAAATACGCTACTGCCTGGGTAAGCCTTGTTTAGACTTTGTTTTATATCCGTGGCAACCCTATTGAGGACTGGTTTGGAGAAATGTTTACACCCGACTGCTTATAACGGAGAGACAACATATCGACTCAAGCAGTCCAACTTCGAGGACTTTCTTTTATTGTAAGTACTATTTTTATACTTAATTGAGTATTTTAGTTGCTTTTCCTTCCTAATGCAAACTTATTTTTGATACCTTAGGTACTTAAAATATATTGAATAGATGAGTAGGTTATTAATTATTATGCTATTAATAGTTCTGTTTTATTTGTGTCACATTTGTTTAGTTTGATAGTTTCATATTCACTTTTAAATAATAAATATTTAGATGTATTTTAATAAAATAAATATTTATTTTAAATTAAATCTATAAATATCGGCTCATTATCTTCCGATACTCCGATAGCATATGCTGAGAATGAGGTTCTAAGTTCAAATCCTGGGTTTAATAACTAATTCTGAGAGAATATTTGATTTTTTCTATAAAAATATGAATTATCTGACACTATACAGCTACGAATATAATATTATGTGTACTTTTCTTGATTAAACGATTGATTGGATACCTGTCATATCAAGGCACATAAAGTAATATAAGTGATGTCAAGGATACGAAAAATAGAATTTAACGAGTCACACAAGTATAACCCCTAAAACTTATATTAGACCTAATTGGATTTATTTTCTCTATAGTTAGATTTTTTGACCGCCCCGTTTGTTGAGTGGTTAGCGAACCTAACTACGAATCGAAGGGGCTTCGATTCGATTTCCGAAACGGACAAACATTTGTGTGATGAGCGTAGATGTTTGTATTTCTGGGTTTGGGTATTTGTTATGTATATAACAGTATTTGTATATGTATTTCTATGTGTTAGTATCGTTAACTAGCATCCATAACACAAGCAAATAAATTGCTTACTTTAGTTTAGTAGGGTCAATTCGTGTAATTTGTTCAGCGATATTTATTTATTATTGTTTATTTTATTATTTATTTATTTATTATTTATTATTGTTTATTTTAAAAATATTATTTAGAATAAATTTTGTCTTGAAAGTATTGCGTAGAAAGTTTATTATTATAATTATTTATAATTTTTATAATAATAAAATAGATATGTATCAAGCATTTTTACTGGATATTATTAGAAGTATGAGAAATTAGAAGCATAGAAATTTAACAATGAATTTATAACGATTAGCACGTTATAAATTCATTGGTAAATTTCTAGATTATAAACTTGTTTTTTTTAACCAGGGAGTGCTTAGAAAAACAACTTTTTCCAAAATATGATAAGTTTTTTTTTAAATTGATATAAAATTCAATGATTACAAAAAACAACTGATTTAATGTATTCAATTATCTTAATATTATTACAAGAACACACAATTAACACATCATTTTAACAAATTAAGCATTTTAACCTTCCTCATAAATCACATTTCGTTATTATAATCTTTTATACAAATTGTCATAATTTATCTTTGACTCCGGGTATTCAACTATCTCTTTGTCACTTTTCATCAAAATTGTTAAGCCATGAAGCATAATAACTAAGTAGACAGATAGACGTACAGACTTTCGCATTTGTAATATTAAGTATGGAAACATGAAATAATAAGACTCATAGACCTCGTTGTTTGAGTGGTTAGTGAACCTAACTGCAAATCGATGGGTTCGATTCCCGACACGGACAAACATTTGTGTGATGAGCATAGGTGTATGTATTTCTGTGATTGAGCGTTTTGTTATGTGCGTTTCAGTATTTATATAGGTTTTTATATCTATGTATTAGTACCGGTGAATAACACCCATAACGAGCAAATAAATTGCTAACTACTTAGTTTAGGGTTATATCAATTCGTGTAATTTGTCCAGTAATATTTATTATTTACTAGCTGAAGCGTGCAGCCCGCTGCATTATAAAAGTTTTTGGTAAATCCCGCGGGATTACCTATTTTTTCTGGAATAAAAAGTGGCATATGTGCTATTCCAGATCATCATCTACCTGTGTTCCAAATTTCATTTAAATAAATAAATATTCACGGGACAAATTACACTTACTGATCTAACTCCAAAGTAAGCAAATTATTTGCTTGTGTTATGGGTGCTAGTCAACGATACTAATACATAGAAATACATATATAAATACTAGAATATATTTAATAAACACCCAAACCCGGAAATACAAACATTTATGCTCATCACACAAATGCTTTTCCCCGTCGGGGATCGAACCCGAGCCCCGTTGATTGCGTAGTCAGGGTCGCTAGCCACTCGACCAACGGGGCGGTAAATCCATTCAGTAATATTTGCGGGACTGAGTAAATAAATGGAGTAGTAGTAGTAAATAATAAGAGAAAATAATTCCAATTAGGACTAATATAAGTTTTAGGGGTTATACTTGCGTGACTCGTTAAATTCTATTTTTCGTATCCTTGACATCACTTATATTACTTTATGTACTTAATCTAGAATAGTATATTATATTCGTAGTATGTATATGGGCGTGAAGATACTGTATAGTGTCAGACAATTTATAGTTTCATAGAAAAATCAAATATTCAACCCAGAATTTGAACTTAGAACCTCATTCTCAGCATAGACGGCATTAGGAAGAGAACGTGTCGCCATACATATGAACAAACACAGAACTCAGAAATCAGAAATACTTTATTCAATAAAACTTTTTACAAGTTATTTTGACACGTCAACATACTTTTTTTAAAACTACTATCGGATCGGAAACGCGGTCACACACTGAGAAGATCCGGCGGAAGAAACTCAGCGGGCTTGTCTTTTTTTTCATATCATTGATTTTTTTACGTTATCACAATATTACAAAAAATATATATGAGATCGGTATGAGGAGCAATTAATCCCAGGCTTTTTTGTCTTCTAAATAATCTGAGATTTTATAATATCCTTTTTTTACGCAGTTTCGTTTTAACACATTTTTTTAATTTATTGACTGGTAGATCTCTTATAGTTTCGGGAAGTTTATTGTAAAAGCGTATACATTGCCCCATAAAAGAGTTACTTATTCTGTTGAGACGAGATGCATGCACAACAAGATTGTTTTTGTTCCTTGTATTAAGTGAGTGTACGTCACCTTTTTTTTAAAAAAGCAAATATTTTTACGAACGTTCATCAAGTTCTCAAATATATATTGGGAGATAATAGTTAGAATATTGATTTCTTTGAATTTTTCTCTCAGGGAAACCCTCGGGCTAAGATTGTAAATTACCCTAATAGCTCTTTTCTGCAATACACTCCTAAAATGTCATAGGTACATTCAAAAATTTCATACATTTGTAGGTTATATTGTGAAAAAATAGAAATGAACCATGTTATACTGTTTTATCGTATCGAATGAGATGACAAGGTTTAAAAATTACCCTTGAAATTATTTTATTTGTAAGTAGTATAATTCTGTTTTTTTTTTTTATATCATAAAATAGTAAACAAGCAGGTGGGTCTCCTGATGGAAAGAGTCAACTGTCGCCTATAGAAACCATAGGTGTTAATGGTGCGTTGCTGACTTGTGGCGAGGTCTAATGCCACATGCATAAGTTTACCGGCTACCTTACCCTCCAAACCGGAACACAACAGTCACAAGCACTGGCGCTATTGCAGCAGGAATAGGTAAGGCGGTAGTACCAGACCCGGGCGAGACAATGCAGAACTCTACGATCTAGTACTCATAGCCACGGTGGTAGTGACTAGCAATCGCTCGCCGTTTACGACCTGCCTGGCAGAACGGCAGCCCGAGACCAACACTGGGAAAGTTTGAATTTCTGTATGTAATTGCAAGCTACACTGACAAACTAAGAAATTGTCTTTAAAGGCGTATCCATTTAATTCGTAGATATCACTGCTTTACCTACTCTTGCCACAATGCCGTCGATGCTAATTCTCTCCGGTCGTGGTTTAAAGAGTAAGGTAGCCGGTAAACTTATACATGTGATATTAAATATCTATCATATGAATAAAAATCATACAGCTATATATGAAAGCTATATAGAAATGCAGTCTGGAGTTCTCTCCTCTGTTGTCTGGCATTTGTTAAAGATGACCGATTGGTCATATGTGTCACTTACGTAGAATTACTTGGAGGTAGAGTTCGTCTCGACAGGGGTCAGTATTATCGTCTTTACTGACTTAAATGGGTCCAGCCAATCGGTCGCTTTTTACGACCCGCCTGGCAGAACGGCAGTTGGTCTATTATTCAAAGGAGCCCAGAACCAACACCGGTAAACTTATACATGTGATATTAAATATCTGTCATATGAATAAAAATCATACATCTATATATAGATACATACATATATAGGTACGTACCAAACAGTGTATATCGAACAAACATAAATGCCGACAGGTCCGGCAGCGGCCTTTTGTTTTTCTGTATACATTTATATATGAATATATAATGAAATGCAGCCTGGACTTCTTCCTCTGCTGTCTGGCATTTGTTAAAGTTGAAAGATTGGTCATATGTGTCACTTACGTAGAATTACTTGGAGGTAGAGTTCGTCTCGACAGGGGTCAGTATTATTGTCTTTACTGACTTGCATTAGCGTAAGTGCTTATAATTATGTTGTTCTACTTTGAAGGGTAAACTAGCCGCTTAACTTATGCATGTGACAGAGATTTGAGCACATAATTTGTATGTTACTGCCTTTGCTTCCGACGAGGAAGAAAGTGTGGTGGAAATGAATGGACTATTGTGCCGCTGTGGTCTTCTCAAATTTCAGACCTTGGATAATTTTGCTCCATTCCTTACACTACCTTTCATTTCTGTTGCAACACAGCAGTTGCATATAACATTTCGCGGAAAATTTGCAAATTAAATACCATAGTTGCTTCTTTAAATTATGGATTTCCGTAAAGTAACGTCTGAATTTATTAAATATAGATTTATTTTATAGAATTTTTTACCCATACTTTTAGTCAGAGAATGCGTAATTTACCATTAAAGCAAATAATGGTATCTTTTTAATTGAATCATTATTATTTATAAATATGTATAATAAAATATGTTCTGTAACATTCACACAGATAATAATTGACCATGCCTTGTTTGTGGTCATTATAGCCTTTAGTATTTATCTTAGAGAATGTCCTTGCACAGAGCGTGTGTATAATATAATTTATTATCCCACAAAATAACAGATATATCCAATTGATACTTTGAGCCCCTTAGTAACTGCAAATCACTTGATTGATAACATTGCATCTTGCAAATAAGCTAAACATTTTCAAAAATGTAACGTTATTACGTTATTACGTATTCAGAAACAACAATATCATTATGAAAAATAATTTGATAATGTGCATTTCTATTGGCGTTCAGAGATGTAATGCCATAAGTGTACCGGCTACCTTACCCTTAATCAGACCTACACCTCACACGATGGTAAGAAATATTTGTAGGTTCAGATCCCTTTAAAAGAACAGATCGTAAAAGGTTAGCAATTATATGGTGACAAACGCGTCTTTTTTAAAATTTCTTTACTCTTCAGGTATTCAGAAACAACAATATCATTATGACAAATAATTTGGTAATGTGCATTTCTATTCGCGTTCAGAGATGTAATGCATTAAGTGTACCGGCTACCTTACCTTTAATCAGACCTACACCTCTCACGATGGTAAGAAATATTTGTAGGTTCAGGTCCCTTTAAAAGAACAAATCGTAAAAGGTTAGCAATTATGTGGTGATAAACGCGTCTTTTTTTAAATTTCTTTACTCCTCAGGTATTCAGAAACAACAATATCATTATGACAAATAATTTGGTAAAGTGCATTTCTATTTGCGTTCAGAGATGTAATGCCATAAGTGTACCGGCTACCCTACCCTCAATCAGAACTACACCTCACACGATGGTAAGAAATATTTGTAGATTCAGGTTCCTTCAAAAGAAGAGATCATAAAAGGTGAGCAAATATGTGGTGATAAATGTAACTCCACATGCATAAGTTAAGCGGCTAGTTTACCCTTCAAAGTAGAACAACATAATTATAAGCACTTACGCTAATGCAAGTCAGTAAAGACAATAATACTGACCCCTGTCGAGACGAGCTCTACCTCCAAGTAATTCTACGTAAGTGACACATATGACCAATTTTTCAACTTTAACAAATGCCAGACAGCACAGGGAGAAGTTCAGGCTGCATTTCATTATATATTCATATACAAATGTATACAGAAAAACAAAAGGCCGCTGCCGGATCTGTCTGCATTTATGTTTGTTCGATATAAACTGTATGGTACGTACCTATATATGTATGTATCTATATATAGATGTATGATTTTTATTCATATGACAGATATTTAATATCACATGTATAAGTTTACCGGTGTTGGTTATGGGCTCCTTTAAAGAATGGACCAACTGCCGTTCTGCCAGGCAGATCGTAAAAAGCGATCGATTGGCTATGCTAGTCACTACAATCGTGGCTACTAGGTGGTAGAGTTCCGCATGGTCTCGCCCGGATCTGGCACCACCGCTTTACTTATTCCGCCGCAATAGCGTCAGTGCTTGTCGCTGTCGTGTTCCGGTTTGGAGGGTAAGGTAGCCGGAAAACTTATGCATGTGGTATTAGACCTCGCCACAAGATAGCAACACACCTTTAACATCTTTGGTGTCTATAGGCGATGGTTAACTCTTTCTATCAGGAGACCCATCTGCTTGTTTGCTATGTTATGGTATGTATATATAAAAAAAAGAAATTTTTAAACGTTGTCATCTCATTCGGTACGATAAATGTTTCATCTCTATTTTTTCACAATATGAAATAACCTACAAATGTTTGAAATTTTTGACAGTAATAGGAGCGTTTGCTCATATGTACGGCGACACGTTTTCTTCCCAATGCCGTCTCTATTAGTATTCATGTAGTCTGCGGTGATTCAAATTCAGGCGAGACCATGCTAAACTCTACCGCCTGGTTAGGGGTCATGTTATTTTTATTTTATAAGATAGCAAACAGACAAAAGAAGTCCTGCTCCACATATATCAATTCAGATATATATTTTTTTATGTTATATGATAGCAAACAAGCAGATGGGTCTCCTAATGGAAAGAGTCAACCATCGCCTATAGACACCAAAGGTGTTAATGGTGCGTTGTTATCTTGTGGCGAGGTCTAATGCCACATGCATAAGTTAACCGGCTACCTTACCCTCCAAACCGGAACACGACAGCGACAAGCACTGACGTTATTGCGACATTAATACGTAAGGCCGTGGTACCAGACCCGGGCGTGACAATGCAGAACTCTCCGACCTCGTAGCCACGATGGTAGTGACTCGCATAGCCATTCGGTCGCCTTTTACGACCTGCCTGGCAGAACGGCAGTTGGTCTATTCTTCAAAGGAGCCCGGAACCAACACGGAGATATCCATTAAAAACCAATAATGATATTACTATAATTTATTATAATCTAAGCTGTTTACATATGTTCAGACATAATGAGCCGTGTAATTGCGTTAGTTTCTGCTCTGTTATTTATTCAATGATTCTCGGATACACATTGATTAATGTTTGTTTTCCGAGATATTTATTGTTATTGTATATCAGTATAAATATATCTATAATGCCTACATTTGTCGAAAAAGGAAAACATTCGTGAAATATTTTCCTTATTATTCCTGCCGCAATAGCGTCTATGTTTGTCAGTGTCGTGTTGCGGTATGGAGGGTAAGGTAGCCGGTAAATTTACGCATATGGCATTAATTAATACCTTACCACAAAGATAACAACACACCATTATTTTCTCCAGTGTCAATAGACGATGATTTTCTCTTTTCACCAAGAGATCCTTCTGCCACTATATAAAAATAATATAAATGCATAATTAACGAACTCTGATGGAATTTGACCATACCTCTAACTTTACTTTCACTGTTTCATCTCTGATCAGACTCCGTTCGAACATCCATTCTACATACATACATATCTTCACGCCAGATCCCTTACGGGGTAGGCAGAGAGAACCGCGTGCCATACATCACGATCCTTGCAGGCTTGTCTCGCTTCCTCCACGTTTATCACTCTTTTTATACACGCACGCCGGTTGCAAAGGCTCTTAACACCACCTTTGGACAGTACTCGATGAATCTGATCATGGTATGTCAGTCTTGGTCTTCCCCGTCCCTACATCCTTCCACATTCGCATTGTATATCTGTTTTGTTAACCTTTCATCTATCATTCTTTCTACATGTCCGAACCAAAGGAGCATTTCCGAAACCCTTTCTCATCTTTACACCGACACTTTCTTTCAAGCCTAATCTCTCTCTCACTTCCACATTACGAAGCCGGTCCGCGAGTGTTACACTACATATTTTTCTTAGCAATTTTGTCTCGGCCGCGTTGTTACATAAAATGTAATATATACAAAATGATCGTTCTCGTGATCGATGATACACAATCAGTGTGCCAAAAACGCCCTCCAAAAATGAGCGCACAATTTTAAATTGTGCGCTCATTTTTGGAATTTTTTCAAATAAAATTCTCAATTCTCAATTTCAGAAAAACTCATTTTTCAAATAGAAGCCCGTCGGTCGCGACGCTGTCAATTTTATTTCTTTTCGTACATTGCTTTGTAAAAACAACTATAAGTCTTGCACTTGAGGTTGGGTATGCAAAGACATATGTTTTTGCCATATCTATAACTACTTAAATGAAATTAGGAATACTTTTGAGTGTCAGTTTTGTTCGGGACTGTGCATTTAAGGTTTTTTATGTCAATGTTCTATACAAACAAAGTTTACTCTTAGAAATGAAAACCCACTGAACGACTCTAATAATGCGTAACTTAATATTACTAAACCTGTATCCATTAATGTGGAAGGCTGCAGATACACGGGGAGACCAAGAGTAACATTTAACGATCTAGTTACTCGGAAGGTGTCTGTACTGTTCACCGTGCTAAGCAAGTAAAGTCGGTTGCAAGTAGTAGTCCGACTGTATTCGATACGGAATTGTCTCCTCTGAGCAAGTGGGCTCATATACTTGTTACAGTAACGTTTTATGTCCTTAGGCCCTAGGTCCCTACAACCCTAGCCCTAATATAAGGTATAAATATTCCTTCCTATATTAAATGCTCCTATTTCCAGAATACACACGATTTAACGATCCACGAGCATTTTCACAGGTTTGTAATTTCGATTTGTGAAACAGCAAAATAGCTAATTTAAATAATGAAGTATTAGGTAAACCTCGTGCTAATATTAGGAGTAGGTATCATTAATCAACTGATACCAATACCTAAGTTTTATCTTAGTATATGAAGGCCTTCCTTTTGACTTCTCTTTTAATATAGCTGTATTAGAAAGAGAGGATGACACCTCAGAAGGTGACAGCAATGTTTAAGATTTTGTTTCAAGTATTAGAACTGTCGGTTTCTCGCATATTTGCATGTATCATTAGTATATTATAAATATTGTTATTTTATAGAACAGAAAATACACTTTTTTATTGTCGCTGGAAAATCATAAAATCATACATACATCTCTCTATCAATGGGTTGGTGTATATAATACTATTTCACTTCACATGTGGAGATGATAAACAGATACTTTTTTTAGTCAGGAATCGAACTCGAGCCTCAACGATTATTAATAGTCAATCCAGAAAAACACATTAGTGTTGATTACATCATTTATTATCCTCCATTTACATGCGATTATTCTCAATTCTTATTTCAAGTAGTTTTCGATAGTTTCAACATAATCAAATATTCTTATCCATTGTATTACATTACATTAAACATAACGACTTACTTATTTGACAAGTATCAAATATGGAACCGTTCTTGTGGACTGCCACATGAGGAATCATAAATAATCATAATTTATAATATCATATTATAATAATCATAATTTATACATAAATAATCTGTATGAGTAATGGCAAAAATGAATATCTTACCCCCGCCAACCATTAGGTTAAGGCGGGATTCTAATCACGCCACCATCAGGTGAAAATTGGCGCGGTTTAGTTTAAATTTTAACGGCTTCACCGTTAAAATTTAAACGTCTGTTATTATTAAAATATTAGTTAATATATTTACATAATAAATCATATGCATTTACACACATTTATTAAAAATATCTTTACACGATGGAGTAATGACTACGCCGCTATCAGTTACATGCTAATAACGTATAATGTTCAACCAAAATTTATGGAAATTGATGTGCTTCTAGTACGTTACATTTAAAAAAAATGTTTATATTAAAATCTTATTTATTTTTTCCAGATTGCCATGAGAAATCTAGTAATATTTGTGCTGACGGTGGTGGTGACCTGCACAGCACAGCAGCACTTCCTCAACCGCTACGACAATTTCAACGCTGACATCATCATACAAAATGAGAAGATACTACTCGCCTATTACAAATGTGTTATGGACAAGGGACCGTGTACTAAGGATGGAAACAAGTTTAAACGTAAGTTGCTGATAAAAGGTATTACTAATGAATCTATTTGAGCATAACCTATTGCGTGTAGATTACCGTTTATTCTATTGCGTCAACAACGACGAAGTAATGTTTGAAAATAAAAGAGATAGAGTGAGTCCAAATTTTAGGGCATAAACAAACTTTTTTGTTAATAACACCGTTGATTTTTATTTCACATCATATGGTAGAAAAAAGAAAACTGGTCTCTTTGAAGTGATTTTTGGTAATACACGAGGCAGATTGAGCACAAATTTAAGGGCATACACAATTTTGTTTATTAATAAGAATGTAATTTTTATTTCATATAATAGCATTGAAAAAAATGGGTCTATTCGTGGAAAAAGATAACGATCGCATATTTTACACACCAAGATGATACAATATTACACGAAACACGCATTTATTATTATAACTGCATCTTTATCTTTGGCACATCGATGTAAAATTGAAAGATTTTGCTTCTTTTTTTCAAGTATTATTGCTTATATCGCAAACACAAATACGCAATGTATAACTCATTTGTACACTCAACATGTAGGCCTTTGAGATGGCGTACAGCCGATGCATGTGATTAAAAAAAGGGAAGCCTTATACGGTCTAAGAATAGGCTCTTTGTAGTGCGATGCTATGATGCAGCGATAAAATGTTGCATGAACAAGTTTACCGCTTATTTTATCTGCCAAAGTTGAACACGTTAGTGATACACTGATGCTATTGCAATAAGAAAATGTAAGGTGAATCGATGCATATCATCTTATGCATCGATTCACCTTACAGACACGATGATAGAGATACTTATAATCGATTGTTCATAATTTACGAACTGCCTGAGAAGAAGATACGAAAAATAAATGAATAAATATCGCTGAACGAAATATATGAATTAATCAAACCCCAAAGTGACGTTAGTCAGCGATACCTATAAATAAAAAATTACCATAAATCTTAAATAATACACTGATATTATAAAAAAGAAATATTTAATTTTTAGTAAGTTTGTAAGTGATAAATTGAAAACTAACTTAACCAATTTTAGTTCACCTACGGAAAATTATATTATTCCGGAATAACTAAGATTTACTTTTTACCTGAAAAGAAATTAGTGTACATGGATCACATTAGTCATTGGCAACAGCTCGTATTTAATAAACAGCAAATCCAGAAATACAAACATCTTATGACACAAATATTTGTCCCTGAAAGGAATTAAACCTAAGTACCATCGATTACGCTTAAAATTCGAGTCGATTAGATAGTAGTACGCTATTTTGTGTAAGGCTTATCAATACAAATTTAGACAATACAAATGTAGAGACGACAGACAATATAATCTACGTGTTATGTCTGCTCATTAGTTTTATCGGTTTGATTTATGGAAAAGTTCATATGATTAAGTATTTACTATACAGGTTTACCATAGCTGAGAAATTCATTTATAATAATTAATATCTTTGTTTATAACTCGAAAACGAGTTTCTTTATAATGTTTTACTTCACATGTTAATCATCAGACAATACTTGGTTATGTATAGAATTAGAACAATTATCATGCACCCGTCGTATGAAGAAACATAAAATATAACATATTTCTCAATAATTTTTCCCCCTTCTTAAGACAACGATTAAGTTTAAATTTGGCACAGTTCAAGTTTACATTGCGGAGGATTGCGAAACTTAATATTTTTAAAGAATATGCGCATTAGAAATACATTAAATTAATAGAAAAAATATGATACACACACATTCATATGACATACATGATAATATACACACATGTTATACTTTATTTTATTTATGGCTAAATTCTGTTGTCAAATTTAAAAGAGATTTGATTGCTTTGTCTGTGGTCGATTTTGAACCACAGTGCGATAGTTAGTATTAATAAATATATGAGATTTATACCTGACTTGTTTTTTATGATAAATAATTATTTATTTAGTTTCGGTTGATTCGTATTCTAATAACCTTTCAATTATGGATTTCCGCAAAGTAGTGCCTGAGTCAATAAAAAGTTAACCCGCTCTTATCTCGATAACGGGATTGAAAATATTTATATGATTTGTTTTTATGTTGCAGTTTATTTACCTGAAACACTAGCTACAGCTTGTGGAAGATGTTCACCAAAGCAAAAAGAGACAGTCCGGAAATTACTTCTTGGAATCAAATCAAAGAGTGAAACACGATTCTTTGAGCTTCTAGAAAAATACGACCCGACTCGTGCGAACAGATCAGCTTTACTTAATTTTTTACTTACAGGAAATTAGTGTGTACATTCTTATCTTAACATAGCATAATTAATTTAATAAATTAAATGATATTTAATATAATGATATAGTTTTTCTTCCTTCAGATGGTTATCTTGATAGATAGGTAGCTTTTTATATAGTATAATATCAAATAAGCAATAAGCTTTTCCTATAAAGAAAGACAAGTAACACCTGAGTGGCGATGAGTGTTTATGTTGGACATTTATCACTTTAATAATAATTGATAGGAGTAATTAATGTTTATTTCAGAAATCATGATGAGCCATTTTTATTTCAAATAGTTCGGTTAATAAAAATTATTTTCTTACTTTTTATTAACCTGTCAACTAAGAAAAATCTAGATCTCTTTCAGGTCCAAAAATCTCTTATTTTATACAAAAAATACCACGTAAGCCACGTTTTATTTATTCCTTTCAAACAAGAATACGACAGCTACAAGCATTGGCACTATTGCGTCAGGAATAGGGAAGCGTTAGTACCAGATCCGAACAATAAATGCAGAACTCTACCATCTAGTAACCACGATGGAAGTGACTCGCATAGCTAATCGATCGCCCCTTATGAACTGCCTGGTAGATGGCAGATTGTCTATTTTTCAAGGGAGGTCCGAACGAATACGGGCAATTCTACACTTAGCATGGCTCCACAAGCTAAATGCTTGTCGAGCCATGGTAAGTGTAGAATTATAATTGTTAGCCTATTTTTATAATATATTACTCATTTTTAGGATTCCGAAGTCAACTAGAAACGCTTATAGTTTCACCTTGACCGTTCGTTTATCCGTCCGTAGTTTGGCTCATAGATTCTTAGTACTATAAAGCTGTAATTTGGTATAAACAAACATATTAGTGATATAAAATAAAATAGTTATCTTAACAAAATACTAAAATAGGATCTTGAAAACTATATTTTTTAGATCATCTCCTCTAGACGTAAGGTAGAGGTGTTTATTATTTTTATCGCGTAGCTCACATGCAGTATCGTTGGATAGGTTTTTAAAGATATTGTAGGTTTGTGAAAACAAGTTTTAATTAAGAGGTCTATTTGTGAAATACTAAGCTTCAAAATGTTAATTTTTGCTAGAGTCAAGTGTCTCCACCCCCTGTTGTCATGTCCGAAAACGGCGTCCTTAGGTTCTTTTATCATATGAAGAACCCCACCACTAATTAACTATCGCCGTGAGAACTTTAGAACTTAGGGTATCAGAATAACAGCTTACTTACTACTGTCACTAATAATGAAATGTATAGCTTGTGACTTAATGGATAAATTAAATGAAAAGTATTCAATAACAGCCTAAAATGGTGTTATTTAATGTTTTATAAGCCTTAAGTATTGAGAAAACTTCGTTTTTTATTACTTACACGTTTTGATTTTATTTGAACGAACCTCGTATTTCACTTTCAATTATGTAACTTACCTTGCTTAATCGAACAAGTTAATTCCTTGCTGCTAGAATTAATTTGTGCGATTTTATTTGCATGCTCGTTTTAAGGGGAGGTGGTTCAGGTATTCCTGCAAAATACGTTTTTTATAATGCATTTTTGAAACAGTAAACATTAAAATTGTAATCTAATAAATTTTACTGATATTGTTGAGGCTATATTGTAGGAAATATAACCGATGGAAACATGATTTGATAAAGTTGGCTCGATAGAATAAATTCACGAAGTTACCTCTTTTCGGGTCATTTTATCTGCTATTTTCGGTTTTATTTTTAAAACAACTGAATTAATATTATGATTTATTTACCAAAATAAAGTTCACATGTAACTTCTTCCGATCTTTCATCCGATCGTTTTTTTTTAGTAAATCTATTAATTTTTTAATCGATTATTTAAGTGATTTTTGATCCGCGGGGCGCCCGCATTCTCCCGCGGGACGTTACCGAGGTAGGACCTATACCAATTTTTTGCGCGCGCGTCAATTTAGTTGGGCCAAAAGATATTTGCATATAATAATAATTTTCATTAATAGAACCAATAATATAAGTAGGTTAAGCTAACCATTATTTTTATTAATTAGTAGTTACCATTATTAAAGTTTTTTTGTGTAAATATTCAATATAAAATATGATCAGTTTTATTTCATTCGTATTTTTAATATTAGGAAGGATTCAATATCCTTACTTACTGACCACAGTCAAACTTTGTCAGTAGGTTCAAAGAGAAAAATAATAAATTCATTAAGCCCGCCACAGACGTAGACGTATATATCCATTAGGGTGTCCGTTATTTACCAAGTTGATTTTTTTTTTGCGGACGCCCCCTGGATTTTTAGTTTTTGACCTAAAAAAAATATCCTACATAAATAAGCTCTTAATTACCGAATTAAACCTTGCCCCAATCGAGTTACATTTCCCATTTAAATAACATGGGAATTTGCAACTTTTTCTTATTAATTTTATTCCTCTGAAAAAAATACCACTACGACTATTATCGATGCATATTCTGATAGGGAAATTAATGCTCTACAAAAAAGCTCTCTTATAATTTTTTTTTTGAGTTCAAGATTTGGTCAACAAAAATAATCAATTTCGTAAATAACGGACACCCTATTAACTATAAACACAACTTAAACCACGAATAACTCTTAAAGGAATGATTTTATCGAAAAATTATAAGAGAGCTTTTTTGTAGAGCATTAAATTCCCTATCAGAATATGCATCGATAATAGTCGTAGTGGTATTTTTTTCAGAGGAATAAAATAAATAAGAAAAAGTTGCAAATTCCCATGTTATTTAAATGGGAAATGTAACTCGATTGGGGCAAGGTTTAATTCGGTAATTAAGAGCTTATTTATGTAGGATATTTTTTTTTAGGTCAAAAACTAAAAATCCAGGGGGCGTCCGCAAAAAAAAATCAACTTGGTAAATAACGGACACCCTAATATCCATACTAATATTATAAATGCGAAAGTCTGTCTGTCTGTTTGTTACGCTTTCACAGCTAAACCGCTGGACAAATTTTTATGCAATTAAGTATGTAAATAGTTGAAGATCCGAGGTCAAACATAGGTTAATTTTTTTTCAACAATCAACTCCTAAGGGACGAAATTAGGGTGTATAAAATTTATATAAAAAGCTATATCGACGACATGTTAATCTACTCGCGGGCGAAGCTGCGCGAGTCAGCTGGTTAAGATACATATTTTTTTATATCAAGATAGCAAACAAGCAAATGGGTCTCCTGATAGAAAAAGTCAACCGCCGCCTGTAAACACCAAAGAGGTTAATGATACTTTGCTATCTTGTGACGAGGTCTAATGCCACATGCATAAGTTTATCGGCTACCTTACCCTCCAAACCATAACATGACGGTGACAAGCACTGACGCTATTGCGACAGGAATAAGGAAGGCGGTGGTACCTGACCCGGGTGAGACAACGCAGAAATCTACCACCTAGTAGCCACGATGGTAGTGACTCGCATAGCCAATCGGTCGCCTTTTACGACCTGCCTGGCAGAACGGCAGTTGGTCTATTCTTCAAAGGAGCCCGGAACCAACACGGGGAAATATTTTCTGCATAATTTTTTGTGTGCCGCACACGCAGGTATAATATATATGACGCCAATAAAATATGTCGAGATTGAGTTGTATTATGAGAAGAGACAACCATCGCCAAATATCTCTGTATATTTTAGCATATTAATATATATATTTTGACCGCAGGACCAGTGAGGGTAAAATTTATGTTATAGTGTAGCTCCCGTGCGTCATACCTTGCTATATTGTTATATATATCTCGGCATATTAATATATATTATAGCTACGTCTGTTACGGACTTTATAATCAGTTTCTACTACCTAGTCACAGTACATTCGTAGACCAGTATGGAAACTATGAACAAACTCTCGAAACGGTACACTCATACAAAAATTCTATGCAAGAGGTATGTATGCCCATTAGGGACATATCAATTCAAAAAGAAAATTAATAACACCCCAGGTCCCCCTAATACTAACTCTGATGATTCAATGCCGACACAAAGCACACGCCAATCACATTTAGATGAGTTTTAAAAAAAATTTGAAACTAGTTAAAACTAATCAGCGCTACATGACAAACGTTACACTCGTATTCAGCTCGAAATGAATAATTTCAATTATTTTTTGTTTTAAATAAATCATCATCATCATCAGCCTTAATTCGCCTATTGCTGAACATAGGCATCCTTCATTGAATGCCGAGACGACCGATTTCTTGCCACCGCATCTAACACGAACCGGCCATCACAACGAGATCGTCTTCCCGCCTGGTTAATGACCGACTAAGTTGATATATGTACCTAAACGCGTCATACACTCAGAAGAACGGATGGCCGATGGACCAATAAGGTTCAGTACTATTACAAAAATACAAAATTCAAAAGTAAATTTGTATGCCTGACTGTCTGTAATATTTTTATGCTTAAGCCGATGAAGTAATGTAAAAATTCATCAACTTCATAATTTAATTACAGCTTACTTTATTGAGATAATACACAATAATATTTTAAATTTAATATGTAATTTGTTTTGATACCCTTTATTCTATTTATCCTAAATAGTCTAAAAAATAAATAACCCTGAAATCAATGGATTACTTTGCTCACTTACTTCATTTATTTACGAAACTTTAAAAAAAATATAATAAATGCATTCCTATTTATTCCTTTTTTAAAGCTGCCTCTTAACATTAGCAAACATGGTAGGTAGTGTAGAGGGCATAAATGTCTGCGTTGGGCCATCATTGCGTATGATCGAGTGCAATCACCGTGGTGTCGGTACATCAAAGGAATGTTGGCCCATGATTGCGTGCGCTACCACACAATCGCCGATTAATCAGTACGTCGTTGTGTCTAGTACAGTGTAGACATATTTCTATCGATTTAAAAATAATGGTTGCGTGGACGAATGACAAAAATTTTTTTTCATAGAGTAATATAAAAAAGAGGCATGCTTTTGGCTTCCAATAAATAAGCATCACAAAGATAAAGCAAAGGTAGCCGTTATTGTTTAACATGAATTATATTTGTCTTTTTATATAATAAATAAATAATAAATATATATTAGGAATAGGTAAGGCGGTAGTACCAGACGAGGGCGAGATGATATAGAACTTTACGACCTCCCAGAAACTACCTGGCACAGCGGCAGTTGGTCTAATCGTCAAAATAAGTCCGGATCAACACAACACTGTTATTTAAACCACCCGTTGGTCGAGTAGTTAGCAAAACTAACTACGAGTCGGGGGGACTTGGGTTCAATTCCCGACAGGGACAACCATTTGTGTGATGAGCATAGATGTTAATATTTTTGAGTGTGGGTGTTTATTATATATGTTAAAGTATTTATGTATATATTTCTATGTAATAATATCGTCGTTGACTAACACCCATAACACAAGCATACTTTAACCATTATTTTGTTGCGAACATTAAGTAAATCATTATAAGAGCTAACTAAGTAAAAATATTGCCGCAGCCGCGATCACTTTGCTATCCATTTTCGATAGACGTCATAACATAACAGTAGACAGTTAGTAAATGAGCGTCCACGATTGTGTGGAGAGTTGCCCGATCATGGCGGCGATGTTGAGAGATCATTTATTGGGCCAACATGGCCCAATCTGAAGAGGAGCCATAAAGCCAAATAAAATTATTCTATTGCTTAATTCTGCACTGTATCGCTGACGGTGGGTTCACGTCGGCATCGCGATTAAGAGAGCGAGAGATAGCACCTAATGCTTACTTTTCCAGGAATACCAAACCTTACATTATTTCTTCTCTTAGATATCAATGTTACTTACGATTACATTATGTTGCATTTTATACTGTGCCTTAGGCATCGAAAACAAAACCATAAAAAATATAATATAATGTAATTAAGAAATAGACTAAAGTAAAAAAAAAACCTAGTAAGTTGCACTACTGTTAAAATTATACTAGAACGCACAATTTTTACACTGCCGCGCGACGGGGTCAGAGAGAGTTCATTTGATCGGAGACTTCGCGCAACTAATCGCGCAGGGAGGGAGGTAGCCCCAAATGCCTACTATTTTCGAACATCCTGGCCTTAAACATAATACAAGCATGGACAAAGCTCAGGCCCAGAAGAACTAGATACTGCATAACAATCAGCAAAACTAAGAAATCTTCCAAAGAAGCGAAACTCACGCGTCGAGAAATACCGCGAATATATTTTCGAGAACTATAGAGATTGTTAAGAATGTACCCCAATTTGCCACGGCTCCTTTGAAATGTGAAAGAATTTATATGCATTAGGCTTCTATTTTAAATGAATCCAGTGTTAATGATAACATAAAGTAAATTGATCAAACTAATTGGCCTAAATTGTGCTCAGAGATATATGTAATATATATCTTAAATAGACCGTGGTCACACAAACAAACTTTTTTTTTATTAATAACAAGCAGAATATTAGTGAACGGCCTTGTTTTGACGAGCCAACTGTCTTTTCTATCTTCGAAAAATCTCGAATCGTGTAACTAATAAAGATAGATAAAAAAGAGAAGTTTAGAGTGTTGGACTAAGAAAAGTTTTCACTTTACGTGTAGGACAAAGTTACCCTTAATTTACAATAATAATTAATAAGCTATTGTGAGAGGTTTTTTTTTAATTTAATTAATATCAGTTTAAAAATCTCATAATTTCGAAACTTTAGAGTGGAGGACTCGTCAGAAAAACTATCGAATGTGTAGGACAAAAGCTTCATCATGTTTTTCATAATTAATCAAGCTAGTAACGTCGAAAAATAATTATTGTTTTCAATAAAAATTTTTCTATCACCGAATCAAAATTTTCGAAGCCCCATAACTTAATTAGTACCCCGATTCAAGATTCTTCGATAGAAAAGATGGTCTTCTCGTCAAAACGAAGCTGTTCACAAAGATTCAGATTGTTGTTAATCAAAAAAAAAAAAACAGTAGCAGTCGTGGGACTGCCGATAGAAGTGAAAACGGAACTATTAAGTTGAGAGTAATTAAAACTATATGCAAAACATAGCTATAGATATACTATTATCATTAGCATGTCGGTGACGCGAACCGAGGATTTTACCCTCTACCAAAACGCTCAACGCGCCTAAAGAAGTTTTCACTTCAAAAAAATTTGTTCATGGGAGCACGGTCTAAAACATGCCTAAGATTTGTAATAAATAAAATTAAAAACTACGGAAGCGATGATCAAAAATATTTTATCAGTAGTAAACTACACTATTTCGAAGTGACGTAGGCTACCTTTTTACCCAGCTAAAATTACGTAATGATTTTAGGTCACTCAAATGAAGTCGAGAGTAATATTTTGTATAAAAATATTCATTTATAATGCTTATATTGGAAATAATTTTATTATATTTCTTGTGAATTTTTAATTTTATAATATTGTAAGGACGATGTAAAAACATTGTATTTTGTATATGAGAATGAATGTGACTAGTTTGCGAAATATTTTGAATGTTTAATAAGTATATTTGAATGTTAATGCAGTCAATAAATACAAAATACTGCACGTGAATCACACAAAAAATACAAATTGGTTTAAAATATTATTATCTTCTTTGTTAAAAAGGATTGTAATGTTATTCTCGTATGTGTGATGGAATTCCCTGTAACTGTTCATGTTTACGCATAATAATTTCTCATCTAAGGACCTTAAGGCTATAATTGTACAAGATCATTTACATTCGTCCTACCATTCTTAGAAACAATTAAATTGTGGATTATTTCCAACCTATAAAACGCAAGCATAGTGTATATCAACTCATATTGTTTACTAATCCACTATAGTTTACACATACTATTTAATTTTAAAAATGAAAACTTTAATTCTTTTATTTTGCTTAGCCGTGTTGGCTTATGGACAGGAAACATACGATTCTGAACTTGATGATTTTGATTTATCCGAAGTATTAAAAAATGATCGACTTTTAGTTGCCTATTCAAATTGCTTGCTAGACAAAGGACCCTGTACTCCAGAAGTAAAGAAATTGAAAGGTAAGCTCTTACTTTTCTTTGCAGACTTGTAATATAGAACCATACTAAGAAGAAATTTTATGTGCAATTTTGAACTACAACTGTGAACAATCTTTATCAATATTAAAAATGCGAAAGTTTCGACATATGGATGTTTGTTATTCAATCACGCAAAACTGCTGAACCGATTTGGATAAAATTCGGCATACATGTGACCTGGAATAGCACATAAAATACATTTTATCGCGTAAAAATGTGTTGTTTTCGTGGCTTTACCAAATATTTTATAGTGCAGGGTGCAGCTAGTAAGCAAAAATACTGCCGGAAAACTCTCAATAAGCAAAATGACGGAAGCACGCCAATCAGCTAATTTATTTTTTATATTATAAGATAGCAAACAAGCAGATGGTTTTCCTGATGGAAAGCGAAACCTTCTCCTATAGACACCAAAGATGTTAATAGTGCATTGCTATTCGTGTGGCGCGATGACAGAGCCACATGTATAAGTCTACCGGTTACCTTACTTTCTAAACCAGAACACGACAATAACAAGCATAGACCCGACAAAACGTTGCGGAATTCTACTACCTAGTATTCACGATGGTAGTGATACGTATAGCCAATTGGTCGCCATGTACGTTCTGCCTGGCAGAACGGCAGTTGGTCTTTACTTCAAAGAAGCTCGGACCAACACGAACGTTGGTCCAAGCTCCTTTGAAGTATTCCACGAAAGTTGGATAATTACGGAATGCACATACATATTGTTTTGCATCTCAAATACCGTTTGGGAAAATACATCAGACACCAAATGCAAATTAGTTGGTAGGCGACGGTTGCTAGCAAAGAATGTTAAACACATACATAATTTAATTTATAAACAGATACAGATATAATTTGATACTACCTCTTTTGGAGGATACCTTACCTAAAAGTTAAAGGTTTGGATCGATCTTCCTCACACAGTGTTTTCAGGGAGATTTAACGTGAGGATTTTTACAAGGAAGGTTTTAAAGTTTCTCTAGATGTCAGCGTCTTGGCTTTCTATATGTTATAATTATTTATTTCTATTAGGAGACTTATCTCCTATAAGATATTTATTATATAAACAAGATTGTCTTTTCAATAATCTCATAAACAGTAAGCATAAAGATTTTAAAATAAATATTTATGACAAGTAGATAATTATATTTTGTTTAGAAAATAAAATTAAGATGAGCTATTTTTGTTTTTATCCATACTTCTGGGTGATATGTATCACTGTATACTTTATTAGATAGATGTTATTTTATGGTTATATTTAAGTTCGAGTATTAAAGATTATTATTAATTCCAAAGTAGGGTAGGCTTAGCCTTTTATTATGCTTTATAAATTCATTTTTGTAATATGCTAATTAAAATTCATTAATTTAACAAAATAATGATGACGAGGATGGTCCTCGTGTTGACTCGGGTCCCTTTATGAAGCATAGAATAACCACCTTCCTGATACACAACTCATTAAAGACTAGAAAAGGCTAGTCATTACTAACGTGACATCACTAAGTAAAGATGGTAGTTTTTTTATAACAATGATATGGTGTGCAAATATTATAGTTCTGCAATATCTCGACAGAGTTTTGGTATCACCACCTTACTTGTTCCTGCCTTAATAGCAATGCTGCTTGTATCTGTCATGGTGTAGTTTGGTAGCTAATAAATTTATGAATATAATATTACAAAAATGTCATGTTGATAGTAACGCACCATTCATAAATTTAATGTTCATAGGCGACGGTAATCTCTTTTACTAAACTAAAAAGCACACACTTTTAAAAACTATGTGCTTATTTGCAATCCTCTGAAATAAAATAACTAATAAAGGATAATGGCTTGAATTATATATTTTGTTACTTAAAAATATTTGTTTTATGCATCATAATGTAATAGTAATAATATTTTTTACAGAAAAGCTGCCAGAAGCACTAAAAACACGCTGCGCAAAGTGCACTGATAAGCAAAAGCGTCTCGGCAAACAGGTTGTAGCTGAAATTCGATCGAAACATCCCAAAATATGGTCAGATCTCGCTTCTCACTATGACCCTCAAGGAAAATACATGCAAGATTTTCAGGAATTCTTAAGGTCTTAGAAATATTTTGACTTAACTTTTGTTTTTCTTTAAATAAAAAAGTATCAGTGTAACAATAAAATTTCATGAAATGCAATTACGCGTCTTTATTTGAAGCATTTTTTTCGTTACTTTTATAATTATTTAAAGCTCGTCTAAAAGTTTCATAGCTTACCCAACCTTGAGAATGATATTTTGCAGCTTCTATCCATATATCACTAAACTTGTCATCAGTGAAAGTTTCACCTGTAGCTTCAAATACTCGCCGAACAACTTCAGGTTCTCGTTTAGCATACATATCTCTGTGATTTACATGGAAAAGTGTTAAAACGCTTGGATTAAGACATGATTTTGCATCAGATTCGTGAGAAAAACAAGTTCTATCAGCTCTGCAACAATTTGCTGGTGTAACAGGATAATCCATATCGAAATACCTACCAGATGGAACCCCTGCCATAAGCCGGGAATCCACTTCTTGCCCAGGTTTTACCATTTCACTATAAGTAGTACGAAAATCAAGACATTCGCTTGACATATCTGGAATTTTGGGAATCTCTGGTGAAGGTTCTCTGTAATTAATCACATGCACAAATGTTTTATATTCAATTTTTGATCCATCAAAAGCATGCCACATTGCCAGAAGTGGTTCAATTAATGTTGGATCAAATCGTATATGTTTAATCGCACACAATTCATAAACTTTTACTCTTGGTAGCCAGCCTGAATTATCATAATCATAATGTTTTAAATTTAGGTAAAAGTCACGAAAAAATGTTGATTGTAAGCGGGTTGATAACACTTTTCGAAGAGAGTTTAAATGTCCAAAACATTTTTTGAAAAAAAGTCTTTCCGGATTTAATTCACAAAATGTAAGGCATTCGGGAAGATTATCAGGTGGTTTTAACTTCCCAAATGTATGTCCTTCAGGAACTTCAGTGATATTATTATTTGGGGCTAAAACTTTACCAACCCTTGGTTGGTTTTCTCCTATATATTTATTTTGTATTGTATTTATTGCACTTCGTCCTCCTGTGCCTAGAACGATTCTATCATCAGTTAAACAACATTTTACATAAATTCCTCTTTTGTCTATAAATGATCTATGACCGTAAGTAAGATCCTTATTGTATGGAGGTTTGCAGTATTTTCGATTCAACTGAACGCCTGGCATTTTCGAATGGGGGGTTTTGTCAACCATAGGAATTTTTGGCATAACTACATCATACAGCCGTCCATAGAATTCAGTTTTCTTACCAAAAGTTGTACCTTTTGTATCAAATCCTTCTGGCAGCATTGGTACAGGATCTCTGACTTGACCAAGAGGCTTATACCAATATGATGTATATGATGTATTCTTCAAATCTTCTACTAAAGTTTGGAATTTAGTTTTAATTGGTGGATTAATGAGTTCCGCTACCTCTCCAAAAGGTCCTGCGTGGCGTTTATCTAATGGTATTGGTCGTCGTAACGGAAGGAGTGGTCTTGGCTTTTCAGGAGGGATTATCGCATCACTTAATAAGGCATCGACTTCATCTTTTAAAAGGTAATGCTTTAAAGTATCAGCTACCCGTTCATTTGCTTGAACTGATGGTTTTCCAGCTGCACATACCTTCGGGTCTCTCTCAATAAACATCCCAATATTGCCCTTGCCACCACTTGTTCTTAGCTTATTTTCCGCCATACTATTATGTAATTGTATTATGTAATTGTATGTGTGTATGTGAGTATGTTAATTTAAAAAAATAATATTTAAGAATATTTTCAATAGCTTTATAAAAATATTTGACGTAACATAAAATCAAAAGTCATTGTATCAAAGAGTATACAATACTACGTTAGACATTGTATAATCATGGATAACAAAAAATCCATAGATTTTTATGATTTGAATAATCTATGGATTTTTTTAACAATTTGTTGAAAACAATAAAGTTACTTAGATTACTAAGACCTTATTTTGGCCGAATATGCCAATTGTTTTATAGTAACACTCACGAAGCTGTATTATATCTGGAGGCAGCACTTCTAATACCTACTTGGAACCAAATTTTAATTACTGCTGTCATCTTCTGAGGTCTTACCCTCTCTTTCTAACACAGCTGTGTGAAAAAAGATGCTGAGACCTCATAGACAGAGATATACCGAAAATATTTGTTTCAATTGATTAATACGAGTGCTAGCTCCACCTATACCTAATACTTAATAGTAACACCAAATTATCTAGTCAGTAGACGGCGTCGCCCACAGGAAACGTAATTCCGTGGCGTCGCCAATGAGGTATTAAGAGTTGCTATTTTAGAATTTAAAGTATCTTCACGCCTGATATTGTTCTGTGTTCACGCTTATACTATTTCTATTTAGATTTTTAAGAATTCTAATTCTTTATAATTATAACGAAAAAAGTAATGAGATTTAGAAGAATAGTAAAATGTATCCAGCAAGGTAAAGGCGTATAGGTATGTAATTATTTAATAAAGAAACTGATTAAAATAAGCTTTTGAACATGACGTAATGAAAAATTCTGTAACCTGATATTGGTAATTGAGGTATTATAAGCCCAATACAGTAAAAAATATAGCAAAGTATATATTTTTGAGCTCAAATAGTTAGATTGATATCTGTAAAGTGTGTTATAAATTATAGTATTTTAAGTTTGAATAGGATGATTAATTTTGATCTTTGTAATCAATCATCATCGAAATGTTTACTAAGAATTATCTGAATTAATCCCGCTACTGAATTTCATCATCGGTCATCACAATAAAGTTCAAAGTTTCATTTTACTTATATTGATATCTGGAAATCCACACCTGTGCCATCCCAGTAGTGCTTTTTACCCTGTACTACTCCTTTACGGAACCAGTTGTCGGCGAGATTTTCCGAACGGATACAAATTAGGAACTTTCAAGAAAAGAGCTTACTCATTCTTAAAAGGCCGACAACGCAACTGCAAAACTTCTGATAGTGTAGTTTGCTATGGGCGATGATGGTCATTTACTACCAAGTGAGTCTCCTCTGCGTTTACTCTCTATTATACATTAAAAAATTATTTTTCTAGTGCTTGTCCCCTTTTTAGGATTCCGAAGTAAACCTTTATAGTTTCATTATGCCCGTCCGCCCGTCCTCAGTCTAGCTCAGAGATCTTTAGTACTAGAATGCTATAATTTGGCATGAACATTCATATTACCCACGGCAAGAAAGCGGTAACATAAAATCTTGAAAAATATTTTTTTAACATAGCTCTCTACTATCCGATAATATGGAATGTCAATAGATAGGTTTTTAAAAAATACTTTAGGTTTGTAGTTTTGAGTTTATTACGATTAAACTCAAAAGCTATTATTCAACTTTTAAATATTCTTGCACCCTTAGAAAGCTACATAATCCAGAAAAAAACATTAGCTACTTTTTTACCCGACTGAAAAAAGGAAGTAATGATTATTGGTCATGTAAACGAAGTCGCGAGTAAATACTAGTAACAACAGCAAGTTTATGGTTTTAAAACAATTACATGTATTATATCACTACATAGTATAAAACAAAGTCGCTTTCCGCTGTCTGTACCTATGTCCCTATGTATGCTTAGATCTTTAAAACTACGCAACGGATTTTGATGCGGTTTTTTAATAGACAGAGTGATTCAAGAGGAAGATTTATATGTATAATAATTATAATATAAAAAATAAAGCAAAACAACGTTTGCCGGGTCAGCTAGTTTATTTATAACTAGCTGTTGCCTGCGACTTCGTTCGCGCGCACTTCGTTTACTCCGCACGGCTCCTCCCCAGCCTATGTGCTGACCCGACCTGTTAGTAATATTCATGCAAAATTTGAAGTAAATCCATCTAGTACTTTTTGAGTTTACCCCGGATTTTCCTACGATTTTATTATATGTATAGATATATGTATAGATTCGCTACGTGCGAAGCGGGCGTTGGATGTAGACAACGATAGCAACGCACAACGTGCGAAAAATTGGAAGTCAATTAGGATGAACGGCTATCAAAATAGAAGTTTAAATTTCAGTATAAATCAGAGCAAAGAAATCACATAAAATTTCTTACGTTTAAACTGGTTTTGTAGGATGTTGGAGCATTTACTTGACTTTATCTTATAAATATGTATAATAAAATCGTAGGAAAGTCAAAACTGTACATTGAATATTTTTTAAAAGAATACTTGTGGCGTGATCTACAGTCGATATCGAAGAAATATAGTTTTTAGAATTTTTGTCAGTTTGTCTGGTTGTCTGTTTGTCTGTATGTATGTTCGGGGTGAACTCAAAAAGTATTGCATGGATTTACTTCAAATTTTGCATGAATATTACTAACAGTTCAGGTCAACATATAGGCTGCATATTAGTACGCAATCACCTACGGGGGAGGAGCTGTGCGGAGTAAACGAAGTCCGCGCGGATGAAGTCGCGGGCAACAGCTAGTTCATCAATAAATACCATTTTAATATTTGACAGTCTCCGCAAAATTTGCCAACGCTACGCGTCGTCACCATCGTGCACGTTCCCAATACCTAGCTGTACCTATGGTCCATACCAAATATGAGATACATTTTTGTAGCTTCATGATTATGAAAACCTATATTTTATACCAATTTTCGTTCCCTATATCAGCCTCTCAGGGGTTGAGTTTTTAAAAAAAATGTTAGCCTATGTTTAAACCCGGATAATCCGGTGACTTACCATCACCATGCCAAATTTCTTAAAATCTGATTCAGCAGTTTAACCTTAAAATAGTAAAAGGTAGACATTTGCATTAAAAATATTAGTGTAAATAAATTTTCCCCGATCAAAATAGTCTTAATATTTCAAAATTACTACAACAAAAAAAACAGTAGCAGTCGTGGGACTGCCGATAGAAGTGAAAACGGAACTATTAAGTTGAGAGTAATTAAAACTATATGCAAAACATAGCTATAGATATACTATTATCATTAGCATGTCGGTGACGCGAACCGAGGATTTTACCCTCTACCAAAACGCTCAACGCGCCTAAAGAAGTTTTCACTTCAAAAATTGTTGGCTAAAATTTTTCAGCAGACGAGTGGCTACCATATAAAAGAAGCCGTAGCCGCTGACTCGATGTAATGTTGTCGAGTTTAAAATATTTGCAATAATTGAGGGAAAGTGAAAGGTAAATACAAGCTTTTTAACCATAACAAATATTATTTTTTTTGTTACTTACAGCATATCCAAGTATTACACACATACATCTTGGCAACGATTTACATGCATTTTACTTCACATGTGTGGTAAAGACCATAATTGCAAGTCATAACTACAACCGTAATTGGTGGTTATGTTAAATAAATACGTATTTCGCTAATAATAGTATATGAATTGTATACGGAGTTTATAAATACACAGTAACAATACAACGTAGCTTCTAGTTGTGTATAAATTGACAAACATATAACATAAAAGAATATTTGAGTGTATATTTAGATTTCACGACAAAAGTGAGTAAAAACAGGTATCACTTAGAAAAATGTAATTATGTACGTAAAATTAAGATATAATACTATAGTCGCCTTGAAATTTTAGTGGTTAAACGACTCCCCGAGAATGAGATTTTCAATTCAAATGATTTTTTCTAAAGTTTATTATCTCACAAGTTAGTGATATATTAACCAATTTCGATTTTTCGGTGGGTATACTTCCCACATTTGGTCTTTTATAAAACTAAAGATCTGATTTGAGTATTCCATTGATACTGGATACTGAAAGTCAGTTGTTGCAGTTTTACTGCGTTTTAATTATATTAAGCTAAACTCCCCAAAACGAAACACGACAATTACAAACAATACTGCTGTAATGCTACAGAAATAGAAAAGACGGTGGTACCAGAACTAGGCGAGACAATGCAGAACTCAAGCACCCAGTACCCACGATAGTAGTAACTCGTATAACCAATCGGTCAACTTTTACGACCTCCTTGGCAGAATGGCCATTGCCCTATTCTTCAAAGGAGCCCGGACCAACACTAGAAAAATTTTAGTATCAGGTATTTTAGTAAAATAATTCGCTAATAAACTTTTGGCTTGGAGAGCGTGTAACTTATAAGATCTTTGATAATAATCCAAGAAATCAGCAAACTACTGGAGCATTTTTAATGAAAAGACCACCACTTGGTGTTAGAGTTTTGCAACGCCTTGCCTCAGTTTATTACCACCATCTTAGCTATTTTTGCCGCAATAGCGTTAATGTTTGTCACTTCTATGTTTCGGTTTGCTGTAGCTTAGAACGTAAGTTACCCGTTGAATTATTGCATTATTATTTCTCTAGATGGATAACATTTTTTGTATCTACGGGCTACTGGCGATGGTTGTCCCTTTCCATCTGCTTGTTTGCTGCCTGATGATCTAAATAACAAAATCGTATGTTCTACTCGTTAGCTGATTTCAAATGTTTCTTGCAGTTCTTGATGTTTATTTCGATTTGTCTCTTCGTGTTACTTTCCCTGGTAAAAGCAGACTTTTACAACCCTCGGTATGATGACTTTGATATACAACCACTTTTAGAAAACGATCGAGTCCTATTGAACTATGTTAAGTGCTTCCTTGAGCAAGGACCATGTACGGCTGAGGCTAAGGACTTTAAAAGTGAGTATAAATATACATAATATATATATAGACATATGTTTCTAATTTCTTTTTGCTACCGATAGAGTATAATTTATGATGCAACATTAATTTTTTTGCTGAATTTTGAGCATCATAAAAACAGCAATGCCAGCTTCAAAATTATTGTGCTGTAATTTATTGTATTTAATTTCATTGTATTAAATGCGAAAGTTGGAGCGTTTGGATGTGTTAATGGATAGATGTTTGTTACTCGATCACGCAAAAACGGCTGAACATTAGGCTGATGATTAGGAACAGCACATTGCATGTGGCACTTTTTATCGTGGAGAATATTTTTTTCCGTGGGATTCACCAAAACCGTATATGCAGCATGCAGTATGCAGCGGGCTGCAGGGATTAATTTTTATTTAATTATTTATTATTAAGGAAACAGATTATAATACTACTAGAAAAATTAAGTACAAAATGTTCCACAAAAAGTTACATCAGTTACGTAACAATATGTAACTGGATACAAAAAAATGTTAAATATATAGACTCGTCTGTTGAATAAAATAAGGACAAAATTTACATAAATAAATAATACATAAATATTCACGGGACAAATTACACTGACTGATCTAACCCCAAAGTGAGCAAATTATTTGTTTGTGTTATGGGTGTTAATCAACGATACCACACATAGAAATACATATATAGATACTAGAATATATTTAATAAACACCCAAAACCGGAAATACAAACATTTATGCTCATCACACAAATGCTTGTCCCCGTTGGGGATCAAAACCGAGCCCCGTCGATTGCATAGTCAGGGTCGCTAACTACTCGACAGACGGGACGTTAAAATGTCAAACATACAATACAACATCAAACATACAATACAAATTCAAAGAAATAAAAAAGAGACTAAAAGCAAATGACAATGACAATTTTTATTTAAGATATTATTTTTGTGGCAAATAATATTTTTTGACAAGTTAAAAATATTGACAAGTCCTCATTCTAATAAAACATACTAGCTGTACCGTGCAGCCCGCTGTATTGTAAAAGCTGCATCCCGCGAGAACATTATTCTGGGATAAAAGTGAGCTATATTCTATTCTTCATATACAAGTATGCCAAATTTCATCTGAATCGATTCAGACGTTTTTGGATGATTGAATAAGAAACATCGATCCGTCCGTCCATACATCTGAACATCCAAATTTTCGCAATTATAGTATTAATATAAATATATATATTGTAGGCATCCTTAATATTTTTGTGTTTTATATTAGCAGTGGTCAATTTATCTTTTCTGATTTTATTTATATGTTAGTAGCCAAATGACATTAAATACTATTATATATATATTATATATATATATATATATATATATATATATATATATATATATATATATATATATATATATATAAATTAACTTTAACAAATATTACGTTTTTATTTCACAGAGGCTATACCTGAAGCACTGGAAACAATGTGCGGAAAATGCACCCCTAAACAAAAGGAATTGATTCGTACCGTTATCAAAGCTATAATGGAACATCATAAAAATGCTTGGGAAGAGTTAATGGAAAAATATGACAAAAATAAAAAATATAGAGATAGGTTTAATAAGTTTATTGAGGGTAAAGAATAGATTTTAATTTCAAGTACGAAATTAAAACTTCCTAATAACTTTGGTGTATCTGTTTATTTATTCAAATGATTTGTCGTTATAATCGAGATTTGTTAGTTTTTCGAAAATCTAACTCGAAAGGGGAGAAGGGCACAAAGTAAGCCCAAAGTAAACAATTGTTTTCCTCGTGGATTGTCATTATTCATTCAATATTGAAATCGGGGAGATTGGAATATGATTATATTATCTACTTTAACAAACACCTAAACCATAATGTTAAAATCATATAATGTTTAACCTATTGTTTGTAAATAATTAACAATACTAAATTTAAGCATTTCAAAATAACAAAATACGCATTTTCAAAAGGAGGCACATGTTATAAGAAAAACAAATCAGTTATAACCCAATATATTTTAATTTTCAAAAACAAGTTTTCATTTGCTTACATGCAATTCATTTGATTACATGTAACTCAAATACTTCATTAGATTAATTTGACCGGATAAAATTTTGTAGACACACACAAGTTTTTGCCAAAAACAAACTCCCACAATAAAATCATGACCACTTATTTTCTACAGCTAAAAACTTAAATTTAGTTCAATTCTGAAATATTTATGACTTAACAGCGTCTAGTCTGTCCTTATATTTCTGTTGGTATATGTTCTTAGGATCATATTTCACTGCTAATTCTTTCCACAAATCTTGTCGTTCATTCACTAAGTGCCTGATAACTTTATCAGCACCTTCCTTTTGTTTACGAGTACACTTTTCACAGTCGTGTTCCAGAGCATCTGGAAGAGTTTCCTTTAAAGCTTTACCATCTGCTGTACATTTGCCATGTTCTAATAAACAATCTACATAACCTTTCAATAATCGTTTAGATTCAAGAATTTCGTCTACGTTTATGTTGTCCCATTTGTCGGTATATTTCTCTGGTCTACTCCAAGCTATTGATACAAGACATAGTAATGTTATTGCTATTACGGACTTCATTTTGAATCTGAAACAAAAAAGTAATTTAAAATAAATATTAACTAACGATCACCTGTAACCAAAATTTGACCATAGACTAAATAATAAAATCTCTTTTAAGTTTGACAAATGACTTTAACCGTAAATAATTTTATACCCATGAAGCTGTATTATATCTATAGGCAACACTTCTAATACCTACTTAAAACATACTGCTGTCATCTTTTGAGGTTTCACCTGCTCTTTCTTATACATCTGTATAAAAAGAGATGGCGAGATCTCATAGAATGAAATATAAAATAGGTATTTGTTTCAAGTGATTAATACGAGTGCTAGCTCCACAAATACTTAATATTTCATGTTTATACCTACACGACTGTATACTATCATATATGTCACATGAATGTAGTATGTGTAATGTTTATTTTTATTAATTTAATATATTTCTAATGCATTTTATTTAAAAAATATAAAATTTCTCAGTCCTCCGCTATTTAAACTTTAACTGAGCCAAATTTCATACTCTTCTGTTCGCGCAATTGTCTTAAAAATGGATTCAAAGTTTTTCCTTCGCGTAGTGATATATAGATAGGTACTAGGAACTGCTGATAAAGCCTTGTGAAAATCGTCATGATCCAGACGAGATTGTCATTAAACATTAAAATTGCAAGCTATGTAAGTGGTTTGCAGACGGAATAAGCTAGACGACTACCCAACTTTTTCTCCGATTGTGCTAGGAGGAGTGTCATGTTTTTCCTTTATGTGTATAAATAAATAAACATTCACGGGACAAATTACACTTACTGATCTAACCCCAAAGTAAGCAAATTATTTGCTTGTGTTATGGGTGTTAGTCAACGATACTAACACATAGAAATACATATATAAATACTGTAATATATTTAATAAACACCCGAACCTGCAAATACAAACATTTATGCTCATCACACAAATGCTTGTCCCCGTCGGAGACCAAACCCGAGCCATGTCGATTGCTTAGTCAGGGTCGCTAACCACTCGACCAACGGGGCGGTGGTGAGTAATTAGCGACTTGGGCGGCGGTATGTACGAATGTTTCTTTGGTACACACAGTATCTTAAATAATTAAAGGATTTTAGCTTAAGATGTATTTTACACTCAAGCACAGTACTTTTTCCAGATGAAACCTTTACCCCTCCATTATTATAGGTAATCCTAACGTTTATGCTATTTATGATGATTAGTTAAGTATTAAAGAAACGTCTAACCGTAGCAATGTTTTGCTATGCTTAGGTAGGCTTCTTATCTTAAGATCGATCTTTCAATTCAGCTTATTATATTTTTATAAGTATTAATACGTTCTAGGAAAATCGCGGTGACTGAGGAGTATGAAATTTTACACACTTGCCTCCTTATTCCAAAACGAGGTCTAAATATAGTACTGAACTTAATACCAGGGTTACTTATAGTAAATAAAACATTATCATAAAACCGGGCTTAGCCCTAGTCCGAGGAAATGAGAATGAATTTTAGTATTGGAACTAACTTTAATACCGTACGTAACAAACCTTGACTTCTTAGTCTTGGTTTAAGCCCGGTATTAACTATGTTTTTGTAGGCGGTTAAAGTTTTTATTGAGAAGATTAGAAAGGTAATATTTTTACATCATATACATTTGATATAAATTAATAAAAAACATTATACACTATTATGCATTTGACACACAAACATAGCGTGTACTATTTCTATTATGATTAAAGTCTGTAGGAAAACTAAGAGAGATTGTAATATAATTTATGATCAAACTGAGACTGTCTTTGAAACCGGCGTGTTGGCATGAAGAGAGATATGAATGTACAGAAAGCAAGGCAATTCTGTATGGACTATTACATAATGTGATCAATTCTCTCTGCCTAGGTACCCCGTAAGGGGTTCGAAGATATGTTGTTGTTATCAAACTGAAACTAAGTTTATCATATACATATTAACATAGAAATAATTAAGGTAGAAAAGATAGAAAAGATTATTGAAATCATCTTTTAACATTACCTATATCATCATTTAACACATTCATGATGTTAGATGAAGATTCATACTCATCACGGATAAAATAATTAAAATAATATTAATCTATTACTTTTTCTTTTCTCACTAAGCCGTTATTAAATCCAATATAAATTACGCATTAACAGTCATTACTAATAAATAAAAATATGGGATTAGATAATAGATATACGAGCTAATTGCTGTAATCACCTATTGTTTTATTGTTACTGGGATGGTCACGCTATTGTTTCCGAGGCCAGAGATTGCGTATGCAACATGACACCGGCTTTTCATGAGTTAACATAGAATACTAGGAAACTTGAGATTAATTTTTTTTTATATAACCGTTCAGTCAGGACTCTTGTTAAAGAATAGATAAGTTTTCCCACCTGTTATTAAAAGTTGCAGCCTACTGCATTATAACAGTTTTTCACCTAATTTTTCCAGGATAATAAAGCCTATGTGCTATTCCAGGTCATCATCTACATATGTGCCAAACTTCATCCAAATCCGTTCAGTAGTTTTTGTGTGATGGAGTAACAAACATCCTTCCATCCAGACATCCATACATTTAAACATCCAAACATTCAAAAACCTAATATTAATATAGATTTAGGCGTTACTTTGCAGAAATCCATAAATCAATTAAAGTGATAAACAATTCATTTGATTCCGGAAGGAAATTCGCGGAAGGTTGCAAATCGAATTGTTTTCTTCTCTGAATTATATATATTTTTTTCATAATATGCTGGTTTTACAAGAAAATATACAGTAATTAATTAATGTTAATAGACTAACGTGGGGAAATCCGTCATGGATTGATGGTAATAGACTACCTATAACAACGCCAACCAATTTTTACTAATTAAATACATTAAAATATACTGATATCGTATACCTAAACGGCAATAACCTCCATTACCTTTGAGTCACTACTGCACTAAGCTGACATTGATTTCACGCGTCTATATTATATAAATCGTCTAAGAACAAAGAATTGATAAGGAAAATCTGATCGGCTAGTAAGTAATTCATGATGGCACTTACGGAAATAATTAAGACACAAAAATGTTCCTCATATTTGGTATGGACAATAAATACAACATGCCCATGTTGTATTTATTGTTTGTCTGCCATGCCATGTTTTAATTTTTTTAATGACGATTGTTTAGTTTATCTATTTTATCTATTAATCTATATTATATATTATCTATATTAATATTATAATATTATAAATGCGAAAGTTTGGATGTTTGGATGGATGTTTGTTACTCAATCACGCAAAAACTACTGTACGGATTTGAATGAAATTTAGCACACAAATAGATGATGACCTGGAATAGCACATAAGCTACTTTTTATCCCGAAAAATTATTATTAATTTTTTCCCGCGGGATTCATGAAAAACTTTTATGATGCAGCAGACTGCACGCTGCAGCTAGTAATACGAAATTATTTTTTTGTTGGTTTGTTTTGCTTTTACAGCAAACCTGCTCGAACTATTTTGATGAAATTTCGCACAAAGATCTGGGAAAAAATATGCGCTCTTTTAAATCAAACTTTAAGTGTCTCAAATAGGGAATGAAACTTTGTATGAAAATCTATATCGACAGCTCCTCGCGGGCGAAGCTTCGCGGATCCGGTAGTACTAATATTAATATAACTGGCTGGACGACCGTGCTTCACTCTAAATTTTTTTCACGTGAAATGAATTATTAAGAAGATGACACCTACCAAGATCAATTTCAATAGTAGACTATCTATTTACAAAATATCATTAAAATCTTTAGACCCAAACGACTTGAACCATTTTTACAAAACAGACAGAGAAACCAATTACATAAAAATATAAAAAGTTGCTCGTTTGAAGTAATATTTTATAAAGCTGGTTTTATCGTACCGAATGAGATGACAAGGTTTAAAAATTACCCTTAAAATGATTTTATTTCATTGATAAGTACCTAGTAAATCTTTGTATTTCTGTATATAATTGCAAGCTACGTCTACGCTGACAAACTAAGACATTTTTTTGAAAGGCGTATCCATTTAATCCATGGTATACATTAATGTCTGAATGAACCGGTTGTATTTGGAAAATTATTTTTATGTATAGTAACCACATTCACTAGCAAGGTAATGAGCTCCTTTTTACCCAAATGAGCTAATGAAAGTACCTAATATGTATAGTCTACGTATACGGAGTCGCGGATTAACTTTTATACAGTGAAATTAAAACAGCAACAAGTAATTGCTGTCGAGTTTTGGTTTTTGTAGTAATTACATGTATTACAAAAACCTGATCGCAATCCGATTTGAAATAAACACAACCTCCCTTGTAGCGCATTTTTATAAAAAGGACGAATAATATCATACTAGTTCCATGGTAAAGAATGCGTATTGAGCAAAAAATATAAGCGTCTTCTAGAGCAGTTGGGAAAAATATTTGCTTGAGCCACTTTCACAGTTAAGACAAATTTAATGACATCTCTCAAGCCTAATTCCATTTAGCCTTTGGAGAGTCACAGTATATCTTATATATATACATATAATATACAATTTACATACACTAAAAAAACTTAACCTTTTTTTCTAGCACAGTCACGTAAGAAGATGGTATGAGGTACTGCTGAATATACTAGATTTTTGACGCACCCTAGGTAGCCTCCCAGTGATTATGTAACTAAATATTGCGTTACAAAACGGTACTAGAAAACTATTAGTTCTCTAAAATTTTATTTGAAAATCCAATTGGCATGATAATAATGTTTGAGTTATTATTGTAAATTACAGCAAATCACACGGTTAACAGACTTTACTTGGTTAACAGACAGTCCTGGTGTGTTACCCGCATGGTTTCCGTTCCCCTGGGATTTACTCGGGTGCTTTCTCGGATCTCAAACTATCTTTGTACCAAATTTTATTCAAATAGATTCAGTGGTTAAGGCGTGAAGAAGAGACAGGCAGACAGAGTTAATTTCACATTTATATGAAGTATGGAGTAAGGTTCGCCTCTGTGGTCTAATTGTCCGGTATCGGTGTTATCCACATGAGATCAGGTCCCAGGTTTGATTCCTAGGTCTAGAAATTCGAAAATGTGTTTGTTTTAGTTTTCTGATAAAAACAACGTTGCGCGGGATGGGATCTGATAAAAACAACGTTGCCTCGATCACATCGTGGGACTAAGAATCTTGGTTTACTTGCAGTACTTTTGCCTACCACGTCGGGGATACAGGCGTAAAGACACTTTTACTTTTTTTTTTAAATTTAATATGTAAAATATTTATGAATTTTATATTTTTTAAATTTAGCTGCCTTCTGCTAAAAAGTCAAAATCTAGCTAGATTGGCTTGATATTCATAAGGTAGCTATTGAAGATAAGAGTGATTTCTCCTAAAGTTTTTATTTCAACGTTCTAACAGAAATAGAAAATTCTAAGCATTTTAGAATGAATTTCTACAGCTGAGCCTGGCTAGCTTCAGCTAGTATTCAAATTATTTCGGTTTTTTCGGTTATTGTATTATTAGCCTTATATTCTATAAGGCGAATCATTTGCTCGTTTGTCCTCTCTTTCATAAACATTTTCAATGTTATTACAAACAGGGCGATAATTTAAAAAAAATACCTAGAGTCGTGTTTTTGTAAATTATTATAACATAGCAAATGTAATAGTAAATTGAAATATAAATGTAGGAAATAACTATTAAAGCTCTAAATTCTACTGCATGAATGGGGTGTGAAAAAAAAGCACAAATATCTGTACCCGATGAAACTATTATAAACCAGAATATAACACATTAATTCTGTACAATCATTAAAAAAAGTGTCGCTTCACTTAAGATAGATAGATAAGATTTTCTTTTGGTTAAGCTCTAACTTCTAAATTTTGACGAATTTAATAATTATTATAGAGACTGAGAACTTCATACCGCACATGTTTGGTCTGTGTCAAAAACTTTGAGGTTATATTATTTTTATTTAAATTTATTTGATTATTATTATTTATGTATTTAAAAATGTTGTCGCCTCTGTGGTCTAGTGGTCCAGTGCTGGCGTTGACCACACGAGGTCCCGGGTTCGATTCCAGGGTCGGACACATTAAAAAAAAGTTGTTTTTTTTTTCAGTTTTCTGAGAAACACAAAGTTGCCCGGGATTGGAAAGTGCCCGGTTGGCGATAGGCTTGCCACCTATCACATTTGTGGGACCAAGTATCTTGGCTAATCGTGGGTGCACTTGTTGTACCTCTGCCTATTCCTTCGAGGATATGGACGTGAAGATACTTTTTTTTTAAATGTATACATAATTTATTACATAGGTAGACTTATTACATGACATTGTCTACCAGTTAATATAATTAATTTTATTACATTAAAGCCACGTGATTTCAAATATTTTAATCGCAGTGATACTGCAACAGCTAATTCGAACTTAATCTCTAGAAAACTTAATCAAATCTTCACAAAATTCATATGAGACCAAATACTTATATCCTTTTAAACTAAACAAAACAATTGCAAAATCGATTAAGATATGACCAAGCTTTGCGATAACAAACATAAAAAAACAACCGAAACGAGATCTTCCTCCTTTTGAAGAAGTCAGTTGAGTAGAGAAACTATTTGGCTTTAAAAATATACCAGTGATTTTTAAACCAACTGTAAGTTACTTTAAATACGATGTAATAAATGCAAGTTAAATAAACAGTAACACGTCACAATTTATGCAACTAAAACTTACATTTAATTGAATCCAAGGTCTGGTATATACCAACGTCGAGATTCTAATCAACTCTGAGGATCTCAAGTCTAGCTAAGGATATTTATACTGCATGCATTGATTACAATTTCTAAACATTGCGTTATTGACAATACTACAATCGAAGGGCTTCATCAATTGGTTATTGTGTATACAATTATAGTGTTGTTTCCCGCGGAAGAAAATCCATCATACTCGACAATCACTGGTAATTACTGAATAATTTTACATACTTAAGGATATTTATTTTTTATATAAGTGATGCAGCAATAATATATTACTTTTATCGAATACGGTATTTTTTACGTAAGTCTTATTCAATTTATTTTATTATATAACCTAACTCATCTCACCAAACGATAATTCGGTAAATTGTAGTGAATCGAAAAGTCTATAGACGGCCGATTAACTCTGCCCACTTGCAAAGGAACCGCTGTGGTGATATTTTTTATAATCCAACTTTTTACCCGAATACATCATGAAAATATATAAATTTATTTTTGCTAGGCCCTTTGAAATATAGATAACTGAGGTTTTCTGCCAGGCAGGTCGTAAAAGGCGATCGATTTGCTATATGTGTCACTACCATCGTGACTACTAGATTGTAGAGTTCTGCATTGTCTCGCTCGGGTGTGGTACCATCGCCTACCTATTTCTATAACAATAGCGTCAGTTCTTGGTAGAATACGTAAAATGATGTTACCAAGCCCTGGCGAGAGGCTTCGACTATTTGATGCATCTACACATAGATGCATCTAGCATCAAGTAGATTGTGGTTAACACGATTAGTAGAAAGAATATTAGTCAAAAAGAGATAACCAAACAAATACAAAATATCACAACACGGCCACATCTTTGGATCCGATGTCATTGATGTCATCAGCATTTTGGTCTAGTATGCAGAGCAAACACTAAAGGTATGACGAATACAGCTTAGAGAGAGCTGAGAAAGCGAAGCAGTGAGAAGGTAGAAATTGTAAATGATGAGATATCTTCGGTAATTCACCAATGTTATATCTGGGTCTTTTTGAAAAAGACACCATCTGTATTTCTGTAATGTAGTTTGTAAATGGTGAATATTTATCCAAGTGTCACTACACTGTTACTACTAGATGGTATAGTTCTGACACATCTTGCACAGGTTTGGTAACAACACTCTAGATATTCCTGCCGCAATAGCGTTAATGCTTGTCTCTATCATATTTCAGTTTGAAGGGTAAGGTAGCTGGTAAACTGATGTATGTGATATTGAGAGCCCGCCACAAGTATACCTAGCAACGCACCATAAACATCTTTGGTGTCTACAGGTTGGTGTGACTAGTAAAAGGCTGTCAATACTAAAAGAGGGTTTTTGTTGAGTTTTCGATTCTGATGCCAAATATGAATAAATACGCACTTAAATTTTGGCCCAATTATCCAATAAAAATATTTACTACAGACAACCCCGAACAGGTATAGAAGTTCATCATTGTTATAAACAGTGATTTGTGAACATCTTTAACTTTCAACGAACACCGCAACTTTTCTTGCAAACTGGGGATGAAACCCGAGAAATCTTTGATAACCGACTTAAAGAACAAAACAAAATGTGCTGCAACTACCTGCAACTCTTAACCAGCACGACATACACCAATACACGCTCTGCTACACCATATTATCAGTCGCCATCGTTGCCGTCATAGTGTGTCTGGTAAAGAAGCGGGGCTGGTTCACCTGTAGACAGCATACCGTGACCAAACCTTCAAAACAAAAAGGTTTGGACCTAGAGCTTGGCGACACGTGTAGCAAACATGGTAGTTTCATGCCTGATGAGTGTCCGGGCGAGAAGAAGCCAGAAGCGGCCGCGCCCACGACATCCCGTGGACGGCCACGACCACACCAGAGTCGACAACAAGAGGATGACGTTAATTTTAATTTTAATTAATTTATTTATTAACTTAGTGTACCTATACTTCTTTACTTTGCTTTTACTGTTAAATATTAATTTTGTTTTTATTTTTACTTAACTAACGACTCTCTCTCGTCCGTTTATCTCTTTGGGGTTGCCAATATGTACGGTTACGTACATTGGTGATATAAAAAGGGCCGACAAGGCATTAATAAACAGAGGCGATACAGTCACGGCGAGCGCGAGTCGTTTAACTTAACGATTATAATAAACATCGCGTATCAACCAACTTTACTCACTTCATTTATCGCCTTCTCAAACTACAACTAACTAAGTGTACAGATTACTAACTGGTAGCCCGTACGGCGTACACATACAGTCGTTAACGGATCGCTGTCGCACGCACGCTTGGTGATCATACTTTTTGGTTCAGTTAAGCAACATTCTCCCTATATATTTTTAATTGTTACAGATGACCATTAACGATCATGTCCTTCAATTTTAGGCTAGGGCAGATAATTTTTGAAAAAAATAATAATAATAAATATTCTCGGGACAAATTACACGTACTGATCTAACCCCAAAGTAAGCAAATTATTATAGTAGAAAATAAAATTATAGTTGGATGAAACCCATTGCAAATGGGAAAAAATAAAGCCGAAATAAGAGGAAAAATAGTGTGAGGTGTGAGGTGGGGGTGGGGGGATAGTAGAAGTGTATATGCTATAGAAAGAAGGGCGCAAATGGAATACACTGCATTAATCTAGATCTGTTATTAAATTATCTTTATTATATTTGAAGGGGAAAACTGTTTATCACGATTTTCAACAATACTACCAGTTCTATCGAAAAAAGTTTAACGGCAAAGTTGTTGGCAAATAAGAAGATCTACAACTTTTGTAAAATTTTTTACAAAAGATTTTGTAAAATTGAAAATTTTGAAAAACTGACTTTTGGTTTTTATTTTTATCTCCTACAAAAATTGAATTTTTTACGAAACTTAGTAAAAAGTTGCTTTTTTTGTATCCTAAAAATACTGTATTTTTATATAAAACATTAATTTTTTCTCCTTATTTTGACTTAATATTTAAAAAAAACATCATAATTTTCAATCGAAAATTCACCCGTCAAAATATCGAATGTTTTTCAAAAATCGGTATTACTTATTTCTGTGAATACTCTACTTTCAAAAATATACAACCCTGTGGAAAATTTTCGCAGAAAATGGGCAATAATAAAAAAACTCGGATTTGAAAATTATTTATTCATCATAATGCAAAATTTAAATTTATTAAAATTTACACTTTAGTTACTCGAAAATTGTTTTTATGTTATATTGACAAACTAGCTGACCCGCGCAGCTTCGCCTGCGAGTATATTAATAAGTCGTCCAAATAGCTTTTAATAAAAATTTCATCCCCTATTTCAGCCCACCAGGGACGGATTTTTGAAAAAAAAATTAGCCTATTTTGACTCCAGATCTTCAACTATATCCATGCCAAATTTCATGAAAATCGGTCCAGCGGTTTAGCCGTGAAAGCGTAACAGACAGATAGACAGACAGACAGACAGACTTTCGCATTTATAATATTAGTTTGGATATGGATATGGAAGTATGGATTAAAAAAAATGAAATCCACGAAATATGGAAATTGCAAAATACGTGCGAAAATAGTTAATGTCAAACATAAGATTTTAAAGGGATTTTATTAAATTACCTTCTGCTAGAAAAGAGCCTACTCATTCTTGAGAGGCCAGCAATTCAAATGCAAGACGCCTGATAGTAGTTTATGAGTGGAGATAATCACTTATCATCAGGAGATTTTCTTGTAAATTTGGGGTAAACTTTCCTCTATAAAAACAAACTTATAAATTTAAATTTAGTTTAGTTTAATTTATGAGTGGCGATAATCACTTATCATCAGGAGATTTTCTTGTAAGTTTGGGGTAAACTTTCCTCTATAAAAAAAAACTTATAAATTTAAATTTAGTTTAGTTTAAGGCATTAAGATCGCCCTTGGTTCGAAAATATAATATGTTTTTGGTGTACAAAAAAGTTAAAATAGGTAAATAAAAAATAAATCAATTAAGGTTTTAAAAATATCAGTCAGCAATATAAACCATCTTTCATATTGGCAAATCTTTCACCTACAGCAAGCGCAGCAGAAAAGCACTGTTCTAGAGCTTATTATCAACTTTAAACTTAACTGTGTTACGAGTATAACCTAACAGCAATAGGTTTGGGCTGGAAACAACATTAAAATAAACACATGAGGTTGGCTAGTATAGAATGACCTTAGGCAGTATGTTAAATCTATGCACGTTTTGTTTGTGCATAAATATAAATAAATAAACGTGACATTATCAATTTAGTCATTTGCTAAAAAAATATTTATTCCGGAAACATTGCTGAATACTATTTGATGTAACTTTGAAACTGGATGTAACAGTCTAATAGTGACTGGAAACTTGGTTTAAAATGCACAAATTTATGTTAAAATCTAGCCTCCAAAGAGCTTGATGTACTCAGCAAAGCAAAGCAGTACTTCTTTGAAGTACGGCATGAAGTACTGCTTTGCATTGCTGAGTACACCAAGATTTTTGGAGGCTAGTTTAGCCTTTCTCTCCAAATGACCGTGGATCTGAATGTTGTTCAATATGCCGGCTCCCAGAATTCCAATACTGCACGAAGCTATCAGGAAAGCATTCTCAAATCGAGGTGATACGACAAGGAGAGTATTTTTTGCGGTGAATGCCCAAAGCTACGTCTTCTTTGGATTAAATGTAACAAGGTTTTGATGACCTCATTCCGAGACATCAGTAAGTCGATTCTCGACTTCCGACACGAGCTTGTTTCGGCCCTCTTAGACGTGTCCCCGAGAATTACCGCTACGACCAGATATGTAGCATCACCAGTATCGTCATCCGCATAGCAATGTATATTATTAATTCGCATCACGTCATTGATATGCAGAAGAAAAAGTGTCGGTGATAGTACGCAGCCTTGGGAAACACCAGCATTAACAGATTGAAGGTCGGAACATGCACTGTCGACTACGATTTGATGCTCCGATCAGCCAAAAAGTTGGTGATTCACTTGCATAATTTCTCGGGAAGTTCACAGGAAGGCAGTTTCGAGAGAAACGCTTTATGCTATACCCGATCAAAGGCCTTCGCTATGTATAAACTGACTGCCAATGCCTCCCACTTGGACTAAACTGTCTCCGCCCAACTATGCGTCAGGTATACTAAAAGAACACCAACTGAGCGGCCACGATGGAAGCCGTACTGACAATGACAGTGAAATGCCAGTCCTTGTTGGGAATAGAAGCCCAGCCTCGTTGATCTACCGCTAACCATTCAACCAACGGGTCTGAGAATCACTTAAATCTTTTGTGTCTGTGAACGACAGTGGTAAATTTCCGTTAGGTTATTCATTCGTTAATTGTTTATTTACTTGACTACGATATAATAAAGGCATACACTTAAGTGCTTCTCGTTATAGGTATCTATTAATATTAGGAAGTTGCTTGCTACTTGACATTAAATCGAAGCAGTATAAACCATTAAATTTCAAAGAATTATATAATGCAATACTGTATATTATATAGTTTATTTACTGCTGATTGTAATTGTAGATTACAAGCTACGGAAGTTTATACAGTGAATCAGATGTCTGCACGCTACTATAAGCATTAAACATTATTTTAACAATACCTAGTTTATTAGAATAATAATTATTCTATTAAACTAATATTATAAAAAGTAAATTTTTTTTATTTAACTCATAACCTAAGTACTCGACTGGTTTAAAAAAAAATTTCAGCTTTAAAAAGCTATATTATTCAGGAGTGATATTTTTTTAAACATAGGATTTCAATTAGCAAACAAGCAGATGGGTTATCTGATGGGAAGAGTCAACCATCGCCTATTGACACGAAAGATGTTAATAGTGCGTTGCTATCTTGTCAAAGAATCTACTCATGTGATATTGTGGCGAAATATAATTTTCTTATTTATTATTATTATATTCAATAAAATTTTTAATTTGCATAATATATTTAGTTTTATAATTATATTTCATATTATCTTAATTACATTCACAATATTTCTTTCTTTATATTTTACCAATTATTTTGACTTTATTAATTTCGTCTACTTTTAATACATTTAATTTTTTATATTCTATATATCTTATTTTTCTAATCTTCATTCTTTCTTATATAGCTTACAATGTCCCTCTTTCCAATTTAATACCATTGTTATCGTTAATGTTCAATATTTAATTATTTCTATAAGTTATTTAATAGTGGGAGGATTTATATCAGTATATACCAATTAGATACATTATGTAATTACATATATAATTTTTATTCTATTTTTTTATGACCATATTATGTTATCTAACTGTTTTTTAAAATTATGTACTTGTATATGTTCGTATCTATACATAATGTTGTATATCCGTATATATATTTTATCTTATATACATACTTTTTATATACAAAAATATATGTACTTTCTATCTTTGTTTGATCTGTAACTATTGTTTTATTTTGTTTATGTAGTGATAGTGTTCAAACTTCGTATGCTGAAATTTATATACTTAAATATAAATTCCAACATAGTTGGTCTGCTTCCCGTTTGTGTACATTGTTAATTGTTTTCTATTCATTTTTATTGACCATTATTAATGAAAAAGGACATCGTTAGCCATAGGCGATTGTGGCTCTGGCTAGCGATTCCCATTTGCTTCTAATCGGGCAGTGTTCGCTGAAGGCGTTGTGATCTACTTTTTCAACTTTTCAAGACCCCCACAGTGGCTACACCTCGGTACGGTTTGTTTGCATAATTTTTGCAATGTCCGTAGCCGAGGCACATAGAGCACTGTATGAGTGGAGATTGGTCTTCCACTCTCACTCTTTGTAGGTCTATGTATAAGTGGCCAGATTCAATCATACGCCGCCATAGCGTTGGAGCGACTCTGGCCACTAAGTGGCTCACTTGGGGGTTCCTGGTTTTTCTAAAAATAATGTTCACTGAACAATCTTCCTAACTTAGGCCCTGAAAAATGTGCTTGTTTTGCTTCTGCAGAGCTGCTATTATATCTGAGTCTGTGTTGCTTTCGAGCACATTTTTGAGGACCACAAGTGGGCTCTTGTTCACTGCATCTTCCATGTGGAGTGTATTTTCTGCCTTCTTCAACCTTTCTTTTATGTTTTTTCTTTCTTCTTCCGTTTTTCAGCCTATTATGACTTTCCTATCTTTAGCTTTTCGCACGCTCTCTACTTTGATACCCTCTTCCTTAGCTCTTATTGTTTTCCTCACCATATCCAATGTATCTTGCCTCGTATCCATTTCTTGCTTTGAAGTTATAACTACCGAGTGTAGAGCTGTACGCTCTGGAATTTTTCTTCCATTGGGCGCTGCTACTACACTCGCGTACGATTTGTCCTTCTGTATTTCAGCATTTTCCATTACAATTTTTCTAAGTTCTTCTAATTTCCTATTGTTTTCTGTAGTATTTTTTAATATTTGTTCATTTTGTTTTCCTTGACTTTGTTCTATTTTCTTCTCTATTTTATCTAATACTTGATTATTTTGCTCACCGGCTACCTTACCCTCCAAACCGGATTACGTCAGTGACAAGCATTGATGCTATTGCAGCAGAAATAGGTAAGGCGTTGGTACAAGACCCGGGCGAGACAATATAGAACTCTACCACCTAGTAGACATATAGGCTACTGTTTTACTGTTAGACATAGTATAACCTATTGTTTTACCTAACTGAGCAAATAGAACGATTTTGGTAACGCGAAAGAAGTCGCGAGTAACTGCTAGTATTTTATAATTTCGTTAATTTTGATTCCAACTTTACTCGAATTAATAAAGGAGCATGTACATCGGCTTTTTTAACGGACTGTATGAGAAAGAGTGCTATAAAAAACCGGCCATGTGTGAGTTCTAAGGGTTCCGTACCATTTATAAAAAATGGCAAAAATCACTGCTGGTCTTAAGGGTTTTCACGGTTGCGGGGGTAAGCAGAGAGCTCAGTCAGAGTTATAAGATGTGGGGCTGTACGCCCTACGCCCTAAGGGTGTCTCCTATGAGACCAATCCTCGGCTTAGGGTAGGCTCGTGATTTGAGATATGACGGTTAGTGGCATTATTTTGTCCATCGGCTGATCCTTGTCCTTTCACTTTCACAAATGGGTTCACAAATGGGCGAAACAGGGGTCGCGAGTGTATGTGTGTAGCGTTTTACCGTTTTCCGTTGGCCAGAGTTATCGGGTCGTCAGAATCGGTGAGAACGTGGCGGGACCTACGTAATTTGGGATCGGTATAGGGTCTAGGGTGTTGTCTGTTTCTCGTATGATGAGTACGAATCTTTCGCGCACTCCCATTTGGTATATTAGACCATTATGGCAGATCCTTTCGAGCGCTTTCGCGAAGTCGAAAAATAGAAAGCGCACCGGTGATTTTGCAGCACCGGAGCTGCATTTAAACCATTCAAAATGTACTCTGTGAGCCAGTGCACTTGATAAGTTCAAGAGTGATCTACTTGGATTCGAAACTGCTTATTTATTATGAGACCTTGCTCGTGAATGCCTTATGCCTTAAGGCGAGATAGTACGATTTTGTCGTAGAATGTATTGATTAGGCTAATGGGACCGTAACTATTAATGTTATTTCAGGGTTTTCCCAGTTTGTGTATTCCTACGACGGTGGCTTCTGTCCACTCGTCCGGAAATGCGCAACCAGCTAGGAGATTGAAGATGCACATTAGTAGGTATATAAAGGAGAAAGGGAGGTATTTAACTACCTTATTTATGATTTTATAGGCTCTGGGGTCTTTTTATTGTGTAGCTTTTGATTATTTCACCTACTTCTTCGGTATCGGTGGGTAATAGCGGGTCACTTTTTGGTGGTAGCGCCGCCCTACGCTCTACTTCGCTGCGAGAACGACGATGATGATGGGTCGCGATGGACGTGGTCTAGATCTGTAGGCTGGTTTGATGAGGAACATTGTGATTGGAACGACGAATGAAAAATGTTACCATCACAAGATATTACCCGTAACATAGACGTATTCGCGTAAAAGATGCACGGCTGTGTCCATAACACAGCTAATACCCATTTTTTATTAGGCAAGAAGCACCTCGTAGAATTTCTTATTCCCCACGATTAATCAGTTCGGCGGTAGGTGAGATGGGTGGTAATTTCCATCACCAAATTTTACTGTCCTGATTACGATTACCACATATTTCTAGCAATAATCGATATAATCAGCTTTATATGCTCATCCAAGGTAACAGCAGTGCCAGACTTCGAACCACAAAACTCGAATAATAATTAGCCAATCAATCCTTTCCTAAATAAGTGTTATCCAACCCGGAAATCGAACCCGGAACCCTTTGATTTAAATACAGGTAGCTTATAATAGAATATAAACAGATTTATTATCAACAATTAAAACCATTATTAAGTTGTTATGAGATGATAACAACGCGAAAATAATTACTGACGTTCTGAAACGGCGCGGCGATTGAAATCTGAATACAATGAATGCATAAACAATAAGTTTAACTTTGCAATTTATTTGATTTAATAATATAAAAAGAAACAGCTAAAATAAACCTCCTTTTCCCCATATTGGTTCGAACTCCTTTGAAGAACAGACCAACTGTTTTTCTGCCAGACAGGTCGTAAAAAACAACTGATTGGCTATAAGTGTCACTACCATCGTGACTACTAAGTGGTAGAATTCCACGACTTCTCAACTGGGTATTTGGTTAAACCGCTTTACTATTTCCTGCCGCAATAGCAACAATGCTTGTCATTGTCGTGTTCCAGTGTGGAGGGTAAGGTAGCCGGTACACTTATTCGAGTGGCATTGCCATCCCGCCACAGGGATAGTAACGCATCATTAACATCTTTGGCGTCTATAGGCGATGGTTTCTCTTTCCATCAGGAGAGCCATCTGCTTGTTTGGTACTAACGATATATAACAATGTTTAAACTGGTTGATCCACCAGGCCATGTCTGAAACTTCTCGCTAAATCCAGGTATTTAAAGATCAAGGGAACAAAAATTATACCTAAACATAGATTTTTTCGGAGTACATATATCAAAACTTTGTTATGAATGTCATTAATTCATTTTTGAAAAGCTGTATAAGCTCTAATATCTAATAATGCTACATTGTAGTATTACTTTTATTATTATCGTTCATTGTACATGCTTTTACAATACATACAAGTGCCATCTATGATAAAGTATTTGAACTGGTCTTTAAACTTAGTGTCTTGTTCATGCTTAATATTACCTCTACTTACTTGTAAAATTGTTACACGTATTAAAAACTAGATGTCGTGTTATTTAATTTTTTCTGTAAAATATCAGTCTATGCTTTTAAGTAACGCACATATTAACATACAATTATACCAACTATTGCTCACGACGTCAATTGTCTTGGATTCGATTTTACTTTTTTACAGATTGACTTTTCAAAAACTATTAGCGGATGCTTAAGCAGTCAATAACTAATAATAATAGTAAAATATCAGACTAATATGTATCCAGTAATTTGAGCTGTATATTGATAGCCAGTTGGGATAAACGATTCAATAAGATAATCATAACAATATCCAATAATTATAATAATAATTTTATAATTATTGGATATTTTATGACTCTCATAACAACATCCATTTTTTGTGTCATAAGACAGCAAACAAGCAGATGGGTCTCTTGATGAAAAAAGTCAACCATCGCCTATAGATACCAAAGGTGTTAATGGTGCGTTGCTATCTAGTGGCGAGATCTAATGCCACATGCATAAGTTTACCGGCTACCTTACCCTCCAAACCGGAACACGACCTCGTATAGCCAATCGGTCGCCTTTTACGACCTGCCTGGCAGAATGGCAGTTGGCCTATTCTTCAAAAGAGCCCGGGACCAACACGTGGGAAATATATAAAATAAATAATTATTATTTATACTTTCCGTGTGTATTTACTTGTTGTCTTTGCGTATGTATTTGTAATGTTCAAATATTAAGTAAATAAACTAAAAGCCCTGCAAGCTTAGGATAAAAACCACGAGATACATCTCGATCGAGAAAGTGACGTTTGCTCGACCTTTATTAATATCTCGATGGACCTTAATATGCATGTCACAATGAACATTTAAAACGTCAGAGACAAATTGAACAAAAATTTGCTCGAATAGAGAAATCAATGTTGTCACTAGAAGACATCGACATTATACTAATTCTGATTTTTAACGTACATCTTTGGTGCATTTAAGTTGTATTATTATTCATTATAAGATTTTGTTTACATTTAGAATTTCTGTCATCTCTCTCTCTCTTTTGTCAGTGTCGAAGGAAATATGACCAAAACCTAGTGAAGCCGTACCTATTTACGGTGTTAATTAAATATATTTTACAGGTTTTTGAATTATTCTCTCTTTTTAGTTTTGACCTTCAAAACTTTAGTTTATACTCTATAAAACTGAAACAAAGAGTTATTCTTTATAAGAGGTTACAATTTCAAAGAGTAATTAGGATGCCAGCATATATTTATTTCTGGGTGTATAACTGCGTAACTAATAATTCGTAAAAGTGCGTAACAACTTTTATTAACTAGCTATTATTTATCTACTATAATATTCTTTTCAATTATAATTTTAATATTATTGAGTAAATTATCATTTTCTTTTAGAGGAATCAATCAACATTTTTGATTGATTTTTTGATAAGAAACTTCCTTAGAACCGTTATGATTTGACGTTATACGCATCACGATAAAAAAACATAAATAAATATATATATATATATATATATATTTATTTATGTTAATAATAATATATATATATATATATATATATATATATACATATATATATATATATATATATATATATATATATATATATATATATATATATATATATATATATATATATATATATATATATATATATATATATATATATATATATATATATATATATATATATATATATATATATATATATAGAAGAGGGGGCAAACGGACAGGAGGCTCACCTGATGGTAAGTGATTACCGCCGCCCATAGACAACTACATTACCAGAGGTCTTGTAATTGCGTTGCCGGCCTTTTAAGAATGAGTAAGCTCTTTTCTTGAAGGTCCCTAAGTCGTATCCATTTGGAAAAATTTCCGCCGATAGCTGGTTCCACAAAGGAGTGGTGCGAGGCAAAAAATGCCTCGAGAATCGCACGGTTGTGGATTTCCAGACATCGAGATGGTAAGGATGGAACTTCGAATTTTGTCGCGATGTCCGATAGTGGAATTCGGCAGCAGGAATTAATTCAAACAGTTCCTCGGAACATTCCCCATGGTAGAGACGATAAAAGATGCAGAGTGATGCCACATCTCTACGTAACGCCAAAGAATCAAGCCGATTTGAAAGAGTCTCGTCCTCGACAATTCGAGCCGCCCTACGTTGAATTCGATCAAAAGGAAGGAGCTGGTACTGAAGACTCCCGCCCATAAATGAGAGCAGTACTCCATATGAGGCCGGATTTGCGACTTATAAAGTAATAAGCGATGGGCCGGTGTGAAGTACTGCCTGGCCCTGCTGAGAACTCTCAGCTTTTTAGAGGCTAATTTAGCCTTGCCTTCCAAGTGACCGTGGAACTGAACGTCACTCGATATGTCGACTCCAAGTATTCTAATACTGACTGTGGCTTTCAGGGAAGTATTTTCAAAACGAGGTGATACGACAAAGGGTGATTTTTTTAGCGGTAAATGCGCAAACTTGTGTCTTAATAGGGTTGAATTGGACCAAATTTAATCGACCCCACTCCGAAGCAACAGAAAGTTGTGCTTCAATTTCTGACACTAGTTTGTTCTGGCACTCGTTATCGTATTCTCGAGAAATTCCGCTGCGGCCAGAGGACAAAGCATCGCCTGTACTGTCATCCGCATAACAATGAATGCTGCTCGATCGCAACATGTCATTAATGTGCAGAAGAAACAGCGTAGGCGATAGCACACAACCTTAAGGAACACCAGCATTGACGAGTTTAAGGTCAGAGCATGCGCCATCAACAACGACCCTTATACTCCGATGCGTCAGAAAACTGGTGATCCATTTGCACAATTTCTCAAGAAGCCCATAGGATGGAAGCTTGGAAAGAAGTGCCCTGTGCCATACCCGATCAAAAGCCTTCGCTATATCCAAACTAACTGCCAATGCCTCTCCTTTATTCTCGACTGCCTCCGCCCATCGATGTGTTAAGTAAACCAGAAGACCACCAGCTGAGCGTCCGCGACGGAAACCGTACTGGCGGTCACTAATCAGCTGGTGCTCCTCAAGATACCTCAGAAGCTGGCAGTTAATAATGGACTCCATTATTTTGGAGAATAAGGAGGTTATCGCAATAGGCCGATAGTTGGACGGGACCGATTGATCGCCTTTTTTAGGGATTGGGTGCGCTAAAGCGGTCTTCCAAGTTATGGGCACGACGCCTTTTGAGTAGGAGAGTCGGAATAAATGCGTTAAAACCGGTGCCAACTCTGGAGCACACATCTTTAGCATGATAGGAGAGATGCCATCAGGCCCACCCGACTTATGGACGTCCAAGGAAAAGAGTGCCTTACGCACTGCAGTTTGCAAGAACTTTACCTCCGGCATGGAAGTATCATACCGCGGGATAGTAAGTGGTGTATTTCCTTGGTCGTCTATAGTCGAGTTGGCTGCAAAAAATGAGCCTAAGAGATCAGCTTTCTCTTTTGCAGAATGGGCTAGAGAGCCATCATTTTTGTGCAAAGGTGGAAAAGAGGGCATACAGAAATTACCTTGAACAGCTTTGGCTAGAGACCAGAATGCACGAGTTCCCGAAGGAAGACGAACTAGCTTCCCGCCAATTCTGCCAATGTGCTCGGATTTTGCTTTAGCGATGGTTTTTTTAAAAGACCTAGAGGCATAATTGTACTCCTTTCTGAGTGTGCTGGTATTTACATCCTCAGATGCCGATGTCGCAGCCCAGGCATGGTAGGATTCATGCTTTCGGCGTGAAGCCGTTTTGCATTTGTGACCAAACCATGGCTTAGACTTGCCACCAACGGGTATAGCAGAAAACGGAATGTAAAGTTCCATTCTCTGCAGCACCACATCAGCGACGCAGTCAACAACGACATCTGGATCTTCCAGCGAGGAGCACACACGCCTCCATGGGTAAGATGCAAAAAAAGACCGCATCCCGTCCCAATCTGCTGGCCTGTAGTGCCAAACGCGACGGCAGCCTGAAGAACGAGGCCGTGATAAGCGCGTAATCGGCACTTTGCTCCGTACTAGGCAGTGGTCCGATGAATCAAGTGGAGTGTCTAAAGAAATCTGATAACTGTCTGGGTGTGAGGTCAGCAGAAGGTCTAACAAGGAAGGAAGATGGTGGTCCACACCTGGAACACGCGTAGACGAAGCAACCAGCTGTGTCATACCATACGCTAAAGCAAAATCGTGAACAGATCTCCCCGCATGATCGGTAGTACGTGAACTGAGCTATTCGGCATGGTGGGCGCTAAAATAACCGATGATCACGATCTCCGCGGAGGGGATCTGCTGCGGCACGGAATCTGTTGCAATTTGGATGTGTTCTATGAGTCGATCTGATTCGGCATTTCCGCTGTGGGACCTGTACAGGCACGCATATATGCAGGGATGGTCGTCGCAGTCTACAAGTAGCCAGAGGATGGATAAGTCCTTGCCTTCAAGGCTGCTGAGACGTCGAGAACAGATATCCTCTCTGACATAAGCACAAACTCCCGCCCGGGGTACAAATGAATGCTCAAATTTGTACCCCGGGTAGGAGAGATATTAAGTATCAGCCGGAGAAGATATCTGCGTCTCGGTTAAAAAGAACTAAACCGGCTTGGCCGTCTCAAAGTGGTGGTGGACGGCATTTAAATTCAAGTCCACGTGGAGTGTGGTAGGGGATATCTGAAGATTTTTGTTCCGTTTGCCCCGAGCAGCGAAGTGTGTGAGCGCAATTTTGCCCCCCATAGAGTACGCAGGGCAGCCTGGGCATGCATGATTAGGTTGATGACAAATTCCTGAACATGGATGTCCAGAGGGGGATTCTCCACCGCTAACGCTAGTGGTACCCCCCTGGGGTAAACTACTACCTTTGAATCGCGCTTCCATAGTGTTAGGGGGAGGGGGAAAGGCCTCCGGGAACCTCACAAACCAAACGGAACGCAACAGCAAAGCTGTTACTTTACGTTGGTTTTAAGTGAGGTAGTGGTATTGCCCCGGTCGTGCCGACCCATTCAGCTAAGCATAGCACTACCACTTTTATTAACTGACTGCACCGGTAGAATAATTTCACAGAAGAAGATTATTCCACCAGCGGGCGATGGGGTCGTCACGTCCCGACGAGACCATCTTTTCTGTCTTCGATAAATCTCGAATCGGGTACTAATAAAAATAGATAAAAAAGAAAAGTTTAGAGTGACTGACTAAGTTTCCACTTTACGTGTACGTAAAGTTATCCTTGAATTACAATAATAATTAACAACTTGTTGATTAATATCAGTTTTAAAATCTTAAATTTCCAAAAGTTTAAAGTTTAAGTTTAAAAACCATCAATTGTGTAGGACAAAACTTTTGTCGCATTTTTCATAATATAATCAAGCGATTAAAGTCAAAAAAATTATTGTTATTAGTACATATTTTTCATTTACCGAATCAGTATTTTCAAAGCCCCATAACTTTATTAGTTATTTTTCGAAGATATAAAAGATAGTTGTCTCGTCAAAACGAAGCTTTTCACAAAAATTAAGCTTGTTATTAATAAAAAAAGTTTGTTTGTGTGATCACGGTCTATGATTTACATCTCAAGAACGAAAAACATTTTTCTTCGACTTTTCAGTTTATCTCTCTTTAATCCAAAGTCTTACTTCTACTTCTAACAAAAAACGAGTGTGAGCTACACTCAATTTTATTTTGTTGATTTGATTGATTAATATTTTGATTATAATTCAAATATGTATATTGGGATGCCAATACTGACGTAACATGATCAAGTTAGTCGGGTACTGTCCGAAAATTATGTCAAAAGTCTCTGAAACCATCGTGGCGTATTTGCATGATGCTTATGAGTGTGAAATCTATCTGGATCGTGATATATGGCATTTCCCTCCTAAGAAATATGTCATGAAAATTACGTGTATATAATAATATGAATGCAAGTGAAACCGTGGATAAACACTAGTATCAAAATATAAATATCCATGTGTATAAATACCCTTAAATCATACAATGTAGATCATTATGAATTACAATGTATACCTACACCATTTTTCTTCAACCAGTTATTAATGACAATGATAATTATGTTGTTAATATACTCAGGCCTTTTGCGTCACTCGATGTTGGAATATACCAAGTTGTGCGCTGAACCAAGATAATAACTTCGGGGAATTCTTTACCATTCGTTAATAATTAATCTGATCTGAAGTTTCTGATCCCGTTTAAATGACATGTGTTGAAAAACAATCCTTAGTAATCTATATTAATATTATACCACCCGTTGGTCGAATGATTAGCGATCCTGACTACGCAATCGACGGGGCTCGGGTTCGATCCCCGACGGGGACAAGCATTTGTATGATAAGCATAAATGGTTGTATTTCCGAGTTTGGGTGTTTATTATGTATATAAAAGTATTTATATGTGTATTTCTATGTATTAGTATCCTCGACTAACACCCATAATACAAGCAAATAATTTGCTTACTTTGGGGTTAGATCAGTAAGTGTAATTTGTTCCGTGAATATTTATTTATTTATTGTTACTATAAATGCGAAAGTTTAGATATTTGAATGTTTGGATAGCTGGAAGATTGGATGAATGGATGTTTGTTACTCAATTACGCAAAAACTGATGAACGGATTTGAATAAAATTTAGCACAATCACACAGGTAGATGATGACCTAGAATAGCACACAGGCTACTTTTATCCTGAAAAAAATTAGGTGATCCCGCGGGATTCGCCAAAACCTTTTATACTGCAGCGTGCTGCACGCTGCAGCTAGTACTACATATTTTTAATTAATATCGAATTTTTTTTAATAAGATAGTAAAATGGCAGATGTCTTTCCTGATGAAAAGAGATAACTATCGCTTATAAACATCAAAGGTATTGACGGTGCATTGATATCCCTGTGGCGCAGTGCTATTGCCACATGTATAAGTTTGTTAGGTGGTAAACCTAACTAGAGGGTCAGGTTTACCACCTAATAAACTTATACAAGTTACTGTCGTGTTTCATTTAGGTTGATAGAGATCAACCTAACTGAAACACGACAGTAACGCTATTGCGGCAGGAATAGGTAAGTTGGTGGCACCAAACCTGGGCTAGACTTTGCAGAACTCTACCATTTAGTAGCCATGGTGGTCACTGGCATAGCCAATGGTTCACCTCTTATGAACTACTTGGCAAAACCGCTGATGTTCTATTTTCAAAGGAGCCCGAACACACAAGGGAAAGATTTAATCCATACCTTTATTGTGTAAACTAATATAAATATGAAATTATGTCTGTCTTTCTGTTTTATGTCTGTCTGTTTATTTGTTACACTTTCAGGGCTTAACCGCTGAACCGATTGTGATAACATTTGGCATGAAATAGTTGAAAATTTAGGGTCAAACATAAGTTACCTTTTTTCAAAAATCTACCCTCAGGGGTTGAAATAGGGTGTGAAAGTTTGTATGAAAAACAATATAGACGACATGTTAATGTACTCGCGGGTGGATCGACGTTGATAAGTCAGTATTAAGCCAAAATTTGTCCGTGGTTTCGCTCACGATACTCTATTAAAAGGCCAGCAACGCAGCTGTAAGAACTTTGGTGATGTGGCTGTCCATGGGCGGTGGTAATCACCATCAGGTGAGCCTCTTGCTCGTAACTGCTCGTTTACCCTTTTTTCTTTAACATATATATAAATGAGGATGTTTGGATATATAAAATCGATAAACTCAGAAACTATTTCACCGATCATTATGAAAATTGATATGTATATGTATTTTTTACGGAGAAGGTTTTTATGCTATCCCCATAGACGCATCTGGCCACCAGGTGGCGCTGCAATGTACAGACTTCCATATCGTTCAACCGATTATCATGAAAATTGGTATGCAGATGTATTTTTTATGTAGAAAGCGATTATGCGATTTCTATTGACACAAACTGCCTCCAGGTGGCGCTGAAGTGTACTGATTTTCGTATCGTTCAGCTGATTATCATAAAAACTAGTACGAAGATGTGTTTTTTCATGGAGTAAACGATTATGCTGTTCCCATTGATGCAAATGACAACCAGGTGGCGATGCAATGTACCGACTTTCGTATCGTTCAACCGATTGTCATGAAAATTGGTATGCAAATGTGTTTTTTCATGGAGAATATTATTGTGTTTTTTCCTATTGACGCAAATCGCCAAAAGGAGGCGCTACGATGTATAGACTATAAAATAAAATCTAATTTAAAAAGCAAATAATCTAACTACACATCTGTCGTCTGTCAGTAAACATAAAAAAATCACATTAATAAATAATATAAATAAAACTGGTGCTAAACTATTGATATTATTTACAAGCTACCGAAGAGATCAAATATCGGAAGATCGACGAGAAACGCGCAGCGACTTAAGACCTTATGAGATACTGAAACAAGGAAAAATGCGTTTAGAAGACAATATATTTCGAGCTACTTCATTAAAAGTTGCTGAAACAGATAGTCAACTTAATGTTCGAATTGCAGATCTACAAACCAGATAGATATCTTGGACCGAATTGGTTCAAATTTTTAGGAAGTCTAAGTTGAGCGAAATCTAATCGAATGCCACCGCCTTTGGATCGGGCAATCCGTACAAAAGTTATGATGTTTACATACACACACTCACGCACCCACATCCACACACACATATATACATACTGACGTCATCGCGAAAATTGTCGGGAAAGGTTGCTAGTACCTCAAAACGTGGAGATATGGTCAAGTCGATTTTCGAAATATATATATATATATATATATATATATATATATATATATATATATATATATATATATATATATATATATATATATATATATATACTGGTTCCAGGGAGTTTAATACCTACATGCTTAACTTTTAAATTCCTGCTTCAATTATGTAGATAAAGAAGTTACTGATTTTTCGAAAATCGACTTGACTTGACATTTGTGTGATGAGTACAAATGAATATATATATATATATATATATATATATATATATATATATATATATATATATATATATATCGAGTCGAATATAAGTCGATTTTCGAAAAATCAGTAACTTCTTTATCTACATAATTGAAGCAGGAATTTAAAAGTAAAGCATGTAGGTATTAAACTCCCCGGAACCAGTATATATATATATATATATATATATATATATATATATATATATATATATATATATATATATATATATATATATATATATATATATATATATATATATATATATATATAAATAATATTTTTCGGTACAAAACACCGTCCCTTACACGTCGCATACTATTTAAACTGGAACACGACAGTGACAGTCACTGATGCTAATGTGTTAAAAAACGTGGCAATAAAAACGGGCAGGAAGCTCAAAAACTCTATCGTCAGTCATTATGGTAATGACATGTTCGGCACAACATAATTCGTATTCTAGTCATTAAGAAATTATAAATACCCTGCAATACCTCTTCAACGGTGACGCTTGGCTCATCCAGTGAGAAGAACAATGACCTGACGGGAAGAATGTTAAGGGTTATCTTTTATAATATTAATACTTCACTTGTTAATATATTGAATAGTGAGCGCCTTATGGTCGAAATTCGTTTGTAAACTAAAAAATTAAGAGAGCATCTGTTTAATTGTGATATATTGATATAAAAAGAGGACCGCATCTCATTCCAATCTTTTAAAACGTAGTACCACGTGGTGGCAGCCTGCATAACGCGGCCTATCTAGATGTATATACGACCACTATTTCATCTGTAGTAACAAACGAAAGAGTGGTCCAGCAAACAAATCGGATTTTTCCCAGTGTTGGTCCCGGGCTCCTTTGAAGAATAGGCGAACTGCCGTTCTGCCAGGCAGTCGTAAAAGGCGACCAAGCGGCTATGCGTGTAACTACTATCGTGACTACTAGGTGGTAGATTTACATCATTGGTGTCTATAGGCGATGGTTGACTCTTTCCATCAGGAGACCCATCTGCTTGTTTGCTATCTTATGATAAAAAAAACCTTGTATTTGAAGTCGCGTATGGGCGTAGGGACCAGCTATGTTGAACATTTAAAGGCAAAAACGTGAACAGATCTTCCCGCATGATCAGTGGTGCGAGAACCAAACCAGTTGAATAAAAATAATAAATACATTTACGTAATTTGACTTAGTAATGAAACATTAATGACGGAGAATTTTATAATGGGTTTTTCAAAAAATAATGACATGTTTGTTTAACGAGTAGTTAGTTATCATGAAAACCAAGCTATCTGCGAAACGATTCGTCGTTTAAAAAATTAACGTTAAACCCATTTCAAATACCTGTATTAATATAATATTATATACTATATACTAGTATTATATACTAGACTATGTAATAGACGCCGATCCCTCTGAAATTAAAGATGAAAGAAATTAATAGTAAGATGAAACCTATTGAAAAAGGAAGAAATTAAAGTCAAAACAAGAGGAAAAATTAATTACGGGCGATTTGAGTTCGGGAAGTGTGTGAAGTGGTTCTTTCTTTCGGGAAGTATTTGAACACAGATTTGTGCATTTTAAACCATGTTTCCGGCAGTCACATATTAGACTGTTACTTCTAGTTTCAAAGCTATATCAAATAGTTTTCAAAAATACTTCCACAATTTATTATTTTCTATCAATTTGGGTATAATGCCACATTTATTTATTTATTTATATTTATGCACAAACAAAAAGTACATAGGTTTAACTTAACACCTAATAGGACTCGTAATTTTGCCGAATATCGTAATAAACAGGTTTTTCCTCTTCAAAGTCCCCTCACACTTCCCGAACTCAAATCGCCCGTAATTTATTTTTCCTCTCATTTTGACTTTTCTTCCTTTTTCAATGGGTTATCCCACTATTATTTTCTTTTGTTTTAGAAATTAACTACCCTAGCTTAATATAGGTACTAGTAGTCACGATGGTAGTAATAGATACATATAGCCAATCAGTCGCATAGTAGTAGAATATTTAATTTTGAGTATTTTAAGTTTTTAGTTTTATTAAGTAAAATTATTTTAACTAAGTATGCTTTTAAGAAAAAGGTACTTAAAATATTAAGAAAAACGTATTTACAATAATTATATGTAAAATACTTTTATAATAAAGCTTGAGCTGGACTAAATGTACCCAACATTATCACGTATATTATAACATTCGTACTTTATCGCGCTAGTAAATACTTGTATAAATTCAATGAACAGTGATGTTTTGGAGACTAAAATGCTGTATACTTTTTTAATATTTTATGGATTTCCTACCAATTATCTATCTCTATTAGTCTGACTTAAGTATTATACAACAATCCATGTCGACAATGTTGTTTAATATTGTACGATGGTTTGACTCATATAGGAATAACAAACACTATGAAATTAATAATTTCTAAAACTTCCGATACATTTTCTTATCCTTAGACCGCCATTCTGCCTCATATGCATCATTTTAAGAGCAAAACCTGAAAGGACAAAAACGACGGACGGACAGACGGAAGAACGGACGGACAGATAGACAGACTGACAGACAGATAGACAACTATGATACCAAAAAAAACACAGAGCAACGACACCAAACAAGCAACAATGACATTAAACAAACAACAACGACACCAAACAAACAGACTAACCGATGTTGGTTAAATTTTTGACGCATTTTTTTGACTGAAAAAAGTTGATTAATTTTTGGAATCAATCAGGCCATTAGTCTGAAAATTCTACCAAACAATATTTTGACATTTTTTTTCATTTTATAAACCCCACCCCGATTTCGGAAAGTAAAATTTCCATAAGATTTCTTTTAAGTATTTTTTTATATTTTCCTCATAATTTCATAAAATACTTTTCAAGGTGAAATGAAGCTTTACTGATTATTTTTAAGATGACAATAGTATATCTGTATATGTTTGTGTGCACCTAAAACTCTCACAATTTTTGAACGACATAACCAATCAGAATGCGATTGACTGCATTCGATTGGGTTTTTCTTTCTCCAATAACTTCCCGAAAATTTTAACTGATGATCCAATATATTTAATTGATTTTAAATAAATCAAATAATCTTACCGAAACAATGTGAATGACGGAATACCTTGCCATTCTTATTCCATTACCATATTAGTAAAATTCCATCCACAAGCAACATGCGTTTAAATGTTTTTTTTTCGAAAACAACAAAGGATGTTGTATGTTTTTTATACAAATGCTTACAAAAAGTCCTCGTTACTTGACTACAGTTTGATTTTCATAACATAACCAACTTATAAGTTAGTAAAGAAGATTAGATATTTTTCTTATGCATCAATCAAATATTTGCCTAAGAATCAATAAACACGCAATATGTATTGATTTAACATGCAAAATACATTCAACCGACTTCCCAAAAAGGAGGTTCTCAATTCATGGAAATCTTTTAAATTATTTATTTATTTATTTATTTGATACTTTATAGTACACATGAAAGTCAAATTATAAATTAATTTGTGAAAATTTTAGATTTCTTCCAGCAAATCCAAAAGAGGAAGAACCGTTAAAAGAAATGTAGAATTCATGTGTACAGAATATTAATTACGAAATATACAATACAAAAAAAGTACTTATTTTAATTTACTTATTACTAATACAATACAATGCCTTTTTATCTTAACTAAAATATAAACTGATAAATAACATTCCTTTAAGGGTTTTTATGTATGTTCGTCGAATATTCGAAGACGCAGGTTCTCTTTTTAATTTTGTGAATATCTGATGCAAAGTTCCAGAGATACAGGAAATTGGAAGTCGAACTTAACCAACTTTTCATTTCCACTGATATCAAAATGGTAAAAATGTGAGTGTTTTTTTTAAAAATATTAAAAGAGAAATGATATATAAAAACAATTTGTTACTATTCCTTGCCTTGGTTCGTTGATTGAACGTTCATTGGATAATAGAAAATCTAATTTATGAAGAGAATTTGTGAGAAATAAGAAAACCTAAGCATGTTATGTTCACTTGTTTTTTTTGCCAATAGCGCAACCTTGGCCCCTAGACTGATTGGAAATAGTGGAGAAAGATACTTACTGAGTTGACAGATGCTTTTATATATTTTTTAAAAGCATTGATGTTATTTTAACGATGGCTATTTGCAGCGGTTTAGTACAGCAGATGACAAAACAAAATTTAAAAATTTTCAATCACGCGAATGGTTTGCGCTACCATAAACCATGGCTTACGATTTTCGAAACCATCACGACTAACACTATTGAATAATATGTGGCTTTCACAATACTCCATTTCTCCGTTTAGATTTGTCCTCAACAGATCGAGCTATCGATTGAATACATATATAGATAACACCTCTAAGGGGGAGGGGGGGGGGTAATCTATGATTGAATATCATGAGTACATTTCCAGCAATTTTTTTCGTGTTTCCCCATTGTGTTGAAATCGGTGAAAAAATAGGATTTAGTTATTAAGCCGTGTAGTTTTCCTTTTAATACACCTATCCACTAAAATGAATCGCAGGGAATACTGTTTGAATGTCAACTTAATGATGCCTGAGACTAAGCAGTTTAGACCAACATTAGCAGCAGTACTAAGTACAGGATAACATCGCTTTATTTGTTACTGCTGCCATTGCGTCAGTTCTTTTTCTGAATTTGAAGGTAAGATCTCTTTTTAAATTGTAAATAACAAGACGTAAGCAGACGATTATCCCAATAGCTAAAGCTAGCCAGTTAATTATTTCCTAGAAACATCAAATATATTCATAGTGTATAGCTATCATGTAATGGAGTTTGAGTGCCGCATGCGTAAGTTTACTATCTACAATCTACATTATTTTCAATTATTACCCGATGAAAAAATTGTACACCGGCTGACCCTATATGCCATCTCTGAAACTTCCCACTAATTGATGTATTTTACGATCAAAGAAGCAAAAACTACATGAACTTGTTTGAGATTTTTAATTTTAGATTTTTTAAAGAGTTCAAAAATCTTTTTTTTGTTTTGAAAATTGAATATTTTAAAAACGATGGTCTTTTAAATGATGTTGATGCAATTTTTGAGATCTAAATTGGTGTCTTAGCTTTAAACTTTTCTAAGAGACGAACTGGTTACCCGATAATTTCAAAAGAATAGGGTGGTAAAATCAAAACAACTACTTAAGCGGTATGTAAAGAGAATTTGCAGAAAAAATTTAATTACGGATCAGTTTTTTTATAGTAATGGGGGCAAACGTGCAGGGGGTGCACCTAATGAAAAATAATCACCGACCCCCATAATCATTTGCAATAACAGGGGTCTTGCAATTGAGTTTCAGGCCTTTTAAGAATGTGTCAGCTTTTTTCTTGAACTCTTTCTTTACAATTGAGCAATATTTTAACAAAAAAATTGAACCTATTTATGCTCAAAGCTCTAAGAGAGCTTCCCAATTAATTGACAGAATACAACGTGGGCATTATCCGACTTCAGTGACGGTTTGGTGGGGTCTTAGCTGTGAAGAAGTAATTGAGCCATTTTTGTTGTGAAAAATGTTTCAAACCATCGGCACAGGTGTATCTAGATACAATTCTTGAAAAGGTAGCTAACCCCTTAAACAACAATATGTTGAATAACTAAGAATGGTCTTTTCAGCAAGACTCGGCGCAGGGTTATAAAGCTCGCACCCAATCTTGTTTAGAAACCAACGTTCCGGACTACATAAGAGATGAAGGCTGGCCGTCATGTAGTCCTGATCTTAATCCGCTGGATTATGATTTGTTGCCACTTTTGTTCTAAATACCGTGATAATTTGGAGTCCCTAAAACAATCCATACGATTGGCAGTGAACAATTTTCACATGGAAAGAGTGCGTGCTTCTGTTGACAACTGACCTCAGCGTGCGTGTAAGGTTGATCTACTTAAAATCGAAACGATAGGTTTGGACTTTGATTCTGAGACGGCAACTGTTGGAAATGTAAAAAAAAATTGATAAGATTCGGTGCATCTGATTCATGAATTTAGTGGGATATTAATATACATACCTATATATTATCAGAGGAATAACAAATTTTCGCATGATTGCTAACATTTAAGTTAGAAGAGAGAGAGAGGGAAAGAGAAATAAAGAGAAAATGAATGACCTCATTTTAATGCCTATAAACGGCGGTTTTCTTTTAATAAATGTAAAACTTATCTAATGTTAAAAAAAACGCCAAAAAATGAGTTTTAAGTAATCTTCATTTAATCAACGCAAAACACACAAGCACGCACATATGTACATATATATAACCATTACGTCACGGTTACGTTATTAAATTATATAAGCAATGCGACGAAACACATTTTCCATACTTGTGACAAGTGAAATAATTATGAGATAAATTAGAGGTTTTGAACTAGGTTATCACAGCTGTAAATATAGGTTAGCCAGCACAGAGTCTCAAATCATACGCTGCGATGTTACAACCGTGTAAAATTATACGTTGAATTGAAAATAATGTGATATTTAACTAAACTTGACAGTTGACTTGAAACAAGAAATAAAAACGTTGTCTTTTTATTTTCACTTATCAAAATAACGTAAAGTTTGAAGTGCACTTCATTAATAATCTATTTGTGAATACCCTGTTGCTCATTTTTGTTATTATATACTGTATTTAGCCTTCAGAGGAACTATTTATTGAAACTGAAATCATTAGACAATTTGTTACTTGGCACAACGCGCAGTGTTTTTAAGGTATTTAATTAAAAATAATAATTAATTTCAAAATATAGCACCCATATAGTTTACACTTGGTATATTGGCAATTGGTATTTCAATAATTATCAACATTTATTCCACTAAAACTCTTACATATTTTAATTTCCATGACTGCCCTATAGAAACATTTAAAATATATTTTATGTAAAGTATAAGACTTAGACTTAATGTTTGTTTTTATACTTTTAAAGAGCCTTTTTTTGTTTTTACAATTGTGGTTTTCACCCAATCTGTACTGATATTATACAGAGAAAACAGTTGTATTTTTGTATGTTTGTAACAACACAAAAACGACTGCAGCGATTTTAAAAATTATTTTACCATTAGAAAGGTACATTATTCAGGAGTGATACAAAACGCGACAGAGTACAAGGAAGTAATAATTTTGGGTCACGTAAACGAAGTCGCAAGTAACACCAATCTAAAAATTGAGTAATTTATTCAAATTAAAAACAAACATTCTAACGTGTCTTTTTTCTCTCATTTTTACATGGCGTCATACCCAAAACTTGTAAGACCACTGGCAAAAAACTTCCAAACCCTAAGAAGGTGATCGCTGCAATCTGACTATCGGGCTATAGCGGGCTATATAGACTTCACTGTTCTGCAAAACAATGTAGTCTATTATTATTTATTAACCGATAGCTTATATCTACACAATGATATTCTAATAATAAAGGAGTATCAGCTGACTAGTGACCGTCAGTACGGTTTTTCATCGTAGCCACTCTGTTGGTGACCTTCTAATTTACTTAACACATAATTATGTGGAGAATAAGGGAGACGCACTAGCTGTTAGTTTGGACATAGCGAAGGCCTTCGATTGGGTATTGACAAAGCACTCTTTCCAAACTTCCAATCGATGTCCTTCCCAATAAATTGTGCAATTGCATCACCAGTTTTTTAGCAGATCGAAGCATCAAAATTGTAAAAGCCGTCAACGCTAGTGTTGCTAGCGTTGCTGCGTGCTATGATTCCCAACACTAATTCATTACATGACATTATATGATATGTTGCGATCAAGCAATGTTGATTGCCAATAAGATGACAGCACGGCGGGGTTATCATGTATCTCGCAAAGTGTAATTATCGTTATTGTTTTGTCATTGCAAGACATAAAACAATCTTATATATTCGTGGAAGTCGTTGCCGCTTGATTACTTTTGGTGCTGTGACATTGCAAAAAGTGCATCTTGTGACCAGCAAGCTATTGGCAACGTTTTTGATATTTTTAGTTACATTTAAGGGTCATCGCTGATCACTGGCGGATTACAAACGTTAGGTGATACGTCTGCGGGTAAATCTTTTTACTCCGGCTGGAGCAAAAACAAAAACCTGGGTATTCTTAACAAGGCCAGTTCACACTGGCCCATCGTCTTCAGTTTTATGAGGTACAAATCCGGCCTTATATGGGGTACGGTTCTTATTTTTGAACGGGGGCTTCCTAGTACCAGTTCCTTCCTTTCGATCGTATTCAATTGTATCCATATTAATTCTTCTGATAGTAAAGCGACTCGAATCGTACAGGAATATTTCTAATAGACTCGATTCTTTGGCGTTACATAGAGATGCGGCATCGCTCCGCATCTTGTATCACATATATTATGGGGAGTGTTCTAAGGAATGTTTAGATAAGTCCCTGCCACGGAATTCTACCATCGGACATCGTGACAAAATTATCGCTCCCACAATGTCGCTGTTCGGAAATCCACAACAATGCGATTATCGAATTAGAGATTACACCTTAGTGGAATAAATTAACAACGTGGGTGTTACTGAACAGATACGACTTAAAAACCTTCAAGGTAGAGCTTATTGAACCTTAAAAGGCTGATATTGCAACTGCAAGACCTTTGGCATTGCGGATGTCTTACCATCATGTGAGCCTCTTGCTCATTTAGCCCCTTTTCTGCAGAAAATCTGTTTAATCCTGCTTTCCATCCCTGAAATTTCCCACTAAATTGTAGTATTTTAAGCTCAAAGCAATTATTTTTATACTATACTAGTAACCCGACTCGTCTTCGCACGGATAGTGTAATACCTACATGCTTAACTTTTAACTTCCTGCTTCATATCGGAAGTTACGGATTTTGACCCGATTTTCGAAAATCGAGTTTTCACTAGATCTCCACATTTTCTGGTCTAATGGACCTTGTCCGGCTATTTTTACGATGACATCAGTGTGTCTGTCTGTATGTATGTATGTATCTATGTATGTATGTGTGTGTGCGTGTTGTGTGTGTATATCAACTCAGACTTCCTCAAAATTTGAACTAATTCTACTAATAAAACTAATGAAATTGAAAAAATATGAAAATAAAATTTAAAATCCTAATACATCTGATTCGTAGATCTTTAACTCGAACATTAAGTTGACTTTCTGTTTCAGCAGCTCTCAAAGAAGAAGCTCTAATTCTATTTTATTCTAAAGGCATTTCTTGTTGTTGAGGTGGAGGTTGAGGATATCTCTTATGGTTTTAAGACGCTCGCTGCGCGTTTCTCGTCGATCTTCCGATGTGTGATATTAAGACATTAGGAAAAAATAAAGTCACAAAAGATAATCCACTTTAAAATAAATCACGAAGTCCTAAACGATAACTCAACCAATCTAAGTCTCATCTATGGCATTAAACGAAGTTTTTGAAGGAAAAAACTATTTATATTTTGTAATCAATCGGTACACAATCTAGGAGTTATTTAAAACATAGACATAATTTATATTTGATAAACATTTCTTCGAAGATTTTTCTTTATTTTCTCAAAATTTACGGAACAGAATCGGTTAAAATTTTCAGATAGTCTAAGTTTACCAGAACTGAATCGAATGCCATTAACTTAATCAAGAACTTCTTTAATCTGCTCCAATATATCACAGTTTAATTTATAGGCAGATTTGAAAAGAATAAGTTTTCCCGAAAATTTAATTGCCATTATTTATTCTGTTTAAATCTCATTAGAAAAGTTCTTAGTCTAAAAAATATTTCAGCTATTACGAGTATGTATATTTTGAAATTGTCAACAGATAAATAGACAGATTTCATAGTTGAATATTTCTGATGTTTTATTTTTATAAAAGCTATGAAAATTACAGGACACAGAGGGATCGTGTCGCACTTCTTATACTGTTATACAATTGTCTGATTTATAACCATTTCCTACCACAAAATGGACACTTTTAGCTGGAGCCATTTAAGCAAAGATTCACATACCCAATATCTTTTGACCGCAGTCATTATGGTAAAGTATTGGTCCCGGGCTCCTTTGAAAAATAGGCCAACTGCTGCCGTTTTACCAGGCAGGTCGTAAAAGGCGAGCATTTGGTTATACGAGTCACTACTATCGTGGCTACTAGGTGGTTCTACATTGTCTCGCCCGGGTTTGGTACCACCGCCTTACCTATTTCCGTTGCAATAGCGTCAGTGCTTGTCACTGTCGTGTTCCGGTTTGGAGCGTAAAGTAGCCGGTAAATTTATGGATGTGGCATTAGACCTTGCCACAAGATAGCAACGCACGATTAACCCCTTTGGTGTCTATAGGCGATTGTTGACTCTTTCCATTAGGAGACCTATCTGCTTGTTTGCTATCTTATGATATAAAAAAAAGATTCACATATTCAATATCTTTTTAGTTTATATTTATTACACGCAAGTGGTTGACAAGCTTAATAGGACTCAATCAAATATCGTCAACCTCTTTTCTATCGTTCAAGCCTTGCAAATGTTAAAAGTTTATATACACACATACATACAAACATGCATACTGACTTCATCCTGAAAATAGTCAGAAAATCTTACTATAACCGCAGAGGACATAATGAAAATTCGATTTTCGAAAATCCGGATGAAATAAATAAGCTAAAAAACAATAGATTTTTCAATGTGCTCTGTCTATTTGCAGATGTTATCTACATTTACTTATCTGTTTTTCATTATGATGTCTGTATTGGGGATGGAAAAGTACACGGAAAAATATGATAATATTGATATTGATGAAATTTTAGAAAACCGTCGGTTGCTAGTTGCATACGTAAATTGTATGCTCGATAAAGGTAAATGCAGTCCAGAGGGAAAGGAATTGAAAGGTAAAGAAAAATCTGTTGAATTCAAGCTTTCATTTATTGAAATAATAAATTTTAAGTTACTAGTTATTTATTCTACACTTTTCAGCGTCGGCACTTGGTGGAACTCCATTTTAATGTAATACTTTATAACTTATGCACTTGTACTGTTTCACAATAAAGCTATTATCATTTATTTTCAACCGGTTTCGCTTATACAAGCATCACCAGGGCAATTTATAGTTACAAACTCTATATAAATTGCACTGATGATGCTTGTGTAAGCGAAACCAGTTGAAAATAAATGATAATAGCTTTATTGTGAAACAGTACAAGTGCATAAGTGATAAAATATTACATTACTAGTTATTTCCCGTAACTCATAACAGAAAGGTAGGTGGAGGTGGGTAGGTTTACTGTGACTTGGCCGGATACCATACTTCCATTAAAGCTCTTCCTATTGCCGTTATTTTAGTACTTTTCAATATCTTGTGTTTGCTAAAATAACTGGGTAGCATTATGATCTTTAACTTAGACTTACGATCATTCCTGTTACATGGTAAGAAACGCATAGATGTTCTGATTGAATCATAGGTGCTTCCGTAGGTTTCGTTGGTTACCCAGCACATTATTGTAAAGTATTTTATTACTACATTTAGCAAAGTCTAATGACAAAGAAGAAACAGTGATTAAGAAAATAATGAATAAAGAACGAGCTTTTTTATTATTTTATAAAGTTAATATTTAAACATTTCTGCGCCGCTGGTGGATATCGCTTTTATTTCTACAAGAACATGTTGTAAGTTTATTGACTATTACTTACACTTTTTAAGCCTACTGATCTGTAATGATTTTCCTTTTAACTTCGTTAATCTACCGTGATTGTTTTACGTATTCAGAAACAATCATGTAGTTGGCTGGGGGGTTTTGGTACTAAATATCTAAGCTAAGCTGCGGACAGACCAGTAGACATGTCAAAACTAAGAATTCTTTCTAGACTACGGAATTTTAAAAATGTTATTTTCTACTATAAATGGTAAAAAAGAAATTGAAAAAACCTGTCAAGGGAAAAAATAGGTCCATATTATATATAATGTAGTATTAATTATGTATTTTATATGTATATTGTGTTTCATGTGAATATGTCGCCTTGTATAAATAATATAAGCAGAATGACGTGTTTTGCCTGCTTTCTTGTAATAAAAAATATAATTTTACAGTAATATACAAATTATAAAATACACATGACTCGTTAGACCACGGCATTACGTTTAGACGTACAAGATTATTAGAAAATTTAAAATGTTTGTACTCTACAATGAAATTATGCGAATACGAAATGACTTTACTACAAAATATTTTGAGCGTGATTATAAAAAATACGCCAAAAAACATTTATTTTAATGTATTTCCAGTAATTTTTATTGTTATTGTTATTTTTCTAGAACACATTGGAGACGCGCTGGAAACTGGTTGTTCTAAATGCACAGAAACACAAGAAAAGGGAGCTGCAAAAATAATCACTTACTTAATTAAAAAGGAAAATGATATTTGGCGAGAATTAACTGCCAAATATGATCCAGATGGCAAATGGAGACAAAAATATGAAGACCGCGCAAGGTCAATGGGAATTATAATTCCAAAAGATCAACTTTAAATCAACATAGTACAAAATCAAACATTTAAAAAAATATATTAAAGTACTGTATTTTATATTTTGTAGTGCTTTCCTTATGAATCAAATACTGTGTATTTGGTGACAGAACACAAACAAACTGATCTTAAAGCGCTGCCAATTAGGTCCTATTTATTTAGAGACGAGTCCATAGGATTTCTGGCGCCTAAATATCACGTTACGTGTACAAACCGTACTACTGATATCTATATGTACTGCTATGCTGGGTTGCGATATAGATAATTAATATAATACCTATAAATTAAGTCAGACAGTCTTGTAGGACTTGTCAGTCTTGTATGAGAATTAGATATGACATTCGAAGGATGTAAATATTTTAAGCTCCTTTGCAGAAAATATGTGAAACAAGTCAAAACATTTTTTTTTTTCAAATTATTCTTTACAGACATTTCTGACGAGGGCCTGTAATGCCATATGTGCATATAATCTTATCCAATTTTCCTTATTCATTGTTCAAAAAATCACTAGCTCTTAGACTACATTAGCATGGGGCCTTTTCAAATGTGATGAAATTATCGCTTTTGGATTGCAAAAGTGGTCGTTAACCGCAATTGAAGCATTTTTGTTGATGTAATCTGTATGTGATACATTATTCTTATATCGTTACAACTCTTATTTATATCAATATGCAAACTAAATATTGGTTACATAACCGCTTGCGACAAAAAACGAAAACCTCTATATGTGGCGGTAAAGATCACCATCCGACAAACCGACAAATTGCGGTGTACCAGGAGTTTCCTCTACCATATATCTTAATAATAAGTTTTGATAGAATGTAGACAATTTTAAAAGGATAATAAAACCTAATCTGAAAGCATTGGAGCATATTACGTTCATATTTGAGGTGGTAAGTTTAAAGTATTCTTGCACGTCCTAAAAGGTAAATAATAACTGTTTATTAAGGTTAGTGATACAAGCTTTTGGTTTTTATATTATACTAGCTGCAGCGTGCAGCCCGCTGTATTATAAGTTTTTGGAGAATCCCGCGGGATCACCTAATTTTTCCGGGATAAAAAATAGCCTATGTGCTATTTCAGATCATCGTCTACCTGTGTGCCAATTTCTTTCAAATCCGTTTAGTAGTTTTTGCGTGATTGAGTAACAAACATCCATCCAAACATCCAAATTTTTGCATTTATAATATTAATATAGATAGATTAATATAGATTACAGGTGCTTACGTAATTATCTTAACTTTGAATATCGTATTAATGTCATTATATTAAGTGTCACAATATTTCCCGTATTGATAACTACTTTACTTCTAAGAATCTTGTAAAAATCGAACGATTGGCTATACGTATAACTACCATTGCTACTACTATTAGGTAGTAGGTAGTGGAGTAATTACCATTGCTACTATTAGGTATATCACATCACCATCATACCTAATCCTGCTGCAATACGAGTAGAGTTAATGTTTATCAATGTCGTGTGTCGATTTGGAGGGTAAAGTAGCCGGTAAACTTATACAATACCACATTGCCATCCCACCACACTGGTAGCAAACCATCATTCATATCTTTGGTGGCAATATTTTTTCGTTCCTTCAAGAGAACGATCTGCTTATTCGCTGTCTTATGATATAAAAAGATATTGAAAAATATACTACTATTCTTCTGTTAAGTCAAAAATCTAGTCAAAGTTTTCCTAGCACTGTGATCTTCCGTAGTTGGTTTCTTTTGATTCCTGCACAAGTGACAGTAGATGTGAAACCTGTTGTACATTGTTTATTATCTTAAAACAACCGTCTTCATTACATTATACTAACAATATGTAATTACATGTAATTTGAATAATAAGAACTGGCACTGAGTCATTTAGGTCAAGTTCGAGCCCTTTATTTCCAGAAGATACTTAAATATGAGTATATTTTACGTAGTTTTTAATATTTTTAACTTTCCGCTACGTATGTAGATAAGAAAGTTACCGATTTTATTTTTATGGTGGATGATGGGAGGGACAACCATCGTCTATAGATATTAAGGATGTTAATGTTGCGTTGCTATCCATGTGGCGAGATGTCAATGCCTGAACACGACAATTACGAATGTGCAGATGCAAAACAAGCAGATGGGTCTCCTGGTGGAAAGAGTCAACCATCGCCTATTGTGGTTTATGTGGCGGGGTCTTTATGACACGTGCATAAGTTTACCGGCTACCTTACCCTCCAAACCGAAACACGACAGTGACAAGCACTCACGCTATTGAGGTACGAATAGGTAAGGCGGTGGTATCAGACTCGGGCGAGACAATGCAGAAATCTAGCAGCTAGTAGCCACGATGGTAGTGACACCCATATACAATAGTTCGCTTTTTAATATATCTGAGCTGCCAATTTTCACTAACTTTAAACACAAAAATTACTAAAGTGCGTGTCGCGCCACGCGCAATGTAGGGTAATGAGGACTAAGAAGAGGGCTTTTATTATTTCATTCTATGAACATTTAACTTATTTGGCATCAATGACGGATATATCCGTACCACAGTTTCACCGTCTGTAAAAACTTCTCTAGGTAAGTACATTTTATAAGTCGGTCGACTATTTCTCAAAAAATTGTAGACTTCTAAGCACGGCTTGGTTTTAATTTTAACTACATTACATTTATTACTTCCATGAATTTTTTACTACCCCAAAACCAACCGTTTAGACTTTAGACGGACGGAGATAGCGAAACTGTAAGGGATCCTAGTTTACCTCGGAACCCTAAAAATATATCTACCTAAGTACCTATGCCCGTTTTTTATAAAATACAATAATAGGCACCATCCTCTTGGTCCGCGTTTTTTGTAAAACTAGCTTCCGTTGGGCCAGGCAAGTCGTGAAATGCACCCCATTGGCTATGAGTGTCACTACCACCGTGACTTCTAGGTGGTAGAATTCCACAACATCTCGCCCGGGCATATGACACTACCAACTTAGCTATTTCTCTCGCAATGCTTGCCATTGTCGTGTTCCGGTTTGGAGGGTAAGGTAGCTGGTAGACTTATGTATGTGGCATCGCGATTCCGCCACTCGGATAACAACGCACAATTAACAGCATTAGTGTCTAAAGGCAATGGTTTTACTTTCCATCAGGAGAGCCATTTGCTTGTTTATTATCTAATAATATAAAAAAAACTTTTTTACGCGACTACACAAAAGGAAGTAATGTTTTTGGATCACGCAAAAAGTCCCAGGCTGCAAATAAATAATAAAAGAAAGACAGAAAATATAATTTCAAATAAGACGTATTCTTTACAACTTATTTTTTGAAAACTAACTTTCAAGTCAAAGTATATTTACACATTGTCTGTTATAAGTATACTGCTGTCTAATTATAGAAACTTTTAATTGACTTTGATTTAAATTTGTTACCTAAAATTACAACATTATGTGAGTTTCCTGAATAAATAAATTTAAAAAAAATGACGGCGCAGGAACCATTAAACGCACATAAAATTTTCTGAAGTTTTGCAATTTTCTTTATCTTTCATTCCGTATAAACCTTCTACAAAGTATTAGAAAACTTAAAAAAAAATTTATGGCATAATCAAGAAAAATAGGAGTTTATTTTTATATATTATCCTATTTTAATCTTATTAATGTGAAAGTATGTTTGTTTGTTACGCTTTTACGCGAAAACTACTTCAACGATCATCATGATACTTTGTAAACATATTCTTGGAGGTATTAGATGTAACATAGGATACATTTTTATTAAAATCTACCTATTTAATGGCTCAAATACGAGCGAAGTCGCGAGTAAAACTAGTAAATTTTATAGAATATTTAGGTACGTTGTTTCATAATATTAGCAACTTGAACTAAACTTAAATCAACGTACTTAATCAGTTAAAATTAATAAAAATAATTAAATTTACATAAATATTTTCACTGTCATGTATATCTATATTTATTTATATAATTTATATAATATTATAAATGCGAAAGTTTGGATGTTTGGATGGATGTTTGTTACTCAATCACGCAAAAACTACTAAACGGATTTAAATGAAATTTGATACACAGGTAAATGATGACCTAGAATAGCATATAAGCAACTTTTTATTTCGAAAAATTGAGTGATCCCGCGGCATTCTAAAGATAAATTTTTAATAATAATAATAATAATAATCATCATTTATTTCATTTCAGCCACAAAATATGCAACTAGATGTAGGGATTACCTTTTAAGTATTTAATACTTGTGCCAGGTAATCCCGATATTTACACCATATCTTTATATGCATGTATGTATGTATGCATAGATTGAATTATTTGTCAAAATGGCCAAAAACCTTTTCAGATTTATAAAAAAGAGTATCTTCACACACATATCCTCGAAGAGGTAGGCAGAGGTACAACCAGTGCAACCATGATTAGCCGGATACTGTGTCCCACCATGTGATAGGCTGAGGCAAGCCTATCGCCAACCGGACACTTATCCAATCCAGGGCAACGTTTTTATCAGAAAATTGAAAAAATACATTTCTGAATTGCCTGACATAAGAATCGAACCCGGGACCTTCTGTGGTCACCACCGATATCGGACCTGTAGACCACAAAGGCGACTAAGCCTTTTTAATACACAACAATAAAATAAACATTTATAAATTATGTCGTTTAATTAAACATTAGCGATATTAATAAATTGAACTCATTAATATATGTTTTAAATAGTCTTAGTCAAAATAGTCTTAAGGTATGAGCACATGGACGAAAACGATTATATTTATAGAAAAAATAAATGTGTAGTTTATTTTAAATATTATAAATTGTATCATGTCAAAGTCATGGACTTTGAAAAGACAACCATGACCTTTATAGGTGATTTCTTTATACATCTAATATATTAGTAGGGCATTGTAACCTATGTGGCTGGGATGAAATCAAATGTATAATTTTACCGACTACCTAACTCTCCAAACCGAAACAAGACCACGACGAGCACGGATGCTATTGCGATAGGAATATGTAAAGTGTTGGCATCAAAACCCGATCGTGACGTTACAAAACACTACCACCTAGTAAGTATTAAGTAGTCACGTGCTAGTGACACGTATAACTTTTTTCTCGTCTTTTATAAGACGCCTAGCAATACGGTAGTTGATCTATTCTTTAAAAGGGACCTGGATAAATACGGGGAGAAGTTGAAGAAGAAGTGTCTTAACAAAGGTAAAATTACTACTAGTTTTAATTTTGTTAATATACTTTCATAAATCACTAAATTTAATTAATATCGCCAACTGGTTTCGCTTTTACGGCATCTTCGGGGCTATATAAACTGTACAAGTGTATTAACAAAATTACCTACAAATGGAGCTTCACTAAATGCCGACGTCAAAAAGTGTAAAATGTAGTATTAGTTTTACTTATTTTCTTTAGGATGCAACCAACCAACAAATCAACTAACCAACAGAATGAAACCAACATTCATCAGGCTAAATGAATAATGTTCCTTTAACCACATTTATCATCTTATCTATGAGTTCTATCGCTTTTTGCACGCCATCGTTAAAATATAAGTACTATGAAATTATAATCTACCTTAGTAATATTATAATAAATTGCACTGTTAAACTAATCTCACAAAAAAAAACTTCCTAGATTAATTTAAACTTGGTATCATACGAGCTGCCCCGGGGTGGTTAGAGTCATTTTCTCTGTCTCCTCTCCAGGGTAAATCCTGTTTAGCACATCCACGTTGCGGGAGTGGGCACTCAATATTTCAGTAGGCCCGACCATGTGAGGAGCTAAGTTCGAGCAGGGACCCAGTGTCGCATAGCACGCCCCTCTGCCCTGGTTACGTTTATGTTACGTTACGTTACGTTACGTTGGTGAAGACTTAAACGGCAACTGCGGTGGAGAAAAAAAACTTTGGTACGGCGTAGTTTTGCGGATGAGGCAGCGGATCCGAGGTATTGTGGGTGACAGTAGGGTCCAACCCGAACAAGTCGGCATCCTCTGCATTCAAATCGGCTCCACTCGTAATGAATCATCATTCCTGTGGATACAATCGAGGAGGTCGAGAGGAGATCATGGACGCTGAGCAAGTCCATGATCTCAAGAATGCATCCTAATCATGCAGAGCCTGTGAAGAGGACACTCCACTAGTACCTGAAATGTTGCAAACAACTACAACACGGGGGTCGCAGTCACCGGTCATAAGCTTTAGGTTAATTATAGACGTGTGCGTGGGCGCCAGAGGTGACGCCCAACGGTAGGATAGGCCATCGCAACTAACTGACCAGCTACCGCCTGCCTCAGCTGGGCAGTCCCAAGCCAATAAGGTACTGGTCCGTCTCTCGATCTGAGCTTTTATAGGTGTGTGAAGCAACGGGCATATCACAGTGTCTGATACAGGATTGAGTCTTTAACGCACCTGGAAAACAAAGAATTTTAAAACAAATTAATTTAAAACTACTAGATATTCTAAGTGAAACGTAAGAAATATGCTTCCCGGAATCGATAATGTGACGCCAACCATCGACGGTACTCTAGATCTTAGGAAAACCACCGTTATAGACCGGGAACTTCTCCGTCTTCGTATCGATGTAGCCGCTTTACAGAAAACTCGGCTTCTTGATATAGGGCTATATTCGAGAGATAATTACACCTTTTTCTGGTAAGGAAAAAACGTTAACGAAAGAAGGGAATAGCCTGGCGTTTGGTTTGTCATTCGCAATTGCCTGCTTAGTTGTACTGAAACACAAATATAATATGTATCTAAACGTATAATGGCACTGAGATTGATGCTATTACTCTTGTTTCAGCCTATGCACCGACCCTAAAAGCCCCTGCTAAGGTAATATCTGGAAGGCGATCGAGTCACTGATAAACTTCTATTGCTTGGGGATTTTAATGCGAGTATTAGATTCATCTCAGAGGACTATCCGGAATGCGTTGGATAATATGGAACAGACAACATCAACGAAAACGAACAAATCTTGCTTGAATTTTGTGATATTCTTGCGTGATATTCTCAATTCCCGGGCGTATTACAGCGGTAACTGCAATACTGACCATATTTTAGTCATGGCTAAATCCTGACACGTTCCCAAGAGAATCTACTCCGCTCAGAAGGCTTCAAGGAAAATATTTTGGCTTTACTATAACAAATACACTATCGAATAACAAAGAGATAGATACTCGGGTAGGGAAGGCACCTACCACTTTTGGAAAGCTGTTTTCGCGTGTGTGGAGAAATAGTAAGCTCACTATCAGCACCAAAGTATTAGTATATCAGACGTGTGTCTTAAGTAGACTACTGTATGCTTCAGAAACGTAGACCACATATGCATAGGAGGAACGCAAACTTAATGTTTTTCACATGTGTTACCTGAGTATATACCTGATATTTGGAGTTACATGGACAGATAAAATAAGCAATGAAGTAGTCCTTTCAAAAACGCATTGCAACAGCATAACTACCTAGATAAAACGAAGAAGACTTCGGTAGCTTGATCATGTACATCGTATGGCCCCTGATAGATACGATAAGTGATGCTGGGTAAGATAGCGGACATAGAAAGATCAATCGGGCGCCCAATTTGAGATTCAAAGACTCCTGCAAGCGAAACATGAAAAGTTTCAGGATTGAAATCGATAGTTGGGAAAAATGCGCTGAAATGAGACCTAAATGGCGCCATGATATTAAGGTTGCAGCATCAAAACACGACAAGACTGGCTCGAAAAACTAAAGCAGAAAAGACTTTGTCCTACTCTATCTCCTTCAGTTTCACAATTTACCTGCAATCAGTGTTGTAAGAAATGCCGCGCTGCTGTAGGGCTCTACAGCCATCAGCGACGACGCGGGAACCGGTAAACCCATAATCCCAAAACAACAATCATCTGAGATAGATGTGGTGGCCAATGATGATGATACAATAATAGAAATCACTTACTTTACGTTGTTTTTAGAGACATAGTTCTGCTAGCATTAGACTGCCACAAAAAAAATCCGGACTAAAAACTATACCAATTTACTCAAAGCATGAATAAACCTAGGATTTGAACCAAACCGCTAATTACCCACTCGTAAAATAATAGTATGTTACTTAATCTACCTATATTTTTATAAACTAACCAGACATTCGTATTATGTAGAACGGGAAACTAAATAAGAAAACGATGTCCTTGATAGTGCGAGATAATTACGGCCTATGCAAAATAAAACAGGGTAATGATGCTATCCTCATGGCTAAAATATAAAGCCTCATACAGTTTGCCAAATAGTGTCAATGCTTGCCACTGTCGTGTTGTGGTTTGCTGTCTACTGCCACCCCGCCACACAGATAGCAACGTATTATTAACATTCTTTTTGTCTAAAGGCGATGGATTTTCTTTCCATCAGGAAAGCCATCTGTTTGCTTGCTATCTAATGAAAAAAAAAACATGAAATAAAGAAATACAGACATTAAAAATTATTTTAAAGTATTCGAAAGTGGTTTACAAGATTGTAGTTTATTGATATTTCATAGTGCGCATTTCTTTTATATGATAAAAAATCCTACTAAGGTTTTCCAAATATGAATTTCATCCTTAATTTATGTTTATTAGACTTTTATAGCCAAACCCTTTTCAATATTTGTAACATTTACACGAATAAGATGGAAAGTCAGATGGATGAATAGACGATCATGGGCCACATGTTTTCAAGAAAAGGTATTGTGTAGATGAGTTAGGAAAAACTTTGTCATGCAAGCGAGGCAAAGCCGTAGCAAAACATAATTTAATACTTAATAATTTCTAATTGATCTTACTTTGTAAAGTATAATGTGAAAAATGCTTTATATTTCTATGTATTTATGTTAAGTAATTGTCGCATTAGAGTTGAGTAATAATAGGAAACAAAAAAATCATTGTAACATCCATTGTTTATTCAAGAACGATACAGAAATATATAAACGAAGTGATACTTTAATCGCTTATCAGAATTATTGGAGTAATAGAAGAAATAGAGCAAGATGAATAAATATATTCTTATACTTAGTCTTGTTTTTGTGAGCATTGCAGTAGCGGAACAATATGATGACCGTTACGATGATATAAATATTGAGGAAATTTTAAATAATAAAAGGTTGTTATCTTCATACTTAAAATGTCTCCTGAATAAAGGACGCTGTACTCCAGAAGGCCAGGAATTAAAAGGTAAGCTACACATTTTAATATTATAACATAAGACTGCTATAATCTGTATTCAGTCAACAGATCTGAAATACCACCTAGAGTTAAAAAATCAAAAGTGATTTTTATTAAACATGTCAACATTAATTTTTATTATCAATAATGTTGCTTTTTACATATCTATACATATATAAAAGTTAACCCCTATTTTTCCTGGTCATGATATAAATTGAGAACGGCTTTACCGATTTCATTATTTTTTTTAATGATGTCTAATACTTTGTAGAAGGTTCTTACGTTAAAAAAATAAGATAATTGCGCAGAAACTTGACAGGATAAAGTCTGTTGTGTCAGCTAGTTAAATTCAAAAAGTCTCAGCCCACAAATGGTTTTGCTTGCAAAGTCATTATTCATATAGGTTGTCTGGTAAAAGACTACACATAGTGAAGGACATGATTGTTAATGATCATAAAATATATCCAATAAAATATAATAAAATGAGAATATTGCTTAACTTCATAGTAATGAAGTTTACTATGTAGGTAAGCAATATTCAATTTTTCTCAAAACTGATGAAGTTAATATTACAAATAATATAATTTAATAGCTATTTATATTTTATATATATATATATATATATATATATATATATATATATATATATATATATATATATATATATATATATATATATATATATATATATATATATATATATATTACTCACATAATATGTACATAATATATAATATGCATATTTGTATTTTGTGTATATGTCCTTTATAATATCGCAAACTATGCATTTGACCGTTTACGCGAATCTTCAGTTAATTGCAAATGATCGGCGAGTCGGTCGACTTCGGTATTCCCACTATGGGACCTCTATAGGCACGCGTAGATGCAGGGATGGTCGTTGCAATACGCGCAACCATAAGATGGATAGGTCCCGACCTTCAACCCTCCCGAGGTACTGCACTAGTAGCAGATGTCATCTCTGGCGTATACGCACACCCCAGCCCGAAAGGAATATTCCAATTTGTACCCCGGGCAGGAGAGGTAGGAAGTATCCGCTGGAGAAAATATTTGAGTTCGGCTAAAAAACACAAGGCTGGCTTAGACGTCTTGAGGTGGTAATTGGCGACGATAAGGTTTGAATGAAGCCCCCTAATGTTGCAAAAATCCCGACAAGCGTGGTAGGGGTTGCTGAGTTTCTTGCTTTGTTTGCCACGTGCAGAGTGATTAATAAGCGCAATTTTGCTCTAGATTGGCTGTTCAGGCAATCCAGAGCATGGATGCCCAGAGGGGGAGTCTCCACCGCTAGTGCAAACGGTACCCTCCTGGGGTAAAATACCTTTTAATTGCGCTTTCATGTATGCGAGGAAGGGAGACTAGGCCTCCAGGACTCTCACAAACCGGATGAGACGCAACAGCTACGCTGTTACTTCACGTCGGTGTTAAGTAGGAGAGTGGTATCTTCCCGAGCGTGCCGGCCTATTCTGCTGTAAACACAGCATGGCACTACCACCAATCGACTGACTGCACCGGTGGAACAATTTTTGCAATAAAAATCATCCCTCCGGTGAGCGATGGGGTCGTCGCATCCCTACGCTGGCATAATGTCCAAGACAACAAAGAAATTAATGGTGCGTTGCTATCTGTGAGGCAGAAGTGTAATATCAAATGCATACTGTATATTTTAACAATCAGCACCCACTCTATCTCGTTCATTATCACTTATTACTATGTCGTAGACGATACAATGAAATAAGCTTTAATCTACACACATTTACAAATAAGTTTATTATTAGTCCTATTAGAGCCCAAACTACGTGTTTCATCGTACAAACGATTATAATTGTTTAAATGGATAATTATTTATGCTGGGAATCGAGTCTGGTAGTCCTAAATTTTACAGTCACTATCTAATGATTTAATTATCAAGAGTGGTTCATATCAAATTAAGAAAAGTCATGTATTTATTTAAATAAGAATTTATTTAAATAAATTTCAAATGTATGATATTACTACAAAAAACTAACCAAGTGCGAGTCGAACTCGCGTACGCAGGGTTTCGTACCATCATTTATTAGAAAAATACGTTTATTCTATTTATCCCTTAATATTTTTATTTTTTTATTTTTAGTATTTGTTGTTATAGCGGCAACGGAAATACACAATTTGAGAAAATTTCAGCTTTCTAGCTATCACGGTTTGAGTTTGCTGATTGGCGAGATAAGTGGTGATGAACTAGATAACGATTATCGACTATTTATTAATTATTAAGAAATTAATGGTGCGTTGCTATCTGTGAGGCAGAAGTGTAATATCAAATGCATATTGTATATTTTAACAATCAGCACCCACTCTATCTCGTTCATTATCACTTATTAGTATGTCGTAGTCGATACAATGGAATAAGCTTTAATCTACACACATTTACAAATAAGTTTATTATTAGTCCTATTAGAGCCCAAACTACGTGTTTCATCGTACAAACGATTATAATCGTTTGAATGGATAATTATTTATGCTGAGAATCGAGTCTGGTAGTCCTAAATTTTACAGTCACTATCTAATGATTTAATTATCAAGAGTGGTTCATATCAAATTAAGAAAAGTCATGTATTTATTTAAATAAGAATTTATTTAAATAAATTTCAAAAGTATGATATTACTACAAAAAACTAACCAAGTGCGAGTCGAACTCGCGTACGCAGGGTTTCGTACCATCATTTATTAGAAAAATACGTTTATTCTATTTATCCCTTAATATTTTTATTTTTTTATTTTTAGTATTTGTTGTTATAGCGGCAACAGAAATACATAATTTGAGAAAATTTCAGCTTTCTAGCTATCACGGTCTATGAGATACAGCCTGGTGACAGACAGATAGACGGACAGACAAACAGCGGAGGCTTAGTAATAGGGCCCCTTTTTACCTTTTAGGTACGGAACCCTAAAATGCTAAAAAGTAAAAGTAAGTATCACCACGCTCGGTTCACTTGCGTGGTAAGCAGAGTAAACCGAATGTCTTGAGACATTTTGATTCACCACGATTAACTAGTTTGCTGATTGGCGAGATGAGTGGTGATGAACTTGATAACGATTATCGACTATTTATAGCGATAACCGGGACCGACACCACCTGCCAGACTCAGATCTTCTACTGAATTTATAGAATAAGAAAAAAAATTCTAGCAAATCTTCAAAAAACCCAAGTTACACTTTTGATCAACTCGAGGATTTAAATTGGGAACTCATTATCTAAACCAAATAGGCTTACACCTAGACCGTAATGCAGTTGAAACAAAACTAAAATTTCACTAAATATGGACGATGATGAGTTAAGTCAATTATTATGAGCAATTTTCTTCAACTAGAACCATTTTACTATCAATTCCATGTAAAGAAAGCTTCGATTTCTGCTTCTGTAGCTACTGATAGGTAATCAAGGATTAGTAATGATTAAGGCGGTGAAATGTATAGTGACGTGTTTAATAATATCTTCCATGCTTATAAATATGTGTTCTATATAAACCGTGCTAATAGCAGCGCTAATAGAAATGATGATAGCAATGAAGAAAATATTAATATTTTTTTTACTTTTTAGTACACATTCAAGATGGATTACAGAGTGGATGTAGCAAATGCACTGGAAAACAAAAGGTTAAAGCAAAACAAGTCATCAAATACCTTCGTCAAAATGAAAAACAATATTGGAATGATGTCATTAGTAAATACGATCCTAAGGACGAATACAAAGAAACATATGAAGCATTTCTTGCATCAGAAGATTAAATTTTACAATATTTTATAAATTTAAAAGAAATAATGTGAGAAACATAATTTTAATCAACACAAATTTAAACGTAATAAATATTCATATAATAATAACGAAAGTTTCATTTGACATATTATAACATAACTCCAGTTCCCTTGTGGGATAGGCACAGTGATTTCAACGTCTTTATACTCTCCTGTTCCCCACAACTCATCGGTTTGTCGGTTGGAAAGATAAGAGGTGATTCCTATCGCCTATTTCTAGCAACAACCAGGACTGATAGCTTTCATGCTCATTGGAGGCACGATGATGGTAACTCATCACCAGCCAGACTCCTAGGTGCTACTGAAATTTTGGATTTTTGAGAAAAACTTAAAAGTTACATTGTACTTAAAATTGATGCCTAAATGTATCCCTACATTATAAAAAAGAACAATTGTTTTTGAAAGACGTTTGTAGCTTTTCAAAAATATTTGAGCGTATAATTTTTGATGCAATAAAATTTTATTTTACCCATTATCGCCAACAATTTTCCGAAAATACTTAATTTTCTTAATATATTTTTCCTTTTTCATCGTCAGCTCTTGGCATAATTCCATTATTTTGAGATAAATATAGAGAATAATGCACTCGTAATTTTTTTCATTTCACTTCACATTTATTCTAAAATTGACAGTCTTATTCTGATTACTGATCTAATTATATTAAATGGTACGGTTTTCTTCTTTTCTATTATTTTTATTATAGAAGAGAGGAAAACGAACAGGAGGCTCACCTGATGATAAAGGATTACTGCCGCTCTTAGACAACTACACTACCCGGGCTCTTGTAGTTGCGTTGCCGGCCTTTTAAGAATGAGTAGGCTCTTGAGGGTTCCTAAGTCGTATCCGTTCGGAAAAAATCTGCCGATAGCTGGTTCCACATAGAAGTAATGCGCGGCAAAAAGTGCCTCGAAAATCGCACGGTTGTGGACTTCCAGACATCGCGATGGTGAGGATGAAACTTTGAATTTTGTCGCGATATCCGGTGGTGAAATTCGGCGATAGGAATTAATTCAAACAGTTCCTCAAAATATTCTCCATTATAGAGCCGATAAAATATGCAGAGTGATGCCACATTTCTACGTAATGCCAAAGAATCAAGCCGATTTGAAATAGTCTTCAGAAATAGACGATTTGAGCCGCTATACGTTGAATGCGATCAAAAGGAAGGAGCTGATACGGAGGAGGCCCTGCCCATAAATGATAGCAGTACTTCGTATGTGGACGGATTTGCGCCTTATAAATCAGGAAACGATGCGCCGATGTGAAGAACTGCCTAGCCCTGCAAAGAAATCCTAGCTTTTTAGAGGCAAATTTAGCCTTGTTTTCCAAGTAACCGCAGAACTAAACGTCGCTCGATATGTCGACTCGAAGTATTCCAATACTGGCTGACACTTTCAGGGAAGTATTTTTAAAACGAGGAGATACGATAAAAGGTGATTTATTTAACGGTAAACGCGCAGATTGGGGTTAAACTGAACTAAATTTAATCGACCCACTCCGAAGCTACGGAAAGTTGTTCTTCAATTTCTGACACAAGTTTGATCCGGCACTCGTTGACGTGTTCCCGAGAAATTCCACTGCGGCCGGTGTATAAAGCTTCGTCTGTACTGTCATCCGCATAACTATGAATATTGTTTGATCACAACATGTCATTAACGTTCAGAAGAAACAGCGTAGGCGATAGCACACGGCCTTGAGGAACACCAACATTGACGAGTTTAAGGTCAGAGCATGCGCCATCACTTTGATACTCCAATCCGTCAAAACACTGGTGATCCAATTGCGCAATTTCCCAGGAAACCCATGAGCTGGAAGCTTAGAGAGAAGTGCCTTGTGCCATACCCGATCGAAGGCCTTCGCTATGTCCCAAACAAACTGCCAATGCCTCTATCTTATTCGCCACTGCCTCCGCCCACCGATGTGTTAAGTAAACCAGAAGATCACCAGCTGAGCGTCCGCGATGAAAACCGTACTGACAGTCACTAATCAGCTGGTACTCCTTTAGATACCTCAGAAGCTGGCAGTTGATAATAGACTCAATTATTTTGGAGAATTTAATTAGTTTCAAGTTTAATGCAACTAAGTCCCTGGCGTGTCTATTCTCCGCTAAATGGAGCCCGTTCCATCTATCTCTGACTTTCCAGGGTGTGACCGTGCCAATGACTGACCACCTCGAGATCCTTGATATCACGGTAATGCCTACTATCAACTTTGGTTCGTACATCGAATCTAAAGCCAAAGTCGCTTAAAAAAGCTTGGTATTCTGGCGAAAGTGAGACAGTATTTCAGTCCGGAACAGTTGCTCAACCTTTATAAAGCACAAGTCCGTTCGTGCATAGAATACTGCTCTCACCTCTGGGATAGATCCGCTAAATACCAGCTGGAGACACTTGAGGCGATAGAAAGGCGTGCCAAGAGGCTCGTAAACGACGATGATCTGGTAGGCAAAAACTCTAGAGCCTGGCTCATCACCGCAGAGTGGCTAGTTTATCGGTTTTTTATCGGATACACTTTGAAGAGTGTGCTGCGGAATTGCACGACTTAATTCCGCCATCCCCGTTTTTCTATCGATCGTCGAGGCGCACAGATTCTAGGCATCATTATATGGTGGACGTCCCACGTACCCGGACAAAGCGGTTTGACTAAACATTCTTCATTCAAACCGCAAAGGACTGGAACATGTTGCTTGAGTCTGCATTCCCAGACGAGTACAATCTGGGGATCTTCAAGAGAAGAGTGAACAGGTACCTTCTAGGGAAGCGCTTTCTATCTTAGGCCTCATCTTAGCTTACTATCAGGCAAGATCGAGGTCAAGCGCTTACCTATCGATAATAAAAAAAAGAATAAGGAGGTTATCGCTATAGGCCGATAGTTAGACGGGGCCGAGCGATCGCCTTTTTTAGGGACTGGGTGCACTAAAGCGGTCTTCCAAGTTTTGGGTATAATGCCATGTGAGTAGGAGAGCCGGAATAAATGCGTTTAGATTGTATATGGTTTATTTGATTTAATTTTGTGGTGTTATGATTTGTTTCTTATAAAAGAGTATTGTTATTGATATCGACAAAGTGCTATATGCAAATGTTGCACTGACTATGGTAAAGCATCTGATTGTATGGATTCAGCACCTTGCTTAAAAACTTGCTAAAGTAGGAATCCGCTATGGTTTGAGCAGTCTTTAATAGCTTTATATATAAGTAGATATTGGTTCAATCTGGTAATAGTTCAATCAATGTACATAATATGCTACTAGAAAAAAAAAAAAAAGATTCAAAATAAAATCTTATCACAATTATTGATCTTGTAAACACTATATGCAAACCCCTCCCAAATGGCACTCGGTCCCCAGACATACTTGCCTAGCTGGAAATATTTTCCCCTTTTACGTTCTTCTGTGACGTCATCAACCTCCATAGTGTTGACGTCATCCCGAGGTGATTACCATCATCTTGACAGTAGTACCAATTAATGACACCATAGAGGGACCCTTCGATAAAACAACACGCAACAACCTTCTGACCATCAACGTTTCTAACGATACCCTCCCAACAGCACCAGCCAGTTTCAAAGCTACACCTCATCTACGCTTTTCGGAATACACCTCTAACTTTCCATGTCCACTGGATTTGAATGCAGCAACCCAGTTCGTTCCGACTCACCGAGGACCGCGCAAATTCTGCTCGTCTCGACTCACCGTAGTCTCCAGCACTCAAAGCATACACGCTTACTAGCTTAACTAGATTGATCTTAGGTCTTAGAGAAGAATAAATACTGTAGCGGTTCAAGCAATCTACAAATGCTTCAAGAAAGTATGATAAAAAATTAAAAATCATGAAATCCATACTAATATTATAAATGCGGAAGTAACTCTGTTTGTGTCTTCTTTACGCCTAAACTACTCAGCCGATTTAAATGAAAATAAATACAAAGATAGTTTGAGACCGAAGCTTTAGATATGCAGCCACCATATGTTAAAACAACTTGTTCCCGTCTCTCAGAGATACATATTCGGTTTATAGTTTTAAACGCGACATGAAGAAAATTTTACTTTCTCTCTAAAATAACGAATTAAGCATAAGATGTATGGCTGATATAATATCAAACTTTCATAGATGATTGTTAAATATTAAGCAATAAATAAAGTATCAAGGCACCCCTACTAACTTATTATTTATCTAAAATTAAAATATTATATTAGTAGCTGCAGCGTGCAGCTCGCTGCATTATTAAAGTTTTTGGCAAATCCCGCGGGATCACCTAAATTTTTCGGGACAAAAAGTAGCTTTTGTGCTATTCCGGGTCATCATCTACCTGTGTGTAAATTTCATTTAAATTCGTTTAGTAGTTTTTGCGTGATTAAGTAACAAAAATCCATCCAAACCTCCGTCCATCCAAACATCCAAACTTTCACATTTATAATATTAATATAGATTATTTATATATGTAATGTTTTGTTATTATTCTAATACACATTTATGTACTGGTTTTCACTTTTTATTCACACACACTAATGCACCAAGCTTCCTTTTTTGGCCGTCTCGTAAGCGCATCTTAGAGGACTCACTGAAAATCGGTGTTATGGCAAATATTGCTATAGCGTATTCTGATATGAGAATCCTTTTGGTATCACATCACTTATAGAAAAACAGTTTAATATTGTATTTTATTACTTTCTTTGGTTTAGTAAGTTTTATTTTGAATTGTCACAACCAATATGTAAATTATAAATACTGTATATTTATTATTTGCTGTAATAATTTATATGAAAAATAACTTTTGCCCGCGGTTTAGCTCACGTTAAATTCATTTTAGGGAAGTGGTGGTTAGAAAAAGACAAAAAGTAGCCTATATCACCCTCCATCCCTTCAACTATCTCCACTTAAAAATCACGTCAATTTTTCGCTCTGTTTTGCCGTGAAAAAAGGACAAGCAAACACACTTTCCCATTTATAATACTACTAGTATGGATGTGATATAAATAAATATTATCTTATCTTTTATTAATGTGAGGATTCCATGTCCTGAGCCGAATTGGTAACTGAATTTTTGGACTATTATGAAACTATGTGAGTTATGTTTTTCCATATCATCTATATAGCATACTATATATGCTATATACTCCTAGCATACTAGCGGAGAGGAGGCAGTTGTGATTATGCACAAGTAGGTTTGTTACAGTGGAACTTTTAATAATTGGAGGTGAACTTAAGCATGTGCCATCATATTATCTCCCCCACATGAAAAAATCTGTGAGCCGGTTGACACTGCAAGCTGTTCCTGAAACTTTCCACTAAATTGAGGTATTTGAGCTCAAAGCAAAAACTACAATTAAACATAGATTTTTGGGCTCAGGGAGTCAAAAAATCTAAAGTCTGTAAATATGTCAGTATTTTAATTTTCGAATTTTTTTTATATCATAAGATAGCAAACAAGCAGATGAGTCCTGAAGGATAGAGTCAACCATCGCCTATAGACAAAGATGTTAATGGCGCGTTGATATCTAGTAACAAATTCGAATTCCACGTGCATAAGTTTACCGGCTACCTTACCCTCCAAACCGGAACACGACAACGACAAGCACTGACGCTATTGCGACAGGAATAGATAAGGCGTGTCCAGACCCAAGCGAGTCAATGCAGAACTCTACCACCTAGTAGCCACGATGGTAGTGACGCCAATCGCTCGCCTTTTACGACCTGCCTGGCAGAACAGCGGTTGGCCTATTCTTAAAAGGAGCCCGGAATCAACACGGGGAAAGCACAAGCAACATGGGGAAAATATTTATAATTTCAAAATGATGGTTGATTTCGATCTTTCGAGTGGCACTTTTTGAGCTCTAAATGAGTTGTAAGGACTAAGGGTTCCAGACCATAAAACGTTGAAAAAACTCGAGTTAGGTAAAAATCGGAACCAAATCTTGACTTCCTTATCTGCTTATATCACCGGCCATTTTCGCATTTTTTCGCAAAAAAACACGGACGGTTACGCGCACACGTACCGAGTTCGTTCCGGTGGACCGTGGTCACAAAAATGGTTTATGAGTTGTTTGGATTGAATCCGATACTGTAAAGCGTATATTTTTTAAGAGGTCTTGAGCACTGCAATAACTTGGTGTGAGAATTGTTTAATTTAAATGGCTTAAGCTAAAAAATAATTCAGGTGTAACACGACACTTTGATAAAAATATGACTACAGTAATACCCCGGACTTACGCGATAGGTGGGACCGAGCGCTATCCGCGTAAATCGAATTCGCGTAAGTCGGGGTACAATTTTGCATATACCTATAAAGTCATACAAAGTATGTTTAATTGGGACCGGAGACTATAATTTAGGAAATATAAAACAATAATTTAGGAAATAAATTTTAATTTAATTCTAGATAATATGACAAACTATATTAATAAAATGTATAAACACAATCTGAAGTTATTTTGATGTAGAAGGTTAAATCGTGAAGAAAATTAAATCGCGTAACTCCGAATTCGCGTAAGTCGAGGTAGCGTAAGTCGGGATATTACTGTACTTGTTAGTCGAGGATTTTTAATTCAAAAAGTAAATCGATGACCAATGCTTTTTATATTTTTTTATATAATTGGTAAACGTATACATACGGAAAAAAATAAACAACGTATATTATAGCACAAAAATATTTATTTACATAAATTTTTTTTTTTTTCATAATTAATATGTAGTTTTTTCGTAATTTTTAAATAATTTATTTCTTTTTCAATTTTACAGATATGTTAATTTTTTTTTTAAATATTGTTTAGGATATTTCACATTCACATCATATGATTTTTTTGAGATCATAGATATCAAGACTAAAATTTACGAAAATAAATAAAAATAGGTACCGTCCTACCCAAAGCGCTGTTATCGTCAAGTTGGTCGTTAACGAAATGTATGTTTTATTAATTGATATTTACGGTTTTTTGACAAAATTATTATCTAAACTGTTAGATCTTGAACTAATCTTGATTATAAAAAAGTTTACTTGTTGATTAATACGCCAAAACCCTTCTAAATTAACCTGTATCATAAACTGCAACCAACACATAACACACAGCATGAATCAAAACGGCGGACTAAGTTCTTTTATTTTTCCCCAAGAGCGTATTTGAAAAAAGAATGCCAATTTGATGTTATTCCGTACAATGTTTCGTTCGAAAACGATAAAATACCATAAAGTATTGTATTAAAACTAGTAAATAGTGAAAATATTGTTTTTTTTTTATGAAGTTAGCGTTGGTCCCTATAGAGACCATAGTGTATTAACGGAATTTTCTCAGAAGTCTCATTCGTTACCAAAGTGAAGTGAGTGGTTATACGTAGCTGGAAGATCGCTATTTTAAGCGTCATTTTAACTATTATTGTAAACTGGAATATGTATGCTGGCGTCATTGCATGTTTAGTTTCTCCATCAATATGGAAGAAGAAGCCCGCCGCCCACAACCATCGCAGCACCGCGCCATATGTACCCGAGCTGCGTCTGCGGGGCGAGGTCCCCGCAACGCCCTTGTACATATCTCGCCTGCACTGGTTCATGGATGTCGAGGACGTCGTGGACTACATCAGTACGAAGACGTCACTCCAGTTGAGGGTCGAGTGACTGCAGTCACGCCATAAGGTCAACTTTAGTTCCTTTGTGGTGAGAGTACCGACGCATGATCCTGTCGACCTTTGAGGTGGAAGAATTCTGGCCGAATGGTGTGGTCTACCAGGGGTTCCAGGGAAACTCCGGGGGAACTCCGGAATGAAGCGCGCGTCACGTCGCAGTCAACACGTGACAAAGTTTTATTATATTAATATGTAATTTTATTATGTTAGTCTATAAGGTATTTATAATATGGGCTATGTTGCCTGAATTAAATGATAAAAAAATAAAATAAATGAATAAATAATATAATTACACTTTTTCCTTTAATATCTTCTTATCATCACGGTATCATATACAGCCCTCTTACAAGGTAAGGTACCTACCTACCTTAGAGAGAGGCGAACTTCTATAGACCTTCCAGTTCACCACAACTCATCGATTCCTTGATTATTGAAATGGATGGTTTTCACCATCGCCACATTTCATTGACCTGACAGCGACTACCACTTATTTATAGCGATAGCGCGAAACGATGGATTTACAGACTCAGCCTATGTACAGAGATGTTAAAACACTACAACCAGACTCATTGCCACTGAATTTAGAATTTTCGAGAAAAGACTCAAAAAACTTTCATAATACTTATTCTTGATCTGGGGGTGGAGCACAGGACCTCATGAATTACGCCGAACATATTACCCAGACCTTAAAACTAACTTCACTAATATCTATCATCAATATAATATTATCACGATGAAAACTGGTTTAAAATCCAAATCGTTTCTTACAAAAGCAATTTTGTCTGTTAATGACTATCACTTTTAATGGTCTCTAAATTTAATTGAAATTCTAAATTCTGGCATCTGTATGAACATCACCAACATAAATTATGGTAAAAACTTCGTTACAAGGACATAACTAATGAACTAAGTAGTTCCCAAATTAACCAAACTTCATAAAATATATCGTCAAGACCGATCTCTATTAAAATGTGTTTAGTCCACAGAAATAAATGACTTTACAAGATAGACGTTTATGTCATGATATGCTATTTTTGTACAATTTACTTTCTGGATCGATTGACTGCTCTCAGCTAGTGAACAAAGTTTTAGGTCTTTGCCTACTAACCAAAAGAACTAGGCATGGCCCTGTTACATGTCCCCTTGACTTCTTCTAATTATAAGTATAACAATATCGTAAGAAGGTTACCCCGTGTATACAACAAGCTATTTGATGACATAGACATATTTACTTGTTCTAAAAATGTTTTTTAGGAATAAAATCTGCCAAATACTTTTGAAACAGAATAGACATAATTATTCCAAATAACATTCAAAGTTGTTAATTCTAAAAATGTAGAATTATTGACTCGTAATCAGTTGCATGTAAACCTTGCTTTATCCCTTATGCAGTTTGTTCACTAGCTCAATGCATCGCTAGCGATGATAATTCTTTATGCCTTAAACAAGACTCGTTAAGTTATTACATATACACATATATATATGTATATATATATATATATATATATATATATATATATATATATATATATATATATATATATATATATATATATATATATATATTATTTTGTAATTTGTAATGTGTTTGTTGTCAAGCACCATAACCATTCTGTGTAAAGGTAATAACATAATTTCATCTATGTACCTATGTATTTATTTTACCTATATATTATACATGGAAACTTACTTATTTTGTATTATATTCTTAAACATAAGTATTGATTGTATTCTATTTTTTTTGCTTTTTGTTGTATGCTTCTTGTTGTATGTCCAGTTTTGTTTATTACGATATATACCTGTATAGTCTTTGATATATAAACCTATTAGCTACCCGTCAGTGACTGTGAAATGCTTATAGTAACAGTGTACAAAAAGAAACTCCTTAATTGGCCAATGTAATGTAAATATTATAATATTGTACCTATTTTGATATTCGGCTGTAGATTTTTAGTTGAAAGAAAGAAATAAATAAATAAGTTTGCTATAATTATCATTTAACAGAGTACTTATATAAAAATATAATGAAACCTTATAAGTTTTGCCGGAGTGGAACAATTAGATAACTTGAGAAGGCCAATAATTAAAAGATACGCTGAATCAAAATGATAGGAAAACAGTACTAACTAACAAAATTTAAGTCAATTAAATTAGAAGGTCAATTCAGTTAAATAACAATACAAAGCTGGTTGTTTTTTATATTTTTTAATGTTTTATGTTTTATAAATGTTGTGTTATTATCACGATGGTACGAATGTAGCGGTTCAAGCAATCTATAAACGCTACCAGAAAAAAATAATAAAAAATGAAATTCAAATATAAAATCCTGAATCGTGATATCACATTATTTATCTTGTACATACTATATACAAGTTTCAAACGCTTCTCAAACGGACTTCGGTCCCCAGGTGTCCGTAATACAATTTACATATTTTTAGAAGAAATAATGTCCTAAGCATCTATCACCACGCAATGCATATACTTTGTATACACCCCATCATACTCCTCTGTAACAAAATACAAAAAGAACTTCACCTCCAAATTAAAACACGCCAGTCTAAACTAAAAATTTAAAAACTTCCGACCCTCTTCTTAGTGAGGAGACTACCTTCCTAACTTATCAGTAATATTTGCAGAGAACAACACAAAAGGAGCTGATTATTTCCCAATAGCAATTCTACAGCATCCGGTAAGTTTCCATGCCTCTGTTACATTATTGAAATAACAGAATACCAAATATCATATTAGTCAAGCCTGTATAGTGTACAAGTTGGTTAATTTATTTCATAAAATTTAAAAGAACAGATGACCTTGAAACGGCTCAAAACATTTTATAGAATTATAACTCAAAACTATTTTGACATATAAAGGCTCTCTATTAAAAACATTGCAACCAAATCAGATCATCTATTTAGGAGCAATGCTGCCACACAGACACACAGATATACACTTATATAAATACACGAACTTTATTATTTTATTAATAACACATTAATAACACTCCTTATTTTTGTGTTAGGGGCTGAAAATCTCATCACCTAATGCATGGATTGCATACCTACTAGACATGTAATACACCCACGTTACAGCCAACAATATTAATACTCAGTGTTTTCGGCGGCATCCTATTGACGAAATAAGTCCCGGTTCTATAAACTCAGGTACTACCGCTTTATTTATTTCAATTTCTCAGATAATGTGTATAGAGTCTATAGATAGATGTTTTATTTGCTCGTCATAGTCATCCCTGTCTAGTCATAGAAATGATTATAAGATCTATTTGAATGAATTTCAATTAGAGATGGATGTAACCGTTGTTTCTCTTAGAGATCAATTCTTTAATACATTTATTCATTCTTGAGCCTGTTGTTTTTATTTCAGGAAAACTAAAAAACTTATTTAAAATTATTTGCCTAACTAAGCTGAAGCTGGTACTGCTCGGCTTTTGAGGCTACGATATAAATATATCAACTAAATCGAATTATCTGTCTGGCCGCTACATTGCCACAAACAGATAAACACCTTAAAATTGAAATACCCCTCGTTTTGAATTGGGGGATAACAAGTATTATTGACTCTACTGCGTAGAGGTTAAGTAAAGAAAAAAAATTGTCTCAAATATAAAAATATATATTATCGATAAAATATATACTTTACACAGCTTCTTTGATTGATATATTATTTATAATAAGGTCCAAAATTTTATACCAAATGTATTAAAAATTAAAAAAAGTAATAGATATTGGTTTTTATGTCAATTTCGTAAATTGACTTTTGAAATTATTCTGTTTATACTTCACGCAGTTCATCTTCATATTTCTTTGAGTATTTTCTGTCGGGGTCGTATTTATCGCACATTTGTTTCCAATACTCAGGTTCCTTGTTCACAAGATGTTTAAAGACTTTTTTTACACCAGCTATGTGATTTTCATTGCAGCTAGCACAATGGCCTTCCAGAGATTCTATTATATGTGCTGCAACAAATTTATTTATAAGATGTTATCTAGTTTCGTTTATTATTGTTAAATGAAGACAATGCGATACTCCCTCAGTTTGCTTCGATTGTACTTGGGGTTCTCATGAGATAGATCGGTCTAACAACTAGGCTTTATAGCTTTTAGATTTTAGAAATAGTTATAATAAAATATTAGACGGTAAAATACTGTGACGATTCACTTATTTACGTTATCACGACTATGGCCACATCTATAGGCAATGGCTCACAGTATCCACCAGAAAATTCATTTTTTGCTTAGTTAGGGGATAAGCAAAGAATATTTCTGTTTACAGTTGATATAGTACATTTATTTAAAGTGAAAATACAAATAAAGAAGTATGACAAGGTAAACAATGCGATTTCAAATGTTATACACTAGTTCAGTCTTAACAATTTACTTTTAACATGGTAACAAAATCAAGTGTCTAAAATTTTGAACGCCCAAACTGAGGTACGTGTTCGTAAGAAGCAAACGATTGGTTATACAAGTTACTAACATTGTTGCTATCATGTTGTTGTCAACTTATGAACATTTTTTTTATGTTCATACGTTTATTTCTCAACAAAGAATTGCAGGATTTATGTACTTATCTATTAGTACTACTAATTTATACAACATTGCTTAAAAAGTCTTGCACATTGGGGCGCAGAATCAACACTGTGTTAAACTTATAAACATGACATTAAAAATCCGCCATAATAATAGCGACACACCGTTGACATCTTTGGCATCTATAAGCGATAGTTGTCTCTTTCATCATATTATAAAAAGCATGTTGATGGAAGACTGCCTAAATATATTTTTTCAATAAAATGCAATAAAATATAAGTATGTGATATACGTGATACACACATGTATACGTTTGTTTGTCTGTGTAACGGGCACGATACGTTCGTGCTCAGATATGTTAACACATCACATTCACGTGCATGGCTCACACGCAGCCATGCACGTGAATTATTAGTATATAAGGATAAAGAAAATCCCAGTAAAATTACAGTTTAATAAACAAATTTATTAACCTATGTGTGACTGTCATTTAATCAACGTAATAGTCCGTTTTTGTTTAGTATATGCTCAAATTTTGGCCACAAGCTACTGCTTGTATAATAAATTACATTGAGGCCATTTTATGTCATGTTCCATTATTGGGTAATACGAGAACATTTACAACGCTGAAAACTGTCGTTTATTATATTTTGTAACTAGATGTAAATCATTCAAAAACCGGCCTGGATTAACAATGGACCCTCTTTGAAGAATGAATAAACTGCCTTATTGCATGGTATCTCGTAAATGGCGAGAAAGATCTAATCTCAGCCGGGTTTCGTATACATTTTCAAGATTGGAATAAGGGCTAAATTTTTAAATTCAAAACTTATCTTATTTGTAGAATATTTCAGAAAACAAAAAATCCAAAAATGAATTAAAAGTACTTACATTTCAATTTCAATCCTTCTGGCATACACGGCCCTTCGTCTAAAACACATTGAATGTAAGGGACAAGAAGTTGACGGTCTCCGAGAACGTCATCCAAGCCATATTTATTGCCATGCATTTCAGGAAGAGCCCAACTTAGCCCTGCCAGCGCGACCAACCACACGACAGAGAAGCGTTTCATTTTAATAAAATCGGACTGAAAAATATTAAAAAACCACTTTTACACAATGAATTGATTTGGAAGTCCTAATACATAAAATAGTTAAGTTTCTTAACTGTTTTAACTTCCCGCTACGTATATAGGAGAAGGAAGTTATTGATTTTACCCCGATTTTCAAAAATCGAGTTTTCATTAGATCTCCACATTGACGTCAATATGTCTGTGTGTATGTGTGTGTGTGTGCGCGTATATGTGTGTGTATGTGTGTGAATGTGTTTGTATGTGTGTATGTAAACATCTCACAACTTTTGAACAGATCGAACAATCGAAACACGGTTTATGGCATTCAATTGAATTACACTCAACTTAGACTTCCTGAAAATTTGAACCGATTGGGCCCATTAGATTTTGAGAAATTTTGAAAAAACCCAAAATTAATTTAATCAAAAGCAGTCAATTCGTTTGAATCAATGACGAAAATTAAAAGAAATGTTTTTTGACGTTGCATTGAAATTTTTCAACCTATCGATTATGTAGCTAAAGCATTAATTAATTTAGTGGGAAGCGTCAGGGATGGCCTGCAGGGTCAGATGTTTACAGATTTTTATATAGGTACATAAAAAATTATAAAAGATGGGTTAACAAGCAGGAAGTTCGCATGATGATGATGATTATATGATGATTACTACTGCCCATGTACATCCATGATACTGGAAGTCTTGCGCTTGCTTTCCAAACTAAGTATTTTTTAAATCACTAAGCAAAACTTTCCTTGAGAATCTCACGATTCAAGTTTACCAGTTATCGAGACAAATAATGAGAATGGATAAGAACCTATCTCTTCTTTCATAATATTATACTATAGGTAACAAAAATATAGTTCTTGTAATGAAAAGAGATGACCACCACGTATAGATACCAAATATGTTTTTTATACCACAGGATAGCAAACAAGTTTATAGTTCACTTGACAGAGAGACAACCAACGATGTTAATGGTGCGTTGCTATCCGTATGGTATCCGTATATAAATTTATCACCTACACACTCCAAACTGGACCATGATGAATACCGACGCTATTGCGGCAGAAATAAATAGGTAAGGAAATTGTACCTAAATCCGGTAGAGACGTAGCAGAACTATACCACGTAGTTATAAATCACGATGTTATTAAAATGTATTAGGTAGCTTTTGTATTTCTCGAGATGTCTAGCTGTAAGACAGTCAATTCTTCTAAAAGATCCTGAATCAATACGGGGATAAATAAGATTAATAATTCGTTGCTTCGTATAGTTATCGTCACTTGCATAAGCGCACCGGCTACATTACGCTATTGAGGCAGGAACATATAAGGCGTAAATTAATTGTTCTAGCAAAGCAAGAAACGTATCACTACATAGTATAAAACAAAGTCGCTTTCTCTGTCTGTCCCTATATCCCTATGTCCCTATGTATGCTTAAATCTTTAAAACTACGCAACGGATTTTGATGCGGTTTGTTTTAATAGACAGATTCATTCTTGAGGAAGGTTTTGGTATATAGACCTTTCGAATATTCTCACGGGAACAAAAGCTACGCGGGTGAAACCGCGGGCAGGTCGCTAGTGTTTTTATAAATTAAATTCCATGACATTGTACACTTAACAAAAAAAAATATTTTCTTACCTAAAGACAATTGTTGCAACAGTAGTTGACTTTCTGTTTTGACTGTTTTTATATCAGTGTTTCATTGTTTTTATACCATTGCTGAAAGATGGCAAAAAATATTAACCCGGAAAATTTTATGATATATATAGCAAATTATAAATAAATTTGAAATTAGGAAAATGTCTAAGGTTAAGGTTAAGTGTGTAATTGTATATGTTTTATTTCTTGTGTAAAAGATTAAAGCAACTATACCAGTTGCTTAATTACAGTTGCTTAATTTTTTTCAACGATGTCTAATCTAAACGAATTTTGGTATTCTGGACAATGTCATTGCAATGACACGGTATCTTTGACTTAATTTTGCAGAATTCTTATTCGAAGATCATCAGCTTCTTTCATATTTTGCTCTACAAATGACGCGCATGAAGCAGGAAGGTGGTCTAATGATAAAAACATGTGCCTTTTTTTAATTGGAGTTATAATTATGTTTGACCTTTAGTTTATAAAGTACCGGAAAAGTGTTCAATGTAAAAAATAGTATTGAAACGTAACGTTTTCAGGAAGAAGAATTTAATAAATGGTACAATTTATAGCTAAATAATTAAAATAACAATAAACTAATTCGTTTTGAAATTTTTTTTTATTTATTTTGCCTAAGCCATAAATCAGTTTTATATTGATAAAACACTTTAGCAATAATACTAGACAATTAGTCTAAAAATGTAGTTTTTGGATTAATTTATATGTATGTAGGAATAGGGTCAGATACGACAAATAAAATGAGGATGTGGTGATATAACAATTCTTTATATTTTGATCAACTTTCCATTATTAATTACTTGTTCTCGTTAACAATTAATTAACTCGTTAACAAATCATAATTATTTCTTATTATTATAAATAAGTCATAATTTAAGCAATAGATAGTCCATTATAAATTTTACTGCGACTGATTTATAGTTGACAATAATAATTAACTTGTTTGCACAAATTAATTATCCAAGAGTCAAGGATAAGCTACTAGCAAGATACAACAAGTGTACCGAGCCACGCCAGAGCCTAGACTCTCTTATCGGCGGGCGCTCAGAGCCTTTTATACAGGTAGCAAAACAAGTTGAGTAGTAGGGATATCGAACGATGCGCTTGCCGGCCCAGGCCGTGCATTTGTTGTTTACACTTTACAATATTCTTGCATTTGACGACGCGGACGCCGTCACGGCCATACTGACATGCACACGTCCTCGTGTGCGCATCTTTATACATCTGAGGACAAGGAACGCCTCGTTCATCCTGACATATCTTTTAGATCTTATTTTTTTAATAATCTTATTTTTTTTACAACTCTATAATTAGCGTAATCTTTTAGCGAAATGTTACAATAGTGTGCTGGTCCGGTAACCCCTTCAGCAACTACAACTATTAAACCTTTCTCGTCAGTTTTGAAACCGGAGACTGGATCCTACTAAGCTAGGAATCCCTCATCAATTAAAAAAACCGGAGACTGGATTGTACTAAGCTCCCTCTCATCAGTTAAAAACCGGAGACTGGAGTGTATTAAGCTCCCTCTCATCAGTTAAAAACCAGAGACTGGAGTGCACTAAGCTCCCTCTCATCAGTTAAAACCGGAGACTGGAGTGTACTAAGCTCCCTCTCATCAGTTTCAAACTGGAGACTGGAGTGTGCTAGGCCGGAAATCCCTTTAGCTAAAGTGCTAGACCGGAAATCCCTTTAGCTGAGAGTGCTAGACCGGAAATCCCTTTAGCTAACAGTACTAGACCGGAAATCCCTTTAGCTAACAGTGCTAGACCGGAAATCCCTGTAGCTAATGCTAGACTGGGTTGTAATTCCTGTAGCCAAAAGGCTAGACCGGAATGAACCCCTTTAGCTGAGTCATTGGACCGGACACTCCCTTCAATGACTCTAATCTTCCTACATTTTTTGTCAATCCTACATTACATTTTTTTGTCAATCCTACATCTTTTTACTACATTTTTTTTCGTTTACTTTATATCGTATTTTTTTTGCTGATGATGCAGCCTCATGAACAGTGGCATTAGTTATTACAACATTAGAAATTTCCTTCGCAGATAGTTCGAAGATATTAAAGCTCTGACTGTTATAACTATTTACAATATACACTGCAGTTCTAATAATATTGTATGGACCAGTTTCTGAACAAGATCATTATCATGAGTATACGCCGTCACGTCATCCTTGTTATAATTTTCATATACCTTAAGAAACCCTATAGGAATATGGGGAACTTCGCAGAGGCTATCATGAGCTCCTTTATATGTCCTATTAGATCCATTGATATGTCTTAATTCGTACCTATTGTTTTCTAAAATTGCGGTAACTTTTAAGGAGCCCTTATATTTTGAATCAAGTTTCGTTTAGTGTCGTTCTTCATTCCTAACAAAGACAAAGTCACCTACACTAAAAGGTTTAACCTTTCATTACCTCTACTCAACCGTAAAATGTCCGATTGGGCTGATTTTTTGATTCTATTGGATTCACTGGATCTTCAAAGCTTGTAGATACTTTTGCAAGTTTTTGTTAGTTGCCGAATGTCAAATCTAATGCTGCTGAGCGCGTGTTAAATATTACCTAACCGCTCTTGCCATGATTTGTCAGAGAATTATACTGCGCTATCATTATTAAACCCTACAAGATTCGCATCACATATTCGGACCGACTGTTAGCTCTATATGTGCCTGTCGCAAGAAGATATAAATCTGTATTGTTTTTTTTTTAATATTAGTTTGAGTTTAGTTGGTAATAAACTTTAAGATTGCTTATTAATGATCTTCAAAGGGTCAACTAAGTCGATTTCAGCTCGACGAATTTAAGCCCGACGGTTTTAGTTCAATTGGTTGTCAATAGTTTTCTTAAAAATATCTACCAAGCGCTCTCTATCTTTACCTACAAAGTCAGTGTTTACCATACTCTCGCTAGCAGATTTTGAAACTGAGTAGGATTGTGTTTAAGTATTGCTAAGCATTAACCTGTTGTAGATTATTTCCTATTCTACATTGGTCCAAAATTTTGCGGCCTAACGAAACATTAAGACTTATCAGGTCAAACGTGAAACTACCCCCAAATTTAAATTTTGCCCTGTGATTAAACATTTGATCTGTTGAGTGGAAACTACATTAGGACAAGCGACTACATGGATTCTTGTTCATAAAACCGTTCTCTTACAAAGGAATCACAAAGCATTTGTTAGATATGGCCTTCTGAACCAGAGTCAAATATAAAAAATAATTAATTTTCACTTAGTGTAATACACCATGTGACGCTCTGGAACAGATGTTGACTGGTTTTCTGTTTTCGGAACTTGATGTGGCAACTTCTTTCTTCTTGTAGCGCTTCGGACAAGTGGAAGCTATGTGCCTGGGACGGGGTCACAAGATACATAGCAGACCACTGGTGGTCGGCCACTGGACACGCCACCAGAGATAGTGGTAGATGACCTACTTTCGCTGCAAGCAAAAATTATTTGAGATAAGTTTCTGTTTATCACGGCAATAGTTGTCACGATGTTCGATTCTATTACAAAAATTGTAACTTCCTCGAAATACAGTGGTGCTCTTAAATCGGTTCATATCTAAGTCTAAAAGGAAGAGATCTTCAAGTCATAATATAGCTTGGCAAGACAGCAGCTTGTGAAGTAGGTGACGGTATGACTCTTAAGTGAGCGAGTAGCTACAATCATCAGATCAACCTCGTCTAATTTTTTCTTTTCTATATTTATTTTACTTAAGGTACACCAGCTAGTAAGTTACACGACAAAAATCCTACGAGTCAGACGAAGGGTCTTTGGAACGACAGAAGCATCTTATTAAAAACAAAGCAGAGGCTGGTTTGTACGCTGGTGTGCTCCATATTTACGTACGGCGCAGAGTCATAGACACTAAGAGCTGCAGACAGACGTCGCATTGATGCGTTTGAAATGTGGTGCTGGAGGAAAATGTTACGTATCCCTTGGACAGCACACAGGACCAACGCCTTCATACTAAAACAACTTGGAGTAAAGACCAGACTGTCTGCTACGTGCCTTCAAAGAATTCTATAATACTTCGGCCACATCTCTAGAAAGCAAGGAGACAATCTCGAAAAGCTAATCGTGACCGGAAAAGTAGAAGACAAAAGACCACGTGGTCGTACTCCTATGCGATGGTCAGACCAGGTTTGCACCAATCTTATGTCTAAAATGTTTTATGATTCTCTGCACGCCGCTGAAGATAGAGTTCAATGGCGTAATATTGTGCTATCAAGAACGATCTAATGAGGAGGTTACGACCCTCAGTAATGAAGAATACGAAGCAAGGAGGAGGATACCAGTTAGTCATATCGTCTGCTTCATCAGAATCAAAGTATATCAATTTAATGGGAGTTACAGAACGTGAATTAATATTTTCTACTATTTTTCAAAGGATAGTTTCCACACCACAAGCGAAAAGAGACATTTCCTGTTCTACATAATTAACCGAAATAGTTTGATGCTGAAGTGGGAGTGAATCCGATCCCAATTCTGATGTAGGAATAGGGTCAGATACGACAAATAAAATGAGGATGTGGTGATATAACAATTCTTTATATTTTGATCAACTTTCCATTATTAATTACTTGTTCTCGTTAACAATTAATTAACTCGTTAACAAATCATAATTATTTCTTATTATTATAAATAAGTCATAATTTAAGCAATAGATAGTCCATTATAAATTGTACTGCGACTAATTTATAGTTGACAATAATAATTAACTTGTTTGCACAAATTAATTATCCAAGAGTCAAGGATAAGCTACTAGCAAGATACAACAAGTGTACCGAGCCACGCCAGAGCCTAGACTCTCTTATCGGCGGGCGCTCAGAGCCTTTTATACAGGTAGCAAAACAAGTTGAGTAGTAGGGATATCGAACGATGCGCTTGCCGGCCCAGGCCGTGCATTTGTTGTTTACACTTTACAATATTCTTGCATTTGACGACGCGGACGCCGTCATGTACATAAGTCAATCTATTTTATTATTTAGTATTTGACATCATTTTTTGTTGCCGTTGTAGTATTTCATAACCATCGACTATGTAGCCGATTGATATCGGAGCAATCAGCATTTAATTTCTGAGTTTGATAACTAATCTTTCATACTCGAGTTATTCTGTAATGCCTATATATCTATACATATATGCAAAATTGAACTACTATTTTTACTATTTAGTTTATGTAATAAAAGCTGTCTTTCTTTAATTTTAATTTACATAATGTTACTATTTAGTCTGTCTTCAGAACTTATGACTTGTATATATACTGAGAGGTGATGTATGTCACACGGTTTTTTATGGCTTACACCCATCTCATCTCCGATCCCGTAAGATATCTGCCGTGAAGATATGTATATTTGTATGTGTACAAATAATAAAAATACATTACCACAGTACCACATTTTACAGTTGAATATACATTATTGTATATATAAATATAAATATATATATATATATATATATATATATATATATATATATATATATATATATATATATATATATATATATATATATATACAATAATGTATATTCAACTGTAAAATGTGGTACTAATGAATGTTATGTAATCATAGAAAAAAATATTAATTACGTCTTACCAAAGTCTCAGGAAAAGGTCGACTAAGACTTTGGTAAGACATAACCTGAGCTTAAATGATATCTGGTTCGCGCTTTAGGCAACAATTTCTCAAGAAATACCCCTCCGTGTGTATTAAGCATCAGAAGCACTGCTTTCAGTACAGAAATGATTGTTATTAATTCTTTTTTTTTATATATCATAAGATAGCAAACAAGCAGGGGATCTAGGGTTCCAACCAGGCTACAAGTCCCAACGAGTTCTTCTGCATTGTACTCAAAAAATTGTCATGCTATGATAATAAATATTTAAAATAAATTACCTAAAACATTTCGCGACCTACCATTAAGACAATTTAAAAATGTATTATCTAAACGGTTAACGCGAAAGCTTACTACAGTATTGCCGACTATCTAAATGATAAAATTGTTGTATAATAGTAATTATTCCCTGTCTTATAACTAGCAAGTATCATTCACTGGATATGCACTTAGGTCTGATAATTTGGAGTTATAATAATACAACGAGTTATCTGTTCTTCTTTTTATTGTGAAAATGTTACTTAATAAAATATAATTATATGTATATTATCAAATATTAACTAATAATAAAATAAAATGTGACATTCTCTTTTATCATTATTATCTTAATAAAATACTAGCAAAAAGCAGAGTTTTGTAAGGGCTCGCTAAGTTATATTACCTAGTAATATTCTTAGGAATATATTTTTATGCGAATTACATCTTTAAATGTATCATGGACTTTATTTGTTATATTCGCATCAAAGGCGTCGTCAGGCTTTGTATCTAGGGAGGCGTAGAAAAATAAAACCAAAATAAAAAATAAAATGTTTCTAAATAAATTTTTGGTCTACCTATAATATGTAGCAACTCAAGATCTATCTCGCGCCACCACTTCGCTCTTAAAGTCTAATATTGATAGAAATCAATTTTTATTTATGGTAACTTTCTTGTAAAAGAGTTTTCTAGGAAAAATGAGTTTTAAAAATAAAAGTTGATCTTATAAAGAAAATTTAATTTAATTAACCTTCAAAATTTTTAGAATTAATATTGGATATATCGCAGGCACGAAGAACTGGCGGTAGAAACTCAGCGAATGAATTTTTCGAATTTTTCCGTCAGAGAAACTCTCGAGGTTCGATTCCCGAGTCAGGCAAATCAAAAATGTGTTTTTTCAGTTTGCTGATAAAAACAACGTTGCCCGGGATTGGAAAAGTACCCAGTTGATGATAGACTGGTCACATATCACTTTCTGTAATCTGTAAATGGTTGACCTTGCAAGCCGTCTCTGAAACTTCCCGCTAAATGAACGTATTTTAAGCTCAAAATAGTAAAAACTATAAGCATAGGTATTTGATAAAAATGGCAGTGTATTGATTTTTGAAAAGTTGTATATTTTGGAAACGATGATCGATTTTGATCTTTCAAATGGCATTCAACTCAATTTAAATATTGCTTTAACTAAGAAATCGGTAGGTTCAAAATTTCGAAGCAATGTCAAAAAACATTTTTTTCAAAAATTTTCATCATTGATAGATCTCAAACAACCGGTTTTTATTCAATTAACGGTACGTGGCGCAGTTTTTAAAGGAGAAAAGATAATAAAATTTTGAGGTCAATCGGTATTTTAGCCTGAAAGTTATTTCAAAAACATTAAGTTTGCTAAAAACAAAGTAATTCTGATATTTGAAAAGCTGTAACTTTTGAAAATAAGATTCGATTTTGATTTTTTAAAAGGGCATTCAATGTAATTTTTTTAGTATTAAAATATCGTAGAAGACCAAAAAATGATTGGTTGAAATATTTCGAAGTTATGTCGAATAAACACTTTTTCAAAATTTTCGTCAACGATTACTTCCAAACGAATAAACTGATTTTGAGGCAATTTATGCATTAGACGTAATTTTTTGAGGAATAGAGCTGAGTAGTTTTTGTACACTATCGGTACATTAATCTGGAAGTTATTTAAAAAAATTCTGTTTCGTCACAATTTTTATTTTTTCAAAATATCTCAAAATTTCTTGGTCCCACTCGGTTCAAATTTTCAGAAAGTATAAGTTGAGCGGAATCCAATCGAATGCCATCAACCGCGTTTCGATCGGTCCAGGCGTTCAAAACTTATGAGTTGTTGACACACACACACACACACACACACACACACACACACACACACACACACACGAACACACACACACACACACACACACACATACGTAACTTAAATAATAAAATAAAATGTGACATTCTCTTATATAATTACCTTAATAAAATATATTAAATGTGAATTAGTAAATTTTAAATAACAATAATATATAATGTCTCATTTTATATAACATTTAATTAAATAAGTTATAAGTAAGTTTATAATAGTTTTGCACACCGGCACTACCGGTTGACTATGGCGAGCTAGAAATAATGTTGTAACACATATTGTATATAACCCATTTTCATGCAAATAAAATATTCTATTCTATTCTATTCTAAAGCAGATGGGTCTCCTGATGGAAAGATTCAACCATCGCCTATAAACACCAAAGACGTTAATGGTGCGTTGCTATCTTGTGGCGAGGTCTAATGCCACATGCATAAGTTTACCGGCTACCTTACCCTCCAAACCGGAACACGACAGCGACTAGCACGCACGCGGCAGGAATAGGTAAGGCGGTGGTACCTGACCTGGTCGAGCCGATGCAGAACTCTACCACCTAGCAGCCACGATTGTAGTGACTCGCGTAGCCAATCGGTCGCCTTTTACGACCTATCTGGCAAAACGGCAGTTGGTCTATTCTTCAAAGGAGAAAAGGAGGATCCAATACGAGGAAAACATTTTTTATTCTTTGTATGCAATCAATTCAGAATGTGATTCAATTTCATTATATATACAAAGAAATTGAATCGTGTACTGATTCAGATACAGAGGCAATATTCTGGGATACCTCATACACATCTCCAAAATATTCACTTAATTGCTTATAAATTCCTTCTGAACTTTAAAGTATGCCATTCGATTTAGCCATTAATACATTAGCTTTAGACTGAATCGTTATTCTGAATGCTGAATAATTTTTTTTTAAAAATTTATATTCTACACCTCCATCCAAAAATTTAAGTATTTGGCATTCGTTCGCAAGCAGAATTAATTATACTAGCGGTCGCCTGTGGCTGAAATTCGACCATAGTCTAATTAATAAAATCTCTTTTGAGTTCAACAACTGCTTTTAGACATAAATAAAATAGTATTAATGTGTGTATGTTTCGTGTATGTCACATGCACCTAGTGTAGGCAATGTTTATTTTTAATAATTTAATGCACTTTTAATGCATTTTATTTAAAAATATTAAGTTTCTGCAGATCTCCGCAACTAAAGATTACTCTTTAATTGTGCCAAATTTCACATTTTAACGTTGGCCCAATTGGTTTAAAAAGGGATCCGAAACTTTTCCGTCACGTATTAATATATAGGTAATATAAAACTACTCCTCATCCATTTCAAGGGCACTTTTTAATAGGAAAAGATAACATCTAGACAAAAATAAGAAAACATCCTTCTCTGGCATAAAAATACCGGAAAACTTTATAATTTAATACACAAAAAGTTATTCAACCAAATTTATTTTATCGGCTTCAAAGTATGCTTTTTCAAAAATGATATACTTACGCTGACGAATAATCCAATCATCAAAACATTTTTTAACACTTTTTCTGGAATTGAGTTTTTCATATTTGCAGTGTTTGCCGCGAATTCTTCTTTGTATCTTTGACCAAATGGGTACCAAAAAGTGCTAATTTAAGTTTAGAAAAAAGGAAGAATACGGCTGAAGCCACATCTAGTGAATAAGGTGGTTGCTTGATGGTATTTGTTGAGTTTTTGGTCAAAAATCCATTCTCGATAATAAACTTGTGCTAAGGCGCATGCATTATCATGGTGCAAAATCAAAAAAATATCTTTCCACAAATCTGGCACTTTTCATCGAATTTGCTCTCTTAAACGCTGCATAATGCTCAAATAATATTCTTCAATTACTGTTTACCTCCCAGCAAGAGTTTTGAGTGTAGAATACCGCGATAGTCTAAGAAAGCAGTCAACCTGACTTTTGATCGACTTTAGAAAGATTTTTTCGATTTCGGTGTAGTTGAAAGACGTTTTTCTGGAGATAGTTAACTAGTTTGCAGTCAAACTCGTAAACATGCGCCTCGTCATCAGCAACAATCCGTTTTATGAATGTTGGGTCGGATTCGACTAGCCTGTTCTCAGCGACTCTCATGCAATTGGTTTCTTATATAGCTGAGCGGCAACATATTTCATACCCAAGTGATTATTTAAAATGGTTTGGATCGACTCGTGACACACAGAAAGTATAGCGGCTATCTCTCTTAAACTTGAATATAGATTTTCAGTTATTATTTCTTCCCTTCACATTTTTGATGTTAACTTCAGTTGAAGACGTTGCTTGCCTACTAGAGCGAGACAATTTTTTTCATCCCATCTCAACCGCTTTTGAACGCTTTGTATCACTCATAATCACATGTTTTCGATAAAGTCGATTTATCGTAATCTTTCTGTAGTATTGTCAAGGACTCCGAACACGAAATTCCATTGGTGATATAAAATCTAAGACAAACTCCTTCTTCGATGTTGCTGTCCATTATGAAATTCGCAATATATACTAGAACTAGATAATTATTATGATATAACTAAATACGTTACTGCATTAAATCTAAATAACAGATGAAAGTTAAACGTAGCGTCAGTGTTTGTAACTGCACTACAGTTACAAACATTGACGCGACGTTGAAGAATAAGGTAGTCGGTAAATCTATGCATGTAGAATTGCCAACTCGCCACACGAATTACCTCTTACACACCATTCTACTCGCCACACTATTAACCTCTAGTGTCTCTAGGCGATGATGATTATCATCTCATCAGGGGTGCCATCTGCTTGTTTGTTATCGTATGATTTTTTTTATACATTAAAGTATCTTCACGCCCATATCCCCGAAGGGGTAGGCAGAGGTACAACAAGTGCACCCACGATTAGCCGAAGATACTTGGTCCCACAAATGTGATAGGTGGCAAGCCTATCGCCAACCGGGCACTTTCCAATCCCGGGCAACTTTACGTTTTTCAGAAAACTGAAAAAACACTTTTTTTTAATGTGCCCGACCCGGGAATCGAACCCGGGACCTCATGTGGTCAACGCCAACGCTGGACCACTAGACCACAGAGGCGATTTTTTTTATACATTAAAAGATAGTCAATCAGCAGAGAGGGTTCCTGATGGAAAGAGTCAACCATCGCCTATAGACACCAAAGATGTTAATGGTGCGTTGCTATCTTGTGGCGAGGCATAATGCCACATACATAAGTTTACCGGCTACCTTACCCTTAAAACCGGAATACGACAATGACAAGCACTATTGCAGTCGAAATAGGTAAGGAGGTAGTGGCAGACCCTGCCAAGACAATGCAGAACTCTACCACCTAGTAACCAAGATGGTAACTCAAGTAACTCGTTTTGCCAATCGGTCGCCTGTTACGACCTGCTTGCAGAATGGCAGTTGGTCTATTCCTCAAAGGAGCCCAGACCAACACGAGGGGAAACTAAAAAATAACATTATTGTTCTTTTGTGATAAACTCGTACGTTTTATTCATTATATATATATATATATATATATATATATATATATATATATATATATATATATATATATATATATATATATATATATATATATATATATATATAATATATATATATATATATATATATATATATATATATATATATATATAGTATAAATACAATAAATATTAATTATAACTTGCTTTATTTAAAAAAACAATATCTAACATTATTTTCAAAATCATTTAAGCCTTAACAGTGCGAAATTCTTTTTCGTATTTTGATACGTATTTTCTCTCAGGGTCGTACTTGTCGCACAATTGTTGCCAGTATGCAGGCACCTCATTAATAAGATGTTTCATTAAGCGTTTTGAAAGATTTTTTTGAGCTTCAGTGCATTTGGTGCAATCATTTTCCAAAGATTCTTTTATGTTTGCTAAAAGAAAAGAATAAAGTTATAATTTACTCGGAATACAGGGATAAGTTTTCGACACATAAGCATATAGCGATGAGAAAGTTAATTTACATATTATGATGTCAATGATTTTATTTAATATATTCTTATGCATTTTGAAAAAAACATCAATATTTATATTTTGATGATTTTATGTGGGAAAAGTAAATGACAGGTTAATATTATTTGTTTAGAGTTGGAAGTTAGGAGTAAAAAAATATATGCGTGGCTAACAAATGAAATAAAATTCTGTGAATTAATGTTAAATACTAGACTCAATCAATTTATAGTCTGTTCATAATTTTATGGGAGTTTGTAAATTAGACCTATAAGACTCTTTAGAAATGGACTGCCAATCCTAATGGTGATACCCTTAGTTATATCAATTTATGGTTGTCATAATTTCAGTGTAGGATCTGGTACAATAAAGCAGTTTATTATGGGGTATATGCAGATTTTTTGAATCATATGATTGAGAGTAACTAGGCCACTATGTTTTTCGGTCCGAGAATCCCAGTACTTATTCAGAAATGATCGCCAACGTGGTGCATCTAGCTAACCTTACTTATTACTTGATATATGTATCTCTTAAATAATTTTGTTCTCAAGCATCGTGGTGGTGGTGGTCAAACTATGAAGATGATAACAATGTACAAAAATCTTTAGTTTTTTTACATCAAGTTCTTGCTGCTAGAATTACTAAAGCAAGGCGGTGCCTTTGGAATACATTAAACAGTGAATCAAATTATTTTTGTGTTATAGCACTCACCCCGTGCTTAGGAAAAAGTTTTTCCAATGAATCAAACATAAAGAATAACAATAAATGTTTTGATTTACCGGGATTCACCGGCTTGTTTGGTGTTAGCTAGATGGGTGATGTCATCACTTTATTGAACATCGCATTTTTCCGATCTGATATGTTTAAGTACTCACATTTAAATTCATTTCCGTCAGCAGTGCAAGGTCCTTGGTCTAACATACATTTAATGTAAGACTCCAATAATCGTTGGTTGGTAATAACTTCATCGACATTAATATTGTCCCATTTGTCAGTATATAATTCGGAAGCAACGAGGCTCAAACCCATTAGTGCAAGCAAACAAAGAACGTTTACAGTCTTCATAGTGAATAATCTGCATAGAAATATAAAGTTAAAATAATTAGTGAAACGCACAAAATAAACAACCGAATCCCCAAAGGGGTAGACAGAGGTACCACTGGTACACCCACGATTATTCGAATATACTTTATCCCACAACGTGATAAGTGGCAAGCCTATGATTAGCCGTGAACTTCTCCAATTCCAGGCAACATTGTTTCTATCAGAAAACTGAACAAAAAAACACATTTTTGAATTGCCCGACCCGAGAATCGAACGTGTGACCTTATGTGGTCAACACCGATACCGGATGACCAGACCACAGAGGTGAACTTTGGAAAGTTAATTTAGCAAACATTACACTATTTATAGCTGTGGGACATATTGAAGAAGTTTACTCAGTATTCGATACTGAGCCCGAATATAGTTACCGTACCGCCAGCGCCGTTGCAATGTCCCGCGTGCCTTCAGTTGTGACAGTGCTTCGCGACGTCCGGATGTGTTTCCGCGTAATGCAATAGACCGCCAATTTTTGTTGATAGTGTTTGACTAATAATAACAATGTTATCTTATCAGTATTCCGATAAAGACTATTGGGATATTGTACGTACTTATGCATTACGTAATGCTTATGTGTCCCGAATTACCAAATACAGAAGAATAATTTAACAATTGAGATTTTTGTAAATATTGTTAATAATTAATTAATAAAGTTCGATTATTGTGAAGAGGATGATGCCATTTACGCCAGAAACACTACGGTAAACATTAGCCGTATCTTAAAATTTAATTCGTGCCTTGTCCCTTTTAAAATTTAACACGCTTAAAAAAATTCTTATTATTAAGTATCTAGATACATTTGCCTGTCCTTCCTAACTAAACCAGGAACAAAGTATGAAGGGAAAATAATTATATTTTACACTAGTTAAACAGAGAGGTAGATTACATTTACATTGTCTAAAAACCCACACATATTATTATAATGATTCGTGAATCGTTAACACTTCATTTATTTTTGATTATGTTTATTTGATATTCTATATATATTATATATAGAATATCGAATAAATATTATACATACTCGTGAATTTTCACGGGTTTTATTCCGTCTCACGGCTAAAACAAACATCCTGTATAGTTTGACTGAAACCGCTGTACCTCACCCTAGGTATGCGTGTGGCAAGGCAGGGTGGGATATTGGCTGCATAAATTTTACATAATAAATAGATAGATGATGGGTGATAAATATGTAATCGCTAAGTATATATTTGTCCAATGATTTAACAAGTAGTACTACAAAATTTTATATTATAATATTTTGTCAGTGTTACTACATTTTAAAGTGTTATTTAACTTAAACGCCTTTATAGAGTAAGATCTCAGGGCCGCTAGATCTTACTGATTTTCTCATGGACAAAATAAGTACGATTTGAACGCATGTATGGGCCGACGGCCAATTCTCTGATATCATGTACTAAAGGTACGTAAACAATAATGTAAGTAATAATTTTCTTAAAGTACGTAAAAGTCAACTCTTAGAGAGTTGACTTTTACGTATATTGTAGGGAATACGAGTATTAAAATAAATTTTGAATCAATGCTGTTACACTACTTTTACTGGCGGTAGTCTATGCTGGATGCTTTCAAGATTGAAATAAAAAACAAAACCTTACCTAAAATCTGAGAGCTAATTTTTATCTACGAAATTTATTATTTCACTCTTTTTGAAAAGCTGTCAGACCAATCGTGATAGACCTTTGTTTCAAAAACAATTTTTTTTATTAATACAAGCTGAGTTTTTTTTGAACAGCTTCGTTTTGATGAGACGCCCCTCTTTTCTATCTTCGAAATATTTCGAATCGGGTAACTAATAAAGTAAGGGGGCTTCAAAATATTTTAATTTGGTGAAGGAAAACTATTTACTAATAACAATAATTATTTTTTTCCGACTAGTTTTGGACCTACATACATGAGGTCCGTCATCAGGCTGTCTCGAGATGATTTTAATTATTTAGTGAATGGGTATTATTCCTGACGTTCATAATTTGTCCCAGAGCTTATTTTTCTCAAACTAGTTATTAAAATGCAATTAATCACCACCTTCCACCTTCCGATATTGGCAATTACAGAAATCGTTTGCATATTAGGTTTTATAATCGACGGTCGCCTGTCTGTAATTGCTAGTACACCCATCAACAGATAGATGATCTAGATACTATGCACGCGGCGACTTTTTGAACTGTTAGTAAGACCTAGCACAAAAAAATAATGAAGGCTACAGCTAAAGTTTTTTTAAGCACATCGTGGTAGCAAGTAAGCAGACGACTTTCTAAAACAAAATTTTTATTGCACTTATAAACATGAATTTGGGATGTTAAGTAGTTGAGGCACTTTTATTTTTCCCTCAAAGATAAAAACTATTTTAAACAACTTGTTAAATGCAACTTTACCTTTCCACATGGATAAGTTTACTGACTATCTTATCCTCCAAAGCGAAATACGATAGCCAAAAAACCCACGATTTTGCGGCAGGAAAAGATAAAATGTAATGCCGAAACTTAGTTGAGACGTTCACGTTGTAGAACTCTACTACCTATTTTTATATACCTATACAACATTATGACTTATTTAGTAGTCATGATGTTAATAACATCTTACTATATTCTTCCTCTTCTTTAACGCGGTGCTTAAATATAAGGCAGTTGATTTAATCTTCATAAAATGTGCCCTGTTAAACACGGGGTCAAGAAAAAACATGAGATAAGCACTAAAAAATTAAATGATTTACTATAAAATCCACATAATATATTCAATGTTCCCAACTAAGAGGATGACAAGTGGAACATTATTAATGTGCCGTGGAGATAGAGCTTTATCTCTTGAATGAAATTAGATAGATACTTCAATTTTTGTCATAAAAACACGTTACATATCCAATAGATACTCATGTAGAAAAATACACGATTGATTTCTTTAACTGATATATTAATTTTCGAGAAATATCGCCTCTTTTGTTTAAATTTATTTGATATTCGAAATAAAATTAGTATTTACATCAAAGGTTTAAAACCTGTAAGGTCAAAAAACTAAAGATGTATGATTACATTATTCAAATACAGTAAAAGTACCGCGTATGCAGTAAAAGGCCGATCCGGTAAGTTTATTTAAATAAAACATTTCTTCATTTTGCAACAAAGTTTTCTCTTTATATCTATATCGGCAACCTTAAATTTGAAGTAATATAGCCTATACACTGGTCTAACCCAGGTGACAGTGCGAACAGACAGACAGAAAGCATCAGTATAAATATATACGTGAGGCAGGCTAGTAGAAAATGTTTTATGTATTAAGCTCCCCATCTGTACCCTTTTTTAATGTTGTTGACATAGGCAAACTGGCAGACGTGCCACCTGATGGTAAGTGGTCGATGTCGCCAATGAAAAAAATGGGTTACCTGGGCTGGAATTAGTCCAGGTATTCCATTCGTGTGTTGCCTATCCTGAGACATAAGGTGTTAAGTCTCGGTGCCAGTAATTACACCGCCTGTCGTGCCTTTCTCTCCGAAACACAGCAAAGCCGTTTCACGGGAGATATAAACAAGATGGTGGTACCCATGCAGCCGGGAGCGTGGCACAGCGCATCCCTCCCACCGGTAACTCTGTACATTTTATATTCTGTCTAACACGTTCAATTACACCCTTGCGTTATATAATTTTTGCCGTCTAAATGTGATGTTTGCTCCATTCTATAGGGAGATCCCTTCTTTACCATATTTGTTTAACTATATAAAAATTAAACAATAGCGCAAAATACATAAATTAAAACTAATAAGATATTATTATCATAAAAAAATATAACACAATATTTACCTGGCTAGTAGTAGTAGTCTCAGATACAAATTTACAATTGATGCTTGTTTTCATGTTTTATAACCTTTTATATAAGTCTTTAGATTAATAAACTTAAAATGTTAATATAATGCAAATCTAATTCCTTGTTGTAATGTGAGTCAAACAATATAGTTTTTGTTTACGTAAATAAAAATATATCTTTTTATAATTTTTAAAAATTGTATATTTTTTATTCCTTTTAATGATTTCAATCTGCGCTTTAGCAGACTTGTTTTAACTGGGCATTTATGATCTTTGATTACTTAGTGGAATCAAAGTTTATAACATATTTTTCTCAAACATGCGCAGAAGGTTTGTCATTACTTTTAAATAAAAACATGCAACGTATCGTATTTATGTTAAAAAAAACAAGAATTTTGAACAAAAAACACGCTGGCAAAGTTTTGTAGAAACACACGTCGGGTGTTATTTGATAAAAAAGATCTGTCTCATATCATTGACGTCTTCTCCTGCAACCTCACCTTCAAACTCATACTATAACTGTAATTGCCTTTTTGCGGACTTTTTAGAAATGTTATTACTATGTCGAATTAAATCAATCAATTTTATTACAATTATCCCTTGCAGCACTTTTGATAGAATATTTTTTTAAGTAGTACCGGATCTGAATCACAGCCACTTACTGAAAAAATTCAACAGAAAGATTTTAGTGAGCTCTTCTTTTTATTTTCATATTTAAAAATATTATATAATGTACATTCAATATACTAACAACTATAAACAATAACTATTAACTATTGTTACGGGGAGCAATTATTTTCAATGTTTTAAATAACTAATATGAAATTAAATTATTAACTTTTTAATATTGTTTTAACACATCTTTTGAATTTAATTTCCGATAAATCTCTTATAGGTAAGTTTCAAAAGCTTGCTGTATACATTTTTGCACATTATATTTGTGTAATGACGAAATTAATTCATATATAACATGTCAGATCGAGCAAAGCAATTTTTAAGCAGTTCTTAACGGTCAAGACACATTTTCAAGACGGTCTTTCGCATTTTAACATAAATATTTTTCGCTTCAATCAATCATTCTTTCGATTTTTTTTATAATATATTCGGTATCAGAATGGAGTAATGAACACTATATAATATATATAAACTTGTAAAATTATAATTATAAATTGGGCTTTGCGTTTTTTTTTATGAAAAAAATTATATCATAAGATAGCAAACACGCAGATAGGTCTCCTGATGGAAAGAGTCAATCATCGCCTATAGACACGAAAGATGTTAATGGTACGTTGCTATCTTGTGGCGAGGTCTAATGCCACATGCATAAGTTTACCGGCTACCTTACCCTCCAAACCGGAATACGACAGTAACAAGCACTGACGTTACTGCGACAGGAATAGATAAGGCGGTTGTACCAAACCCGGCCGAGACAATGCAGAACCCTACCACAGTCACGATGGTAGTGACTCGCATAGCCAATTGGTCGCCTTTTACGACATGCCTGGCAGTTGGTCTATTCTTCAAAAGAGCCTTGAACCAACACGGGGAAAATTTCCGTAATTTTTTTGATTATAAAGGAAAATATTACATACTATAAAAATATATTTTATTTACATACACAATATATATATATATATATATGTATATATATATATATATATATATATACATATATATATATATATATATATATATATATATATATATATATATATATATATATATATATATATATATATATATATGTATGTAAATAAAATAAATGTAGTGTGTGATGTTTTTTTACTTACATATTGATACGTAAAGAAAAAACAAGTACCCATTTTTAAGTCAATAAAATGTGGAGTACGAAATTTGGCAGAGTAATGCCATTGCGAAGGACCGTAGAAGCCCGTTTTCAAATAAAAAAACATTACATATATATTAAATTAATACAAATAATAAATGCATTCATGTGATATACGATATGATAATATACATACGTGTTTCTATCTAGATCGAGATCTATGTCCGGAACCAATCCGCCTTTGTCGGTGTTTTACAGCCGAAGACTTTTGAAGCAGTTGCTATTAGAACAGATTCCATCTAAATATAAATATGAAATGAGAGCCAAGTTCAATATGAAAGTATATCTGTCGACTTCACAAATACAAAAATTGAAATGTATTTGGGCGCTAAGTTTTGGAAAGAAACTCCTAACATTTTAGTTACATTTTGAAATAAATTTATATAACAATTTCTTGTTTCTTGGTGCTTAAAAAGTAACATAAGTTTTAAAATTTTAGCAGTCGGTTATTTACACAATGCATTTATTTCATTATAGACAATTATAGTGTAAGTCATACGACCGTCAGTACGCTTCCTATTTATGCTGTATTCATAATATTGGGCTAATATAATTTCATTTTTTTTCTGAAATTTGGTTTGTTGGTATGTTTGCTACTTAAAAAGTAATATAAATTCTAAAAATTTGACATTTATTTACACAATGCATTTATTTAACTTGGAATATAATTCTAGCTCAAAATTTGATTTGACTAGTTTTTCCCTACAGACTTACAATTAGTTTAAGTCATACACCCAATAGTGTGTTTTCTGTTTAGACTGTATTCATACTTTTAGGTTGATATCATTTCAATTTTTATTTTGGTTTGTTGATAAAAACTAGCCTAGTCAAATTTTGAGCTACAGTTATATTCTAAGTGAAATAAATGCAATGTGTAAATAACTGTCTGTTAAAATGTTAGAGCTTATATTACTTTTTATGTTACATTGTGGTAGTACCAAGAAACAAGAAATTGTTATATAAATTTATTTTGGAATGTTAAATGTTCTTGTAACTAAAATTTTAAGAGCTATTTTTCAAAACTTGACACCCAAGTAGATCTCAATTCTTTTATCTGCGAAGTCAACAGAGTCAACAGAGTCAACTCTAGAATTGAACTTGGCTCCCATTACACATATGCGTTTTGATGGAATTTCGTTACTTTTTGGTTTAAAATTACTCTTTTTCTACGTTCATTCTGTACTGTTTTTTTGTACTTTTTCTATGCTTTCTTGTACCTTTAGTAGAGTTTAGTTGAGTAGAGTGAATTTCCCATTCCGTATTTGTAACTCTCTTTCTTATACGTTTTCTAATTACTTTTAATTTGGCCAAGTTGGGGTGATATAACTAACTTACTCAATATTTTTAAATAACTTTCAGGCTAATGCACCGATTGACTTATAATCTTATCAGCTTTTCTCCTTTAAAAACTGCGTCAAATATCATTAATTGGGTCGAAATCAGTCAATTCGTTTGGGATTTATCAATGACAAAATTTAAAAAAAAAATGTTTTTAACATTGCTTCGAAATTCTTCAACCTATTGATTATTTAGCTAAAAATATTTTAGATCTCCAAAATTTAGTTGAATGCCATTCAAAAGATCAAAATCGACCATCGTTTCCAAAATATACAGCTTCTCAAAATCAATATACTGCCATTTTTAAGAAAGTAGATGGTTGAACTGAAAAATTTATGCTTATAGTTTTTACCCTATTCAGCTTAAAGTACTTAATTTAGCGGGAAGTTCCAGGTATGGCCTGCAGGGTCAACCGTTTACAGATTTTTTTTCCTTAAACCACGCATAACTTTTTTCAGAGTAATCCGATTTTGATAATTCTTTTTTAATTAGAATGGGTGTATTCCGAAGATGGTTTATTTTTTAAATTTTAACCCTGATTGTTCGTAAATTGTTAAAAGTGGTGAGTGAACAATCAAACATCCCTTATGTTTGATTGTATACTCACCGATTTCAATATATGACCACCCATAACTTTTTACAGAGTGATCCAATTTTGATAATTTTTCTTTTATTGGATAGTTTACCCCGAGAGTTGTCCAATACAGTTTTTGAAAAATACAGAATTATAAGGGTACGAAGATAGAGTATGATTGATTGTTCACTCACTGATTTTAAAGTGAGTATGAAATTTATTTTGTAATAATGTCAACTTATCAGTATTCCAGTGAAAAATATTGGGATATGTTACGTGTTTATGCGTTACGTAATTATTATGTGACAAAAATCGCCAAAACTAATCAAGTTCGATCATTATGAAGAGGATAATTCCATTTACGCCAGAAATACTAAGGTAAGTATTAGCTGTATCTTATACTTCTAAAATTATAACACGTTTAAAACATTTCTTATTATTAATTAGTGCCTTGGTATTTTTGCCTATCCTTCCTAATGTAACTAAACCAGGAAAAAAGTATGAAGAGAAAATGAACCACAATTCACACTAGTTCAAAACAGGGAGGCAGATTACATTTATCTATATACCTACTACTGATATTATTCTGATGATTCGTGAATCGTGAGTCGTAACGACTAGCATAAGTGTGACCATGAGTTACGAAAATTTTGACAATATTTCAACTACTGTCTCAATGAATATTTAACACTTTATTTTTTTTTATATATTTCGTTTATACAACATGTATAAACGTGCATTTTCACGAGTTCACGGGTTTTATTCCTTCCTATGTCTAAAAAAACAGCCTGTATATTTCTATTTTTTGTTGAACGCAAATTAAAAAATAATTTTATTTATAACCATTCGTTCTCACACTGAAAATTTTATTAAGTGCTCTCTAACCTATGCAATTCTGATAATCCCATGACGCGATTCACTGTTTTAGCCCTTATACCCTCGAGACCCTGGTCAAGAATTAGTAACGAGTCGAAATTTCAATGCCATTACTTTTCCAATTATTGTCAAAATACTGCCAAAAGCGAGGTACGGTTTCGCATGTTCTAAGTCCACTAAATTTAAACTCCACTTGAGCTAACTCATCGCCCAAAAAGCCCAGTTTCGCAGTAACAGTTACAGACCAACTGCTTAAATTCATTTAGAAAAAACTACTAGCACTAGTATTTTGGCCCATGGATGACAATCCAATGTTGATGACAATTTGATTGATGCAAATCTTAATGCTTATTTGTAAACTTGACTGACATGCTGATAATAATAATGATTTGTAAACTTAAACCCTTATTTGTTAGAATTCTTTATTAAATAACGTCAAATTAATTTCTGAAATAACTAAGGTTTTATGCGCGAAGTTCATTTTCGTATTTTGGTGCGTATTTCCTTTCAGGGTCGTACTTGTCGCACAATTGTTTCCAGTACGCAGGCTCCTCGTTGATAAGGTGTTTAATCACGCGTTTTGTACCAATTACTTGAATTTCGGTGCATTTGGCACAATCGGTTTCCATAGCTTCTTTTATGTGTGCTGAAGAAAAAAAATAAACATTATTATTTATGCAGGATGTTACGCTCAGTAGTTAAACTTACGCGCAAATATCGACAAGAAAGTAAACTTTATTATTATATAGTTAATTGCAATTTGTATTTTGAGAATTTTATATGGGTGGAAGATAAAAAAGTAAGGTCAGTAAAATTTGAAATAAAAAGTAATAACTTAAATGGAGTAAGATTGCAACAATCGGCATTTAATTTCCTGTATCTCCGAAATGCTGAATCAGATCTTTACCAAATGTATATGGAACAAAAAGAAAAATATACTCTGTCTGTTAATGGTGTGTTCCAAGTGCTTAAGATGAAGAAATAATAATAATAAATATCACTTGACGAATTACATGAATTGATTTAATGTTACAAGAAAACAATTATTTGTCTTGAGCAACGATACTAACATGTAAAAATAAATTTTGTATAAATATTGGAGTATATTGTTGCCGGTTACCGGTTAAAAAACAAGCAATAGTCAGCATCAACGATAAAATTCGGCAAAGTTTGGTAAAGAGATGAACATCGCCCTTCCAGCAAACATCAAACCAACCGGTGAATCGCGGTAAACCCAAACGTTTATTGATGTTCGGTTCACTATGTCTGCTGTGTGGTACCCGCGACATACGTATTATTTACTAGCTGTTGCCTACGACTTCGTCCGCGCGGACTCCGTTTACTCCGCACAGCTCCTCCCCGGTAGGTGATAGCCTGATAATATGTAGCCTATATGTTGACCCGACCTGTGAGTAATATTCATGCAAAATTTGAAGTAAATCCATCCAGTACTTTTTGAGTTTACCCCGGACATACATACAGACAAACAGACAAAAATTCTAAAAAATATATATTTTTGGCTTTGATATCGATTGTTGATCACGCCACATGTATTCATTTAAAAAATATTCAATGTACAGTTTTGACTTTCCTACGATTTTATTATATGTATGTGTAGATGTATAGATTACATTTTATTTTATAATTATATATATTTTATAATCCATATTTTAATAGGTATCAATGGTGAAAAGAGCCTGATGAAAAAAAAAACTCTAAACCGGTTGACCCTGCAGGCCATCCCTGAAACTTCCCGATAAATTGATGTATTTTAAGCTCAGTGTCAAAACCTAGCCGGAAAAAGGAAGTATCAAAGCATAAATTTTTTCAGAGTTCAAAAATAAAAATTATGGATATAGGTATGGAAGTTATATTAAAAGACACTGTTTTATCAAATTTTTTTCTGAGGTTTTTTCAAAATTGCCCAAAATCTCCTGGACCGTTCGTTGTTCGAACGTTTGAAATCTAAGTTGAGCTAAATCCAATCGAATGCTATCAACCGCGTTTTGATCGGTCAAGCCGTTCAAAAGTTATTAGCTGATTACTTACACACATACACACACACATACTACTGCCGTCATTATACATACTGACACATACTGACGTCATCGTGAAAATAGTCGGAAAATGTTGCTATGACCTCAAAACGTGGAGATCTGTTGAAAACTTGAATTTAGAAAATTTGGGCAAAATCAGTTAACCAGTAACTAATCTACATACGTAGCGGGAAGGTAAGAAAATCTTAGTATAGTCTGACTGACTGAAAATAATACAATTTTCCAGATATATCAGGTAATAATTAATATTGAGTGAAACTGACGGACTTGCCTGGTTATTACAGGAAAATGAAGAAACAAACGACTCCTGATGATCAGATGTAGCCGAAGCCTACGTATACTAAAGATTCTCGTATACTTACTCTATCTTTACACTTTTTTTCTGGCTACGTTACTCACCAGAACAGAAGTTTCAACAGCAGAATTATGTCAAGTAGAAGAATCGTATCTGTTCAATAGTGAGAACTTTGCCTTAGTGGTGGTATCTCTATAAAACTACAAAATACTTACATCTCAATTCCTCGCCCTCAGTAGTGCAAGGCCCTTCGTCTAAGGCGCATTTAACGTAAGACTCCAGTAGGCGGCGGTTAGGAAGAATTTCATCTAAATTAATATTATCCCACTTGTCTGTGTAGCGGTCGGAATCAGCCAGAGTTAAACCCATTAGTGCAAATAAACAAAGTGCTATGACAGTCTTCATGATGAATAATCTGCATAATAATAAATAGTCATCATTAGCATGTAATAAAAATTAGTACTAAAGTTTGGGATAGCTAATTTAACGAGGATGTCATACTGAATTTGTGTAAGAAGCATAACAAGCATTCCTGAAGAATTTTGTTTTTTTTTTTTCACGAATCTACATTTTATAATTACTCCGGATCGGAACTGAGCATTTTACTGTAAATGCAATACTTTTTTGCATTTGAATTATGCAATAATACTCGTATAAAAACCGTTGATGCTAATGCCAATTTTATTTAAAACAAAAATCATTTTAAATAAGAAAAGTAACATCCCTAGTACTATTTACAATGTTATCATCCTTATACATTAACATTCATTAAACTTAACCTTAAGTGGCAAATGTAAAGATACAGGATAAATAGGCGAATTAAAAACGCACAACTATTCTTGCGTCCAATATCATCATCAAACGGGGGATAAGAACATATTTGCTAATAGTTAAACGATATAGAATATCAATGAACCAACCTTACGATTAAACGCAAAAGAAAAAATGATCACAGCAGTATTTTAGTATTGTAGCAGTTTAGATAGGATTAGAATAAGTAGATAATTTATTTTATTAGATATGCTTTTAACGGTGGTACTCTACAGTTATGAAAAGTGTAAACTCATACAAAGGCCGAAAAAAAGGCTTTTAGAACCACTTTAGGGCACAATCTGAAATCAGATTGCCGTTATTTTCTCATGTTATTTCACGCTTAATACATTGTTAATTTACGGAAGCAAGAATCAAGTTAGTATATTGTTTTTTTTTTTCTAACCCAAGATCATCATAATAATGTATTGATAGAAAAAGAAAGTAAGCAGAAAGCTCTCCTGAAACAAAGAGAAATCATCGTATATTGACAGCCAATAAAATATTAATTTGTTTAGCACTTTTGCTGCAGTTTACTGAATTCTGCTACATAGGAGTCACAATTTTAGTGTCCTTATTTGCCAGTCGTCCGCATTACAAAAATGCTTGGTAACAAATTAAACTTCCAAAGGGGCCTGGACATGTAGTATAAATGAAAGTAGAATTAATGCGGTTAAGGGGGATAATTGCGTTTGTAATTCTAAATAATACTTTCTTTTAATCCCAACTTAGACAACAACCTTTAGAAGGGATTGAAAAAAAAATTGGTCTTGTCCGATAATGTAAATATTACATACCATACCCGGGTCTGGTACCACCGCCTTACCTATTCCTACCGCGATAGCGTCAGTACTTGTCACTGTCGTGTTTCGGTATATATATCGGCTATAGACACCAAAGACATTAATGGTGTGTTGCTGGTCGCGTGGCAGGGATGGAATGCTACAAGCATAAATTTACTAGCCACCTTACCATCCAAACCGAAATATGACAGCGACATGCACGGTGCTCCGACGCTACTGCGGCAGCAATAGGTAATGCCGCAGCACCAAACCCGAGCAAGATGCAGCACAAATTTACCACCTAGTGATATTTACGATGTTATCATCCTTATACATTAACATTCATCAAACTTAACCTTAAGTGGCAAATGTCAAGATACAATAAACGACTATAGCATTTTTATCGTTAACTGATATCCACAACTCAACTTGCTCATCCGAAATACAGGGCTGTTATACAGGTCACCATCAAACTTCAAGCTACTAATAAGATTTCGACTTTTAAATATTGGCGTGAAAATGCTCAGAAAACTTTCGACTGATCTAAAGATCAGACCAGATAACTCTTGATTACTACTGAATAATGACATTTGAAGCACGCTTACTTCCATGGAACTATTACTACCATTCATCCGAGCTTACTGCATATAAGACATTATTTTGACGACATTACTGGTAGACGACTGAAATGATCGTAAATAACGACCGCCCGCTGCTCAAAATTCTACCGTAATTTTATCATCGTTAAAACACTAATATCTTTAAAAACTATGACTAAATTTGATCAAAGACTGAATAAGAGAAGAAAGAATATTATTAAAATCGCTTCTAACAATTGTTGATAATTTTTATATACTGCGTAATTCTAATGCAATAAAAGAAAAAAATATATATAGAAAAATGTTGATTGAGAAACTGACATTCAAATTAATATGTTACCACCTTTTGTTTGACCTGACCTGACCACTGTCTTATCTTTTTAAACTGTCAATGCATGTCAGTGTCGCGTTTAAGTCTGGAGGGAATGGTAAAACCGACTTTACTTGTGTTTTAGATTAGAGAAATAGCAATACCCTTTTACTTTGTTTAAATATTGGTTGTAAGAGTCTGGGCTTACATTTGAATGCGAAAAAAACTAAAGTTTTGGTATTTGAAAGAGAAACAACCAGAACGGATGTAAGAGTTGTGGTCGATGATGTAGTGCTGGAACAAGTGGATGAGGTTGTATATCTTGGATGTGCTTTTAGCAGGGATGGAAGGTACACCGCTGATGTTGAAAGAAGAGTGTGTGCAGGGAACAGAGTGAATGGAGCGTTAGGGAGATTACTTAATAGCACAATTTTAAGTCAGGGTGCCCGTCTAGCCCTGCATAATCATGTGCTTATCCCAACGCTTTTGTATGGAAGTGAGAGTTGGGTATGTCAGAAAGGGCATGAAAGTAGAATCAACGCGGTCGAGATGAGGTCGCTAAGAAAAATATGTGGTGTGACACTCGCGGACCGGGTTCGTAATGCCGAAGTGAGAGAGAGGCTAGGTTTGAAAGAAAGTGTCGGTGTAAAGATGAGAAAGGGCATGCTCCGTTGGTTCGGACATGTAGAAAGAATGGTAGATGAAAGGTTAACAAAACAGATATACAACGCGAATGTGGAAGGATGTAGGTACCGGGGAAGACCAAGACTGACATACCACGATCAGATTGATCGAGTACTGTCCGAAGGTGGTGTCAAGAGTCTTCGCAACCGGCGTGTGTGTATGAAGAGAGTGATGAATGTGGAAGAAGCGAGACAAGCCTGCAAGGATCGTGATGTATGGCACTCGGTTCTCTCTGCCTACCCCGTAAGGGATCTGGCGTGAAGATATGTATGTAAATATTGGTTGTCTTTAGGGAATTTTCAACTCTTTTCATTATAAATGGCATATGACACTTTTGTTATCCTATGATATAAATAAAATCAATTGTGTAACAGAGTGCTATAATTAAATAATAAAAACAATTATCTACCTGGTTAGAAGATATATAAGCGTAGACACTGAATGTGACTGATGCTTGTTTTCACGTTTCTTAGGCTTTTATATAAGTCTAAAAATAATGAACAACCTATTTTAAATAATATGATAAGAAAATGCTAATCTAATTCCGTTTCATACTTGTAAATTAGTAAAACCTTCAATACGTTTTTTTGTCTACGTCATTGTTTTAAGTAATAAGTAATAATTCATGTGTTTTTTTAAATTATTTTTAAATTATTCATGCACAATTAGTTCTAAAATAAGTCCGTATTCAGTAAATCTGTGGTCTGTAATTTTATTGATTTAAAAATTAATAAAATATAATTACGACATGAGTTTCAATTCTTAACCTCGTTAAGTTTAGGTCCATCTTATTGATGACAAATAAAATAAACATTATTTTTTCCAGTTTTTTGCTAATATCTCAGAAAATATTCATCTAATCTACATATTATATATTTATGTACTTAATAGAACATAAATTTTACATGTTATCCACATGCAAGTAATATTATATAAATTAACTGTAGAATAACAGAACAAAACAAAATCAGTAACAGATCTCTAAGGCATGTTACAAGATAATTATAATTCTTCTTAAAATGTAGACCTTAAGATAAAAATGTCCGAAACTAAGATGATGACTGATCGGTCAAGTTCTTCACAAATTGTAACGGTAGGTGGAGCGGCAATTGAAAAAAACCACCCAGTATGTTTATTTTGGACATTGTTTATCATATGGCAGAGACCATAAACACAAGGAGATTGGTAGACGAATTCAGCCAGTATGAGTAGCTTTTGACAAATTGAAATACGTGTTTAGGGATAGAAAAATGTGATAATGCCTGAAAATTTGCCTCTTTAACTAGTGTGTTCTGCCTACAATGACTTATGGTTCCGCAACAATAGCGTTCACCAAGGATTTACGATGCGCAAAATGAGAGTCGCATAACGAGTCATGGAGCGCGCCATGTTAGGCATCATTTAAAAGACGGAGTTAAGAACTTCAACATTCGAATAAAGACCAAAGGGGTCGATATAGGTTACCATATTAACAAACTCAAGTGGCAATGAACAGGACACTCGGATACGTAGTGACGGTAGGTAGGATAGATCCTTATAAGAATGATAGCCGGGAGTGGGGAAGAGAAATGTGGGAATACCGATGGCAAGATATGTCAACGATATCTTCAACCTGGACAAGAGCGGCTCAAAGTAGGGGAAAATAGCGACAGTGGGAGGAAGCTTGTGCGTTGCAGTGGGTTAATAAAAGCTGAGAATGATGATGATGATAATGATGATAGAACAGGATCGCCTCGTTGGTCGAGTGGTTAACGATCCTGACTACGCAATCGACGGGGCACGGGTTCGATCCCCGACGGACAAGCATTTGTGTGATGAGCACAAATTATTATATATATATTATTACTACTTAGACAATAGTGTTCGTTTTCTTTGTCGTAATGTAAAAATATGTACCTACAGTTGTTCCTTAGCACTTTTCTTATGCACTGCCCGTTACAAGCTTTCTACAAATGACGGTTAACTGGAAGAGAATGTCCATAGATGTTAAGTTCTCCTGTTGTATATTTTGTGCAATAAAGAGTTTTAATAAATAAATAGAGATCTAAGATCAAAAAGATTCCTTTTACTGCAAATTATTATTTTTATGTGGATCAAATATACCGAGCTTTTTATCTTCTAAATAATATATAATTTTATGTAAACCTTTCTTTTAAATTTAAGTTGACAATTGGACAAATCTTTTACAGCTCTGAGAAACTTGTTGTCACCTAAATGATATGATATTTTATGTCACCATTTACCATGTGTTTTACCATATTTTTTTTTATCTAAATTGTATGTCAACCTTTTAAAACTTTTAACATTTATTACGGTTTAAGACACATTTATTTAACATTTATTACATTTATAACATTTGAATGATTGATACGGTTTAGAAAATTTGTACAGTATTGGTAAGTAAACGCATAATAAAAATAAATATATAACAAAATTCATTAATATGTATCAAAATTCATAGTCCAAGTATTAGGCTTAGAAAAAAACGTGTACATGAACGAGGTTAGGATGGTCGGATGTTAGGTTTATGTTGATAAAACAAGTTTTTGTCAGATATTCTTGTAAATGTGCGAATTTAATTACTGGTAATTAATAGAAAAAATTGGTAAGGTACGTGTCGGTTCCAAAGTTGCCCATCACAATAATGTGGACTAAGAAAAAGGCTTATTATTTGCTTGTGATATGGGTGTAAGTCGACTATAATTATATATAAATAAATGCTGTAACATATTTAATAAAGACCCAAACCCAGAAATGCAAGTATCTGTGCTCGAATCGAACCCGAATACCATTGGTTGCGTAATCAGAGTCGTAAACTACTCTAAAACCTATATAATAGAACATAAAACATTACAAACGTTGTAATATATTTAAGTTTAAGATACGATACTTCTAGCCTTCAAAGCCTTATCTCTAACATTAGTTGTGGTGTTTTACTGACACTTCAAAAAACTCACATTTCAAATCCTGTCCCTCAGCAGTGCAAGGATCCTCGTCTAACATACATTTAACGTACGACTTCAGTAGGCATTTGTTAGAAAGAATTTTTTCCCACTTGTCAGGGATAGTGGTCGGAATCAGCCAGGCTAAAATCCATCAGTGCAATTAAACAGCGGACGATAACAGTCTTCATAATGACTAATCTGAATAAAAATAGATGATTGTTGTCACTGGTCATAAATTTATTTTTAATATTATATATTATTTATTGGAAATCTTCAATGCAATTTTTGAAGGTGACGCAAAGAATGCATCTTTGCGTTATTGTCTTAAAAATTATTAATTTGTTTTCTATTGTTTGTTTCTATCCTTTTATTGGTTTCAAGAATAGTTCTAAAACATGACTTTATTATTATTATTTGTTTCTATCCTTTTATTGGTTTCAAACTTACTCTGGCAGAAATAGTTCTAAAACATGGCTTTATTCAGTAAATCTATAAACTAATTTTATTGGTTAAAAATTAATAAAGCATTTTTTTATCGAAATGAACTTAAGCAGTTGGTCCAAATGACCACCACTTCGAAACCGGGCTTTTGGGGCGAGCAAATTGCTCAGCCAGAATTTAAGTTAAGTGGGCTAAGAGCCCGCCCTAAGGGTGTCTCCTGTGAGACCGAAGCTCGACTTAGGGCAGTATCTTGACGATTGGTAGGATAGTAAGTGGCATCAGGATTTCAACTCACTAATGGCTCTTGACCGGAGTCTCAAGTGTTGGCAGACCGAAACAATGGGCCTAGTCGCCGCCGGCGGCGACTTTGGCGTGTGCATGTGCGTGTGAATTGTGAAGTGTATATTGTGATGGGATCGTCAGGATCGGATAGGACGTGACGTGGCCTTCTATGTTTGTCATCGGACACCGCGGCCGCGACATAGTCTGCCGCGGTCCTCACCAGAGGGTTTGAGTGTCTCATCGCTTTTTCAAAGTGGCGTGCTGACGTCTCTTTGAAGTGTTTTTGTAGCGTCAGTAATTCTAGGTCTCTGTGCAGATCTATGTTACGAATGTACCATGGGCTGCCAGTAGCAATACGCATGAATTTATTTTGTATGACTTGTAAACGATGTATAAGTTTCGAGCGAGTGTGGGCAATCACTATACTAACGTATGATAACACTGGCCTAATTACAGTTTTATAAAGTGTCACTTTGTGTCTGACATTTTACTTTCCCTGATGATAAAGGCGACTTAATACGAAATTCGCCTTGGTTCTGACATTTTCAATGTGAGATTTGAATGTCATTTATGCGTCTAGTGTGACCATAGAAATATGAATAATATAAGTGTGACTCGTAGGTTTTCACTATGGATTACCACGGGATTGTTTTGTCGAACATTGAAATTGATTTTAATCGATTATTCGGCTTCAGGGAGCAGTTTCCTGAAGTAACTTTTGTGAAAGAATATGGCGGCGCTTTTATCGGGGTTCACAATACGAATACGGCATACCAAAGCCTTCAATCTTAACCTTGTAGGAGTTCGAGAATATCTTATTGTTTAAAAATGAATAAAAAGTTTTTTTGTTTTTTGCAAATATATCAGAAAATGTTGAGCTAATATATATATATATATATATTAGGGTGTCCGTTATTTCCCAAATTGGATTTTGGTCTGCGAACGCCCCTCAAATTTTTAGGTTATGACCTAAAAAAAAATATCCGACCCAAACCAGCCCTTAATATTCACATTAACCCGTGCCTGAATCATAATACATTTCCCATTTAAATAACATGGGATTTTTGCACTTTTTGCAGTTAATTTTTTTCCACCGAAACAAATGTAGCTAAAAATATTTTGACAGCTGTTTTTTGTAGGAAATTTAACGCTCTTCAAAAAAGATCTGAATGCTTTTTGCGATAAAATTTACGGTTTAAAAGTTATTCAACGATAAAGTTGTATTCATAGTTAAATTCATCATGTTCCTATTTTTTATTTACTATCGCTTTTTCTACTATAGAGTCTACTAATTCCAGCTCTAGACCAAAATTTAGTAACTTCTCCAATAACAAATTGATAACTTGCTGTAAGTGTTTTTTTTGCTTCTCTTGTTTGATAAAATAACAATTGTAGTACTTGTTTGTTAGTTGGTAATTTATTGCCGCTGATTGTTTCGGTTGGTTCTCCCAAAAGAAACATTGGATTTCTCACGCTGACAGAAGTATTCATTTTTTTTTTTGGAAAATTATATTAAACAGTATTTTTGCTGAATGAGTCAACACTAATAAAGTTTATCAAACAAATATTTCACCGAGAGGTTATAGACTCAAAGGATATGAAGTTCTCTCACGTTACTCACAGATGGCGTTAGATTATAAAACGAATAAATTTAAAACGTGATTACTTTTAGTTTTTTCGTTTAATTGCCTTAAATTCACAAATTTTAAAAAAGAAAATTATTTAAACACTTAAATTTACGTAGAATCACGTTTATATACGGCCTATTATAGTTACTTTATAATTTTATTGCAAACAAAAAGCGATAGTAAATAAAAAATAGGAACATGATGAATTTAACTATGAATACAACTTTATCGTTGAATAACTTTTAAACCGTAAATTTTATCGCAAAAAGCATTCAGATCTTTTTTGAAGAGCGTTAAATTTCCTACAAAAAACAGCTGTCAAAGTATTTTTAGCTACATTTGTTTCGGTGGAAAAAAATTAACTGCAAAAAGTGCAAAAAACCCATGTTATTTAAATGGGAAATGTATTATGATTCAGGCACGGGTTAATGTGAATATTAAGGGCTGGTTTGGGTCGGATATTTTTTTTTAGGTCATAACCTAAATATTTGAGGGGCGTTCGTAGACCAAAATCCAATTTGGGAAATAACGGACACTCTAATATATATATATATATATATATATATATATATATATATATATATATATATATATATATATATACACATATATATATGTATATATATATATATATATATATATATACATATATATATATATGTACATATATATATATATATATATATATATATATGTATATGTATACCTACCTATTCCTGACGCAATAGCGTCAATGCTTGCCATTGTCGTGTTCCAGTCTGGAAGATATATTAGTAGAACATAGTAACTAGAAACATTATATTACATAATAGAATTTATTTCCTATAACAATTCACAATTTTGTTTTTATTGCAAAATTAGCTTTTAATTTAAAAACCATTTTCCAAATTAGATAAATCAAACAATTTTCAGTGAAAATAAATAAAACTCCTGGAAAATGTAGATCTTGTGGTACCTAAATTACACACTAAAGTCGAACTCTAAAAAACAATATACTAAATTCTTAGCTGAACATGTGTAACCTCGATCCAAGATAAGACATTGACATAAGACAAGAAGTGTTTAAAGGGTAATAACTACTTTTACTTTGTGAAAATCGCGGATTTTTTAATAAACACAAGTCTTCGTTTTTATAAAAAACAAAAAATGCTTGACCAAATAGTCATTGAAAATGGTACAAATTTGTAATTAAAACTGGCCAAGTGCGAGTCAGACTCACGGACGAAGATTTCATGCCATCATCTAATATAAAAACGGCAAAAAATACTATCTATATTAATATAAATTAATTGATATATTTAATATCTATATTTTATAATATTATATTATATTATATACTAGCGGCCCGCCCAGGCTTCGCACGGGTATAAAATATACAGCCTATGTCACACAGTAAAAAAAAATTATTAAAATCGATGCAGTAGTTTTGATTTATTCATTACTGCCCGTGGCCCGCAAACAATTCTCCTTTCCCTACACCATGAAGATTTCCTGCTATCTTTGGAACATCTAAATTTCCTGCTATTTTTGGAACATCTAAATTCATATAGGTACTACATTTTTAGTTTTTACATTTTACATATTTCTTTTACTTTTTCCATTAATATATAACAAAATGTCTTTATATACAACGTTCACAGCTTTCTTGTCATTAGACAATATAAACATGTTTTCTTTAGAGGTTACTCTTGAAAGAGCGACATATAAGTTGACCATGTGAAAAACAGTCAACGCTCAAATCTAAGCCTGCAACGTTGAAGGTTTGACCCTGCGATTTATTAAGGCGAAAAAATGTGTAAGTGGTTGACCCTGCGGGCCATCCCTGAAACTTCTCACTAAATAAAGTTATTGTAATTTAAGCTTAAAAGAGTAAAAACTATAAGCATAGATTTTTACTATAAGCATCGCCTCTGTGGTCTAGTGGTCCAGCGTTGACGTTGGCCACATGAGGTCCCGGGTTCGATTCCCGGGTCGGGCACATTAAAAAAAAGGTGTTTTTACAGTTTTCTGAGAAACATAAAGTTGCCCGGGATCGGAAAGTGCCCGGTTGGCGATAGGCTTGCCACCTATCACATTTGTGGGACCAAGTATCCTCGGCTAATCTGCCTATCCCTTCGGTGATATGTGCGTGAAAATACTTTTATAGATTTTTGAGTTCAATTTTGTTAAAAATGGCAGTATTATTAATTTTTGAAAAGCTGCATATTTGAAAACGATGATGGCATTCAACTCAATTTTTGAGATCTAAAATATTGTTTTAGCTAAATAACCGATAGGTTGAAACATTTCGGTGTTATGTCTAAAAACATTTTATTTTTAATTTTCTAATTTTCATATATAATATAATTCTTCATTAATAAATATATAATAATAATAAATAATATAATTCTTCATTGATAAATCCCAAACAAATTGACCGATTTTGATTAAATTAACGGTATTTGACGCAGTTTTTAAAGAACAAAAGCTTGTAATATTTTTAAGTCAATCGGTAAATTAACTTGAAAGTTGAAACTTATTTAAAAAAAATTTAGTATGTTTGCTAAGAACAACGTAATTTTAAATTTGAAAAGCTATAAGTTTTGAGAATTAGATTCGATTATGATTTTTGAAACGGCATTTGACGTAGTTTTTTTAGTACTAAAATATCGTAGAACATCAAAAAAATATTGGTTGAAAATTTCGAAGCTATGTCCGTAAACGATTACTCCCAAACGGATAAAGCGATTTTGATGCAATTTATTTATTAGATGTAGTTTTTTGAGGAATAGAGCTGATTATTTTTTGTACTCGTTACATAAATCTGGAAGTTATATTAAAAAAACTGTTTCTTTTGGTATTTTTTCAAATTGTTTTTGGTGTTTTTTCAAAATTTCTCGAAATCTTCTTCAAATTGGTTCAAATTCGGTTCGGTTCTGTTCTCAAAATCGGTTCAAATTTTCAGGAAATATAAATTAAGCGGAATCCAATAGAATGCCATCAACCGCGTTAGATCGATCTAGCCGTTCAAAAGTTATGACATGTTTACATACACACATACACACACACACACACACACACACAGACACACACACACATACGTGCATACAGACATACTGACGTCATCGTAAAAATAGTCGAAAAAGATTCCTAGTACCTCAAAACGGGGACATCTGGTGAAAACTCGATTTTCGAAAATCGAGGTAAAATCAGTATCTTCCTTATTTACATACGTAGTGGAAAATTAAAAACTGGTTTGCTAAATCACGTTTCTTTACATTGGTTATTAAATAATAATTTTACAAACATTACACGATATACCTGAAGATATTATCTAAGGAATGTGCTTGATCTTATAAAATTCCGAAAACAGGCTAAAAATCTCTAAACCAAATAATTTGTTAATACTATTTCTAATCATCCACATGATTTTCATATGGTGATATTTAGTTAAAAAAAAAGAATGTACTAAATTTTGATTTTCAGCTGAAGTCCTATATTAACGACGGGTCCCAAGAACAAAATCTTATGGAGAGATCAGAATAAATTGGTTTTATAATAAAATTCGCATTAAACACGCATAAAGCTACAAAATACTTTTTATATTTATTGGTCTTTTTTGTGGATATACTCAAGTGAACATCATCTTAGTTGTACATCAAGTTTGTTACTCAATCACGCAAAAAATACTGAACGGATTTAAATGAAATTTGGCACACATGTAGATAATAACCTGGAATAGCACATACGCTACTTTTTATTCCGGAAAAATTAGGTCATCCCGCAGGATTCGCCAAAAACTTTTATAATGCAGTGGACTGCACGCTGCAGCTAGTAATCTATATTAATTAATTATTAATCAATATTATAAATGCAAAAGTTTGGATGTTTGGATGGATGTTTGTTACTCGATCACGCAAAAACTTCTGAACAGATTTGAATGAAATTTGGCACACAGGTAGATGATAATCTAGAATAGCACATAGGCTACTTTTTATCCCAGAAAAATTAAGTGTACCCGCGGGATTCACCAAAAACTTTTATAATGCAGCGGGCTGCACGCTGCAGCTAGTATAATAAATGCGAAAGTTTGGATGGATGTTTGGACGGATGTTTATTACTCAGTCACGCAAAAACTACTAAACGGATTTAAAGGAAATTTGGCACATAGGTAGTTGATAACGTGGAATAGCACATAGGCTACAATTTGTATAGATTTTGTGTAATTTAGCGGTAATATAACGATAAGTATCAAGTAAGGCGGAAAAATTTCTGCCTTCTAAGAGCTATCTTAGCGTGCGCTGTCTAAACCGCTGAAGTTACACGATGTATAGTAGGATTGTTTGTCTTAAATAGTTCTAAATAAAAGTTCGCGCCAGCATATGTCTATCTTTTAAGTGAAATCCATAATATCTGAAATAGTGAGCCATAAATACAATTAAATTATTACACTTTTTTTCAAAGCATATTTCGGAATATTTATTATTTTTTTATTAAAATTAATACACTTGTCGTTTTAAGCATTTTATGTGGATGAAATTTGTCTCTTACACTAAGAAATTCGGACGAATAGTTAAAAAGTTATTACGATAAGATTGGACTGAATGAGCCTCACGTGCCGCGCGGCGCGCCAACCCATGGAGGTGAATTACAGCCGCCCAATTCACGTAATCGATTCAATGCGCTTAGGGCTCTTACTCACATAAACATGATAAAACGTCGAGACGTAGTACGACGCGGCATAATACGTAAGAAAATGTGTAAGAGTCTTAAACGCTTCGATTCGATTGCCGTTTGATTACGTGAATTAGGTGCCAGGCATCCAACTCCAAGCAATGGCACGATACCGCCGTGCGTGCGCGACCCAAATGTGTTTTTTTTTTCGAATTGACAAAAGTTTAGGGCCTTAAGGTCAAGAGCCGTATGAGTGATATCTTTCTAAAGGTCAAGCAGAGTGTTAAATTTAAATTTAAGCATTCGACGCTCGCGCTAAGAGTTGTCTCCTGCGAGACCGCGCCTCGGCTTAGTGCATCGTTTTGACTAAGTATAGGGGGCATTTCGCTCCGCGCTAGATGCAGGATGGATTAGGGGTCTTCGTCACCGTTGAGATTGGCGACGGCGACGACGGTGTGGTTGTGTAGTGCGTGAGTTTTGTGGTAGGTTGGCGTTGATAGCCACCATTATGGGATCGTTGGGATCGTTTAGTACGTCATTGCGCGGCCTTCTGTAACTAAGAACGGGATCTGCGTCGCTGATGTAATCTGCCGCCGCTACTATTAATGGATATGGATGAACCTGATTGCGGTCAGAGCCATGAAGACGTTAAAAAGTAAAAAAATACTATCATAAATAGTAATCATCATAAAAAATATTTTAATTATTTTATTTAAAGACAGTCACATTCATTTTGGGTTTTTTCTTATAGCTAATTCGATAAAAAAAGTCCAAAAAATATTTTCACGCCCGTATCCCCGAAGATGTATGCAGAGATATAACAAGAGCAACCACGATTAGCCAAGATACTTAGTCTCAGAATGTGGCAGGTGGCAAGCATATCGCCAACTGGGCTTTATCCTATTCCGAGCAACGTCGTTTTTTATCAGAAAACTAAAAAAATACATTTCGAATTGCTCGCTCGACCCGGAAATTGCACCCACTTCATGAGGTCATGTGGTCAACACCGACACCGGACCACAAGAAAACAGAGGCAATATTGTATATTAATTGGTAGGCATACTTATTGTTTTTATTTCAAGTAAAAATATAAATTACTTTTCATTTTAATTACAGTCTCAGTCAATAATATTGTTACGAATAATCTAGAAGCGTGTAGAGTTGGAGCGCGCGCGCTAACTATCTAGAAATAAAAGAAAGAGATAGCTACTTACTTACTATACTTATTGTTTTTATTTCAAGTAAAAATATAAATTACTTTTCATTTTAATTACAGTCTCAGTCAATAATATTGTTACGAATAATCTAGAAGCGTGTAGAGTTGGAGCGCGCGCGCTAACTATCTAGAAATAAAAGAAAGAGATAGCTACTCCTATTGACAAACAAATAGTTGACCTGGGCTATGCCATAATGGACTTTGTGGGATATGGCATAAGGTTGAAAGTAGCGTGTCCTAGGATTTATGACTCAACATGTTTACGATAAGAAGTGATTCATTGTTTCCCGATACATTTAGATTTTTCTGGATCCAGCTAGGACTTTACCCTGCCTATAAATACAGAGGTGTTGACAAACACAAGGCAGTTTTTATCAAGCAATCGAGAGCGATACATCAAGTGACCAGTGCGAAGCGAGAAGTGTTTTATTGTGTAGTGTTCTAAGTTCAGTGATAGTATAGCGAGTGACTAGGGTGTAAAGTGTATTTTAGTATTACGTTGTGTTGTGTTGTGTAAATACACGGATTTAATATAAGTGGTGTTTTATTACAAGTACGAACCCGAGCTACGTAACAATATATTTTCAAAATGATGATCTAGTTTGATCGTTGGAGTGGCTTTCCACGCCAAAAATTTACGTTTACGAGCGTTTTTGCGAGCTCTAAATTCGTTTATTAGCTATAAAGTCGATAGTTTAAAAAATGTTGACGAAAGTCAATAAAAAAAATTAAAAATTTTCGCCATTGAGAAGTCCCGAACGAATTAATCGATTTAAATTCGATTACGACTATTTGACGCAATTTTTTAAGTAGAAGAGTTGACCAGATTTTTGACAAAATCGGTATATTAGCCTAAAAGGTATTTTAAATAGTTGTAAATAGTTTATTGTAACAGCTGTAAATTGTGTACTTTTAGTATTTGAAGAGCTGTAACTTTTGAAAATTTGAATCGATTTTCATCTTTGAATAGACAATCGACGTGATTTTTTAAGTAGTAAAGTATTCTAAAAGAGCAAAAAACGATTGGTTGAAAAGCCATATCAATTTTTCGCCAACCATAACACCTGAACGGATAAACAGATGTTGACGCAATTTATGCATTGGACCCAGTTTTACAAGGAAAAGAGGTGATTAGATTTTGTAATCCATCGGTACATTAATTTGGAAGATATTATAAAAACATTGATGTCCCAGAAAAAAAATTTGAAGCTTTGTAAAAATTTCTCAAAATCTCATTGACCGAATTGGTCCAAATTTCCAGAAAGTCTAAGCTGAGTCGAATGCCATTAATTGTGTTTCAATCGGTCAAAAGTTATCTCCTTCTTTTCTCCTTGATTGTACTTACTGTTGGAACCAAAGACGATAGGAATACTAATGGACACGCTATTGGGAAGGAAACATATGAACAAACGCTCCTATTACTGTCGATAATTTCATACATTTTTAGGTTATATTGTGAAAAATAGAAATAAATCATGTTGTACTCCTTATCACACGGAATGAGATGCCAAGGTTTAAAATTACGCTGGAAGTGATTTTTAAAAATTAGACTTGAGTTAGTTCATTGGCAAGTAGTATAACTCTGTATTTGTGTATGTAATTTCAAGCTACACTGACAATCTAAGAAATTGTCTTGAGTGCCGTATTCATTTAATTCGAGGTCGGAACCATTAATAGATTATATTTTAAATATAAAATACTGTGTAATGTACGTATTACAAATCACAACTATTATAAAGAAGTCTCACTTTAAAATTTCGTCAAATATCGCAAATTGCATCAAAATCGGTTTATCAGTTCGGCACTCAGCCATGGCGGAACTTTTTGAAACAAATTTTTACTCCATTAGATATATCGATATTTTTCAAGTAATCAATTTTGTGGTTAAGACAACATTTTAGAGCTCAAAAAATGAATCATCATGCTTAAAAAATACAGCTTTTCAAAAATTAAAATAAAAAAGAACAAAAATCTATGCTTAGGTATATTTTTTACTCCTTTAAGCAAAAAAACTTAATTTAGCGGAAAGTTTCGAGAACAGCTTGCAAGGTCGAGCAGTTTACAAATTTTTATATTTTGCTGCTATTGTACGATACGCTCTGATAGTTTGAGGATACGATAAGTCTGAGGAAGGATATAGGCTACTAATTATTACTAACACCATGCGAGCGAAGCCGTGGGTGAAAGCTAGTATATGAATAATAATTATAAAATATATATAATTATAAATAAATCTAAAAATTCTGTGAATATTTCAATTCAATTAAATAAAAAATCACGTTTGTTGTATGGGAGCCCCCATAAATACTTATTGTATTCTGTTTTTAGTATTTGCTGTATATTTGCTGTATACATCTTCTGTGAAAATTTCAAGTATCTAACTATCACGGTTCACGAAATACAGCCTGGTGACAGACGAACAGACAGACAGATAGACGGACGGACAGCGGAGTCTTAGTAATAGAGGCCCGTTTTACCCTTTGGGTATGGAACCCTACAAAAACAGGAAAATAGAAAAAAGTTCTACAAGAGTTTTTTTATTGCAAATTTTTATTTTCGATGAGAAGCCACTATACCAAGTTTTTGTCATGTGTATTATAAAAAAATTTGTTATGAGTTGACCCTACAGGCCATCCCTGGAACTTCCCGCTAACGTAAGGTATTTTAAGCTCAAAAGAGTAAAAACTATAATCATAGCATAGTTCAAACATCTATTTTTAATTATTTTTGCGTTATAGCACTCACCCCGTGCTTGGGAAAACTTGAAAAACTTTAAAAACAACAAATAAAAATATTGACATGCGGGATTTGAAACTTGCGACCTCCCCTAAAACCGGGGTCCTCTCCCACTGAGCTAGTGCCAACAGGGTCGACGTGGTGATATGATCGATTCCATCGATTGCACTGATCGCGAGATATATCGCATGTCAATATTTTTCTTTGTTTTTTTTTAAGTTTTTCAACATCTATTTTGCTAAAATGGCAGTATATTGATTTTTGAAAAACTGTATATTTTGGAAACGCTGACTGAATTTGATCTTTCGAATGACATTCAACTCAATTTCTTAAATCTAAAATATTGCTTTAACTAAATAATCGATAGGTTGAAAAATTCGGAAGCAATGTAAAAAATATTTTTTTCAAAAACTTTTGTCATTGATAAATCCCAAACAAATTGACTGTTTTTAATCCAATTAACGGTATTTGACGCATTATTTAAGGGAAAAAAAGCTGATAAAATTTTTATGTCAATCGGTGTATGTTATTTAAAAACATTAAGTAAATTTGCTAAAAACAACGTAATTTTAATATTTGAAAACCTGTAACTTTTGAAAATTAGATTATATTTTAATTTTAGAAACGACATTTGACGTAGTTTTTTTTAGTTCTAAAATATCGTAGAATATCAAAAAATGATTGGTTAAAAAATTTCGAAGTTATGTCGAAAAAACACTTTTTTTCAAAATTTTTCGTTTTCTCTCCCAAGTAGATAAACCGATTTTGATGCAATTTATACATTAGACGTAGTTTTTTGAGGAATAGAGTTGATTAGTTTTTGTACTCAGTCGGTACATTAACTGGAAGTTATATTAAAAAATACTGTTGCGCCAAATTTTTTAGGATTTTTCAAAATTTTTCAAAATCTCTTGGGCCGTTTAGTTCAAGTTTTCAGGAAGTCCACATTGAGCGGAATCCAATCGAATGCCAGGTGTAACACCGTGATTTTTTCCCATCTCCCAACCCAACTCTTTAGCTGTCAGAGCCCCCTCTGACAGCTGAATTCGACATAATTGACTCTTACAAAAATTGGCACTTTAAAGCTTAATATTTTATAAACAAGTCCCTTAATCAAAAAATTGTTTTCACAAGCTTGCAACATTTTTTAAAACCTTCCAACGATACCCCATACTATGATAATACGTGAGAAAAAATTAACATCTCCACTTTACACCCTACCCTCAAACAATGTTTTTAAGACTTTATATTACCACTTTGTTTCGGTGACTAATATGTATATTCATGCCAAATTACAAGTTTTTATACTAAGGATCTCTGAGCTAGACTACGGATGGACGGACTAACATAGCGAAACTACAAGGGTTCCAGTTTACTTCGGAATCGTAAAAAAGGTAAGATAGTCAAGTTTGGGCTCATTGGTTTTTCGAAATATAATTTGCATTACAAATAATGTGAAATGAAGATCTGAAAATGGAGCCGCAATAGTGCTATGTAACTCACAGATAATAAGTGCTAAAATAGTGGACTTTCAAGTTATATGTTTCATTGCAATAAGTTTTCCTCATGATGACGAAGCTCTGAAAACGGAGCCAAAAAGTGGCATTGGTACTTTCCGAATTCAGATGCAAAATTCTATATAAGAGAGTTAATTCCTAAACTCAATAAAGTAAATGTATTGAGTCAGTACTCAATTCTCTTGTATTTGCTGTTGGATACTGGAAACTAGAAGTAGCAATGGTAGCTTCTAAACTAAACAAAATTGGCCCATAGTATTTGGTCTCATTTGTTATGTTTTTGCAAACACTCTGAATTAGAATAATTTACATGGTGGAACAGGAAGGAGGCCATGAGAGCTTTGCAATAAAATAACTCAAGCTCATCGAGTAAGGAACCATGATAACCTTTACCTGATGCTACAGGATCTGTTTTCGATCTTGCTCTTAAAATCATGCATGTGAAGCACAATGGTGGTCTGATAATAAGAAAATTTGTCGGGTATATTTTACTTTTTAATTTAGAGTTATTTAAATTTAATCATTAGTAAATCTCCTCTACCTTCGGGAATCTTATTTTAAAAGCGAATACACTTCCCCATAAATGAGTTACTTATTGTGGTGACGAAATGTATGTACACAACGTAATTGTTTTAGCTCGTTGTAATTATAGGGGAGCCCAAGATGCTAAATGGTTGGTTATTTGGACATCGTAGGGATGTGTTGGATTTTGTAGGAAAATAAAAGGTTTTAATATAACATTTTTTATTACAATGGCGATAAAAATTCTAACATTTTTTATTACAATGGCGATGAAAAATCTACAGATAAAAAATGTGAAAAAAAAGACAGTAACAAGGAACACTAAGGAACGTCAGATTAGTGTATCATGGGTTAATTGCAAGCTAAAATGTAGAAAATCTAATCACTTAAGTGTAGCGTAAGGGAATGGGACGGTCATAAAGTTGCAAAGAAAACATTATCTTCACATTCTCAAGCATGTCTAAACTTACTTTTATTTTAGTGGAAATGATGCTAAAATAACGCAAAAAATATAATCTGACTGAATTTCTACAACAGGAAGTTATGGAAATTTTGTTTTTTTACTACCCTAGTAACCCGCCTGTATATAAAGGTTTTATATTTAATGGCGAGCCACAACAGTATGCGAGGTACCCCCCTCCCCCCAATGTTAATCTCTTGCGCTTGAGTAAATATCAAAGTCTCTTGGGCTCCCCGCTGTTATAAGTGAGTGAACATCAGTTTCGTATTTTGATGGCACTTGCATTTTAACCAATGTAAGACAATCCAATATTTATGACAATCTGAAGAACTTGACGCTTATTTGTGATAGACTTGAACTCCTTGTTTATTATAATTATTTATTAATCAATGACAACAATATTTATTGAAATAATTTAGGCGTTTAAAGCTTCTTTTTCATATTTTGGTGCATATTTTCTCTCAGGGTCGTACTTGTCGCAAAGTTGTTGCCAAAACGCAGGCTCCTCCTTGATTAGGTGTTTGATCACTCGTTTTGTACCCTTTACTTGAGCTTCGGTGCAGTTAGCACAATCGGTTTCCATAGCTTCTTTCATGTGTGCTGAAAAAATTTTTTTATTATTCATACCGGATATTACAATTGGTGTTTAAACAGACGCACAAATATCGACAAGAAAGTTATTTTACATATTATTACATATACTTATAATCAATTTTATATACTTTATATTTGTATTTTGCAGTTATTGATAAAAAAATATCATCTCATCCGATTCCATTGCGGGGTAGGCAGAGTAAATCGATCGTCTGTAGACTTTCCTGTTCATCGCGATTCGATTTGTCGTTTCGCAAGATAAGTGGTGAACCTCATCACCGTAATTACTGGCATGTTAACGATTATCGACTATTTCTAGCGATAACTGGGACCAGCAGCTTTATGAGCTCATCCGAGACACGGGAGTTGTAATAAACCACTCCGGCATACTCCGAACTGCTATTGAGATTTTAGATTTTCGAAAAAATCCTCTATAAAAACCTCAATAAAACCTTAGCTGGACCCGGGGATCGAACTCGAGACCTCATGATATGAGCCAAATAACCTATTTGCTGAGGCTACGACTTAGTTAATTATAAATATATATAAATCGATGACACCAAGCCTATGCGAGAAGTTCCAGAACTCTTTCACTACTTGAAAAATATTTAGCAAATTTTTCGTCTTTTAGAAACTACCAGGCAGAATGCTGTTGCTGTAATATTCAAAAGGGTCTGGACCTAAAGACATTCATGATGATGACGATGACTGTTGTACCGTTATGAAATTGATCGGGTGTTGTCTGAAGCGGCGGTGTCACTATTACGCGACTATCCCTACTCTAATACCTACACACATATTTATACAAAGCACATAAAGCTCACAAAGCAATACAAAGGACGAGTAGTTACGATGTGACACATTTGGCTAATCATTTACTTTTTAGAAACTGCCTGACAGCAAATAAAATGGTTTATTCTTTAAAAGGAGCCCGGGACAATACGGGATAGAACCTCGTAGTGTCTTATCATACCTACAAAAAACTTACATTTCAATTCCTGGCCATCAGCAGTGCAAGCACCCTGGTCTAAGACACATTTAACGTACGACTCCAGTAGGCGGTGGTTGCTAAGAATTTCATCCAAATCAACATTGTCCCATTTGTCAGTATAGAAATCGGCACCAGTCAGGTTCAAAACCGTCATTACACATAACAAGGTGACAATGGCAATATTCATGATGATTTACTGCAAAAAATATAATGCTAACATTATTATTCATTAACGGATACACCATAAATAAAGCCTTAGCAGCATTAACTTCAGATAAATTACTTTCACGATCACTGTCTGCAGACGAATTTCCACAAGTAGGTTTATAAGCCTGTCTAAGGAATCCCAAAGCAACAGTGATTGGCAGGAATTTTCTGTCAAAATTGCAATACAGGCTAGTAAACAAGAAGTTGGTTTTCATGATGGAAAATGTTATGGCGTGGATTGACATTCGGTCAACATCTTCCAAATCGGAATACAACAGTTAAAAGTAAAAACACGAAACAATATAGCAGCGGAAATAGGTAAGACAGTGGTAGCAAAACTATTTTTTGGTAAATCATGACTTATAGAACATTTGCTTTTTATGAACTGGCTGGCAGGAAGCCACGTAGTTTTTCTTTTAAAACCCGGATAAAAATAGGAAATTTATATAGTATGCCTAAGTGTTAACTACCGTCTTGCCTTATAAACACATCAACATCGTTGCACATCGGTGCTTACTACTGTCTTTACAACACAAATGAAAACACGCCATTTAAATATTTTTGTCTATTGGCGCTGATCATCGCTTTCCATACTTTTTATATCATAAAATAGCAAACGAGCAGATGGCTCTACTGTTGGAAAGAGACAACCATCGCTTACAGACATGAAATATATTATTAGTGCGTTGCTACCCATGTGGCGGGGTCTTTATTCTACATGCGTAAGTTTACCAGTTACCTTACCCTCTAAACTGGAACACGACAGTGACAACCACTGACGCTATTGTGGCAGAAATAGATAAGGCGGTGGTACTAGACCCGTGCGAGACGATGCAGAGCTCTACCACTTATCATCCATAATGCCAGTGATTCGTATAGCTTGTCGTTCGCTTTTTCGAACTGCTTAGCAGAACGGTAGAGGTTATATTTTTCAAAAAGGACACCCGTACTAAAACGGAGGAAAAGTTTGAATTTTTGTTATAAACTGTTAAAAAATTAAACCTTATAATCCTTACTAATATTATAAGAAAGCGTGTTTGTTTGTTTGTTAAGCTTTCACGCCTAAACCACTAAACCGATTTTAAAAAATTATTTCACAAGTATTTATATATTTATTTAAAAATTTATGCACAGTTAACACTACATAGTAATCTCTATCACTCAAGCGAAACTGATTGGTGATCAAAATGAAAAATTTTGACGCAGTGTCAAAACACATTTTTTTTTTAATTTTCGTCATTGATAAATCCCAAACAAATTGATTGAATTTGATTAGGTTAACAGTATTTGACGTTGTTTTTAAAGAAGAAAAACTGATAAATCGGTGTATTAGCCTGAAAATTATTTAAAAAAATTGAATAAGTGGGAGTTAATCCCAAACGGATAAACCGATTTTGATGCAATTTATGTATTAGGCGTATTTTATTGAGAAATAGAGCTGCTTAGTTTTTGTACTCAATATGTACATAAATCTGGAAGTTAAATTAAAGAAATACTGTTTCGCCAAAATTTTTTTAGGTTTATATATATTACACATATGTAAATATATTATATACACAAACATAGACATATATGACATAGATACATAAATAACATACATACATATACATAATATAACATACATATACATACATATATAATAAATACACTTGTATTAGTTGAATAAACATAAATACACCGAATAAATACAAATGTAAAATAAAAGTAATGTACGATAATATTAATTCAATAGTTACCTTTTAACTGAATGCTTAAAGGAGAATTTGTAGGGACTATGCCTTACATCAATCAGAAGAGCATTTCAGAACCTTATAGACTAAGATACGAATGACCAAGACACAAATTCTGTACGACAAAAAGGAACTTGATGATAAAATAGAATAAAGACCTACTTTATCAGCGAGTAACATACGCTATTTTTTTCTTTTTAATTAAAGATCCCTAGCAACATTATAATAATATAACCCAAGTTATCCAAGCTTTTCCTTCAAAATTTGATGTGTGCTGCTGTTTTGCTATCTATTTGATAGAAAATTAAAGTTACTATGACACTTTATGTGACAATTTTAAAGAAGAAACGGTATTTTCAACTTTGTAAAATATCTGTAGAATAAATATTGATTTTTTAAATTATTATATTACAACATATTTTCAGTCTTTTTTAACTAAGCTCTATTTTTTTAAATGTAAATGTTCCCTATCAAGCAATAAAAAATATCATATTGTTTTATTTACTGTTTATTGATAGTTTACTTTCCAATGATAGTGATCAAGACCTTATGAACTTTTAAACTAACGCGTCCTACTATCATTTTTAAAAATATATAAACGGGTCACAAGTAAGTTCTATATATGTACGCGTTATTAACCCGTTTATATATTTAAAAAAATTAAAGATCAAGACCTTGACAGTTATTTAAAGACATCCGCGGATAAAAGCTTATAAGCTTACATATATATAAGAGTTTCATAAGATAGCAAACAAGTAAAGACTAAACCATTGCCTATAGACACTAAAGATGTTAATAGTTCTTTGCTATCTTGTGACGAGGTCTAATGCCACATGCATAAGTTTACCGGCTACCTTACCCTCAAAACCGGAACACATAAGTGACTAGCACTGACGCTATTGTGGCAGGAATAGGTAAGGCGGTGGGTAGCAGACCCGGCCGAGCCAATGCAGAACTCTACCACCTCGTAGCCACGACTTATATTACTAAATAAATATATATATATATTTACCTATTCGTAGGTGTTGATGTTAGATCTATAAGCGCAAATGCGATGTTTACGACTAGTACCAGTTTTCATGGTTCTTAACACTTATATAGGTAGGTTAACTAAAACATAAACTCATTTACAATCATTTACAAAAAAAATATGCTTTAGTGTAATAATGTAAAAAACTTGTGAGTGAAGCGTAACAAATGTAAAGCACAACGCTTTACATTTGTTACGCTTCACTCACAAGTGTTTTAACATCGTAGTTGGGGAATATTTGGTGTTTTTTTCGTTCCATTAAATGATTCCGAAATTAAATAACACAACACAACAACAAGATTATCTTTATATTAATGCATGAAGGAAAAACTTTGTACCCCGTTTTAAGACAATTACACAAAGGGTGCAGTATAAAGTTCCACACAGTTAAACTTTACATTGCGAAGAACTGCAGAAACTTAATATTTTTAAACAACATAATATATTATAAAATACAACAAATTAATAAAACTAAATATGACGCACTACATTCATGGATATAAACGTCACGATAAAAAAACAAACACATAAATGTATAGAATGAAACCGGGCATGAGAATGAAAGAGAATACGTTCATTACACAGTATTTCATATTTAAAATATCATCTATTAATGGTTCCAGCCTCGGATTAAATGGATGCGCCTTTCAAGACAATTTCTAAGTTTGTCAATGTAGCTTTCAATTACATACAGAAATACAGAGTTATACTACTTACCAATGAAATAAAATCATGTCAAGGGTAATTTTTAAACTTTGTCATTTCATTCGGTACGGTAAAACAGTACAACATGGTTTATTTCTATTCTTGCACAATATAATATAACCTACAAATGTACGAAACTTTTGACAGTAATAGGAACGTTTGCTCATATGCGCGGCGACACATTTCCTTCCCAATGGCGTGTCTATTAGTATTCATGTGGTCTGTGGATATAAATGATAATATACATACATATATACCTACTATTTTCATTACGGTTAATATCTTTTGTCAATCTTAAGAGATTTTATTGTTTAATCTATGGTAGAATTTCGACCATAGGACGAATTTATTTTGGTACTAACTGACCTTCGTTGCGCCTAACAGTCAATAAATGATCAGATATACGATTTTAATTATTTTAAGTCTTGATTAGGATTGTATATTGTATGTAAATTAAATAAATTAAAGTATTTTATTGAAATGCCAGCAAGATAATTCTTTTTGGTGAATATTACAATATTTTAACAATTATTATCTTATTCCGAACGAAGACAATCCGAAATATTTCTTAGCCCTGTACCCTATAAGTCGGCAAGGCACTGACATGTATAATATTACCACGGCAAGGGCAATGTAGTAGTCATTTATTTTTTAAAATTCCGGTGGGATACTCTAGAAGCCGTCAGGGGATTCAGCAGTTACAATGATTTACCATTTAAACGACTATCTTGCTCTATGCCGTTGAATTATAATTAATGAATAATTATTTGTTATGATTTACTTTTATTGCCGGATGGGAAAATTTTCGAGAGTATGTTAAGTTTTTCTTCTTTATTATATTACGTTATTTTTTGGAAATGTCAGATTTAATCTTGAATAATTTATCTGTGCAGTGGTATATGAATTAAGTAGATTTCGTGTAATAGCAAATTTTTTACAATACCACGTACTAAAATATATTTTTAATATCATAAGACAGCAAACGGCAGAAAATAACGTTTGTTGAATTGGAACCCCCTTAAATATTTGTTTTATTCTGTTTTTATATTTTTCCCATTTTACCATTTGGGTACGGAACCCTAAAATGTCTTAAATGCAGATTATACGCTAAATACTTAAGTCGTGTAAAACTAAAATGGCATCATTATAACAACAAAAATTTATAATAAAAAAGTAGGGTTCTCGATAATAATGATAATTAGGCGTACCATTACTGTGTTTTTTGTTGCGAACATCTTTGATGTCAGTCGGCAATAAAAAATATTTCAATTTTTTTATAGAAGAGGGGCAAACGAGCAGGAGGTGCACCCGATGGTAAGTGATCACCGCCGCCCATGGACATCTACAATACCAGAGGTCTTGCAGTTGTGTTGCCAGCCTTTTAAGAATGAGTAAGCTCTTTTCTTGAAGGCCCCCAAGTCGTATCCGTTTGGAAACACCCCTGCCGGTAATTGGTTCCACAACAAAGTAGTGCGAGGCAAAAAGTGTCGAGAGAAACACACAGTTGTGGATTTCCAGACATCGAGATGGTGAGGATGCAATTTCAAATTTTGGCGCGATGTCCGATGATGGAAAACGGCGTCAGGAATTAATCCAAATAACTCGTCGGAACACTCCCCATGAAAGACACGATAGAAGACACAGAGTGAAACAACATTTCTGCGCAACGCCAAAGAGTCAAGCTGTTTCGAAATAACCAGGTCGTCAACGATTCGAACCGCTCTACGCTGAATGCGATCAAGAGGAAGGAGCTGGTACTGAGGAGCTCCGGCCCAGAGATGAGAACAGTACTCCATGTGGGGCCGAATTTGAGCCTTATAAAGATGAAGGCGATGGGCCGGCAAGAAGTACTGTCTCGCTCTGCTGAGCACACCGAGCTTTTTGAAATGACCTCGAAACTGAACGTAATTCGATATGTTGACTCCTAGAATCCCGATACTAGCTGAGGCTGTCAGGAGAGTATCCCCAAGTCGAAGTGACACGACAAAGGGTGTCTTTTTAGCGGAAAACACGCAAAGCTGTGTCTTCTTGGGGTTAAAAGTGACCAGGTTTTGACGACCCCATTCCGAGACTACAGCACGTAGTGCGAGTGCCCCCCCCCCCCCCCCCCAGAGTACGCAGGGCAGCCTGGGCATCCAAGATTAGGCTGATTACAAACCCCTGAACGTGGATGTCCAGAGGGGGATTCTCCACCACTTACGCTAGTGGTACCCCCCTGGGGTAAACTTCTACCTTTTAATTGCGCTTCCATAGTGTTAGGGGGAGGGGGGAAAGGGCCTCCAGAAACCTCACAGACCAAACGAAACGCAACAGCAAAGCTGTTACTTTACGTTGGTTTTAAGTGAGGTAGTGGTATCGCCCCGGTCGATTTATCGTATTATATTCGCATCAAAGGCGTCGTCAGGTTTTGTACTAGGAATATTTGTTCTATTTTCAAGAAAAAATGGGTATTAAAAATGAAGATTGATCTTATAAAATAACACATTTTTAACATTTTACTGAAATAATTTATTTTTTTTACTAAAATCAGGAAGTTCCTGGTTTTACGTCGATTTACGAAATCAAAATCAAAAAATGTTTTATTTAAATAAACCTTCAAAATTTTTGGACTTAATATTGGACTTAACGCAGGCACGAAGAATTGACGGTAGACACTCAGCGAATACATTTTTCGAATTTTTCTCTCAGAGAAACCATCGGAGTTCGATTCCAGAGCCAGGCAAATGAAAAAATGTGTTTTTTGTTTTTTGATAAAAACAACTTCGCCCGGGTTTAGAAAAGTGCCCTTCTGGCAATAGGCTGGCCACCTATCACATTGTGGGACTTAAGTATCTTCGGCTAACCGTGGATGCACACGTTGTACCTCTACCTACTTTCGGGGATACGGGCGTGAATATACCTTTTATAGCTTTTTACCCTTGGACTAAGATTGGGAATTGATCTCAATACAATATAAATCAATTAATACATCTGTACTTTTCCTCAATAAGCATATTGTGAAACTCTCTAACGCTCTATTTACTCTGTTCCCTGCAAACATCCCTGCTCTAGACCTTAATTCCCCTTGTGCCCCCCACAACATTCCTTCGAACTTTCCTTGCATTCTCCTTTCAATGATTTTATCATACACCTTCGATGCCAAGCTGATCTAACTGATGGCTCTATAGCTATTGCAGTTTATACGTGAACCTCGCCTTTATACGAGGGCACGATGACCACGCGCCGTCAGTCAAATATGAAGAAACAATTCATGAAGTAGTCTCTGAATAAGTTCAAAAATTCTAATACAAATAAATTCTAAATCTTCTATCAATTTTAACTCGTTACTTTAATAAGAAATGGCGTTAGTAGTAATAAAATTCTAATACAAATTGTAACTTCTATTTTATGGTATTTTTATGGTAGATAACAAATCCAGGCATGAATATAAGCTACCTATTTTTCCGCCTTTTATTCGCCCTAAGACCTACATACAGCTTTGTTATACAGAGATAATAAAGCTTTATGTAGTTAAGTTGTTTGCCTAAAGGCACATTATGAACGAAAGGTGTTCCACGCAGTCGACGAATTACGAGTCGACTCTTGCGAGTTTGTATTTATATGCGGGAATCCAGAATTACGAAAACCCCGAAAAGTGCAAAATTCTTTGTTAAAATGAATGTTTATCGATTGTAAATAGTATGTACAATGTACGTAGTAGCCCTAGGCATATGTTTACGCACTTTTCGAGTATATAAAGATAGTTAACAGGATAGTACGACCTGAAAAGGCGTACAACTCTGTAATTGTAAGAGTTTCCGAGGTCCTGTAAGAACGTATAATGTATATTGTTATATATTATCAACAACAGTGTTCTGTTGTTTGTTATTATATAAGTTTATATGTGTTAGATCTTTGTATATAGAAAGAAATAACACTATGTCATTAGTTTTCGCTAGGTCTTAGGGCATTATGTACTTTATTTCGCTTATATTTGTAAAAAGGTAGTACCGTTGCACTCGCTAGAGGGCCACACTAAGTAATTAGAGGTAGGAGAAGCTACCTAAGACAAAATAATTACGTTTAGATTACGAAAAGTAAGATTTTAACAAATCCCAGACATTGTGGCGCCACGCCTGGCGCCATTTGTCTTTGTCGATTTACGCCGCCAGTCTGGCCGCACGCTATAAATATCGGAGAGTGCGGCCATACAATCAGTTCCGTTCCGATCAAGTTACAGTTTCGTTACGACTCAATAAGTTTCCCAGACAAGTTCCTGGGCTTTAGTATATATATAGGGTACCGGCTTTAGAGTAGGGCAGTGTTAGGGCAAGTACTGGCTCTCTCTCCCATAAAATAGGAACATTTGCAACGGTGCTAGCTTGATTGATAAATTCTATTTCGTTACAATAAAGCACCCTTTGCAACGAACAGTTGTGGTCTCTATTTATTCTTCCCGGCGACACCCGGCTCACGACCAAAGCCACTACGGCTGGTGGGGCGTCGAAGAGAAGAACAGATTTACAGTCCGCTGGCTCCCCCGGCTGTAGTGCACAATATATATGCTGAAGAGAACGTCTCTGCAATCTCTAAACATAAACGCAGGTATACCATCCGGACCAGCAGATACTTTTGTCTTGAGGCATGTCAGAGCTTCTTGTACCTTATTGAAGCTCACATTTTGAAGCTAATAAAACAATTTAAGGCTCAAATACTACCGTTAGCAATCGCGCTTAATGACAAATACTAGCCAACCAGATGTATGGCGTAGCTGTGTTATGCAACTGTTATTATGAGATAATGACGTCGTAACAACAATGGACAAAATATATAACGAAGAATGATATATATAGGCGAAGAATGGTATAATATGGCATTCATAACTCATTTTGGCCATAATGTCCTTTACATGAATTGAAATTACAGGTATCGAATAGCAATAACATTGGGGTACAAGCTAATAATTATAATATATTATAATAAAATTAATATAAAAATATAAATATATATAAATGAAGTTTATGATAAATACCGGAACTTTAAGGTAACTTAAGGCAAGTTACCTTATTTGAAATAATACTTCATATTATATCGAAGAACCAGCAGTACTGTAGCGTAACACTAGGACCAGATAATTATTTCGGGGTAGTGTTATATATATACTATAATTTGGTAGTATAATCCTGCATTTAGTGCTTTTTTCAGCTTCTCCAGCTCTTATGTTTTAGCACGATGCCAGTTTTCAAATATGGTATCTACTATTGATCATCGTAACAACACTAACAAGAAGATTTTTAAGACGTGCAAAAAAGCAGCGTTTTTTAATAACAAAATATACGTAAATGAAATTTAACCAATTCCATGTCTTGCAAATTGCAATACAGCGAAAAACACTGACGCTAAATATCGACGAAATAATAAACGAAGAATAAAATCATCTCATTCATCTTGTATCATGTCACTCATCTCGACTACTTTGGTATGGCAATATTTTTTTTATATATTATAAAATGAAAAACAAGCAGATGGCCCTCTTGACAAAAAAAGACATCCATCGCCTATAAACGCCAAAGATAATAATGGTGCATCACTTTTGTTGTTGCGAGATGTTAATTCTATATTTACAAGTTTACCAGCTACCTAGCCTTCTAAATCGCAACACGATAATGGCAAACATTGACGCTATTTCGGCAAGAGTAGTAAAGACGGTGGCACTAAATAACCGGGCGAGACGTTACAGATGATCATTCGCCTTTTACGAACTGCCTGGCAGAATGGCAAATGGTCTATTCTTCGAAGAGGACTCAGACCAAATGCACAGATCTAACTCATGGTGAGTTCGACTAGTGCAGTTTGTCCTCCCACCTCCCCCTATTATTTAAAAATTTTAGTATTTTTAGAATAATTCCTATGATTATCGATACAATTGTTATTTGTATCTGTAATTAACGAAAAAATATATTCCTTTTCCTTGTTATAAAGATAATAATAATACATATGTATGCGATGACGCACAAGTAATAAAGGAAATAATTTAATTTTAAAATGTAGTCTACCATATTCTAGAAACTTTTTTGTGGCCCGTAATGTATTAGACCGTTTTTAGGGTTTCGAAGTAAACTAGGAAACCCTAGAATTTCGCTATATCCGTCCGTCCGATGGTCCGCATGATAGCACTTAGTACTAGAAAGCTGTAATTGGGCACACATATTAGTCACAATAAAAAAGTTGTAATATAATATGTTGAACATTTTTTAACTTCCCGCTACATGTGTAGATAAGGAAGTAACTGATTTTGCCCCGATTTACGAAAATCGAGTTTTCACCAGATCTCCACGTTTTGAGGTTCTAGGGATCTTTTCCGACTATTTTCACGATAACGTCAGTATGTATGTATGTATGTGTGCGTGTGTGTATGTGTGTATGTAAACATCTCATAATTTTTGAACGGCTGGACCGATCGAAACGCGGTTGATGGCATTCGATTGAATTCCGCTCAACTTAGATTTTCTGAAAATTTGAACCAAATCAGCCCAAGAGATTTTGAGGAATTTTGAAAAAACCCTAAAAGAAATTTTAGCGAAACAGTATTTTTTATATAACTTCCAGATCTATGTACCGATTGAGTACAAAAACTTATCAACTCTATTACTCAAAAAACTACGTCTATTGCATAAATTTCATCAAAATTGGTTTATCGGTTTGGGAGAAAACGTTGACGAAAAATTTTGAAAAAAGTGTTTTTTCGACATAGCTTCGAAATTTTTCAACCAATTATTTTTTGGTATAGCAGTATATTTTAGTATTAAAAAACTACGTCGAATGTCGTTTCTAAAATTAAAATCGAATTCAATTTTCAAAAGTTACAGCTTTTCAAATATTAAATTTACGTTGTTTTTAGCAAAGTTACTTAATACTTTTGAAATAACTTTTAGGCTAATACGCCGATTGACTTAAAAATCCTATCAGCTTTTGTCCTTTAAAAACTGCGTCAAATACCGTTAATTGAATCAAAATCGGTAAATTTTTTTGGGATTTATCAAAGACGAAAAGTTTTGAAAAAAAATTGTTTTTGACATTGCTTCGAAATTTTTCAACCTATTGATTATTTAGACAAAGAAATATTTTAGATCTCAAAAATTGAGTTGAATGTCATTCGAAAGATCAAATTCAATCAGCGTATCCAAAATATACAGCTTTTCAAAAATCATACTGCCATTTTAACAAAATAGATGTTTGAACTGAAAAAATCTATGCTTATAGTTTTTAATCTTTTGAGCTTAAAATACCTTAATTTTGCGGGAAGTTTCAGGGATGGCCTGCAGGGTCAACCGTTTTCACATTTTTTTTCGGGGTATCTCCCCTACATGAAAAGTCGGATGTTTTTTTTTCTCGCGTGGTCCATTGTGTGGAATATCGTTGGATAGGTTTCTAAAAATTATTGTAGGTTTGTGAAAACAAGTTTTCAATTAAGGGACCCATTTGTAAAATATTAGGCTTTTAAGTGCTAATTTTTGTTAAAGTCAAGTGTCCCCCTCCTCTGCAGGCTAAACGGTTAGTTTTGGGGGTGGGAAAAAATCATGATAGTAGTAAATATAATGAAAGAGACGGCTTAGAAGGCTTCACAAGTTTTTGAGTAATAGTCGACCAACTTTTAATGTACTTAGAGAAATTTTTGTAAGCGGTGAACCTGTGGTGCGGATATAATAGCGGATAGCGGATATGACGTTCAATAGTTTAAATGTTCATAGCATATAAATATAAAAGCCCTCTTCTTAATCCGCATTATTGTAGTGAGCAAATTCGGAACTCGACATTGCACGTGAGCCGGCACAATCTTTACCAATTTTTTATACATAATTATGTTTGTATAAACCAATACCAGTTAATTAATAACTGACATTCATACAACAAAGCAATTTACGTACATAAATCTATTAATTTGCTTTATTTTTGTCGTGGCCTTACAGCTGGTGATTTCCTAGTATACTTGAAGCACCTTGACTATTTCTTTTAACATTTAACTACAAAAATTGCGATGACTATATTTAAAAAATAAGATTAGTCCAGTAGACCATATTATTATAGTAGCGTGTCATAAGGAAGGCCAAAACCCTTCCTACAACACTAAAAGAAAAAAAGGAGTCTTTATTTGCAAGAATATGCCTATATTTATTTATATTTTACCATGATATCCAGTTACTTCACTTTTAAATATTTGATATTTACAAAGGTTTATGCTATTTACAAACATTGTACATATTGTATATTTTAATGACCGTAATTAATATTGTTATTATTTTTAGTAACGCCTAAGCGGTCAAAATTCTAGTGACATGTCATTTAACTGAGTAATAGAGTGACATGGATATGTCACTCTATTACTCAGTCAGGGTCACGACGGTTTTGGCTTTTAACCAAATATCTATATCTTACCATCCACACTTGAACACTAGTTTTTGGATGTAAGTATCTGTTAGAGTATAAATTTAGCAGTTTTGACCTTAATGTGTGAATGTGTCCTTCACAAAGGTTCTTTAAAACACATTGCTTTTGTTATGTTAGGAATTTCGGCTAATAAATTATTGTATTCGCTGGAATCGTTAATAGTTCTGATTAATGGTTGCTCATTTAAAGTCACTGATGCGATCCACCGACCGTGATGATTTGGTTATGATTTTAATTTAAAATCCAGCCAGGCAAGGAGGTTCTACAAAATATTTAATTTTTTGGCATTAATTTTAGCATCTCAGCAAATATTCAAGCTAATAATTCCAAATGTACATTTTATTATGTTTAGTTTTGGTAGATTTTTTTATGAAATGATTCTTTTAAATGAAATTTTCATTATGACCTACTTGTGGAGAGATCTCAGTTAATATGGTCAAAATTTTGGTTATTATATTATACTCTGCAAATGATGCATAATATGAAGCAAGAAGGTGGTATGGTGGTAAGTGAATGTATCAGGTGTATTTGAAGTAAAACAAAATAAACATCCTCATACGTAGTGTACTTCAAATACTTAACCAAAAAATGATTAAATTGTATCTACTATCTTATGTCAGTTTTTTTAATTGTTATCACAGATCAATTTTAAAATATTTTAAATAAAAGCAAAATAAACTCTCTTAAGTGTTATGTAAAAACTCGACCGGTTTCTAAAACACAAACCAATCTGCAATCATCTAACAGATTGTCAAAATTAACGTTGTGTTAACAATCTGTCAGATTCTGGTACGTCCTTTATCAGAAAATTAGGTAATTAACTGTTAGCAGTCAATTATTACTTCGGTTGGTTACATTATGCATAATTCGTCTTATATCCGAAATAATTAACAACTGTTCACTATCAATCACCTAATTATCTGATAAAAGACGTACCAGAAACTGAGATTGTTAAAAACTCGTTAGTTTTGACAGTTCGTTAGATGATTGTAGATTTAATTCCTAATTAATATTAATTAGGATTCGGATATAAACAAAAGAAATCTCGGTCTAATAAAAAAAATGTCTATGTAGATGATTTCCCCTTATTACATTTTTTTATTAGACCGAGATTTCTTTTGTTTAAATCCGGAATTCATTTGGCAAGAATATTATAAATCTAATATATTATGAGCAATAATACTTGAATAAGCAATAATATCTTCCGTGTTGGTCCGAGCTCCTTTAAAGTATAGACCGTCTGTCGTTCTGTCAGGCAGTTCATAAGAGGCAAACGTTTGGCTATATGAGTCACTACCATCGTGGCTAATTGATGACATAGTATTGCATTGTGTCGCCCGGGTCTGGTACCGCCGCCTTACCTATTCCTGTCGCAATAGTGTCAATGCTTGTCACTGTCGTGTTCCGGTTTGGAAATTAAGGTAGCCGGTAGACTTATGCATGTGACATTACCGTCCCGCCGCACGGATAGCAACGCACCATTAACATCTTTGGTGTCTATAGGCGATGGTTTTTTATTCCATCAGGTGAGTCATCAGCTTGTTTGCTTTGCCCCCGAATAGATTAACATCTCATTGTATACTTACCACTTTTTACCATTCCATTCCACATACCGTATTATACTATACTATATTCCCATTATTTTTCCGGGATAAAATGTATCCTATGTGCTATTAAATTACTGATAAATAGACAAGCAGATACCACTCCTTTAGTAAAGAAACAACCATTGTATATAGACTAAAAATATGTTTCTAGTGCGACGTTTTCCATGTGATGGGGTGGGATGGTATTGCCGGATACCTTACCCTCAAAACTGTAATACGAAAGTAAAAAGCATTGACGCTTTTGCAGCATGAATCAGTAGACAGCTCTTTTGTGGCAGCTCGGGCGAAACGTTGTAGAACTCTACCTACTAGTGATCTCGATATTATTGACATATGTTGAGCCCATCGTTCACCTTTTAAGAACTGCCTGGTAGAATGGTAGATGGTATATTCACCAAAGACAGGGGGAGGGGGACGGTTTAACACATTCGTGCCTCAAAGTAGTATATATATTTGCGAATGTCACTTCAATTTTATTCAAAGTGAAAAGAAGAGGTGGTAAGTATTACGAAGTGAATAATGCAATTTCAAAAGTAGTACACTGGTTCGGCACAAATACATTTTATTAAATGACAACAAAATCAAGAGTGTTAAATTCTCATTGCTTCATATAAGGCACGTAAATAGCAGTGTAAAACTGAATGAAAATAATCTGAGTCTACTACGTACCACTTTTACTAGGTGGTACAGTTCTGCATTGTCTCGCCCGGATCTGGTACCACCACCTTACCTATTTCTGCCGCAATAGCGTCAGTGCTCGTCATTGCCGTGTTCCGGTTTGGAGGGTAAGGTAGCCGGTAAACTTATGAATGTAGCATTTAAGAGCTCATCATAAGATATCAACGCACCATTAACACCTTTGGTGTCTATAGGCTATGGGTAATACTTTCCATCAGGAGACCCATCTGCTTATTTGCTATCTTATGATATAAAAATGTCTGATAGACTCCACCGTGTTTTTAGGTATACCTACCTCTAGATAAAATTACAATAAGCTAGCTTAGTTAATTGAATAAATTTAGTTCGGCAGGTTTTGCAGTTAATATGGGACAGTTAATTGATGTCAATACTTTAAAAATGATATTCCACCTTACCATTTCATAAATGGGATTTTTCGGTGGGGAAATTCTGCTGAAATAAAATTTATAATTGTTGTGCAGAAAAAGCTATAAGACGAACCAATAATCTTTACCCGAGGATTTCCCTAAGAGAAAAATTCAAAGAAATTAATATTGTAACTTGTATTTGATAACTTAAAATAATATGTCCACAGTAAAAACACTTCAAAGTTTAAAAAAAGTGATAATGTATACTCACTAAATACAAGGAACGAAAAGAATCTTGTGGAGCATACATTTCGTCTATATAGAATAAGTTACGTACTACAGTTAAACTGCCGGATGGTAAAAGAGATCTATTTTGTAAAAGTAAATAAATTAAAAAATGTGTTAAAACAAAACTATGTAGGAAAGGGTATTGTAAAATCTTAAATGATTAAGAAGACAAGAATGTGAATGTCTTGAATTCGTTATTATTGCTTCGCAAACCAAATTCTATACTTTAAACGAGTAATTCATTTATTTAAATGTTACTCCAAAATAGCTTTATCGATTTTGATGAAATGTAATTAAATAGTCTTTTACTATTGAAATTGATCGTGCTATGAAAAATTATATAATATAATATTATAAGATGAGACGTATTCTCGCTAAGTTTCTTCCGCCAGATCAACTCAGTGTAGGGCCGCATTTCGATATGGTATTAATTCTATAAATGCCAACTGGCCAAAAGTACGTATAAACGAAATACGAACGAAGTACGAATAAATTAAAGATCGGTTTAAATCCTGAATAACCAAAACATCTACTCTCGCGTGGAAATGAAATACATCACGTATTTATTTATTTACACCTACCTACCTACCAATTTTTCGCGTGTGAAATTTAATAAACAAATAATAAATAAATAAATAAATATTCACGGGACAAATTACACTTACTGATCAAAATACACTTACTGACCCCAAAGTAAGCAAATTATTTGCTTGTGTTATGGGTGTTAGTCAACGATAGTAATACATAGAAAAACACATATAAATAGTATAATATGTTTAAGAAACACCCAAACCCGGAAATAAAAACATTTATCCTCATCATACAAATGCTTAAGTATACATGTTAAGTATACATTCTAGGAACAACATATATACCCTGATAGGGTGTAGCAATGCAGAGGCGGACTGATTCACTTTTCTGAATAAAATATGTTTCTTATTAAAATTTATCATTCAAAAATTCGCTTAATGTGTAGTAACATTTATTTATCAATAGGTTCTTAACATCACGTAGAAATATTTTACAATTTTCTTCCGATTTAAGTTTTTTGGGTAATTTATTTTTACAGCCATAACCTTTGGCCCCGAGCTATGCATGAGAGAGGTATGATAAGGTATTGGTAATTCTAGGTTGTGTTTGAATCTTGTTGTAAATTTTCGTGGGTATTCAGTTTGTTTTTTAAAGAACTCAGCCTTATATTTTGCTGCCGCTATAGCATCGAGTACGTTACGCTCCTTCTAGCGCAGTTAGGTAAAAATTTAATGGAAATATTAAGGGGTCGAACGCGAGCCCCGTCGATTGTATAGTCAGGGTCGTTAACTACTCGACCAACGGGGCGGTCAATTAATAATACATCGACGCACGTCATTTGCTGTATTACCAGTTTCATGGTGTAAACGCACAATACGATGCATTGACTATCAAGTATCGGGAATTTCTACTGATCGCCTACTGAAATTTCTACTGAAGCCTGAAGCTTATATAAAAAGACGAAAAAGTATGGAAACAAGCACCAGTTATAAGCTTCGGATCAGCGCTAAAGCACTAGGTAGATTTTATATTTTAATATTACTGTAAGATATTGAAGTTTCCCTTACATAGTAAAACATGAATAATTTATAGTATTTATAATAGGTATGGCAGGTATGTACACTAGGAAGATAGTGTTTAAACTATACTATATCCCTAGTGTATTTCTAAATATACCTTCTCCCTAGTATATATATTACTAGCTAACCCGTGCAAACATTTCGACGGCGCCATCTAGCGTTTTCCAAGTATAAAACTCTATTAAGAATGGAGTATTGGTCGATTGTTATAAAAATTATATTTAATAAATTTTTATTACAAAAAGATTTTTTTCGTTTTTTTCATATTTTTCGCCCAAAGTAGAAAACATAAGCTTTAACTGAGTATTTGTTTTTTTGGGAAGTAGTAATGCGCAAAAATTTTTGGGAAGTAGTAATAGTAATGCGCTTAATAAGAAACACCACTCCAGGAAAAAACACCTTTTATAAATAATATATTATATATGATATTAAGTATATAGTATATCTAAAACACCTAACAGAGAGATTTTATAATTTTATTTTACTTCAGTAACTTATTCCTGTTAAAGAGCTTCAAGATTTTTTGTAGATTTTACTTCTTATTGTTTCTCTCTTTGTTAAAACACCATCTGCTATTTTGGCAGGAAGTTGGTAAAAAGCGAATGATTAGCTTAACCTGTAAGTACTATCCTGACTACTAGATATCCTGACTTGATAACACCGCTTTGTGTTTTGTCAATGTCGTTATTAAGTGTCATTAATTAGTATTGTCTGATTCACATGATTTACGCCCACGTTCGTCTGAATCTCTTCTTCTCTCTGTACCGATCCATGGTTGTAAATTCTTTCACTGTTCAAGCATTCCGTTGTCCAAAACCGCTCCGTTGGTCGAGTGGTTAACGACCCTGACTACACTTAATCGATGGTGCTCGGGTTTGATCCCCGACGGGAACAAGCATTTGTGTGATGAGCATAGATGTTTGTATTTCCGGGTTTGGGTGTTTATTATGTATGTAAAAGTATTTATATATGTATTTCTATGTATTAGTATCGTTGACTAACTGCCATAACACAAGCAAATAATTTGCTTACTTTGGGGTTAGGTCAATGAGTGTAATTTTGTCCCGTGAATATTTATATTTATTTAATTAATCCGCTTGTGGAATTCTCTTCCAGCTAATATCAGAGTTACCAGCTTTGAAAAGAACATTTAAGAAAAATCTAAAGTTGCACACTCTAACTTGACATGGCTAATGTTTTGAAAGTCATACATTAGGTTGTTTTATTTATTAATATTTGTTTTTTCCATATTATTTACCGATGTATATATGTATTTATTTGTTATAGATATTTATTTATGTACTTTATATGTTTATAATTATGTAGGAATTTATGTATATAGTATGTAATCTAGATCTAAGAATATTACAAAAACTTAACCACACTATGTGATTTTCTGGTTAACCGTATGGTTACCTGGTAGATAATGCTTTACGCAGCTCGCTATTTGGTCACTTATACATTTTTATGTGGATCAATAAAAATAAATAAATTTAAAAAAATAGTATGTATGTGACATTGTCATTCCGCCATACGGATACCAACTATTAACATACATGTTGTCTATATACGCGATGATTTTCTTGTTCCACAGGATAGTTACTATTTATTGTCCCGTGCAAAAAACAGTCATTTCATTAACTATATGGTGGATATTTATGACTTTTTTTAATTTGAAGGTTTTTTAGTTGTGTGTGTGTGTTTCGGTGTGTACAATATACCACTAAGGGCCCATTATAATTTCGTCAAATTATTAATAGTTCCTCGAGATACAGGGGATCGGAAGTCTGCTTTTTATTTATTATATTACTGACCGACCCGGCAATCGTTGTTTTGCCATAATATGTTATACATATAAACCTTCTTTTGAATTACTTTGTCTATTAAAAAAACCGCATCAAAATCCGTTGCGTAGTTTTACAGATCTAGGAATACAGGAAGGAGGAAGGACAGACAGTGGAAAGTGACTTTGTTTTATACTATATAGTGATATTGGAAAATTAGGTCAAAATTTAAGTACCATTTTTTCCATAGTCGGTATCAGAAGCGAATATTGTAAAAACACCCTTCTTCAGTATGTACTGTCTTTTATCGGTCAATCTGGAGAGATTGTCATAGGGCGAGATGCATACATCACTATGATAATAAAAATATGTATTACTAGCTTTTTCCCGCAGCTTCGCTTGCGTTAAATTCATTTTAGGAAAGTGAGGGTTTAGAATGAGACAAAACGTAGCCTATGTCACTCTCTATCACTCCAAATATCTCCACCTGAAAAAATCAGGTCAATTCGTCGCTCCGTTTTGCCGTGAAAGACGGACAAATAAACACACACAATTTTCCTATTATAATATGTATTAAGTATAGATTACAGTTGTATTGATACCAGTATTTTTGTTCTAAAATATTATTCCAATATGAAGATTTTCATCGTTCTTTGTTTACTCACTCTGATGGGGTTGAGTTTGGCTCGCTCCAACTTTTACACTGACAAGTGGGACAATGTTAATTTAGATGAAATTCTTGCCAACCGTCGTCTTCTGGAGCCATATATCAAATGTATCTTGGAGAAGGGAAATTGCGCTTCTGATGGGAAGGAATTGAAATGTAAGTATTTTGAATGACACTGCTTATTTAACATATCTATCCAAAATTGTATCTCAAATAAGTAGATGGTTCTCTTAATAAAAAGAGATAACCATCGCCTATAGACTTCAAAGATGTTAATGGTACGCTGCTGTTAATGTGTCTGGATTGGAATGCCACATGCCTACCTTACTCTCCAAACCGAAACATGATAGAAGTATAATACTGTTTTAAAATTTGAGTTTTGTGAAACTCCATTTGTTAGTGTTACAATTAACTTGCACTGCGTGTTTTGTGAAACAAGGTCTTGTAGGTTCGTTGTAAGGCAATAGCAGTATCTTTAGACATATTTAAGGCCTTTGATCGAGTCTAGCACGAGGCTTTTCTAAGTAAGCTTCCAGCTTATAACATACCTACTGAACTCTGCAACTGGATATCTAATTTTCTGGGAGACCCGTCGATTTGAATCATCTTAGATGGCTATTTTTTCGATCTAATGTCAATGAATGCCGGGGTACCTCAGGGATCTGTTCTCTTTACAACTTTGTTTCTTCTGCATATTAATGACCTTTTAACACGACATTATTGGCTACGTCGATGATTGCACCGTAGTAAAGGGATATATGTCCAACTCGCGAGCAAGTTCTCGTGAAATACAGTCCTTGAGAGTCTATAATTGACTGGATAAATTTAACATTGCGGTGGGTGTCCAATTTAGGTGACGTCAATTTTAACCTTTCCAAGACACAGGCGTGTCTCTTCTCTGCAAAAAGAGCAATTTAGATCTAACACCTAAGTTCCGGGACGTATTCATACTCTTACTTACCAATCACAGGTTTTGGGCATTAACGTCACGTCCAACCTCAACTTCGACCAAGAAATCGGGTAATGGCATATATAGCTTCCAAGAAGTTGGGAATCATTTCGAAGGTCCGGCGGCACTCTGAACAGTTACTAAAACGGCCCAAGTTCAATCACGCATGGATTACTGCAGTCACCTTTTGGACGATTAATCGAAAAATCAATTAAAAGATTTGTTCTCTATAGAGCGAAGAGCCCGTAGCCTGATAAGCGACGACAAACTTACAAATAGAAAATTACATAAACTTGAGTATCAGTGTAAGCTCGCCAGGTCAACAATTTTTTATAGGATGCACTTTGGTACGTGTGCAAAAGCTCTCTTTGAACTTATAGAACCTTTACCATTCCTTTATTGAATACCAGACGCAGGCCGTCCGTATTATCCACTTATATGTTGTGGATATACCAAAAAATCGAACAAAAGGGTTTAACAACTCATTTTTGCTTCAAGTCGCCAAGGTTTAATACGAACTGCCTGGGTCTATTTTTTCTGATAAATGTAGTTCTATAATCTTTAAGAGTAGAATGAATAGGTATCTTTTGGATGAACGTGTACTACCTTCGTCTTCGTCGACGTTTCCTATCAGGTTAGATGAAATACAAGCTCCTGTTCTAATTAAAATTTAAAAAAATGATGCTTATGCTACTGAAATGCCACTGAAATACTGTGGCAATATCAAACCTGGAAGAGAGGTTGCAGGGCTCTACCATTTACAAGTCACGTTGGTACTGATGAGTGGCCACTATATTGTCTGTTTACGGTTTGCCTGGTAAAGCTCGGTCATCAAGGTTCTGATGGTATTAAGCTACCGAACAATGACTTTGACGATTTGATAGGGTTTTTATTGCACACTATTAAATGTTTTTTTTTTAAATCATAAGATAGCAAACAAGTTCTTGTTCTCCTAATGAAAAGAGTCCATCGCCTATAGACACTAAAGATGTAAATGGTACATTCCTATCTTGTGGCGAGGTTTAATGCCACATACATAAGTTTACCGGCTACCTTATCCTCCAAACGGGAACACGACAGCGACTAGCACTGACGCTATTGAGGCAGAAATAGGTAAGGCTGTGGTACCAGACCCAGGCGAGATAATGCAGAACTCTACAACCCAGTAGCCACGATGGTAGTGACTCGCATAGCCAATCGGTTGCCTTTTAAGACCTACCTGGCAGAACGGTAATTGGCTTATTCTTTAAAAGAGCCTGGGACCAATACGGGGGATGTTTTTTGCCATCGGGAGCTCACGGTTTTAGATGAACTATTTGTAAATTTATATTTAGATGAATAAAAATGAATTATTTAAATCAATATTTCAGCACACATAAAAGAAGCTCTGGAAACTAATTGCGCCAAATGCACTGAAACTCAAGTAAAGGGTACCAAACGCGTGATCAAACATCTTATTAACAAGGAGCCTGCGTATTGGAAGGAAATGAGCGAAAAGTACGACCCCCAGAGGAAATACGCGCACAAATATGAACAAGAACTTCGCTCTATTAAGGCCTAAATTCAGAATGATTTCTGAAACGTTTTTAATATTTAAAAAAGAGAACATTTTTTTCTTTTAGTTTCTCTTTTACACAAATAAACTCACTTGTGCTTCAAGTTCAATTATTTTTTTATTAGCCGGTAAACTTATGCATGTGGCATTAGACCTCGTCACAAGATAGCAATGCACCATTAACACCTTTGATGTCTATAGGCAATGGTTGAATCTTTCCATCAGAAGACCCATCTGCTTGTTTGCTATCTTATGATATGAAAAAGAGTATTAGGTATTCAATAATAACTATTTTTGCGAAATCGTTATTGTCAAAGACACCATCTGTTCAAATTGACCTGATCCGTTTTGTTATAGCGATGTTGATAGGTTGAAGTTTTTCAGTTTAGCGATAGTTGCAAACATGCCTATGCATTGAGTATATACTCAACCATTTACTGTGCTGTGGTCGGTCGCCGGATCACTGTGCTAAACATATCATCAATTTTTATTTGATTTGACAAGTTATTATGTTTATTTATAGCATCACGCATGTATGAATTAATGTTTTATTGTAAGGCATATGTGAATAAAACTATTTCTAATTCTGATTCATGCATCCCGAAAGATTAGTCAAATATATGCCAAGAATAACTATATTTCACTTAGTTTCCCATGTCTAGATTTCTAATTGATTCTGTTTATGAAAAAAAATCCCTTATTATGGTAAGAGACAGTCCTGGCCTTAAAACTATAGATGTTATGGAGGGTTGGGCTATCCAGATGTCGGGTTATAATCGAATAGGCACAAGTTAATTTATTTACAAGTAAACTTATAGAAGTTTTGTTTAACTTTACAGGATGAAGAGGATGAGTAAAAGTAAAAACTTTTATTCAGTTTTATGCCAATATCTCATATTTATTAATAGAGCATAGATTTTAAATGTAATTGAAATATATTAATAGAACATAGAACTAGAAACATTATATTGATAGACATTATTTCCTATAAAATTTTACGTTAGAATAAAATTTTGCGTACACTCGCAATTTTGTTTTTATATCGCAAAATTATTTTAAAACGTAAAAAGCTATATTTAAAAAAATGGATAAATCTACCAATTTTCATTTAAAAAATAAGTAAAACTTCTGAAAAATGTAGATGATGTAGATAAATTAAACTGTACAAAACAATTTTAAAAAAATAGATCGTTAGTCTCGCTAATTTTGGTTTAAAAGTATTAAAATATTAATGGAGGTTCAGGTAAGGTAAGGAAAAAAAACGGAAAAGTGCAATTAAAATTGGCAGAACAACATCTGCCGGGTCAGCTAGTTATTAATATTTTAGAAGTTTATTGCTTGAATGCATGTTAAAAATTTAGATGCTAAAAATAACCACCATGCTGAGTTGTATTAAGAGTGGCTTACATAGAAGGAAACTAGCGGCTAAGATAGTACCTATTATTCAGATGCGCATTGATTGTGGCGCTGAAGTCTGTTTAATTAGCACCCTTTGTAAAATATAGCATTAGTCCTATGACAGATGTCAAAATGACTTTACTAGGGATGTGCCAGTGTATAAAAACTTGAGAGGCGTCAAGAGACACCCGGATGGAATGAAGTTCCTTTTTTATGGGAGAAAGAGAGACAGACAGAGAAACACGCGCACGCCGCACGGCTTACAACTATAACAAAAAAAGTCGTTACAACTTTTAGTCTTAATTTTTTCCGTCTAGCCCCCTTTCGCAACGCGCAATAAGGAACTTCGTTCCAATAATCGAAACAGGAGGTATACACAAAAAAAACTCATTTATGATTATATTATTTAATTAATCTGAATTAGATAATAATGAACACCGACCACACAGCCCATAGACACCTAATAATAGGCGAATGACTTGTGTCAACACATCTGACTTATAGTTCCGATGTAAATGTCCACGCGCCAATGAGTAGTGATTGGGTAATCAGTGTCGACCAATCAGATGCTCTGTACATTACTATCTTTCACTGTGGCCTTGAGTTAGCCAATTACGGCGTTGCAACCCCACTTCGTCTTACTTCAGCTAGTTGCCAGAATGCATTCAATACGGAAAATCAAACATTAGCCGTCTATAGGCTGTGTGGTCGGTGATAATGAAGTACATTCTAAATGATCACCATCGCTTGCTTTTTGTGTCCGACTCACTAGAACAATCTTCTAGATTTATTATGATCTCGTTATTTTGTATATTATCATAACGAACGTCACGGTCCCAGTCTTGATTTATAATCCTTTTTGTTCTTTCCACAACACTTGTTCAGTTTTTCAGTGTAACTAGCATTGCTCATTTTAGGCGTTGTTTTCGATCAGTTCAGAGTTCAGACGTATATGGGTGGTTTTGTAAGATAATAACAAAAAATGTGAATTACAAAACATTTTAGTAATTAATTGTTAGCACACATGCTGAAGTTAGGAAAGTCGTCGTAGATAGTTACACGTTTGAACATGATTTCAGCCATCTTGGATTATTGCACGATAGTTCCATGATTGGCTTTGCACAGGAGTCCATGCTTATCCCCTACATAATAAGGTACGTCATTATTAGTAAATGTAAACAAAAATTAAACAAGAATCGAGCCTTGTAGGATAACTATAATTACAGTAACACCATTAGACCTTAAACTATTAATATCAACCTTCTGTATTCAACCATTTAAGTAAGAATTTAGAAGATCAAAGGCTTAACTTCATGAATAAGATGTTATAATTTACATAATCGAATATCTTAGACAAATCACAGGATACCCCAAGTGCATCCTGCGACGTCTCCCAGGCTTTATATGACAATAATTCAACTCCAGCATCAATTTTAAATTAATTATTTTTAATTTATTAAAATCCATACTAATATTATAAATGCGAAAGTAACTCTGTCTGTCTGTCTGTCTGTCTGTCTGTTACGCTTTGGTACAAATATAGTTTGAGACCCAAGAAAGGACATAGGATAGTTCTTATCCCGAAAATCCCACGGGAACGGGAACTATGAGGGTTTTTATTTTCAAAAATTTTCCACGCGAACGAAGTTGCGGGCACAGCTAGTGTTTTAATATTTGGTCAAGAATAATTTTCTGTAAATATTTTACTTAGAGTAGGCAGAACCGAGCTAGATAAATTTGGTAACCTATCCAATCCTGATAACTCTATGATGTGGCCCATTGTTTCGGATCACAAATACTAAAACTCTGGTCAAAAATTAATAACGAGCCCACCGACCACACAGCCTATAGACGGCTAATGTTTGATTTTCCGTATTGAATGCATTCTGGCAACTAGCTGAGGTAAGACGAAGTGGGGTTGCAACGCCGTAATTGGCTAACTCAAGGCCACAGTGAAAGATAGTAATGTACAGAGCATCTGATTGGTCGACACTGATTACCCAATCACTACTATAAGTCAGATGTGTTGACACAAGTCAGTCGCCTATTATTAGGTGTCTATGGGCTGTGTGGTCGGTGAGCGAGCCGAAATTCTGATGCCACTTACTCTCCCATTTATTTCCAAAATACTGCTTTAAGCTAAACGGTTTCACAAGTGATGTCCTTCAGGCAGGCTCTTAACTTAAACTCTAGCTGAGCTATCTGCTTCTCTAAACATTCCGATTTTAATAATACAGACCTGCTTTAAATCATACATTATTAAAAATACATTTTTATAGTACTTTTATTTTGGCCATAGATTACAATCCATACTAATAATATAAATGCGAAAGTAACTCTGTCTGTCTGTCTGTCTGTCTGTTACGCTTTCACGGCCAAACCACTGAACCGATTTGGATAAAATTTGGTACAAATATAGTTTGAGACCCAAGAAAGGACATAGGATAGTTTTTATCCCGGAAATCCCACGGGAACGGGAACTATGCGGGTTTTTATTTTAGAATTATTTCCACGCGAACGAAGTCGCGGGCACGTCTAGTACAATATAAATGACAATTTAGGCAATTTTAGGCTTATTTGTGATAAAATTCAACTTTTTAGTTCTTGTTAATATTTATTAAACAACGATGAAAATAATTTCTGTAATAATTTCGGATTTTAACCTCGAAGTTCATTTTCGTATTTTGGTGCGTATTTCCTTTCAGGGTCGTACTTGTCGCACAATCGTTGCCAGTATGCCGTCTCCACTTCAATAAGGTGTTTGATCACCCGTTTTCCACCCTTTATTTGAGCTTCGGTGCATTTGGCACAATCATTCTCTAGAGCTTCTTTGATGTGTGCTGGAGAAAAAGGAATAAAGATTATTAATCATACCGGATATTACGATTAATATTTAAACAGATGCGCGAGTTACTTTATTTACAACGTAATATATCATAATACATAGTCAATGATTTATATTTATATTCAATCATTTCTATTCATTAATATTATATTTATATAGATATATTCGTGTTGATTGCAATTTATTAATTGAGGGTTTTATATGGCTGGAAGAATAACGATGGTTAAATGACTGCCAGGCTTAAATTGACACTAACGTTGGGCCAACAGCAAAATCTTCTAGTCTATATAAATTAATCGCCCCTGTGGTCTAGTGGTCCCGGGTAGTCCCGGGTTTGGTTGCAGGACCTCATGTGGTCAACACAGACACCGGTCGGGCAATTCAAAAATGCGCTTTCAGTTTTTTGATAAAAACAACAATGCCCGGGTTCAGAAAATGCCTGGTGAAAGGCGATAGGCTTGTCACCTATCACATTGTGGGACCAAATATATTCGGCTAATCGTGGGTGCACTTGTTATGCCTCTGTCTACCTCTTCGGGGATACGGGCGTAAATATACTTTTTATATAAATTCAAAAAAAATTAAAACGTAATTTTTGTGGGTCTTGGGCAGTCACGTGACTTCTAGAAATTTAGTTTTGTTGATATGGAATGATTTAATTCTATTTATTTTAAGACACCTTATTCCCCCTGTGAGTAACGTGTCGAATGAATCAAATATCGGAGTAGTCGGCCGCTGGATAATAAAACTAAACTTTTTATTGTATCATAAGGTAGCAAACACGCAGATAAGTTTCCTTATGGAAAGAGCCAACCATCGCCTATAGACACCAAAGATGTTAAAGGTGCGTTGCTATCTTGTGGCGAGGTCTAATGCCACATGCATAAGTTTACCGGCTACCTTAGCCTTCAAGGCCGAACACGACAGTGACATATACTGACGCTATTGCATCAGAAATAGGTAAGGCGGTGGTATCAGACCGAGCGAGACAATCCAGAACTTTACCACCTAGTAGCACAGTTAATCGGTCACCTTTTACGACCTGCATGGCAGAACGGCTATTGGCCTATTCTTCAAAGGAGCCCGGGACCGACACGGTGGAACCTGGGCTCCTTTGCTGCAGTTTTGGAACGAAGTTTCGTCAATCTTCGAGTGGATACCATTTTCGAAGTTAACAGTCTTGAATTAATCTCGAACGATGATACATTTAACGAAAATTTGTGAATATTTTTATTTAAAATTATTAACCCGAATTTTATCCCGATTATTTTATTTCTGGCCTTAGAATTATGAAATCTGTTTAAGGTTCAGAGCCTTGCCTCCTATATCACTGGTGGTGACTCACTAAAACTACAAAATACTCACATTTCACCTCCTGCCCCTCAGCAGTGCAAGGACCCTCGTCTAACATACATTTACCGTACGCCTCCAATAGGCGGCGGTTAGAAAGAATTTCATCTAAATCAATATTATCCCATTTGTCAGTGTAGCGGTCAGAATCAGCCAAACTCTAACCCATCAGTGCAAATAAAGAGAGGACGAAGACAGTCTTCATGATGAATAATCTGAACAAAAATATATTGATGTTGTCATTGGCCGTGTGTAAAAATAAATAATCAAACTTTAAATATTTAATTTTTAGAGAATCATGTGCTGAATATTTTTTAAAAGAAGCTTAACATGCCTGCCTGATGAATAAATAAAAAGTAACGCAAATGTAAATATCAAACTTTTTATGTCAAAAGTTTTAACGAGGTTACCATTTCATAAATACTACCTGAGTGCTCAGCGGGTTCCGTATCCGTATCGTGCGCGAATCCGAAGTCGAATGTCAAATCCGACTTGCACTTGGCCGATTTTTCTGCATTTGCATGCATGCAATATTATGAGAACTTTTGATGTCAACGTCAATGTTATCTTTCAAATAAAACATAATTTTAAATAAGAAAAGTAACATTTCTAGAAAATTACTATTTATGTTAAAGAAATTATATTTTCCTACGGTGGTATCTAATCTATACATATAATAAAACTGTAAGAGGTCAAATTTTGTATACTGAAGATATATTAAAAATTTTTTGGAAGGCACTTTTTAATCAATAAATACTAAAGTGAAATCTATTTTTTTTTCATTTTTGTCTGTCTGTCTGTCTTTCTGTTTCAAGTCCACGCATCACGCCGAATCTACTGAATGGATTCAAATGAAATTTAGAATAATTTGAGTTCATACTCCGAAGAAGGTAGATAAGTAGATATAGAGGATGAAATTGAAAACGTATACTTAGCTTTAATTCATTAACCTGTTGTATAAAGACTGTCTCTTAAAAAATCAAGGCCATCAGTTTTGTAATTTATACTTTACAAAAGTTTGCGGGTGGTAAATCCAGTTTATCGTGACACCTGGAATGTACCTTTGAACGTACGGCTCATTATAAGTTAGCGTCTGCATTTCATAGTATTTGTTTAATGAATATATCTTGAGTGAGTCAATTCTAGAATATACCCGTTTTTAGTAAATGTTACTGGTAGTAGTATTTTTTTATATCATAAGATAGAAAACAAGCAAATGGGTCTCTTGATGGAACGAGTCAACCATCGCCTGTAGACACCAAATGTGTTAATGGTGCGTTGCTATCTTGTGGCGAGGTCTTATGCCACATGCATAAGTTTACCGGCTACCTTACCCTCGAAACCGGAACATGACAGTGATAAGCACTGACGCTATTGCAGCAGGAATAAGTAAGGTATCGTCACAAAACTTCTTGTAATGACACGATAAATGCAAATGTGACTGGCTATTATCGGCTACTTTCGCATACATTCTAGACTGCGTGTGCCTTAGCGCGCATATAACTTCGGGACGCTAGATGCAAGTGCGGCTCCAGCACAATAGACAAAGCTTGACAAAAATGTAGTCATTGCTCTAATTTAAAATCATTAATGAAAATAACGTCACCTTAAACAGCTTGGAGGCGCTTCGATTACTGTTACACGCTATCAATGTACATAAAACGCCAAAAGGTTTTGGTTTACTTAATCATTTAACAATTTCAATTATATTAATGTAGTTTTCTATAATTGTGGTATCAATTAGACGTAAAATATAGACGTGAAAAATTTTTAAGGCGAGGCACCGAGACAAACGGAAAAAACTGGTTTGCTTAATCACATTTTTATGTATTGAATGTTAAATAACGGTTTTACAAAAAATACACGATATACCTGATATTATCTAAGGAATGTACTAACTAATTACATAATAAAACGTACTTTACTCGATCATATAAAATTCCGAAAACAGGCTAAAAAAATATCTAAAACAAGTAATTTGTTTTAACGAAAAAACGAAATATGATCAAATTTGCGTAAATTAAAAATAAAACGTATGCAGTTATTAAAGAGAATCTCTAATCTATTGAGTAGATACTAAGTGAGGTCTGAATAGCAATTCTACAATAAACGAAAAAAATTATAATCTTTCACAAAATTGTTCCCATTTGTTTAGATTCAATTTATTTTTGGAAAAGAATATTGTAAGTTTTGTAAATGGAAAATAATGTTGCGCCGTATGGTTGCGCAAATGCATTCTTCATAGTTGGTATGATTCAATAATGTATATTTTATTTTTAGATTGTCATTGATTGAGCAGATAAGGAGTTCTAAGCAAGAAATAATTGGCATCAAATGCGATGGGGAAATTCACGTTTCCTATTTTAACCAGTCTATTGATGTTGCAAAACAGCGTAATGGTGAGGGAATTTCGAAGAACCTAAAGATGTCAGTGACCTATTTAATTTTGCTTATTTACTAAATGCAGCCCTTTGAGGGTATGCTCATAATATAGTGATATACTTAGCAGGTTTTGTGGTGAGAAAACTATTAATTCTATACAAACTGGAATTTGTACAATATGATTGGGCACCTAATCCATATTTTCAAAGATTAATAAATAAATAAGTTTGTAGTGTCGTATTTGATCGTAAATTGAGCATCACAAAAGAATTGAGCATATGTCTATACTAGCTGACCCGCGCAGCTTCGCCCGCGAGTAGATTAACATGTCGGCGAGATAGTTTTTCATACAAATATCATTCCCTATTTCAACCCTCTAGGGGTTGATTTTGAAAAAAAAATTAGCCTATGTTTGACCCCGGATCTTCAACTACTTCCATGCCAAATTTCATGAAAATCGGTCCAGCGATTTAACTGTGAAAGCGTAACAGACAGACAGATAGACAGACTTTCGCATTTATAAAATTAGTATGGATTTATATTAATATTAAAAAAAGTATATTCACGCCCATATCCCTGAAGAGGTAGGCAGAGGCACAACACGTGCACCCACGATTAGCCGAAGATACTTAAGTCCCACAATGTGATAGGTGGCCACTGGTCAGCCTATCGCCAACCGGACACTTTTCCAAACCCGAGCAAGGTCGTTTTTATCAGAAATCTGAAATAATAAATATTTTATATTGTCCGACCCGGAAATTGAACCCGGGACCTAGTTATCAAGGCCGACACCGGAAAACCTTAGACCAAAGAGGTGATTAATATTATAATATTATAAATTCGAAATATTATTAATATAATTAATGCGAAAGTTTGGATATTTAATGGATGGATGGATGGATGGATGGATGGATGTTTACTCAATCACACAAAAGCTACTGAAAAGATTTGGATAAAATTTGGCACACATGCATATTATTAAAATAGGTTGTTTACTTGTACTACATAATTTTAGTAAAACAGATGAAATAAAGTATGTTCTTTATTTCATCTGTACCTCTACCATGTGTTGCTATAGAAAAATTACTGTAGTCGATCGCGCATAAACAAGCATCGAATAGATTTCAATAAATGTCGTACCATGAGTCAATAAAGTATTTTTGGACTCGCTACGGTTAGCTCGATACCATCGAATAGTTTTAGGCGGTCATGTTGGTACACGGTTAATAATGTGTCTAACTTCAAACCGAATAAAGCTATCTCATTCCACCTTTACTCAAAAGACAAAGTAAGCTACATATCCGAAAAAAGTGTTCATATTTAAAAGTAACCCTGCTAATTGAAAGCGTCCTCTTTAAGTGCTTTCTCAGGAATAGTTAGCGGATTTTATATTTATATTGGTTATATTCTGTCAAAGAAGTTTTATTTTAAATTCATTTCCCTTTCATTCGTTGTTTTGACACATTAATTGGACGTTTGTTGTTGTCGTTTTTCCAAATATTTTTTATAAATGCGTACCAGCGCTTCGCAATTTCAGTTAATGGTGGAGTACATGGAAAAGTACGTTTGATACATTTTTATTTTATTCGAAGTAGAAACAATTATTTATAGCCACATAAATATACTACGTATTATTCAATTACATGTTTTTACGTAGCGAAACTAATCAAAAATACAAATATTTACTTTATTTAAAAATTTAGAGATTGTGCAAGAAATATATACATAAAACACGTTATTAAATACAGTGTTACGAATTTGTATGGTTGTTAGCCAGTTATGTGACCTTTTCTAAAAATACTTTGTTCCAAGTAGCTCTCTAATTGAAGTTAGGGAATGCGGTTTTGAGTGCCTATGCTTTAAAATATCTTTTTTTGTAGAAATGGAGAGCTTAGTAAACCCACTGAAGGACCAAGGATTTTATCAAAATATAACTCAGAATATCAAAACACTATGGGATCGTAATGCTTTCACGCCATAATTTGCAAGTGAAACAGTTAACTTGCCTCGATACGGTATTTCTCACTGTCATCTGTCAAATTTGTGACTCATGGTACGGAATTTGTATGCCAACGACTAGAATACTTGAGTCGCTAGAGTATTGAATTCGATAGGTTTTTTACGCATTGACTTATGGTACCGATTTTAGTTCTTCAAGTGACCGCCAGTGACGCTGCACAGTTTTCCATACAAAAATTTGTCACCGTCGCTAACGAGAATGATAGTCAAAAACTCATGGTAGTGGTACTGAATACATATCGATTTGTAATATCGTATTTAAATATAACGGCTTCGTTTTCTGGGTTTAACTGGTATTTTATTTTCAATCCTATTTGGATATAAATTATGTTAAAGGATATATTTAATAGGATAAATGGTCGATAATTTTTAGATTTAAATCTTGAAGGTTGACGTGACGCTTGACGTGTACGATAATAACCACTGAAATCATGACGTTACGGTTTATAATCTTAATTTTGTTAATTTTAATACTTTAAATATTAATAAAATTCGTTCTTTATATTTTTACGTATTTATTGGTACCAATATTACTTCATAAAAAATTTATTATTTAATAAATTACGATTGCTATTTGTATATTAATAATATTAAAAATATTACTAGAAAAATTACATGATATAACCCTTGAGTATGCAAATTATTTGCTTGTAATATAGGTGCTATTCAACAATACTAATACACAGAAAGTCATATATAAATATTACAATATATTTAATACATGTATCTCATCACACAAATGTTATTCCTATCGGAAATCGATCCCAGGCTCCATTGATAACGTAGTCGGGATTGCTAACCACTTAACCAACCCGGCGTTCAAACATATACTTAAATAAATAATTTCCTTAAAATATGTTACTTTTCTGATTTGAAATATAGTTTTGAAATAAAATTGGCATTGACATCTAAGATTTTTTAAGGTTCATAGCACAAATCAAATGCAATATTCTTAAATAGCATTTGACTTGCGCAATAATATTGCATTTATTCTCTATATACATATTTTTATATAGAAAATATCATGGTGACAATTTGTTATCAAATGAATATAGTACCATCACTTGTTTGACGGTAACCTGACCACTGTTTTATTTTTTTACCGTCTGAATTTGTCAGTATTATGTTCAAGTTCGGAGGTAGTGGTAGGCAGTATATTTATGCATAATCATTACATTCTAGTGTAAATACACAACAATATAATGTACAATACACTGTTTTTAGGCAATGGTCACCTGTTTCGATAAGAAGAGTTTCTTGTTACCCTATGATAGAAATAAAATTAAATGTACAACAGAGTGCTATAGAAATTTTGACTTGGCTGCCGAACATAACTCAATAGTATAAATTCAAAATAAACAATTCCTCGTTAGATCCACCTCGTATTGTTAAAACACAGATTCAAACACATTATACAATAAATTGATCTTAATTACATATGAAAAGAAATATCTACCTGGTTAGAAGATGTTAAGTGCAGATACCTAATACGCGAATAGTGCTTGTGTTCGCGTTGCTTAGGTATTTATATTGTTCAAAATATAATTAAAAATCTATTTACATGAATATGTTATTACAGTTCTAATCAAATTCCGTTTCAAACTTTTAATAAGTGTGAAATCGTCAATGCGTTTTTGTCTTCGTCACTGTTTTAAAATTATTAATTTGTTTTCTATTCCTTTAAATGGTTTCAAACTTACTGACAGGGATAGCGAGTGCTGCTCAACTTTTTCGCTTTGCAAGCGACCGGATCAAATTTTCTGAACTTACTCTAGCAGAAATAGCTCTAAAACATGTCCGTATTTAGTAAATCTGTTAACTTAATTTTATTGACCGCTATGTCGAGAATTTTCTTTTTGTTTTAAAAACACATCCTTGTTTTAATTTTTTTTCATGAGTTAAGATGTCTATAAAAATTTTACGGCATACGATTTATTTGTCGAAACCTAATTTATAACATATATATTATATATGTTATTTAAAACTTATGGAAACTATAAATGCAATTACCGTTTAAAATATTAATTTTAAACGGTAATTGCATTTATAGTTTATTCAACATAATGTTTTAAAGTGGCGGTATTTTTCCAACAGGACATATTATATTAATAGAAAGTAGACTATAAATCTAATGGATATATAATAATAGAACATGGAATTAGAATATAATATGAAATTTTACGTAAAATTAGTCTATTGCGAAAATTCACAATTTTGTTTTTAAATCGCAAAATTAGCTTTGCACATAAAAATATATATTTTCTAAATTAGATAAATGAAACAATTTTTATTGAAAATAAATAAAATTTCAGATGTAAGGGTACCGTAAATATACAATGAAGTCGAAACATAAAAAAAAAATTACAAGCAATTGCATAACTGTTAAGCCGAACGTGTACGTACTTCGGTCCTGTACCTCTACCACGAGTTGCTATAGAAAAATTACAGTAGTCGATCGCACATAAACAAGCATCAAATAGATTTCAATAAATATCGTACCATGAGTCAACAAAGTACTTTTGGTCTCGCTACGATTAGCTCGATACCATCGAGTAGTTTTAGGCGGTCATGTTGGTACACGATTAATAATGTGTCTAACTTCAAACCGAATAAGGCTATCTCATTCCAACTTTACTCAAAAGACAGAGTAAGCTACATATCCGGAAAAAGTGTTTGTATTTAAAAGTAACCCTGCTAATTGAAAAGGTCCTCTTTAAGTGCTTTCTCGGGAATAGTTAGTGAATTTTAAATTTATATTGGTTATGTTCTGTCAAAGAATTTTTATTAATAAATTCCTTTCCCTTTCATTCGTTGTTTTGACACATTGGTTGGACGTTTGCTGTTGTTATTTTTTTAAAGTTTTTGTTGATTTTTATAAACTACAATGTGTGCCAGTGCTTCAATTTCAGTTAATTGTAGAGTATATGGAAAGGTATGTTTATACATTTTTATTTTATTCGGAATAAAATCAAATTTTTATAGCTACATAAACATACTATTATTCAAATTCATATTTTCACGTAACTAATCAAAAATACAAATACTTACTTTATTTAAAAATTTAGAGATTGTGCAGGAAATAAAAATAAAAACCACATTATAAAATATAGTGCTAAGATTTTGTATGGTTGTTATTTAGTTTTGCGACCTTTTCTAAAAATAAAACCTTTTTCACTTTTTTGTCTTCATACGCAGCTGCCTCAACATGTTCCACGTCAAATAATTTCTTCCAGACAGTATTTATTGTATCAAAATATAACTCAAAATATCAAAACACTATAGGATTGCAACTCTTTCACGCTGTAATTTGCAAGTGAAACAGTTAACTTGCCTCGATACGGTATTTTTCACTGTCATCTATCAAATTTGTGACTCATGATACGGATTTTGTATGCCAGCAACTATACTTGAGTTGCTGGCATACAAATTCCGTACTAATACTTGAGTTGCTAGAGTTATAAATTCGATAAGGTTTTTACAAATTGACTCATGGTACCGATTTTAGTTCTTCAAGTGATCGCCAGTAGCGCTCCACAGTTTTCCATACAAAGTTTTTTTACCGTCGCTAGCGAAAACGATAGTTAAAAACTCATGGTAGTGGTACTGGTGTAGAAAATGACATAGAACAAGAATTAGTAATCAAAAAGTAATTACAATATCTTTACTTTGTGAGAATCACGATTTTTTTTCAATAAAACAATGCCTTTGGTATTAATAAAAACTAAAAACGCTTGACTGGCTTATTGTGCTCATTGAAAATGATACAAATCTGAATTAAAAAGCATATTTTAGAGGTTAAAAAATAGGAAATAAAGAAAGATCTACAAGATTCTTTACTACATTTTTTTTTTTCGATGACGAGCAATTATACCAAGTTTTTGTCATCTATATTGTTACAAAATATGGTCCAACAATCCTTATAAAGAATGTCTATAATCTAACCATGGGCTAGCGATACTACCCCCTCTAGTGAGTCAGTTGTCCGAACATTCCTAGCATATTTTGGAATAAGTGTGGTCCCGGGCTCCTTTGAAGAATAGACCAACTGCCGTTTTGCCAGGCCGGTCGTAAAAGGTGACCGATTGGCTATACGAGTCACTAACATCGTGGCTACTAGGTGGTAGAGTTCTGCATTGTCTCGCCCGGGTCTGGTACCACCGCCTTACCTATTCCTGCCGCAGTAGCGTCAGTGCTTGTCGCTGTCGTGTTCCGGTTTGGAGGGCAAGGTAGCCGGTAAACTTATACATGTAGCATTAGATCTCGCCACAAGATAGCAACGCACCATTAACACCTTTGGTGTCTTAAGGCGGTGGTTAACTCTTTCCATCAGGAGACCCATCTACTTGTTTGCTATCTTATACTATTAAAAAAAATAAGTTCGCCGGATCATTCTGTACAGGGATTCTCACTCGCATTTTAATTGGGCGCTATCTACTATCAGGCCGGAACTTTGGAGTAGTTGATATTTGGCTATTTATAGATGTTGAGCTTTACGTTACATTTGGATGCGCACGAATAAGAAGTTAATTCAAACTTCTTATTCGTGCGCATCCAAATGTAACAATAAAATAAATGTGTTAATTTAGTCGTTTTTATAGGTACATACATCGTTTTATTTTACTTAAGCAAAGTATATACAGCGATCATGAATTATTTTTGGGTACCAGTTCCTACAATCTACTTCAAGACGAACTCTGAAACGTCAAATATTCACATACTTTGTTATGTTTTAATGTATGTTTATTGATTTTCTTTGTATTTATCTGGCCCCCTTAGAAGAATAGATCATCTGTTTTTCTACCAGATACCTCGAAAAAAGGCGATCGATTGACTATACCAGTAACAACCATCGTGATTACTAGGTGGTACAGTTCTGCAACATCTCATATGTACGTACGGTATATGGTTACACCGCTTTAGCTATTTACAATAGCGTCAATGCTTGTCATTATCGTGTTCTGGTTTGAGGGGTAAGGTCAAACTTATGCATGTAGCTTTGCTATCTCGCCACACAAATAGCAATGCACCGTTAAAATCTTAAGCTGAATGTTTCGCCTTCCATCTCGAGAGCCATCTGCTTGTATGCTATATTATAATTTGAGAAAAAACCAACTAAGTGCGTGTCGGTTTTTTCACACACAAAGGGTTCCGTACCATCATCTATAGAAGAAAATCACATTTATTGCAGTGACACCTATACGACGAATGATTTTTTTTTCGGAATGTCTGATTCACTGCTGGGCTTATGGACCTTCACAGCTTCAGCGGTCACGGGGGTTAGCAAAGTGCTCAGCCAGAGTTTAAAGATGTGGGGTGATACGCCTTACGCCCTTAGGGTGTCTCCTATTAGACCAATTCTCAACTAAGTGTGGGGTCATGAATTGCGATATGAGGGTTAGTGGCATTGTTTTGTCCATTGGCTTATCCTTGTCCTTGGGTACGGTTTACAGATAGGCGGAACAGGGATCCTTGTTGCATTACAGGTGATCGGTAAAAACGTGGCAGAGCCTACGTAGCATGTGCATTTAGGGTTTTTTATATCAATGGGCGGTAACTATTAATGTTATTTCAAGGTTTTCCCGGTTCGTGTATTCCTATGATGGAGGCTTCTTTCCATTGGTCCGGAAACACGAAGCGGCTAGGAGTGCATTGTAGATGAACACTAGTAGCTATATAAGGGAGGAAGGGATGTATTTAACTACTATATTTGTGATTTTATTAGGCCCTGGAGCCTCTTTATTGTATAAGTTTTTGATTATTTCGCCTACTTCTTCGGTAACGGTGGGTAATAGCGGGTCTTACTCTGGTGGTAGCGCCGCCCTACACTCTACTTTGCTATCCACAAGATGGACGTGGTCTAGACCCGTAAGCTGGTTTAATGAGAAACATTTAGATCGGAACGACGAATGAAAAATGTTAAGTAAGATATTACCCGTGACATAGACCTATTCACGTAAAAGATGCACGGCTGTGCCCATGACATAGCCACAACCCGTTTTTTGTATGAGGTAATAGTACAGCTATTACCTCATATAATTCAAAGTATAAATTAAAAAAATTAAATATTGTAGATTATTTTATTTAAAAATTATAAATAGTTGTAGAAAGCATTCTGAATTCAGCCCTTAATAGTGCGAAGTTCTTTTTCATATTTGTGAGTGTATTTCCTCTCAGGATCGTATTTGTCGCTCATTTCCTTCCAGTACGCAGGTTCTTCGTTGATAAGATGTTTGATCACGCGTTTGGTACCTTTTACTTGAGTTTCAGTGCATTTGGCGCATTCTGTTTCCAGAGCTTCTTTAATGTGTGCTGAAATACCGATTTTACAATTTCGATAAAAAGATAACCATCCCCTATCGACAACAAAGATGTTAATAATGCGTTGCTGTCCATGTATCGGATTGCTAATGACGCATGCCTAAGTTTGCAAGCTTTTTTGGAATGTCTGAATTGCTACTGGTCTTAAGGGCCTTCACAGATTCACCGGTTGCGGGGGCAAGCAGATTACTCATCCAGAGTTTAAAGGGTGTGGGGTTGCACGCCCTCCGCCCTAAAGGTGTCTTCTGTGAGACCGATCCTCGACTTAGGTTAGGGTCGTGAGTTGCGATAAGAGTGTTAGTGGCATTGTTTTGTCCGTCAGCTGATCCCTGCCCTTGGGCTCGGTTCACCGATGGGCGAAACAGAAGTCCTCATTGCCTATGTACGTATGTAGTGTTTTGATGTGTTCCGTTAGCTAAAATTATCGGGTCGTCGGAATCGGTAAGTGATCTATTCTTCAAAGGGGGCCCGAACCAGATTGACAAACTCGAGGCATCTCCATTTTGACTTATGATAAAGGAATGTGTGTCGAGGATCTTTAAACTTTTAATTTAAAGATATTACCCGGCTGAGAAGTACAGAAGTAATGCTTTTGGGTAACGCTGACAAAATCGCAATTAACAGCTAGTAGATAGAAAAATGGCACTGGAATTGTATAAGATAAGAATATTTATGGCAGCAACTGTATGGGAGGGTTAAGTAGCCAGTAAGTTTTTTGTAAATGGCACCAACAACTCGATAGTTACGTACCATTAACATCCTTGGTGTCTATAGGCGATGGTCATATTTTTCTATCAGGTGATGCATCTGTTTGTTTGCTATCTTGCAATATAAAAAGAAAGAATAAAGCTGATGCACTTTTAAAAGGTATCCTGCAGCCTCAGGTCAAAGATACCGTGTCATTGCAATATTAGGTGTCTTGGTATCGCCTCTGTGGTCTAGTGGTCCGGTGCCGGCGTTGACTACACGAGGTCCTGGGTTCAATTCCCAGGCCGGGCAAGTAAAAAAAAGTTTTTTTTTCATAGCATAGCCAATCAGTCGCCTTTTACGACCTGCCTGGCAGAACGGCAGTTGGCCTATTCTACAAAGAAGCCCGGGCCAAACACCCGGTCGCGGGTACAGCCAGTATGAAATACAGGAATCTATAGATCAATATCAGTAATTTTGGAAATATCTGTTAATATAAGTAATTTTAGAAATATCAAATCAATCTCATTCAAAATACTCACATTTTAATTCCTTTCCATCAGCTGTGCAACCGCCCTTCTCCAAAATACATTTGATATATGGCTCCAGAAGACGACGGTTCGCAAGAATTTCATCTAAATTAACATTGTCCCACTTGTCAGTGTAAAAGTTGGAGCGAGCCAAGCTCATGCCCATCAGGGCGAATAAACAAAGAACGATGAAAATCTTCATATTGGAATAATATTCTAGAAAAAAATGGTGTCATTAGCATCGTAAATACTAAATCAATTGTAATAAAGATCTTATTTTGAACAATTCAAAAATGAACAATGTCTTGTATAATAATTAGTTGTTACTCGTGACTTCGTCAACGGGACCCAAAATTATTACTTCTGGCATAGTTACGATCACAGATCACACATACACTAATAATAATAATAATTATTATTATAAATATTCACGGGACAAATTACACTTACTGATCTAACCCCAAGGTAAGCAAATTATTTGCTTGTGTTATGAGTGTTAGTCAACGATACTAATACATAGAAATACATATATAAATACTTGAATATATTGAATAAACACCCAAACCCGGAAATACTCATTTATGCTCATCACACAAATGCTTGGATATATATATATATATATATATATATATATATATATATATATATATATATATATATATGTTTGTTTTTATGGTTTTACTTCGTTTACGTATTGGAAAAGTGAATAATTTATTGTAATAAAAAAATTAAAATTTACCTGGAGACAGGTGTATAATCGTTTGTTCGAACCTTATAACTGATGCTTGTTTCCATGCTTCTTACTCTTTTTATATAAGCCTAAAGATCAGAAAGATTTCCCGATACTCGACATTGCAACGTATTGTGCGTATACAGCGTAAAACTGGTAATGCAGCAAATGACGTACGTTGTACGTAAGTAATACAATACTTACAAGAATTGTTGACTAGTTTTTTCCATTTGTTTACCCAACTATGCTACAAGGAGGGTTATGTTATTGACGTTATTGTGGCAGGAAGATGTAAGACGGAGGTACCAGACTCAGGCGAGCCGTTGCAGAACCACTCCACCAAGCTAGCTATCTGCTTGTTTGCTATCTTATGACATAAAAAATGTATTTAACATCGCTCTAAAGGCTCCTGAAAGACTTGATCTCCGTGGGAAACAAATTGTAATAATAATGTATACATATATCTATATACAAAACCACGTACATGATTTGCATTGCTTTCTTACATTCATAAACTTTTCATAGAAACATGCCGATTGGTCATTGGTCGCTAAACCCTTAAATGTTTCTTTTAATTTACTTATTTTAATACTAGCTGACTCGCACAGCTTCACCCACGAGTATAGTAATAAGTCGTCCAAATAGCAGCAGGGTCAAGCATAGGCTAAAAAATTAGCCTATGCTTGACCCTGGATCTTCAATTATATCCATGCCAAATTTCATGAAAATCGATCCAGCTGTTTAGCCGTGAAAGCGTAACAGACAGACAGATGGATATCATACGATAATAAGCAAGCAGATGGGTCTTTTAATGGGAAGAGAAAACGTTAGCTGTAGACGCCAAAAATGTTAATAATGCGTTGCACTTAATTATCCGTGTGGCGGATGACAATGCAACTGCATAAGTTTATCAGCTATCTTACATTACAAACTAAAATACAATGAGAAGCATTAACGCTATTGCGTCAGGAATAGGTAAGGCTATTACTAAACTATTATTAAATACCCGGGTAGTTGCAGGACTCTACTACCTAGTGGTAGTAGAGTCCTGCAACTACAAAAGGGGGCCTGGCCCCTTAACGTATGTTGCTGTTATTTTGTTTTATAAGTGGAAGTAAGTTACGGATTTATCTGATTAAAAACAAAATCAATATTGTCTTTGAAAAAATTCAGATGGTCAATCACTAGTGCAATGCAGAAATAAAGAACTTCATTATAACTGCTACGATCTGACAGATATAATTGAAAATGACAACGTGTCTTTATTATTTTCCTGTCCACTTTTTATATATATAAACTTTAACGATTCAAGCATAATTAACCTTCAAAATATTAAAACTAACGTACTGTAAAAGTGAGGTTAAGCCGATGTCACGCATCTAGCTTGCCTGTAATATCCCCTTTTTTTAATTTATACAACGTGTAAAAAATATTTTTCTACAATGTACACAAAAAAATGAACACAAGTAACTCAATAGCTTAGACAAAGTATCTTTCCAAATTCATAATTTTTCTGCATGTTGTATATAATTCAAATATATTAATTAACTCACTAACAACCTTGTACTAAGTCAGCTCACTCAATGAGATTGTAATTCATTCATATACTCAGTCAATGATGTATTTCGAATGACGTTATTGCACTAATGATTATTTAACAAATATTGAAATGTGTTAAATTATACATAATTTAAAAATCAATTAATTAGTTTAAAATTCTTTATCCTTAATCTTTACTAAAAGCAATGATTTCATTACAACAAAGTATTGAACTATTGGAAACTTTATTTTATATAAAAAAAAAGAAATTTTCCATTAGCAAGAAAAAATAGTTGATGCAACTCCGACGATGTTAAACTCGACCTGTTTATGATTCAGATCGGCAACTGCACATAAACTTGTTTTGTGTAAAGTGCAACAATCGTCTACAGAAAATAAGTGAAAGGGTATATAAAATTCCGCTAGTAAGCTCACAGTGTGGCCAAAAATAATTTTTGTTATAAAAAGTTTGTTTATTTTATAAATAAATTTTTTTGTTTGTCAGCGCATAAATAGAAAGCGGCTGCACCTATGACATTGATTATCCCTGGCTATATGCTAATATTATTCTATTTTGCTTATTTTTATTTAGTTTAACTCAATACTCCACGCTAGAGTTTATTTGGCACATCGTTGTGAAAAAAAATATCTTCACGCCCGTATCCCCGAAGACACCGAAGAGCTAGGCAGAGGTACACAACAATTGCACCCACGATTTGCCGAAGATACTTAGTCCCACAATGTGATAGGTGGCAAGCATATCACCGACTGGGTACTTTCCAATCCCGGGCAAATTTGTGTTTATCAGAAAACTGAAAAAAACACTTTAAGTGCCCTCATGAGGTCTCATGCTGAAGTGGACCACGTCAACGCTGGACCATTAGACCACAGAGGCGACTTACAACTACCGTTATAATTATAAATAAATATAAAAGTAATCAGAAACTGTAAAAATCTATGAGAAGGAATTAATTATTCAGCATGTTAGTCGCTGCTCTTGCAAGAGCTTACAAGATATACTTAAGGCTTTCGTTAATAAATTTAAATTAAGAATAGTGTTAAAAATTTCAATAAATATAAATTAATAATAGTGTGAATAAAAAAAATATTTTATTTTAAATAAATAATAGTTTAAAAAACTAAAAACACGCTTTTTATAAAACAAAAACTAAAAAATAGAAAATAAATTTTAATAAATTTAAAATAAGAATAGTGTTAAAAATTTCAATAAATATAAATTAATAATAGTGTGAATAAAAAAATATTTTATTTTAAAAAAAAAACGTGGGGTGCATGGTGTCAATAGTTATAAATATTTTTTGACAGATATGAGGAGAGCCATTATCGTTTTGATAATATCTTAAAAAGCACCCCAAGCTTTTTTAAAATAAAATATTTTTTTTATTCACACTATTATTAAATTATATTTATTGAAATTTTTAACACTTTTCTTAATTTAAATTTATTAAAATTTATTTTCTATTTTTTAGTTTTTTTTTTATAAAAAGCGTGTTTTTAGTTTTTTTAAAATATTATTTATTTTCTACTTTCCAGTTTTTTTTATTTATAATAGCTTGTTTTTTTTAATTTAAACTATTGCACGGCTCATGATGCGAAGCATCAGAGAGTGCTTTACGATAGAAAATTTTTTTCGCCTCATTTTGGCAAATATTTTTAGTATTATAGCCTTGTTAGTTAAGGGAATCAAGATATTTTGCATACTATTATCTAGATAATTTATAATGGAGATTAATTATATACTTTCTAAAAATTGACTTAGCGCAATAGAAACGGAAAAAAAAACATCAAAATAGGTCAAAAAAATTTCCTGTCCGTCATGTATGAAACTCCGGAAACACTGTAACTTGTGAAAAAATCAATTATTTGAATTAAATTTTTTTTTTAAATTCTAATCTACAATAGTAGGTCACCGAATGCGAATGGCTAATAAATTCAATATCGTTTAATTACAATTAATAAAAAACGAAAACTACAAGACTGTATATATATCCATGCAAAATTAACATGGATGGTGATATATCTATATCTATAAATATTATGTACATTTATAGACCTAAATCCACACTAAACGCACCTTACTCATTCACACCCAAACTCGCGTACTTTAAGATGGCGAAATTTCAGTTGCACCTCCGGGGTAATCACCACTGTCCAAGGGGCTGAAACTCGCTTCGGTAACTGATCGAGCGACACACTACATCGCCACTTTAACGAAGTGCAACTCGACATTCTCGAGGCAACTAACAAACTTTGAACGAAATCTGGCCATTTAAAGTGGGTCAAAATCGCGCCCAAAGAAGTGGGTTATAAACAAACATACAAACATACAGGTGAAGCTAATAAAAAGCGTGTAAAAAGGGCTATGGACTAACAAGCAACCCAATATACGGCGCCGATCGAGCGAGGCGGTTTTGGGAACGACTGCTTTATAATTTACTAGCTGTTGCCTGCGACTTCGTCCGCGCGGACTTCGTTTACTACGCACAGGTCCTCTCCCGTAGGTGATAGCGTGATAATATATAGCCTTTATAATAAACAGACAAACAAAAAAAAAATTCTAAAAACTATATTTTTGGCTTCGATATCGATTGTAGATCACGCCCCAAGTATTCTATTAAAAAAATATTCAATGTACAGTTTTGACTTTCTTACGATTTTATTATATGCATAGATAGTGTATAGATAATAATGTTGTTATCTAAAATAAATAACACTCCACTCAACTACTACACTCCAAAGTACGCAAATTATTTGCTTGCGATATGGGTGTAAGTTCATCCTACTAATACATAGAAATACATATATGTAGGAAGTGGGTCAGATACGATAAATAAAATGCGGATGTGGTGATATAACAGCTCTTTATATTTTGATCAACTTTCCATTATTAATTACAAGTTCTCATTAACAATGTAAACTATAATTATTCCTTACTAGTTACTATAAATAAGTCATAATTTAAGCAATAGATAGTCAATTATAACTTGTACTGCGACTAATTTATAGTTGACAATAATAATTAACTTGTTTGCACAAATTAATTATCCAAGAGTCAAGGATAGGCTACTAGCAAGATACAACAAGTGTACCGAGCCACGCCAGAGCCTAGACTGCCTTATCGCGCGCGTAGTCATCTCTCGCCCCTGTAGGGGAGCGGGGAGACGGTTTCGGGGCTGATGCCCCCTGACCGTGGTTTCAGTCGATATCTGTAAATACAAATATGTCATTAGGTTGGGATGATTGATCCCTGGGTGGTTCTTTGGTGGTGATGGTGTGCATTGGGGGAGGGTGGGTTCAGTGGGGTTAGGGATTTACTAGGATAGGTAACCCCCCTCTGTGACGCGCTTCCGCGTGCAATCCGCCCCGCAGGTCGAGTCCCCGCGGGGGATTAAACACGCGGTGGCAATTTAGAGTGTGTGAGGGGGGGGGGGTGGTAAGCAGCGGGGTAGATGGGTTCAGTGGTGTTGGGGATTAACAAGGATGGGTGTCCCCATGTGTAACGCACTTCCGCGTGCAATCCGCCCCGCAGGTCGAGTCCCCGCGGGGGATTAAACACGCGGTGGCAATTTAGAGTGAAATGGGGGGGGGGGGGAGGGATGGGTAGGTTAGTTGAGGATGTCCCTGGGGAATGGTCTCTGGGGAGTGCCATGGAGCGATATTTAGGATTTCAGGGTGTGCTGAAGTGCTGGCTCTCTCGTACATTGCTTTGGCCATCCTTTTTATAAACTCCTCTATGGATTCAATTTTGAGGTCTCTGGCGATGACATCGTTCCTCACGTATCTTGGGGCTTGGGTGATCCTACGCAGCGCCACGTTTTGTTTCTGCTGTAGGTTTTTGCGGAGATCTTGGGCTACAAACTGGTACCAGGTGGCTGCTGCGTAGGTTAGCCTTGGTCGGATATAGGTCTTGTAGAGGCCTAACTTAATCCTTAGGGGAAGTCTTGAATTAAGCACGGGGCGGAGTGCAGCCATGGCCCCCTGTGTATTTCTCGTGATGTCCTTGATGTGGCTTCTCATTGTGAGGGAGTTGTCTATCTTGACACCCAGGTATTTGACTGTTTTGGTCCATTGGATGTCTTGACCTTGTAGTTTTAATTTGGTGAATGCCTTATTGGTCTTGGTTCTACGGGGCAGCAATGCTTGTGTCTTGTCCACATTGACCGACAGTCTCCATTTACGCAGCCATTCTGGGATTAGGTCCAGGGTTCTTTGGAGCTTGACTACTGCGAGCTTCGGTGAAATGGATGCAGTTATGTAGGCAGCATCGTCTGCAAAGAGAGCCAACGAGCAGCCGTCTCCCACGGGGATGTCATCTGTGTAAACGGAGTATAGTTTTGGGGAGAGACAGCTGCCCTCTGGCACTCCTGCTCTTATTGGTCTTATCCTTGAAAGTTGGTCTTCAACTACCACTTGAAAGGTTCTCCCTTCTAGGAAAGACTTGATAATTTTTATGATTGTTCTCGGAACGGAGGTGAGCGCGAGTTTGTAGAGAAGACCTTTGTGCCAGACTTTATCAAAGGCCTTCTCCATGTCTAAGAGCACCGCAATAGCTTGCTCTTTCTTGTTCCTCGCTGCTACCAGCATGTGGAAGACTCTGGACAGTTGCAAAGTCGTGCTGTGTCCAGCCCTAAACCCAAATTGTTCGGCACGTGGAATTAGGTGGGGTTCCATTTTGTGTAAGAGAAGTTTCTCAAAGATTTTTGAAATCGCCGGTAATAAAGTAATCGGACGATAGCTTTTTGGCTCCATGGTGTCTTTGCCTTGTTTTGGCAACATTATTATTCGTCCTATTTTCCAGACTTGGGGGAATTCTCCGGAGCGCAGTATTCCGTTAAAAAGCCTGGTGAATGAGATGATGGTCTTGAAAGGAAGGTGACGCAGTACTTTATTCGTAATTTTGTCTGCGCCCGGAGCTTTCATTGGTTTGGCCTGTAGGATCTGGCGTTTCACCATATGAGGAGAAAAGAAAATAGGGTCCTCGGCCGGGTTTGGAGCATCTTGCAGGTATTCCCTGAGAAACTCCTCGATCTCTTGTTCATGGTCTGGGTCGTGGCATGGGTTAGGGCTGAACTGATGTTCAAGGTAGCTGGCGAATATCTCTGCGCGATCCTCCGCCCGGTATCTGGGGCTGCCGTCATCGTGGCGTAGAGGCCGCACTGGTGTTGGAGCTTTTGTTAGCTGACGACAGAGGCGGTGGAGGGAAGCCCAATCATCACCTGCTTCGTCGAGGCGTGATTCCCAGTTCTCAACGTTGTATCTGTCAAGTTCTGATTTTATTTCGTCTGAGAGTCTGTTCAGGGCTGTTTTGATGGTGGGACAGCGGTTGGTTTGCCATTGCCTTCGGAGTCTTCTCTTTTTAGCAATGTTCTCCCTGAGCGTAGCTGGTAAGTTTGGAAGCAGACGAGTGTTACTGTGGTCTCTTGACGCTTTTTGCATGGCCTCTTGGATTTTGCTGTTCAGACTCTCAGCGAGGTGGTTTACCTCCTCTGCAGTAGAAACTGGGTGAGGGGGTGCTTTCCTCCATGTACTCCTGGAATTTCGCCCAGTTGATGACCTTTTTAGGTGATGGGGGGATGACTCTTGTGGGGGCACTTTGTATGGATGCTATTACAGGAATGTGATCGGATTCCATATCATCTGGGAACGCTTCTAAATGCACAGTCTGGTTTATGTGTTTGTGCACCATGAGATCGAGCACATCGGGGATGGACGTATTGCCGAATGGAAAGTGAGTTGGCCCACTGGGTGCTGAAACCGTTAAGTCCTGTTGCTCGGCTATGTTAAATAGTCTCCTTCCTGCTATGGAGTTGGTGGTAGAGTTCCAGGACTGGTGTTTGGCATTCCAGTCGCCGGCTGCAATGGTGGGTATGGATGAGTTGAACATGTCCATGATGTCAGTTGCTGAAATTCTTTCTTGTGGCGGTTTATAGATGCTATAGATCCTCATTGGTTGGCCGGCGACCAGGATTTCAATGCCCAGTGATTGCATATGTTGTTGGGCTAGTTGTGGTAGAGGTTGGTGTACTACCCTTCTGTGCACTAGGATGGCCAACCCTCTGTAGGCCAAGGTTCCGGTGTGCTCGTCTTTTCTGTAGGTGGTGTAGTACGGGATTTTTAATTTGTCCCCTGGACCCAGATGCGTCTCGTTAAAGAGCGCCACGTCTATGTCCTGTTCCTTTAGCAGATGTTTTAGTGGCACGGTCTTCCCCTTAAAACCGTGGGCATTCCAGAAAACCAATTTCAGTGGTTTACGATCCATACAAAGATAGTAATTCAGTCATCCCCCTAAGGACGGCTGAAACTGGGTCTAAACCCTCTCTGAGTGCCCCCAGCACATCTTGGAAAATTTGCAGTGCTTTTTCAAGCACCGCAAGTTTCCCTTCGTCCGGGGACACGGAGGGTTCTGTACGTGTTGTGGAATTATCCCTTTTAGGGGGGGCTTGCAATTCTACTCTCTTAGGTTTCTGTTTGGGAAGCTGGTCCTCTGTCTTCGCCCCGCTTTCTGCGGGGGTGGGTCTCTTTTTAGTCAGCTTTTTCCTTTTCTGCCTTTTGCCTCCTCTCGTTCGGGGGCGGTAGTCATTGGCTGGAGGTGCGAGGGTTGAGACCGCTACCGGTTCGGTTGTTTCGCCCTCTCTGGATGTGGTAGCCTCTGCTTCCTGGGCCAGGTTGGATAGCGCTTGGGTGGTTTGTGTAGTTGAAGTCAGTGCCACCGTGCCTGCCTTCTTATTCCTCGCCTCTCTGCGGAATATGGGGCAGGTGGTGCTGTTCGCGGTATGTGCGCCATTACAGTTTGCGCATGTTGGAGGATCTTCGCGAGGTCTCTGGCAGTCTCTGGCTCGATGTTCGCCACCACAGCGTACACACTTCTGCGGCCGGTGGCAGTTGTGCGACGAGTGGCGGAACTGTTGGCATCGGTGGCACTGGGCGGGGCCTTTCTTGCCCCGCCAAGCTTCAATTCTGACCCCTGGCATAAAAAGCAGTTCATCTATTGAATAGATGTCAGGTATGGTGTTCTCCTTCCTTTTGATCACGGCCAGGAATATGCATCCTGGGCGGCCAGCTCTCGCCCTAATGGGTCTAGCATATTCCACGTCGTGTCCATAGGTGGCTAATTCCCTCTTGATGTCTTCTGGATCTGTGTCGGCCGGAAGTCCCCTAATCGCCACCTTGGCACTGCGCTCGCTTGGCAGCGAGTAGCAGAACCAAGAGAGGCGCTCGGTTCGTTCCAGCTCGACTAGGTATTTTTGGATGGTCCTGTATTCCAGTTCATCCTTTGGGGTAAAGCGTACTCCCCTGCCGAAGGGTCTGGCGTTCGGTGAGTGTCCAAGGAGACCTCTTAGGGTGCGGAAGTGTTGCGCCCAATTGGGCATGGATTCCACCACCAGCGGTGGATATCTCCCTTTGGGCACGGTTTGACTACTGTCCGTCCCTTGGCTTGCGACTAGCGTACGAGTCTGCATCTGCGTTGATGGAGGGGATCGCGATGCAGCTACCGAGGCAAATGATAGTGGGGGGGAGGGTTCCGCAGGCACACACTGCCGTTTGGGTTCTATCCCTTTCCCGTTTCCTTCATCCTCATCTCTTTTCCTGCGGGATGGAGTCGGTGGTGGGGGGAGGACTATGGGCGCAGTCTCAATGACCTCCATAGCAGCCTCATCTTCTGCTGTGGTAGGTTGGTCTAGACCCTTGGCTTCAAGTTGTGCACTTCTGTCATTTAAGTGCTTAGCCATTGCCTGCATCAGCTCTTTGTCGAGCAGGTTGGTTTGAGCAAGGCGAGCAATCATGATGTAATTCTGCTCTAATATACTTTTGGGGGATCGTTTGTCTGGTACTTCTGTGGGCTGTGATGTTCCAGGGAAGGCTACTGGTACATCCAGATTGGAGTCATCGTGGTCACTATGCGCTACGCTTGCGCGATCGCGCTCGCGGCGCGAGTCGGTCGCGCTAACGCGGCGCGTGGCGGTCGCGCTGTCGCGGCGCGGCTCGGTCGCGCTTTCGCGGCGCGGGTCGGTCGCGCTAACGTGGCGCGGGGCGGTCGCGCTATCGCGGCGCGGCTCGATCGCGCTTTCGCGGCGCGGGTCAGTCGCGCTTTCGCGGCGCGGCTCGGTCGCGCTAGTGCGGCGCGGGTCGGTCGCGCAGGCGCGGCGCGTTTCGATCGCACTGTCTCGGCGCGGCTCGTTCGCGCTATCGCGGCGCGGGCGCGGGTCGGTATCGAGATGCGCGGCGGGTGCGCGCTCGCGGCGCGAGGATGTCTCGACGCAAGCAGCGGAGGTGTCGCTCTGCGCGGATGTATCGCGGCGTGTATCGCTGCTCGCGGAGGATTCTCTGCGTGATGAGGATTCACGCGAGGTTGATGGACGCGGGATGTACTCTCGCGCGCGTCGCTCAAACGGTCTGCGGTGGGTTCGTGGATCTTTGGGCGGGCTGCAGACTAATGCCGCCGTTGGTACGGGCGCACCTGCTTGGGCCGCCTTTGGTAGTGGTGGCTGGGCTAATGCCGCCTTTGTAGTTGGCCCTTGTTGGACCGCCTCTCGGGAAGTCAATGTCTTGGTTGCCGCCTTCGGCGAGCGGCGACCGGCATTTGCCGCCTTTGGTGGTGAGGCGGGCGGGGATTTTAGGTAAAATTCCCGTGGTACGGAAGTGCGTGGTTTGCGCGGCGTGACTTTTTCCCAACCGGACATTCCATCAATGTCCGATTCGGAGTCATCACTGCTGCGCGCAGTAGGCGAGGCAGGACCCTTGGGCGAGCCCTGTCCCGGAGACTTCATTGTTGAGCGGCTATCGGGTTTTTGAGTACCCGACATCTCGCTTGTATTTTTATTTTTGGGTGAGGGTACACCCAAAAATAAAATTTTGTTGAAACGGAGTGCTCGCGACCGTAATCGGCGGCTGTAGAAACAGCCGCCGAGACAATCTCGGGCTAGTAGAACTCCCCTCGATGGTCGTTTCCCAGCTACTTTCAAAAGAAAGCAGTGGGAAAGCAAAATGTTGATTTTCGGTCCGAGCGATTACTGCATACAAAGAATACTTCATTCGCAGTTGCAATCCGAGCTGTCCCTGCCTTATCGGCGGGCGCTCAGAGCCTTTTATACAGGTAGCAAAACAAGTTGAGTAGTAGGGATATCGAACGATGCGCTTGCCGGCCCAGGCCGTGCATTTGTTGTTTACACTTTACAATATTCTTGCATTTGATGACGCGGGCGCCGTCATATATATATACGAGTAAATACTCAAATATATTTCAGAAATACCAGCATCTATGCTCATCATAGAAATGTTTGTTTCTGTCATAATTTAAACCGTGCCCCAATGATTTGTACTCAGGTTCACTAATTACTCGAAGAACGGAGCGGTCGTATCATAAGATAGCAAAAAGCAGGTGGTTCTCCAGAAGAAAAAAGACAAACATCGCCTATTATTATACATCGCATATTAATGGTGCTTTAATATCCTTGCGGCGCGAGTGGGGTATTAGTGTCACATGCATACATTTACCGGCTACCTTACCCTCCAAACCGGAACACGACAGTGATAAGTACTGTCGCTATTGCTGCAGGACACCGACCACACAGCCCATAGACACCTAATAATAGGCGAATGACTTGTGTCAACACATCTGACTTATAGTTCCGATGTAAATGTCCACGCGCCAATGAGTAGTGATTGGGTAATCAGTGTCGACCAATCAGATGCTCTGTACATTACTATCTTTCACTGTGGCCTTAAGTTAGCCAATTACGGCGTTGCAACCCCACTTCGTCTTACTTCAGCTAGTTGCCAGAATGCATTCAATACGGAAAATCAAACATTAGCCGTCTATAGGCTGTGTGGTCGGTGCTGCAATAATAGGTGAGTCAGTGGTAACAGACACGGGTGAAATAAAGCAGAATTCTACCGCCTAGAAGCCACAATGCTAGTGACTCGTTTAGCCAATTGTTCGCCTTCAATGAACTTCCTAGACATCTAGTAGGTAGTGAAGTATTAGGTTTTCAATATGCTGACAATGTCTTAATGATGAGAAATATAATATTTTGTTTATAAATATTTACAGACACTATAAGTTCAAGTTATGAACACTATATTTTTGTTGTTCCTTGTATTTTGTAAATTTAATGAAAGAAAGAAAGAAATTTTATTTTTCAGTCATTTCGATCAATTTTACATTTCTGTTTTAAAAGTGCTGAAAAATACGTAAAAAAAGAAAATTTTGTATGTTCAGTTGTGCATATTTTTGTTCCTTTTTAATAAATAATTCATCATCTTTCATAAATCTGAAACATAAGTTTTGAAGTGTGACTACCGATAAAATTTTGCACAACATTACGTTCACTTGTAATGTGAAGAGGATTTATAGAATATGTTAACACGAACAAATTTGATAGCAACGAAGATAAATATAATATGATCTTGGTGACAGTATTTAAATTTATAAATCTTTAAATAGGTAATACTGACAGAGTTCAATTGACATTTTAGTTATATAGAAACCTACGGCATGAGAGTAATTGAGTAGAAAAGATAGCATATTTTGTCTTATTCGCACTTACACGGTACATACAGTCAAAACTGAATCAGATATAGCGACTCTGTTCTTATTTTTTTATATTCCATCCATATATATTATTCATCCGAGATTAATGCAATATACGGACGGGAAAGAATTGTAAATTTAAATAAGGTTCTAGATTTCATTTTGCAATGAGCTTTATTTAGTAAATAACACATAAAATTCTTGACGTGAATTAGAAATGCCCTGTCATATTCATGACATATTTAAATAATATTTCTTATTAAACGTACCATTATGTCATATATAATTAATAAATTAATTACATATAAAATAATGAATATTGCTGGAAAAATTCTATTAACCGATCAAACACTAAATTGAAGAAATTATTTGCCTATGATTTGGGTTTTAGTGAACGATAATAATACATCGAAATACATGAATACTGTCGGGAATCGTAATCGAACTCCCTCAAAAATATTTTTTTTGTTATAATTTAGGCTTTCACGTTGCGAAGTCGTTCTTCATATTTCAGTGTGTATTTTTTCTCAGGATCGTACATGCCACTCACTTGTTGCCAATACGCGGGCTCTTCATTGATAAGATGTTTAATCACTCGATCCGCACCCTTTTTTTGAGTTTCGGTGCATTTGGCGCAATCTGTTTCAAAAATTTCTCTTACATGTGCTGGAAAAAAAAGAATAAGGGCTATTTATTGTACATAATGTTAGAATTTATGTTTAAATATATATGCTCAAATATTAACCAAAATTTTATTTATCATCTTATAAAGTCCATAGACCTAAATTCATAGTTTGCAGTTATTGATTTTCTATCATTGAAAAAATATCGGTACTTATAAATTGATCATTTTATTTAGGCAAAAGTTACAGTAGGCAATTTTTTTTTATATAGAAGAGGGGGCAAACGAGCAGGAGGTGCACCTGATGGTAAGTGCTCACCGCCGCCCATGGACATCCACAATACGAGAGATCTTGCAGTGCGTTGCCGGCCTTTTAAGAATGAGTAAGCTCTTTTCTTGAAGGCCCCCAAGTCGTATCCGTTTGAAAACACCCCTGCCGCTAATTGGTTCCCCAACAAAGTAGTGCGAGGCAAAAAGTGTCGAAAGAAACGCACAGTTGTGGATTTCCAGACGTCGAGATGGTGAGGATGAAATTTCAAATTTTGACGCGATGATGGAATTCGGCGGCTGGAATTGATCCAAATAACTCGTCGGAACACTCCCAATGAAAGATACGATAGAAGATCAATTAGGAGTAAAAATGTATTTGACGCTATAAACACACAACACTTTATTTGGTAAATAAAGTTAAATAATGTATTTTCAACCAATTCATAAATTGTGTATCTCTGTGTATAAACGTCGATTGTGTGTATGTATGTATGTTTTTTATAGACTCTGTAATGGAAGTTCAAATACTATCACAATTTTCTTTATGTAATGTTAAAATTGTTATTACTGAAGAGATTTAATTTTGGAGATTTCACAATATAGGTATAAAGGTATATTTTAGAATCGAACTTAGATTTTAAAATTGAATAATTTTCAGTTTTGTTGATGGGTCTCTATCACCTGATACTGGTTTGCTGGGATTGGTTTGGTTCACGTGATAGTGGTATGCCAAAAATACATTTTAAACGTGATGCCAAAATTTCTAAGATTATATGTTTAACATAATGTCTAATACAAAATGTCTAGTACGCGCTTCGCGTAAATATCGCCGTATAAACCAAAAGTGCAAGTAAGCTATTATGTAATACCCTACGAATTTCATATTAACTTAAAAAAATACAGATCCATAAAATAATTTGAATTGTAGTTCATAGGTATATGTTCGGGCATTATATCACGGCAGGTGTAAGGGTGGGTCGCGAAACCCTTGACGGCTGACGTCTGTCGCGGTGACAGCGTCACTGTCGCGACACAGAAGCGCTCTCGCAATCCTCCACGGCGGCGGTACTGTACGCGGATCGGTCGGCGGCGGCTACTTTACCCAAACAACGAACAAAGACATCGTGGCAAGCACCAGCGCAGCGCAACCTAAAGGTGAGTGACCTTTTCCTTGCATTTTGCCGTGATATAATTGTGATAAAATATATAACCTGAAAACCAGGACCAGCCATCCCAGCCTAGGTTTAGGCCACAACAGAATACATTTATTAGTACTTTTTAATTTTGTCGTCCTGACTTCGCTTTAAAATCAGTACCCTTCATAATATTTCTACTCATAAAAAATGTAAGACCATTAGAAAATATGAACCCTAATCAGTATCATACTTCAAATATATAATAAATCTATTTACGAAAGCTACAATATTTAATTTTTTTATTGTAAATTATGATACTAGCTGTTTCCCGCGACTTTGTTCGCATGACCAAAAATTATTACTAACTTTTACTCAGTAGACAAAAAGCTACCCTAAAGCCTTCCTCGTGAATGAGACTATCATACACAAAAATATTTTTTGAATCTGACTAGTACATTCAAAAATTAACGCGTTCAACCAAACAAACAAACTTATTGATATGTTATGAAGAGAGCTTATTTCTATTATGAGGGCTGTATTTATAAGGGTCAGCACTGGCGTTCTATGAAATGATATATGAGAACACAGCCAACTTTAATGAACTATGCGAGAAAATTGAAAAAAAAAAACACTGTATCAACTAGATGGCCGTTACCCGACTAGCTATGCCATAATGGACTTTCTGGTACACGGCATAAGGATGAAAATAGCGTGTACTAGGACTTATTTATCATATGTTGTTTACAATTAGAAGTGATTCATTGTATTATGCGATAAATTTACATTTTTCTGGATCCATGTAAAACTTTACCCTGGGTATAAATAGAGATGTGTTGACAAATAGAGAGCAGTTTTATAAAGCGATCGAGAGTGATTCTTGAAAGGACCCGTGCAAAGCGAAAAGTGTTTTATTGTGTAGTCAGTTAAGTTTAGTGATAGTATAGTGAGTAATTAGTGCTAATCAGAATATTTAAGTATTACATTGTGTTGTTTTCTGTATTTGTGTTGTAAATACACGGTTTAATATAAATGGCATTTTCTTGCAAATTACGAATCCGAAGTACGTAAGAATACTATGTTATCTACCAATAAAAAATAATTTACGTTAGATTTTGGAAGACCGAAGTTTGCGACATGGTGTATTTAAAGATGATAGGTGTGATAGTATTTAAATTTAAAAAAAAATTGTTCCAAATAAATGAAATTACTTCAACAAAGAGTTTTATTATTGTAATAGCAAATTAAATCGAGTATCGGTATCTAGAGAGCCGCAGCCAACGAGTTGCTCCGTAGAGATCGGCTACATCTCTAAAATTTTTTCAACTTTATCATATTCATATAGATAATATAGACTAGTTAGTATAATAGTAGATTTGTGACGTTATTGCGACAGAAAGAAATAAATCGATAATACCAATCCTATGTGGGAAGTCCCAGATTTCTACCACCTACAAGTTGTGATAGTATTAGACAATTTGGCTAATTGTTCTTTTTTACGAACTACCGGGCAGAAAAGTTGTTGGTGTATTATTCTACAAAAGCAGTTTTGACTCAAGAAAATTTGTGATGATGATGACTGATGTACTAATAATTTTGCTATTAATATTAATACTAATTGTTTTTATCAATATATGTAATATGTGAAAGTTTTGGACAAAAAATAAAAATAATAACAAAGTGGTTGGCTGCTGTTTAAAGCGGCAGCGTCACGACTGCATTACCAAACCCAAATCTACCATCCTGTTGTGACAATATTAGTGACACGTTTTTCTCATTGTTCACTTTTTACAAACTTAGGCAGTTTATTAGTTATTCCGTCATTCCGTTAGTATAACGGAAATTAGGAATTTTTCAAAAGGAGCACAGAACAATAAGGGATAAAACCTCGTCTCAGTGGTGATGTCTTATTAAACCTAATAAAAAACTCACATTTCAATTCCTGACCATCAGCAGTGCAAGATCCCATGTCTAAAACACACTTAACGTAAGACTCTAGTAGGCGGCGGTTGCTAAGAATTTCATCCAAATCAGCATTATCCCACTTGTCAGTATAGAGATCGGCACTAGTCAGGCTCAAAACCGTCATTACACATAACCAGGTGACAATGGCAGTCTTCATGATGATTTACTGCAGAAAAATATAATAGTAACATTATTAACATTCACAGCTACATCATAAACAAAACCCTGGTAGGCACTAACTTCTTATAAATTACTTCTACAAACACTGGCTATAGACGATTCTCCATAAACCTGCCTATAGATATTCCAATAGAAAACTGTCGTTCTGTCAAAATTATAGTATAATAAAAAAGACGCTCATCGATTGGCACACTTACGGTAGTACTGCATACCACAAATTATAGCCATTTTAATCAAAACTTAATAATTGAATATCATTGATCATCTAAATGATTAATAAAAATAATATTAAATCAAAAAACCCGATTGCATCTTGAAAAAAGATTCTATCAAAATGAAATCGGCATCTTAATAATTCGGGTGCCCATGCGATAAAAGGATGCTTTATGAATATTTGGGTTAAAATATCAGTATTTACCCCGTGTTAGTCCCGGGCTCCTTTGAAGAATAGGCCAACTGCTGTCTTGCCAGGCGGGTCGTAAAAGGCGACCAATTGGCTACATGAGTCACTACCATCATGGCTACTAGGTGGTAGAGTTCTGCATTATCTCGCCCGGGTCTGGTACCACCGCCTCACTTATTCCTGCCACAATAGCGTCAGTGCTTGTCACTGTTGTGTTCCGGTTTGGAGGGTAAGATAGTCGGTAAACTTATGCACGAGGCATTAGACCTCGCCACAAGAGAGCAACGTACCATTAACACCTTTGGTGTCTATAGGCGATGGTTGACTCTTTCCATCAGGAGACCCATCTGCTTGTTTGCTATCTTATAATATAAAAAAAAATAAACATAATGTAATATATATATAAAAGTAAGGTAATATATACATAAAAGTAATGTAATATATATATATATATATATATATATATATATATATATATATATATATATATATATATATATAAAAGTAACTCCCCTCTTCCATTCCGCCATTTGCGGGGACCATTTTGAAAATTTATATAGCCTATGTCACTACTACAACTTAGACAAATCCAACGACATCATATATGTCAAAAACCATCCAGCCGTTTGGGCTGTGGAGCATGCCAAAGAAATGGGCATACATACATACATGCGCTCGAAAAACATTACCCTACCTCGGTCGGGTAAAAACGGTACACTCTCGTTTAATCAGTGTAGGTTCCGACAAGTTTCGGACCTATATAAGGTCCTTCTTCAGTGAGTGCGTGAATAATGAGTGAGCCAGACGTTCGCTCGGTAGCGACTCTTCTCGAACTGTTCGAACGTCTCGAGTTCTTTCGGCTTACACTTGGGAAGGTGGCTATGGGGACTTTAAATTAAACAAATTATACCCATCGTGTTTGGACTCTTTTATTTTGTTTTTACAAATACTTTGGTGCTAAATGATTTCTAAAGTCATGTCATGTCAATTATAGGGAGGTCATGGGAACTTTGGACTACAATTGAGCAACACCATAAATTTGGGGCTCGTTTAATTCGTACTTTTAAGAACTTTGGAGCAGGATGGTTTCGAATGTCTAATGATAGAGCTTGGGCTGATATATGTAGTTAGCTTTTATTTTCGTGATGTTTATATTATTTCATATTATATTCGTAAAATTTGATAGTAAAACTAGAAGTTGGCGAAGAAATTCCTTAACTAAACAAATGAAGCCAATTAAATTTGAATTCATTTAATTTTGTTATGTACTTTGGGGTTAGATCAGTACATTTAATTTATCCCGTGTATATTTATTTATTTATTTATAACCTGATGCTGCAGTATCCACTTTTAAAGATTGTCAGATCTTTTCACATTTTGCTCTTAAAATTATGTATACGAATTAGGATAGTAGTCTGATAACAAGAAAATGTGTCAAACTTTTTTAATTTTTAATTTAGAGTAATTTTATATCATAAGATAGCAAACAAGCAAATGGCACTCCTGATTAAAAGAGGCAACTACTGCATATAGACATCGAAAATATTATTAGTATGTTGCTACCCGTTTTCATGCCAAATGCATAAATTTACCACTTACCTTACCCTCAAAACCCGAACATGACAGTGACAAGCACTGACAATATTGTCGCAAGTTATTTAGGCGGTAGTAACAAAGCCGGGCAAGACGATGCACAACTCTACCACCTAGCAGCCACGCTGGGAGAGACTCATATAACGATCGTTCGCCTTTTACAAACTGCCTGGAAGAATTAAAAAAATATAAATGTGAAAGAGTGTGTTTGTTACGCTTTCATGTCTAAGCCACTTGACATATCTTAAAAATTCTTTCATCAGTTATAAAATAAATTTATATTACCGGCAACATATACTCCATTATTTCTGTTTTATTGAAGATCCCTAACGTTGATAGTTATTTTAAGACGTAAACAGAAGCGAAGCCGCGGGTAAAATGTATTTATAATAAATATATATATTTACCTATTTGTAGGTGTTGCGTTAGGTGAGGTGTACAGGCACAAATTCGATGTTACGACTGGTGTAAGTATAAGTTATTCTTAGCCTTTATATATGTAGGCTAATAGATAAAACTTATTTAAAAAACTAATATAATTATGCTTTAGTATAATAATGAAAAAAAAGTGAGTGAAGCGTAACGAGCGTTAAGCGTTATTTTTTACATTGTGGTTAGTGAATTATTGTTTTTATCTTCCCGGTACGTATTGTTGCCGAAGTACCTAACAGTATGCACATAAGGAAGTAACTGATTTTGCCCTGATTTTCGAAAATCGAGTTTTTACCAAATTTCCACGTATTGAAGTCCTAGGAGTCTTTTCAGACTATTTTCACGCTGATGTCAATATGTCTGTATTTTTGTATGTTTGTGTGTGACTTAAGACTTCCTAAAGGCGATTGACGAGATCGGCCTAAAAGGGCTACAAAAATATAGCGTCAGCCGAAATTATTAAATTAATTTAATGTACAAACAATATTAGAATTCAACGGACACTTTTTAATAGCAAGTTAATTTTAAAGGGATTTTAGTTAAAAAGTCATGAAACTAAACAAACTTGTACGCTTTTTTAATTTCTAAATCAAGCAAAGATTTTTCTTTTCTGCCATCAAGTTTTATTTCTGACCAATTTAACAAATTGTAAAAATGCCGGATAGGTAAGATGCAAAATTTTAAACAAACTATTGTATAAAATACAACAAAAATGGAAACATTTATTACTATAGTCGAAACTTACAATGTAGAAGGCTGTATAAATAAGTAAGTACTCTTAATATCATCCCAAAGAAAGAAAAAATAAAAACAAGTGTCATCTATTTACACTGTGAACGATTAACAAATATTTCAATGTAAACAAAAGTTTTTTTCGTTTTTCAACTTTTAAGTGATTAAAATCAAATATTTTTTATGAAAAAAGATACAGAAATTAATTATATTTATGTTGTTGATATATTGCAATTTGAGTGGCTTAAAATTGAATGTGACAATTGTAAATTCAAGTAATATTAATCTATGAAAAGTTTCCTAAATTTTAATATTATAAAAAGTGTCCGTGATACAATATCAGAAAAAATTAATAATGTATTACAATAAGGTAAGCACCTATCATCATGTGTTAAGTCTGAGACCAAATTTGTACGGAGCCTCATCATTCTCCTTTGAACTATTTCGGTCCAGAAGATTTTGAGACATTTTGGAAAATCCTAAAAAATTGGTAAACAGTCTTATTTTTTTATTAAACGACCTTATAAAAAGGCAATTTTAATACAAACATGCTTAATATTTTTGTCTGCCATCTTCCATACAAATATATATGAGAATTTAATCGCAAAACAGTTCCAAATACTGACGTTAAATGTACAAAATAAGAAAGAAATCATTTAAATCGCCTGGTCATCATGTCGTTATGTCACTTGTAGTTACTAGTAGGTTGTAGTAGGTGTAAGGGTAAAGTAACAACTTTTCTTTTTATATATTATAAGATAGGGATATCCGGCGTAGGGATTTGACGACCCCATCGCCCACTGGTGGGATAATTTTTGTTCAAAAATTATCTAGCACCGGTGCAGTCAGTCAACCAAATTAGTGGTACTGCCATACTGCATTTGCAACTGAATAGGCCGGCACGCCCGGGGAGATACCACTCTCTCACTTGACACCGACGTAAAGTAGCAGCTCCGCTGCTGCGTTTCGTCTGGTTTGTGAGAGTCCCGGAGGCCTAACCTCCCCCCCCCACACACTATTAATGCGCTATTTAAAAAAAAATCCCAAGGTGGGTACCACTTGCACCAGCAGTGGAGAATCCCCCCCTGAGCGTCCGTGCTCTGGATTCCAGCCAGATCATGGATGCTCAGGCTGCCCTGCGTATTCTGGGGGGGGCATAATTGCGCTCATAGACAATTCTGTCCGGGGCAAACAGAGCAAGAAGACCATGGCACCCCCTACCACGTTTACTGTGGATTACTGCAATATAAGGGGCCTTCATTCTAATCTGAACGCCGTCCACTACCATCTCGAGACGGCAAAGCCAGCTTTGCTCTTCTTGACCGAGACACAGATATCTCCTCCGGCTGATACTTCCTACCTCTCCTGCCCGGGGTACAAAGTGGAACATTCCTTTGTACCGCGGACTGGTGTGTGCGCATACGTCAGAGAAGATATTTGTTACCGGCGCCTCGGCAGACTTGAAGGTCAGGACCTATCCATCCTCTGGTTACGCGTAGCTTGCGACGACCATCCACGCAGCTACGCGTGCCTATACAGGTCCCATAGCGGGAATACTGAAGTTGACCGGCTCATTGAGCGCTTACAAACGGCTGTGGATTCCGTGTTAGAGCAGACCCCCTCCGCAGAGATCGTGATCTTGGGCGATTTTAATGCCCACCACGCCGAATGGCTTTGTTCTCGCACCACCGATCATGCGGGGAGGTCTGTTCACGATTTTGCCTTGGCGTATGGTCTAACACAATTGGTAACATCGCCTACGCGTGTTTCCGATGTGGATGGCCATACGCCTTCACTGTTGGATCTCCTGCTGACATCTGACCCGGATCGTTATCAGGTATCGGCGGACGCTCCACTTGGCGCGTCGGACCACTGCATGATCCGGAGCAAAGTGCCGGTCACGCGCCCATCACGGTCTCCCTTTGCAGGCTGTCGTCGCGTTTGGCACTATAGGTCAGCAGATTGGGACGGGATGCGGTCTTTCTTTGCATCCTACCCATGGGGGTGGTTGTGCTTCTCGCTGGATGATCCGAATGCTGTCGCTGACTCTGTCGCTGATGTGGTGCTGCAGGGCATGGAACTTTTCATTCCATTTTCTGCGGTGCCCATCGGTGGCAAGTCTCAGCCTTGGTTTGGTCGCCATTGCAAAGCGACTTTACGCCGAAAGCAGGATTGCTACCGAGCTTGGGCTGCTGCGTCGGCATCTCGTGATGTAAAAACTAGCGCATTACGAAAGGAGTACAACTCTTCCTCGAGATTCTTTAAAAGAGCTATCGCCAAGGCAAAAAGCGGAACACATTGGCAGAATTGGTGAGAAATTAGTTCGCCTTCCTTCCGGCACTCGTGCGCTCTGGTCTCTCGCCAAGGCTGTCTTAGGGAATTTCTCCCAGTCTTCATTTCCATCCTTGCACAGAGACGATTACTCTCTGATCCATACCGCAAAGGAAAAAGCCGATCTTCTGGGCTCGTTCTTTGCGGCCAACTCGACTCTGGATGACCGAGGGAACACACCACCTACCGTCCCGCAGTGTGATATTTCCATGCCAGAACCGCAGTTTCGGTAGTCAGCTGTGCGTAAAGCACTTCTTTCTTTGGACATCCACAAGTCGAGTGGACCTGATGGCATCCCTCCTATTGTGCTTAAAGTATGCGCTCCAGAGTTGGCGCCAGTATTGACGCACCTATTCCGGTTCTGCTATTCACTCGGCGTGGTACCGAATTCATGGAAAACAGCTTTAGTGCATTCCATTCCTAAAAAAGGAGATCGCTCTAATCCGTCAAACTATCGGCCAATAGCATTGGCAGTTAGTTTAGACATAGCGAAGGCTTTCGATCGGGTATGGCATAAAGCGCTTCTCACAAAGCTGCCTTCTATGGGCTTCCCGAGAAACTATGCAAGTAGATCACCAGTTTTTTGGCTGATCGGAGCATTAAGGTCGTAGTCGACGGTGCATGCTCCGATCTTAAACCTGTCAATGCTGGTGTTCCCTAAGGCTGCGTGCTATCACCGACACTGTTTCTTCTGCATATCAATGATATGTTGCGAATTAGTAACATACATTGCTATGCGGACGACAGTACTGTTGATGCTACATACTCCGGCCGTAGCGGTATTTCTCGGGAACACGTCGAAGAGAGCCAGATCAAGCTCGTGTCTGAACTAGAGAATCAACTAACTGATGTCTCAGAATGGGGTCGTCAAAACCTTATTACATTTAACCCCAAAAAGACGCAGCTCTGTGCGTTCACCGCAAAAAAAACACCCTTTGTCGTATCACCTCGGTTTGAAAACACTCTCCTGACAGCCTCAGCCAGTATTGGAATTCTGGGAGTCGACATATCGAACAACGTTCAGTTCCGCGGTCATTTGGAAGGGAAGGCTAAACTAGCCTCCAAAAAGCTTGGTGTACTCAGTAGAGCAAAGCAGTACTTCATGCCAGCCCATCGCCTCCAACTTTACAAGGTCCAAATTCGACCTCACATGGAGTACTGTTCTCACCTCTGGGCCGGAGCTCCGTAGTACCAGCTTCTGCCTCTTGATCGCATTCAACGTAGAGCGGTTCGAATCGTCGACGACCAGGGTATTTCTAATCGGCTTGACTCTTTGGCGTTACGCAGAGATGTAGGCTTGCTCTGCATCTTTTACCGTATTTATCATGGGGAGTGTTCCGACGAGTTGTTCGGACTAATGCCTGTCGCTAAATTCCACCATCGGACATCGCGTCAAAATTTAAAGTTCCATCCTCACCACCTCGATGTCTGGAAATCCACAACCGTGCGCTTTTGTCGACACTTTTTGCCTCGCATTACTCCTTTGTGGAATCTATTACCCTCGGGGGTGTTTCCGAATGGATACGACTTAGGGACCTTCAAGAAACGAGCTTATTCATTCTTAAAAGGCCGGCAACGCAGCTGCAATACCCCCGGTATTGCGGATGTCCATGGGCGGCGGTGATCACTTACCATCAGGTGCACCATCTGCTCGTTTGCCCCCTCTACTATAAAAAAAAGATAGCAAACAAGCAGATGGCTTTCCTGATAGAAAAAGACAACCATCGCCTATAGATATCAAAGATGTTAATAGTGCGGTGCTATCCATATGGCGCGATTTTATTCCATTAACATAAGTTTACCGGTTATCTTACCCTCCAAACCGACACAATGGCAAGCATTGACGCTATTGCGGCATGAGCATGTAAGATATTGACTGTTGGTATCATATACCCGGGCGAGACGTTGCAGAAGTATACTACGTTATAGTCATGATGGTACGTACACGTGCTATAAGTGTGTGTTATAAATTGACCTTTACGTGTGCGCTATGCTGAGTGTTATAAATTGACGACTCACGACCAATGGTCTACCTGACGGAAAGCGGTCGTATTTGCCTATGGACATCATCAATCAGCAACTAGCCGCTCATACGATGCCGACTTTTAAAGTAACTATTCATTCTCCTCTTAAATATCCATTTCAAAGCTCCTTGGAAATGGCAGGTGATCTATTATTGCAAAGAAGCTGAGAACAACACGGAGTGAACTCACCATCTAGTACATAAGAACTTTTTTAAAACGTTAAAAATATTTACTACTAGCTGCAACGTGCAGCCCGCTGCATTAAACAGTTTTTTGTGAATTCCGCAGAATCAGCAAATTTTCCGGGATACAAAGTAGCTTATGTGCTATTTCAGGCCATCATCTACCTGTTTGCCAAATATTATTCAAATCCGTTCAGTAGTTTTTGCGTGAATAAGTAACAAACTTCCATCTAAACATCCAAACTTTCGGATTTTATAGTATTAAACAATAATATAGATTGTAAAAATCTGCCACAAAATTACGATTAGAGAGGCACTATGCGTCATGTGCTGGAAAATCTGCAATGATAATACTGTTATGTTCTAAGTGTTATTATTGAACTAGCAAGTTTCAATTGTAATTCACATATATACCACCCAAGCAGTCTGTAGTTGGATGTGTGTCCTGACGCGGCCAATATATACACTAAGGAAATTCTAATTTCTGTACTCGGTCGGATACTTACATCCAACTACTAGTGGGGATGGTAAGATATAAATCTTTGATCAAAAAACCGAGGAAGAAATACCGTCTTGATCCTTAGTGAATATTACGTCATTTCCATTTTACACTTGATTCACATGTAGAATTTTGACTACTTTCGTACTAATATGGTGCTAATTAACAAATATAAATAAAAACAATTGTTTTTGTGTACAATAAAGTGTTAAATAAAAACAAAATAGTTGTTATGATTATTGCTGCAAAAAATCGTATGCAATCTTTAATTGCTGTATTCTTGAATAACGAAAAATATATTCCTTGTTAGATAGACAATATCATATATGCGATGACGCACAAGTAAAAAATGAGATGATTTAATTTTAAAATCGTAATCTGTAATATTCTAGAAAACTAATTGTGGTCCATAATATCGCACCTTTGCAGCTTTGGTAGAACAAGGGCACAATTGCACTTTTTTCAATTATACAGTAGAGCCATTTTAAGATATTTCTTGCATTCAATGTAGTCTAGCTCTTTTCGTCTTACGTTGTTCTTCTTTGTATGACATAAACTACATTCTATATTTTTTTAGCCACATGGTTATCAATAATTAAAACTGTCAGTTTTTTGTAATTAATTTTGTTTTTAAGATAATGTACCCCTACATTTGTGCCCTTGTTCCACCAAAATGTAAATTATTTTGTAATAATAACTATATTTGATAAGCAATTAAGAAATCAAAAACTTTAAAGGACATATTTACCATTCCGTGTATTTAAGGGATTTTAAGGAACTACATGAATGTATTTATCCCTCCAGTTAAAAGGGTATATTTAAAGCATTTCTGCATACTTAACTCATTTTTGCAATTTATGACAATTGAGCGCTTGTTTTTTTTTCTTTCGATAGGGAAGCGTTTGACCACGATTTCGCCTGATGGTAAGCTAAGATGCGGCCTAATATGGAACGCGAAGGTACATGTTCACTCTTCTCTTGAAGATCCCCAGGTTGTACACTTCGGGGAACACAAACACAGGAAGCATATTCCAGTTATTTGCGGTTCGAATCAAAAATTTCGAGTCAAACCGCTTTGTCCGGGTACGTGGAACGTCCACCATATAGCAGAACTCTACCTAGCTAATCTATACCTAGTAGCCACGATGTTAGTGACTTACATAGCCAATCGGTCACCCTCTACGACCTGCCTGGCAGAACGGCAGTTGATCTATTCTTTAAAGGAGCCCGGAACCAACACGGGGAAATATAACATACTTCAAATGCAAGAAATTGGTAGGTGGGTTTGTAAGTAAATAAATACATCAAGCTCATCCCCATATGAGACTAGATGTCTTGGGTAATCAGGATTTAAACCTATCTTCAATTTATTCAAATGAACTTTTATAGACATTATTAGCGAGTCGACATCTTTAGAATCGAAATGCGGCCTTAGCTCAAATTAGCAAACTTGTCTTTTTGAATTTTTCATAACTTAATTAATTTCAATAGTAAAAGACTATCTAAATACATTTTATCAAAATCGTTAGAGCTGTTTTGGAGAAACAAATATAAGAATTGACCGTTGTAAGTACAGAATTTGGTGTTTGAAACAATATTAACTAATTCCAGGCTTTTTTATTTTCTAAATAATTAAAGATTTTACAATACCATTTTAACACATTTATTTAATTATTTACTGGTAGATAGATCTTGTATATTATCAGGAATTTCATCGTAAAAGCGTGTAGATTGACCCTATAAAGAAGTAACTTATTTTATGGAGACGAGATGCATGCACCACAATTTTTTTTTATTTCTTTTATTTAGTGAGTGTACATTATCACTTGCTTCAAACTAAGAAAGTCTTTACTGGCGTTGTATTAGGTCCTCAAATACAAGTTACAACATTTTTTTTTTAATTTTTCTCTCAAGAAAACCCTCGGGTAAGGATTATAATCTTTAATTTTAATAATTATGAATTTGCCTCATAGTTTTTTCAGTAATATAAATATAACTATTTTTTTTAGCTAAATTTCTTCACCGAAATATCCCATATAAAATAATGTGCCTGAATTAACTAAAGTATATTTTGCAGTATTATCATCAGTTAAGTGCGCAATTTTTAACTACAAACTGTACCGAACTATTACTAACTTACTGTAAATTTACAAACACGGTTCCATCAAATTCAGATTATTTCCATTCAGTTTTACATTTTTGTTTACGTACCTTACATGAGGCAATAAGAATTTAACATTCTTGGTTTTGTAGTCATTTAACAAAATATAATTTTGTCGAACCTGCTTTCAACATTTGAACACGCATTATTCAGTAAGCCACACTTATATACATATATCTATAATCTATATGTATATAGATTTTATATGTTACTTCGAGGCACGAGTGTATTACACCGTTATCCCCGTCTTCAGAAGAATCGACCATCTACCATTCTGCCAGGCAGTTTTTAAAAGGCGAACGATGGGCAAGATCGAGATAACTAGTTGAGAGAAATCTGCAACGTCTCACCCGAGGTTGGTATTACCATCTAACTTTTTACTGCCGGCAAAGCGTCAATGATTTTTACTTTCATTTAGAGGGTAAGGTACCCGGCAATACTATTTTACCCCACCACATGGATAACGTCGGAATAGAAATATATTTGGTGTCTACAGACAATGGTTATTTCTTGCCCTTAGGAGTGCTATTTGTGTGTTTATTTAATAGTAACTTAAATTTTGATACATTTTTTCATTTTGGTTGTTTAGGTAGGAACCATTTGAGAAGGTATTGAACAATTTTATTATCATTTACGAAGACATATATGATTTATATTTCCTAGTTTTTATGGGACATTACACCAGCAATAAACCGGCAGTACTGATTATCGGACTAAATAATCCAAAATTTTTATATATAATTGTAACTGTAGAATAAAAAATTTCCATGAAATGTGTCCTTGCTATTATTATAAGATTTTTCAAGATAATTGCGAAAAAACTTTGTCATTTTAAACTGATGTGATGTATAATATTCCTTCAGCTTGTTGTCCTATGATTGTTAAAATGACATTATTTGACGTATAACCCAAGTCTACCAAATTTAGTAGACTTTTAGTGAAGACAAATTATATCGCCCAATTATCAAGCTGGACATTGATTATATCTATGTTTTACATATTGCATGTAATAATCTATATATTAATACTTGAAAGTAAAACATTGGATCTCTTTTTAAGACAATTTCGCCAACGGTGGGGTATGAAATTCGGCACAGTTAAAGTTTACATTGCGGAGAACTGCAGAAACCTAATAATTTTAAATAAAATGCATTAGAAATACGTTAAATTAATTAAAATAAACATTACGCACACTACATTCATGTGACATACATGATAATGTACAATACACACATGTATGACTTTTTTCTTTACGGTTAAAAACACTTGTCAAACTTAAAATAGATTTTATTGCTTAGTCTATGGTCGAATTTTGGCCACAGGCGATCGCTAGTTAATAATAATTTTATGTAAAGTTACTAAAATTATTTTAATATAAATAATAATAGATAAATAGGATTGTTATGTAGTTGAAATTTGACCATTCAAACTGTGATAAACAAAGATCTATGCTCATTTCAAAAATGCTTGTCCCTGTTCATCAGGATCATCAACAATGGGACAGTCAAATTTCAATACAGGGACAAAACAGTGGACTTCCAGCATCTAAACAATATATTTAAATTATGGATTGGAAAAATGCTTAAGAAATTCTTATGCTTAAGATAATGTCACCAATATGTAACATTGGAGTAGGAGATTATCATTAATTTAATGTATTTTTAATGCGTCTAAATTAACTAGCAATCGCCTGTGGCCGAAATTCGACCATAGACTAAACAATAAAATCTCTTTTAAGTTTGACAACTGACTTTAGACGTAATTTTGCTGCACGCTGCAGATTGTTAAAAATAAATTAGAAATTTATGCGATAAATGATAATATAGACCTTGGTTAAGTTTAAGTTTGCTCTACCTTACACTAACTTTTATTTCTGTTGCATCACAGCAGTTCCATATAAGATTTCGCGGAAATTTTGCTAATATCATAATTTCTTCTTTAAATTATGCATTTCCGTAAAGTAACGCCTGAACTAAATAAATAAACCAACATGAGGTGTTTTATTATATTATATTAGACAAGTTTTTAAAAAAAAATATTTTTCAAATAATAAAACGTTATCGTTGAATTAAAAACATATCATTTATCGCATTAATTTCTAATTTATTTTTAACAAGCTGCAGCGTGGAGCCCGCTGAATTATAAAAATTTTTAGCGAATCCCGCGGGATCGCCTTAATTTTTCCGAGATATAAAGTAGCTTATGTGCTATTCCAGATTATCATCTACAGTACCCGGCGATAAATATTGCACATCGACCTTTGGAAAGAGACAATCGGCTAATTTCGGCTTCGTAGAGCGTTATCTCTGTCGCACAAAATACAAACAGTCCGGTACCTATTAGGAGCTGTTAAAACAAGTATGATTTGCTTCTTTTGATATTTTTATTCTTTGTATAAAATACACTAATTTTTCTATAAGTGATGGCTTTAGGTTGGGGTAAAATAAAATAAAAAAACATTTTTACATTATGTTTACGTATTTAATTATTTTGGAACATTACAGCTTTAGTGTACATAATAAACACCATTATACCTATTGCTAAAATGAGACATTGCAATAAAAATAATAATAATTCTAATTCTCAATTACTTCCATTTCACTATCTGTGCTCTCAAAGAAGTCAATATCACTGTCACTATCAGCCGTATTTATTACTAATCTATCAGTGTAATTGTCTAAACTGTGTTGAATGCTTCTATATTCATTCTCACATTTGATTGCATGATCGCAAACCTTTTTCCACTCTTCAGCGCCGATCATGTTTACTTTTTCAGTCAATAATGTTTTTACTGTAGTTAAGTTCATACCCACATTTCTAGAGGCTACATAGCCTTACTTACGATTTAATGAACTGCTAACAATAAAATCATTAAAAGCTAAGTTATCTGATGCTATTAATTACAATGGGTCTGAAAAAACATTGAGAAAAATACTTCATGACATGGGATTTCAGTTCACTAAAATGGAAGATAATCGAAAAATTCTAATGGAAAAGCACGACGTTAGTATCAAACGAATGGAATACCTTGATAAAATACGCAAATTTCGCGAAACAGGAAAAAATATCGTCTACATGGATGAGTCATATATACATGCATCCCACACTAAAGGGAAATCTTGGAGTGACGATAAGAAAAAAGGAGTAAAAAAGCCAATTTCAAAAGGTCAACGTTTGATAATAGTTCATGCGGGAAATGAAAAAGGCTTTGTACCCGGTGCTTTTTTAACGTATAAATCCACGGACACTACAGGTGACTATCACAATGAAATGAATAACGATAACTATGAGAAATGGCTGGTTAACCAATTAATCCCAAATATACCCAGTGATTCTGTTCTAGTTATCGACAACGCACCCTATCACAACAAGTATGTTGAGAGACCCCCCAACTCAAACACCATTAAACGGGAAATGATCAACTGGTTAAACAGACATGAAATTCCAGTTGATCCAAAATTAACAAAAACCCAGATTTACGCTATTATATGTCAGCACAAGGAGAGGTATACAGAGTTTTCTGTGGACAAAATACTTGCCGAACATGGGCACACTGTGTTGCGATTGCCACCATATCATCCGGATTTTAATCCAATTGAAAATATATGGTCTCAACTGAAAGGCTATGTAGCCTCTAGAAATGTGGGTATGAACTTAACTACAGTAAAAACATTATTGACTGAAAAAGTAAACATGATCGGCGCTGAAGAGTGGAAAAAGGTTTGCGATCATGCAATCAAATGTGAGAATGAATATAGAAGCATTCAACACAGTTTAGACAATTACACTGATAGATTAGTAATAAATACGGCTGATAGTGACAGTGATATTGACTTCTTTGAGAGCACAGATAGTGAAATGGAAGTAATTGAGAATTAGAATTATTATTATTTTTATTGCAATGTCTCATTTTAGCAATAGGTATAATGGTGTTTATTATGTACACTAAAGCTGTAATGTTCCAAAATAATTAAATACGTAAACATAATGTAAAAATGTTTTTTTATTTTATTTTACCCCAACCTAAAGCCATCACTTATAGAAAAATTAGTGTATTTTATACAAAGAATAAAAATATCAAAAGAAGCAAATCATACTTGTTTTAACAGCTCCTAATAGGTACCGGACTGTTTGTATTTTGTGCGACAGAGATAACGCTCTACGAAGCCGAAATTAGCCGATTGTCTCTTTCCAAAGGTCGATGTGCAATATTTATCGCCGGGTACTGTACATGTGCGCCAAATTTCATGTAAATCCGTCCAGTATATCCATCCATCCATCTAAAGATCCAAACTTTCGCATTTATAACATTAATATAAATAGTTGTTGTAAACTCGCCACAGTTGTAGATTCGCCATTGTTTTAGATTTTCCATAAATTAAAAGTAAACTCGCCACAGATATTAAAAAATTTTAAAAAGTATGTGTAAATTCGCCACAGGTACATACTAGCTATTGTAAATTTGCCACATGTTTTAATTTTGTATAAATTTTGTAAAAAGTAGTGTTAGCAAGCAAAATTCTAAGTTTAAGCGCCTCACGTTTTTATCATATTTCGCTAACCTACTTGTGCTACATATCTATTTATCTCTTACTGTTTGTGTCTTTTTCAAAAGTTAATTTTTTTCTATATCAAAATATAACAAATTAGCAGATGGCTCTCCTAGTGTTAAGAGACAACCATCACCTATAGCGACAGCGATATTAGCGACAGAGCGCTCTTTACTTTTACTTTTGGCAGCAGTGCTTCCTCTATAGTTCGTGCACGATATCTACGCCATAATCCTATAATCAACGATCCATCATTGGTAGCAGTAACCATTAGCAATCAATTTAACAATAACGAAGCGATCCACGAGTTATTTGGACATTTGGTAAACTGAAATTTATAAAAAAACAAATTCAGCTCACGTCTCGTAGAAAATGTTACTACTCGCCACTACAACGAGTCGTTTTACAGTTTCAGTTTACGTCTAATACTCATTGATATAAAAAACCTAAGATACACAATTAGTGTGTCAAAAGCGTCCTCCAAAAATGAGCGCACAATTTAAAATTGTGCGCTCATTTTAAATAGAATCGCGTCGGCCGTGACACTGTCAATTTTATTTCTCTTTGTACATTGCGTTGTGAAAACAACTATAAATCTTACGCTTAAGGTTGGAAATGCAAAAACATATATTTTTGCCATATCTATAACTATTTAAATGAAATTAGGGACACTTTTGAGTGTCAGTTTTGTTTGGGACTGTGCATCTTGGGTTTTTTATATCAATGCTAATACTGCACCCACACTTGCGGATATCGTCACAAAGCTTCGCGCAATGACGCGATATAAACAGATGTAACTGGCTGTTATCGACTATCTTCGCAAACATTCCGACTGCGTGTGCCTTAGCGCGCCAATATCTTCAGGACGATACACGTAGGTGCGGCTGAAGGCTTATACATAATGTTACTACTCGTAACTAAAACGAATCGTTTTACCGGGCATCAAAATCTTAAACTTATCTATTTTATAAATAAGTAAGACTTTTTGATGTTAACAAAATGTCTCGTCGGTGAAACTTTATACCTGACTGCAGGAGGGTAATGTGTTTCCAGTCTATATATGTATGTAAGTATGTATGTATGTATGTATGTTTGTTCCTATGTAGTGTTCTAGAGATCAAACGCGTAGACCGATTTTGATGATTCTTATGTCAATCGATTCGCCTTAATCTTGCGAGTGTCACTAAAGACATGACATTTATAAGAATCCAGTATGGAAACCTCCAGGCGCCATATTGTCACAATTAAAAAAATGTATTGATGAACAATGTCATGTGGAGTATTGTTGAATAGGTATTTAAAAATCATTTTGGGTTTCATTCACCATTTATCGTTTCAAATAATAGTTTAAGATATATAACGATTTAAAAATTATCCTAATTGTTACACGTACTTTATATATACCTACACACTATTTCAGTATTTCATGATTGTGTCTTCATTACATAGGTAAATCAGTAGTTATCATCATTTAGAAAATAATTTCAACCGACAAAAAAACGGAGGTTATCAGTTTGATTGTTGGAATTGGATAACATTTAAGTATGATAATCTATTTAGGCGTCCAAGCATGTGTTCTAAATTTCGTAAGTTTATGCATATTGGTATGTTCCGCAGTTTTTTCGGTAAATAAAAGACATATCGAGATAAATATTTTTGATTTAAATAAGGTACGATTCAACATAGCGAACAGTCTAAGTTTCATCAAAATCGGTTCAGTAATATTATATATTATATTAAATACCCCGTGTTAGTCCGGGCTTCGTTAAAGAATAAGTCCCTTCTGCCAGGCAGGTCGTAAAAGGCGATCGATGGGCTATTTCCGTCACTACCATCGTGACTACTAGGTGTTAGAATTCTGCAACATCTCGCCCGTGTATTTGGTACTACCACCTTACTTATTCCTGCCGCAATAGCGTCAGTGCTTGTCATTGTCATGTTACGATTTAGAGGGTAAGGGAGCTGGTAGACTTATGCATGTGGCACATGGATGGATGCACATGGATGCACCACGCCGTAAACATCGTTGGTATCTATAGGGGATAGTTTCTATTTCCATCTTTCCATCACGAGAGCCATCTGCTTACAGTACCCAATCATCATAATTCATAAACAAATAAGAAGAGAAACTATCGCTTATAGACACCAAAGACGTTAATGGCGCGTTGCTATCCGTGTGGCGGGATGGCAATGCCACATACATAAGTCTACTGGCTAACTTACCCTCCAAACCGGAACATGAGAATGACGAGCATTGACTCTTTTGCGGCAGGAATAGGTAAGGTAGTAGTACCAAATACCTGGCGAGTCGTTGCAGAATTCTACCACTTTGTAGTCAAGATGGTAGTGAATAGCGACACGTATAGGCAATCGATCGCCTTTTACGACCTCAGGTAGGTCGTATAATGGCAAATGGTCTATTCTTCAAAGGAGCCCGGATCAATACGTGCGGTCGCAGGGGGGTGCTAGTTGGTTCTATTAGGTACTTTCCTTCCTTGGACATCCACAAGTCGAGTGGGCCTGATGGCATTCCTCCGATTGTGCTTAAAGTATGTGCTCCAGAGTTGTCGCCAGTATTGACGCGCTTATTCCGGCTTTCCTATTTACTTGGCTTGGTACCGAATTCATGGAAAACCGCTTTAGTGCATCCCATCCCTAAAAAAGGTGATCACTCTAATCCGTCAAACTATCGGCCAATATCCATAACCTCCTTGTTCTCCAAAGTCATGGAGACACTAATAAACTGTCAGCTCTAGAAGTATTTAGAATAGCACCAGCTGATTAGCGACCGTCAGTACGGTTTCCGTCGTGGTCGCTCAGCTGGTGATCTTCTGGTATACCTGACGCATCGCTGGGTGGAGGCAGTTGAGTCCAAGGGGGAGCCATTGGCAGTTAGCTTAGACATAGCGAAGGCCTTCGATCAGGTATGGCATAAAGTGCTTTTCTCAAAGCTGCCTTCCTATGGGCTTCCCGAGAAATTATGCAAGTGGATCACCAGTGTTTTGGCTGATCGTAGCATCAAGGTCGTAGTCGACGGTGCATGCTCCGACCTAAAACCTGTCAATGCTGGTGTTCTCCAAGGCTGCGTGCTATCACCGACACTGTTTCTTCTGCATATCAATGATATGTTGCGAATTAATAACATACATTGCTATGCGGACGACAGTACTGGTGATGCTACATACTTCGGCCGTAGCGGTATTTCTCGGGAACACGTCGAAGAGGGTCGGAACAAGCTTGTGTCTGAACTTGAGAATCGACTAACTGATGTCTCTGAATGAGGTCGTCAAAACCTTGTTATATTTAACCCCAAAAAGACACAGCTTTGTGCGTTCAGCGCTAAAAAAACACCCTTTGTCGTATCACTTCGGTTCAAGGACACTCACCTGACAGCCTCAGTCAGTATTTGTATACTGGGAGTTGACATATCGAACAACGTTCAGTTCCGCGGTCATTTGGAAGGAAAGGCTAAACTAGCCTCCAAAACGCTTGGCGTACTCAGTTTAGCAAAGCAGTACTTCATACCAGCCCATCGCCTTCAACTTTACAAGGCCCAAATTCGACCTCACATGGAGTACTGTTCTCACCTCTGGGCCGGAGCTCCTCAGTACCAGCTTCTTCCTCTTGATCGCATTCAACGTAGAGCGGTTCGAACCGTCGACCGCCACAATGTCTGGGATTTGTTAAAATCTTACTTTTCGTAATCTAAACGTAATTATTTTATTTTAGGTAGCTTCTCCTACCTCTAATTACCTAGTGTGGCCCTCTAGCGAGTGCAACTGTACTACCTTTTTACAAATACAAGCGAAACAAAGTACATAATGCCCTAAGACCTACCGAAATCTAATTACAATGTGTTATTTCTTATCTATATACAAGGATCTAACACAAACAGGACCTCGGAAACTCTTACAATTACAGAGTTGTACGCCTTTTCAGGTCGTACTATCCTGTTATCTATCTTTATATCGCTGAAAAGTGCGTAAACATATGCCTGAGGCATATACTTACATTGTACATACTATTTACAATCGATAAACATTCATTTTAACAAAGAAATTTGCACTTTTCGGGGTTTTCGTAATTCTGGATTCCCGCATATAAATACAATCTCGCAAGAGTCGACTCGTAATTTTGTCGACTGCGTGGAACCCCTTTTGTTCGTAATATGCCTATAGGCAAACAACTTAACTACATAAAGCTTTATTATTTCTGTACAACAAAGCTGTATGTAGGTCTTAGGGCGAATAAAACACGAAAACGAACATTATTTATTATAAAAACTTACAAACTAAACGAAATATACATTTTATCCTGCCTTACTTAACTATTTACATTAATATTTAAAAAATAAATATGTCTGTGCTGCACACACCACGCATAACATTTTTTTTATTTTTTTTTATTATTTATCTCCGATTTTGATTATTCTTTTTTATTAGAATGGGTATACCCCGAGGGTGGACCCATTTCTTGTTTTTTCTTATTCCACCACTACGAGTACGAAAACAATGGATAGCTTAATTGTACAAACTGATTTTAATGTATGATGACGCATAACATTGTACAGAGTAACCCAATTATGATAATTATTCTTTCATTAGATAGAATAAATTCCGAGGGTTGTCTCATATCATTTTTGAAAAAAGAAAACCACCAAAATGTGCACGAAAACCGAGGATGATTGATTATTTAAAAATTATACATTATAATCAGTGAGTGACTGATTATATAATGTATAATTTTTCGTCGGCTTAACATTTTGCTAAAAAATATTATTCAATGACCAAGTTAAGCTAGCATGGGAAGTGTTCCAAGGAACTGTTTGGATTAATTCCTGCCGCAGAATTTCATCATCGGACAAAATTCAAAATTTCATCCTCACCACTTCAATGCCTGGAAATCCAAAACTGTGCAATTCTTGAGACACTTTTTACCCCGCACTACTCCTCTATGGAAACAATTGCCGGCAAGGGTTTTTCCGAACGGATGCGACTTAAGGACCTTCAAGAAAAAAGTTTACTCTTTCTTGCCGACAACGCAACTGCAAGTCTTCTGATAGTGTAATTGTCCATGGGCGGCGATGATCACTAACCATCAAGTGAGCCTCCTGTACGTTAGGCCCCTTTATTCCATAAAACATGTTTTCTAGTCAAAAACTTTTGTTTTTTATAAATAACTAACTAAAAAACCATGTGTTAGTATTTTTTTTTTATTTTCACTATATAAACTTATAATATTTTGATAACTTTTTGTCCCATGTCGATATCTTATTAGAAAATTAGATAATTTAAATACTTATACAATTTAAAAAAGTTCACCTTTTTATATATATTTAAGATTAACCTTGAGACATAAAAACAAAATTGCGAATTATCACAATAACCTACCATTAGTAAATTTATTAATTAATATACATGTCGATAACAAGCATATTTTCCGAAAATATTGCCAAAAAATTGCAAAAAAAAAAACAGTTTTATTTTTTATTTATAAATAAAATATCCCTTACCTTCTACAAGGTAAGGATACAAGGCAAAGAGGCTTATGTAATATGATATACACAATACGTTCGACTAATTTTAAGCCAATAATATTGCAGTTTTAACGTTTACTGGAAGCAAATACTATTTCTCCTTGAATAATAGGCCTGTTGTCAGATTTTTGCAAAAGAGTCAGATATTGTTAGGTGATCAAAAATACAACATATATTTTAAAAACAGCTTGAATAATCATCGTTGCCCATTAAAAACTCTAGATACAAGCCGATACTTTCAGCTTCAATATGCTTTCCTCAAAAAATGCTTTACGTATGACGCATAACGTAGTTATGACAATAATATCTAAAGTTATTTAAACCAAAAATAGTCTAAAAACGTTGTCTTAGAACAAAATTAACTGGTTGAAAAATCTGAAAGTAATATTGAATTTTTTTTTTAATTTTTTGTACAAGATAACTTATAAATGAATAGTGACCAGGTCTTCTGCTCTGAAAACAGCCACAACGCGACAGAATTTGCACACATACATATTGTTACGAATAATCTATAAATGTGTAGAGTTGGAGCGCTGGAGAGATCTAGAAATAAAAGAAAGAGATAGCTACTTCTATTGACAAACAAATAGTTGACTTGGGCTATGCCATAATGGACTTTGTGGAATATGGCATAAGGTTGAAAGTAGCGTGTACTAGGATTTATGACTCATAACATGTTTACGATAAGAAGTGATTAATTGTTTCCCGATACACTTATATTTTTCTGGATCCAGCTAGGACTTTACCCTGGCTATAAATAGAGAGGTGTTGACAAACACAAGGCAGTTTTTATCAAGCGATCGAGAGCGATACATCAAGTGACCAGTGCGAAGCGAGAAGTGTTTTATTGTGTAGTGTTCTAAGTTCAGGGATAGTACAGCGAGTGACTAGTGTGTAAAGTGTATTTTAGTATTACGTTTTGTTGTGTTGTGTAAATACACGGATTTAATATAAGTGGTGTTTTCTTACAATTACGAATCCGGAGTACGTAACAATATTATAACAAATATAAACGGACGGCTTTCAATAAGCGATATCGCCGTAAACAACTCATGATGAACTTTATTTTCTTTGACGGACATTGAGGTACACGAAACTATTTTCTTATAAATTATGGATCAAATTCGCAGCTGATTATGATCGCCCTGGCAGTGACGTTGCAACATTATTACTTGGTGAAAGTATAGTCCCAGCTATGTTTAAGATGACAACAGAGACATTTGAATAACCGATGTGTCCTTACTCCCAATAAAAAATAGGTTTTGCAAATGTGTTCTTTTGTCAAATATAATCATATCAAATGAGTATACAATTAACTAAGAGCTTTATTGCATCCCATTCCTTATCGGCCAAAAACCATAACCTCCTTATTCTGCAAAATGATGGAAACATAAACTATCAGCTGCTGAAATATTTAGAAGGGAGATTTCCAGTTTTGATGTACATGATGCATGAAACAGTAAAAAATTTGATCCATATTTTACAAATAAGGACTAAGTTGATTTTGGCTGTGATGATTGCCTTGGTAGTGGCGTCCACATTTTTATGATATCCCTAGCCATGTTTAAGATGCCAATACAATTATTAGAGACATTTGCATTAACTTTATCATTTAAAAAAATTATAAGACATTACGACAGGCCTATGTCAAGTTTACCGTGGGAGAGATGCGCTGTGCCGCGCTCCCGGTTGCATGGGTACAACCATCTTGCCTATTTCTCCCGTGAAACAGCTTGCTGTGTTTCGGACAGAAGGCAGGCAGTGTAATTACTGGCACCGAGACTTATGTCTCAGGATAGGCAACACATGAATGGAATACCTGGGTTAGTTCCAGCCCAGGTACCCCATTTTTGTTCATTGGCGACATCGCCCACTTACCATCAGGTGGCACGTCTGCCAGTTTGCCTATCTCAATAACATAAAAAAAGCGCTCCAATGCTCCTTTGTGATGACTTCAAGCAAACGCTGCCTGAAGTCCGTGGGACTTAGGGGTAGACGTTGAAATCTAACCTATTAAATACGAAGTAAAAAGCTCCTTTCTAGATAAAAGTGCTTCACCGCATTACATAGCATTGATAAATATGAGACATACTGTGGTTAAATACGAATAATTAGCAGATACGAATAATTACGAGATAGCAGTTCTGAACTAAGTCGTGGGTTCAGCTAGTTTTTAATAAAAACACAGGACTTCAAATTAAATGTCATTTTTTAAAATTTTATTATGTTTTGTTTCATTATTTCAAAAATAGCTAATCCCATGAAACACAGAAAACAAGTTGTTTTTTTTTTTCATGGCTAATCCTAATTAATAAAAATATTAATTTGCTAAAAATATGACAGATGTATGTGTTCTTGCATTTTTGCAATCGTTAAAAATATGCTGAATAAATCTTGACCCAAAAACTAGGTATAGATATAATCTTGTAATTGGAAAAGAATGAGGAATACAATAAGTACATGTATAATAAAATTTGGAGGCCTCTACTTAAGAGTCAGCAATGTTTAATTGTAATTAAAGTAGTTATATCCGGATTACAGCGTTGTTTTATCTTTTAAATGTTTCGGTAAAAAGATCATATTAGTCATTGCTCACTAGTAGGCATATTTTTTTCAGCACCTTAATTTGATCAATACTTTAATTTAATCTATACAATTATAATATATAACCCCAGAAAACTCGAAATATCACTTTTCTTGGCCCAGGAATTGCATTTGGGATTTCAACTGAGCTGAATAGACTATGAACGACTTTAGTATCCGGTGTAATGTCAAGCACTACGATAACTAGCTCGTAGGGCTTTTTTCTATACATATAATAAAATCGTAGGAAAGTCAAAACTGAACAATGAATATTTTTTTAATAGAATACTTGGGGCGTGATCTACAATCGATATCAAAGCCAAAAATATAGTTTTTAGAATTTTTGTCTGTCTGTCTGTCCGTCTGTCCGTCCGTCCGTCCATCCGTCCATCCGTCCGTCCGTCCGTTGGTCCGTCCGTCCGTCCGTCCGTCCGTCCGTCTGTCTGTCTGTCTAATCATCAATTGTAATCATCAATTATAAGGGCGTGCTAACGACTTTGTTTACTGATTAGAAAAGTTCATGGCACTATATCTCCTCAAAATCAGACACGACTTTTTCTTATTCACTGTATAAAAAGGTGAGCATTAAAAAAAGAAAATAAAATTGAAATATTTTTTATTTAATTAATACTGTGTAAGATTCTTTCCGATATAATCTAGGCTTTGACAGTGCGAAGTTCTTTTTCGTATTTGTGTGCATATTTCCTCTCAGGATCGTACTTGTCAGACATTTCTTGCCAGTAGGAAGGTTCTTCATTGATTAAATGTTTGATCACCCGTTTGACGCCTTTTACCTGAGCTTCAGTACATTTGGCACATTCAGTTTCCAGAGCTTCTTTGATGTGTGCTAGAGGAGATAAGGATAAGGATAATATTTAATGTGATTACATCTGAACGAAATTACAATTTAATTTAGAAGTTAATATTTACTAGAATTGAAGTAAAGATATAAGTTTCGAAGATTAACTATGCGAACTGTAGTTACAAAAATATTAAAATGTATTTTAATATTTCTATAGCAAAAGTAATAGCAATTGTACATCTGAGGCTCTAACGATTTTCATGAAAGTCACAAATTAGGGGTTTTTCGGGTCAAGGAATCGATTTATCAAGGTTCCAGGTCCAAGAAAAGCTCGGTTCCCAAGATATGGGTATGTGAAAAACCAAGCAAAGCTCGGTCAACCAGGTACAGGAAAAAATATTTATTCTATAGGAATCGATTTATCAAGGTTTCAGGTCCAAGAAAAGCTCGGTTCCCAAGATATGGGTATGTGAAAAACCGAGCAAAGCTCGGTCAACCAAATATTAATATTTATTCCTGTACATTAATATCGTTAACATCACCCATTAGTTAGGGAAATGTTTTAACTTACAATGGTAACCCTACAGACAAAGCGTTGAAAAATAATGAAGCTACCTACTACGAGTTTCGGGAATCTATATAAAGAAAGTACAGACAAAAAATAACGTAGTTGCTTTATAGTGTATTAGTTGCAACGTGCAGCCCACTGCATTATAACAGGTTTTGGTGAATCCAGCGGGATCACCAAATTTTTCTGGGATAAAATGTAGCCTATGTGCTATTCCAGTTTATCATCTACCTGTGTGCCAAAATTTCATTCGTATCCGTTCGGTAGTTATTGCGTGATTGAGTATAAAACATCCATCCAAACTTTCGCATTTAAAATATTAATATAGAAATAGAGATATACGACTTATATAAAACAAATTAATCACAAACATATGCTACACTTTACAAATATATTAGAATAATATTTGCCATGATTATAAATAAAAAAATACTAGAATAAATTATTTACTAGAGGTAAATAGAGTTTACCATAATGTAAATGATAACTAACGTAAAAATTAAATATCAAAAGGGGAAAAATTATGTAATATGTAACTCGGTCACGGATTCATTTCCATAACTACTTGTAATCTTTATATTACTAGTTGTTACTCGCGACTTCGTGCGCGTGACTCAAAATTATTATTTCCTTTTTCTCAGTTGGGTAAAAAAGTAGCCTATGTCACTGCTGGATAATATAGCTGCCTATTTTCTTTGATTTTATTCGTTACAAACGTATAAAAATATAAATATTTTCTCTTTATAATATTCGTATAAAAGTCTAGATATTTAGTACTTAACAGAACTATTTGATTTTGCGGTACTTAATTGCAAAATTTTATACAATATCCAGAAACAATGGTTTGAACCCAACAAACTGTTTTTATTTCTTGCAATAGTTCCATGTGTTACTTTTGTAAAATTATTTTTTAAACTAACAATTAATTTTCAAATATGATATCAAGTTAAAATATCATTGTTTTTGAAAACGTTAGGTGGACAGAGATAGTCCCACCGTCTCATTTATTTAGTTACTGTAGTCTCAATAGCGATATCTTATTAAATCTACAAAATACTCACATTTCAATTCATTTCCTTCAGCATTGCAATTACCCTGGCCCAAGACACATTTGATGTACGGCTCCAAGAGGCGTTTATTGGCGAGGATTTCATCCAAATCAACATTGTCCCACTTGTCCGTGTAAAAGTCGGAGCCACCCAGGCTCAAACCCATCACAGCAAATAAACAAATGCCGATGAAAGTCTTCATGGTGAATATTCTGAATAAAAATACGTTATTAACATTATTAATCATACATGATAAATATTATAAAAAAAGTCGTTTCCAAAATTTACTTTAGTTAATTATTTTTACGAGGTCACAAACAGACACGTGTGACATAGTCACAAGCTCAGACAATTCTCACATTAATCTAAAATTGGTCCATTCTATCCAATGACTAACTTTTTTGTATCATAAGATAGCAAACAAACAGATGGCTATCCTGATGGAAAGATACAACCATCACCCATAAACACCAAGGATGTTAAGGGTTCGTTGCTATCTTTGTGGTGGGGTCCTAATACCACATTTTTTTACTATTATCAATAAAGAAGCGCTTGACCACAATCTCGCCTGATGGTAAGCTAAGATGGAACGCACTTCCCTATAAGGTACCTGTTCATTCTTCTCTTGAAGATCCCCAGATTGTACTCGTTGGGGAACACCGACTCAAGAAGCATGTACCAGTCCCTTGCGGTTCATATGAAGAATGTCGAGTTTACATGCATAAGTTTACGGGCTGTCTTACCCTCCAAACCAGAACACGACAGTGACAAGCACTAAAGCTATTGCGGCAGGAATAGGTAGTCGATGGTATTAAACCCAGGTGAGATAATACAAAATTAGTAGTCACGATAGCAGCGACACGTGTAGCCAAACTGCTTGGCAGAATGACAGATGATCTATTTTTCAAAAGGAGTCTGGATTAAAACGTGGTATATAATGTTAATCTAACCTAATATATTAGCTTTTGTTTTAGGAAAGATTTGATTATTTGTTAAATTATTTGTAATAGTTAAACTCAAAAATTAATTAACCGTTTTTTGGAATGAAGTTCCTTACGGCAGGCTTGGAGGGGATAGGGATTTTGCTGCGCGACCGAACTGAAAAAAATGTGATAGTAAAACCGTAAGAAAAATGCGTGGAATAAAAGCGTTAAATGAGACGTGCGCAGGCGCGACAATCGCGTACACAAGCGAGTTTAGCCGAAGGAAGTTCGTTCCTACCTGGTGTCCCGCGACACCACATCATTTTTTAATTTATGTTAGTTGGATAGGTAAACTGGCAGACGTGCCACCTGATGGTAAGTGGTCGACGTTGCTAATGAACATAAACTAATTTACCTGGAAGTGGTCCAGGTTCCTGCTCATCTCAAGTAACTAACTAACTAACGCATCTATGCGTTGTGTGTCCTGAGACATACGATGTTTAGTCTCGGTGCCAATAATTACTGGCTGTCTAGTCCTTTTCTCCGAAACACAGCAAAGCTGTTTCACGAGAGAAACAAGCAAGATGGTGATACCCATGCAACCGGGAGCGCGGCACAGCTCATCCCTCTCACTGGTATAAATTCTTTCCTCTATGTAAACCTATATTATTCCGAAGTAACAACCATGTTGTTACCACAGATTAAACAACAAACACTACAATTTTTATACCGATTAAATAATCTATATAATACGTGAAGGAAAAACCTTGGACCCCTTTTTAAGACAATTACGCGAACTGTGGAGTATGAAATTTAAAGTTAAAGTTTACATAACGGAGGACTGCAGAAAATTAATATTTTGAAATTAAATGCACTGGAAATAAATTAATAAAAATAAACATTAGACACACTAGATTCATGTGACATATATGATACCACATACATGTAGGTAAATTAACTATTTTGTTCACGGTTAAAGTCTATGGTCGAATTTCGGCCACAGGCGATTGCTAGCACCGATTAATAGGTCTCTCGGCCTAGTAGTCCGGCGTCAGCGTTGACCACATTAGGTCCTGGGTTCGATTCCCGGGTCGGGCAATTAAAAAAATTTGTTTTTCAGTTTTCTTATAAAAGCAATATTGCCCAGGATTGGAAAGTGCCCGGTAGGCGATACGCTTACCACCTATCACATTTGTTGGACTAAGTATCTTCGGCTAATCGTGGGTGCACTTGTTCACCTCTACCTAGGTACCCCTTCGAGGATACGGGTGTGAAGATACATTTTTTTGAAGATACCTATTAAATAAAAATAAGTATGTTTATGTTTTTAGATCACGCAAACAAAGTCGCGGGCATCAGCTAGTCTAAAAATCATTATGTTATATAACAATTATTCATTTGTAAAGTTTTCGAATTTAAGTAAGTATTATTTTACCAAACTTGAAATAGAAATAGTAAATAGAATCTCTGAAACGGCTGGACCGATTTTGACGGGGCTTTCATTGATAGCTGATGTAATAAGGAGTAACTGAGGTTTCTTTTATTTTAGAAACAAAGCCGTGGGCACAGCTAGTTACGTTATATTACTAGCTAATTTGACAGTTTGCTGTCTGCGCTACGAATATTCAGTTCTAACTGAAGTAAGTAATAAAAAAATGTTAACCGGTTAACCCTTCAAAATTAATTTTCCTGGACATTCTCAATAAGTTGAGGTATTATGATGAGCTCGAAGCAGTCTAAAAGCTTAGATGTAAAGGTTACGAGTAGATTCTTGAGTTCGCAGAATTCAAAATTTAAATATTGTTGAAAACGACATTATTTTAATTTTTGAATAGCTGTAACTTTTGAACACGATGACCGATTTTGATATCTCCAACAGCATTCAAAACAGTCTTTGAGTTCTGAAAAGTAGTTTCTTGAGTTTGTAATCGATCAGCTTAAAAATCTCAGTGACAACGAAGAACACTTTTTTCAAAAATGTTTTTCTATTATAACCCCTGAAACAATGCTTTTGATCAGATTTGAGGTATTCGGTGCATGGTTTTTAATGAGAGAAGTTGATTATATTTTGGAACCAAATGGTACGTAACTTTGGAACTTATTTTAAAATTCTGAGTTAAGGTTGTTGAAAACAACGTTATTTTAATATTTCAAAAGTTGTAAATTTTCTACACTTACTTCGATTTTGATCTTTTAAACGAGATTTGACGTAGATTTTGGGAATAAAGATATTGAAGATTCAAAATCTATTGGTTGAACAATCTCGAAGTTACGTCAAAAAATACTATATTCGAAATTCTTTGTCAACAATAACTTCCGAATAAATCAAACGATTCTATTACAATTAACACCATTCAAGGCACGTTTTAAGGGAAAAAATAATTATATTTTAGAATTAAATTTAAAACGCGTAAAGGTTTAATAGCTCTTAAATTTTACAACTAATGCGCAATTTTCTTAAGAACCTTCTACAAATTATTTGAAAACTTTATAACCAGATAAATAAAATCGATAAAGTTGATCTTAAGTTAGAATAAGAAATGGGGATTCATGTTATGTGTATCAAAAAGATAAAAATTATAATTTACAATTAGCTACGTCCTGTTAATTGTATAAATTTACTATAAAAATATTATTGTTTATGAAAATCAACTTAATAAAAATTCTAACACGCAGAAAAACATCGACCAACCATTCTTATTTCCTTGCATTTCAGGTATCTCTTAAAGGTTCTCAAATAATTTTATGTATGGATCATAAATTACCATAAAACTATGATAATGATAACACAATATACGTATTTTGTACGTGATAAGGTTTTCCCTACACCTTTATGTGCAAAAACAAAGAAAAAACCTGTCGTATAGATACAATATATACCTCAATCCTTGGGTTTAAAAACTAACAAAAAAAATGTATACAAAATTATATCATAGAATCTAAACAGATATTGTTATTATATATTAAAATAATAATCTACCTGATAGTAGGTATATATGCGTTGATTCAAAACTTACGACTGATGCTTGTTTCATGGTGATAGCGTTTTTATATGAGCTTAATATCTATAAAAACTTCCAATAATGAACTATACGCTAATACAATTCATTATAAAAATAGTATTTCAGTGAGTGACGTGTATCGATAGAAGTCGATAGGTCGTCAACAACAGAGTTTTAAGAATCGTTCATTCGTTTTTTTCCATTCCATTTAATGTTTATCAAAGTTGAAACTAATACATATTTTTTAATGTTTATTGGAATAGGCGTCTGTCTACTATCTCAAGAAAGAGTCGATGAAGAGAAAATGGTGCAGGCCGATTCAAAAGAATCTAATTCACTCCACTCTTAAAGGTTCCGGGACTATATTTGTCAGCAAAAATAAAACCAGGCAGCTGGTTCCAAACCTTGGCGTCTCAAACCAAGAAAAAGTTGTTAAACCTTTTGTTCCCAATAAAACTTATAGACCCACCTGCACTGTTGACTTTTGTCATTTTGGCGTAATCGACTACGTACACTTACACTCACGTACATAATATGCATAAAGTCCTCTCTAGATACTCTTATAAACTTTCACTTTCTAAATCGATCAAACAATATAAAGAAATACGAGCTATTTAATGGAAGTGTATATTTTTAATAAGATAAAGTGCCTTCGTTTTCCACTTTCGATGCCACATAAAAATTCCGAATTCACTTCGAAAAGGTACAAATAATTTAATTTGTAAATCTGTAAAGCATTTACACTTCAGGTGTAAAAAAAGAAAAACATTTAATAGGAAATTATAAACTTTATTTGTCTTAATGTGCTAGATTCTACTAGAAACGTAGATAATTTATATCTACAAGTACAAATGCCCGGTTGGCCATAGGCTTGCCACCTATCACATTATGGGACTAAGTATGTTCGCTAGTCGTGGGTACACTGGTTGTACCTTTGCCTACCTCGTCGGGGTACAGGCGTGAAGATACAGTACAAGTGTTTACAAGATCGTAAAGATATATTGAAATTTAAATTTACCAAGTGCCGCTCGCTAATAATAGTACTGCCGTCATTAGGATAAAGGATGTTTGTCAAGTTCGAAACCGAGAAAAAAATATTTTTTATTCTTGAAACAAAAAAAAATTCGCTGTGCGAACAAAAATAAATGAAATTGTAATTTTGTAATACAAAAGTTTAGCTACGGTCTATCGAAACCATGCACAAATTTTAATTAAGTAATTGAAATATAATAATAATATAATATAATATTCACGGGACAGATTACACTTACTGATCTAACCCCAAAGTAAGCAAATTATTTGCTTGTGTAATGGGTGTTAGTCAACGATACTAATACATAGAAATACATATATAAATACTGGAATATATTTAATAAACACCCAAACCCGGAAATACAAACATTTATGCTCATCGCGCAAATGCTTGTCCCCGTCGGGGATCGAACCCGAGCCCCATCGATTGCATAGTCAGGGCCTTAACAATCCCTATTTTAATCTGATGCGTTCGAGTAAATCCCAAAATCCACGCTTGTGCTCTCCTACATTAATAATCGTTAATGCGATACTGAACTTTAAATTTTATATGCCTTCAGATAATAATTTATAACAGCGCTTTATTTTCTATCTTTATATATTATAACTAACAGATATTCTTCTCCGCATTTTTATCCCCGAAAAAAAGGAACTAGACCCTGCAGAAAAAGCCAGTCCAGATATAAATTCGTCTTCAATAATAATTATAGACGAACCATAGAAAGCGTTTACTTAGTACCTGCATCGACTCAAAAACGGGTTTTAAAAACATGCATCTTAATAACAAATTTTAAGATGTTTACAACATGCTTTGTTAATAATATAAATTTAAATACAATAGACTGCAACAGCTAACTCTAACTTATTGTAACCTTGAATATGATCTTCAGTTAATTTGAATGGAAACAAACTTTCAAAGCCAAAATCGCAAAACATATGATAATTTTAATGAAAAAAAGTATATTTTTAGGTACGCAAGTAAGACATTATATTCCTTTGTTGTAAGAAAACGATAAATAGTTTATTTTTTATATATATTTTTTATATAAAAGCTACATACATATCTTCGCACCAGATTCCTCACGGATTAGACAGAAGGAACTGAATGCCATATGTCACGATCCTTGCAGATTTGTCTTACTTTGTCCGCCATCATTAATCTCTTCAAACAAATATGCCGGTTGCGAAAAGTATTGATACTATATAAAAGTTCCGCAATAAATATTTTGAACAGAGACAAAATTTCATACCCACCACCCTTTGGATTTTTCGGCTAAGGTACAAAGTTCATGCCTCTTAATGCACACATACGTCACGTTACACATAACATCACACTCATGGAACATTGGTGACTAACATTACATTTCTCTGTGTGCGCGCATTGTCAAATTCGCTACGTCATTTTCTTCCTCACACGCCAAATGAAGTATTACTTCAAAATAAACAAATTCATACATAGCATAGATTAAAGATCGTTGATTACAAAGTTGCTAGCATTTTAGTTTATTATAAAATATATTTCAGAGCATGTGCGCAGGAATTAAATTATTTGAATCTAACAGCCCTGCACCTCAACCACAGCACTCATTGCATTGAATACCATTGATATTTACATATACGATCCCGCATTCAAATTTCGTTCAGGTTTGATTATTCGTTCATTATTTGTCGTAATAAGGATTAGGATTCTCCAGTGCTAGCAACCGCGCTTAACGACAAGTACTAGCCGGCCAAGTGTGTGGCGCACGTGTATTATGCACCTGTTATATTGAGATAATGACATCACAATAGCAATAGACAAAATATATAATGAAGAATGGTATAAATAGGCGGGGATGACATGTTTTCGATTCATTGTAATTCTATCGCTTGTTGAGGGTGTTACTCTGCTCAAAAATTATACTGTGCGTGTAAAAGTGACTCAAGTGTTTTATTCAGCGAAACTGCTTTTCGGTTATACTAGCAAAAGCGGTTTCTATGAAGGATAAGCGCTCACTTGTTAAGTGTACTTTTATCTTTAATAACCCCAACTAATAATATTTTAAATGGAGGAGAACCCAAAAGTATAAGATAGTTTGCGTAAATCAAACAGTTTAACAATAGACTATGCATATTTTTAGTGTCTAGATTTATCATATATTTTGTTGTTTAAATTTTAAGGACCCGATACGATAACTGTTGGTTACTTATTTTAGATACCTACTCGTACCTAGTCGTTTTACGATGATTCGTATTGTAATAGTTTCTGTTACTTAATTTGGTAATACTAGTTTCTTTAAATATTTTATAGTTCCTTATAATTTTTTTGTATCATGAGATATCATACAAGCAGATGGCTTTCCCGATGGAAAGAGAAACTATCGCCAATAGAGACCAAAGATATTAATGGTATGTTGCTATCCGTGCAATATGGCAATGCCACATGCGTAAGTCTACCGGCTACCTTATCGTCCAAACCGGAATACGACATTGACGATATAGCGACAGGAATAGATGAAGCCGTGGTACCAAATACCGGGATGAGTCGTTACGGAACGGCAGTTTGTCTATTCATCAAAGGAGCCCAGGAACAACACGGGGAAAATTTTACTATGGTAATGACACGTATAGTATTCGGTTGCCTTTTACGACTGTCTGGAGAACGACATTGGTCTATTGTTTAAAGGAGCCCGGAGTAACACGGGCGAAACAGTTTCTTTTTAATGTTTGTAATAAAATGTTAATAACCTTTTTTGGACCTAACTAATTCTTATCTATAATTTGACTAAGGTTCCTCCTATAATTTTAATTGAAAAAAAACTGAATGAAACTGAATGAAGATTATACCAAAATAGAAAACTGGAGTTAGTCAAAGGCATAGAGTTTATTTTAGTTAAACAGCATAAACTGATAAAATACATATTTATATTTTATATTAAACTAGAGACCTGCCCGCGGTTTAACCCGCGTAGTTTTTGTTCCCGTATGAATATCGGAAAGGTTTATATACTAAAACCGTCCTCAAAAGTCACTCTATCTATTAAAAAAACCGCATCAAAATCCGTTGCGTAGTTTCAAAGATTTAAGCATACAAAGAAAGCGACTTTGTTTTATACTATCTAGTGATACGAAACTGATTACACTTTTTTGTATATCATCACAGTCCACTTCTCAATTTCACAAGCACGAATGTTTCTAGAACATATTTGTTTTTTATAATGTTTATTTCTAAGTCAATTATGGACTTAATTATTACCTTAATCAAACACTTGACTTTACTTTAGACCAAAGGTAATATTAATTTAAAACAGGTTTAATAATGAATAATTCCAAACATTGCATAGAATATACGAGATACTTTAATAATAAGTAAAGAATAACACATCATTTTATTTTGACATAACAATTTTGAAGTTGATGGCCGCATATAGTAATTTTATGTAAAATACTGACAACATTTAATCTATATTATTTATTAATTATTAATTTATATATAAATTAATAATTAATGAAGGAAATTAGCGTATTTGTGGTGATAAATGAAATATTAAAATGAAGTGCGACTTACTAACTTTTATTACAGCCATAGACATAAAACAGATAACATTATAGAAACTTTTACAAGAGAGGAGCCAGCACCACCTATACGATATATAAGAACTAATAATGGGTGTGTTCCAATATAATTTAACACCCGCCCTTGGAACATAACCCCATTTTTGTTACACAGTATGAATTTTTATCAGCAGTAATGCCCTTAGTTAAGTTATCAGCCATCATTTCTTCACCCTTAATATACACAAACTTAATTTTTGGATTGTTAACGTGATTTTTCAGAAAATGATAGCGAATGTCTATATGTTTAGATCTAGGTAAATAGCAATCATTTATAGTCAGTTTTATTGCACTTTGGTTGTCACTGAAGATGACGAGTGGGTTTTTTACCTGTATACCAAGCTAGCTATGCAGCTGCTGCATCCACAGTGCTTCTTGCGCCGCTGAAGACATTGCCATGTACTCTGCCTCGGCTGTCGATAAAGCAACAGTCTGCTGCTTTTGTGAGCGCCACGAAATAGCGCCATTTTGCAACATGAATAGATAGCCAGTATATGATTTTCTATCGTGCACATCACTAGCCCAGTCGGCATCACAATATCCTGTTATTTCTTTATTACCATTTTTGGTATAAACCAACTTTAAATCTTTTGTACCTTGTAAATATCTAAATATTCTCTTCACTGCAGACCAGTGTTCAGCGCTTGGATTTTTACTAAATCTGCTTAGTGTATTCACAGCAAAGGATATATCAGGACGAGTGCCTTGAGCCACATAGAGTAAGGACCCAATTGCTTGTTGATAAGGGCATTCAATAATTTCCTTTTTGTCATTTTTATAAAATTTAACACCAACATCAAATGGCGTTTTTACAAATTTACAGTCTGACATTCTGAATCGTGTTAAAATTTCTTTTATGTATTTTTCTTGATCGATCATTACCTTCTCTCTATCTCTGGTATTGTGTAAGCCTACACATTGGCTTACTGGGCCAATATCTTTCATTTCAATGTATTGATTTAATTTCTCTTTTAATAGATTTTTGTTTGACTGCTGATCAGTAAATAACATTAAATCATCAACCCAGACAGCTATAAATGTATTTTTCTCTGCATCAAAATAGACACAAGGATCTGTTTTTGACTGTTGCATACCTAACTTATTTAAACATTTTTTAGTTTTATATTCCACAATCTGCTGACCTGCTAGAGGCCATATATTGATTTATGTAGCTTACATACCTGAGATCCTTGTTTTTATTGTTCTGGCTGCTGCATGTAGATTTCTTTATCAATCTCACCTTGGAGGAAGGCTGACACCGTATCCATTTGATCTATTTGTAGTTTATACTTGGCTGCTAAAGCCAGTAAATAACGAATAGTTGTATACCTGACCACTGGTGAGTATATCTCTTCATAATCCGTGCCCCATTTTTGAGCATAGTCTTTAATTACAAGCCTTGCCTTATAACGGACAATATTTCCACTCTGGTTAGTTTTCTTTTTTGTATACCCACTTGCAGGGTAAAGTCTTTTTGCCTGCAGGAAGATCTGTCAAGCTCCATGTTTTGTTCTTCATCAGGAAACTATATTCTTCATGCATGGCTTTTCATCTTTAGTGTCTATAGGCAAGGGTTGACACTTTCCACCTGCTTGTTTGCTATCTGATGATATAAAAAAAATTAAGGAAACACGGAACTCAGCGTTTATTCCCTTGAGCTGGTCTAGGCCCTCTTTGAAAAAATCAAACGATTAGCTTATACCTGTCACTACCACTATTACTTCAAGGTGGTAGAGTTCCATATAGTTCCTGGTGTCATCGCCATACTTATTCCTGTCGCAATAGCGTTAATTCTAGTTATTGCGTTCCGGTTTAAAGAGTATGGTAGTCGGTAAACTTATGGATGTGGCAATACCTTTCCATATGGATAACAATGCATCATTAAAATCTACGGTGTCTATAGGCAAAAGTTTCTCTTATCATCGGGAGAGCCATGTGCTTATTTGCTGTCTTATGATAAAAAACTCTATCGCTCGGTAGGTATCGAAAGTGTGAAAAAATTTATGCGACATGTTACATTCATATTTCAACTAGGCAATTCATAAATGGTGAACAATTAGCCAAAATTGTTACAATTATCGAGGCATAGGAATAGGTGTAGGAATTTGGTGCCACTACCTTACCTTTTAACTTCCCAAGAATATCGACGATCGTTGCGTGTACCGGTTATAAGTGTAAGACAATCGGTAACCTTAATCTATGGGTATTATATCCTTACCAACTGTATTTTTTACTTGCTCTACTAACTTATTTGATAGTTATAGGTGATAGTATGTAAATACTATAATATATATGTATGATACCTTGTCCTTTATATAGAATAAGACAAGGTATCATACGCTATCATACGCCTTTAAATATATCTTATATTTATAGGTGTAAAGAGAAATAAAAGTAGTCGTTAAAGAGAAATAAGAGCGTTATTTATTTCATAAATAATTTCTGTCTTTCCAGTAAATCTAGGCCTTAACAGTACGAAGTTCTTCTTCATATTTGTGAGAGTATTTCCTGTCAGGATCATACTTGTCGCACATTTCTTCCCAGGACTCGGGCTCCTCGTTGATAAGATGTTTGATAACCCGCTTTACACCATTCTTTTGAGCTTCGGTACATTTAGCGCATTCAGTTTCCAGAGCTTCTTTGATGTGCGCTAGAGGAGGTAAAAATAAGAATTATTATTGTGTTTCCATTAAGACACAATATCGACATAAGTTGCTGGCCAATCAATACTATAATGATTTAGAAAAATCAGTGCCTGATCCAGAATTTTTGTTTGGAGGATAGATTCAGCGAATTATAGTTTTGCTTGATTAAACTGAGGGTAGACTTTATCAAAGTTATCATTAAATCTTTCAAGGCCTGCCCTACTGCCCACTCTTTCCTCCTTGGCTCTACTATTGACCAATATATTAATATATGTGAAATAGCCTGTATGTATAAATAATTAAGTTGATGTGAAGGATAACACCAAAATATTCATGACAGACGTTTATTAGGTTTCCGTATCCAAAAGGTACAAATGGAACCCTTTATTTTACCCGTGTTGGTTCCGTTGGTTCTGCCAGGCAGGTAGTAAAAGGCGACCGACTGGCTATGCGAGTCACTAGCATCGTGGCTACTAGGTGGTAGAGTTCTGCATTGTCTCGCCCGGGTCTGGTACCACCGCCTTAACTATTCCTGCCGCAATAGCGACAGTACTTATCACTGTCGTGTTCCGGTTTGAAGGGTAAGGTAGCCGGTAAATTTATGCATGTGGCATTAGACCTCGCCACAAGATAGCAACGCACCATTAACATCTTTGGTGTCTATAGGCGATGGTTGACTCTTTCCATTAGAAGACCCATCTGTTTATCTTATGATATAAAAAAAAACTAGGACTCCGCCGTCCGTCCCTCTGTCTGTCATCACTCACTAGGCATATGGACCATGATAGCTAGGACAGTTGAAATTTTCACAGATGATGTATTTTGTGATGTGACCGCCCCGTTGGTCGAGTGGTTAGCGATCCTGACTACGCAATCAATGGAGTACGGGTTCGATTACCGGCAGGGACAGGCATTTGTGTGATGAGCACAGATGTTTGTATTTCTGGGTTTGGGTGTTTATTAATATACTAGAGTATTTATATATGTATCTATGTGTATTAGTATCGTTGACTGGCACCCATACTACAAGCATATAATTTGCTTACTTTGGGGTCAGATCAATTCGTGTAATTTGTACAGTGATATTTATTATTTATTTATTTTTGTTGCCGCTATAACAATAAATAATAAAATCAGAAAAAAAAACAAATATTTAAGGGGGCTCCCATATAACAATCATGGATTTTTGCCGTTTTTTATGAATGAAACCCCTCATCCAGGAGTCCGACTCGAACTTGGCCGATTTTTATATTCTTAGCTTACATCGCAATGCATAATGCTTATGAAATCAAAAGTTTCCTCAATGGCTTCTTATGAAATGAAGATACCTATAACGCGAATATTTTAACTAACGACCACGTACCTACCAAAGAAATAAAAGTAAAAAATTGATTGAATATAATGTAGTCGTTTTTTGTGTGATGTGCGCAAATCGGCAGACGTCTATCATTTAAATTAATAACCTACAGCTCGATTTCAAGGTAATATGAGTTAAGATGGGCTTTCGAGCGAAGTGTCAGTAGCGTCAGTAAAAGCCGAGCCACACTGCTAAAAACAAACCCTCCACGTGGGTCTCCACCGGGGGTTTTCCATGTATTAATGTATTTCCATGTATTAATATCGTTGACTAAGACCCATATCACAAGAAAATAATTTGCTTACTTTGGCGTTAGATAACAAAACAAAATATCTTCACGCCCGTATCACCGAAAGGGTAGGCAGAGGTACATCAAGTGCACTCACGACTAGCCGAAGATACTTAATCTCACAATGTGATAGGTGGAAAGCCTATCGCCAACGGGGCACTTTCCAATCCTGGGCAACGTTGTTTTTATCAGAAAACAAAAAAAAACACATTGGAATTTCCCGATCCAGGCATCAAACCTGGGACCTCATGTGGTAAACTCCGACACCGGACCACTATACCACAGAGGCGACGAGAGGTTAGATCAACTCATGTAAAATTGTCCAGAAATATTTATTACTAGCTGCAGCTGAATCAAAAAAGTTTTTGGCGAATCACGCGGGATCACCCAATTTTTCCAAGATAAAAAGTAATCCAGATCATCGTCTACCTGTGTGCTAAATTTTATTCAAATCCGTCCAGTAGTTTTGTGTAATTGGGTCCAAATCGTCCAAACTTTCGCATTTGTAATATATACATATAATAAAATCGTAAGAAAGTCATGTATGTCCGGGGTAAACTCAAAAAGTACTGCATGAATTTACTTTAAATTTTGCATAAATATTACTAACAGGTCGGGTCAACATATAGGCTACATATTATTACGCTAGCACCTACGGGAGAGACTAAGTCGCAGGCAACAGCTAGTATTAATATAGATTATTATATTCTTTTTAATTTTTTAGCAAGGAGCTATGTTGCAATACGTGCTTCCAAACAAAGAATCGAAAACACACTGAGATGGGAGCCTTGTTGTAATGTCGTGTGGACGTAAGCACCAACCGTGAACTCCACAAGTCTCTCACCAAGGTCACCGGGGTTGGAAGCTTGTTTCCAACAGTGTGGCTCGCATGGCGCGACAGGCGCAACGGCACTTTTAAAGTTCCGGCTTTCAGAGGTTTTCAGAGGCTTTTTTGTTCAAAGTCAATAATAAAAAAAATTAAAAAAATGTTTTTATCCGACACAAAAAACAAAACGCATGGATACCATTTCAATTACGCAAAATTAGACTTCTAATATTATAAGTACCTTCAACCAAATTAAGTCATCGTGAAAAATTTACTAAGAGCGACCGATTAGGTACATAATAGTTACCTACTTCGTAATTATAGGTAAATGTAAAATGACACTCTGTCAGCTCTACAGAGTTCATACACAAGACCGGTGCATGAAATTCATGAATTTAGTGGGATATTTTTAAACGAATATTTTTATATTATCTTGTAATAATTTTACAATAATAATTAAAACGCACTTTCAATTCAATATTTAGTTCTTAATTTTAATATTTGGCCGGACGTTTTAAGTATCTCCTTTATACGTTAAGCGAAAACTATGCACCCCTTATAACGATAACTAAACGGATGGAGGAGTACACGATTTGATGCTGTTACATAATGAAGAATGCAGGAATCTAATATTTTTTATAAAGTATGAATTAAATTAATAAAAATAAGTAATAAACTCCGTGTTGGTCCGGGATCCTTTGTAGAATAGAACAACTGCCGTTCTGCCAGGCAGGTTGCAAAAGGCGACTGATTAGTTATATGTATCACTACCATCATGACTACTAGATGGTAGAGTTCCACCGCCCACAACAACATCAACGCTTGTCATTGTCGTGTTCTGGCTGGAGAGTTAGATAGCCGGTAGACTTATATATGTGGCATTACCATCCCGCCACTCAGATAGCATCGCACTGTTATCATCTTTGGTATCTATAGGCAATAGTTGTATATTTCTATTCGGCGAACCATCTACTCGTTTGCTATTTATAATATATAAAAAACACACAGACACACTACCATGCATTTGGTACACATGTATACTATTTTGTTTATGACTGAAGTTCTTTGTCCACAAAATAATACCCTGCTATTGTCAAACTATGAGTTATATTTTAAAAGAAAAGATCCTCTTTATGTCTCACTACCTTTAATTGAGTGGACAGCATATATTTCAAACGACACTGGATAAGGCATTTGTATTTCTGGGCCTATGTGCTTGTTTAAAATGTATGTATTCTAGTACTTATATTAGTATTGACTGACTCATATCACAAGCAACGAATTTACTCACTTTAGGATTATTTATATCAATTAAACGTTTATAAATGATATTTTAATCATTATTTATTTGTATGCTTATGAAAACTAGAATTGCTAGTAAAACTCAAAACCTGTCATAGACAAGTCATCAATCACTGTTCTTGAAACTCTTTGAACTTTTTGCATTTTTATCATCTTAAAATTAATTCCAGAATGTTGATAATGCCTCTTCTAACTTTTTTGTCGTTTCAATCAACATCAATGACATTTAGATCCGTTTAGACCATGGAGTATTAGGTAAAAATGGAGCTAGCACTCATAAATCACTTGAAACAAATACCTACGATACAACTCATTCTATGAGGCCTCGCCATCTCTTACTATACAGCTATGTTAGAAAGAGAGGGTAAAACTTCGGAACGTGACAGCAGTATTAAAAGTTGTTTTTCGTGTAGGAATTAGAAGTGTTGCTTACAGAAATAGTACAGCTTTATGGTTTAGACTAAATTATTTGAATATATTTTAAATGAAGTTAACCATAGTAAGAGTCATTTAAAAAGTATTTAAACAGTTTTGCACCGAACCACGTACAAATCTTAGTGACTTACGAAGCAATAATTTTTAAAACCTACAATTTTATTGCCCTTAATTTAAACACAGAATATTTGAAAAAATTCATGCGTTATATTATTATTTTAAATATTCCTCAAAAGTCACATTTTATATTTAACGAGCTCAATGCTATAGTGGTTGGCCTTTTCAGCTCAGATCTTTTTGTTCCGTGTTTTCTAGAAATTACGTTGAATTTTTTTTCTAGGAAAAATCTCAATTGTAACTCGGGTTCATAAACTATGTGGTATTAAAAGCTGCAAACACCACGACTTTAAAGAACAATAATCAATTCGATTGATTAGCCTTAATAGCACTACAAAATAAACAAGCAAATGGCTTCTAATCGTACGATATATTCGATATATTTAAAGCATATTTATAATAATCCAAAAATTTTACTGACTGGGGATAATATATCCCCAGACGGCGTGGTTACAGGAATGACTGAGGCGGTATTAGTTTTGAGGCAAATCACCGAGCTCTACCATAAGTTTTAAAAATTATATTGCTTTAAATCTACAAAATACTTACATTTCAATTCCTTTCCTTGAGCATTGCAATTACCCTGGTCTAAGATACATTTGATGTACGGTTCCAGGAGTCGTTTGTTGGCGAGGATTTCATCTAAATCAACATTGTCCCACTTGTCAGTGTATAAATCGGAGTCAGCCAGGCTCAAAGCCATTAGAGCAAATAAACAGATGACGATAAAAGTCTTCATGGTGAACGTTCTAAATAAAAATATATTGTTATTAATTATTCACACATGCATACAACACAAACAACCAAAGCTTTGCCCAATACTAACATCTAGCTAATTACTAACTTCCAACTACCTTAACTACCTACCAATACATGAAAAGCATACAAACTTACAGAGGCTTACGGCCAGTTTCTGAAACTTTATGTTTCAGAAACTGGCCTGAAGTGGCTTTACTGGCCTGGGTAAAGAAGAATTTTTAAAAGCAATTAATCTGTGTTTAACATCATTTTTACAAGCATATGATCACTGTTAAACACAAATTAAATGCTTGTTGAAATTAATTTGCGTTTCGGAAACCGGCCGCTGGTAGGTTTACACACTTGTGTGTACTTTGTCCATTTGATTTATCTTTTACGGGGTTTGTTTGGCTTTTTGTATATAATTTATGTACGTAATATGCGGAAATCGGTCTTTAGCCCTTTAAAATCTCAATATCTTTTATCAGATTCACGGCCGGTTTCCGAAAGTATATTAATTTTAACAAGCAATTAATCTGTGTTTAACAAATCAGTTACTTGCAAAAAATATGTTAAGCACATATTATTACTTGTTAAAATTTATATAATAAGCGTTTCGGGAACCGGTCGTAAGACTAAATACAGGTTTTATATTATACATAACTAATAAAAAATAATTTCCAAAATTTATTTTAAATTTGAAATACATTTTTTTTAAGTTAGAATTATGGCCATATATTTTTTAAGTTGGTACATAATGAAAACATTACTAAGACACTAATTATTCAAAAGTTTGATTCTTATTACAATAATAATCTTTACACCATAAAAACAAGCAGATGGTTCTTTTGATAGAAACAAATTGCATAGACACGAAAAGATGTTGTGTGTTAATGTAAATGTGCAATATATTGTATAATATATTATATATTGTACAATATCTATTACATATAATAAAATCGTAGGAAAACAAAACTGTACATTGAATATTTTTTTTAAAGAATACTTGGGCCGTGATCTACAATCGATATCGAAGCCAAAAATATAGTTTTTAGAATTTTTGTCTGTTTGTCTGTATGTATGTCCGGGGTAAACTCAAAATTATTGTTTTAAATTTTACACTTGTACTGTTTCACAATTCACTAATTATATATAATATATACTTTTTTATTTAAATAGCCAACCGGTTTCGCATTTCACTGCATCATCAGGGCAGTGAAATGCGAAACCGGTTGGCTATTTAAATAAAAAAGTATATATTATATATAATTAGTGAATTGTGAAACAGTACAAGTGTAAAATTTAAAACAATAATTATGACGGAGTTTCACCAAGTGCCGACGATGGAAAGTGTAAACTCAAAAAGTACTGCATGGATTTACTTCAAATTTTGCACGAATATTACTAATAGGTCGGGTCAACAAACAACATATAGACTACATATTATCACGCTATCACCTACGGGGGAGGTGCTGTGCGGAGTAAACGAAGTCCGCGCGGACGAAGTCATGGGCATCAGCTAGTGTTAGTATAGTATATTAATCCTATCGGTGTTTTTATTAACAAAATTATTAATCATGTTCTAACTTCTACTAAAATAGGGACATAAAACACTATTTTGGAGCGAATACTCAGACGAGGACAATTAAACAGAATGCGTGCGAGAAGAAAAGGAGAGTCCATATAATTATTAATTATCTATATACTATATCTATATACATCTATACATATAATAAAATCGTAGGAAAGTCAAAACTGTACATTGAATATTTTTCAACATATAGGCTAGGTCGGGTCAACATATAGGCTACATATTATTACGCTATCACCTACGGGACTACGGGGGAGGAGAATTTTTGTCTGTTTGTATGTATGTCCGGGGTAAATTCAAAAAATACTGCAAGAATTTACTTCAAGTTTTGCATGAATATTACTAACAGGTCGGGTCAACATATAGGCTACATATTATCACGCTATCACCTACGGGGGAGGTGCAGTGCGGAGTAAACGAAGTCCGCGCGAACGAAGTCACTGGCAACATTTAGTTAATATGCAATAACGTTGACATGCGTTATTGTCCGTGTGGTGGGTTGGGCGGATATATCAAAGTGCGGGTACCTAATTTATATTCTGTAGACTGAAAATCGAAACCATAGATATATGATGGTTTCGATTTTCGGTCTGAATACTCTGATTCTGAGATAATAGCCATTGGAAATTTCTGTGCAAATTTTACAATTTTTTTGACGATTTTTTTAACTTAATTTTGTAAGTAAAATTTGATTTATTGTAATACTCTACAGCACTTTTTCTAAAAAATAGTAAAATTAAAGGAAAAACACAAAATAAGCAATGTATTATGCGACACATGCCGCACAAAATAAACGGTTGGTTCAAGAGTTCCGTGGGCGCAGTGAGTCGGAGCAACGTACGCTTCACATGCGTGGCGTGGAAATAAGGAAAAATCATAAAACGCATTTTTTGCGTTTCCCAAAAAAGTAATTAGCATTATGACAATATCTATAAACTATATATATAAAAATCAATTGCTGTTCGTTAGTCTCGCTAAAACTCGAGAACGGCTGAACCGATTTATCTAATTTTGGTTTTGAATTAATTGTTGAAGTCCAGGGAAGGTTTAAAAGGTGAGAAAATATAGAAAAAGAAGTAGTAGTAAAGAGTAGTTAAAAAGGCAGAAGAACGTTTGCCGGGTCAGCTAGTAAGATATACATATCAACGGGTCCTTAGTAAAAAAAAGGTGAAATTAATTAAATTTGCTATTATCCGCGAACTGTTCTATGTATCCTCCGTGATGGCACCGAAAAGAGAGACGTCGGTTTAATAAATGGATAAGACACACCGATGGTTTCGATCAAACGAAGACCCCAGCGGCACACTTATCCGCCCACATCCACCATACTTTTACAACCACGACCACGCCGGCACCAATCACAAAAGCACACAATTCATGTACGTACTCAAAGCACGTTTCACTTCAAAACCGAAGCATCTTCGGGAGAAACGAACACTTTCTCACTCTACGCGAGTGTAAGTCTTACACTCGCGTAGAGTGAGGTAGTGTTCGTTTAATTCGTTATTAATCGTATTAAACCGACGTCTCTCTTTTCGGTACCATCACGGAGGATACATAGAACAGTTCGCGGATAATAGCAAATTTAATTAATTTCACCTTTTTAATAATTGATTTCCGCAAAGTAACGCCTGAATCAATAAAATATCTTAAAACGGGTCCTTAGTAAGTTGTCGTAACGTAAAAAAAGCGATTTTTGTTTTATTTATGAAAATGACTCCACTTTTATAGATATTTTAATAACATTAAGAATAAAAACGAAATTTCTATTAGAAGTTGGATTTTCTAACAAAAATTTCATTTTTATTCTTTTTCTTCGTGTTATTAAAATATCTATAAAAGTGAAGTCATTTTCATAAATAAAACAAAAATCACATTTTTAAAGTTACCACAAATTACGTAGGAGCCGTCAATATATCTGATAACCAAATATGTATAAAATTAAAAAGGCAGTAATATTAATAACACCTGGAAGAAGAAAATTTCATTTTTATTCTTTTTCTTCGTGTTATTAAAATATATATAAAAGTGAAGTCATTTTCATAAATAAAACAAAAATTACATTTTTAAAATTACCACAAATTACGTAGGAGCCGTCAATATATCTGATAACCAAATATATATAAAATTAAAAAAGCAGTAATAATAATAATAATACCTGGAAGATGAGCAAACGCTAATTCGAAGCTGGCGACTGATGTTTGTTTGCATATTGTTTGTCTTTTTATATGACTCAAAAATCTGCAAAAACTCAAGATAATGGGCGACTGTATCTTACTTATCTAAAGCAAAATTAAACTGGCATTCCCGAAGTGAGGTACGTATGTCGATACGTTTGTTGTAAACAACGTAATTTTTAAGAATAGACATTTGCCCCAGGAACATTTTTATTTTTGATTAATAACAAGCTGAATTTTTGTGAATAGCTTCGTTTGGACAAGACGCCCGTCTTTACTATCTTCGAAAAATCTCGAATCAGATAACTAATAAAGTGAGAAGGCTTCAAACATTTTAATTTAGTGAATGAAAAATATTGATTAAGGACAACAATTATTTTTTACTTTAATCGGTTGATTATTTTATGAAAAACACGAAGAACTTTTGTTCTACACATTCGATTCGGTTTTTTTGACGAGACCTCCGCTCTATGAATTCGGAAATAAGTATGGAATTTTAATTTTCTCTCAACAACTTGTTAATTATTGCAACAATTCAAGGGTAACTTTGTCCTACGCGTAAGGTAGAAACTTTTCTTAGCCCGAAACTCTTAAGTTTTCTTTTTTACCTATATTTATTAGTTAGATTTGAGATTTTTCGAAAATAGAAAAAATGGGTATCTCATCATAACGAAGTTGTTTACATAGAATCAACTTTTTATTAATAAAAAAAATGGAACTGTCAAAAAAAAGTACCTGTCTAGAATTGCTTACTTGTTTTTTTTATTCCATTTTATCACTATTATATTATAAGGGGCAAACGAACTAGACACTCACCTGATAATTACCATCGCCCAACAGCAATGAGTGGTCATCACCGCTCATAAATAGCTGCAACATCAGGGAATTCGCAGGTGCGTTGTCAGCCTTTAAGGAATGTTTAAGCTATTTACTCCAAAATCATATCTATTAAAAAACACATACGTTGGCAATTGATACCACGGATTAGTCATACGAGACAAAAATGCCTTAATAATCAAATTGGATTTCCAGATATCACAAAATTCAAAGTGTACGTTAAGTAAGTGTAAGTTACTTTGGGGTTAGATCAGTAAGTGTAATTTGTCCCGTGAATATTATTATTATAATATTATATATTAATGGACTTTAAGTAAATTACAAAAAACAGAAGTTACTTTTAGGAAGATCCCATACATATTATAAATGTGAAAGTTTGTATGTGTATTAAAATGTTTGGAACCCAATTACGCAAAAACGGCTTAAACGTTTTGGATTATATTTGGCACACAAGTAGATGATGACCTGGAATAATACATTGGATACTTTTTATCCTGCAAAATTAATTTGTTCCCGTAGGATTTACCATACACTTTTACAATGCAGTGGGCTGCAGGATACAGCTAGTTAACATACATTATCACAATTTACTTTTATTTTTTTTACTTTTATTTATGAGAAAGGGCATGCTCCGTTGGTTCGGACATCTAGAAAGAATGGTAGATGAAAGGTTAACAAAACAGATATACAACGCGAATGTGGAAGGATGTAGGTACCGGGGAAGACCAAGACTGACATACCACGATCAGATTGATCGAGTACTGTCCGAAGATGGTGTCAAGAGTCTTCGCAACCGGTGTGTGTGTATGAAGAGAGTGATGAATGTGGAAGAAGCGAGACAAGCCTGCAAGGATCGTGATGTATGGCACTCGGTTCTCTCTGCCTACCCCGTAAGGGATCTGGCGTGAAGATATGTATGTATGTATGTACTTTTATTTTTCCAGTGTCATCAAATGGAGGGTATAGCATAACTAATGGTAAAAAACTCACGGAATATTTCAAATTACGTTATCTTTACTTTTTTTTAATGTGTCATTGAGACAACAATTGTTAAAAATGATTTTAAAATACTCAATGTTATTGTGTGTTTGCAAGTAAATGAGAAATAGATTAACATCTTTTTGTATTTAGTCGAGCCGCTCAAGCAATACTCAACGTTATTTAACATGATTGCATGACTCATACAAGTTCATGTAAATGCCGTGGCTATATAGTGTAAATAAAAAAAAATCAAAATTGTTTTTTTCCGTTTGCTAGTACGAATATGTTAACTGTACATAATGAAATTTAAAAGCAGTAAAAATACTGAAGAAGGGTATTCAGTACTTGGTTTTAATATCAAATAATATGAAAAAAATCCATACTAATATTATAAATGCGAAAGTAGTACCTATATTTATTGCCTCTGTGGTCTAGTGGTCCAGCGTTGTCGTTGACCACACGAGGTCCCGGGTTCGATTCCCGGGTCGGGCACATAAAAAAAAGTGTTTTTTCAGTTTTCTGAGAAACACAAAGCTGCCCGGGATTGGAAAGTGCCCGGTTGGCGATAGGCTTGCCACCTATCACATTTGTGGGATCAAGTATCTTCGGCTAATCGTGGGTGCACTTGTTGTACCTCTGTCTACCCCTTCGGGGATATGGGCGTGAAGATACTTTTTAGTACCTATATTACGTCGACTAAATGACAGTAACACATTGGTTAGTAAATGTGTTTATTGAACTGTAATTTATCTGGGTTTACAATTAATCTTATATAGTAGAGATTCACATGTACGCTGCGTGATGAAATCTGATAATGATTGTAACGATAAAATACCGATGGTATCTGTGCGCGATAAGTGTGAGCGTGGTTTATCGCGCCCTCGTTAACATTAACATAGTACATAAAATTTTAACCTTATCTATATTCTATATTAATTAATCTATATTATATATTATATATCATATATTATCTATAGTAATATTATATATATTAATATTATAAATACGAAAGTTTGGATGTTTGGATGGACGGATGGATGGATGTTTTTTACTCAATCACGCAAAAACTACTAAACGGATTTGAATGACATTTGGTACACAGGTAAATGATGACCTGGAATAGCACATAGGATACTTTTTATCCCAGAAAAGTAAGTGATCTCGCGGGATTCACGAAAAACTGTTATAATGCAGCGGGCTGCACGCTGCAGCTAGTATTATTACAAATACGAAAGTTTGGATGTTTGGGTGTTTGGATGGATGGATGTTTGTTACACAATCATACAAAAACTACTTAACAGATTTAAATGAAATTTGGCCAGGGGTAGTTGATGACCTGGAATAGCATATAAGCTACTGTTTGTCTCGGAAAAATCAGTTGATCCCGCGGGATTCGTCAAAAACTCTCACAATGCAGCGGACAGCATGCTGCACGTAGTTAACCAATAAAAATGTTTAGTATGGACAATGGTGTCAAAGTTCAGTATTTCCATAACCGCGATGCGGAACGGCGTACGCATATTGCTTGCGCGGCGTCCAAACTTTTTGAATACTACTACACTAACTTTGTTGAGGTAGTTAAGCAATATTCTTTTTTTATTACCTGCCAACCTATATAATATGTCATTATTTTTTGCATAAATATTACCTATATGACAAAAAAATATTACATATATGACAAGACGTGGAGTTGTCCAGTTTAAAATATTCGCTAAATTGTAACGAAATTGAAGGGAAATACAAACATTTTCCTTTGAATTGAAGGGAATAGAAACAAAGGGTGACCAACATAACTCTGTTCATGCACTTCTGCTATTTGTCTGTCTAACTTAAATTTTTGGACTGTGATCTCTTTTAAACGGAAATATCGTATTCGAAATTTATTATGATAGCTTCCATAAGGCTACTGTAACTCAATAACAATAAAAATATAAAAAAATAAATTTCAAAAGGGTCCCAGGGGAAGGGTTTATGAGGTAGGTATTTAAAATTCTCACAAAAAGCCTCCATCACAATAAATATTGCAAAAATCAAAAAAATTCATATTTGTTTCAACCATGAAGTATTAGGTATAGGCGGAGCACTATTATTAATATATTAATCAATTGAAACAAATATTTGCGTTACATCTCTGTCTATGAGGTCTCCCCATACAGCTGTGTTAGAAAGAGAGGGTTAGACTTCAGAAGATGACAGCAGTATTTGAAATTTGGTTTCAAATGGGTACTGGAAGTGTTGCCTCCAGATATAATACAGATTCATGGTTTCAACCGATTTGTTTTTTGTACGAAAATCTCGTTAGATTTCAAAAAAAGAATGCGTTCATTCTTTCAGAAATCATGCCATATACCAAAATTTTAATGATGTTACTAATCCCTACAGCAATTACGTCAAAAGGCTTTGGCGTTTACATAGATGCTACTGTATCGTGAATTTATCGTGCCTGGGTTCATACGTTCATTAAAGCTTTGTGTATCTTATATGTACGAATTATTTTTTTATAAATGCGTCTTCTATCGTCTTTATCATGGGGAGTGTTCCGACGAGTTGTTTGGAATAATTCCTGCCGCCGAATTCCATCATCGGACATCGCGTCAAAATTTAAAGTTCCATCCACACCATCTCGATGTCTGGAAATCCACAACTGTGCGTTTCACCCGACACTTTTTGCCTCGCACTACTCTGTTGTGGAATCAATTACCAGCAGGAGTATTTCCGAACGGATACGATATAGGGACCTTCAAGTAAAGAGCTTACTCATTCTTAAAAGGCCGACAACGCAACTGCAAGACCTTCTAGTATTGCAGATGTCCATGGGCGGCGGTGATCAGGTGCACCTCTTGATCGTTTGCCCCCTCTTCTATAAAAAAAAAAAACTAATATGTTGTCATATATTTTAGTGCTCAATAAAGAGTTGGTGTATTGTATTGCATTGTATGTTAAAATAATTAAATCTTTTTTGTAGTGTATGGAATGCCCGGAATTGAACCCAGGGTGTATGAGAGTCAGTACATTTGTACTTTCTATAAAACTGGGCAATGGCTCCACCTGATACAACACACACACACACATAACCTCATACATAAATAATCTGTGGTTGAAATTAAAATATCTACTGTCATTCAGAGCATTCATCACTTCCACATGCCAAACTCAAAATCCATTTTTAGGGATCCGAAGTAAACTAGGAACCCTTATAGTTTCGCTATGTCCGTCCGTCCGTCCGCACGATTGCTCAGAGATCCTTATTACTAGAAAGCTGTAATTTGGCACTAATATAAATATTAGTCACGAAAAAAAAGTGGTAACATAAAATCTTGAAATTTTTTTTTTCAGGGTAGCTCCGCTTATGTAGAGATGTTAATTTTTTTTCTCACGTACCCCATCATGTGGAGTATCGTTAGATAGGTTTTTAAAAAATATTATGGGTTTGTGAAAACAAGTTTTCGATTAAGGAACTCGTTTGTAAACTATTAAACTTTTAAGTGCTAATTTTTGTAAGAGTCAAGTTAGGAAAACTATCACAGCTTAGAAGGTTTTACAAGTTTTTGAGTAGAGTACAAGTCGACCCACTTATAAAATGTTGTTTCACAAATTATTTCAAATTTTATGCAGAATAGTTAGCTATGCTGCTCTAGCTTGTTGTTATTTCATTTGATAATGTTTACATTTTTGACATTTGTAGTTGATACCCAAACTTCGAAGCCCAGATTCCGGAAGACTCTCCAAGTACTTTCCTATCAGCATTACCCTATTAGCTAATAGCTATTACTGTAAATACTTAAAAGTAATTAGTAACAAAACAGTTATAGGCATATGTCATTCCGCGTTCGTTCGGTCAGAAATAATATCAATATTGAATTTCTGACCTGTTGTCAAAAAAACCCGGGTCTTATGACCCATTGAATCGATTAATTGATATAGTTTAACACTTCAATGTAAGAAAACATATTATATGTATAATTATGAGTGTGAACAAGTCTCACGAGTCATGAGCAGAGTTACGATTTCAATCAATTGAATGGTTTCGATGAACACTTATATTGATTAGTGAATTTTCCGAATTTCGGCGGAATGTCGAATTTCGGCTGAATGTCGAATTCCGGCCGAATGTCGAATTCTGGCCTAATGTCGAATTTCGGCGGAATATCGTATTTCGGTCACTTGTAGAATTTCGTCCGAGTGTCGAATTTCGGCCAGTGGTCGAAGTTTCTGCCCATTCTAGTAATCAATTGTTACATTAATAAGATGAATAAAATTTCCATTTTTAAAGAAACTCATACCTGGAGACGCGACATAGCTAAAAAAGTAATTTTCAGAATTTTTAAATAAGAAATTATGGTATATAATTTGCAAAATTTCCACGAAACCTTCTATGGAACTGCTGATGTAACTGAAATAAAAGGTAGTGTAAGGAATGGGGCAAACTCAACCAACAGGTAAAAATTTGAGAAGACCACAGTGGCGCAATAGTCCACCCACTTTCACCACACTTTCTTACACGTCAGAAGCAAAGGCTAGTAACACACAAATGATGTACTCAACGCACGTTTCACTTCACAACCAAAGCATCTTCAGGAGAGTCGAATAGAACTTCTCTCTATGAAGGCTGAAGCATTTATTGCTTAATTAGGGCGAGCGATGCGAGCCCTACACTTGAGGACTTTCTATGCACTTTTGTGATACCTGTTACTGAAAAAGTACCGCACTTTGAGTATCACTTACCACGTAGTACCACCACCATGAATTTAAGCCACGTAGTTTAAATTCATGTCTAAATATGATCTACCATTAAAATACGTTCTTATAAACATTAAAAAAATAGTAGATACATGTTGTATTAGAATCTGTTATGATACTAACGAGTTAAAATGCTAAAATTAAACGAGTTAAAATGTTAAAATGCTAACAAGTTAAAATGCTACTTTGGTATAGTAGATTTAGTTCATTTTCATTCACTCCATTTTAATACAATATTAATCTATTAATACACTTGTACTTTTTAACTTCCCGCTACGTATGTAGATAAAGAAGTTGCTGATTTTGCTCCGATTTTCAAAAATCGAATTTTCACCAGATATCCACGTTTTGAGTCCTAGGAACCTTTTTCGATTATTTTCGCAATGACGTCAGTGTGTCTGTATGTATGAGAGACACACATACATACAGACACATACATACAGAGACATCTTTCTCTGTGTATGAGTGTATTCGTGTATGTGTGTGTATGTATGTCTGCAGTGGCGTAGCGTGGACTAATATATACGTGGGCAAAGTCGCATCAGCGAGGCCTCTTTCCGTTCGTTCCCAAAAGCTATCCAAAAACACGTGCCAAGTTTGAAGTAAGCGAAAAGCTATCGTGTTTTTATAACGCGTTAACTTAGGATCTAGGAGTTGTACAATTGTTTGTATTTCAGATACAGAAGAGTGAAGCCAATATTTTTCGGGCTTTTATTTAATTTAAAAATAAACAAAGTTTTTATATCAGATAGTGCGAGGTCCGTTTACGGCCCGGCCACAGCTACCCGCGGCGCGACCTGCGACTCGAAATGAGGCGCAGTGAGTCGCGCGACCATCTGGGTATGCCACAGCTCGACTTGTTGCGACCGCGGCGGCGTGCCTATCTGAGTTGTCACACCTCGATACTAGTTAGTGTGACAGCTCAGAGTGTAAAAATTTAGTGTAAAAAGTGTAAAAATAGTATTACAAAATCCAACCAGAGTCGGATTTTGTAATACTATTTTTACTATATTCTTTTGATGCGTAGTATATGCTATTGTAACATTAGGATTGAACGCAAAAATACCATTATTATTGATACTTACATATATTACCTTATCATTGATCCCTCCATTCGGGATTTTGAAGTTATATTTCTTTAGCCGCGTAATCGTCACCGTAACGAAAAAGTTACAGGTTGAAGTTGTCCGCTAAATTCCTCATTAAGTCCCGAAATCCTTGACTATCCTTTTTCAGTCCTTTTATTACTTTAATGTTTATAAATTATCCTTTATAATTTATAAATTGTCCTTTTATTACTTTAATGTTAATAAATTAAGTATTTGCATGCAATTTAAATCTATCAGAAATCAGAAATACTTTATTCATTAAAACTTATTTTAGGAGTTATTTTGACATGTCAACATATTTTTTTTAAACTACTACTGGATCGGAAACGCGGCCACTATTTTTGTAAGAGGTAAGATTTTTTGGCCAAAGAAGTATAATTTCTCAAGCGTTTACATAAGTACACCCACACATTTATTTTTTTATTATTTTCTGTGCAAATTTTAGTAACTATGATCGTTTTTGATGCAGTGAACTATAGAAAGAATGTATTTTTTATTAATATGAGTGAGATGATTGTTTAGGAACAAATTTTTTATAACGCATTAAATTGAGAAAATGCTGTGAAGTTTTAAGATTAAGTTTAAGTTTCGGTGTATAAACTAAATAAATTTTAATATTATTTTAGGTAAAATATTAAATTAATTTGTCAATAACCAATTATTTATTTAATCAATAAATCATCATACTAACTCTAAATTAAAGTTTAAAAAAACTAACACTTTTTTATCGTCAACCCACCATTTTACTTTAGTTCCATAATTTTTAGTGCAAAACGTAAAAGGAGCTGATGATCTTCGAAAGGGGATCCTGCAGCATAAAGTTAAAGGTAACCTTAACCTGTGGTTCTTTACTCAATGAGCTTGAGCTGTTTTATTGCAAAGCTCCCGAGGCCTCCAGCTCCGCCATGTAACTCTATCAAACCATATGAATCTTTTAGCAATAAAGGCTATATCAGCCTAATTTCAAATGTCCACTTTCCAGTTCCAACGTTATATTTTAAAAAAACATCCAAATGGAAGTAACCAACACTCATTAGATTGAAACTGGTCAAGCTTAGAAGCTCACACGGACTTCCTTTCGCTCTATCATCAGATACTGGAAGCTATCCTATTTCACTTTTTTTTTTAAATAAAAAATCAAACGAGTCCAAAATTGATGGTGTTGCTCAATTTAAATTAAAAGTTTTTATAACCTCCTTCCTGCTTCATCATAAGACCCTATAGATCATTTAGCATCAGGGTATTTGTCAAAAAGAACAACTGAGTCCAATCTAAATGGGTTTTTCTTATTTAGTTTGTAACTTACCATGACCACCTTCGAGTTTGATCGTTAAATCCTAAGTCATGATGAGCATCAGATCCTAGAAATCATCAAGCATCAAAATGTTTGTTAGTACAAGACAATTGAGCGCTAATTCAATAAACGTACATTGTTCAGTTTAGAAGTTTATTATCTAAGCATTTTGCATCTGGATGCGAGAAGTTTCGATATCACTTTTTTCGACCTCATCTTCAGAGTCTCGTAATAATGAAAAATATCTTATTGCAACGAAACGAACGACTCCAAACTCTACTACCTTAACTTTTTCTGTCTGTGAGTTACAATGACACTCTAGCGGCTCCATGTTCCATTTCTCGTCATTACGAATACTAATTAAACTTAGTAGGTACTTATAGTAACAAAACCAATGACCCAAAATTTGGTTGCCCTGTCAAAACTCTGAGAGTACTAGTCCCTATATCCGGGCTATATCATGATATTAGCTGGATAGTACCATAATATTGCATTGGCATTGAACTTACAAAAGTTTGCCAAGTTTCAGTACAAATAAATATCAGGAAGTCGAAAAATATGGTTTGCAATATTTAGAAAATCTTTTATTTACATACAAATATTGCTAGTTAAGTAAAAGCTGATATCTTCGAATGAAGATATTGTAGCATCAGATCTAGGTCACCATGTCATTGTAATATAATTGAAGTAATAAAATACAAAATATAGTATCGATAAATACAAGTTGCTAAATTCCTTTCATCAAGTTGAAAAGAGCTGGTGAGCTTTCAACTGCTACACAGATCCTATTGAATCATAGCTAAGAACCATCTCGCAAAATAGGGCTTCAAGTAAAAAAAGTCGCAACTAAATCGGACCATCCGCCACGGCGCTACGATGCACGGACAGATACGCACACACACTTCTGAAACTTATAACAACCCTTGTTTTTGCGTCAGTGGCTAAAAATAGTAGTAAAAATTCTAATAAAATATATAATTTACGTCGGTAATATTTTTGTGGTATTCTGATTTAAACCCTGACTTACTAGTGAATAAAACAAAAGAACTATTTTGCTTTATTCGCTCATCACACCGCGTGGCACGGTCGCGCGTTTTTTCGCGCCGCAATTCGCGTTGCCGGTAGCTGTGGCATATTTCATACAGTTTCCTACATTTGTTTTCGCTCGCCGCGCCGCAATTCGCATCGCCGCCGGCCGCGCCGCGCGAGCTGTGGCCGGGCCGTTAGGTGCGATGCCGTGGCCAACGCCTAGCTACGCCACTGTATGTCTGTATATAACATCTCATAACTTTTGAACGGCTGGATCGATCGAAACGCGATTGATGGCAATCGATTGAACTCCACTTAACTTAGACTTCCTGAAAATTTGAATCAAATGAGCTGAAGGGATTTTGATAAAACTTAAAAAAAAAACCAAAAAAAAATTTAGGCGAAACAGATTTTTTTAAATATAACTTCCGGATTAATGTACCGATTGAGTACAAAAACTAATAAGCTATATTCTTAAAATAATTACTTGTAATGTTAAGTTCGATGATTCAATTTGCCACACAAAACTAGTCATTTTTTCTCAATACATAGAGCTTACTTTTAGATGAGCTTACGGATATTTGAATATATGTAGTAGTAATGAAATCCGAATGAATTCGAATAATTTGAATGACTTCTATAATCGAGTTATTCGAATAATGTCATTCACAGTCGCCCATTTTTATGGAGAAGTTCACGTACTTTCGTAGTATAAAACAATAAAAGCTGTCTTCTTAGTCTATCCGGGTGACCCGAATTGCATCTTACCAATTTTTCATCGCCGCACCGTATCGATACGAATCGTAATTCGATGTACGTAACGTTTTGTAACGACACATATGATATTTTTCATTATGTTTTTTATATTTTAACAATGCTAAACTTTGAAGACTTGAATGACACTAACTAAACAACAATAATCTTTTATACATATATCATAAGATAGCAAACAAGCTGATGGGTCTCCTGATGGAAAGACTCAAACATCGCCGACGGACACCAAAAATGTATGGTGCGTTTCTATCTTGTGGCAAAATCTAATGTCACACGCATACGTTTACCGGCTAGCTTACCTCCAATCCGGAACACGACAGTGACAAGCACTGACACTGTTGCGGCAGGAATAGGTAAGGTGGTGGTACCAGACCCGGACGAGACAATGCAGAACTCTACCAGTAGCCAGGGTGGTAGTGACTTGCATAGCCAATCGATCGCTTTTTACGACCTGCCTAGCATAACAGCATTTGACCAATTCTTTAAAAGAGCCCGGACTAACACGGAGGAATTCTCTATTTGTCTACATATTACAAAAAATGAAATGATGTGGTGTCGCGGGACACCAGGTAGGAACGAACTTCCTTCGGCTAAACGGCACTACTCGCTTGTGTACGCGACTGTCGCGCCTGCGCACGTCTCATTTAACGCTTTTATTCCACGCATTTTTCTTACGGTTTTACTAACACATTTTTTTCAGTTCGGTCGCGCAGCAAAATCCCTACTTCTTCTTCGTTCCAAAAATCTTAGATTTAAACAGCTAAAGTAAAGATATTTTTCAAAGTTACTTAAAAATAGTATCTCGTATTCATTTTAATCCACTTGTATAGTGACTACTAGGTGGTAGAAATCCGCGCTATTCCCGCCACAATAGCATCGGTACTTGTCATTATCGTGTTCCAATTTGGAGGGTAAGATAGCCAGTAAACTTTTACAGGCGGCATTACTATCTCACTAAATGGATAATAATGCACCTAATAGCAATAAACAAATTAGTATATTTGTTGATGGTTGTCTCTTTCCATCAGGAAGCCATCTTCTAATTTGTTATCTTATGATATAAAAAATCATATTCTGAAACACCACGAAATAAAAAGAAAACGTTAAGGCTTATAAGTTTTAATAAAAAAATTAACAAGGTATAAAAAATACAGTGAGATTATTACTTAATAACAAAAGCCAATAATTTATTCAATATTTGACGTAAGTTATTCCTTAGCAGTGCGAAGTTCCTTTTCGTACTTTCGTGAGTATTTCCCCTGAGGGTCGTACATGTCGCACATTTGTTTCCAGTACTCGGGCTCGTGGTTGATAAGATGTTTAATCACGCGCTTGGTTCCATTTAATTGTTTTTCGGTGCATTTGCCGCATTCATTTTCCAGAGCTTCTATAATGTGAGCTGGAAGAAATAAGAATACAAATTACTGTGGTGTTTTGAACTAGGGCCCGTATATCGAAGGAAAATTATTGGTAAGTATTTAATAATATAACCCGTTAATGATACATAAATAGCTATAAATTATAATTATTTAAATTTATTGGTTTATTAAATGTAATAGGCTGAATAGTAATAAAGAGTAACTGTTTTTACTTAAAATTAAAAAAAAGCAAATGTTAAACACACTTATTCACTTTTTGTGAAATGAATTTAGAAATTATAAAATTAAAAAAAGACCTTTGTCTAGACAATTTAATTTCTTTCATTATTTTTTTTGTGTACCATCTAAAAAAATATTCTCAAAGCGCTATATCAATTCAATAGTAAGAGTCTCTGACGCTCTTACCTACATCAACTTTCAGTTCATCAACAAAGTTTTCCATCAGGAGAGTTATCTGCTTGTTTATTAACCGATGATATATAAAAACTTATATTTTGTTTCATTTTCATCAGTAGTGCAACTCCACTGGTTTAATATACATTTGATGTAAGGCTCCAGGAGGCATTGGTTGGCAAATAAATTTTATCTAACCATTAAAACCTATGTTGTCTATAGCTGATGGTTGCTTTTTCCATCTGGAGAGCTATGTGCTTTTTTGTTAATCAATGATATATAAAAACTTACATTTTATTTCGTTTCCATCAGCAGTGCAACTCCCCTGGTCCAATACACATTTGATATAAGGCTCCAAGAGACGCCTGTTGCCAAGGATTTCATCTAAATCAACATTGTCCCACTTGTCCGTGTAGAAGTCACCCAGACTAAGACCCGCCAAAGCGAATAAACACAGAACGATGAAAATCTTCATAGTGAAATAATGTTCTGAAAATGTTACAAATGTTGTTATTGATCACACAAATTCGTAGTATAAATGGCCAGAGATATAAAACGAGAAACTTAGAATGACTATTAGAATGAATAATATACCGTGGTCCCAGAACAAACTTTTATGATTAATAACAAGCTGATTTTTTTGAACAAGCTGTTCACAAAAAATCAGCTTGTTATTAATCACGAGAATCGTTTTGACGAGACGCTCATCTTTTCTTTATTAAAAAAAATCTCGAATCGGGTAACTAATAAAGACAAAAAAAGAAAACTTTAGAGTGTCGGACTAAGAAAAGTTTCCACCTTACGTGTAGGACAAAGTACCTTGAATTATAATAATAACTAACAAGCTGTTGTGAGAAAATCCTGTTGTTTTTAAATTGACTGATATAAATTTAAAAATCTCATAATTCCGAATTTTTAGAGTGGAGGACTCGTCAGAAAATCCATCGAATGTGTAGGACAAAAGTTTTTTCTTGTTTTTCATAAAATAATCAAGCGATCAAATAAAAAAAATAATTATTGTTATTAATAAAATATGTTTCCTTTACCGAATTGAAATGTTCGAAACACCCTAACTTTATTAGTCACACGATTCGAGATTTTTCGAAGATAGAAAAGATTCGCGTCTCGTCAAAACGAAGCTGTTAACAAAAATTTAGTTTTTATTAATCAAAAAAAAGTTTGTTCGTGGGACCACGGTCTATAAATACTATAAATGATATTAACATACAAACTTGTCACATAAATGTTCAAAGATAAGAAAATAGAAACTTACAATCATAGCAAGCTTAATATTAATTATATTTTAAACATAAAATTATAAATATTATATATTTTAATTTTATATAAAATTTTATATTTTAAACATAAAAATTTTCGATGTTGATTTAAACATTGAAAAAATATAATTAAGCATTCTCAGATTTTGTATTGAATATTTTATTCTTATTAATTAAGATCCTCGTGATCTAAGGGATAGCTTATTCGGTTCAGTCATGAGGTCCCGGTTTTAAACGCCTGGGTCGGCAAAACTTTTGTTGTAGTTTTTTAGAAAATTCAAAATTTTAACAGCAGCTGGGAGACAGCAGAGGGAGCTTAGATGAGCACATAAGTCCGTAGGGCCCGATTATTGCTAAAAATAATGGATAATCTTTATCACGTCGGTAAAACGCGGCAACCACTTATCTCGCCAATCGAGACCGGTGAGTCGTGGTAAACTGGAAAATCTATAGACGTTAGGTTACGTCGTTGGGTTTACGGAAACAAAGGCTAGCTTTCTAAATAAAAATCAACCCCTAAAAGGCTGAAATAGGGGTTAAAAGTTTGTCTGAAAAACTATATCGATGACATGTTAATTCATTAGCGGACAAAGCTAAGTCAACTTGTATTAAAATAATCAAATAAAAATATAAGAAACCTAAATAATAATTAAATATTAAGTTAATATCTACCTGGTAGTAGGTTTATTACTGCCGATTCGAAGCTTAAGACTGATGCTAGTTTCCGAAATTCTTAGGCTTTTTATACAGAATTTGAGATAATGGAAACAATGTTGTGTTCATAATCGTAATGAATTATGGTAATCTAATTCAGTATTAAAATATTATTGTAGTTAATTAGGTGTGTTCATTTTTGTTACGTCATAAAGTAGCAAAAAGGCTAAAAAATAAACTGTACCTATATCTGTTTTAACACTTATCCCGTGTTAAGAAAGTGCTTTAAGAGTGAAAGGTTCCAAGAAGAAGAATTCTCAAATTAATTACAAAAACATATATAAAACATATATAAAGAATTACAAAAACATATATTTGGTAAGAAACACGCAAATAAATAATGGTCACTCTAATTTTCATGCCTTTTATTATGTCTATCATTTTTAGGGTTAGTTAACTAGGTTAACTATGAAATTATACGATAAAATGATAACTAAGTTAGGTAGAAAATTAATAGTTTCATCATATCCGTCCGTCCATCTGCAGCCTAGTCCAGAAACTAGAGTTAGTACTAGAAAGTTGAAATTTAACATGAATATACTGTAGACACTCGAGAGCGTGTCTAGCCAAGTTCAAAAAAGGGACTTAATGCGACGCAGCACGCGTGTGTAATAATTACACAACCATTTCGAGCTACTTTTGACTAGGGTCATAACTCAAAAACTATTTATCCTATGTACGAGTACATGCAATTTGGCACATTTATTAAATCTTTTAAGTTTGTCTAGAATCCAAAGTTTCATAAATGTAGCAAAAACAGTTATTAAATTATTAACGATCAAAATATAGGAACCAAAAACCTAGCCCACTCCCAGATTACCTAGAAACTCGAAATTTGGTAACAAGGTAGACTTTTAGGAATATATAAAGAAAAAATCTAGACACCTTCACACCAGACGCCCTATGGGGTAGGCAGAGAGAACCGAGTGCCATACATAACGATCCTTCCTTGCAGACTTGTCTCGTTTACTTCAATTTTTTTACTTTCTTCATACAAACGCGCCGGTTGCGAAGACTCTTGACACCACCTTTAGACAGTACTCGACCAATCTGACCATGGTACGTCAATCTTGGTCTTCCCCGGTACCAGTACAAAATATATATTAAATACCTTCCAGAATTGCATTTTATACGTAAGGTTCGGGTAAGTGTAAGGTAAGGTTATACCTTCCAGATTTGCATTTCATATATATATTTTGTTAACATTTCATCTATCATTCTTTTCATAATATGTCCGAATCATCGGAGCATGCATGTGGCAACTTATGCATGTGGCATTATACCTCGCCACAAGATAGCAACGCACCATTAACATCTTTGGTGTCTATAGGCGATGATTGACTCTTTCCATCAGGAGACCCATCTGCTTGTTTGCTATCTTATGACATAAAAAAAGCATGCCTTTTGTCGTCTGTACACTGACAATCTCTTTCAAGTTTGACCTCCCTTTTAAGTCAACACTTCAACATTTCAATCTGAAAACTAAAAATAAATAAATATTCACGGGACAAATAAATTCTTGATAACTAGCTGTTACCCGTGACTTCGTTCGCGTGACACAATAATATTACTTCATTTTACTGAGTCGAATATCAAGTTACAAGTTGTACAACAACAAAGTTTGACTTGGCTAGTTTTAACCAATAAACCACATATCAGAAAAATATAAATTATTTCAACCCAACAATATAAGTACAGTGTAAACAGGAAGAATACTATAGGGCGTATAACTTGCGCTAATTTCTGTTGTAAGTGAAAACTAGCCAGATCAAAGTTACAGTTACAATTTATTCTAAGCGAAATAAATACATTCCGTAAATAATTGTCCCATAAAATTGAAGAATTTATATTACTCTTAAAGTACCAAACATTGTTGTCGCCGCGTATCCTAAAACCCTACAGTATGCCGAATATCTGATAGATTGCCTGGATACTTGATTTATATGTTAAATGTTTTACATGTACAGTAAATAATTGATAATTTATATCAATTTAACCATATTGTCTGATTATGAACTGAGCCTGGTCTCTGATACTATATCTGATAATACCACATACTGATCTGATAGTGGGAACTGTCCCTACAGTGGCCTCCAACCTCCCCTACAGCCACCCTGAGCCTTGCTCATTGTACTGATACTGGTCTGGTATTCTGAAATGATCTGACTGATCTGTTGCTGATCTACTGATTTGACATGGTCAACTGGTATGGTCACCTGGTCTGTTTAACAGATTCTGATTACTGTTTCATATGACCGACTAATTCGTGTGTTCTTCTATTAATAGGAGTATGGATAGATTTGATATCAACACTGGTATAAGTCAATTACCGAATTGCACTGTCACCTCGGTGCTATCTGGTCCCGGCATGGTACTGTTCTACCGTTGTCTTGTCTAAATTATTTACTTGCTGATATGTCTAATGACGATGACATATATTCGCTTTCGGACAGCTGTCATTCATGATATCAAAATAAATTCAACAGATAATTATTCGCTTTCGCGACAATTGTAGTAGTATATCCATACTTCCATACTAATATTATAAATGCGAAAGTAACTCTGTCTGTCTGTCTATCTGTTAGGCTTTCACGGCTAAACCGCTGAACCGATTTGGATAAAATTTAGTACAAATATAGTTTGAGACCCAAGAAAGGACATAGAATAGTTCTTATCCCGGAAATCCCACGGGAACGGGAACTATGCGGGTTTTTATTTTAGAAATTTTTCCACGCGAACGAAGTCGCGGGCACAGCTAGACATATATAAAAACAAGAAATTGTTATATATTTTTTTTTGTTTTATCTTTATTTTTTTAAGAGGACTTTTGGATATGCAATATCCATGTCAGTCCTGTAATCATCTTATTCAATATGTATGTACTTATACAATAGTCTAAATTAGTCTAGCCCATTTACATCTTAGTTATCTATTTACTTACTAACTAGATCATATAGCATTCTGGCTGAATTTATCTTTGAATACTGAAGACATCCCCCCTTTAATAAGACCAAGTCTTCCACCAGGCTATGACGATGCCGACAAAGCCGAATGCCTGGCCGACAGTATCCAATACCAATGCTCCTTATCCCAACAACATGTTGATCCCGAACACGTCTCCCACGGAAATTCAGCACGCGGCCTCACAACCACCATAAGATGACCCATTTCTCCCCTACAGATTCTGATAAATTTTGAAAAGATCATCAAATATCTACATACAAAAAAGGCAGCGGGGTCTGACCAAATTACAAATCAGGTTATTAAATTCATCCCTCCTGCGCTCGTATATCTACTAGTAAGCATCTTTAATGCTTTACAAGCCGTCTATGCGTTCCTTGACAAATAGGAAAAAGCCATCGTCATAGGAATACGCAAACCAGGTAAACCAAGCAACAATCCCAATAATTATCTTCCAATTAGCTTAATTAACTCAATAGCAAAGATATACGAAAAACTAATTTTAGCACGCCTTAAGGCGATCGTTTATGCAAAAAAGGTTCTAATCTGCACATTCGTGTACCCATCAAGTGCACCACCTCACGGAGCACATATTGACGGGATTTAATAGACACAAACTGTTGGGTACATGTGCCCTATTTTTCGATGTAGCAAAAGCGAAAAAAGATAAAGTCTGGCACAATGGTTTGGTGCCAGATGGGCTCGTACTCATCAAACGAGACTACTTATCAAACCATCGCTTTAGATTCAGAGTATAATGAAAGCTCTCCTCAATAAATACTGGAATTTCACAGGGTTCGGTACTCTCGCCCCTATATACTAGAAACACCCCACATACACAGCACGAGGAGCTAGCACTCTACGCGGATGACACTGCCTTATACACAAGCAGTATCAATCGATCCCTCAGAGAAAAAAGACTACAGCAGGCTGCCATCGCACTAGGCGATTGGTTTAGAAAGTAGCTCATTGAGGTTAACCCGGAAAAATTGCAGCGAGGTACTTTAATCCGAACCCGACACATCATTTGGTTAACACCAGCCATCGTCACCCACTCGGAACCATCACCATGTTTGACCACTTGATATTATTTCTTGGTACTACCTCAGTATTTTTACTACTTATAAAGTCATATAGGTTCTTAAATTTTAACAGACTTCATTTAATACAAATTCATTTAATAGAAAGGAATAATGAATTTCTAAATAAATGAATAAATTATATATTTAGAAATAATGAATTGTTATATATAATAAATTTATTTTAGCATGTTGCAGGTTCTTGTACCTAAAATTTTAGGAGTTTCTTTACAAAACTTAGCACCCAAATAGATGTCAATTCTTTTGTCTGTGTTTTTGATGGGATATCATTACTTTTTGCTCACTAAGTACAATGTGTGCAGGCTGCTTTATCATACATAGTATAAAACAAAGTCGCTTTCTCTGTCTGTCCCTATGTATGCGTAAATCTTTAAAACTACGCAACAGATTTTGATGCAGTTTTTTTTAATAGATAGATTAATTCTTGAGGAAGGTTTTAGTATATGAACCTCTCCGATATTTCCACGGGAACAAAAGCTACGCGGGTGAAACCACGGGCAGGTCGCTAGTTCTATTATAAATCTTGCTCGTCCCTTGATTTGCCTTAGATCTAGATTGATAAGCTGTACTCTTTTTAAGATTTTAACTTTAAAGGGCGCTACGTAAGCCTACACCTTCCTAAATATTGAAGAGTTTCTGCGGAGAAGATAGCTGACAAGATTACTTCTTGTGATTTATGTACATTAATAATAATATGCTAAGAAATATGGGGACTTATAACCAATTATTACTATAACTTTTGTTAAACAAGTTAGAAATTGTTAGCATTTACTGTGTACTATAAAATTTAATCAGCTCTTTTACTTGAAAAACTGTGATAAATGTTGGAATTTGTATCAAATTTGGTTGATTTGTTTAAAAGTTATCGTTGAAGAAAATGTTCAAAAAAGTGCTTTTAGACGTAGCTTCGAGGTTTTGCAACTAATCGATTTTTAATCATGGCGACAATTTTAGAGCCTTGAAAATTGCGCGTAATATCTTCATGATCATAAAAGATAATATTAAAAAAAAGAAGTCTTGATTGCATTTAATGTCGAAAAAAGATTCATTTTCTTAAATAAAAACTAAAAAGAAATGAACAAGCCCAGAAGTTTAGAATCATGTTAAGTAATAATGAATAACTACACCATTGAAATAATTCTATAATCGATGCACATATGATAAAACAATTCATGAGTTTTAATTCATGACAGAACGATCAACAGTTGGGGGCCTTTGTGGCAATTTGATAGCTAAAAATTTAATGGGTCCTTACCCTCCAAATCGGAACACGATAATGACAAGCATTGACGCTATTGCGGCAGGAATAGGTAAGGCAGTGGTACTAAATATCCAGGCGAGACGTTGCAGAATTCAATGACCTAGTTGTTACGATGGTAATTACGAAAATAGTCAATTAGTCGCCTTTTCCGACGTACCCAGCAAAACAGCAGTAGACCTATTCTTCAAAAAAGTCCGGAACAACACGAGGTAAAAACTACTGAACTGATTTTTATAAGACTTAGATTGTTCCCTAAGTTAAAATATACTTTATTTAAATCGAAAATAATTATCACGATATATCTTGTGTTTCCCGAAAAATTTACGGATAAACGTACATACATTTACGAAATTTAGTAGGTACGAGTGCTGGGACGCCTAAGTAGATCAGCATACTCAAATATTATTAAATACTAGCTGGCCCGGCAAACGTTGTTCTGCCTTTTTATCTACTCTTATATTTTTCTATATTTTCTCACCTTTTAAACCTTCCCTGGACTTCAACAATTAATTCACAACCAAAATTAGCCAAATCGGTTCAGCCATTCTCGAATTTTAGCGAGACTAACGAACAGCAATTGATTTTTATATATATAGATTACATACATACATGTCAAACTGACAACCTCCTTCTTTTATCGGTTGAAAATATTGTCTGACAACTGATGATAGTTACTGATTTATGTACCAGATTTTTCTATTTCTACGAACCTGTTGTTGTCAATGAGGAGTTGCTCTTTAATACCACATCCATTTTGAGCAGAATCTAAAATGTTATTTGTATACAAATTTGTGTTTAATTTTGATCTCAAAACGGATGTAAGGAGCTTGTAAATATGTAGGTAAGCATGTGATGAGTCTAAAGTTCTTAGGATTTTTGGTTTTGTAGAGCAGAAAGGTGAGCCCTGTAGTCATAAAAGGTGAGAGAGACCCAGAATCAATGGCTTCCTGGAATCGTTCAGCCAGGAGCTCGTGTGAAGACTGCAACCATTTTAACCAGAAATTTATTATTATTAAAAGTTACAGCTTTGCAAATATTAAAATAGTTTTGTTATACTTTTGATTATTTTGAGATTAAAATACCTTAACTTGGTAGGAAGTTTTAAGGATGTTCTGCAAGGTCAACCGGATTACAGATTTTTTGGTTTTGGTTGCCTAAAAAAGGAAGTATTTATAATAAACAGTAAAAAAATTCAACACACAAGGCTGTATTATTAAAGATAACCTTAGTATTTTGATAAAAACATAAAAATAATAAGTGACATCTATTTAACTTGCGAATCATTAAATATTATTTTCCTTTGTTTTCATTATTCATCTATTACTTTTAAGTAGTAGTTAAAATAAAATAGTTTTTTAGTTTTTAACGAGATATACAAAAACGTATTATCTACGTTGGTAATTTTGAACGTCGTAACTTTAATCTTTGCAGGTTTTTGTAAATATGTTTCAAGCATTAAAAAAGAGTTCGTGATAGGTAAATCGGCATGCGTTGGGTTTAGGCGGATTCGTAGGGACTCTCGTTATTAACCCTTTAAGAACAGTGTTAAAATAATACGTAAAAAGGGTATAAAATCTCAGATTGTCTCAGATATTATACTATTATTATAGATAGAAAAAACCATTGCCTACGCCTGCCGGTAATTGATTCCACGATAGAGTAGTGCGAGGTAAAAAAATGTCGAGATAAACGTGCAGTTGTGGTTTTCCAGACATCGAGATAATAAGTCTGGAATTTCAAATTTTGACGCCATGCCCGAAATGAGCCAAAATAAGCGTGTTAATACTGGTACCAACTCCGGAGCACACACTTTAAGTACAATCGAAGGATGTCATCTGGCCCACTTGTCATTAACACAATAAGAGATATTTTCAATGAGCCACTTTTTTAAAGTCAAATTGAAACTATTTCTAGGAAGTGATCTTATGTGAGATGGAAGGGCATTATAAGTCTTAACACACATTGCACAGCAATTTTTTAAAAAAACATTGTTTTAGGATTCTTTGTAAGAAGGAGTTTATCTGTTATTCTTAAGATTTTTGAGGTATGCGTTGTTGTATCTTAGAATATTTCTGGGTGACTTTTCACAAACGTCGCTGATTCCAAAATGTACATACAGGAAGAGTAAAAATATTTAATTTTTTTAAAACAGGCCGACATGACTCATAGTGTGCCGCAGAATGCACGCACACATTATTTATGTTATAAATGTCCTATTTATTTCGCTTGAATTCTCCATGTTATCATTAATCCGTAAGCAAGACGTGTGGAATTAACGTAACCATAATAAGCAATAATCTCTTTTTGTATTCTAGTAGCATTAGTTAATCTTCTCAATACATAAGTAAAACTATTTAGTTTGTTACAGACTTTCTTTATTTATCTTCCAGTTGTAGTTTTTATCTATGTGTATGCCCAAAAATTTGTAATATGTAATAGATTCTATTTTATTTAGCCACTTAATTATTAACGATAAATTGTAACTTTTATAATCTTGATATGTATTTATGTCAATATTTGGTCCCATAGTAAATAAGAGAGAGATGTCATCTGCAAATAGAATTGTTTTAACGTTGGTGACATCTGGAAGATCGTTTTTATAAATCAATAATTCCAAGGGCCCGAGTATGCTTCCTTGTGGTACACCATATTGATTTAATTTATACGACGATTGATATTTTACAACCTCATTTTTATTATTTAGTCTTTCAATTTCTACACATCTTCAACTTTAAAATCACTTCAGCGATTTTGCTGTGAAAGCGTAACAGACCAACGGACAGACTTTCGCGTCCATGCTTATATTATGAATGCGAAAATAACTCTGTCTTTCTGTCTCTGTTCTTCACGTCTAAGCTACTGAACCGATTTGGATCAAAGGAGATTGATGAGGCCCCATACAAATTTGGCCTAAAACGCAACACATAAATTGTATCACGGACACTTTTTATAATACTAAAATTCACGAAACTTCTTCAATGATTAATATTACTTGATTTTAAAATTGTTACGTTCCATTTTAAGCCACTCACATCGCAATATATCGTCAACACAAATATAATTCATTTTTGTATTACTTATCATGAAAATTATTTGATTTTATCCACTTAAATGTTGAAAAACGATAAAACACTTTGTTTATCTACATAAAATGTTTATTACTTGCTCACAGCGTAAACAGATGTCACTTGATGTTTTTTTTTTGTTTCTTCCGGATGATACTAAGAGTACTTTTTTATACGGCCTTGTATATTGTAGATTTCGATTATAATAATAAATATATTTTCATTTTTGTTGCATTTTATACAATCATTGGTTTAAAATTTTGTGTCTTATCTATCCAACATTTTTATAATTTGTTTGGTTGGTCAGAAATAAAAGAAAGTGTTAACATTATGGCAGAATAGAAAAATCTTTGCTTGAATTGGAAATAAGAAAAAGCGTACAAGTTTGGTTAGTTTCATGACTTTCCGACTAAAATCCTTTTAAAATTAATTTGCTATTAATTAAAAGTGTCCGTTGAATTCTAATATTGACTTATTGTGAATAAAATCGATTTAATAATTTCGGCTGACGCTATATTCTTCTAGTCCATTTAGGCCGGTCTCATCACTCCCCTTTTGTACAAAGATATTTCGAGTTCCGAGAAAGGATATAAAATAATTTTTATCCCGGTAATCTTACAGAAACGGGATCTACGCGGTTAAAACCCTGGGATTGTTTTTTAGAAATTATTCCACGCGGACCAAGTTGCAGGCACAACTAGTTTATTATATTAGTATTTTTCTTACAAACTATCATTCTCTATTTTGGGCCCTTAGAGATTGATTTTTGAAAAAAGTCAGTCTATATTTGACCCCGCATCTTTTCATGCCAAATTTCATCAAAATCACTTCTGCGTTTTAGTCGTAAATTCGTAACAGATAGACAGACTTTCGTATTTATTTTTATTGTATAAAAGTATATAACATTTACTATTATGTTATATACTTTTATACAATAAGTTCTAAATAAATAAATCGCGCTCTACTACACTTTATTAAACTTAAAAAAAACAGTACATTAGAAATTCATTCTTAGTACATGTTTAGGAAACATAGATCTTAGCGTATCGATCTAATATCCAGTTCCTATATAAGTAAAATTACTCATTTTAGTCACGAGTAGTAACAATTTCTACGAAGCGTAAGCTAAAATCATTCCTGTTAATGTTAAATTACCAAATGTCCAAACAAACTTGTCACTGTTGCGGTTAAGAGGGTAAGGTAGCCGGTAAACTTATACATGCGGTATTAAAACCCCGCCACGAAGATGGCAACGTACCGTTAACATATTTGTTGTCTATAGACAATATTTATCTTAATGCAATATTTTATCACTTATACACTTATAATGTTTCACAATATATTATTGTAAAACAGTACAAGTGAGTAAGTTATAACATATTGGAATAAAATAGAGTTTTACCAAGTGCCGACGATGGAAACTGTAGAATATTTATCTTTTCCATCAGGAGAACCATTTGTTTGTTCTCTGTCTTATAATGTGAAAAATAGTAACTGCTTTGAATGACAGATCGTTGATTATATGAACCTAGCATAGATCCAACTCCTGATAAAATTCACACAGCATGCTGCATCCATATTTTTAACAGGAGGCGGTTTTTAAACGGCCAACGATTAGCCAAATGTATTACAAGAGACATGGCAGCTAGGTGGTAGAATTTTGTACCACTATCTAAACTTTTCATGAGTCAAAAGTGTCAACGCTCGTCAGTATCCAGCTCCGGTTATGACGTTTAGGCAACGGATATATTTATATTCTTTTAGCTTCACAGTGCAGCTCGCTGCATTATAAAAGCTTTTGTTGAATCCCGCGGGAATAACTGTTTTTTCTGAAATAAAAAAAGTAGCTTTAATGCTATTCCAGATCATCATCTACCTGTGTGCCAAATTTTATTCAGATCCGTTCAGTAGTTTTTGTGTGATTGAGTAACAAATACCTAACCATCCGTTACCTACCTATATATATATATATATATACCTACCCATACATCCAAACATCCAAATTTTCGCATTTACAATAAATACTAGCTGCACAATGCAACCCATTGCATTATTAAAGTTTTTTTCGAATCCCACGGAAACAACTTATTTTTACGGAATAAAAAGTATCCAACGTGCTATTCCAGATCATTTTCTATTATGTGTACCAAATTTCATTCAAATCGGTTCACCCGTTTTTGCATGAAATAGTAACAAACATCCGTCTATCCAACCATCCAAACATACTTTCGCATTTATAATACTAACTGAGCCCCTTCAGCCCGCTGCATCATGAAGTTTTTCGTGAATGCAGCAAAAAAGAAATCATTTTTTCAGATCTTGATCTATCTGTGTATAAAAAAAAATTTCATTCAAATCAGTTTTGCCGTTTTTGCGTGAAACATCTATCCAAACCATATCCATAAGACTTTCGCATTACTAATATTAGTAGGATAGGATTAATATAGAGTATAGTCGGAAATGTAATTCGAGATCAAAAATATAAACTGTCGTGGAGACAATTTTTTGTGGTTTGTCAAAAAGTACTAAAATATTATAAAAATTATGTGTACTTATATTCAAAATATAAAATATAATATATAATTATTCAAAATACAATATACCTTATATATTGCACATAGACTTTTTACATAAAACACCTAAAATATAAACCAATAATAAAACTTAACTATTTAGAATATGCAATAAGGAATGGACTCTAAACATGAAGCTTTTCTTTTAAAAATATAAATATTATTACATAAAAATTGTTAATTGAATTATAATTCAATGGAAGTCTAAATATGGCGTGTATTAGTAGTCGCCATTTTGTTTGTTCATTCGATTTTTGATGTTTGCCGTGATTGAATTTGCTTTCATACCTTTGACAAGAGAAAGATAAGGACTTGGCATTAATTTCCATAACAATCAACATTATAAAATTGCAAGAATGCCAACGCTGGACATATAAAAATGGCTTTAGCTTTATCTAACAGGTTCGAATAGTCATAATAGACAAAGCTACAAAAATTTTGTCAGTACTCTAATTTCAAATCATTTAAGAAAATAACGTCACTTTGAACAGCTTGCGGCCAATACTCCATTACTAAAATGCGCTGTCAATGTACGTAAAATGTCAAAAAACCGTTTGTTTATAAAATATTAAATTGATTTGAGCGTATATTTCTATTTTTCTATACTTTTAGTGTGTATCTTAAATCTAAAATAAAAACTAATTGTTGAAGTAACACAGTTGTTATATAGACAGTAAACAGCTGTACTCCGGTTACACACGGTTACACGGTTTTCCCTCTCTATATATATATATATATATATATATATATATATATATATATATATATATATATATATATATATATATATATATATATATATATATATATATATATATATATATATATATATATATATATATATTTCTCTCAACATTTTTCTCTCTAATTATCATCATTAATTAGACTGTCTAGAAAAATGTTGAGTATATCTAAATGGCCGATTTGGTGACCCGGTGAACCGAATGTGACATTACCATGATTACATTTTTGATCTCGAATTCCATTCCGATTATAAGGATAATTCAAACGTAAGCATAAAGAAAAATGTAATATTTGAAATAAAAGTAAAGATAAAAAGAGAAATACGAGCGTTATTTATTTCATAAACAATGTCTGTAATCATTTCCAGTTTATCTAGGCCTTAATAGTACGAAGTTCTTCTTCATATTTGTGAGTGTATTTACTCTCAGGATCATACTTCTCACTTACTTCCTTCCAATACGCAGGTTCCTCGTTGATAAGATGTTTGATAACCCGTTTGACGCCTTTTACTTGAGCTTCGGTACATTTAGCGCATTCAGTTTCCAGAGCTTCTTTGATGTGTGCTAGAAGATATGAGAATAAGGATTATTATTGCGTTTACATTAGATACACTAAAAGTTACTGATTACTTAATAAAAATAACTTTATTTAAACCAGCTGTTACTTACTACTCAATAACCGCCCCGTTAGTCGAGTGATTAGCAATCCTGACTATGCAATCAACGGGGGTCGAGTTCGAGTAAATAATAAATCTATACATATAATAAAATCGTAGGAAAGTCAAAACTATACATTGAATATTTTTTTTAAAGAATACTTAGAGTGGGGCGTATCTACAATCGATATCGAAGCCAAAAATGTAGTTTTTAGAATTTTTGTCTGTCTGTCTGTTTGTCTGTTTGTCTGTTTGTCTTTTTGTCTGTTTGTCTGTTTGTCTGTATGTATGTCCGGGGTAAACTCAAAAAGTACTGCATGGATTTATTTCAAATTTTGCATGAATATTACTAACAGGTCGAATCAACATATAGGCTACATATTGTCACGCTATCACCTACGGGGGAGGAGCTGTGCGGCGTAAAAGAAGTCCGTGCGGACGAAGTTGCGGGCAACGGCTTGTAATAAATGTCACTGTACAAATTACACGAATTGATCTGACCCCAAAGTAAGCGAATTATATGCTTGTAGTATGGGTGCCAGTCAACGATACTAATACATAGAGCTACATATATAAATACTCTAATATATAAATACTCTAATATAATAAACACCCAAACCCAGAAATACAAGCATCCGTGCTCATCACACAAATGCCAAATTAAAAGTAATTGGGAAAAATGTACTTAGAGTGAAAGATTACATACATTATTTCGTAATTTATATTAATCGTATTAATGGATACACGTCAAATGACACACTGCCAGTTTTACAGAGTTCATTTATGAATTTTGTGGGATATTTTTAAACGAATATTTCATATTATCTCGTAATAATTTTACAATAAAAATTAAAACGCACTTTCAATTCAATATTTAGTTCCTAATTTTAAAATTTGACCGGACCTTTAGAATAACCATATGTATATACATTTGTATCGATCGATTTTTTTTACATATCATAAGATAGCAAACAAGCAGATAGGTCTCTTGATGGAAAGAGTCAACCATCGCCTATAGACACCAAAGATGCTAATGGTGCGTTGCTATCTTGTGGCGAGGTCTTTTTTTTTTTTTTTTATATCATAAGATAGCAAACAAGCAGATAGGTCTCTTGATGGAAAGAGTCAACCATCGCCTATAGACACCAAAGATGTTAATGGTGCGTTGCTATCTTGTGGCGAGGTCTTATGCCACATGCATAAGTTTACCGGCTACCTTACCGTCCAAACCGGAACACGATAACGACAAGCACCCGACCCGGGCGAGACAATGCAGAACTCTACCACCTAGTAACCAATAATCGATACACATAAAACAAGCAAATTATTTTATTTTAAAACTGCAATGATGCAACTGAAACAGTAGAAAAGGCATTTTGTGGAAATTTTGCAAATTAAATACCTCAACAGAAAGATTTTCCAAATTAAATACTATGCGAATGTGGAAGTATATAGGTGCTTTAAGACCAAGACTGGCGTACTATGATCAGATTGATGGAGTGCTGTACGAAGGTGGTTTCAAGCCTTCGCGACCGGCGTCTGTGTATAAAAAGAGTAATGAATGTGGAGGAAGCAAAACAACCCCGTAAGGATCTTGATGTATGGCACTGTATTTCTCTCTGCCTACCACGTTAGGGATCTGACGTGAAAATATGTATGTACGTATGTAAGTACCTTAATTTCGTTTTTGAGCAAATAATTTGCTTTATTTGTGTTTATTTATAACAATATCAATTCGTGTTGTTTGTGAAGTGATTTTATATTATTTATCTATGCTAATATTATAAAATTATAGAGTTAGTTTGTTTGTTTGGTTGTACGCGCTAATCTCGAAAAATGCTGAACCGATTTGAATATTTTTTTGTGTTGCATATTCCGTTTATCCAGGAAGGTTATAGGCTATATAACATCAAGCTACGACCAGTAGGAGCGGAGTAACAGATAGCTTTATAATATAGCTGACAAGCAGGTGGACCCCTGACGAATAGATCTAAAGCCAAGCTTCAAAATTCTAAAGAATAAGCTAGTTTTAGTGATAAGTCTAGGAAACAGTACATATCAAACAAGCGAATGGCTTCCAATGGTACCTTATAATCAATATTCAAAGCATATTTTTAATAATAAAAAAATTCACTGTCTTTTTTAACCACAAAGCCGTTGTGGTGGCATAATAAATGAAACGGTGGTATGTGGTAACATACTAAGGCAAACCTCAGACCACCATTACTTATCTCAATGTTTGTATCTCATTAAATGCATAATACTTACATTTTAATTCCTTGCCTTCAGCATTGCAATTTTCCTTGTCCAAGATACATTTAATGTAAGGCTCTAAGAGGCGTTTGTTGCCGAGGATTTCATCTAAATCAACATTGTCCCACTTGTCGGTGTAAAAGTCGGAGCCACCCAGGCTCAAACCCATTAGAGCAAATAAACAGATGACGATAAAAGTCTTCATGATGAATTTTCTGGATAAAAGTATATTGTTAACATTAATTAATAATAATAACAATCAAAGACCTTTGCAGCACTAACCTCGGTTAATTACTATAGCGAGCATCATATTTTTTTTTACATTTTTTTATATTATAAGATAGCAAACAAGCAGATGGGTCTCCTGATGGAAAGAGTCAACCATCGCCATAGACACCAGATATGTTAATGGTGCGTTGCTATCTTGTGGCGAGTCCAATGTCACATACGTAAGTTTACCGGATATCTTACCCGCTAAACCCGAACACGATAACGACAATCACTGACGCTATTGCTGCAGGAATAGGTAAGGCGGTCGGTGGTACCAGACCCGGGCGAGAAAATGCAGAACTCTACCATCTAGTTGCCACGATGATAGTGACTTGTAAAGCCAATCGATCGCATTTTACGACCTGCCTGGCAGAGCAGCAGTTGGCCTATTCTTGAAAGAAGCTCGGACCAATACCGAGGAACCCGGATCTACATATACAGATAAATACAAAATCAAGGTTTATTCATAATACTTAACATAATTCATCATTCATAAAACATTTTCATTATTGATAAATCCCAAACGAATTGACCGATTTTGATCCACTTCTAATTTTTTTATTTGGTGCAGTTTTTAAAGGAAAAAAGCTGATAAGATTTGTAAGTCAATAAATGTACTTATTAGCCTGAAATTATTTCAAAAATATTAAGTAAGTTTGCTAAAAACAACATTTTAATATTTGAAATTTGTAATTTTTGATAATTATATTCGATTTTGTTTTTTGAAACGGCATTCAATGTAGTTTTTTTAGTACTAAAATATCGTAGAATATTAAAAAATGATCGGTTGAAAAATTTCGTAGTAATGTCGAAATAAGACTTTTTTCAAAATTTTTCGTTAACGATTACTCCTAAGCGGATAAACCGATTTTGATGCAATTTATGCACTAGACGTAGTTTTTTGAGGTATAGAGCTGATCAGTTTTTGTACTTAATCGGTACATATGTAGCAGTGAAATTGTCAATACCGTTAGATTATAATCTACCTAAGTGATATTATAATTTAACTGCTAACCTAACCTAACCAAATTATAAAATCCCTAGGTAGATTATAATCTAACGGCTATTGACAATTTCACTGCGACACATACATAAATCTGGAAATACTATTAAAAAAATATAGTTTCGCTAATTGTTTTTTGGGGTTCTTTCAAAATTTTTCGATATCTCTTGTGCCGAATTGGTTCAAACTTTCAGGAAGTCTAAGTTGAGTGAAATCCAATCAAATGCGAATGCGATTGGATCGGTCCAACCGTTCAAAAGTTATGAGATGTTTACACACACACACACACACACACACACACACACACGAACACACACACACACACACACACACGCGCGCGCGCGCGCGCGCAAACATACAGACGTACTGACGTCATCGTGAAAATAGTCGGAAAAGGTGACTAGGATCTCAAAACGTGGATATCTGGTGAAAACCCGATTTTCGGAAATCGGGGCAAAATCAGTAACTTCCTTTTCTACATACGTAGCGGGAAGTTAAAAAAAACACAAAATAAATAATAAAAACAGTATCTACCTGGAAGTAAGTGAGCAAATGCTGATTGAAGCTTACGACTGTGGCTCCTTTGCATAGTGTTGGCCTTTTTATATGAATTAAATATGTGTAAAAACTTTAGGTAATGACCGACAGTATTTTGCTTATCTAAGATTTAACTGGCATTGCCGTGATGACGTACGTGCGTCGATAGTTTTGTTGTTAGCGAAATAGTTTTTAAAAATGTTTATTTTATTTGTTTTTACCATCCCATTTAAATTTATACAATAGGGAGCAAACCAAAACACCAAGGGTCTTGCAGGAATGTTGTTAACATTTAAATACTAATAAGGCTTTCCCCGTGTTGGTCCCGAGCTCCTTTGATGAAAAGCCAACTTCAATTCTGCCAGGCAGGCCGTAAAATGCGACCGATTGGCTATGCAAGTCACTACTATCGTTGCTACTAGGTGGTAGAGTTCTGCATTGTCTCGCTGGGTCTGGTACTAATGCCTTATCTATTCATGACGCAATAGCGTCACTGCTTGTCACTGTTATGTTCCGGTTTGGAGGGTAAGGTAGCCGGTAAACTTATGCATGTGACATTAGACCTCGCCACAAGATAGCAACGTATCATTAACATATCTGGTGTCTATGGCGATGGTTGACTCTTTCCATCAGGAGACCCATTTGCTTGTTTGCTATCTTATAATATAAAAAAATGTAAAAAAAATATGATGCTCGCTATAGTAATTAACCGAGGTTAGTGCTGCAAAGGTCTTTGATTGTTATTATTATTAATTAATGTTAACAATATACTTTTATCCAGAAAATTCATCATGAAGACTTTTATCGTCATCTGTTTATTTGCTCTAATGGGTTTGAGCCTGGGTGGCTCCGACTTTTACACCGACAAGTGGGACAATGTTGATTTAGATGAAATCCTCGGCAACAAACGCCTCTTAGAGAGATCTTCTAATATAAAAAAAATGGAAAAATGCGTGTCAGACCACGTGAAATGTAGGGTTCCGAATTTGCCCATCACAATAACGCGGACTAGTAAGAGTGATTTTATAGTTTCATCCTATGAATACCTATTTAAGCCTTTTAACGTCAATGACAAATATATATACGCACCAAAGGTTCACCGCTTATAAAAATTTTCCAAATACATTTTATGGGTCGGTCGACTGTTACTCAAAATCTTATAAAGCCATCTAAGCCGTTTTTTTTATATATCATAATATAGCAAACAAGCAGATGGGTCTCCTGATGGAAAGAGTCAACCATCGCCTATAGACACCAAAGATGTTAATGGTGCGTTGCTATCTTGTGGCGAGTTCTAATGCCACATGCATAAGTTTACCGGCTACCTTACCCTCCAAACCGAAACACGACAGCGACAAGCACTGACGCTATTGCGGCAGGAATAGGTAAGGCGGTGGTACCAGACCCAGGCGAGACAATGCAGAACTCTACCACCTAGTAGCCACGATGGTAGTGACTCGATAGCCAATCGGTCGCCTTTTACGACCTGCCTGGCAGAACGGCAGTTGGCCTATTCTACAAAGGAGGCCGGGACTAACACGGCGAAAGCGTGATAGATTTCCTTTTAATTTCATTACATTTACTACTATCGTAATTTTTTCCATCCCCAAAACCAACCGTTTAGTCTGCAGAGGGGGAGGGGGACACTTGACTCTAACAAAGATTAGGACTTAAAAGCTTAATATTTTACAAACGAGTCCCTTGATCGAAAACTCGTTTTCACAAACCTACAATATTTTTTAAAAACCTATCCAACGATACCCGACGCAATGAGGTACGTGAAAAAAATAGCATCCCCACTTTACACGTAGGCGAGCTACCCTAAAAAAAAATGTTTTCAAAATTTTATGTTACCACTTTGTTGGCGTGACTAATATGTATATTCGTGCCAAAATAAAGCTTTCTAGTAATAAGGATCTCTGAGCTATCGTGTGGACGGACGGACGGACAGACATAGCGAAACTATAACGGTTCCTAGTTTACTTCGAAACCCTAAAAAGGCTCTATTCTTAGGATATTGCCGAAACAGCGACATTGTTTGTCAATGTCGTGTTCCGGTTTCGAGGATAAGGTAGCCGGTAAACATATGCATGTGGCTTTACCATTCTGCCACGCGGACAGCATTAACATCTTTGGTGTCTAAAAGCGATGGTTTCTCTTTCCATCGGGAGAGCTATCTGCTTGTTTACTATATTATGATATAAAAAACAACGGCCTAGTGCAAGGCAGACTCGCGCACGAAGGGTTCCGTAAGATCCCTATTCAAGTTTCTACCAGTTTATTAAGATCGAGTAAAAAATTGCTTAAAAATTACGTTTGTTGTATTTGGGCCCTTTAGTATTTTTTTTTTTAATTTATTTATTTTGAAAGGTAATATATGTATAACTAAATATTCTGTTCCTGTTACCGTTATTAATATTGAGCAAAAAACGAAAAAAACACGTTTATTGTATGTACCTCAATATTTTCATTTTTTTATTTTTAGTATTTGTTCTTATAGTGGCAATGGAAATACATAATTTGTGAAAATTTCAGCTTTCTAGCTATCACGGTTTATGAGATATAGCCTGGTGATAAACAGACAAGCGGACAGACAGCGGAGGCTTAGTAATAGGGTCCTGTTTTTACCTTTTAGATGCGGAACCCTAAAAAGGTCCAAAAGTCGTTTCGGTTCGGAGATACATCACCTGGCAATGGGTACCACAGAATAGTCGTCCGAGGCAAAAATGTCTTGAGAATTATACCACAGTTAGTAAACTTCTAAAAACCAAGAAACTAAAGATTTATTAATTTAATATTATTTAAAAACCCGCCTGCATTTACGAACTAGCTAATCGCCTCTCGGTCCGGTGTTGGTATTGACCGTATGAGGTTCCGGTTTTGGTTCCCGGGTCGGACAATCAAATGTGTTATTTCAGTTTTCTGTTGAAAACAACGTTGCCTGGGATTGGATAAGGTCCCGGTTGGTAAATGGCTTGCCACCTATCACATCGTGGGACAGAGTATCTTTGGATAATCATGGATGCACTGGTTGTACCTACCTCTCTCTATCTCTTCGGGGATACGGGCGTGAAGATACATTCTTTCGAAGATACTATTCGCCTACTTGTAATGAACTATGTGACCGGCGCAGTTTCATCTACGAGTAGAAAAATATGTCGTCGATATAGTTTTTCGTACAAAGTTTAATTCCCTATTTCTACCCCTTAGCGATTGATTTTTTAAAAAAGGTAAGCCTATAGTTATATGCTTATTCCAAAGCTATTGTATGAAAACTGGAGTTGAGTATATCAGAAAGACCCTGAAAGTGGAATCAACGTTGTCGAGATGAGACCGCTACAGAAAATATGTAACGTAATATTCGCGAACCGGGTTCGTAATATTGAATGAGAGAGATTAGGCCTTAAAGAAAGTGTCGGTGTAAAAATGAGAAAGGGCATGGTTAGGGCATGTAGAAGGACTGGTGAACAAAAAGTTAACAAAACATTTATACAAAGCGAATGTGGTAGAATATAGGTACCGGGGAAGAACAAGATTGATGTACTATGATATCTTGTGAAGAGTATTTGTATGAAAAGAGTAATGAATATGCAGGAGTTACTAGGTGGCAATCTGCATTGTGTCGCCCGGGTTTGGTACTACCGCCTTACCTATTCCTACCGCATTAGCATCGGTCACTGTCGTGTTTCGAGTGTCGGTTTGGAGGGTAAGGTAACCGGTATACTTATGCATGTGGTATTAGACCTTGCCACAAGATAGCAACGCACCTTTGCCATCTTTTCGCCGTGTTGGTCCCGGCCTCCTTTGAAGAATAGGCCAACTGCCGTTCTGCCATGCAGGTCGTAAAAGGCGACCGATTGGCTATCGAGCCACTACCATCGTGGCTACTAGGTGGTAGAGTTCTGCATTGTCTCGCCCGGGTCTGGTACCACCGCCTTACCTATTCCTGCCGCAATAGCGTCAGTGCTTGTCGCTGTCGTGTTCCGGTTTGGAGGGCAAGGTAGCCGGTAAACTTATGCATGTGGCATTAGACCTCGCCACAAGATAGCAACGCACCATTAACATCTTTGGTGTCTATAGGCGATGGTTGACTCTTTCCATCAGGAGACCCATCTGCTTGTTTGCTATCTTATGACATAAAAAAAAAAAAAATCTTTGGTGTCTATAGGCGATGGGTGATTCTTTCCTTCAAGAGACCCATCTGCTTGTTTGCTCTTATGATATAAAAAAAAATCGTGACATATGGTACTCGGTTCTCTCTTCCTACCCCATAAAGGTATGTATGACGAAATTTCATTATAACTGGTTCATCGGCTTAGCCGTAAAATCGTAGCAGACAAACAATCAATCGCATTTATAATATTAGTATGGATTTTAAGTGTTAAAACTTGTACACCAAAATCTATCAAGCAAGTTACAAAAACAGAATTTATATTTTAAGTATCTAATTAGAAAAATATATTATTAATAGTATTCGCCAGTGGCCGAAATTCTAAATTTATTTCTAAATTTATTCTTAATTCTAGTCTAAGCAATAAAATCTATTTTATTGAAATGAAAATGTTTATTTGCCAGAATAAGGTTATATAACAGCACACACTAAGAAGATCTGGCGGAAGAAACTCAGCGGGCTGGTGTTTTTTTCTATTTTAAGGTATTTATTACAGATTCACAAGATTTACATTACAACACTTATTTGTATAATTAACAAAATTTCATTATATATTTAATCAACATCACAATTTATTTAATTTAAAGAAAGAAGAAAGATAATAGTTAATTTGGAATAATATGGATGTCACAAGCTGTAAAACTTAATATGCACACGTAATTAATCATAAATTCTACCATATATGGTATATATACAAATTGCATTCGACGATTTTATAAATCTACATATTTTTAATTTAAAAAGAATAATTACCATATTCATATTAATTTTATTTTATTAATTACTACTTTATCTTTATAATTATACAATAAAAGAGTTATAATTAGATTAATATTTCATTTTATCAGAAAAAAATCATTTATATTATATTAAAATCATAGATTAATGATTGGTCTCGCGGCGGTCAAGTGCAACGAAACCAATTATTTAGAGTAAGATTTGTCTAGTAGAAAATCAAATAGTCTTCGACAACTGACTTTAGCCGTAAAGATATAGTATATGTGTGTACACGGGGTGATTCTTCAATGTTGAGGATAATACGGTTCCAGGCAGTTTTCTCTTTACTGTTATAACTACGATGAAGAAAAACAATGTTTTCCTATTCCATTATTACTTTTTTAACTATCAATAAGTAAAAGAAAAACATTTCTTATAATTAATTAACAAAAAAACGCAAAAATCTACTGAAAACGTCATTATTTCGCGTGTCCAGATCACCTGTTCTTGGTTATTTGGTCTTCTAAAATATTCAAATACCACTTAATAAAATTATTTATAGTAAAAAATTGTATTTAAAGGTCTATTGTTTCTGTTTCTTAACAATTTAAAGTATTAACTTAATTCTAAAATAGTAAAACACTCTTTCAAAAGTTTGTCACAAAAAAAGCGTCATTGTAAAAACAGGAATAGTTTTCAAATTTTTTCCACGATGATTGCAATTTTGGGGCATGTTTCGTGCCTACCGGATGCCCCTCGGTACTCTTCGGTTAGGCCACACACTTTGAACGGATTAGACAGGTCATATTTCTCTCAAGGTAAGCTTGAAAATGGTTCTTCGAAATTTGTCATCTTTATAATCATTCTTCTTATTCACTTTATCGTGGTAAATAATATGTTCATTGATTTTATTCATGGCTTTATTTATGTATCGAACTGCAAATAACTCCCCATAGATATTTATTAGCTGTATCTAATCTTTTAAGACAAATTTCGAGATGTTTTCTGAAATTCGTCATTATTGCTGACATCATTATCCTAAAAATGACTGTTGAGAATAATGATGTATGGGTTAGAATAATGATTTGCGGATTTTGAACAATGACAAATGTTGAGAATAATGACGTCAATACAATTATTAGCATATATAACCATTAAAATAAAGTAAGCTGGTACATCAATTGATTAATTTTTTTCGTAATGTCTCTGCAGTTGTTTTGGGAAAAAAATCAGCATGCCTAGAAGTAAGGAATCCTATGAGAATCGTAAAGTCCAATATAAAATGTGTCAGAAACGGAGGTATCAACAAATGATTATTGATCTAGAACTGCTAGCCTTAGAACAAGTGAGAAGGCGACAGAATATAAAAAAAGAAAGAAAAGCGTAAACTGACGAGTATTGCTGCACCGCGCGATTTTCGCTTGCTAGGTTACGTCTAGTTTTATAAGAACATATATAAAATAAGACTCGCTCATATCGAACAACGTTCATTTCAGCGGTCATTTGGGAGGAGAGGCTAACTTAGCCCCCAATAAGCTTGGTGTACTCAGCAGAGTAAAGCTTTATCCCAGTCCATCGCCTCCAACTTTACAAGACCCAAATTCGACCTCACATGGAGTACCGTTCCCACCTTTGGGCCGGAGCTCCTCAGTACTAGCTCCTTCCTCTTGATTGCATTCAACGTAGAGCGGTTCGAATCGTCGACGACCAGGCTATTTCTAATTGGCTTGACTCTTTGGCGTTACGCAGAGATGTAGGTTCGCTCTGCATCTTTTACCGCAATCATAATGGGGAGTGTTCCGACGAATTGTTCGGATTAATTCTTGCCGTTAAATTCCACCATCGGACATCGCGTCAAAATTTAAAGTTCCATCCTCACCACCTCGATGCCTGGAAAACCACAACAGTGCGCCTTTGTCGGCACTGTTTGCCTCCACTACTCCTTTATGGAATCAATTACGACTTGGGGACCTTCAAGAAACGAGCTTACTCATTTTTAAAAAGCCGACAACGCATCTGCAAGACCCCTGGTATTGCAGATGTACAAAGGTACTGTTTTTACCATCAGGTGCAGTACCTTTGCTCATTGGCCCCCTCTACTATAAAATAAAACAATGGAAAGATTAATTAAGAAACTAAAAGATCAGCCGAAGCGAATCTTTCAGAATTGCCAACCCTTTAGGAGTAATTGCCCTTGCCAAACACATTAAATGTATCTCTTCCTATGCCATCGGCAACGACAGTATCAGTTAGCGCATGGTGGCTTCACTGTTCCCCGTCCTAACATATATTATCAATTTTTCCTTTTTTTCTGGCACTTTTCCTTAAGCCTAGAAGACAGCTCACGTCATTCCTTTTTCTAAAGTCTCAGCTCCTACTAATTTCTCTAAATATCGCCCTATACCAATTCTTCCATATTTGTCCAAGATTTTGGACACGCAGTTTAGCCTTTACCTGCAGGAGAGTAATTTGTTCAATCCGTATCAATCTGGTTTCCGTTCGGGTCACAGTACTGTTACTGCTATTGTTAAAGTCACTGATGACATAAGATGCTATTGGTAATAAACAACCTACTTTATTGGTTTTCTTTGACTTCAGTAACGATTTTATCTCTGTGGACTTTGATGTGCTGCTTGGTACTCTTCGTTCGCTGAATCTTTCCCCTCAGTCTGTATCCTGGTTTGACTCATATCTCCGAGATCGTTCTCAATGTGTTCATTTCGAGGATTCTTTCTCAGGTTTTAGTAAATTAACAGTTGGTATTTCACAGGGGGGTGTTCTAGCTCCACTCCTATTTTTCGTGTTTATCAACATAACATCCAATGCCATTTCCTCCAGTTTTCATTCGTCATCATCATATGCGGATGCGGATCATATGCGGATGATCTGCAATCGTATCGTCCTTTCTCTGCTCCGGATGTTCTTGAGGCAATCAGCGCTATATATGAGGATCTGTCGCGTACTCATGAACTCATGAGCGGAGTCATCTGGTTTATTAGTAAATCCCAAAAGTTACAGTTTTTAATTATAGGTAGTGCAAATGCTAATGTTCCTGATCTCGTATATAGCAGCAGTGTTATACTGTATAGCAAATCAGTTAAAAATTTAGGTCAAATTATAAGTGAAGATTTCCCTTGGAATGCTTATATATCAGAAGTATGCAAAAAAGTTCATTCCACCTTTCATGCTATCAAACGTTTGCAAAGATTTCTTCCTTTTAAGACTAGAGTTATTTTAGTGCAAACATAAATCTTTCCTTTATTAGATTATTCTGATATTTGCTATCTTGATATCACAGAAGAAGGCCTGAAAAAACTCGAGCGTTTACAGAATGTAGGAATTCGCTTTGTTTTTGGTTTTAAAAGATTTGACCAGATTTCCAATTTCAGAATATAACTTCCGTAGCTTCCTATTCGGGAGCGCAGAAACGCTGAGCAGGAACGCAGACGAGCTTTTCATCGATATTACAATCAAATCTAGTTGTTTTGATTGTAATATCGATGAAAAGTATATCCATAGGTATAATAAAAACCATATCCCAAATAATAACTGTAAGTACACTGAGAATATTAATCCAAATCCTGTCGTTTCATTATCTAGTACACATAAAGAAGAGAGCCGCAATCCAAATCTCAGAAAAACAAATATCCTTTCTTCCTATTTAACCAGTGTTATACTCTTAACAATGTTAAGTGTTATCTATTTCGATTTTATTTCTTTGAGCTGATAGTTATTAGTTAATATAATGTGATGCAGGATATAACAATTGAAAAATAATAAAAATATTGTTATATTTTAATTATATACAAGGAGTTATATTTCTGTTCATCAATATGTAATTTTTTGATTAACATTATATTGTTAAATTATATTAATTACACAAGAATTTATGTTTGTGTTTATCAATGCGTGATTTTACGACTAAATATAATTATGTTGATTCTTAATATTTTGTTTTATTTCAATGATAAGTGCAATAAAACAGGTGTAAAATCATTATCCTCAACAAAAGTCATTTATCCTAATTAAATTGTCATTATTGTCAAAAAGTCGTCATTGTATTTTTAAAATTTTTCGAATATCTCCCTAAATATTAATAATACAAAGGTGCCTCTTACTCCGATATCAAAGATTTGAATCAAGTAACAGTTCTAGTACTGATCACTTGTTGTGCCACGAGGTTTTTATTTTTTTCACCAAATCATTGAAAATATATTACGATCGAAGAATGACCCGTGTACATCATCGTGTATATAACATGAATGATGTATGGGTAATGTTTATTTTTAATAATTTAACATATTTATAAAGTATTTTATTTAAAAATGTTAGGTGTTTGCAGTCATCCGTAATATAATTTTCATCTGTGCCAAATATCAAACTTCACGTTCACGAAACTGTCTTATAAATGGGTCCAAAATTTTTCCTTCGCCTTCCTTAATTAGATATGTTAATATAGATTTGATTTTAATATAGATTATGATTGAGTTTTACACTTCCATTGACATTACCTTTCAATGTATATCTATGGACATCATACAGAAATAGTAGGTTAATAAATGCTAGAAGACTTAAAAGTTTCGAATTACGTTACCTTTTCTTTTTCTTTAAATATGTCGTTTTACCCCGTGATTATCTTCCGTTCTGCCGCGCATTTTGTAAAAGGCGAATGATTGGCAATACGTGTGACTGCTATCGTGAATACTAGGTGGTACAATCCTACAACGTCTCGCCTTAGGTACACTACAAAGTAATTTGTGGTCTCACCCCAGTGCGGTAACACAGCTTCACCTATTCCTACCACATAAGTATCAGTGCTCGTCATTTTCGTGTTCCAGTTTGGAATGTAAGGTAACCTCTAAACTTATGCAAGTGGATTAGCATTTCTCATGGATAACAAACGTAACATATTTCCTGTCTATAGGCGATGGATGTCTCTTTTCATCAGGAGAGCCATTTACTTGTTGGCTATCATATTATACCCCATTTACACATTTGGCAATCCTCCACAAGCGTCCACAAGAACGAGGGTGTTTAGCTTGGCTTGCGTGTGCTTGGTGACGCTTGTTGCAAATTTGCTCGGGTGTCAGTTTTTGAACACAAAAAGGAAACTCGTGCCAAGCGCTTGCGACGTGTTAATATATTGGCGCAAATTTGATGTCGCTGTTACGGTTTCTATAGATTTTTTATATCCACCATCTTTTCTACCAAAATTTAGCTCCGTTGTCGTATAATACGGCTTTGAATAAAAATATGTGAAGCCTAATGCAATAGCCAACATAACTTTCACGACCACCATGCTTACATGTCCGGAACGCACCAACACAATTTTACATCTAACTTGTTATTATAGAATTTGTCCGTACCAGCTCCCTCCTTTTGATCGCATTCAACGTAGAGCGGCTCGAATTGTCGATGACGAGACTATTTCAAATCGGAATAATTTTTTAACGTTACCTAGAGATGTGCATCACTCTGCATCTTTTATCGGCTGTATCATGGGGCATTCCCCAAGTTCCGAGGAACTGTTTTGGAGGAAATAATGTTCCGAGGAACTGTTTAGATTAATTCCTGCCGCCGAATTTCACCATCGCGACAAAATGCAAAGTTTCATCCGCACCATCTCGATGTCTGGAAGTCCACAACCATGCGATTCTCGAGGTACTTTAAGCCCCGCACTACTCCTATGTAGAACCAGTTATTTTCACAATTTTTCCGAACGGCTACGAATTAGGAACCTTCAAGAAAAGAGGCTACTCATTCTTAAAAGGCCATCAACGAGACCCCTGGTAGTGTAGTTGTCTATGGGCAGCGGTAATCACTTACCATCAGGTGAACCTCTTGTCCGTTTGGTATTCAAGCGTTTGTAAAGGCTTGGAGTTTGTGGACGTTAGTCAGGTCTCTGCAAGAGTGTAAATGTTCAAATCAAATCAAAAAAGTCAAATATTTTATTTTACTTTACAAGTGTTTAAAAGACTTACATAGTTCTATTCAAACTTCCACATTAGCATTTATATGCCCGAGGAATGCACTACTGATAATTATTTTTTGTGTCTGAAGGCAGCGATTAATTTTGACCATCAGAGAAGCCGTCAGCGTTAGAATAATTATTTCCTAAAAGCCAAATAAATTAACATAAATTTGTATTCAGTTGCAACGCTAAAGCAATATTTAACGATACAAACGTGGTTTCATCGCATGACTCATATAAGTCCGGGTTTACCTTAAATCAAGTTGAATATTTAATTCTATACTTATAAGAAACTCAATTATTATTCTGTTTAAATTTATAATTCATTGAAATCTTAAATTTTTAGGCCGTAGCGTGCGTTGATCAGAGGACGCAATTTAATTTTTTTGATATGTATGGAGGGTTTGTATAAGCTTATAATTTGTAGCGTCGCCACCTTTGTTAGCCGCCATCCTGGAAAAAGCGATGCAAAATGTTTTCGCACTGTATTTCGTAAACTAGCAACACTACAGAAAATTTAATGACATTATTTGTAGCTAATTAAATTGTCTACAACTTTATTCTTCTTACTTCTGACCGAGGGGGTACAGGGTATCTAAAGGAATAGGATATTATTTACACTTACGTTTAAAATCTGGACATTATAAAAATTAGGAAACGTTGCTTTTTGGAGAATTGCAATCCTTACTAGTTTGTATAATTAAATGTACGAGTAAATAACATAAATCTTAGTGTGTGGGCAATATAGGTGATATCCAACCTTATTCTCTATTAACGCTGAAAAAAGCAGTAAAAGGGAGGAAAAAACTGACCACGGGGTTTCTTTACCCGCTCGTCAAAATGTTAAAACCTGAAAATCAAGCAACTCTATGTCAAAAGGCAATTAAGATTCTCAGTGATAGATTTATTGATACCAATTGATAGATATTGAAGTTTAAGTTAGACATAACTTGGTTGAGTGTACTGAGTGATAGCATATTTACCGCAAGTACGGGTTTCTGCTTTGTACGAAGGAAAAGCTACTCAATTCTGAAGTACCTATTGCCACATCTTAACCAAGTTCCCTTGGTGCTTATTAATTAAATAAACGTTAATACTTTGAAATTTAATAAAGAAACTAAATAAAAAACTATATAAAAAGATTTCAGTATAATTTATTTTATAATAATTGTCAATAATTTATTGAATTATATTTGACGTAAGTTATTCCTTAGCAGTGCGAAGTTCCTTTTCGTACTTTTGTGCGTATTTCCCCTGAGGGTCGTACATGTCGCACATTTGCTTCCAGTACTCGGGCTCGTGGTTGATAAGATGTTTAATCACGCGCTTGGTTCCATTTAATTGTTTTTCGGTGCATTTGCCGCATTCATTTTCCAGAGCTTCTATAATGTGTGCTGAGATAAAAATATAAATTAATATTGTGTTTTACGCTGGGATCTAAATATCATCATATCATCATCATATATCATCATCAAATATCATCATCAAAGAGAAATAATTTGTATTTAGTTAAAAACCACTTTAAAAATACATCAATAGTTGTACCTATTCTTTAAATTTCATGATTTTTTGTGGTGTGTTATGTTTAGATTGAAGAGGACTATCGAGGCAGAATATTATCAGGTTCAGAATTTGTCGTGAAAGGTGGTTACTTCTCATTTAATGTAATGAATTAGGACTTTAAGTTACGTAAGTATAAAATTGAATATCATGCAAAGTTCGTAATGTTGCCGTGTTTGTTGTTGTGTTGTTGTTTCGCCGTGTTGGTCCCGGCCTCCTTTGTAGAATAGGCCAACTGCCGTTTTACCAGGCAGGTCGTAAAAGGCGACCGATTGGCTATCGAGTCACTACCATCGTGGCTACTAGGTGGTAGAGTTCTGCATTGTCTCGCCCGGGTCTGGTACCACCGCCTTACCTATTCCTATCGCAATAGCGTCAGTGCTTGTCGCCGTCATGTTCCGGTTTGGAGGGTAAGGTAGCCGGTAAACTTATGCATGTGACATAGCAACGCACCATTAACATCTTTGGTGTCTATAGGCGATGGTTGACTCTTTCCATCAGGAGACCCATCTGCTTGTTTGCTATCTTATGACATAAAAAAATGAACCTAAATTTAACTACATTTGCTTTGCGTGATATTCAAGAAATAAATATTAAAAGAAAAAAAAAACCTGTTTTTTTTTCTTTTAATATAACATAATTATAAAAGCGATAAAACGTTATTTTTTGCTGTGTTGAAACTATAACATTTATGCTGTAACCGAATGAAAATATTCGCTATGTATTATTAACTCCAAATGTTTACGTAATACTTAAGGATGTAATTTTATTTTCATTTTCCAAATATCGTAAAAACACTAGCAAAACCGGCATAGCTAAATAAAGTTATAGTGTTGTCGAATCGAGTCAATCGCTAATTTTAAATTTTGAATTTTAAAAATTTGGTGTCTATAATTAATGGTTGTCTTTTTCCATCCGGAGAGCTATCTGCTTGTTTATTATTCGATGATATAAAAAAAACTTACATTTTATTTCGTTTCCATCAGCAGTGCAACTCCCCTGGTCCAATACACATTTGATATAAGGCTCCAAGAGACGTCTGTTGCCAAGGATTTCATCTAAATCAACATTGTCCCACTTGTCCGTGTAAAAGTCACCCAAACTAAGACCCGCCAAAGCGAATAAACTGAGAACGATGAAAGTCTTCATAGCGAAATAATGTTCTGAAAATGTTACAAATGTTGTTATTGATCACGCAAATTCATAACATAAATGGTCAGAGATATAAAACGAGAAACTTACATCAGGGTAAAAAAGTATAAAATAAAACTCAAAATTGAATCGTGTCAAAAATCAAAATCGATTAAACTTTTTAAAAGTAACAGCTTTTCAAATGTTAAAATTGTTTTTAGCAAACTTACTCAATATTTTTTAAATAACTTTCAGGATAATACACCGATTGATATAAAAATCTTATTAACTTTTCTCCTTTAAAAACTGCGTCAATACCGTTAATTGGATCAAAATCGGTCAAGTTGTTTGGGATTTATCAATAACGAAATTTAAAAAAATGTTTTTTGAGATCGAAATTTTATAACCTATCGACTATTTAGCTAAATTAATATTTTAGATTTAAAAAATTGAGTTGAATTCGAAAGATCAAAATCGATCATCGTTTCTAAAATAGATATTTGAATTGAAAAAAATCTATGTAGTTTGAGTTTAAAATACCTTAATTTAGCGAGATGTTTCAGGAATGTCCTGCAGGATCAACCGTTTACAGTTTTTTTAATACAAATTTACAAACTACCATATAATATTAGCATGAATTTCAATTTTAATTATTAACATTGATTAAAACAAAATAGTCTCCTAGTATCAAGTATCTTCATGCCCGTATCCCCGAAGAGGAGGCAGAGTACAAGTGTATTTACGATTAGTCGAAGATATTTGGTTCCACAATGTGATAGGTGGCATGCCTATTGCCAACCAAGCACTTTTCAATCCCGGGCAACGTTCTTCTAATCAAAAAACTGATAAAACACAATTTGTAATTGCCCGACCTGAGAATCGAACCCGAGACTACATGTGGTCAACTCCGACACCGAACCACTAGACCACAAAGGCGACAGGCTCATAGTACCAATCAAAAATAATATGAATAATTATTCAACTTAAGTAATATTCCCTTTTTATTAGCTATTTTACTTCTTTTTATATCATAAGATAGCAAACAAGCAAATTGGTCTCCTGATGGTAAGAGTCAACCATCGCCTATAGACACCAGAGATATTAATGGTGCGTTGCTATCTTGTGGCGCGGTCTAATGCCACATGCATAAGTTTACCGGCTACCTTGCCTCATGGAAAGAAAACTGTTGCCTATGGACACCAAAGATGTTAAATGTTAATGGTACGTTGCGATCCGTGTGCCCATACATTAGTCTAACGGCTAACTTAGCTTCAAACCAAAACAAGACAATGACAAGCATTAAGACGGTGGTAACATATTCCCGGGCGAGACGTTGCGGAGCTCTACCACTTAGTCGCGATGGTAGTGACTCGTATAGCCAGTCGGTCACTTTTTATGACCTGCCTGGCTGAACAGCAGTTGGTCTATTCTTCAAAAGTGCCCGGACCAACATGGCGAAAATATTGTACTGAATTACACAGCAATATCCGGACAGACTCAGATTTTTATTCAGCCAGTTATTTTTTAACACAAAAATCAAATGCGTGTTTCTTTTTTGACGTACATGTATTCATATTATTCTACAAATGCAATATAAATATCTTAGAGATATTTATATTGCATTTATAGAATAATTTTATTTGAATTTTACTTCAGAAAAATTCATGATTTTAGAAAAGCGAGAGTAGAACACTATCTCACGCTTTGTGTTGAGGGTTGCAATTAACAATCATCTCATATAATGTAGAAGTTATATAAATTAATATTGTAGAAAAAAATCAATGTTAAGGAATTATTTACCTGGTAGTAAGTATACAACTATTGATACAAAACTTACGACTGATGTTTGTTTCCATGATACTTAGCTTTTTATACAGGATTAAAGATAAAAAAAACTCTGTAATTGTATTGTATTATGTTAATCTAATTCAGTTTATTGCGAACATGTGTAATTAGACGTAAAATTCGTTATATCTAATCTAATTCTAGTAAAAATTATGTTTTCTTTGTGTGCGTCTAATTTTGTTATACCAGACCGATAAGCAAGCAGTATAAATACAGTCCTATTTGTATTTCCTATATTATGCTTTAATTATTTTATACATTCATAGTGTTGGTACGGGTCTCCTTTAAAGAACAGACTATCTACCATTGTGCCAGGCAGTTCGTAAGATGTGAACGATTGATTATAAGTGGTAGAGTTCCGCCACAGACCACATGCTCCGTGAGTTCCGCAATGTCAAGCTAGGGTACTGGGTACCACCGCCTCAAATATTCTTACCGCAATAGTAGTAATGCTCGTCATTATCATTTCCTGATTTGGAGGTTAAGGTAGCTGGTAAATTTATGCAAGTGGCATTAAAACCTCACCAAATGGATCGCATCTCAACTTTTTTGTTGCTATAGGCGGTGGTTGTCACTTTCCATCAGGAGAGCTATCTGGTTGTTTACCATCTTATAAAATAAAATATCATGGGATAATAAGATATGAGACGTGAGTTTTCATGGAAAATAACAATCAGCGTTATTAATAATACGTTATCATCCATGGAGTAGGGATATAACGCGAAATAATATGTGAGATTACTATCTTATTTTCTAAAGCGGAACATGATGGTCTGTGAATGATAATCGTATCTTCTGGTAGGAGTAAAACAACATGACCTCATTACTAGCCACCAATAACCTCTCCGTTAGTGGCTCCTCATAGCGGCAGGAATAGGTAAGGCGGTGGTACCAGACCCGGGCGAGACAATGCAGAACTCTACCACCTAGTAGCCACGATGCTAGTGATTCGATAGTCAATCGGTCGCCTTTTACGACTTGCCTGGCAGAACGGCAGTTGGTCTATTCTTCAAAGGAAGCCGGGACCAACACGGCGAAGATGTGTTTCCGAAACGATACGACTTGGGTGTATGTGTATTATTATACAACGTGTAAGGGATGCCGTTAATTTTAACGTGTGGGTCATGATAGCAATTCCTTTTTTATGGGAAATGCACAATTTGCGTTTTATGATTTTTTTGTTATTTTCTCGCCACGACTTTTTATAAAGCATATATTGCTCCTGCTTATTGCACCTGCAAACCCTCGATCCAGAAAGAGCGTACTCATTTTTAAAAGGGCGGCAACGCAACTGCAAGGCCTCTGGTATTGCAGATGTCCATGGGCGGCGGTGATCACTCAACATCAGGTGCACCTCCTGCTCGTTTGCCCCCTCTTCCATAAAAAAAAAAAAAGCTGTTGACTTTGTGTGGTACGTGGCTTATAATAAATTGCTTATTTTGTGTATATCTTTAAGTTTTGCTATTTTTAAAAATAAATGCTTTAGCTAAAAATATTTTCAAAAAACGTCACAACCGATCGGAACAGTGTTCGACTTAGATTGCGTGGCGTGAAAATAATAAAAAAACATAAAACGCAAATTTTGCATTTCCCATAAAAAAAAAGAAATTGCCATTGGAAATTTTTCCCTAATTTTTCGTTAGACTGCCCTTGATGATATTATAATAATTTTAGTAGCGCATAGCGTCCAAAAACGTTATCAATTCTTTTTTTAAACACTTTTTTTCATTATCTTTTATATTTATGCCGTTATTTATGGTATAAGTATTTATGTATGTGATAACTAATAATGTTATAATAATTTCAGCAGCGTCCATTACCGTGCTGTATTGTTTGCTACTAATATATATATATATATATATATATATATATATATATATATATATATATATATATATATATATATATATATATATATATATTAATGGTAATGGACGCTGCTGAAATTATTATAATATTATTAGTTATCACATACATAAATACTTATACCATAAATAACGGCATAAATATAAAAGATAATGAAAAAAAAAGTGTTTAAAAAAAGAATTGATAACGTTTTTGGACGCTATGCGCTACTAAAATTATTATATCATCAGTTATCTCATAAGTACATAAATGATTATGCCATAACTAACGGCATAAATATGTAATAGGTTTTTATGACAAATTTATTAATTAATAAGGATAATGAAAAAAAGTGTTTAAAAAAGAATTGATAACGTTTTCGGACGCTAATGAAATTATTATAATATCATCAGTTATCTCATAAGTAGGTAGGCATAAATATGTAATAGGTTTTTACGACAAACTTATTAATTAATAAAGATAATTTTAAAAAAATGTGTAAAAAAAGAATTGATAACGTTTTTTAAAGTTTGTCAAAAATTACATGAATGTCTGTCGAATGATGAATCGCTACAATGTAGCAAAAACATCAAATATCTATGCTTCTTGTTTGTTAACCTTGTATTAAATAATAAGATTTCTCATAGATATTTTTATTGTTCAGCAGTTTTATATTCACAGATATAAAAATACAGGGTTACCTCTAAAACACCAGCAACTTCGCATGACTAAAATAACAACATTTGTTCTGTGACTTTTGACATAACTCAATACATTAAATAAAAATGATTTAAGTTTTCATTGTCCTGTAGTGATATTTCTAACTCTTCATTCGGATGCGCTGCCACTAGTAGTGATAATAGTAACACTTTCCTACCTAATCTTTGCGATGCACGTAGAGTTAAGAACGTTCAAGCGAAAAATTTATTTCTTATTAATTTTTGTATGAAAGTAAAATCCAAGAAATTATCAAAAGTCGTAGAACAAATGTTTTTATATATGATGTTAGCTACCTAGTCCTGCGAAGTTGCTGGTGTTTTAAAGTTAACTCTGTATATAGCATAATGAAATTATAAATTAGCAGTATAACCCTATCGGCCAAACCGGGACACCACAAGGACAAGCAATGACGCTGTTGCGGCAGAAATATGTAAGGCAGTGGTATCAAATACCCAGGCGAGACGTTGTGAATTTTACCACTTAATAGTCACGATAGTGGTTCGCCTCTTACGAACTGTCTGGCAGAACGGCAAATTATCTATTTTTCAGAGGGGGACCGAACCAACATTAGGGTTTAGGCGGAGTTTAGTCACATACAAACGCACAGAAGAATCTAAATCTTAACTAAGTAATATTATTAAGAGGAAAATTTAAAAAAATATCATAACACCCACTAGACTGAGCTGCTACTCAGATAGGTAGCAGTTTGATTTCGAGAAAATCTCGAAAGAATCTCAAAAACACTTGTTCCTGACCCGGGGATCGAACCCGGAACCTCATGATCTGAGCTGAATAGGGGTTAGCCACCATCACCACCACCACGAGGCAGTCTAGTACATAAAGAAAAATAAGTATTAACATGTATCTATATAATTTTATAAGCACTTGTACTGTTTTACTTGGTTTTTATTTATTAAAACCAAGACAAGGGATTTGTTTACTGATGAATGATGATGCGTTAAAACGCGAAACCTGTTGGTGTTAATAAATTAAAACAGTAAAACAGTACAAATGCTTATAACGTTATATAAATATACGTTAACAAGGTGTTTTACGATGTTGTAAAATAAGTATTTACTTAAATGATATGGCCAATCATCAGTGAATTTTCCTTTTAGTTGTCTTCACTACTTAAGTAGTAATTTCGTATGTTTAAAAAATTAAGAACATATTTAATATACATTTTTTCAGAACATTGTATAACTATGACGACTATCATCCTCTGTTTATTATAATTGGTTAATTTAAACCTGGCTGAACCGATTTGTATTCTGAAAAGTAGAAAGTTTACTTTATCCACCTGATGGTAAGCTAAGATGCGATCTAAGATGGAACGCGCTTCCCTAGAAGGCTTCCCTTGAATGATTAAGACTTTCCTATATTTTTCCGGACTCCGTTACAAGAATAGACAATAGTCTCGTCTGTCTTTCTATCAGGCAGTTAATAAAAGACAATGACAATGTCACTACCACCGCGACTACTAGATGGTAGAATTCTGCAAACTTTCGCCTAGGCTTAGTATTAAGAACGTCTTCAGATCAACTTATTTGCGAAATATACTGGTAATAAAATTCTTTTGACTGAATACCGAGCATATTTTACAGAATATAAATTATATAATTAAAATGGAATCCACTCAATTGATAACACATCTTGGGAATAAAATTTTTAGACCGTACCAACCGTAAAGAAATTCTAATTGCAAAAGTTTGGATGTTTGGATGTATGGACGGACAGATGAATGTTTGTTGCTAAATCACTTAAATCAGTTAAACCAATTTGGATGACATTGACATATATGTAGATGATGATCTAGAATAACCCATAGGCTACTTTTTATCCCGAAATGAGGTACTCCCGCAGGATTCACCATACATTTTTATAATGCAGCCGGCTGTACGGTGCAGCTAGTAGTTTATAAATGAGATGAAGCAGAACCCTTTCGGTCGTGTGGTTAGCGAACCTAATCACAAATTGATGGAACTCGGGTTCGTTTCCCGACAGAGATAATCATTTTTGTGATGAGCATAGATGTTTGTATTTCTGAATTTGGGTGTATTTTATTAGGTAATAGATGAGCCTTCGTCCGCGTGGAAAAATTTCGAAAAAAAGTAGCCTAAGTTACTCCCTATCCCGTCAAAATCGGTGCAGCGATTCCAGAGATTAGCTGGAACAAACAGACAGACAGACAAAAAATGTAAAAAAAAAAAAAAAAGTTTTTTTGATATATGTACCGTGTATATATCCATATGCATTTAGTAAAAAGCGGTTATTTTAATATTACAAACAGACACTCCAATTTTATTTATTTGTATAGATGTTACAGTATTTATATACATATGTATTAATATCGTTGACTCTACACTCATAATACAAGTAAATAATTTGATTACTTTGGGATTAGATCAATACGTGTAATACACCACTAATATTATTATTATTACTATTATTATTCTTGCTGTTGATCTGATGAATCGACGAATCGACGAATCGACAACGCCCCTTTACAGAGATATATATATATATATATATATATATATATATATATATATATATATATATATATATATATATATATATATATATATATATATATATATATATATATATGTATATATATATATATATATATATATATATATATATATATATATATATATCTCTGTAAAGGGGCGTTGTCGATTCGTCGATTCGTCGATTCATCAGATCAACAGCAAGAATAATAATAGTAATAATAATAATATTAGTGGTGTATTACACGTATTGATCTAATCCCAAAGTAATCAAATTATTTACTTGTATTATGAGTGTAGAGTCAACGATATTAATACATATGTATATAAATACTGTAACATCTATACAAATAAATAAAATTGGAGTGTCTGTTTGTAATATTAAAATAACCGCTTTTTACTAAATGCATATGGATATATACACGGTACATATATCAAAAAAACTTTTTTTTTTTTTTACATTTTTTGTCTGTCTGTCTGTTTGTTCCAGCTAATCTCTGGAATCGCTGCACCGATTTTGACGGGATAGGGAGTAACTTAGGCTACTTTTTTTCGAAATTTTTCCACGCGGACGAAGGCTCATCTATTACCTAATAAAATACACCCAAATTCAGAAATACAAACATCTATGCTCATCACAAAAATGATTATCTCTGTCGGGAAACGAACCCGAGAACAAACAGACAGACAGACAAAAAATGTAAAAAAAAAAAAAAAGTTTTTTTGATATATGTACCGTGTATATATCCATATGCATTTAGTAAAAAGCGGTTATTTTAATATTACAAACAGACACTCCAATTTTATTTATTTGTATAGATGTTACAGTATTTATATACATATGTATTAATATCGTTGACTCTACACTCATAATACAAGTAAATAATTTGATTACTTTGGGATTAGATCAATACGTGTAATACACCACTAATATTATTATTATTACTATTATTATTCTTGCTGTTGATCTGATGAATCGACGAATCGACGAATCGACAACGCCCCTTTACAGAGATATATATATATATATATATATATATATATATATATATATATATATATATATATATATATATATATATATATATATATATATATATATGTCTCTTCCACTGTGGCGACTCGCTCGGATTTAGTACCGCGGCCGCGGAAAAATTAATTATCACTTATACTCTCTTCGAGTGAGGTAGTGTTCGTTGCTCCTTTGCTCCTAAAGATGCTTAGGTTGCGAAGTGAAAAGTTTCTTGAGTGCGTAAATTGTGTACTTTTGTATTTGCTGCTGATGTAAGTGAAATAGTGGTGAATATGGGTGGATAATTTTGCCACTAGGGTCTTCTTTGTAATTCGGACCTTTGATTTCAGAATTCAATCCATTACATTATAATCCCGTCTTTCCTATTGGTTGCTTTGCGGAGATTACACGAAAGTGTTTGCTAAGAATAGTAATTTTAATTTAACAAACAATCGCTCTATGGTCGAAATTCAATAATAAAACTACTAACGACTAAACAATAAATCATAAGTTTGACACCAGATAATAGACATAAAGAAAATAATATACACATTAGACATGTATAATAGGTATTACATGTATAGCGTGTATAGTATTTTCTATGTCACATGAGTATAGTATGTGTAATATTTATTCATTTTAATGTAGTTCCTGTGTATGCTATTTATAAACATTTAGTTTCTACAATCATCCACATAAACTTCGACTGTGCCAAATTTCATTCCCCTCAGTTTGTGTAATCATCGCAAGAAACTAGGGTTGTCTGTTGTTTTAAAAATACAATTAAATTAAGACACTATATATATATATATATATATATATATATATATATATATATATATATATATATATATATATATATAGCATTAGCTAACAAAAATTAGCAAGCCCCTAATTGATAAACGTAAAATATTTTTTAAAAACCTATCCAACAATTCCTATACCTTGAGAAAAAAATAATATCCCCACTTTATATACATGGCAGCTACCCTGTAAAAAATGATCATTTTGATGAAATGAGAACCTACTCGTTTTTAAGAAGTAGGTTGAAAATAAATAGGATATATAAGGAGACAGATGGTGATAAACTCACCATCTTCTACTGTTCTATAAATAATTACAAACTGTAACATGCTTAATTTTTTTTATTTTTTAAGTTGGGTGTATAAAAGAAATAATTATGATATTGTGCATTCTGTAATTGTAGATTCAATTCTGAATTTAGGCTGAGATATTGCGAAGTTCTTTTTCGTATTTGTGTGCGTATTTTCTATCAGGGTCGTATTTATCGGACATTTCCTTCCAATACGCGGGCTCCTCGTTGATAAGATGTTTGATAACCCGCTTGACGCCTTTTACTTGGACTTCGGTGCATTTAGCGCATTCAGTTTCTAGAGCTTCTTTAATATGTGCTGCAAAAGATAAATATAATTATTGTTATTTTATTTATAACTAGTTGTCACTCGATGACTATGATGCTCCGGGATTTTTTTCGTAAGATAGCAAACAAACAAATGACTCTCTTGATGGAAAGTGACAACCATCGCTTACAGACCTCAAAGATGTTAATGGCGTGTTGCTATACTCTTGTCGAGGTTTTAATGCCAAGGGATATAACAAACTCTATCATTTATGACTTTACTAGCTGACCCGGCAAACGTTGTTTTGCCATATAAATTATTTAATTTAAAAAATATGGGTTGGTGATAGAAGGGTAAAAATTTAGAGTTATATGTATTTTTTAATACTGAATCGTAAAAAAAATAAAAATAAAAAAAATTGTCCATAAAGTAAAAAAAAAATTTAGGGGTGGACAACCCTTAACATTTAGGGGGATGAAAAATAGATGTTGGCCGATTCTCAGACCCACTAAATATGCATACGCAATTTCATCAAAATCGGTCAAGCCGTTTCGGAGGAGTATGGAGACTAACATTGTGACACGAGAATTTTATATATAAGAGAAGATTTTAAGCGTTGTTCTTCTGTACTATTTTTTCTAATATCAGCTGCCACGTGCAGCCCACTGCATTATAAAAGTTTTTGGCGAAATCCCGCGGAATCAGCTAATTATTTAGGTTAAAAAGTACCCTATGTCTATTCCAGGTCATCATCTACCTGTAAGCGAAATTTCATTCAAATCCGTTCAGTAGTTTTTGCGTGATTGAGTCACAAACATCCATCCATCCAAACATTCAAACTTTGGCATTTATAACATTAATATAATGATTATATCTATATACATATAATAAAATTGTAGGACAGTCAAAACTGTACATTGAATATTTTTTAAAAGAATATATGGGGCGTGATCTACAATTGATATCAAAGCCAAAAATATAGTTTTTAGAATTTTTGTCTGTTTGTCTGTATGTATGTCCGGGGTAAACTCAAAAAGTACTGTATGGATTTACTTCAAATTTTGCATGAATATTACTAATAGGTCGGGTCAACATATAGGCTACATATTATCACGCTATTATCTACGAGGGAGGAGCTGTGCGGAGTAAACGAAGTCCGCGCGGACGAAGTCGTGGGCAACAGCTATCTACTACATAAAGAGAAACATTGATTTTTTGTATGTTTGTAACAAATAAATTCAAAAACTACTAGATCGAACTTAAAAATTCTTTTACTATTATAAAGGTACTCTATCCACCACTGTTTTACTCTGCGTTGGTCCGGGCTCCGGGCCCGGGCCCGGGTCCGGGGTCTGTCTTGGAGTATAGACCAGCTGCAATTCTACCAAGTAGTTTGTAAGAGGCGACCGATTGGCTTTGCAAGTTACTATCATCGTGGCTACCATGTGGCAGTGTTCTGTATTGTATCGCCCAGGTCTAGTACCACCATTTTACCTATTCCTGTCGCAATAGCATCAGTGTTAGTCACTGTCGTGTTTCGGTTTGGACAGTAAGGTAGGCGGTAAACTTATGCATGTGGCATTAAGACCCCGCCACGAAGATAGCAATGCAATATTAACATCTTTTATGTCTATAGGCAATTGTTGTCTCTTTCCATCAGGGAGCCGTCTGCTTGTTTGGTGTCTTATGAAATAAAAAAAGGAATCTCTGAATTACTCTTCTGCTAAATTACGTCTGACGAGCCATGCATGGATACAATCATCTTAAGGATTTTCTCGAAAAAGGTGGAAGTTTGTAAGCTCATACTCATTTTTGACGCAACTGACTTTTGGTGTCAGTTACATAAGGTCCCGTATCAGTCATAATCCATTAGATGAATAGATTAACTACCTCATTGCTAAGCATCTCGTAAAAGAAAATATTCTTACTCTTCTACTAGCTTAGGGGGCGTCCACAAATTACGTGAGATGTTTAAGGGGGAGAGGGGGTCGAGTCAAATCTCATCTAATCTTACGTTGGAGAGAGGAGGGGTCTTAGCAAATATCACGCATTTTTTTTTTCTGATTGAAACAAATAAAAAGTTATACTATTTTAAGAGTTGAGTTGAGTAGATATTCTTTATTTAATCGCAGTAGTTACGATTTAAGTATTCTATTGTTAAATTTTTATTACACTTATAACTCTCAGCAATATTGATTATTAGTCCTAACTAGTTGTAAATAAAAGCGGGAAGCAAATTTTTCTTCTTTTTACAATAACAATCCAACGCGTTTTCATACATTACAATAACAAACCCACATTTTGAAAAATCTCAAGTGAGATTGGGGGATGGGGGAGGGGATTGAATAAAATCTCACGACACTTCACCAGGGGGGGAGGGATAGAAAATTTTAAAAATAACACCTCACGTAATTTATGAACGCGCCCTTATGTCTGATGAGATTTGAACGATAAAATTATCTTATAGAAATTCTAGAAAGAGGTAAAAGACTGAAATTCATAAAGACTTTTGATGTCAATTTCATAAGGCTTCATGTAAATGAATATATTAATAAAACCTCATTGCTAAGCATCTCGTAATAGGCGATATACTTAGGTGTATAAATTTAAAAATGTGACTTAAAATGAGTAATACCTACATATTATTGTATTTACTATATTTTTTATTTAACGTGTTTCTCATGTATTTTATAGAAAATATTACCTTTGTGTACTCTTACACCATATAATGTATAATGTGATGTTGATCATAATAATTTAATATTTCATGTATTTGTTTAAAAAAAAGTCTATAAAATATATAAATAAATCTTTGAGGATAATAATAATATCAATTATTATAATGGTAGTACTAAAGTAATAGTTTGTTGTATTAATTAATTAAAATTAGTTTTAATTTTTTTTTAAATCGTAATGTAAATATTTATTAATTATGTATTAATTAAATTATAGAAAATAAATTATATTTAAGGCGAGGTATTTTGACGCGAGTCAGTTCTATAGGAAATTGGCGGCGCGGTATGTTCTGAAACCGCTGGTAAACGTGTTAATTTTCGGATAAATAAATATAGGACTTCAGCTGAAAACCAAAATTTAGTACATTCTTTTTTGTATTTAAAACTAAATATCACCATATAAAAATCATGTGGAAAATTAGAAATAATATTAACAAATTACTTGTTTAAAAGATTTTTTTGCCTGTTTTCAGAATTTTATACGATCAAGTAAAATACGTTCTATCATATAATAAGCTAGCACATTAGATAATATCTTCAGGTACATCGTGTAATTTTTGTAAAATTGTTATTTAACAACCAATATAAAAAAACGTGATTTAGCAAACCAGTTTTTTTTCATTTACCCCGATGCCTCGCCTTAACTAAAATCCGTCTCGCATGCTATTGAGGAATGACGGAATATTTTACTTACAAGTATATGTTAATCTTATATCATGTTCCAAGCAATGTACGAAAAAATACATAAATAAATAACTTTAAATCTACCAAATTTCATACTCCGTCATTCGTGTAAGTGTCATATAAAGGGGTACAAAGTTTTTGCATTATGTATAAATATATAGATAGTGAAATCAATATAAGTGGTTTTATAATAAAAAATCTTTGTATATGTGGAATTACTATCCCGTTACACGTAGAGCAACGCACCAATCACAAATTTGATGTCTATTGGCTATGGTTTTTTTATATCTTATGATAGCAAACAAACTAAAACAAACAAAATGGAAAGAGTCAACCAACGCCTATTGTTAACGCCGTTGCTGTCTTGTGGCGAGGTCTACTGCCACATGCATAAGTTTACCCGCTACATTACCCTTCAAACCGGAACACGACAGTGACAAGCACTGACGCTTTTGCGGCAGGAATAGGTAAGGCGGTGGTACTAAACCCGAGCGAGACAATGCAGAACTCTACCACCTAGTAGCCACGATATTAGTGATTCGCATAGCCAATCGGTCGCCTTTAACGACCTTCCTGGCAGACCGTTGTCTCTTTCTATCAACAAAGACATGTATTCGTTTTCTATCTTCATGTTATTAAAAAAATAAAACAGTAGTAATATGACAAAGAATATATTATATAGCCTTATTATTTACTTGAATTTTTTGTGTCTAGGTAAACCCATACTATACTCACATTTTAATTCCTTTCCATCAGCAGTGCAACTTCCCTGTTCCAAAATACATTTAACATACGGCTCTAGGAGGCGACGGTTAGCGAGGATTTCATCTAAATCGACATTGTCCCACTTGTCGGTGTAAAAATCTGAGTCGGCCAAGCTCAAGCCCGTAAACGCACATAAACAAAGGACGATAAATGCCTTCATACTGTATGCTCTGCAAAATAATATCAATGATCATACTTTATTTCCTTACCTATATTTCCACAACACGTTTAAACTGTCAATCGTCACATTAAATAAGATAAATTGAGTCATCAAATAATTTTTTGCAAGTGACGGTTATGGTAATTTTAATTCGCTATATCATTATTACCTTATCTTTGCTGCCGCCACATGTTTGAACTGTCAGTTGTCACATCAAAGAAGATAAATTGTCACAGATAAATTGCCATGCACCGCATTTAACAAGTACGTCGAGACGTACTTGTTAAATGCGGTGCATGGCAGTATGGCAGTATGGCAGCATGCGACGCGTCGGCATTATCTAGTCAAGCACAGCGAGACCAATTATTTATCTAAGTTCTTATTATTAGTATTTCAACTCTCGTACTAAGGACATAGTCAGAAATAATAAACTACCTTCATTATTTTAATGACAAAATTACTAAAATTTAAAAACAAACAGTTATGTTTTATTCATAAAAAAGTTATAAAATGAAGATGATAATTCAAACAAAAGACTTTTTTATAAATTTTACTGATATAAGAATAATTACAAAACTCTTCACTTGTTAAATGTAATACTTTGATTACTTAATTAATTAATTTTATACTTAATATTTTAAAAATAAATTAGAACTGCAAATTATTTAGAGCTTTTATGTCATTAGATAGCAAACAAGCTCTCCTGATGAGAGAAAAACCATCACATATAGACACTGGTGGCGGGATAGCAATGCCATATGCATAAATCTACCAGCTACCTTACCCTCAAAACCGGAACACGACAATGACAAATATTGACGCTTTGCGGCAGGAATTATTAAGGCGGTGGTACCAAATACCCGGCCAAGACGTTGCGGAACTCTACCACCTGGTAGTTACGATAGTAGTGACACGTATAGCCTATCGATCGCTTTTTACGACTTGCCTGGCAGAACAACAGTTAGTCTATTCTTCAAAAGAGCCCGGACCAAGACGGGAGAAACTTATACATCTATACATATAATAAAATCGTAGTAAAGTCAAAACTGTACATTGAATATTTTTTTAAAAGAATACCTGGGGCATGATCTACAATCGATATCGAAGCCAAAAATATAGGTTTTAGAATTTTTGTCTGTTTGTCTGTTTATCTGTTTGTCTGTTTGTTTGTATGTATGTCCGGGGTAAACTCAAAAAGTACTGCATGGATTTACTTCAAATTTTGCATGAATATTACTAACAGGTTGGGTCAACATATAGGCTACATATTATCACGCTATCACCTACATGGGAGCAGCTGTGTGGAGTAAACGAAGTCCGCGCGGACGAAGTCGCAGGCAATAGCAAGTTTAAAAATAAAATAATAAAAAAACTTATAAATAATGCAGTGATTAAAATTCTATTTTAATGTAAAACTTTACAACAAAAAAGTAATTCTTTTAGCACGTATGTACAATATAGTCTGTACAAATAAATAAAATTGGAATGTCTGTTTGTAATATTAAAATAACCGCTCTCTACTTAATGCATATCTATACATACAATAAAATCGTAGGAAAGTCAAAACTGTACATTGAATATTTTTTTAAAAGAATACTTGGGGCGTGATCTACAATCGATATCGAAGCCAAAAATATAGTTTTTAGAATTTTTATCTGTTTGTCTGTATGTATGTCCGGGGTAAACTCAAAAAGTACTGCATAGATTTACTTCAAATTTTGGTTGAATATTACTAATAGGTCGGATATAAATTATCACACTATCGCCTACGGGGGAGAGGCTGTGCGGAGTAAACGAAGTCCGCGCGGACGAAGTCGCTGGCAACAGCTAGTGCTTAATACACGGTACATATACCAAAATAAAAAAATTTACAATTTTTGTCTAAAAAGCAAACAGACAAACAGACGTCTGTCTATTTGTCCCAGCTAATCTCTGAAACGGCTGGACCGATTTTGACAGGACTTTCACTGGCAGATAGCGGATGTAATAAGGAGAAATTTTGGCTAATTTTTAATTTAGATTTTTTCCACGTGGACGAAGTCGCGGGCACAGCTAGTATTAAATAAAACAGAGAATATTAGATTTTATTATATTATTATACGTCTAAAATAATAATAACTATTTACCTTATAGTCGGCGCAGAAGCGTTGCGCTGGTCCAAAGATTGCAACTGATGATTGATGCATTCTTTTAGCCTTTTTATATAATCTGAAAGATTCATAATAACCCATAATTATTTCCACATAGGAATATTGCGCTAATTTAATTCAGTATAAAACTGGTAATGTAGCGAATGACGTATATGAAAGAATTTGTGATTCAAGTCTAAGAAACTCTTTTTTCTTGTGGCGAGGTCTTAATCCCACATGCATAAGTTTACCAGCTACCTTACCCTTCAAACCGGAACACGACAGGTACAAGCACTGATGCTATTGCGGCAGGAATATGTAAGACCTGCCTGGCAGAACAGTAGTTGGCCTATTCTTCAAAAGAGCCCGGGATCAACATTTTCAATTTTTAAACAATAATTAAATTAAAACTATATCTTTTAATAGATAAATATAACTTCAATAAATAGAATGAATGGGGGTCATTAGTTAGAAGTGTGCACGTTGCGACCCCTGCCAGTCCACCGGAATGCAATTCTGGCCTGAAGAAGTACCGCAGTGTGGTTTAAGACATCCCCTGGAGGCGACGCGTACTGATCCGCCCCCTTCTATACGAAAAGCGGTAGATACGGCGATTGGAGCCGCCACCCATCACGCCAGGCCCGCATAAGCGAGACGAGGAGTGTGAAGGGCCAAATAGGCACGTGGAATATGAGAAGTAGTTTGAAAGATAAGATAAATCAGTTGACAGATTTTTTTTATTTTTATTTTTTTATATCATAAGATAGCAAACAAGTAGATGGGTCTCCTGATGGAAAGAGTCAACCATCGCCTATAGACACCAAAGATGTTAATGGTGCGTTGCTATCTTGTGGCGAGGTCTAATGCCACATGCATAAGTTTATCGGCCAAACCGGAACACGACAGCGCAAGCACTGAGAAACGATATAGGATAGTTTTTATTCCGAATTTTTTTTTATCATAAGATAGTAAACATGCAGATGGGTCTCCTGATGGAAAGAGTCAACCATTGCCTATAGACACCAAACATGTTAATGGTGCATTGCTATCTTGTGGCGAGGTCTAATGTCACATGAATAAAGTTACCGGCTACCTTACCCTCCAAACCGGAACACGACAGTGACAGGTACCGACGCTATTGCGGCAGGAATAGGTAAGGCGGTGGTACCAGACCCGGGCGAGACAATGCAGAACTCTACCAACTAGTAGCCACGATGGTAGTGACTTGATAGCCAATCAGTCGTCTTTTACGACCTGCCTGGCAGAACGGCAGTTGGCCTATTCTTCAAAGGAGGCCTGGACCAACACGGCGAGATATAATGAATGAAAGATTCTTGGATGTTTTATGTGTAACAGAGACTAAGCGAACAGTAGTGAAACCACTAATCTCCCCGGCTGCAAAAGCGATCATGCTGGTGCTGGAGTAGGTATTTTATCATTACGTTTTGTCTCTGGTGTGAAAGATAATGATAATGTTAACCCGAGACTTCTCTGAGTCCGTATTAAACTGGGAATCTAGATTCTTTTTGGTCGTATTAGATGCACCGGCAAACTCTTCAATGCCCATTTTTAAAGTTTAAGGATTCTGTAAGGGTTGCTCTAAATATGGTTGATGACAATGAAATTCGTTATGTGTGATGATTTGAACCCATCCAGTTTGAGATTATGCAGCCTGGTTTTGAAGCCGTGCTTGGTCCGTATGTGACAGTAGAGTCGCCGTAAACGTTGTTGCGTTTGTAAGTACATTCTGGATTTATGCGTGGAAAGGTATTTCTTGTGGCTTACACAATATTCTCGTATAAGGCATACATTTGTATACATGGAGAAGAAATGACCAAAAGAGTCTCACGTGTTGGTACGGGCTCCTTTGAAGAAAAGGCCAACTGCCATTCTGTCAGACAGGTCGTAAAAAGCAACAGATTGGCTATGCGAGTCACTACCATCGTGGCTACGTCTGTATTGTTTCGCCCGGGTCTGGTACTACCTTTCCTATTCCTGCCTTCAGTCGCAATAGCGTCAGTGCTTGTCACTCTCGTGTTATGGTTTAGAGGGTAAGGTAGCCCGTAAACTTATGCATGAGGCATTAAGATCCCGTCATAACAAGTTTACAGTGTGCCGATATCTTCACTTTAACCCACAAGGTAGCAACGCACCATTAACATCTTTGATGTCTATAGGCGATGGTTGACTCTTTCCATCAAGAGAGATTTGAGATCTTTCCATCTGCTTGTTTGCTATGTTATGACACAAAAAAGAGAATGTGATAGATCTGATTTTGATTAATAATAGCCTCCGCAGTTGGTTAATCGATACGCGTGCCTGCAGACGTCCCATTCTGGAAACTGAACACTATTTGGTAGTAAGCCAATATAGGGGTCTGTTTAAGAAGTGGAGACATTGGCGACAGCGCGTTCCATTTGGAGAGCTTTCGCACATTCCATTTAGAAAGGATAAAGTGTGAAAAATTCCAAGATCCGAGCAATAGGAGTTTGTATGAGATTCAAGTTCGTGATATATTGGCAAAAGTAAATCTCGTATGCAGACGAATGTCGGGAAGTTTTGATAGACAATATGGTGGTCGGCGCAAAAGAAGTGTGTGGAAGTGCAAAATTATGCAAGTCAATGCAAGTCGATGCATAGTGCGATGATGAAATTAAAGCTGCGATTGAGAGAAAGAAGAAAGCATTATTAGACAATGTATTACGTTTGCAAACGAATGATTATGTTTCCAAACAAACGATGGTATGAAAGATATAAAGAAAGAGTTATAAGAATCCCACTAAAACCTTAGTGAAAGAAAAGCGGAAAAGAGAATCTCTGAAAGCGGAAGAAGTTTCGAATTTTTCGAAAATTTCGAAACAAACACGAAATTCTTTTGGAGGGAGATGAAGTAGTCTAAATGTCGTTCGGCAGCCTCCAGAATGAATAAGGTTAAGTATAAAGATGGTGACATTGTTACAAGCACAGATAGTGTGTTAAAACGATGGAGTGAATATTTTGCAGAAGTTTATGAGTCTATTCAGGATACTACCTCCGTCTCTAACTCAGTAAGTGATTCAGCGACATTACTATGCTAGAGACCGTATCACTAGCATCGTGACTACTAGGTGATAGATTTTCGCAACATCTCTTTTGAGTATTTGGTACCACCAATTCCTGCTGCAATTGCGTCAATCCTACCATTGTTCTGTTCCGATTTGGATGGTAAGGTAGCTGCACCATTAACATATTTGGTGCCTATAGGCAATCAGGAGAGTCATCTGCTTATTTGCAAAGTTATGATATAAAAAAACCTATTCGCGTGTAACGTAAAGCTGTCGATACTGACTATCATCGCAAAAAATAGTCGGTAATCGTTTACATGTCGTTAAATACGTCGATCACCTCATGTCACCAACCGATAAGCCGTTAAATCGTGGTAAACCAGAAATTCTATAGATATTCGGTATACTCCCTACCTCGCAAGGTAACCGGGCGTGATTATACTTTTCAACCAACGACAAAACGGAGGTTATCAGTTTAACATATGGTATGTAATATTGTTGAAATTGGATAATATTTAACTATGACGATTTTCTGTTTAGGCGTCCAAGCTCGTACATTAAATTTCATGGGTGTATATATATTTACACGCTTATATGTCTATATCTTTGTTTCCGAATTTCTCAGGAATTATAATCTATATCGACAATATAATTCCTTTTGATTTTAATAACGAAGTAGTCCAAGTTTCATCAATATCGGTTAAATAATTTTGAAGTTAGGGGTATAGTTAAAAAATATTTAAACTTAGTTTATTTTTTTTTAATTTTTATTACATTTTTCATAAACAGGTCAGATTTTATTATATTAAAAAAACAAGGTAATAAAATAAAAAAAATGTTAATTCCATTCTGAACATTTACATTAAAAAAATTACATTAAAAAAACAAGTTGGTAATAAAATGAAATATTTATTGGATTGTGAATCGTGTTATGAACGGTATGAAAAAATTATAGAATCTTGCGAAGTTCTTCTTCGTATAGCTTTGAATATTTTCGGTCAGGGTCGTATTTGTCGCACAATTCCGTCCAGTACGCGGGCTCCTCGTTGATAAGGTGTTTGATCACGCGTTTGGTGCCTATTACTTGAGCTTCTGTGCATTTCGCGCATTTTGTTTCCAAAGCTTCTTTAATGTGCGCTGCAAGAGATAACAATAAGAATTATGGTTTTATTTATTAAGAGCAACGTTTAAGTTAACAACGGTTATTATACTGCTCGTTGAACCTCGCAAACTTAATAGATAGCTTGCTTAATGCAAATATTTAGGTTCCAGATTCGTTTTCCATGTTTAGAAAAGTTTAATAATTTTAATATCACTGGATATCAAACACACAAACGGTCCAGATGCAAAGATCCATCAACACTACAACTCATCATCCTCGCATTGGTCTAGGCTCCTTCTCAAAAACAGACCATATGCCTTCCTGACAAACCGTTCGCAAAAGGGCAGTTTGCAAAATCATGTCTTTAATAGTCATGATTTTGCAAACTGCCCTTTTGCGAACCGTGGCAGTATTCTTCAATATTTAGCCCGGATTTAGTTAGAGCGACTAAATCTTTCCTGCCGCAATGATGTCAACGATTGACAGTGTCGTGATTCGATATGGAGGGTAAGGTAGCCATCAATCATATATATGAGGCATAACATCTTCCCTACACGGATAACAACACAGCATTCGAAATTTATTTCCGTTACAAATTTATATGACGTGGTTATCTCTTTCTAGAAAGGGATAAGCGCGTCATATAGATTTGTTATAGTGCCATCTGCTCATCGATCTCTGTGTAAAACGGTACTTAGTGACTTGCCAGAAATAGTTATTATATATCCTTAGCACTTTAGCACGTAGTTTCAGTGTTTATGACTTGGTAAATCCATACAATACTTACATTTCAATTCTTGTCCGTCAGCAGTACAAGTTTCCTGATCTAAGAGACATTTGATGTACGGTACTAAGAGACGGCGGTTTGCGAGAATTTCGTCTAAATCAATATTGTCCCACTTGTCAGTATAAAAGTCAGCCAAGCTAAAGCCCGTCAATGCGAATAAACAGACGACGATAAAAGCCTTCATTCTGTATGTTCTGCAAAATAATATCATTGATCATGCATGAATATATATTTCTATACTAATCTATACTAAAATGATACATAAAATCGAATTTATTTTTATATGTTTGTAACGAATAATCTCAAAAACTACCAGACCGATCTTCAAAATTCTTTTATTATTAGAATATTACATTAGCCATGAGTAACATGGGCTACTTTTTTATCAGATTGGGGTATGTGTAGGTCATGCAAACTTAGTCTCAAGAAACAGCTAATACAACATAATCGATCACAGTATTAAGGTAAATAAATTACTTTTACGAATAATGCACATACAATAATAGCATTCAGATACAATATCTTTTGTTTTATGCAACTTTGTTATATTTGTCTTATTTGTCTTAAGCAACTTTTAGTATCTGAATATAGTCCAGATACTAAAAGTTGCTTAAGACAAATTAGCACGAACGCTTACACCGTAATATAGTATCTGTTAAATGTAATTTTATGCATGATCATAACCAACCCTTTGGAAAAAGTAGGCTAAGCTCAAGTCGTTGTTACGTGTGGGACCTAATGGCAACTTCACAAACCTACTTCATACGTATGTAACTAGTTGTGAAGCGGCTTACTAATGGCTATTTGGAGCCTATTTAAATAAATAAATAAAGCCTTATATTACCGACCTACCCGCGGTTTCACCCGCCTAGCTTTTGTTCCCGTGGGAATATCGGAAAGGTTTATATACTAAAACCTTCCTCAAGAATAAATCTATCTATTAAAAAAACCGCATCAAAATCCGTTGCATAATTTTAAATATTTAAGCATACATAGGGACAAAGGGACAGACAGAGAAAGCTACTTTGTTTTACACTATGTAGTGATAACGCCATTAACGACACTATAGCTGATAAGGATAAATCTTCAATTTAGACATTAATAACTATAAAATTTGAAAAACAGCAACTGGATTTGACGTAATTTTTAAGTACTAAAATATTGTAAAAGGTCATACAATGATTATTTAAAACATCTACACACGTAGCGTTAAGTTTAAAACACAGCCGAATTGATAACCTCCTTTTTTTTGGAATTCGATTGAAAATAGTTATAATTTTTTCAACCTAAAATATTGTATTTTTTTTTCACTTTTTTATCATTTATTATAAATAAATTTTGTTTTATTCATAAAAAAAATAAAAAATAAAGATGGTAATTTAAGTGAAAATCATATTTTATTTTTATGATTCTTATTTTAAGAATCCCTTATTTTTTTAATGCAATTTTAATTTTATTTGTGTGTCGCCGCTGGTCCGTACCGCTGAAGTGTCATAGTGATGAAATCAGCAGGCTAGCTACTGTTAAGATGGCGTCATAATTGTGGAGGTTGATGACGTCACATTCGTGACAAGGACGTGGAAAAGGAAGATCTTCCCAACTCAACAACTTCGCGATTCAGGATTTTATTTTTAACTAGCTGACTCGGCAAACGTTGTTTTGCCTTTTTAACTACTCTTATTTTTTTTCTTCATTTTCTCAGCTCGTAAACCTTCCCTGGACTTCAACAATTAATTCAAAACCAAAATTAGCTAAATCGGTTCAGCCGTTCTCGAGTTTTATCGAGACTAACAAACAGCAATTGATTTTTATATACTTAGATATTTATTTTTACTTTTTTTTAACTTTTTCTTATAACTTTTGTGGATTGATTGGATCACCACAATTTATTAATCGATTTTGTGTCATTTTAAAAATAAATTGGAACCATAATGCACTAGAAGTGTAAGTAGGTATAAATCAATAATTAGGCGTTGGAGTTCCATAACGTCTCGCCCAGTTATATGGTACCACCTTATTCCTGCCGCAATAGCGTCACTGCTTACCAATGTCGTATTCCAGTTTGAAAGGTAAGATAGTGGATATACTTATCCACCCCGCCATATGAATAGCAACGCACTATTAACATACTTAGTGTCTATAGGTGACGAATTATCTGTCCATTGGGAAAACCATCTGCTTTTTTGCTATCTATTGATATGAAAACTTATAAATACATGCAGTGACCGAAATTGTCCAGTATTTTTATGATCAAATTAATTTTACGTTACAAGCTCGCTAGTCCAGACTTTAAAACAAAAATAAAGAATTCTTTCAGACCTTAAACAGTATTAAAGAAATACAGAATATCATATACTTATATAAAAATTAAATATCATTTATCATCAAAAATTTGCGTCAAAAAGAATTATTTACCTTATGGTCGGTGTACAAGCGCTGCACTAATTGAAAGATTGCAACTGATGATTGTTTTCATGCTTTTAGCCTTTTTATATTGGCTGAAGGATTCATAAAAACGTGTAATTATAAATAAATAACGATATAATGCTGTGCCAATTAATCTAATTAAATATGAAACTGGTAATACAGCGAATGACGTAGGTACCTATATTTCTAATTTGTGGTCCATATTTAAGATATATTTAATCGCTTTTTAGGGTTCCGAAATAAACTAGGAACCCTTATAGTTTCACTATGTGCGTCCGTCCGTCCATCAGCACTCTAACTCAGAGATCCTTAGTAATAGGAAAATGTAATTTGGCATGAATATACATATGTATTGTGAGAGATATCGTTTTATACGTTTTTAAAAAAAAATCGTTCGTGAAATATTAGGCCTAAAAATGCTAATTATTGTTAGATTCATTGTTAATGTCTCCAAACCCTCTGCCAATTAAGCAGTTGGTTTTGGAGATAGAAAAAAATGTAAGGTAGTGTAAATAAATATAATGAATTTAAAAGGAAAACTATCACGGCTTAAAAGACTGTAAGTTTTTTTATAGTTAACCAACTTATAAAATGTACTGAAGAAGTTTTTATAAGTTAACTTGTGGTGCGGATATATTCGTCATTGACGTTAAATAGGTTAAATATTCATAGTATGAAACAATAAAAGCCCGCTTCTTAGTCCTCATTATTGTGATGAACAACTTCGGAACCCTACATTCCGCGTATCCCGTCACGCTCTTTACCAATTTATTTTCCATTTCAGTGATATTAAACTTGAAAATAAAATATGATTCATATTAAATGTTAATAAATCATGACTTCAAACATTATACGTCAGAGTTCTAGGTGTTAAAATTCTGAAATGTCTCAATACATCGCCGCTTGTCGCTATCGTTTTCCTATTTGAAGAGCGAGATAGCCAGCAAAGTGCTAATGTTGAATTCCAACCAACTAGAAGGATAGTAACGCACCATTAACAACTTTGGAGTCTATATGCGATGGTAATCTCTTGTATCAGAAAAATATCTGAGCTATAATATGGACGGACTGACGGATGGATATAGCGAAACTGCAAGGATTCCTACTTTATTTGCGAATCCAAAAAAATTAATATTATTTAATTGGCGAAAAAAATATCCTGAAATCTACTAATAGAATAAGGGAAATAGGTGCATGAGTAGTAAAAACTATTTCGCTTAAATTTTTTTGACTACATACGTAGCGAGAAGTTAAAAATGTTATTTGACATTACTTTTCTCTAAAATGTTTTCTTAGCCATATAATCTATAGGCTGAAAAATGTCGAAGTAATATAAAAAAATCAAATATTTTCGTTATCGATAAATCCCAAATAAATCGACCGATTTTGATCCAATTTACGGTATTTGATGCAGCTTTTTAGAGAGAAAAGCTGATAAGAGTTTTAAATCAAATTTAAAAATACCAAGTAAGTTTGCTGTAAGCAACAAAATATTAATATTTGAAAAGCGGTACTTTTAAAAACTTGATTCAATTTTTATATTTGGATCTGCATTTAACGTAGTTTTTTTAAGTTCTAAAATATAAAAGGTCGAAAATGATTGAGTAAAAATCTCGAAGTTATGTCGAACAAACACTTGTTTCAAAAACTTTCGTCAACGATAACTCCCGAACGGATAAACCGATTTTGATGCAATTTATGCATTGTACGCAATTTTTTAAGAAAAAGAACTGAGTGCTAAGTGTGAGCTTTACCACTAGGTGGCGCTGTACAAATCATATACAAATTCCTAGTAAACTCCAAACGCGCTCACGATCGAATGCGAGAAGAAAAACTCACACTTAGCACTCCGATTAGATTTTAAACTTAATCGGTTCATTTAACTAAAAATTATATTGAAAAAAATACTCTTGTGCCAAATTTTTTTTGAGTTCATTTCAAAAATTTTCAAAATTCCCAGGACCGAATTGTTTCAAATTTTCAGGAAGTCTAAGTTGAGCGAAATCAAATCGATTGCCATCAACCGCGTTTTGATTAGTCAAGCCGTTCGAAAATTATCAGATGTTAACATACACACATATACATCGTACATACAAACATGCTGACATAACCGCGAATATAGTCAAAAAAGTTTCCTAGGACCTCAAAAGGCTGAGATCTGTTGTAAACTCGATTTTCGAAAATCACGGTAAATAAGTAAATTTCTTATCTACATACGTAGCGGGAAGTTAAAAAACGAAATTTCCTACACGAATTTTCAACGCCTTCCGCCTCAAAATCATAATTCAAATCCATGGCTTCAATTTTGGTAGACCGTCTTTTACATGCTGTACGGTTTTACTCGTGGCTTGTTAGTGCAGATCGACTAACAAGCAACACCATCGTATCTGAAAATTTGTGGAAAAAATATAGTTAACATCACAAGTCACGAGCCAGGCACGTCGGTATATAAAATCGCGTTATTAGAATGACACACGGGCGAGCTTTACCGACGAGCCGTACAACCATGGTTCTACTCGCTTGTCGAACAAGGCGGCGGCGGCGGAATTAATTTATTAATTAGAAATTAATAAAATGAATAATAGCCCCCTACTATTAAATGAGAAAACAGAGTTAAATAGTTCCCCTTTGTTGAATATTAATATAAACTAACTTCATATTTTTCACGAAAATTATTATTATTATTCGGTTCTTAACACATTTATTTTATATAATTTTAATTTGACATTTGAAAATCAATTAATCTCACATTTAACTTTGCAACAATTATTTCATTTTAATTTAAAACTTAGATATTGACATAATATGTATCGGTCACTGACATTATTTTATTTGTCTAGTTAGATTTTTATATTTCATCCCATTTTAGGGAAAAAATCTTCCTTGGCAACATTTATTAATGACGGTACTTGCCAAATAATTATTGTTTATCTACCTGGAGTACCTGGTGTACTTGTGTTTAGTTGTTGTATTGCGTGTGTATTTGTTATGTTCGAAGAATATATAAACTAAAAGCCCTAATGATGCTGTAATAGGCGAAACTGGTTGGCTTCACAATAATTAAAGGTTAGTTGTGAAATATTTGTGAAAAAGTACAAGTGTTTGACAAAATCAATAATAAAACATCCATCTATCCAGCCATTTACTAATATACCTAATATTAGTAGGATAGGATTTTATCCTATCCTACTAATATCATAAATTCGAAAATATATTTAGATGGATGAACGGATGTATGTTTTTTACCTTTTCACGCATATACTGCCACACCGATTTGGATAAAAATTTAGAGGTTGAAAGTCCATAGTTAAAATTTAAAAGGAAAATTTTATTTTCTTCTTTTTTGAGCGTTTAAATGAAAGCTTTTTTAAAAAGTTTTTTTTTGCTTTTAATTTATTTTGCCCTTTCATTTGATACCCATATTGTAAAATTGCATTAAAATTAGTTATTTTTTGGTTTGATTTGACAACAAAAGATTGTAGACCTCAACCATATTTTCGATATTTGCTTAAAGCAAAACTATTTTATATTCAATAACCAAGTTTTCCAACAAACTGATGGCCTTGCTATGGAAAGTCCACTATCACCACTTTGCATGGACATTTTCATGAATGAAATAGAAAATCAAGTACTTAATCATATAATTTTTGGAAAACATATTTGTTACTGGCATACTCAAGGCTCAATTCCGCCATCATGGATGGTCCGCCATATTGGATAAAGAATGACGTCACATTATTTTTCGAGTTGCTCCCAACGAGCCTTTCATTTGATACTCATATTGTAGAATTGCTTTAAAAATAACTCTTCCGCCATCTTGAATGGTCCGCCATATTGGATTTAAAATGACGTCACGTACCTTATAGTGCATTGTCATCCAAACTAAACGCGTATAGAAAATTTCAGATCAATCGGTTGAAGATATCTACTTAAAAATTGAATTCAAAAATTCCACCCGAACAAACATACATGCATACTTTGCAAGTTAAATAAAAGCTTTTGAAATTCAGAACACACATAGATGATGACCTGGAATAGCACTTTTTATCCCTCAAAAATTATTTGATCCCGTGGGATTCACCAAAAACTGTTATAATGCAGCGGCTTGCAGGGCGCAGATAGTGTTTTATGTATCAGACGTATAAATTAAAAGGTTTTCAAAAAACAAGGCAGTGACTAGAACGTACGCTAGTGCGGTAGGAATAAGCAAGTCAGTGTTATGAAGCCCAGGCTGAAATGTTGTAGTACTCCACGAACGTAACTGTTTGTCAATAGCAGATGGACTATTTAAAAAAAACGCTCGACCTTACAAAAAAGGAAAGTCCGCTTACGTTTGCTGTTTTGTTAATCCTATAATTATTTTTTTAATACCTACATTTGGTTAAAAAGAACTTTTCCATGTATATTTAACGTGCGGAATGTAAATATTCTTTTCCACACTGGTGCTTTTTGTTTTCCTCTTGCATATGATATGACCTCCATATGCACGAAGGAAGTTTTTAACCAAAAAGTTTTATGTACAAAATTTTTGTTTGAAGTAACTATGTTACAACGTCATTAATTTTTATATATGAATTAAATCTCGTTTCAAATTTTTTGGCCTGTGTGTCGCATGTCGCGTGACGGTCGGCCGCGGAGTAGGGATAAAGTGAAAGGCGCTCGTCAGAGCAGCCAAGGTCAATATAGTTTAGTCAGCTGACCGTGTAGACCGTCTAATTTTCGGAATTATAATGGAATATTATTCCGAAATTGTTTAGTTAAATATCTATAATGTAAAAAAAAGTTTCACTTTTACCGCGGTTTCATAAAACCACACAATCCGTTTTTTATTTAATTATTTATTTTGAAAACAATTAAATATTCTGTGAAAATTTTAAGCGTTTATCTGTTACCGTTATTAATATGGGGCAAAAATACGAAAAAAACACGTTTATTATATAGGGAACCCACTTAATACTTTCATTTTTTATTTTTAGTATTTTTTGTTATAGCCGCAACGGAAATACATCATTTGTAAAAATTTCAGCTTTCTAGCTATCACGGTTTATGAGATACTGGTGACATACAAACAGACGGACAGACAGACAGCGGAGGTTTCGTAATAGGGTCTCGTTTTTACCTTCTAGTTACGGAACCCTAAAAATGTGGGTCTGTGTAAAGCTCCATTACGCTGGAACCCGCTTTTACAAAAAACAAATTTTTTTGGCGACTTGTATACTACAAACGATGCTTATGATTGTAGTGAATACTACATACATAGGTACAATATAATATGTAGTATTTATATATAAAATTCTCGTGACACAATGTTCGTTCCCGTACTCCTCCGAAACGGCTTAACCGATTCTCATGAAATTTAGTGAGCGTAGTAGGTCTGAGAATCGGCCAACATCTATTTTTTATACCCCTAAATGTTAAGGGTAGTCCACTCCTAAATTTATTTTATTTTTTATGATACAGCATTAAAAATATATACAACTCTTAATTTTCAACCCTCTACGATCAACCCCTATTTTTTAATTCAATAATTTATATGGCAAAACAACGTTTGCCAGGTCAGCTAGTATGTAGTATATATATACAATGATAATATAATATCTTAGCTATGTCAACATCTGGCGCGGCTTAAAGGCTGTATATAGTACTGTAAGAAACCTAGATTTAAGATAAAATTATACGTAATATTTCCATTGTATGAAAAAAAAAACTTTAATAAATAAAAGAATTTAAAAAAATCAAGATCGGTAAAGCCGTTCTCGAGTTAAAGCGGGATATACAGATAGACAGACCAAACATTTCAAAATTGTAAAATTTATTTAAGTTACAAATAATATTTATCACGAAATTCGAAAACAAAATATTGTACCAAAAAAGTATCTTCACGCCCATATCCCCGAAGGGGTAGGCAGAGGTACAACAAGTGCACCCACGATTAGCCGAAGATACTTGGTACCACAAATGTGATAGGTGGCAAACCTACCGCCAACCGGGCACTTTCCAATCCCGGGCAACTTTGTGTTTCTCAGAAAACTAAAAGAACACTTTTTTTTTTAATGTGCCCGACCCGGGAATCGCAACCGGGACCTCATGTGATCAACGCCAACGCTGGACCACTAGACCGCAGAGGCGACAATATTGTACAGAAAGCTGCATTTTATTTATAATAATATAATAAAATAGTGGTCATTACTAAAATTAAAGAAATATTACATTATGCATTATTTATTTACTAAATTATACCAGGCTACTTTACTCTCTAAGCCAAAATAAGACCGTTATAAACCCTGGCGCCATTATAAAGAAATTGGTTAGGTGGTGGGACCAGTTGTAGATGGATGAATAGATGATAGCGACACATTGTTGGCAGATGTTCGCTTGTTACGAATTGCATGTATTTACTAAATGATTAAAAATTATATTAAAAGGCATGTATTTAAATAATCATTTTCATTTTGTAAAAACCGTCATTATCTTTAATGACTGATCCTCTTTCTGTGAGACATAAAATAAATCAAAACAAACGACATATTGATCTTTTTAGAATTACGCAAATTTTTTGCGACATATAGTTGAAATGATTCTATCACACTAACAATACCCCCAGGTTGTTGTTATTGAATCATTTATTTATTTACTTAATATTTTATTGTACACATAAAGAAAAGAGAAAAGCGTACAAAAGGTAGACTTATCTCTAAAGTACAAAGATTTCTTCTAGCCTACCCAGCTTATGAAGCCATTCACCCCGTATTGGTCCGAGCTCTCTTTGAAGAATAGATTGATCATCGCAACAGGTCCTATGTGTACAGTGCTCAGTGTTCACATGTGTTCAGTGCAAGTGCAATGACATAACTTTACAGTTGAGCGGATTAAAAGTTCTATAGCTTCTAATTTTGACATAAATCAATAGAAGTATTTGAAAATTTGTACTTTTTTTTTTAATTTTTGTACTTTTTAATTTTCAAATACTTTACAACATTACTTTCCTACATTAGGACAAATATAAGGTAATTTTAAGGCTTTTGATGCAAAAAAAATGGTTTCCGTTGTTTTGCGGGTTGCACTAGTATACGTAGGACCCGTCGATCTGCCGTTCTGCCATTCAGTTCGTAAGAAGCGAAGGATTGGCTATGCGAGTCACTTCCACCGTAGCTACTCCAACACACTAATACTTCAACATTTGACTAACAAAAATTAGCACGTTAAAGTTAAATTTTTTTAGAAAAATGATTCTTACAATATTTTTTACATCTTATTACATGATAAAAAAAATCAACATGCAATGCAATGCAATGGCATTTAACGCAATTTTTAAGATCTAAAATGTTGTTTTAGCTACATAATCGATTGGTTTAAAAATGTCGAAGTAATGTCAAAAAACATTTTTTTTTTAATTTTTTGTCATTTATAAGTATCAAATAAATTGACTGACTTTGATCTAATGTATGGTCTATCTATAAAGGAAAAAGTTGATAAGATTTATTTATCCCGTATTGGTTCCGGGCTTCTTTGAAGAATAGACAAGCTGCCGTTCTGCCAGGCAGGTCGTAAAAGGCGACCGATTGGCTATGCGAGTCACAACCATCGTGGCTACTAGGTGGTAGAGTTCTGCATTGTCTCGCCCGGGTCTGGTATCACCGCCTTGCCTATTCCTGCCGCAATAGCGTCAGTGCTTGTCGCTGTTGTGTTCCGGTTCGGAGGCTAAGTGGCGTTGGATCTCGCCACAAGACAGCAACGCACCATTAACACCTTTGGTGTCTATAGGCGATGGTTGACTCTTTCCGTCAGGAGACCCATCTGCTTGTTTGCTATCTTATGAAATAAAAAAAAATCAAACGGTATATTATTATTGTAGTAATTTTTAAAATATTAAGTAAATTTGTTGTTTAATTAGTTATTTTTTGTTATGTACATTTGTATAGTTGCAACGCTAAAAAACTGTAACTTTTGGAAACTTGATTCTATTTTGATTTTTAAAACAGCATTAGATGCATTTTTAACTACAAAAATATTGAAAGAAACAAAAATATATTGGTTGAAAAATCTTGAAGTGATGTCAAAAAAACACTTTTTTAAACATTTTTCGTCATCTTTAACTCCCGAGCGGATAAGCCAATTGTCATGTAATTTGCGGTATCCAACGCAATTTTTTAAAAGGAATAGAGCTTATTAGATTTTGTTATCAATTGGTACATTAATTTGTAAGTTATTATAACAAATATTGTTTTTCCGAAGAAATTTTTGAGGTTTGTTTAAAATCGGTTCAAATTTTCAGGAATACTATCTATCAACCACGTTTCGATCAGTCAAGCCTTTCAAAAGTTATGAGATGTTTACATACACTAATATACACACAACGCACTCTTTGATACACACAGACATGCTGACGTCATCATGAAAAAATTCGGAAATTATTCCTAGGACCTCAAAATGTGAAGATCTGGTGATAACTCGATTTCCGAAAATCAGGGCAAAATCGATATCTTCCTTATCTACATACGTAGTGGAAATTTATTAAAAAATATTCCAGATTGTTTAATAAATTAGTGAAATAATAATATGAAAATATAATGCAACATAATTTCTCCATTTTTGTTTTTTAAATTGAAGTTTATTATTTCTTTTTTATATTGTGACGTTTCCCTAATTTAATGTTTAAAATAAATATTAGTATGTAAAGAAAATTTATTAATAAGTATTAGTATTTAGTGAAATTTTATGTATCGCTTAAGATTTTTTTTTGTAATTTTATTGTAATCATGCTCACGAGTAATTTGCTATGGCTGCCGCCTGGTGACTACAAAACCGTTTATTTACGGTTATTGGAATACACTTAACTCACACAGAAATAATTTATCCAAGTAAGATAGTATATTAATTTTAAATTGTTGGTGAAGTTAACGGCAGTAATAATATTCCATCTTATTAATTTAAAAATGAAATAACATATTTTAATATATACCTACATTATTAGCTATTCAAAATTAGTTCTTCTGACGTAATCCTAGTGTTTTATCTCTAAATATCAAATCAATCCGTAACATATTTGAATTTTCAAGTATCCTACAGACCTCGCAATCGGTAAACTTAAGCATTTAACTGTATATTTCGAGATCCTATTACTTAGGATTATTTAAACATACCTACAACAAAAAAAAAGGTTCTAAATAACTCATCACAATCAATAGTTAGATTTAATATCATAGTGTTTGAATATTAACTACTCAGATTCTATATATATAGCCGTACTTTTAATTTTTGTTCCTCGATTTTATCTACCATAAGTGTACCTGCTTAATTAATTATACAACACTAGCATAATACACAAACAAATTCGATACCATCATAAATGCTTATCGTCACAAAATTAAAAGTTAATTGTCAAACCATTTTCGGTGCATATTTATGTCATGTCCTATGGAGACGACTCTAATGCAGATATGTATAAGTTCCAGATGGCTGATGATGATTCACCACGATCTGTTCGTGATGGATTGCGTCGAAGAGAGCGTCGCAGGAGACGAAGCGAGCGGAGACATTTCCGGTCGTCACGACGCACGAGATCTAGTTCCTCGCAGAGTTTCACGGGCAAGAAGTCGGTATCGCGAACAGTCTCAGTCACCTCGAGTCCTTAAATCTCCGAGGAAGTCACGTAAGCGATCTCGTAATCATAGTAAATCTAAAGGACCGAGTAAGTCACGTAGAGTGGAATTGTCACACTCTGAGGTTCAAAGAAATGAATTTAACAGTAATCAGTTAGATGCAACATTACTTGCAAAATTATTGGATGTCATGAGGGACTACAAAGATTCTGATCGTAGTGATAGATTTCCCGTGTTAAATGTAATTGCTGAATTTGATCCTATGAATAGAGAGCAGACGGTCGATACCTGGTTAAAAAAGGTTGAAGAGTGCGCTTTAATCTATAACTGGAGTGACAAACAAAAGGTACACTACGCCTTGCCCAAACTCAGTGGAGTTGCGAAGACGTGGTACCAGGGGTTACCGTCGGCCCTCTATTCATGGGAGGAATGGAAAGATAAGTTGTTAAAGTCTTTTCCAACTAGAGAAAATTATGCAGAACTACTCACAGAAATGCTTAATAAAAAAGCAAAATTTGGGGACTCTCTGGAAATGTACTATTATGCAAAACTAAACTTATTAAATAGATGCTCTATTTTTGGTAAAAATGCGGTAGACTGCATAACTTTCGGCATAGAAGATCGTGGAGTAATGTTAAGCGTACAAGCGGCTCAATTCTCAGAGCCTGAACAACTTTTAAAATATTTCAAAACTATTAAAACCGGCCAAAATAAAGATTTAAGTTCCAACAAAATTAGGGATAGGAAGTATGTCAGTAACCCAAGCCCATTGGAGACCGGAAAATCGACTAAGCCCGTCTCTCGCTCATCTGCTACTTGCTATAACTGTAATAATCCTGGACATACATTTTATCAATGCCCTAAACCTATTATTAAGTGTAAAAGATGTGGCTGGCGGGGCCATACAGCGAATGACTGCCCCAGAGTCCCAAATAATACTCCCGCAGAAGTAGTCGAACCAAAAGGCAGTAAAACAGTAATGGAGGTCGCCATATCTGAATCTAGTAATTCGAAATACAGAATCCCGGTAAAAGTTAATGGTAACGCTCTTCTTGCTCATATCGATTTAGGTAGTGATTGTACATTAATGCGCGTAACAGATGCAAACAATCTGAATATAACATGGAAATATGGTCAATTCTCCCGTACTCAAGGGCTTGGGTAACGTTCCATATAGGCCATTAGGAGCCACTTTTATTACAATAGATATTCAAGGCGTTGTAGAAGATAATGTAAAGGTTTTGATTGTCGATGATCACATGATAAGCTACCCTATACTCATTGGTCACACTTATACCGAACGTCCAACGATTGTTATTACGAAAACTGCCTCTGATTTGATTATCAAGAGGAGTACGGTCACAACTGATGGGATGAAAGTACCACTCTTCAGTTGCGAGACAGTTGTTTTAAAGCCAGATAAGCTATCTTCGATTAATGTGAAATCAAATATTGACTTAACAGGAACTATTTACGTACATGGGGACATTAGGGGCCCGCCAAGTAGCGAGTATTTCTTATTACCAGGTGAGTACATAATGTCGAATGGTACGGCAAAATTGCTCATACAGTGTTTGAGTGCTGGTCGCATCAAAATATTACATGACACTCTGATAACTCGTGCATATAGGGTCAATAGGGTCAATAACAACAATGAAGAAACAATGTCAGTTTTTAACATAAACTTTGCGGATGAATCAACATTTCAGTGTGGCGAAATAAGCCCAGAACAAAGAGAAGATCTTATTCACTTGCTTAACAAATACCAAAGTTGTTTTTCGACTAATTTACATGAATTGGGTTTTACTACAGCAACGGAAATGGTGATTCATCTCAAAGATTCTGTTCCCGTCGTATACAGACCTTACCGGCTCTCTTTTGCGGACAGACGTTTAGTTCAGGACATGATACAAGAAATGCTTGATTGCGAAATAGTTCGTGAATCTGTGTCGCCTTACGCTAGTCCAATAGTCCTTGTGCAAAAGAAATCCGGAGAAAAAAGATTATGCGTGGATTACAGGGCACTAAATAATAAAACTGTTAAAGAACATTATCCTTTAACACGTATTGAAGATCAGCTAGACTTATTAAGTGGAAGTAGTTTATTTATAAGTTTAGATCTAGCATCTGGCTACTACCAGATACCTATTGAAGAACAGTCCCGAAACAAAACCGCATTTGTCACGCCAGACGGCCAATTTGAATACAATAGGATGCCATTTGGGTTAGTCAATGCCCCATCCGTGTTTCAAAGGGCTGTGAACAAAATACTAAATCAAGCCCGAGTAAAATATGCACTTATATATATGGACGATATCCTCATTCCCGCACGAACGTTTGAAGAAGGGCTCTTACGGTTAGAGGAAGTCCTTAAATTGCTAAAAGAAGGTGGCTTGACCCTGAAATTGAGCAAATGTAAATTCTTTTTTGATAAAATTGATTATTTAGGATTTGAGATAAGTAGTAGTGGTATAAGACCGGGTTCGGTAAAAACCGAAGCAGTATCTAAATTTCCTGTACCTAAAAATCAACATGACATTAGAAGATTTTTAGGTTTAGCTAGCTTTTTTAGACGTTTTATAAAAGACTTTGCCATTTTGGCGCGACCGCTAACAGCACTTTTGAAAAAGGACGCAAAATGGCATTGGGGTCATGAAGAACAACATTCTTTTGATTTACTTAAAAATAGTTTAATTAACCGTCCCGTACTCGCTATATATAACCCAAACGCAGAAACGCAACTTCATACAGACGCGAGTAAATTAGGCGTTGCTGGCATCCTCTTACAAAAGAATGCTAACAATTCTCTACAGCCCATTGCCTATTATAGTCGCCAAACAAATTCGGAAGAACAAAAACTTCATTCGTTTGAGTTGGAAACGTTGGCGGTTGTAGCTTCACTCAATAAATTTAGGGTATATTTGTTAGGCACACAATTTAAAATCTACACTGACTGCAACGCTCTTAGAACAACCTTCACGAAGCGCGATCTAATTCCTCGCATCGCCCGTTGGTGGATACAGTTCCAAGAGTTTGACTGTACGATCGAACACAAACCTGGCAACAAAATGGCTCACGTCGACGCCTTAAGTCGCCATGCAATACCCGACACGACTACGGAAAATCGTGTATTTGATATACTTTCGGTGGATGCGGGGGATTGGATCGCGACTGTCCAAGATAACGACGAGAATATAAAACATATTAAAGAGGTACTCTCCAATCCCAATTCAGAAAAGATAATGGACATAATAAAAAACTACAAATTAAAGAATGGCAAGGTATATCGAATTCTAGGGCCGGATACGCTAAGATGGGTAGTTCCAAAGGGGGCACGATGGCAGATTTTAAAGTCCAACCACGATAACATAGGCCATTTCGGCTTCACAAAAACTTTAGATCGTATTAAAGCCACATACTGGTTTCCAAAAATGAAAAAGTTTATAAAAAAATATGTGGATGCCTGCTTAGAGTGTGCCCACCACAAGCTGACAGGTAATACAAAAGTTAAGATTCTGCATCCAATCCCTAAAATAGATATACCTTTCCATACAGTGCACGCCGACCATCTCGGTCCTTTTGTTAGGAGCAAGCGGCAAAACACTTATATCCTCGTAATCGTAGACGCTTTTACGAAATTTGTGGATCTAACCGCTGTACGGAACACCAAATCAACAACAAGTGTCCGCGTGTTAAAAAATCATTTTAGCTATTTTGGAACGCCGACCAGACTTATAACCGATCAAGGTACTAGCTTCACAAGCAAAAAGTTTAAGGATTTTATTGCATCCAATGGCATTAAGCACGTATTTAATGCGGTCGCCACTCCGCGAGCCAATGGGCAAGTGGAGCGGTATAACCGAACGATTTTGGCAGCATTGGGTGCAATGACGCATGATAAGCCTAAAAATTTGTGGGACGAGTACCTCCCTGATATTCAACTTGGTATCAATACCACCATTCATGCTGTAACAAAAAAGACTCCGACGGAGCTACTATTTGGTCGTAGAGTCACAAACCCTACAGAAGGAATCCTTCATGATATCATAGAAGATGTAGGCAATGGTGTTGTTGATACCAGTTTGAATGAAATAAGAGACGAGGCAAAGTCGCTTATCGACACGCAGCAACAAAAATTCACTAAGCGGTTCAATAATAACAAGAGAAATTTATCCTTTAACGTAGGTGACCTCGTGAGAGCCATGAGAGCTATACCTAGTGTTGACGGCCAGTCACGTAAATTGGAACCTAAGTTCCGTGGGCCTTACAAAATCAAAAAGGTTCTGCCAAATGACAGATACGTCATTGAAGATACACCAGTCACTCAAAAGGGTAGGCGTTATGAAGCCATCGTTGCAGTGGATAAACTGAAACCATGGTTAAGCTTCCAAAGTGCCAATGATGATAGTGGTAGCTCGTACAGTGACAATAGTGATGACGAACGTAATATGTAATTATGATCATATACGCTAATCAATCATTTATTATAACCCCCATCATGTATTAAAGATTAAATTGCATGTTAGTTTTTCCTCATGACATCTAAAACTTAATGGTATCAATCATTACTCAAGAGTCCCGATCTTATTTATGATATTTGATTCTCGACATAGTTTCATGATGCATGGTAATGTCAAAGATGAGGATGATTATGTTTATTTTAATGTGTTTGATGTTGTTTAATGTTTGTGTTCATAATATTCAGGGTGAACACATGAAGTTTTATAATTAATATTGTGCTCATAATATTCAGGGTGTGCACAATGAGATGATGTATTTTTTTATACTCATGATATTCAGGGTGAGTATACAAAAACTTAAGTTATTACAATGTGTAAAGCCATGTCGGTGACAAGAAAAAGTAAAATCCTTGGCATCTGTCAGATTTGCAACGAGGGGACCGTTGTCACGCCAGGATAGCCGAGTAGTTGTACAGAATTGTTTTATATAACTTGAGTAGTTGTAGCAAATTGTTTCACATATTTCGCTCTTTAAAAATAAGCGTGTATAAGGATAAACGTATAGGTTATAATAAGTGTATACGTTTACTTCGGCCCATCTGTACAACGATGGGACTCGTTGCTGTATCAGGATGGCCGAGTTGTGACGTTTCCCTAATTTAATGTTTAAAATAAATATTAGTATGTAAAGAAAATTTATTAATAAGTATTAGTTATGATTATCTCTATTAAATTTATCGTTATATGTAATTAAAATCATGTTAAGATTACCAGATATAAAAATTGTTGAATTTATAGTCTGTCGGCGTGAACGCCATCTACAACGCTGTTTGGAAAACTTATTGGCGCCGGCGGGCGCGCCGACAGCCTACGAATTCATTTTTCGAGTCATTCCTGCGCTGCGCTTGGTATAGATCGGTTAGTTCTTACTTGGTATTGTAGAATCGACGTATAAGAAAATATATAATCAGAATTTATTGTAATATTGTGTTATTAGTATTAATTACCAATTATTCATAAAGTTTTAAAGACACACAGATTCGTTTTATTGGCTTCATTAAATTTTACAATATTTAGTTTATATTTAGTTTTATCACACATTTATATTGACACATTTATATTTAGTTTTAAGAAAACAGTCACACATTGACAATTACGCACAATATAAGTGTAATTTAATTAATTTTTGTAACTGCATTTGGGTTTAATAAAATTTTTGACACCCATCATATTGTGGGACCAAGTATCTTGGGCTAATCTTCGGTGCACTTGTTGTACCTCTGCCCACCTCTTTGGGGATACGGGCGTGAAGATATTTTTTTTAAATTATATAATAATTTAATTATAAATTCAAAAGAATTCAAACCACCAGATCGGAAGAGAATATTTGTAATTATTTCTAACCATCTTCTGCTGTTTTGTAATAACCTACATAGGCATAACCTAGATCTCGTGATCTAGGAGTTAGCATATTCGACTCAGATCATGAGGTCCCAGATTCAATCCCCAATTTGGTTTTTATTTAGTTTTTGCAGGTTTTACTCGAAAATTTTTTTTTTTTTTTTTTACTCGAAAATAATAAAAGCTCAGCAGCAGCTCGGATTCTAGCGGGATGTGTGTTACTATTCCTGTACCTCGGTTGAGCTTTTGATCCCAGCTATCATCGCTAGAAATAGTCGATAATCGTTAACAAGTCGGTAAAATGCGTCGATTGCCAATCAATAAGCCGGTTGATCGTGGTAAACCAGAAAATTTATAGACGTTTGATTTACTCTGCCTACCTTATTAGACATCCAGGCGTTATGATTCTTTTAAACTGGCTAAAAAAAGGAGTTTATCAGTTTTATATGTACGTATAGGGCATTTCACGTCAAACGAACAAGGAAAAAAAGGAAGGTTGTGAAATTTGTTTATATTCTGGCCATTTAAAGTTCTGGTGGACATTGCATGCACACACAATTATTTTTTTTCGTATGATGCTTAATTGTCTAGTTATGATCTTCTAACGTTACGTTAAAAATGTCTACCTCAAATATGGTCGATCCTTTAGAAGACCATAACTAGAAAATTAAGCATCGCATGAAAAAAATGGTGTGTGCATATTAATGTCCACTAGAAATATGTAAAAAATATGTAAATGATTGTAGTGAATACTACATACATAGGTACAATATAATATGTAGTATTTATATATAAAATTCTCGTGACACAATGTTCGTTCCCGTACTTCTCCGAAACGGCTTAACCGATTCTCATGAAATTTAGTGAGCGTAGTAGGTCTGAGAATCGGCCAATATCTATTTTTCATACCCCTAAATGTTAAGGGTAGTCCACTCCTAAATTTTTTATTTTATTTTTTATGATACAGAATTAAAAATATATACAACCCTTAATTTTCAACCCTCTACGATCAACCCTTATTTTTTAATTCAATAATTTATATGGCAAAACAACGTTTGCCAGGTCAGCTAGTATGTAGTATATATATATATGTCGCAGTGAAATTGTCAATACCGTTAGATTATAATCTACCTAAGTGATATTATAATTTAACTGCTAACCTAACCTAACCAAATTATAAAATCCCTAGGTAGATTATTATATGAAATTTGTATATATTCGGCCATTTAAAGTTCTGGTGGGCATTGCATGCACACACAATTATTTTTTTTCGTATGATGCTTAATTGTCTAGTTATGATCTTCTAACGTTACGTTAAAATGTCTACCTCAAATATGGTCGATCCTTTAGAAGACCATAACTAGAAAATTAAGCATCGCATGAAAAGAAATGGGGTCTGCATGTTAATGTCCACTAGAAATATAACTGGCCGGAATATAAACAAATATCACAATCACACTTTTTCTCCTTGTCCGCTTGACGTGAAATACCCCGTATGTAATAACGTTGAAATTGGATATTTGATTATGATATCTCGATCTCGATCTTCAGTATAGGCGTCCAAGCACGTGTACTTCGTAAATGGATGTAAATTTGTAAGTTTATGTTTATCCCAAAATTTCTTGCCATCAAATTCAGAACTAAAAGCCATATCGAGATAAGTCTGGGAATAGTCTAATGTTCTTTAAAATCAGTTTAGTAATTTTGTAATTATGAGTAAAGTTGAAAAATATTTAAAGTTGGTTTAATTTTTTAAATTATTTATATTAAATTTTTCATAAGCTTTTCAAAATGTTAGATTTTATTACATTAAAATGTACAAAAAACAAGATGTAATAAAATTAAATATTTATTGGATTGTGAATTCTGCTATGAACAGTATGAAAAAAATATAGAATCAATTCTGAATTTAAGCTTAGATATTGCGAAGTTCTTCTTCGTATTTCTTTGTGTATTTTCTTTCAGGGTCGTATTTGTCGCACAATTCCTTCCAGTACGCGGGCTCCTCGTTGATAAGATGTTTGATCACGCGTTTGGAACCTTTAACTTGAGCTTCTGTGCATTTCGCGCATTCAGTTTCTAAAGCTTCTTTCATGTGTGCTGCAAAAATGACAATAAGAATTAAGGTTTTATTTATTAAGAGCAACGTTTAAGTTAACAACGGTTATAATGCTGCTCGTTGAACCTCGTTGACTTAATAGATACTCTGCTACATTCAAATCTTGAGGTTCTGGATTCGATTTTTATTTAATAAAAGTAATTTAATATTAATATCATTTGATATTGTTTAATACAAGCAAACGATTCTCTAGATGGAAAGATCCATTAAGACTACAACCCATCATCCTCGCGTTGGTTCTTCCTTCCAAGAGCTCCTGAAAGCTCCTTCTCAAGAACAGACCATATACCTTCCTGGCAAGCAGTTCAAAAAAGGAAAGTGATTAACCAAACCCATTACTACCATCTTGACTATTAAGTGGCAGTATTCTTCAACATTTGGCCCGGGTTTAATTCCAGTGACTAAATTTTCCTGTCGCAATGGTGTCAATGTTTCACATTGCCGTTATTCGATTTGGAGGGTAAGGTAGCCATTAAGTATATATATATGTATTAGTAATTTATTTCCATTACAAATTTATATGACGCGGTTAGATATATCTTTCAGAAGAAAAGATATAAACACGTCATATAGATTTGTTATAAAGCCATCTGCTTATCGATCTCTATGTAAAACGGTAGTAACCTGCCACAGATAGTTATTGTTAGCACATTAGCACTTAATTTCAATATTGGAGACTTGGTAAATCCATACAATACTCACATTTTAATTCTTCTCCGTCCGCAGTACAACTTCCCTGATCTAAGACACATTTGATGTATGACTCTAGGAGGCGGCGATTAGCGAGAATTTCTTCTAAATCAACATTGTCCCACTTGTTTGTGTAAAAGTCAGCCAAGCTAAAGCCGGTCAATGCGAATAAACAGACGACTACAAAAGCCTTCATACTGCATGTTCTGCAAAATAATATCATAAATCTATATTTCTATACTAATCTATACTAGAATAATACTCATACACAGAAAACAATTTTATTTTTGTATGTTTGTAACGAATAATCTCAAAAACTACCAAACCGATATTCATAATTCTTTTACTATTAGAACATTATATTACCTATGAGTGACATGGGCCAATTTTTTACCCGATTGGAATATGTGTAGGTCATGCAATCTTAGTCTCAAGAAATAGTTAATACACATATATAATATAACATACAAAATGATCTTAGTATTAAGATAAATAAATTACTTTTACGAATAATGCACATACAATAATAGCATTCAGATACTATATACTATATTCAGATACTAAAAGTTGCTTACGGAAAATTAGCACGAACGCTTATACCGTAATATAGTATCTGTCAAATGTAATTGCAGTGCTACTTAGTCACAATTTTATGCATGGTGTTAGTCAAACCTTTAGAGAAAGTAGGCTAAGCTCAAGTCGCTGTTACGTGTGGGATCTAATGGCAACTTCACAAACCTACTTCATATGTATGTAACTAGTTGAGAAGCGGCTTAATAGTGGCTATTTGGAGCCATATATTATATATACAATAATAGTATTCAGATACTATACTATATTCCAATACTAAAAGTTGCTTACGGCAAATTAGCACAAACGCTTACACTGTAATATAGTATCTGTCAAATGTAATTGCAGTGCTACTTAGTCACAATTTTTTGCATGGTGTTAGTCAACCCTTTGGAAAAAGTAGGCTAAGCTCAAGTCGCTGTTACGTGTGGGACCTAATGGCAACTTCACAAACCTACTTCATACGTATGTAACTAGTTGTGAAGCGGCTTACTAATGGCTATTTGGAGCCTATTTAAATAAATAAATAAAGCCTTATACTAGCGACCTACCCGCGGTTTCACCCGCCTAGCTTTTGTTCCCGTGGGAATATCGGAAAGGTTTATAAACTAAAACCTTTCTCAAGAATAAATCTATCTATTAAAAAAACCGCATCAAAATCCGTTGCATAGTTTTAAATATTTAAGCATACATAGGAACAAAGGGACAGACAGAGAAAGCTACTTTGTTTTACACTATGTAGTGATAACGCCATTAACGACACTATAGCTGATAAGGATAAATCTTCAATTTAGACATTAATAACTATAAAATTTAAAAACAGCAACTGGATTTGACGTAATTTTTAGGTACTAAAATATTGTAAAAGGTCATACAATGATTATTTAAAACATCTACACACGTAGCGTTAAGTTTAAAACACAGCCGAATTGATAACCTCCTTTTTTTTGGAATAAAATATTGTATTTTTTTTCACTTTTTTATCATTTATTATAATCAAATTTTGTTTTATTCATAAAAAAAATAAAAAATAAAGACGGTAATTTAAGTGAAAATCAAATTTAATTTTAATGATTCTTATTTTAAGAATCCCTTATTTTTCAATGCAATTTTAATTTTATTTATGTGTCGCCGCTGGTCCGTACCGCTGAAGCGTCATAGTGATGAAATCAGCAGGCTAGCTACTGACCAAACTAAACCAAAATTAGCTAAATCGGTTCAGCCGTTCTCGTGTTTTAGCGAGAGTAACAAACAGCAATTAATTTTTATATACTTAGATATTTATTTTTACTTTTTTTAACTTTTTCTTATAACTTTTGTGGATTGATTGGATCACTACAATTTATTAATCGATTTTGTGTCATTTTAAAAATAAATTGGAACCATAATGCACTAGAAGTGTAAGTAGGTATAAATCAATAATTAGGCGTTGGAGTTCCATAACGTCTCGCCCAGTTATATGGTATCACCTCCATGCATATTCCTGCCGCAATAGCGTCACTGCTTACCAATGTCGTATTCCAGTTTGAAAGGTAAGATAGTCGATATACTTACCCACCCCGCCATATGAATAGCAACGCACTAATAACATACTTAGTGTCAATAGGTGACGAATATTATCTGTCCATCGGGAAAACCATCTGCTTGTTTGCTATCTATTGATATGAAAACTTATAAATACATGCAGTGACCGAAATTGTCCAGTATTTTTATGGTCAAATTAATTTTACGTTACAAGCTCGCTAGTCCAGACTTTAAAACAAAAATAAAGAATTCTTTCAGACCTTAAACAGTATTAAAGAAATACAGAATATCATATACTTATATAAAAATTAAATATCATTTATCATCAAAAACTTGCGTCAAAAAGAATTATTTACCTTATGGTCGGTATAGAAGCGCTGCACTAATTGAAAGATTGCAACTGATGATTGTTTTCATGCTTTTAGCCTTTTTATATTGGCTGAAGGATTCATAAAAACATGTAATTATAAATAAATAACGATATAATGCTGTGCCAATTAATCTAATTAAACATGAAACTGGTAATACAGCGAATGACGTAGGTACCTATATTTCTAATTTGTGGTCCATATTTAAGATATATTTAATCGCTTTTTAGGGTTCCGAAATAAACTAGAAACCCTTATAGTTTCACTATGTGCGTCCGTCTGTCCATCAGCACTATAACTCAGAGATCCTTAGTAATAGGAAAATGTAATTTGGCATGAATATACATATGTATTGTGAGAGATATCGTTTTATACGTTTTTAAAAAAAAATCGTTCGTGAAATATTAGGCTTAAAAATGCTAATTATTGTTAGATTCATTGTTAATGTCTCCAAACCCTCTGCTAATTAAGCAGTTGGTTTTGGAGATAGAAAGAATGTAAGGTGGTGTAAATAAATATAATGAAGTTAAAAGGAAAACTGTCACGGCTTAAAAGACTGTAAGTTTTTTTTATAGTTGACCAACTTATAAAATGTACTGAAGAAGTTTTTATAAGTAAACTTGTGGTGCGGATATATTCGTCATTGACGTTAAATAGGTTAAATATTCATAGTATGAAACAATAAAAGCCCGCTTCTTAGTCCTCATTATTGTGATGAGCAACTTCGGAACCCTACATTGCGCGTATCCCGACACGCTCTTTACCAATTTATTTTCCATTTCAGTGATATTAAACTTGAAAATAAAATATGATTCATATTAAATATTAATAAATCATGACTTCAAACATTATACGTCAGAGTTCTAGGTGTTAAAATTCTGAAATGTCTCAACACATCGCCGCTTGTCGCTATCGTTTTCCTATTTGAAGAGTGAGATAGCCAGCAAAGTGCTAATGTTGAATTCCAACCAACTAGAAGGATAGTAACGCACCATTAACAACTTTGGAGTCTATATGCGATGGTAATCTCTTGTATCAGAAAAATATCTGAGCTATAATACGGACGGACTGACGGATGGATATAGCGAAACTGCAAGGATTCCTAGTTTATTTGCGAATCCAAAAAAATTAATATTATTTAATTGGCGAAAAAAATATCCTGAAATCTACTAATAGAACAAGGGAAATAGGTGCATGAGTAATAAAAACTATTTCGCTTAAATTTTTTTGACTACATACGTAGCGAGAAGTTAAAAATGTTATTTGACATTATTTTTCTCTAAAATGTTTTCTTAGCCATATAATCTATAGGCTGAAAAATGTCGAAGTAATATAAAAAAAAATCAAACATTTTCGTTATCGATAAATCCCAAATAAATCGACCGATTTTGATCCAATTTACGGTATTTGATGCAGCTTTTTAGAGAGAAAAGCTGATAAGAGTTTTAAGAGCAACAAAATATTAATATTTAAAAAGACGTACTTTTAAAAACTTGATTCGATTTTTATTTTTGGAACTGCATTTGACGTAGTTTTTTTAAGTTCTAAAATATAAAAGAAGGTCGGAAATGATTGAGTAAAAATCTCGAAGTTATGTCGAACAAACACTTGTTTCAAAAACTTTCGTCAACGATAACTCCCGAACGGATAAACCGATTTTGATGCAATTTATGCATTGTACGCAATTTTTTAAGAAAAAGAACTGATTAGATTTTAAACTTAATCGGTTCATTTAACTGGAAGTTATATTGAAAAAAATACTCTTGTGCCAAATTTTTTTTGAGTTTATTTCAAAAATTTTCAAAATCCCCAGGACCGAATTGTTCCAAATTTTCAGGAAGTCTAAGTTGAGCGGAATCAAATCGATTGCCATCAACCGCGTTTTGATTAGTCAAGCCTTTCGAAAATTATCAGATGTTTACATACACACATACACATCGTACATACAAACATGCTGACATAACCGCGAATATAGTCAAAAAAGTTTCCTAGGACCTCAAAAGGCTGAGATCTGTTGTAAACTCGATTTTCGAAAATCACGGTAAATAAGTAAATTTCTTATCTACATATGTAGCGGGAAGTTAAAAAACGAAAATTCCTACACGAATTTTCAACGCCTGCCGCCTCAAAATCATAATTCAAATCCATGGCTTCAATTTTGGTAGACCGTCTCTTACATGCTGTACGGTTTTACTCGTGGCTTGTTAGTGCAGATCGACTAACAAGCAACACCATCGTATCTGAAAATTTGTGGAGCCAGGCACGTCGGTATATAAAATCGCATTATTAGAATGACACACGGGCGAGCTTTACCGACGAGCCGTACAACCACGGTTCTACTCGCTTGTCGAACAAGGCGGCGGCGGCGGAATTAACATAGTTAATTTTAGCGGCTACTTACCTCAATTACTTTTTGTTTAGTTTATTAATTCATAATAATAATATATTAATGATTCTACAAGACTCTATTAGACATAGGTATGTATATGTGTTTATTTGAGTAGTTAAGACGTTTATCATCCTGCTAGTCCATCTAATAAAATATATAGATAAGGCCAACATTTTATTTGTAACATCTAAAAAAGACTATGAGGATAAAACGAATCGTTTCGTAGAAATGGGAAGGTTTAAGATATTGAAACAGGACCCAACAAAAAAGTTTAGCGACCAAGTCAAAAATACATTAACATCAGCTAACAGCATTTTTACGTTAAAAGACTTATATAAACTGAAAGTAATGAATCCGCAGATACTACGTTTACATGGCTATTTTAAGCTGCATAAAGTAGAAACACTCATAAGAGCGGTGGTATCTTATACAAATGATCCAACTTATAAGTTAGCTGCAGAGACAAACAGAATATCTAAACAACTGAGAAGTTTTACCACTCCACATACGATTAAAAATAGTGTAGATTTAGTAAACAAAATTAAAGACATAGATGTACCTGAAGGAGCTATGTTAGTTTCTTTTGATGTCCAGAACTTGTTTCCAAGTGTACCTATTAACGAATGCCTGTCATTAATTAATAACATTATGGTTGTGTCAAGAACAGAACCACAAAAGATTGTGGACCTCAACCATATTTTCGATATTTGCTTAAGGCAAAACTATTTTATATTCAATAACCAAGTTTTCCAACAAACTGATGGCCTTGCTATGGGAAGTCCACTATCACCACTTTGCGTGGACATTTTCATAAATGAAATAGAAAATCAAGTACTTAATCATATAATTTTTAGAAAACATATTTGTCACTGGCATACTGGAGGCTCAATTCCGCCATCATAGATGGTCCGCCATATTGGATAAAGAATGACGTCACATTATTTTTCGAGTTGCTCCCAACGAGCCTTTCATTTGATACTCATATTGTAGAATTGCTTTAAAAATAACTCTTCCGCCATCTTGGATGGTCCGCCATATTGGATTTAAAATGACGTCACGTACCTTATTGTGCATTGTCATCCAAACTAAACGTGTATACAAAACTTCAGATCAATCGGTTGAAGATATCTACTTCAAAATTGAATTCAAAAATTCCACCCGAACAAACATACATGCATACTTTGCAAGTTAAATAAAAGCTTTTGAAATTCAGAACACACATAGATGATGACCTGGAATAGCACTTTTTATCCCTCAAAAATTATTTGATCCCGTAGGATTCACCAAAAACTGTTATAATGCAGCGGCTTGCAGGGCGCAGATAGTGTTTTATGTATCAGACGTATGAATTAAAAGGTTTTCAAAAAACAAGGCAGTGACTAGAACGTACGCTAGTGATGTAGGAATAAGCAAGTCAGTGTTATGAAGCCCAGGCTGAAATGTTGTAGTACTCCACGAACGTAACTGTTTGGCAATAGTAGATAGACTATTTAAAAAAAACGCTCGACCTTACAAAAAAGGAAAGTCCGCTTACGTTTGCTGTTTTGTTAATCCTATAATTATTTTTTTAATACCTACATTTGGTTAAAAAGAACTTTTCCATGTACATTTAACGTGCGGAATGTAAATATTCTTTTCCGCACTGGTGCTTTTTGTTTTCCTCTTGCATATGATATGACCTCCATATGCATGAAGGAAGTTTTTAACCAAAAAGTTTTATGTACAAAATTTTTGTTTGAAGTAACTATGTTACAACGTCATTAATTTTTATATATGAATTAAATCTCGTTTCAAATTTTTTGGCCTGTGTGTCGCATGTCGCGTGACGGTCGGCCGCGGAGTAGGGATAAAGTGAAAGGCGCTCGTCAGAGCAGCCAAGGCCAATATAGTTTAGTCAGCTGACCGTGTAGACCGTCTAATTTTCGGAATTATAATGGAATATTATTCCGAAAATGTTTAGTTAAATATCTATAATGTAAAAAAAAGTTTCACTTTTACCGCGGTTTCATAAAACCACACAATCCGTTTTTTATTTAATTATTTATTTTGAAAACAATTAAATATTCTGTGAAAATTTTAAGCGTTTATCTGTTACCGTTATTAATATGGGGCAAAAATACGAAAAAAACACGTTTATTATATAGGGAACCCACTTAATATTTTCATTTTTTATTTTTAGTATTTTTTGTTATAGCCGCAACGGAAATACATCATTTGTAAAAATTTCAGCTTTCTAGCTATCACGGTTTATGAGATACTGGTGACATACAAACAGACGGACAGACAGACAGCGGAGGTTTCGTAATAGGGTCCCGTTTTTACCTTCTAGTTACGGAACCCTAAAAATGTGGGTCTGTGTAAAGCTCCATTACGCTGGAACCCGCTTTTACAAAAAACAAATTTTTTTTGGCGACTTGTATACTACAAACGATGCTTATGATTGTAGTGAATACTACATACATAGGTACAATATAATATGTAGTATTTATATATAAAATTCTCGTGACACAATGTTCGTTCCCGTACTCCTCCGAAACGGCTTAACCGATTCTCATGAAATTTAGTGAGCGTAGTAGGTCTGAGAATCGGCCAACATCTATTTTTTATACCCCTAAATGTTAAGGGTAGTCCACTCCTAAATTTTTTATTTTATTTTTTATGATACAGCATTAAAAATATATACAACTCTTAATTTTCAACCCTCTACGATCAACCCCTATTTTTTAATTCAATAATTTATATGGCAAAACAACGTTTGCCAGGTCAGCTAGTATGTAGTATATATATACAATGATAATAATATCTTAGCTATGTCAACATCTGGCGCGGCTTAAAGGCTGTATATAGTACTGTAAGAAACCTAGATTTAAGATAAAATTATACGTAATATTTCCATTGTATGAAAAAAAAACTTTAATAAATAAAAGAATTTAAAAAAATCAAGATCGGTAAAGCCGTTCTCGAGTTAAAGCGGGATATACAGATAGACAGACCAAACATTTCAAAATTGTAAAATTTATTTAAGTTACAAATAATATTTATCACGAAATTCGAAAACAAAATATTGTACCAAAAAAGTATCTTCACGCCCATATCCCCGAAGGGGTAGGCAGAGGTACAACAAGTGCACCCACGATTAGCCGAAGATACTTGGTACCACAAATGTGATAGGTGGCAAACCTACCGCCAACCGGGCACTTTCCAATCCCGGGCAACTTTGTGTTTCTCAGAAAACTAAAAGAACACTTTTTTTTTTAATGTGCCCGACCCGGGAATCGCAACCGGGACCTCATGTGATCAACGCCAACGCTGGACCACTAGACCGCAGAGGCGACAATATTGTACAGAAAGCTGCATTTTATTTATAATAATATAATAAAATAGTGGTCATTACTAAAATTAAAGAAATATTACATTATGCATTATTTATTTACTAAATTATACCAGGCTACTTTACTCTCTAAGCCAAAATAAGACCGTTATAAACCCTGGCGCCATTATAAAGAAATTGGTTAGGTGGTGGGACCAGTTGTAGATGGATGAATAGATGATAGCGACACATTGTTGGCAGATGTTCGCTTGTTACGAATTGCATGTATTTACTAAATGATTAAAAATTATATTAAAAGGCATGTATTTAAATAATCATTTTCATTTTGTAAAAACCGTCATTATCTTTAATGATTGATCCTCTTTCTGTGAGACATAAAATAAATCAAAACAAACGACATATTGATCTTTTTAGAATTACGCAAATTTTTTGCGACATATAGTTGAAATGATTCTATCACACTAACAATACCCCCAGGTTGTTGTTATTGAATCATTTATTTATTTACTTAATATTTTATTGTACACATAAAGAAAAGAGAAAAGCGTACAAAAGGTAGACTTATCTCTAAAGTACAAAGATTTCTTCTAGCCTACCCAGCTTATGAAGCCATTCACCCCGTATTGGTCCGAGCTCTCTTTGAAGAATAGATTGATCATCGCAACAGGTCCTATGTGTACAGTGCTCAGTGTTCACATGTGTTCAGTGCAAGTGCAATGACATAACTTTACAGTTGAGCGGATTAAAAGTTCTATAGCTTCTAATTTTGACATAAATCAATAGAAGTATTTGAAAATTTGTACTATTTTTTTTAATTTTTGTACTTTTTAATTTTCAAATACTTTACAACATTACTTTCCTACATTAGGACAAATATAAGGTAATTTTAAGGCTTTTGATGCAAAAAAAATGGTTTCCGTTGTTTTGCGGGTTGCACTAGTATACGTAGGACCCGTCGATCTGCCGTTCTGCCATTCAGTTCGTAAGAAGCGAAGGATTGGCTATGCGAGTCACTTCCACCGTAGCTACTCCAACACACTAATACTTCAACATTTGACTAACAAAAATTAGCACGTTAAAGTTAAATTTTTTTAGAAAAATGATTCTTACAATATTTTTTACATCTTATTACATGATAAAAAAAATCAACATGCAATGCAATGCAATGGCATTTAACGCAATTTTTAAGATCTAAAATGTTGTTTTAGCTACATAATCGATTGGTTTAAAAATGTCGAAGTAATGTCAAAAAACATTTTTTTTTTAATTTTTTGTCATTTATAAGTATCAAATAAATTGACTGACTTTGATCTAATGTATGGTCTATCTATAAAGGAAAAAGTTGATAAGATTTATTTATCCCGTATTGGTTCCGGGCTTCTTTGAAGAATAGACAAGCTGCCGTTCTGCCAGGCAGGTCGTAAAAGGCGACCGATTGGCTATGCGAGTCACAACCATCGTGGCTACTAGGTGGTAGAGTTCTGCATTGTCTCGCCCGGGTCTGGTATCACCGCCTTGCCTATTCCTGCCGCAATAGCGTCAGTGCTTGTCGCTGTTGTGTTCCGGTTCGGAGGCTAAGTGGCGTTGGATCTCGCCACAAGACAGCAACGCACCATTAACACCTTTGGTGTCTATAGGCGATGGTTGACTCTTTCCGTCAGGAGACCCATCTGCTTGTTTGCTATCTTATGAAATAAAAAAAAATCAAACGGTATATTATTATTGTAGTAATTTTTAAAATATTAAGTAAATTTGTTGTTTAATTAGTTATTTTTTGTTATGTACATTTGTATAGTTGCAACGCTAAAAAACTGTAACTTTTGGAAACTTGATTCTATTTTGATTTTTAAAACAGCATTAGATGCATTTTTAACTACAAAAATATTGAAAGAAACAAAAATATATTGGTTGAAAAATCTTGAAGTGATGTCAAAAAAACACTTTTTTAAACATTTTTCGTCATCTTTAACTCCCGAGCGGATAAGCCAATTGTCATGTAATTTGCGGTATCCAACGCAATTTTTTAAAAGGAATAGAGCTTATTAGATTTTGTTATCAATTGGTACATTAATTTGTAAGTTATTATAACAAATATTGTTTTTCCGAAGAAATTTTTGAGGTTTGTTTAAAATCGGTTCAAATTTTCAGGAATACTATCTATCAACCACGTTTCGATCAGTCAAGCCTTTCAAAAGTTATGAGATGTTTACATACACTAATATACACACAACGCACTCTTTGATACACACAGACATGCTGACGTCATCATGAAAAAATTCGGAAATTATTCCTAGGACCTCAAAATGTGAAGATCTGGTGATAACTCGATTTCCGAAAATCAGGGCAAAATCGATATCTTCCTTATCTACATACGTAGTGGAAATTTATTAAAAAATATTCCAGATTGTTTAATAAATTAGTGAAATAATAATATGAAAATATAATGCAACATAATTTCTCCATTTTTGTTTTTTAAATTGAAGTTTATTATTTCTTTTTTATATTGTGACGTTTCCCTAATTTAATGTTTAAAATAAATATTAGTATGTAAAGAAAATTTATTAATAAGTATTAGTATTTAGTGAAATTTTATGTATCGCTTAAGATTTTTTTTTGTAATTTTATTGTAATCATGCTCACGAGTAATTTGCTATGGCTGCCGCCTGGTGACTACAAAACCGTTTATTTACGGTTATTGGAATACACTTAACTCACACAGAAATAATTTATCCAAGTAAGATAGTATATTAATTTTAAATTGTTGGTGAAGTTAACGGCAGTAATAATATTCCATCTTATTAATTTAAAAATGAAATAACATATTTTAATATATACCTACATTATTAGCTATTCAAAATTAGTTCTTCTGACGTAATCCTAGTGTTTTATCTCTAAATATCAAATCAATCCGTAACATATTTGAATTTTCAAGTATCCTACAGACCTCGCAATCGGTAAACTTAAGCATTTAACTGTATATTTCGAGATCCTATTACTTAGGATTATTTAAACATACCTACAACAAAAAAAAAGGTTCTAAATAACTCATCACAATCAATAGTTAGATTTAATATCATAGTGTTTGAATATTAACTACTCAGATTCTATATATATAGCCGTACTTTTAATTTTTGTTCCTCGATTTTATCTACCATAAGTGTACCTGCTTAATTAATTATACAACACTAGCATAATACACAAACAAATTCGATACCATCATAAATGCTTATCGTCACAAAATTAAAAGTTAATTGTCAAACCATTTTCGGTGCATATTTATGTCATGTCCTATGGAGACGACTCTAATGCAGATATGTATAAGTTCCAGATGGCTGATGATGATTCACCACGATCTGTTCGTGATGGATTGCGTCGAAGAGAGCGTCGCAGGAGACGAAGCGAGCGGAGACATTTCCGGTCGTCACGACGCACGAGATCTAGTTCCTCGCAGAGTTTCACGGGCAAGAAGTCGGTATCGCGAACAGTCTCAGTCACCTCGAGTCCTTAAATCTCCGAGGAAGTCACGTAAGCGATCTCGTAATCATAGTAAATCTAAAGGACCGAGTAAGTCACGTAGAGTGGAATTGTCACACTCTGAGGTTCAAAGAAATGAATTTAACAGTAATCAGTTAGATGCAACATTACTTGCAAAATTATTGGATGTCATGAGGGACTACAAAGATTCTGATCGTAGTGATAGATTTCCCGTGTTAAATGTAATTGCTGAATTTGATCCTATGAATAGAGAGCAGACGGTCGATACCTGGTTAAAAAAGGTTGAAGAGTGCGCTTTAATCTATAACTGGAGTGACAAACAAAAGGTACACTACGCCTTGCCCAAACTCAGTGGAGTTGCGAAGACGTGGTACCAGGGGTTACCGTCGGCCCTCTATTCATGGGAGGAATGGAAAGATAAGTTGTTAAAGTCTTTTCCAACTAGAGAAAATTATGCAGAACTACTCACAGAAATGCTTAATAAAAAAGCAAAATTTGGGGACTCTCTGGAAATGTACTATTATGCAAAACTAAACTTATTAAATAGATGCTCTATTTTTGGTAAAAATGTGGTAGACTGCATAACTTTCGGCATAGAAGATCGTGGAGTAATGTTAAGCGTACAAGCGGCTCAATTCTCAGAGCCTGAACAACTTTTAAAATATTTCAAAACTATTAAAACCGGCCAAAATAAAGATTTAAGTTCCAACAAAATTAGGGATAGGAAGTATGTCAGTAACCCAAGCCCATTGGAGACCGGAAAATCGACTAAGCCCGTCTCTCGCTCATCTGCTACTTGCTATAACTGTAATAATCCTGGACATACATTTTATCAATGCCCTAAACCTATTATTAAGTGTAAAAGATGTGGCTGGCGGGGCCATACAGCGAATGACTGCCCCAGAGTCCCAAATAATACTCCTGCAGAAGTAGTCGAACCAAAAGGCAGTAAAACAGTAATGGAGGTCGCCATATCTGAATCTAGTAATTCGAAATACAGAATCCCGGTAAAAGTTAATGGTAACGCTCTTCTTGCTCATATCGATTTAGGTAGTGATTGTACATTAATGCGCGTAACAGATGCAAACAATCTGAATATAACATGGAAATATGGTCAATTCTCCCGTACTCAAGGGCTTGGGTAACGTTCCATATAGGCCATTAGGAGCCACTTTTATTACAATAGATATTCAAGGCGTTGTAGAAGATAATGTAAAGGTTTTGATTGTCGATGATCACATGATAAGCTACCCTATACTCATTGGTCACACTTATACCGAACGTCCAACGATTGTTATTACGAAAACTGCCTCTGATTTGATTATCAAGAGGAGTACGGTCACAACTGATGGGATGAAAGTACCACTCTTCAGTTGCGAGACAGTTGTTTTAAAGCCAGATAAGCTATCTTCGATTAATGTGAAATCAAATATTGACTTAACAGGAACTATTTACGTACATGGGGACATTAGGGGCCCGCCAAGTAGCGAGTATTTCTTATTACCAGGTGAGTACATAATGTCGAATGGTACGGCAAAATTGCTCATACAGTGTTTGAGTGCTGGTCGCATCAAAATATTACATGACACTCTGATAACTCGTGCATATAGGGTCAATAGGGTCAATAACAACAATGAAGAAACAATGTCAGTTTTTAACATAAACTTTGCGGATGAATCAACATTTCAGTGTGGCGAAATAAGCCCAGAACAAAGAGAAGATCTTATTCACTTGCTTAACAAATACCAAAGTTGTTTTTCGACTAATTTACATGAATTGGGTTTTACTACAGCAACGGAAATGGTGATTCATCTCAAAGATTCTGTTCCCGTCGTATACAGACCTTACCGGCTCTCTTTTGCGGACAGACGTTTAGTTCAGGACATGATACAAGAAATGCTTGATTGCGAAATAGTTCGTGAATCTGTGTCGCCTTACGCTAGTCCAATAGTCCTTGTGCAAAAGAAATCCGGAGAAAAAAGATTATGCGTGGATTACAGGGCACTAAATAATAAAACTGTTAAAGAACATTATCCTTTAACACGTATTGAAGATCAGCTAGACTTATTAAGTGGAAGTAGTTTATTTATAAGTTTAGATCTAGCATCTGGCTACTACCAGATACCTATTGAAGAACAGTCCCGAAACAAAACCGCATTTGTCACGCCAGACGGCCAATTTGAATACAATAGGATGCCATTTGGGTTAGTCAATGCCCCATCCGTGTTTCAAAGGGCTGTGAACAAAATACTAAATCAAGCCCGAGTAAAATATGCACTTATATATATGGACGATATCCTCATTCCCGCACGAACGTTTGAAGAAGGGCTCTTACGGTTAGAGGAAGTCCTTAAATTGCTAAAAGAAGGTGGCTTGACCCTGAAATTGAGCAAATGTAAATTCTTTTTTGATAAAATTGATTATTTAGGATTTGAGATAAGTAGTAGTGGTATAAGACCGGGTTCGGTAAAAACCGAAGCAGTATCTAAATTTCCTGTACCTAAAAATCAACATGACATTAGAAGATTTTTAGGTTTAGCTAGCTTTTTTAGACGTTTTATAAAAGACTTTGCCATTTTGGCGCGACCGCTAACAGCACTTTTGAAAAAGGACGCAAAATGGCATTGGGGTCATGAAGAACAACATTCTTTTGATTTACTTAAAAATAGTTTAATTAACCGTCCCGTACTCGCTATATATAACCCAAACGCAGAAACGCAACTTCATACAGACGCGAGTAAATTAGGCGTTGCTGGCATCCTCTTACAAAAGAATGCTAACAATTCTCTACAGCCCATTGCCTATTATAGTCGCCAAACAAATTCGGAAGAACAAAAACTTCATTCGTTTGAGTTGGAAACGTTGGCGGTTGTAGCTTCACTCAATAAATTTAGGGTATATTTGTTAGGCACACAATTTAAAATCTACACTGACTGCAACGCTCTTAGAACAACCTTCACGAAGCGCGATCTAATTCCTCGCATCGCCCGTTGGTGGATACAGTTCCAAGAGTTTGACTGTACGATCGAACACAAACCTGGCAACAAAATGGCTCACGTCGACGCCTTAAGTCGCCATGCAATACCCGACACGACTACGGAAAATCGTGTATTTGATATACTTTCGGTGGATGCGGGGGATTGGATCGCGACTGTCCAAGATAACGACGAGAATATAAAACATATTAAAGAGGTACTCTCCAATCCCAATTCAGAAAAGATAATGGACATAATAAAAAACTACAAATTAAAGAATGGCAAGGTATATCGAATTCTAGGGCCGGATACGCTAAGATGGGTAGTTCCAAAGGGGGCACGATGGCAGATTTTAAAGTCCAACCACGATAACATAGGCCATTTCGGCTTCACAAAAACTTTAGATCGTATTAAAGCCACATACTGGTTTCCAAAAATGAAAAAGTTTATAAAAAAATATGTGGATGCCTGCTTAGAGTGTGCCCACCACAAGCTGACAGGTAATACAAAAGTTAAGATTCTGCATCCAATCCCTAAAATAGATATACCTTTCCATACAGTGCACGCCGACCATCTCGGTCCTTTTGTTAGGAGCAAGCGGCAAAACACTTATATCCTCGTAATCGTAGACGCTTTTACGAAATTTGTGGATCTAACCGCTGTACGGAACACCAAATCAACAACAAGTGTCCGCGTGTTAAAAAATCATTTTAGCTATTTTGGAACGCCGACCAGACTTATAACCGATCAAGGTACTAGCTTCACAAGCAAAAAGTTTAAGGATTTTATTGCATCCAATGGCATTAAGCACGTATTTAATGCGGTCGCCACTCCGCGAGCCAATGGGCAAGTGGAGCGGTATAACCGAACGATTTTGGCAGCATTGGGTGCAATGACGCATGATAAGCCTAAAAATTTGTGGGACGAGTACCTCCCTGATATTCAACTTGGTATCAATACCACCATTCATGCTGTAACAAAAAAGACTCCGACGGAGCTACTATTTGGTCGTAGAGTCACAAACCCTACAGAAGGAATCCTTCATGATATCATAGAAGATGTAGGCAATGGTGTTGTTGATACCAGTTTGAATGAAATAAGAGACGAGGCAAAGTCGCTTATCGACACGCAGCAACAAAAATTCACTAAGCGGTTCAATAATAACAAGAGAAATTTATCCTTTAACGTAGGTGACCTCGTGAGAGCCATGAGAGCTATACCTAGTGTTGACGGCCAGTCACGTAAATTGGAACCTAAGTTCCGTGGGCCTTACAAAATCAAAAAGGTTCTGCCAAATGACAGATACGTCATTGAAGATACACCAGTCACTCAAAAGGGTAGGCGTTATGAAGCCATCGTTGCAGTGGATAAACTGAAACCATGGTTAAGCTTCCAAAGTGCCAATGATGATAGTGGTAGCTCGTACAGTGACAATAGTGATGACGAACGTAATATGTAATTATGATCATATACGCTAATCAATCATTTATTATAACCCCCATCATGTATTAAAGATTAAATTGCATGTTAGTTTTTCCTCATGACATCTAAAACTTAATGGTATCAATCATTACTCAAGAGTCCCGATCTTATTTATGATATTTGATTCTCGACATAGTTTCATGATGCATGGTAATGTCAAAGATGAGGATGATTATGTTTATTTTAATGTGTTTGATGTTGTTTAATGTTTGTGTTCATAATATTCAGGGTGAACACATGAAGTTTTATAATTAATATTGTGCTCATAATATTCAGGGTGTGCACAATGAGATGATGTATTTTTTTATACTCATGATATTCAGGGTGAGTATACAAAAACTTAAGTTATTACAATGTGTAAAGCCATGTCGGTGACAAGAAAAAGTAAAATCCTTGGCATCTGTCAGATTTGCAACGAGGGGACCGTTGTCACGCCAGGATAGCCGAGTAGTTGTACAGAATTGTTTTATATAACTTGAGTAGTTGTAGCAAATTGTTTCACATATTTCGCTCTTTAAAAATAAGCGTGTATAAGGATAAACGTATAGGTTATAATAAGTGTATACGTTTACTTCGGCCCATCTGTACAACGATGGGACTCGTTGCTGTATCAGGATGGCCGAGTTGTGACGTTTCCCTAATTTAATGTTTAAAATAAATATTAGTATGTAAAGAAAATTTATTAATAAGTATTAGTTATGATTATCTCTATTAAATTTATCGTTATATGTAATTAAAATCATGTTAAGATTACCAGATATAAAAATTGTTGAATTTATAGTCTGTCGGCGTGAACGCCATCTACAACGCTGTTTGGAAAACTTATTGGCGCCGGCGGGCGCGCCGACAGCCTACGAATTCATTTTTCGAGTCATTCCTGCGCTGCGCTTGGTATAGATCGGTTAGTTCTTACTTGGTATTGTAGAATCGACGTATAAGAAAATATATAATCAGAATTTATTGTAATATTGTGTTATTAGTATTAATTACCAATTATTCATAAAGTTTTAAAGACACACAGATTCGTTTTATTGGCTTCATTAAATTTTACAATATTTAGTTTATATTTAGTTTTATCACACATTTATATTGACACATTTATATTTAGTTTTAAGAAAACAGTCACACATTGACAATTACGCACAATATAAGTGTAATTTAATTAATTTTTGTAACTGCATTTGGGTTTAATAAAATTTTTGACACCCATCATATTGTGGGACCAAGTATCTTGGGCTAATCTTCGGTGCACTTGTTGTACCTCTGCCCACCTCTTTGGGGATACGGGCGTGAAGATATTTTTTTTAAATTATATAATAATTTAATTATAAATTCAAAAGAATTCAAACCACCAGATCGGAAGAGAATATTTGTAATTATTTCTAACCATCTTCTGCTGTTTTGTAATAACCTACATAGGCATAACCTAGATCTCGTGATCTAGGAGTTAGCATATTCGACTCAGATCATGAGGTCCCAGATTCAATCCCCAATTTGGTTTTTATTTAGTTTTTGCAGGTTTTACTCGAAAATTTTTTTTTTTTTTTTTTACTCGAAAATAATAAAAGCTCAGCAGCAGCTCGGATTCTAGCGGGATGTGTGTTACTATTCCTGTACCTCGGTTGAGCTTTTGATCCCAGCTATCATCGCTAGAAATAGTCGATAATCGTTAACAAGTCGGTAAAATGCGTCGATTGCCAATCAATAAGCCGGTTGATCGTGGTAAACCAGAAAATTTATAGACGTTTGATTTACTCTGCCTACCTTATTAGACATCCAGGCGTTATGATTCTTTTAAACTGGCTAAAAAAAGGAGTTTATCAGTTTTATATGTACGTATAGGGCATTTCACGTCAAACGAACAAGGAAAAAAAGGAAGGTTGTGAAATTTGTTTATATTCTGGCCATTTAAAGTTCTGGTGGACATTGCATGCACACACAATTATTTTTTTTCGTATGATGCTTAATTGTCTAGTTATGATCTTCTAACGTTACGTTAAAAATGTCTACCTCAAATATGGTCGATCCTTTAGAAGACCATAACTAGAAAATTAAGCATCGCATGAAAAAAATGGTGTGTGCATATTAATGTCCACTAGAAATATGTAAAAAATATGTAAATGATTGTAGTGAATACTACATACATAGGTACAATATAATATGTAGTATTTATATATAAAATTCTCGTGACACAATGTTCGTTCCCGTACTTCTCCGAAACGGCTTAACCGATTCTCATGAAATTTAGTGAGCGTAGTAGGTCTGAGAATCGGCCAATATCTATTTTTCATACCCCTAAATGTTAAGGGTAGTCCACTCCTAAATTTTTTATTTTATTTTTTATGATACAGAATTAAAAATATATACAACCCTTAATTTTCAACCCTCTACGATCAACCCTTATTTTTTAATTCAATAATTTATATGGCAAAACAACGTTTGCCAGGTCAGCTAGTATGTAGTATATATATATATGTCGCAGTGAAATTGTCAATACCGTTAGATTATAATCTACCTAAGTGATATTATAATTTAACTGCTAACCTAACCTAACCAAATTATAAAATCCCTAGGTAGATTATTATATGAAATTTGTATATATTCGGCCATTTAAAGTTCTGGTGGGCATTGCATGCACACACAATTATTTTTTTTCGTATGATGCTTAATTGTCTAGTTATGATCTTCTAACGTTACGTTAAAATGTCTACCTCAAATATGGTCGATCCTTTAGAAGACCATAACTAGAAAATTAAGCATCGCATGAAAAGAAATGGGGTCTGCATGTTAATGTCCACTAGAAATATAACTGGCCGGAATATAAACAAATATCACAATCACACTTTTTCTCCTTGTCCGCTTGACGTGAAATACCCCGTATGTAATAACGTTGAAATTGGATATTTGATTATGATATCTCGATCTCGATCTTCAGTATAGGCGTCCAAGCACGTGTACTTCGTAAATGGATGTAAATTTGTAAGTTTATGTTTATCCCAAAATTTCTTGCCATCAAATTCAGAACTAAAAGCCATATCGAGATAAGTCTGGGAATAGTCTAATGTTCTTTAAAATCAGTTTAGTAATTTTGTAATTATGAGTAAAGTTGAAAAATATTTAAAGTTGGTTTAATTTTTTAAATTATTTATATTAAATTTTTCATAAGCTTTTCAAAATGTTAGATTTTATTACATTAAAATGTACAAAAAACAAGATGTAATAAAATTAAATATTTATTGGATTGTGAATTCTGCTATGAACAGTATGAAAAAAATATAGAATCAATTCTGAATTTAAGCTTAGATATTGCGAAGTTCTTCTTCGTATTTCTTTGTGTATTTTCTTTCAGGGTCGTATTTGTCGCACAATTCCTTCCAGTACGCGGGCTCCTCGTTGATAAGATGTTTGATCACGCGTTTGGAACCTTTAACTTGAGCTTCTGTGCATTTCGCGCATTCAGTTTCTAAAGCTTCTTTCATGTGTGCTGCAAAAATGACAATAAGAATTAAGGTTTTATTTATTAAGAGCAACGTTTAAGTTAACAACGGTTATAATGCTGCTCGTTGAACCTCGTTGACTTAATAGATACTCTGCTACATTCAAATCTTGAGGTTCTGGATTCGATTTTTATTTAATAAAAGTAATTTAATATTAATATCATTTGATATTGTTTAATACAAGCAAACGATTCTCTAGATGGAAAGATCCATTAAGACTACAACCCATCATCCTCGCGTTGGTTCTTCCTTCCAAGAGCTCCTGAAAGCTCCTTCTCAAGAACAGACCATATACCTTCCTGGCAAGCAGTTCAAAAAAGGAAAGTGATTAACCAAACCCATTACTACCATCTTGACTATTAAGTGGCAGTATTCTTCAACATTTGGCCCGGGTTTAATTCCAGTGACTAAATTTTCCTGTCGCAATGGTGTCAATGTTTCACATTGCCGTTATTCGATTTGGAGGGTAAGGTAGCCATTAAGTATATATATATGTATTAGTAATTTATTTCCATTACAAATTTATATGACGCGGTTAGATATATCTTTCAGAAGAAAAGATATAAACACGTCATATAGATTTGTTATAAAGCCATCTGCTTATCGATCTCTATGTAAAACGGTAGTAACCTGCCACAGATAGTTATTGTTAGCACATTAGCACTTAATTTCAATATTGGAGACTTGGTAAATCCATACAATACTCACATTTTAATTCTTCTCCGTCCGCAGTACAACTTCCCTGATCTAAGACACATTTGATGTATGACTCTAGGAGGCGGCGATTAGCGAGAATTTCTTCTAAATCAACATTGTCCCACTTGTTTGTGTAAAAGTCAGCCAAGCTAAAGCCGGTCAATGCGAATAAACAGACGACTACAAAAGCCTTCATACTGCATGTTCTGCAAAATAATATCATAAATCTATATTTCTATACTAATCTATACTAGAATAATACTCATACACAGAAAACAATTTTATTTTTGTATGTTTGTAACGAATAATCTCAAAAACTACCAAACCGATATTCATAATTCTTTTACTATTAGAACATTATATTACCTATGAGTGACATGGGCCAATTTTTTACCCGATTGGAATATGTGTAGGTCATGCAATCTTAGTCTCAAGAAATAGTTAATACACATATATAATATAACATACAAAATGATCTTAGTATTAAGATAAATAAATTACTTTTACGAATAATGCACATACAATAATAGCATTCAGATACTATATACTATATTCAGATACTAAAAGTTGCTTACGGAAAATTAGCACGAACGCTTATACCGTAATATAGTATCTGTCAAATGTAATTGCAGTGCTACTTAGTCACAATTTTATGCATGGTGTTAGTCAAACCTTTAGAGAAAGTAGGCTAAGCTCAAGTCGCTGTTACGTGTGGGATCTAATGGCAACTTCACAAACCTACTTCATATGTATGTAACTAGTTGAGAAGCGGCTTAATAGTGGCTATTTGGAGCCATATATTATATATACAATAATAGTATTCAGATACTATACTATATTCCAATACTAAAAGTTGCTTACGGCAAATTAGCACAAACGCTTACACTGTAATATAGTATCTGTCAAATGTAATTGCAGTGCTACTTAGTCACAATTTTTTGCATGGTGTTAGTCAACCCTTTGGAAAAAGTAGGCTAAGCTCAAGTCGCTGTTACGTGTGGGACCTAATGGCAACTTCACAAACCTACTTCATACGTATGTAACTAGTTGTGAAGCGGCTTACTAATGGCTATTTGGAGCCTATTTAAATAAATAAATAAAGCCTTATACTAGCGACCTACCCGCGGTTTCACCCGCCTAGCTTTTGTTCCCGTGGGAATATCGGAAAGGTTTATAAACTAAAACCTTTCTCAAGAATAAATCTATCTATTAAAAAAACCGCATCAAAATCCGTTGCATAGTTTTAAATATTTAAGCATACATAGGAACAAAGGGACAGACAGAGAAAGCTACTTTGTTTTACACTATGTAGTGATAACGCCATTAACGACACTATAGCTGATAAGGATAAATCTTCAATTTAGACATTAATAACTATAAAATTTAAAAACAGCAACTGGATTTGACGTAATTTTTAGGTACTAAAATATTGTAAAAGGTCATACAATGATTATTTAAAACATCTACACACGTAGCGTTAAGTTTAAAACACAGCCGAATTGATAACCTCCTTTTTTTTGGAATAAAATATTGTATTTTTTTTCACTTTTTTATCATTTATTATAATCAAATTTTGTTTTATTCATAAAAAAAATAAAAAATAAAGACGGTAATTTAAGTGAAAATCAAATTTAATTTTAATGATTCTTATTTTAAGAATCCCTTATTTTTCAATGCAATTTTAATTTTATTTATGTGTCGCCGCTGGTCCGTACCGCTGAAGCGTCATAGTGATGAAATCAGCAGGCTAGCTACTGACCAAACTAAACCAAAATTAGCTAAATCGGTTCAGCCGTTCTCGTGTTTTAGCGAGAGTAACAAACAGCAATTAATTTTTATATACTTAGATATTTATTTTTACTTTTTTTAACTTTTTCTTATAACTTTTGTGGATTGATTGGATCACTACAATTTATTAATCGATTTTGTGTCATTTTAATAATAAATTGGAACCATAATGCACTAGAAGTGTAAGTAGGTATAAATCAATAATTAGGCGTTGGAGTTCCATAACGTCTCGCCCAGTTATATGGTATCACCTCCATGCATATTCCTGCCGCAATAGCGTCACTGCTTACCAATGTCGTATTCCAGTTTGAAAGGTAAGATAGTCGATATACTTACCCACCCCGCCATATGAATAGCAACGCACTAATAACATACTTAGTGTCAATAGGTGACGAATATTATCTGTCCATCGGGAAAACCATCTGCTTGTTTGCTATCTATTGATATGAAAACTTATAAATACATGCAGTGACCGAAATTGTCCAGTATTTTTATGGTCAAATTAATTTTACGTTACAAGCTCGCTAGTCCAGACTTTAAAACAAAAATAAAGAATTCTTTCAGACCTTAAACAGTATTAAAGAAATACAGAATATCATATACTTATATAAAAATTAAATATCATTTATCATCAAAAACTTGCGTCAAAAAGAATTATTTACCTTATGGTCGGTATAGAAGCGCTGCACTAATTGAAAGATTGCAACTGATGATTGTTTTCATGCTTTTAGCCTTTTTATATTGGCTGAAGGATTCATAAAAACATGTAATTATAAATAAATAACGATATAATGCTGTGCCAATTAATCTAATTAAACATGAAACTGGTAATACAGCGAATGACGTAGGTACCTATATTTCTAATTTGTGGTCCATATTTAAGATATATTTAATCGCTTTTTAGGGTTCCGAAATAAACTAGAAACCCTTATAGTTTCACTATGTGCGTCCGTCTGTCCATCAGCACTATAACTCAGAGATCCTTAGTAATAGGAAAATGTAATTTGGCATGAATATACATATGTATTGTGAGAGATATCGTTTTATACGTTTTTAAAAAAAAATCGTTCGTGAAATATTAGGCTTAAAAATGCTAATTATTGTTAGATTCATTGTTAATGTCTCCAAACCCTCTGCTAATTAAGCAGTTGGTTTTGGAGATAGAAAGAATGTAAGGTGGTGTAAATAAATATAATGAAGTTAAAAGGAAAACTGTCACGGCTTAAAAGACTGTAAGTTTTTTTTATAGTTGACCAACTTATAAAATGTACTGAAGAAGTTTTTATAAGTAAACTTGTGGTGCGGATATATTCGTCATTGACGTTAAATAGGTTAAATATTCATAGTATGAAACAATAAAAGCCCGCTTCTTAGTCCTCATTATTGTGATGAGCAACTTCGGAACCCTACATTGCGCGTATCCCGACACGCTCTTTACCAATTTATTTTCCATTTCAGTGATATTAAACTTGAAAATAAAATATGATTCATATTAAATATTAATAAATCATGACTTCAAACATTATACGTCAGAGTTCTAGGTGTTAAAATTCTGAAATGTCTCAACACATCGCCGCTTGTCGCTATCGTTTTCCTATTTGAAGAGTGAGATAGCCAGCAAAGTGCTAATGTTGAATTCCAACCAACTAGAAGGATAGTAACGCACCATTAACAACTTTGGAGTCTATATGCGATGGTAATCTCTTGTATCAGAAAAATATCTGAGCTATAATACGGACGGACTGACGGATGGATATAGCGAAACTGCAAGGATTCCTAGTTTATTTGCGAATCCAAAAAAATTAATATTATTTAATTGGCGAAAAAAATATCCTGAAATCTACTAATAGAACAAGGGAAATAGGTGCATGAGTAATAAAAACTATTTCGCTTAAATTTTTTTGACTACATACGTAGCGAGAAGTTAAAAATGTTATTTGACATTATTTTTCTCTAAAATGTTTTCTTAGCCATATAATCTATAGGCTGAAAAATGTCGAAGTAATATAAAAAAAAATCAAACATTTTCGTTATCGATAAATCCCAAATAAATCGACCGATTTTGATCCAATTTACGGTATTTGATGCAGCTTTTTAGAGAGAAAAGCTGATAAGAGTTTTAAGAGCAACAAAATATTAATATTTAAAAAGACGTACTTTTAAAAACTTGATTCGATTTTTATTTTTGGAACTGCATTTGACGTAGTTTTTTTAAGTTCTAAAATATAAAAGAAGGTCGGAAATGATTGAGTAAAAATCTCGAAGTTATGTCGAACAAACACTTGTTTCAAAAACTTTCGTCAACGATAACTCCCGAACGGATAAACCGATTTTGATGCAATTTATGCATTGTACGCAATTTTTTAAGAAAAAGAACTGATTAGATTTTAAACTTAATCGGTTCATTTAACTGGAAGTTATATTGAAAAAAATACTCTTGTGCCAAATTTTTTTTGAGTTTATTTCAAAAATTTTCAAAATCCCCAGGACCGAATTGTTCCAAATTTTCAGGAAGTCTAAGTTGAGCGGAATCAAATCGATTGCCATCAACCGCGTTTTGATTAGTCAAGCCTTTCGAAAATTATCAGATGTTTACATACACACATACACATCGTACATACAAACATGCTGACATAACCGCGAATATAGTCAAAAAAGTTTCCTAGGACCTCAAAAGGCTGAGATCTGTTGTAAACTCGATTTTCGAAAATCACGGTAAATAAGTAAATTTCTTATCTACATATGTAGCGGGAAGTTAAAAAACGAAAATTCCTACACGAATTTTCAACGCCTGCCGCCTCAAAATCATAATTCAAATCCATGGCTTCAATTTTGGTAGACCGTCTCTTACATGCTGTACGGTTTTACTCGTGGCTTGTTAGTGCAGATCGACTAACAAGCAACACCATCGTATCTGAAAATTTGTGGAGCCAGGCACGTCGGTATATAAAATCGCGTTATTAGAATGACACACGGGCGAGCTTTACCGACGAGCCGTACAACCACGGTTCTACTCGCTTGTCGAACAAGGCGGCGGCGGCGGAATTAACATAGTTAATTTTAGCGGCTACTTACCTCAATTACTTTTTGTTTAGTTTATTAATTCATAATAATAATATATTAATGATTCTACAAGACTCTATTAGACATAGGTATGTATATGTGTTTATTTGAGTAGTTAAGACGTTTATCATCCTGCTAGTCCATCTAATAAAATATATAGATAAGGCCAACATTTTATTTGTAACATCTAAAAAAGACTATGAGGATAAAACGAATCGTTTCGTAGAAATGGGAAGGTTTAAGATATTGAAACAGGACCCAACAAAAAAGTTTAGCGACCAAGTCAAAAATACATTAACATCAGCTAACAGCATTTTTACGTTAAAAGACTTATATAAACTGAAAGTAATGAATCCGCAGATACTACGTTTACATGGCTATTTTAAGCTGCATAAAGTAGAAACACTCATAAGAGCGGTGGTATCTTATACAAATGATCCAACTTATAAGTTAGCTGCAGAGACAAACAGAATATCTAAACAACTGAGAAGTTTTACCACTCCACATACGATTAAAAATAGTGTAGATTTAGTAAACAAAATTAAAGACATAGATGTACCTGAAGGAGCTATGTTAGTTTCTTTTGATGTCCAGAACTTGTTTCCAAGTGTACCTATTAACGAATGCCTGTCATTAATTAATAACATTATGGTTGTGTCAAGAACAGAACCACAAAAGATTGTGGACCTCAACCATATTTTCGATATTTGCTTAAGGCAAAACTATTTTATATTCAATAACCAAGTTTTCCAACAAACTGATGGCCTTGCTATGGGAAGTCCACTATCACCACTTTGCGTGGACATTTTCATAAATGAAATAGAAAATCAAGTACTTAATCATATAATTTTTAGAAAACATATTTGTCACTGGCATACTGGAGGCTCAATTCCGCCATCATAGATGGTCCGCCATATTGGATAAAGAATGACGTCACATTATTTTTCGAGTTGCTCCCAACGAGCCTTTCATTTGATACTCATATTGTAGAATTGCTTTAAAAATAACTCTTCCGCCATCTTGGATGGTCCGCCATATTGGATTTAAAATGACGTCACGTACCTTATTGTGCATTGTCATCCAAACTAAACGTGTATACAAAACTTCAGATCAATCGGTTGAAGATATCTACTTCAAAATTGAATTCAAAAATTCCACCCGAACAAACATACATGCATACTTTGCAAGTTAAATAAAAGCTTTTGAAATTCAGAACACACATAGATGATGACCTGGAATAGCACTTTTTATCCCTCAAAAATTATTTGATCCCGTAGGATTCACCAAAAACTGTTATAATGCAGCGGCTTGCAGGGCGCAGATAGTGTTTTATGTATCAGACGTATGAATTAAAAGGTTTTCAAAAAACAAGGCAGTGACTAGAACGTACGCTAGTGATGTAGGAATAAGCAAGTCAGTGTTATGAAGCCCAGGCTGAAATGTTGTAGTACTCCACGAACGTAACTGTTTGGCAATAGTAGATAGACTATTTAAAAAAAACGCTCGACCTTACAAAAAAGGAAAGTCCGCTTACGTTTGCTGTTTTGTTAATCCTATAATTATTTTTTTAATACCTACATTTGGTTAAAAAGAACTTTTCCATGTACATTTAACGTGCGGAATGTAAATATTCTTTTCCGCACTGGTGCTTTTTGTTTTCCTCTTGCATATGATATGACCTCCATATGCATGAAGGAAGTTTTTAACCAAAAAGTTTTATGTACAAAATTTTTGTTTGAAGTAACTATGTTACAACGTCATTAATTTTTATATATGAATTAAATCTCGTTTCAAATTTTTTGGCCTGTGTGTCGCATGTCGCGTGACGGTCGGCCGCGGAGTAGGGATAAAGTGAAAGGCGCTCGTCAGAGCAGCCAAGGCCAATATAGTTTAGTCAGCTGACCGTGTAGACCGTCTAATTTTCGGAATTATAATGGAATATTATTCCGAAAATGTTTAGTTAAATATCTATAATGTAAAAAAAAGTTTCACTTTTACCGCGGTTTCATAAAACCACACAATCCGTTTTTTATTTAATTATTTATTTTGAAAACAATTAAATATTCTGTGAAAATTTTAAGCGTTTATCTGTTACCGTTATTAATATGGGGCAAAAATACGAAAAAAACACGTTTATTATATAGGGAACCCACTTAATATTTTCATTTTTTATTTTTAGTATTTTTTGTTATAGCCGCAACGGAAATACATCATTTGTAAAAATTTCAGCTTTCTAGCTATCACGGTTTATGAGATACTGGTGACATACAAACAGACGGACAGACAGACAGCGGAGGTTTCGTAATAGGGTCCCGTTTTTACCTTCTAGTTACGGAACCCTAAAAATGTGGGTCTGTGTAAAGCTCCATTACGCTGGAACCCGCTTTTACAAAAAACAAATTTTTTTTGGCGACTTGTATACTACAAACGATGCTTATGATTGTAGTGAATACTACATACATAGGTACAATATAATATGTAGTATTTATATATAAAATTCTCGTGACACAATGTTCGTTCCCGTACTCCTCCGAAACGGCTTAACCGATTCTCATGAAATTTAGTGAGCGTAGTAGGTCTGAGAATCGGCCAACATCTATTTTTTATACCCCTAAATGTTAAGGGTAGTCCACTCCTAAATTTTTTATTTTATTTTTTATGATACAGCATTAAAAATATATACAACTCTTAATTTTCAACCCTCTACGATCAACCCCTATTTTTTAATTCAATAATTTATATGGCAAAACAACGTTTGCCAGGTCAGCTAGTATGTAGTATATATATACAATGATAATAATATCTTAGCTATGTCAACATCTGGCGCGGCTTAAAGGCTGTATATAGTACTGTAAGAAACCTAGATTTAAGATAAAATTATACGTAATATTTCCATTGTATGAAAAAAAAAACTTTAATAAATAAAAGAATTTAAAAAAATCAAGATCGGTAAAGCCGTTCTCGAGTTAAAGCGGGATATACAGATAGACAGACCAAACATTTCAAAATTGTAAAATTTATTTAAGTTACAAATAATATTTATCACGAAATTCGAAAACAAAATATTGTACCAAAAAAGTATCTTCACGCCCATATCCCCGAAGGGGTAGGCAGAGGTACAACAAGTGCACCCACGATTAGCCGAAGATACTTGGTACCACAAATGTGATAGGTGGCAAACCTACCGCCAACCGGGCACTTTCCAATCCCGGGCAACTTTGTGTTTCTCAGAAAACTAAAAGAACACTTTTTTTTTTTAATGTGCCCGACCCGGGAATCGCAACCGGGACCTCATGTGATCAACGCCAACGCTGGACCACTAGACCGCAGAGGCGACAATATTGTACAGAAAGCTGCATTTTATTTATAATAATATAATAAAATAGTGGTCATTACTAAAATTAAAGAAATATTACATTATGCATTATTTATTTACTAAATTATACCAGGCTACTTTACTCTCTAAGCCAAAATAAGACCGTTATAAACCCTGGCGCCATTATAAAGAAATTGGTTAGGTGGTGGGACCAGTTGTAGATGGATGAATAGATGATAGCGACACATTGTTGGCAGATGTTCGCTTGTTACGAATTGCATGTATTTACTAAATGATTAAAAATTATATTAAAAGGCATGTATTTAAATAATCATTTTCATTTTGTAAAAACCGTCATTATCTTTAATGATTGATCCTCTTTCTGTGAGACATAAAATAAATCAAAACAAACGACATATTGATCTTTTTAGAATTACGCAAATTTTTTGCGACATATAGTTGAAATGATTCTATCACACTAACAATACCCCCAGGTTGTTGTTATTGAATCATTTATTTATTTACTTAATATTTTATTGTACACATAAAGAAAAGAGAAAAGCGTACAAAAGGTAGACTTATCTCTAAAGTACAAAGATTTCTTCTAGCCTACCCAGCTTATGAAGCCATTCACCCCGTATTGGTCCGAGCTCTCTTTGAAGAATAGATTGATCATCGCAACAGGTCCTATGTGTACAGTGCTCAGTGTTCACATGTGTTCAGTGCAAGTGCAATGACATAACTTTACAGTTGAGCGGATTAAAAGTTCTATAGCTTCTAATTTTGACATAAATCAATAGAAGTATTTGAAAATTTGTACTATTTTTTTTAATTTTTGTACTTTTTAATTTTCAAATACTTTACAACATTACTTTCCTACATTAGGACAAATATAAGGTAATTTTAAGGCTTTTGATGCAAAAAAAATGGTTTCCGTTGTTTTGCGGGTTGCACTAGTATACGTAGGACCCGTCGATCTGCCGTTCTGCCATTCAGTTCGTAAGAAGCGAAGGATTGGCTATGCGAGTCACTTCCACCGTAGCTACTCCAACACACTAATACTTCAACATTTGACTAACAAAAATTAGCACGTTAAAGTTAAATTTTTTTAGAAAAATGATTCTTACAATATTTTTTACATCTTATTACATGATAAAAAAAATCAACATGCAATGCAATGCAATGGCATTTAACGCAATTTTTAAGATCTAAAATGTTGTTTTAGCTACATAATCGATTGGTTTAAAAATGTCGAAGTAATGTCAAAAAACATTTTTTTTTTAATTTTTTGTCATTTATAAGTATCAAATAAATTGACTGACTTTGATCTAATGTATGGTCTATCTATAAAGGAAAAAGTTGATAAGATTTATTTATCCCGTATTGGTTCCGGGCTTCTTTGAAGAATAGACAAGCTGCCGTTCTGCCAGGCAGGTCGTAAAAGGCGACCGATTGGCTATGCGAGTCACAACCATCGTGGCTACTAGGTGGTAGAGTTCTGCATTGTCTCGCCCGGGTCTGGTATCACCGCCTTGCCTATTCCTGCCGCAATAGCGTCAGTGCTTGTCGCTGTTGTGTTCCGGTTCGGAGGCTAAGTGGCGTTGGATCTCGCCACAAGACAGCAACGCACCATTAACACCTTTGGTGTCTATAGGCGATGGTTGACTCTTTCCGTCAGGAGACCCATCTGCTTGTTTGCTATCTTATGAAATAAAAAAAAATCAAACGGTATATTATTATTGTAGTAATTTTTAAAATATTAAGTAAATTTGTTGTTTAATTAGTTATTTTTTGTTATGTACATTTGTATAGTTGCAACGCTAAAAAACTGTAACTTTTGGAAACTTGATTCTATTTTGATTTTTAAAACAGCATTAGATGCATTTTTAACTACAAAAATATTGAAAGAAACAAAAATATATTGGTTGAAAAATCTTGAAGTGATGTCAAAAAAACACTTTTTTAAACATTTTTCGTCATCTTTAACTCCCGAGCGGATAAGCCAATTGTCATGTAATTTGCGGTATCCAACGCAATTTTTTAAAAGGAATAGAGCTTATTAGATTTTGTTATCAATTGGTACATTAATTTGTAAGTTATTATAACAAATATTGTTTTTCCGAAGAAATTTTTGAGGTTTGTTTAAAATCGGTTCAAATTTTCAGGAATACTATCTATCAACCACGTTTCGATCAGTCAAGCCTTTCAAAAGTTATGAGATGTTTACATACACTAATATACACACAACGCACTCTTTGATACACACAGACATGCTGACGTCATCATGAAAAAATTCGGAAATTATTCCTAGGACCTCAAAATGTGAAGATCTGGTGATAACTCGATTTCCGAAAATCAGGGCAAAATCGATATCTTCCTTATCTACATACGTAGTGGAAATTTATTAAAAAATATTCCAGATTGTTTAATAAATTAGTGAAATAATAATATGAAAATATAATGCAACATAATTTCTCCATTTTTGTTTTTTAAATTGAAGTTTATTATTTCTTTTTTATATTGTGACGTTTCCCTAATTTAATGTTTAAAATAAATATTAGTATGTAAAGAAAATTTATTAATAAGTATTAGTATTTAGTGAAATTTTATGTATCGCTTAAGATTTTTTTTTGTAATTTTATTGTAATCATGCTCACGAGTAATTTGCTATGGCTGCCGCCTGGTGACTACAAAACCGTTTATTTACGGTTATTGGAATACACTTAACTCACACAGAAATAATTTATCCAAGTAAGATAGTATATTAATTTTAAATTGTTGGTGAAGTTAACGGCAGTAATAATATTCCATCTTATTAATTTAAAAATGAAATAACATATTTTAATATATACCTACATTATTAGCTATTCAAAATTAGTTCTTCTGACGTAATCCTAGTGTTTTATCTCTAAATATCAAATCAATCCGTAACATATTTGAATTTTCAAGTATCCTACAGACCTCGCAATCGGTAAACTTAAGCATTTAACTGTATATTTCGAGATCCTATTACTTAGGATTATTTAAACATACCTACAACAAAAAAAAAGGTTCTAAATAACTCATCACAATCAATAGTTAGATTTAATATCATAGTGTTTGAATATTAACTACTCAGATTCTATATATATAGCCGTACTTTTAATTTTTGTTCCTCGATTTTATCTACCATAAGTGTACCTGCTTAATTAATTATACAACACTAGCATAATACACAAACAAATTCGATACCATCATAAATGCTTATCGTCACAAAATTAAAAGTTAATTGTCAAACCATTTTCGGTGCATATTTATGTCATGTCCTATGGAGACGACTCTAATGCAGATATGTATAAGTTCCAGATGGCTGATGATGATTCACCACGATCTGTTCGTGATGGATTGCGTCGAAGAGAGCGTCGCAGGAGACGAAGCGAGCGGAGACATTTCCGGTCGTCACGACGCACGAGATCTAGTTCCTCGCAGAGTTTCACGGGCAAGAAGTCGGTATCGCGAACAGTCTCAGTCACCTCGAGTCCTTAAATCTCCGAGGAAGTCACGTAAGCGATCTCGTAATCATAGTAAATCTAAAGGACCGAGTAAGTCACGTAGAGTGGAATTGTCACACTCTGAGGTTCAAAGAAATGAATTTAACAGTAATCAGTTAGATGCAACATTACTTGCAAAATTATTGGATGTCATGAGGGACTACAAAGATTCTGATCGTAGTGATAGATTTCCCGTGTTAAATGTAATTGCTGAATTTGATCCTATGAATAGAGAGCAGACGGTCGATACCTGGTTAAAAAAGGTTGAAGAGTGCGCTTTAATCTATAACTGGAGTGACAAACAAAAGGTACACTACGCCTTGCCCAAACTCAGTGGAGTTGCGAAGACGTGGTACCAGGGGTTACCGTCGGCCCTCTATTCATGGGAGGAATGGAAAGATAAGTTGTTAAAGTCTTTTCCAACTAGAGAAAATTATGCAGAACTACTCACAGAAATGCTTAATAAAAAAGCAAAATTTGGGGACTCTCTGGAAATGTACTATTATGCAAAACTAAACTTATTAAATAGATGCTCTATTTTTGGTAAAAATGCGGTAGACTGCATAACTTTCGGCATAGAAGATCGTGGAGTAATGTTAAGCGTACAAGCGGCTCAATTCTCAGAGCCTGAACAACTTTTAAAATATTTCAAAACTATTAAAACCGGCCAAAATAAAGATTTAAGTTCCAACAAAATTAGGGATAGGAAGTATGTCAGTAACCCAAGCCCATTGGAGACCGGAAAATCGACTAAGCCCGTCTCTCGCTCATCTGCTACTTGCTATAACTGTAATAATCCTGGACATACATTTTATCAATGCCCTAAACCTATTATTAAGTGTAAAAGATGTGGCTGGCGGGGCCATACAGCGAATGACTGCCCCAGAGTCCCAAATAATACTCCTGCAGAAGTAGTCGAACCAAAAGGCAGTAAAACAGTAATGGAGGTCGCCATATCTGAATCTAGTAATTCGAAATACAGAATCCCGGTAAAAGTTAATGGTAACGCTCTTCTTGCTCATATCGATTTAGGTAGTGATTGTACATTAATGCGCGTAACAGATGCAAACAATCTGAATATAACATGGAAATATGGTCAATTCTCCCGTACTCAAGGGCTTGGGTAACGTTCCATATAGGCCATTAGGAGCCACTTTTATTACAATAGATATTCAAGGCGTTGTAGAAGATAATGTAAAGGTTTTGATTGTCGATGATCACATGATAAGCTACCCTATACTCATTGGTCACACTTATACCGAACGTCCAACGATTGTTATTACGAAAACTGCCTCTGATTTGATTATCAAGAGGAGTACGGTCACAACTGATGGGATGAAAGTACCACTCTTCAGTTGCGAGACAGTTGTTTTAAAGCCAGATAAGCTATCTTCGATTAATGTGAAATCAAATATTGACTTAACAGGAACTATTTACGTACATGGGGACATTAGGGGCCCGCCAAGTAGCGAGTATTTCTTATTACCAGGTGAGTACATAATGTCGAATGGTACGGCAAAATTGCTCATACAGTGTTTGAGTGCTGGTCGCATCAAAATATTACATGACACTCTGATAACTCGTGCATATAGGGTCAATAGGGTCAATAACAACAATGAAGAAACAATGTCAGTTTTTAACATAAACTTTGCGGATGAATCAACATTTCAGTGTGGCGAAATAAGCCCAGAACAAAGAGAAGATCTTATTCACTTGCTTAACAAATACCAAAGTTGTTTTTCGACTAATTTACATGAATTGGGTTTTACTACAGCAACGGAAATGGTGATTCATCTCAAAGATTCTGTTCCCGTCGTATACAGACCTTACCGGCTCTCTTTTGCGGACAGACGTTTAGTTCAGGACATGATACAAGAAATGCTTGATTGCGAAATAGTTCGTGAATCTGTGTCGCCTTACGCTAGTCCAATAGTCCTTGTGCAAAAGAAATCCGGAGAAAAAAGATTATGCGTGGATTACAGGGCACTAAATAATAAAACTGTTAAAGAACATTATCCTTTAACACGTATTGAAGATCAGCTAGACTTATTAAGTGGAAGTAGTTTATTTATAAGTTTAGATCTAGCATCTGGCTACTACCAGATACCTATTGAAGAACAGTCCCGAAACAAAACCGCATTTGTCACGCCAGACGGCCAATTTGAATACAATAGGATGCCATTTGGGTTAGTCAATGCCCCATCCGTGTTTCAAAGGGCTGTGAACAAAATACTAAATCAAGCCCGAGTAAAATATGCACTTATATATATGGACGATATCCTCATTCCCGCACGAACGTTTGAAGAAGGGCTCTTACGGTTAGAGGAAGTCCTTAAATTGCTAAAAGAAGGTGGCTTGACCCTGAAATTGAGCAAATGTAAATTCTTTTTTGATAAAATTGATTATTTAGGATTTGAGATAAGTAGTAGTGGTATAAGACCGGGTTCGGTAAAAACCGAAGCAGTATCTAAATTTCCTGTACCTAAAAATCAACATGACATTAGAAGATTTTTAGGTTTAGCTAGCTTTTTTAGACGTTTTATAAAAGACTTTGCCATTTTGGCGCGACCGCTAACAGCACTTTTGAAAAAGGACGCAAAATGGCATTGGGGTCATGAAGAACAACATTCTTTTGATTTACTTAAAAATAGTTTAATTAACCGTCCCGTACTCGCTATATATAACCCAAACGCAGAAACGCAACTTCATACAGACGCGAGTAAATTAGGCGTTGCTGGCATCCTCTTACAAAAGAATGCTAACAATTCTCTACAGCCCATTGCCTATTATAGTCGCCAAACAAATTCGGAAGAACAAAAACTTCATTCGTTTGAGTTGGAAACGTTGGCGGTTGTAGCTTCACTCAATAAATTTAGGGTATATTTGTTAGGCACACAATTTAAAATCTACACTGACTGCAACGCTCTTAGAACAACCTTCACGAAGCGCGATCTAATTCCTCGCATCGCCCGTTGGTGGATACAGTTCCAAGAGTTTGACTGTACGATCGAACACAAACCTGGCAACAAAATGGCTCACGTCGACGCCTTAAGTCGCCATGCAATACCCGACACGACTACGGAAAATCGTGTATTTGATATACTTTCGGTGGATGCGGGGGATTGGATCGCGACTGTCCAAGATAACGACGAGAATATAAAACATATTAAAGAGGTACTCTCCAATCCCAATTCAGAAAAGATAATGGACATAATAAAAAACTACAAATTAAAGAATGGCAAGGTATATCGAATTCTAGGGCCGGATACGCTAAGATGGGTAGTTCCAAAGGGGGCACGATGGCAGATTTTAAAGTCCAACCACGATAACATAGGCCATTTCGGCTTCACAAAAACTTTAGATCGTATTAAAGCCACATACTGGTTTCCAAAAATGAAAAAGTTTATAAAAAAATATGTGGATGCCTGCTTAGAGTGTGCCCACCACAAGCTGACAGGTAATACAAAAGTTAAGATTCTGCATCCAATCCCTAAAATAGATATACCTTTCCATACAGTGCACGCCGACCATCTCGGTCCTTTTGTTAGGAGCAAGCGGCAAAACACTTATATCCTCGTAATCGTAGACGCTTTTACGAAATTTGTGGATCTAACCGCTGTACGGAACACCAAATCAACAACAAGTGTCCGCGTGTTAAAAAATCATTTTAGCTATTTTGGAACGCCGACCAGACTTATAACCGATCAAGGTACTAGCTTCACAAGCAAAAAGTTTAAGGATTTTATTGCATCCAATGGCATTAAGCACGTATTTAATGCGGTCGCCACTCCGCGAGCCAATGGGCAAGTGGAGCGGTATAACCGAACGATTTTGGCAGCATTGGGTGCAATGACGCATGATAAGCCTAAAAATTTGTGGGACGAGTACCTCCCTGATATTCAACTTGGTATCAATACCACCATTCATGCTGTAACAAAAAAGACTCCGACGGAGCTACTATTTGGTCGTAGAGTCACAAACCCTACAGAAGGAATCCTTCATGATATCATAGAAGATGTAGGCAATGGTGTTGTTGATACCAGTTTGAATGAAATAAGAGACGAGGCAAAGTCGCTTATCGACACGCAGCAACAAAAATTCACTAAGCGGTTCAATAATAACAAGAGAAATTTATCCTTTAACGTAGGTGACCTCGTGAGAGCCATGAGAGCTATACCTAGTGTTGACGGCCAGTCACGTAAATTGGAACCTAAGTTCCGTGGGCCTTACAAAATCAAAAAGGTTCTGCCAAATGACAGATACGTCATTGAAGATACACCAGTCACTCAAAAGGGTAGGCGTTATGAAGCCATCGTTGCAGTGGATAAACTGAAACCATGGTTAAGCTTCCAAAGTGCCAATGATGATAGTGGTAGCTCGTACAGTGACAATAGTGATGACGAACGTAATATGTAATTATGATCATATACGCTAATCAATCATTTATTATAACCCCCATCATGTATTAAAGATTAAATTGCATGTTAGTTTTTCCTCATGACATCTAAAACTTAATGGTATCAATCATTACTCAAGAGTCCCGATCTTATTTATGATATTTGATTCTCGACATAGTTTCATGATGCATGGTAATGTCAAAGATGAGGATGATTATGTTTATTTTAATGTGTTTGATGTTGTTTAATGTTTGTGTTCATAATATTCAGGGTGAACACATGAAGTTTTATAATTAATATTGTGCTCATAATATTCAGGGTGTGCACAATGAGATGATGTATTTTTTTATACTCATGATATTCAGGGTGAGTATACAAAAACTTAAGTTATTACAATGTGTAAAGCCATGTCGGTGACAAGAAAAAGTAAAATCCTTGGCATCTGTCAGATTTGCAACGAGGGGACCGTTGTCACGCCAGGATAGCCGAGTAGTTGTACAGAATTGTTTTATATAACTTGAGTAGTTGTAGCAAATTGTTTCACATATTTCGCTCTTTAAAAATAAGCGTGTATAAGGATAAACGTATAGGTTATAATAAGTGTATACGTTTACTTCGGCCCATCTGTACAACGATGGGACTCGTTGCTGTATCAGGATGGCCGAGTTGTGACGTTTCCCTAATTTAATGTTTAAAATAAATATTAGTATGTAAAGAAAATTTATTAATAAGTATTAGTTATGATTATCTCTATTAAATTTATCGTTATATGTAATTAAAATCATGTTAAGATTACCAGATATAAAAATTGTTGAATTTATAGTCTGTCGGCGTGAACGCCATCTACAACGCTGTTTGGAAAACTTATTGGCGCCGGCGGGCGCGCCGACAGCCTACGAATTCATTTTTCGAGTCATTCCTGCGCTGCGCTTGGTATAGATCGGTTAGTTCTTACTTGGTATTGTAGAATCGACGTATAAGAAAATATATAATCAGAATTTATTGTAATATTGTGTTATTAGTATTAATTACCAATTATTCATAAAGTTTTAAAGACACACAGATTCGTTTTATTGGCTTCATTAAATTTTACAATATTTAGTTTATATTTAGTTTTATCACACATTTATATTGACACATTTATATTTAGTTTTAAGAAAACAGTCACACATTGACAATTACGCACAATATAAGTGTAATTTAATTAATTTTTGTAACTGCATTTGGGTTTAATAAAATTTTTGACACCCATCATATTGTGGGACCAAGTATCTTGGGCTAATCTTCGGTGCACTTGTTGTACCTCTGCCCACCTCTTTGGGGATACGGGCGTGAAGATATTTTTTTTAAATTATATAATAATTTAATTATAAATTCAAAAGAATTCAAACCACCAGATCGGAAGAGAATATTTGTAATTATTTCTAACCATCTTCTGCTGTTTTGTAATAACCTACATAGGCATAACCTAGATCTCGTGATCTAGGAGTTAGCATATTCGACTCAGATCATGAGGTCCCAGATTCAATCCCCAATTTGGTTTTTATTTAGTTTTTGCAGGTTTTACTCGAAAATTTTTTTTTTTTTTTTTTACTCGAAAATAATAAAAGCTCAGCAGCAGCTCGGATTCTAGCGGGATGTGTGTTACTATTCCTGTACCTCGGTTGAGCTTTTGATCCCAGCTATCATCGCTAGAAATAGTCGATAATCGTTAACAAGTCGGTAAAATGCGTCGATTGCCAATCAATAAGCCGGTTGATCGTGGTAAACCAGAAAATTTATAGACGTTTGATTTACTCTGCCTACCTTATTAGACATCCAGGCGTTATGATTCTTTTAAACTGGCTAAAAAAAGGAGTTTATCAGTTTTATATGTACGTATAGGGCATTTCACGTCAAACGAACAAGGAAAAAAAGGAAGGTTGTGAAATTTGTTTATATTCTGGCCATTTAAAGTTCTGGTGGACATTGCATGCACACACAATTATTTTTTTTCGTATGATGCTTAATTGTCTAGTTATGATCTTCTAACGTTACGTTAAAAATGTCTACCTCAAATATGGTCGATCCTTTAGAAGACCATAACTAGAAAATTAAGCATCGCATGAAAAAAATGGTGTGTGCATATTAATGTCCACTAGAAATATGTAAAAAATATGTAAATGATTGTAGTGAATACTACATACATAGGTACAATATAATATGTAGTATTTATATATAAAATTCTCGTGACACAATGTTCGTTCCCGTACTTCTCCGAAACGGCTTAACCGATTCTCATGAAATTTAGTGAGCGTAGTAGGTCTGAGAATCGGCCAATATCTATTTTTCATACCCCTAAATGTTAAGGGTAGTCCACTCCTAAATTTTTTATTTTATTTTTTATGATACAGAATTAAAAATATATACAACCCTTAATTTTCAACCCTCTACGATCAACCCTTATTTTTTAATTCAATAATTTATATGGCAAAACAACGTTTGCCAGGTCAGCTAGTATGTAGTATATATATATATGTCGCAGTGAAATTGTCAATACCGTTAGATTATAATCTACCTAAGTGATATTATAATTTAACTGCTAACCTAACCTAACCAAATTATAAAATCCCTAGGTAGATTATTATATGAAATTTGTATATATTCGGCCATTTAAAGTTCTGGTGGGCATTGCATGCACACACAATTATTTTTTTTCGTATGATGCTTAATTGTCTAGTTATGATCTTCTAACGTTACGTTAAAATGTCTACCTCAAATATGGTCGATCCTTTAGAAGACCATAACTAGAAAATTAAGCATCGCATGAAAAGAAATGGGGTCTGCATGTTAATGTCCACTAGAAATATAACTGGCCGGAATATAAACAAATATCACAATCACACTTTTTCTCCTTGTCCGCTTGACGTGAAATACCCCGTATGTAATAACGTTGAAATTGGATATTTGATTATGATATCTCGATCTCGATCTTCAGTATAGGCGTCCAAGCACGTGTACTTCGTAAATGGATGTAAATTTGTAAGTTTATGTTTATCCCAAAATTTCTTGCCATCAAATTCAGAACTAAAAGCCATATCGAGATAAGTCTGGGAATAGTCTAATGTTCTTTAAAATCAGTTTAGTAATTTTGTAATTATGAGTAAAGTTGAAAAATATTTAAAGTTGGTTTAATTTTTTAAATTATTTATATTAAATTTTTCATAAGCTTTTCAAAATGTTAGATTTTATTACATTAAAATGTACAAAAAACAAGATGTAATAAAATTAAATATTTATTGGATTGTGAATTCTGCTATGAACAGTATGAAAAAAATATAGAATCAATTCTGAATTTAAGCTTAGATATTGCGAAGTTCTTCTTCGTATTTCTTTGTGTATTTTCTTTCAGGGTCGTATTTGTCGCACAATTCCTTCCAGTACGCGGGCTCCTCGTTGATAAGATGTTTGATCACGCGTTTGGAACCTTTAACTTGAGCTTCTGTGCATTTCGCGCATTCAGTTTCTAAAGCTTCTTTCATGTGTGCTGCAAAAATGACAATAAGAATTAAGGTTTTATTTATTAAGAGCAACGTTTAAGTTAACAACGGTTATAATGCTGCTCGTTGAACCTCGTTGACTTAATAGATACTCTGCTACATTCAAATCTTGAGGTTCTGGATTCGATTTTTATTTAATAAAAGTAATTTAATATTAATATCATTTGATATTGTTTAATACAAGCAAACGATTCTCTAGATGGAAAGATCCATTAAGACTACAACCCATCATCCTCGCGTTGGTTCTTCCTTCCAAGAGCTCCTGAAAGCTCCTTCTCAAGAACAGACCATATACCTTCCTGGCAAGCAGTTCAAAAAAGGAAAGTGATTAACCAAACCCATTACTACCATCTTGACTATTAAGTGGCAGTATTCTTCAACATTTGGCCCGGGTTTAATTCCAGTGACTAAATTTTCCTGTCGCAATGGTGTCAATGTTTCACATTGCCGTTATTCGATTTGGAGGGTAAGGTAGCCATTAAGTATATATATATGTATTAGTAATTTATTTCCATTACAAATTTATATGACGCGGTTAGATATATCTTTCAGAAGAAAAGATATAAACACGTCATATAGATTTGTTATAAAGCCATCTGCTTATCGATCTCTATGTAAAACGGTAGTAACCTGCCACAGATAGTTATTGTTAGCACATTAGCACTTAATTTCAATATTGGAGACTTGGTAAATCCATACAATACTCACATTTTAATTCTTCTCCGTCCGCAGTACAACTTCCCTGATCTAAGACACATTTGATGTATGACTCTAGGAGGCGGCGATTAGCGAGAATTTCTTCTAAATCAACATTGTCCCACTTGTTTGTGTAAAAGTCAGCCAAGCTAAAGCCGGTCAATGCGAATAAACAGACGACTACAAAAGCCTTCATACTGCATGTTCTGCAAAATAATATCATAAATCTATATTTCTATACTAATCTATACTAGAATAATACTCATACACAGAAAACAATTTTATTTTTGTATGTTTGTAACGAATAATCTCAAAAACTACCAAACCGATATTCATAATTCTTTTACTATTAGAACATTATATTACCTATGAGTGACATGGGCCAATTTTTTACCCGATTGGAATATGTGTAGGTCATGCAATCTTAGTCTCAAGAAATAGTTAATACACATATATAATATAACATACAAAATGATCTTAGTATTAAGATAAATAAATTACTTTTACGAATAATGCACATACAATAATAGCATTCAGATACTATATACTATATTCAGATACTAAAAGTTGCTTACGGAAAATTAGCACGAACGCTTATACCGTAATATAGTATCTGTCAAATGTAATTGCAGTGCTACTTAGTCACAATTTTATGCATGGTGTTAGTCAAACCTTTAGAGAAAGTAGGCTAAGCTCAAGTCGCTGTTACGTGTGGGATCTAATGGCAACTTCACAAACCTACTTCATATGTATGTAACTAGTTGAGAAGCGGCTTAATAGTGGCTATTTGGAGCCATATATTATATATACAATAATAGTATTCAGATACTATACTATATTCCAATACTAAAAGTTGCTTACGGCAAATTAGCACAAACGCTTACACTGTAATATAGTATCTGTCAAATGTAATTGCAGTGCTACTTAGTCACAATTTTTTGCATGGTGTTAGTCAACCCTTTGGAAAAAGTAGGCTAAGCTCAAGTCGCTGTTACGTGTGGGACCTAATGGCAACTTCACAAACCTACTTCATACGTATGTAACTAGTTGTGAAGCGGCTTACTAATGGCTATTTGGAGCCTATTTAAATAAATAAATAAAGCCTTATACTAGCGACCTACCCGCGGTTTCACCCGCCTAGCTTTTGTTCCCGTGGGAATATCGGAAAGGTTTATAAACTAAAACCTTTCTCAAGAATAAATCTATCTATTAAAAAAACCGCATCAAAATCCGTTGCATAGTTTTAAATATTTAAGCATACATAGGAACAAAGGGACAGACAGAGAAAGCTACTTTGTTTTACACTATGTAGTGATAACGCCATTAACGACACTATAGCTGATAAGGATAAATCTTCAATTTAGACATTAATAACTATAAAATTTAAAAACAGCAACTGGATTTGACGTAATTTTTAGGTACTAAAATATTGTAAAAGGTCATACAATGATTATTTAAAACATCTACACACGTAGCGTTAAGTTTAAAACACAGCCGAATTGATAACCTCCTTTTTTTTGGAATAAAATATTGTATTTTTTTTCACTTTTTTATCATTTATTATAATCAAATTTTGTTTTATTCATAAAAAAAATAAAAAATAAAGACGGTAATTTAAGTGAAAATCAAATTTAATTTTAATGATTCTTATTTTAAGAATCCCTTATTTTTCAATGCAATTTTAATTTTATTTATGTGTCGCCGCTGGTCCGTACCGCTGAAGCGTCATAGTGATGAAATCAGCAGGCTAGCTACTGACCAAACTAAACCAAAATTAGCTAAATCGGTTCAGCCGTTCTCGTGTTTTAGCGAGAGTAACAAACAGCAATTAATTTTTATATACTTAGATATTTATTTTTACTTTTTTTAACTTTTTCTTATAACTTTTGTGGATTGATTGGATCACTACAATTTATTAATCGATTTTGTGTCATTTTAATAATAAATTGGAACCATAATGCACTAGAAGTGTAAGTAGGTATAAATCAATAATTAGGCGTTGGAGTTCCATAACGTCTCGCCCAGTTATATGGTATCACCTCCATGCATATTCCTGCCGCAATAGCGTCACTGCTTACCAATGTCGTATTCCAGTTTGAAAGGTAAGATAGTCGATATACTTACCCACCCCGCCATATGAATAGCAACGCACTAATAACATACTTAGTGTCAATAGGTGACGAATATTATCTGTCCATCGGGAAAACCATCTGCTTGTTTGCTATCTATTGATATGAAAACTTATAAATACATGCAGTGACCGAAATTGTCCAGTATTTTTATGGTCAAATTAATTTTACGTTACAAGCTCGCTAGTCCAGACTTTAAAACAAAAATAAAGAATTCTTTCAGACCTTAAACAGTATTAAAGAAATACAGAATATCATATACTTATATAAAAATTAAATATCATTTATCATCAAAAACTTGCGTCAAAAAGAATTATTTACCTTATGGTCGGTATAGAAGCGCTGCACTAATTGAAAGATTGCAACTGATGATTGTTTTCATGCTTTTAGCCTTTTTATATTGGCTGAAGGATTCATAAAAACATGTAATTATAAATAAATAACGATATAATGCTGTGCCAATTAATCTAATTAAACATGAAACTGGTAATACAGCGAATGACGTAGGTACCTATATTTCTAATTTGTGGTCCATATTTAAGATATATTTAATCGCTTTTTAGGGTTCCGAAATAAACTAGAAACCCTTATAGTTTCACTATGTGCGTCCGTCTGTCCATCAGCACTATAACTCAGAGATCCTTAGTAATAGGAAAATGTAATTTGGCATGAATATACATATGTATTGTGAGAGATATCGTTTTATACGTTTTTAAAAAAAAATCGTTCGTGAAATATTAGGCTTAAAAATGCTAATTATTGTTAGATTCATTGTTAATGTCTCCAAACCCTCTGCTAATTAAGCAGTTGGTTTTGGAGATAGAAAGAATGTAAGGTGGTGTAAATAAATATAATGAAGTTAAAAGGAAAACTGTCACGGCTTAAAAGACTGTAAGTTTTTTTTATAGTTGACCAACTTATAAAATGTACTGAAGAAGTTTTTATAAGTAAACTTGTGGTGCGGATATATTCGTCATTGACGTTAAATAGGTTAAATATTCATAGTATGAAACAATAAAAGCCCGCTTCTTAGTCCTCATTATTGTGATGAGCAACTTCGGAACCCTACATTGCGCGTATCCCGACACGCTCTTTACCAATTTATTTTCCATTTCAGTGATATTAAACTTGAAAATAAAATATGATTCATATTAAATATTAATAAATCATGACTTCAAACATTATACGTCAGAGTTCTAGGTGTTAAAATTCTGAAATGTCTCAACACATCGCCGCTTGTCGCTATCGTTTTCCTATTTGAAGAGTGAGATAGCCAGCAAAGTGCTAATGTTGAATTCCAACCAACTAGAAGGATAGTAACGCACCATTAACAACTTTGGAGTCTATATGCGATGGTAATCTCTTGTATCAGAAAAATATCTGAGCTATAATACGGACGGACTGACGGATGGATATAGCGAAACTGCAAGGATTCCTAGTTTATTTGCGAATCCAAAAAAATTAATATTATTTAATTGGCGAAAAAAATATCCTGAAATCTACTAATAGAACAAGGGAAATAGGTGCATGAGTAATAAAAACTATTTCGCTTAAATTTTTTTGACTACATACGTAGCGAGAAGTTAAAAATGTTATTTGACATTATTTTTCTCTAAAATGTTTTCTTAGCCATATAATCTATAGGCTGAAAAATGTCGAAGTAATATAAAAAAAAATCAAACATTTTCGTTATCGATAAATCCCAAATAAATCGACCGATTTTGATCCAATTTACGGTATTTGATGCAGCTTTTTAGAGAGAAAAGCTGATAAGAGTTTTAAGAGCAACAAAATATTAATATTTAAAAAGACGTACTTTTAAAAACTTGATTCGATTTTTATTTTTGGAACTGCATTTGACGTAGTTTTTTTAAGTTCTAAAATATAAAAGAAGGTCGGAAATGATTGAGTAAAAATCTCGAAGTTATGTCGAACAAACACTTGTTTCAAAAACTTTCGTCAACGATAACTCCCGAACGGATAAACCGATTTTGATGCAATTTATGCATTGTACGCAATTTTTTAAGAAAAAGAACTGATTAGATTTTAAACTTAATCGGTTCATTTAACTGGAAGTTATATTGAAAAAAATACTCTTGTGCCAAATTTTTTTTGAGTTTATTTCAAAAATTTTCAAAATCCCCAGGACCGAATTGTTCCAAATTTTCAGGAAGTCTAAGTTGAGCGGAATCAAATCGATTGCCATCAACCGCGTTTTGATTAGTCAAGCCTTTCGAAAATTATCAGATGTTTACATACACACATACACATCGTACATACAAACATGCTGACATAACCGCGAATATAGTCAAAAAAGTTTCCTAGGACCTCAAAAGGCTGAGATCTGTTGTAAACTCGATTTTCGAAAATCACGGTAAATAAGTAAATTTCTTATCTACATATGTAGCGGGAAGTTAAAAAACGAAAATTCCTACACGAATTTTCAACGCCTGCCGCCTCAAAATCATAATTCAAATCCATGGCTTCAATTTTGGTAGACCGTCTCTTACATGCTGTACGGTTTTACTCGTGGCTTGTTAGTGCAGATCGACTAACAAGCAACACCATCGTATCTGAAAATTTGTGGAGCCAGGCACGTCGGTATATAAAATCGCATTATTAGAATGACACACGGGCGAGCTTTACCGACGAGCCGTACAACCACGGTTCTACTCGCTTGTCGAACAAGGCGGCGGCGGCGGAATTAACATAGTTAATTTTAGCGGCTACTTACCTCAATTACTTTTTGTTTAGTTTATTAATTCATAATAATAATATATTAATGATTCTACAAGACTCTATTAGACATAGGTATGTATATGTGTTTATTTGAGTAGTTAAGACGTTTATCATCCTGCTAGTCCATCTAATAAAATATATAGATAAGGCCAACATTTTATTTGTAACATCTAAAAAAGACTATGAGGATAAAACGAATCGTTTCGTAGAAATGGGAAGGTTTAAGATATTGAAACAGGACCCAACAAAAAAGTTTAGCGACCAAGTCAAAAATACATTAACATCAGCTAACAGCATTTTTACGTTAAAAGACTTATATAAACTGAAAGTAATGAATCCGCAGATACTACGTTTACATGGCTATTTTAAGCTGCATAAAGTAGAAACACTCATAAGAGCGGTGGTATCTTATACAAATGATCCAACTTATAAGTTAGCTGCAGAGACAAACAGAATATCTAAACAACTGAGAAGTTTTACCACTCCACATACGATTAAAAATAGTGTAGATTTAGTAAACAAAATTAAAGACATAGATGTACCTGAAGGAGCTATGTTAGTTTCTTTTGATGTCCAGAACTTGTTTCCAAGTGTACCTATTAACGAATGCCTGTCATTAATTAATAACATTATGGTTGTGTCAAGAACAGAACCACAAAAGATTGTGGACCTCAACCATATTTTCGATATTTGCTTAAGGCAAAACTATTTTATATTCAATAACCAAGTTTTCCAACAAACTGATGGCCTTGCTATGGGAAGTCCACTATCACCACTTTGCGTGGACATTTTCATAAATGAAATAGAAAATCAAGTACTTAATCATATAATTTTTAGAAAACATATTTGTCACTGGCATACTGGAGGCTCAATTCCGCCATCATAGATGGTCCGCCATATTGGATAAAGAATGACGTCACATTATTTTTCGAGTTGCTCCCAACGAGCCTTTCATTTGATACTCATATTGTAGAATTGCTTTAAAAATAACTCTTCCGCCATCTTGGATGGTCCGCCATATTGGATTTAAAATGACGTCACGTACCTTATTGTGCATTGTCATCCAAACTAAACGTGTATACAAAACTTCAGATCAATCGGTTGAAGATATCTACTTCAAAATTGAATTCAAAAATTCCACCCGAACAAACATACATGCATACTTTGCAAGTTAAATAAAAGCTTTTGAAATTCAGAACACACATAGATGATGACCTGGAATAGCACTTTTTATCCCTCAAAAATTATTTGATCCCGTAGGATTCACCAAAAACTGTTATAATGCAGCGGCTTGCAGGGCGCAGATAGTGTTTTATGTATCAGACGTATGAATTAAAAGGTTTTCAAAAAACAAGGCAGTGACTAGAACGTACGCTAGTGATGTAGGAATAAGCAAGTCAGTGTTATGAAGCCCAGGCTGAAATGTTGTAGTACTCCACGAACGTAACTGTTTGGCAATAGTAGATAGACTATTTAAAAAAAACGCTCGACCTTACAAAAAAGGAAAGTCCGCTTACGTTTGCTGTTTTGTTAATCCTATAATTATTTTTTTAATACCTACATTTGGTTAAAAAGAACTTTTCCATGTACATTTAACGTGCGGAATGTAAATATTCTTTTCCGCACTGGTGCTTTTTGTTTTCCTCTTGCATATGATATGACCTCCATATGCATGAAGGAAGTTTTTAACCAAAAAGTTTTATGTACAAAATTTTTGTTTGAAGTAACTATGTTACAACGTCATTAATTTTTATATATGAATTAAATCTCGTTTCAAATTTTTTGGCCTGTGTGTCGCATGTCGCGTGACGGTCGGCCGCGGAGTAGGGATAAAGTGAAAGGCGCTCGTCAGAGCAGCCAAGGCCAATATAGTTTAGTCAGCTGACCGTGTAGACCGTCTAATTTTCGGAATTATAATGGAATATTATTCCGAAAATGTTTAGTTAAATATCTATAATGTAAAAAAAAGTTTCACTTTTACCGCGGTTTCATAAAACCACACAATCCGTTTTTTATTTAATTATTTATTTTGAAAACAATTAAATATTCTGTGAAAATTTTAAGCGTTTATCTGTTACCGTTATTAATATGGGGCAAAAATACGAAAAAAACACGTTTATTATATAGGGAACCCACTTAATATTTTCATTTTTTATTTTTAGTATTTTTTGTTATAGCCGCAACGGAAATACATCATTTGTAAAAATTTCAGCTTTCTAGCTATCACGGTTTATGAGATACTGGTGACATACAAACAGACGGACAGACAGACAGCGGAGGTTTCGTAATAGGGTCCCGTTTTTACCTTCTAGTTACGGAACCCTAAAAATGTGGGTCTGTGTAAAGCTCCATTACGCTGGAACCCGCTTTTACAAAAAACAAATTTTTTTTGGCGACTTGTATACTACAAACGATGCTTATGATTGTAGTGAATACTACATACATAGGTACAATATAATATGTAGTATTTATATATAAAATTCTCGTGACACAATGTTCGTTCCCGTACTCCTCCGAAACGGCTTAACCGATTCTCATGAAATTTAGTGAGCGTAGTAGGTCTGAGAATCGGCCAACATCTATTTTTTATACCCCTAAATGTTAAGGGTAGTCCACTCCTAAATTTTTTATTTTATTTTTTATGATACAGCATTAAAAATATATACAACTCTTAATTTTCAACCCTCTACGATCAACCCCTATTTTTTAATTCAATAATTTATATGGCAAAACAACGTTTGCCAGGTCAGCTAGTATGTAGTATATATATACAATGATAATAATATCTTAGCTATGTCAACATCTGGCGCGGCTTAAAGGCTGTATATAGTACTGTAAGAAACCTAGATTTAAGATAAAATTATACGTAATATTTCCATTGTATGAAAAAAAAAACTTTAATAAATAAAAGAATTTAAAAAAATCAAGATCGGTAAAGCCGTTCTCGAGTTAAAGCGGGATATACAGATAGACAGACCAAACATTTCAAAATTGTAAAATTTATTTAAGTTACAAATAATATTTATCACGAAATTCGAAAACAAAATATTGTACCAAAAAAGTATCTTCACGCCCATATCCCCGAAGGGGTAGGCAGAGGTACAACAAGTGCACCCACGATTAGCCGAAGATACTTGGTACCACAAATGTGATAGGTGGCAAACCTACCGCCAACCGGGCACTTTCCAATCCCGGGCAACTTTGTGTTTCTCAGAAAACTAAAAGAACACTTTTTTTTTTAATGTGCCCGACCCGGGAATCGCAACCGGGACCTCATGTGATCAACGCCAACGCTGGACCACTAGACCGCAGAGGCGACAATATTGTACAGAAAGCTGCATTTTATTTATAATAATATAATAAAATAGTGGTCATTACTAAAATTAAAGAAATATTACATTATGCATTATTTATTTACTAAATTATACCAGGCTACTTTACTCTCTAAGCCAAAATAAGACCGTTATAAACCCTGGCGCCATTATAAAGAAATTGGTTAGGTGGTGGGACCAGTTGTAGATGGATGAATAGATGATAGCGACACATTGTTGGCAGATGTTCGCTTGTTACGAATTGCATGTATTTACTAAATGATTAAAAATTATATTAAAAGGCATGTATTTAAATAATCATTTTCATTTTGTAAAAACCGTCATTATCTTTAATGATTGATCCTCTTTCTGTGAGACATAAAATAAATCAAAACAAACGACATATTGATCTTTTTAGAATTACGCAAATTTTTTGCGACATATAGTTGAAATGATTCTATCACACTAACAATACCCCCAGGTTGTTGTTATTGAATCATTTATTTATTTACTTAATATTTTATTGTACACATAAAGAAAAGAGAAAAGCGTACAAAAGGTAGACTTATCTCTAAAGTACAAAGATTTCTTCTAGCCTACCCAGCTTATGAAGCCATTCACCCCGTATTGGTCCGAGCTCTCTTTGAAGAATAGATTGATCATCGCAACAGGTCCTATGTGTACAGTGCTCAGTGTTCACATGTGTTCAGTGCAAGTGCAATGACATAACTTTACAGTTGAGCGGATTAAAAGTTCTATAGCTTCTAATTTTGACATAAATCAATAGAAGTATTTGAAAATTTGTACTTTTTTTTTTAATTTTTGTACTTTTTAATTTTCAAATACTTTACAACATTACTTTCCTACATTAGGACAAATATAAGGTAATTTTAAGGCTTTTGATGCAAAAAAAATGGTTTCCGTTGTTTTGCGGGTTGCACTAGTATACGTAGGACCCGTCGATCTGCCGTTCTGCCATTCAGTTCGTAAGAAGCGAAGGATTGGCTATGCGAGTCACTTCCACCGTAGCTACTCCAACACACTAATACTTCAACATTTGACTAACAAAAATTAGCACGTTAAAGTTAAATTTTTTTAGAAAAATTATTCTTACAATATTTTTTACATCTTATTACATGATAAAAAAAATCAACATGCAATGCAATGCAATGGCATTTAACGCAATTTTTAAGATCTAAAATGTTGTTTTAGCTACATAATCGATTGGTTTAAAAATGTCGAAGTAATGTCAAAAAACATTTTTTTTTTAATTTTTTGTCATTTATAAGTATCAAATAAATTGACTGACTTTGATCTAATGTATGGTCTATCTATAAAGGAAAAAGTTGATAAGATTTATTTATCCCGTATTGGTTCCGGGCTTCTTTGAAGAATAGACAAGCTGCCGTTCTGCCAGGCAGGTCGTAAAAGGCGACCGATTGGCTATGCAAGTCATAACCATCGTGGCTACTAGGTGGTAGAGTTCTGCATTGTCTCGCCCGGGTCTGGTACCACCGCCTTGCCTATTCCTGCCGCAATAGCGTCAGTGCTTGTCGCTGTTGTGTTCCGGTTCGGAGGGTAAGTGGCGTCGGACCTCGCCACAAGACAGCAACGCACCATTAACACCTTTGGTGTCTATAGGCGATGGTTGACTCTTTCCGTCAAGAGACCCATCTGCTTGTTTGCTATCTTATGTCATAAAAAAAATCAAACGGTATATTATTATTGTGGTAATTTTTAAAATATTAAGTAAATTTGTTGTTTAATTAGTTATTTTTTGTTATGTACATTTGTATAGTTGCAACGCTAAAAAACTGTAACTTTTGGAAACTTGATTCTGTTTTGATTTTTAAAACAGCATTACATATATGCATTTTTTAACTACAAAAATATTGAAAAACACAAAAATATATTGGTTGAAAAATCTTGAAGTGATGTAAAAAAACACTTTTTTAAACATTTTTCGTCATCTTTAACTCCCGAGCGGATAAGCCAATTGTCACGTAATTTGCGGTATCCAACGCAATTTTTTAAAAGGAATAGAGCTTATTAGATTTTGTTATCAATTGGTACATTAATTTGTAAGTTATTATAACAAATATTGTTTTTCCGAAGAAATTTTTGAGGTTTGTTTAAAATCGGTTCAAATTTTCAGGAATACTATCTATCAACCACGTTTCGATCAGTCAAGCCTTTCAAAAGTTATGAGATGTTTACATACACTAATATACACACAACGCACTCTTTAATACATACAGACATGCTGACGTCATCAAACGTCATGACGTCATGACGTCGTCAAAAAAGGAAGAAAGGAGGAAATTATTCCTAGGACCTCAAAATGTGAAGATCTGGTGATAACTCGATTTCCGAAAATCAGGGTAAAATCGGTATATTCCTTATCTACATACGTAGTAGAAATTTAATAAAGAATATTCCAGATTGTTTGATAAATTAGTGAAATAATAATATGAAAATATAATGCAACATAATTTCTTCATTTTTGTTTTTTAAATTGAAGTTTATTATTTCTTTTTTATATTTAGTTTATATTTAGTTTTATCACACATTAATATGACACATTTATAATTAGTTTTAAGAAAACAGTCACACATTGACAATTACGCACAATATAAGTGTAATTTGATTAATAAATTTTGTAACTGCATTTGGGTTGCATTTTTTTTTTAAATTATATAATAATTTTATTATAAATTCAAAAGGATTCAAACCACCAGATCGGAAGAGAATATTTGTAATTATTTCTAACCATCTTCTGCTGCATGAGTTAGCATATTCGACTCAGATCATGAGGTCCCAGATTCAATCTCCAATTCGGTTGTTATTTAGTTTTTGCAGGTTTTACTCGAAAATAATAAAAGCTCAGCAGCAGCTCGGATTCTGGCGGGATTCCTGTACCTCGGTTCAGCTTTTGATCCCAGCTATCATCGCTAGAAATAGTCGATAATCGTTAACATGTCGGTAAAATGCGTCGATTGCCAATCAATAAGCCGGTTAATCGTGGTAAACCAGAAAATTTATAGACGTTTGGTTTACTCTGCCTACCTTATTAGATATCCAGGCGTTATGATTCTTTTAAATTGGCTAAAAAAGGAGTTTATCAGTTTTATATGTACGTATAGGGCATTTCAAAAGTCAAACGAACAAGGAAAAAAAGGAAGATTGTGAAATTTGTTTATATTCTGGCCATTTAAAGTTCTGGTGGACATTGCAGGCACACACAATTTTTTTTTTCGTATGATGCTTAATTGTCTAGTTATGATCTTCTAACGTTACGTTAAAAATGTCTACCTCAAATATGGTCGATCCTTTAGAAGACCATAACTAGAAAATTTAGCATCGCATGAAAAGAAATGGGGTCTGCATATTAATGTCCACTAGAAATATAACTGGCCGGAATATAAACAAATATCACAATCACACTTTTTCTCCTTGTCCGCTTGACGTGAAATACCCCGTATGTAATAACGTTGAAATTGGATATTTGAGTATGATATCTCGATCTCGATCTTCAGTATAGGCGTCCAAGCACGTATACTTCGTAAATGGATGTAAATTTGTAAGTTTATGTTTATCCCAGAATTTCCTGCCATCAAATTCAGGACTAAAAGTCATATCGAGATAAGTCTGGGAATAGTCTAATGTTCTTTAAAATCAGTTTAGTAATTTTGTAATTATGAGTAAAGTTGAAAAATATTTAAAGTTGGTTTAATTTTTTTATTATTTATATTAAATTTTTCATAAGCTTTTCAAAATGTTAGATTTTATTACATTAAAATGTACAAAAAACAAGATGTAATAAAATTAAATATTTATTGGATTGTGAATTGTGCTATGAACAGTATGAAAAAAATATAGAATCAATTCTGAATTTAAGCTTAGATATTGCGAAGTTCTTCTTCGTATTTCTTTGTGTATTTTCCTTGAGGGTCGTATTTGTCGCACAATTCCTTCCAGTACGCGGGCTCCTCGTTGATAAGATGTTTGATCACGCGTTTGGAACCTCTAACTTGAGCTTCGGTGCATTTCGCGCATTCAGTTTCTAAAGCTTCTTTCATGTGTGCTGCAAAAATGACAATAAGAATTTAGGTTTTATTTATTAAGAGCAACGTTTAAGTTAACAACGGTTATAATGCTGCTCGTTGAACCTCGTAGACTTAATAGATACTCTACTACATTCAAATCTTGAGGTTCTGGATTCGATTTTTATTTAAAAGTATTATAATATTAATATCATTTGACATTAAACAAGCAAACGATTCTCTAGATGGAAAGATCCATTAAGACTACAAACCATCATCCTCGCGTTGGTCCGAGCTCCTACTCAAGAACAGACCATATACCTTCCTGGCAAGCAGTTCACAAAAGGAAAGTGATTAGCCAAACCCATTACTGCCATCTTGATAATTAAGTGACAGTATTCTTCAACATTTGGCCCGGGTTTAATTCCAGTGACTAAATTTTCCTGTCGCAATAGTGTCAATGTTTCACATTGCCGTTATTCGATTTGGAGGGTAAGGTAGCCATTAAGTATATATATATATGCACTAGTAATTTATTTCCATTACAAATTTATATGACGCGGTTAGATATATCTTTCAGAAGGAAAGATATAAACACGTCATATAGATTTGTTATAGAGCCATCTGCTTATCGATCTCTATGTAAAACGGTAGTAACTTGCCACAGATAGTTACTGTTAGCACATTAGCACTTAATTTCAATATTGGAGACTTGGTAAATCCATACAATACTCACATTTTAATTCTTCTCCGTCCGCAGTACAACTTCCCTGATCTAAGACACATTTGATGTATGACTCTAGGAGGCGGCGATTAGCGAGAATTTCTTCTAAATCAACATTGTCCCACTTGTTTGTATAAAAGTCAGCCAAGCTAAAGCCCGTCAATGCAAATAAACAGACGACGATAAAAGCCTTCATACTGTATGTTCTGCAAAATAATATCATAAATCTATATTTCTATACTAATCTATACTAAAATAATACTCATACACAGAAAACAATTTTATTTTTGTATGTTTGTAACGAATAATCTCAAAAACTACCAAACCGATATTCATAATTCTTTTACTATTAGAACATTATATTACCTATGAGTGACATGGGCCAATTTTTTACCCGATTGGAATATGTGTAAGTCATGCAATCTTAGCCTCAAGAAATAGTTAATACACATATAATAGTTAATATAACATACAACATGATCACAGTATTAAGATAAATAAATTACTTTTACGAATAATGCACATAAAATAATAGCATTCAGATATTATATACTATATTCAGATACCAAAAGTTGCTTACGGTAAATTAACACGAACGCTTACACCGTAATATAGTATCTGTAAAATGTAATTGCAGTGCTACTTAGTCACAATTTTATGCATGGTGTTACCCTTTGGAGAAAGTAGGCTAAGCTCAAGTCGCTGTTACGTGTGGGATCTAATGGCAACTTCACAAACCTACTTCATACGTATGTAACTAGTTGAGAAGCGGCTTAATAGTGGCTATTTGGAGCCATATATTATACATACAATAATAGTATTCAGATACTATACTATATTCCAATACTAAAAGTTGCTTACGGCAAATTAGCACAAACGCTTACACCGTAATATAGTATCTGTCAAATGTAATTGCAGTGCTACTTAGTCACAATTTTATGCATGGTGTTAGTCAACCCTTTGGAAAAAGTAGGCTAAGCCGTGTTGGTCCCGGCCTCCTTTGTAGAATAGGCCAACTGCCGTTCTGCCAGGCAGGTCGTAAAAGGCGACCGATTGGCTATCGAGTCACTACCATCGTGGCTACTAGGTGGTAGAGTTCTGCATTGTCTCGCCCGGGTCTGGTACCACCGCCTTACCTATTCCTGCCGCATTAGCGTCAGTGCTTGTTGCTGTCGTGTTCCGGTTTGGAGGGTAAGGTAGCCGGTAAACTTATGCATGTGGCATTATACCTCGCCACAAGATAGCAACGCACCATTAACATCTTTGGTGTCTATAGGCGATGGTTGACTCTTTCCATCAGGAGACCCATCTGCTTGTTTGCTATCTTATGACATAAAAAAAAAAAGCTCAAGTCGCTGTTGCGTGTGGAATCTAATGGCAACTTCACAAACCTACTTCATACGTACGTAGCTAGTTGAGAAGCGGCTTAATAGTGGCTATTTGGAGCCATATATTATACATACAATAATAGTATTCAGATACTATACTATATTCCAATACTAAAAGTTGCTTACGGCAAATTAGCACGAACGCTAATACGAATATAGTATATAGTATACTAATATAGTATCTGTCAAATGTATTTGCAGTGCCACTTAGTCACAATTTTATGTATGTTCATATTCAACACTTTGGAAAAGTAGCCTAAGCTTAAGTCGCTGTTAGGTGTGGGACCTAATGGCAACTTCACAAACCTACTTAATACTTTTGTAACTAGTTCAAAAAACTAATATGACGTAATTTATGGCAATATGTCTTATAGGGATAAAGTTTTGCTATCGGCCCTTTGTAAACTTCTTAAACTTTTAACTCCACAATTAGATAATTCTAATTTATACGCATTTTTTGCAGTTAGTGAGAAGCGAAAACTAATAGTTGATTAAAAATTTAAAAATAAATAATAATAATAAAGAATATAGAGTTTCTCATAAGAACTTATGCATGTGTAGACCTCGCCACAAGATACAAACGCACCATTTATACCTTTGCTTGGTGTCTATAGGCGATGGTGGACTCTTTCCATCAGGAGACCCATCTTGAATGCTATCTTATAATATAAAACAAGAAGAACTATCTAACTATGAAAGTTAGAAAGTAATTTCAACTCACATAATAAGAATAGTTTTAGTCAGGAATATTCTATTTCTGTTATTATTTTAACGACATAATATTAAACGCAGTAAAACTACAGGAACCGAATTCTCACTTCCTATATCCCAGGAACTTTGCGTTAGGTCTTTACAAAATTATTTTAATGTTGTGAATACCTAACCAACACTGGGAGTATACCCTCTCAAACAAAGAAAAGAATTTTCAACATAGGTATTAAATGACCGGATAGTCAGTAGACCTATCCACCCCGCCATACGGTCAGCAACGCACAATTAACATACTTAGTGTCTATAGGCGATAATTTCTCTTTCCATCAAGAAAACCATCTTCCTGTTTGCTACCTAATTATACAAAAAAACTTATAAACACATGCAGTGACCGAGGTGATTTTCTAGTATTTCTATGGTCAAATTACTTTAGCGTTACAAACTCGCTAGCCCAGACTTTAAAACAAAAATAACGAATTCTTTCAGGCCTTGAACAGTATTAAAGAAATACAGAGTTTAATATATAAAAATTAAATAATTTTTATTTGCGTCAAAAAGAATTATTTACCTTATTGTCGGTGTAGAAGCGCTGTACTAATTGGAAGATTGCAAGTGATGATTATTTTCATGCTTTTAGCCTTTTTATATTAGCTGAAGGATTTACAAGAACGTGTAATTATTGATAAAAAACGAAATAATACTATGCTAATTTAATTCAATATGAAAAAAATGGTAATATAGCGAATGACGTATCTATATTTCGAATTTTTGTTCCATATTTAAGATGCTTCCTCGCTTTTTAGGGTTCCGAACTGAACTAGGAACCCTTATAAGTTTTGCTATGTCCGGCCGTCCATCCATCAGCACTCTAGCTCGGACATCCTTAGTAATGGGAAGCTGTAATCTGGCACGAATATTCATGTATACTCTACATTTTAACTGAGTATCTTATTTTTTTTCTTGTGTACCTTATAGTGTGACATATCGTTGGATAGGCTTTTAAAAAATATTGTAGATTTGTGAAAGCATTAGGGGCTCGTTTGTGAAATATAAAGCTTTAAAAAGAAAATTTTTGTTAGAGCCAAGTATCTCCCCTTCTGCCAGCTATTTAGCTTTTGGTTTCCCATTTCCAAAACCAACCATTTGGTTGGTTTTGGAAATGGAAAAAAAATCACGGTACCTAGTAGAATATAATGAAATTAAAAGGAAATCAATCACAGCTTAAAAGGCTTCACAAAATTATGAATAATAGTCGACCAAAATAAAATGTATTTGAAGTAGTTTCTAAAGGCCTATGGTGCCATACAAAAAAAATTGAGCCAAAATTTTCATGGCGGTCTTCATTTTTGACGATTTTCAAAAATTCAAAATTTTACAAATTTAGCATTTTTCAAAATTTTTTTCCAAAATATTTTTTTATTAATAGCCCCAAGTGTCCCCTTTTAAACAAACGAAAGCCCATTCCTGTATCTATAAAAGCATTCGAGATATTGCAAAAACAAAATAGCAAAACCGGAATAATCGCAAAACTTTGAATTTGCATATCTTTCGAAAAAAATTTTTTTATTTTTTTTTCCTTTGGCAGAACTTCGTTTTATGATAAAAGAAAACTTCTGACCAAAATTCATCCAAATCGAAAGGGGTCGATTCCAACTATTGGTCGATTTGACATGGAATGACCCATATATATATATATATATATATATATATATATATATATATATATATATATATATATATATATATATATATATATATATATATATATATATATATATATATATATATATATATATATATATACACATAACCTTACCAGAATTATTACGGCCCTGTACCATGTAGCGCGCGCATCACATTAGTATGTACTAACACTACTACACATGTATTCCCATATTTATATATTTTTACATATTTTACTACAAATTTAATTTTTATTTTTTGTAGCTAAACTAAATCAGATAACAAAAAAATGAAGAGGAACTTTTTGTGTAGAATTTTTTTCTCTACAGCTTTTACTTGAAACTTTTTTTTCTATTTCCTACCGTTATTAAGTTATTTAAAAAAAAGGCAATTTTTCAACCCTTTTTTTATTTTTTTCATCTCTTTCCCCTTAATTTTAATCAAAATTTCTTTCATAATATCATTATTTAAGTATTAATGAACACATTTTTACTCATTGCGCCAAAACTGGTCGATCATGGTTTCGTTAAACTTTTTACTGGACAAAAAATTGTTTTCGAACAAAATAACAATTAAATTATATAATTAAGTACGAGTATTTAGTAATCAGTCTTACTAATCTTAGCTTTTAAATGTTTGGCATCTAAGTTTTGTTTAATTTTACCTTTACATTTAACAAGAATTTTATGATATTTTTTATTCAGTCTTATTCATAATAATGACTAAAAAAATCACAACTAATCAACAACAATAACTACTAATCATTGTCAAATCACAACTTTTGATTACGACTGTGACTTTTGAAAATACGCTCTTAAAATGCAAATGGCATTTATAGTATCATCTTCAAGCTTGCTTCTGAGTGAACTACAAATATATCCTGATGCCAAAAACGCTCTCCTGATACCATCGGACTCAAAACATGCCATTTCTTTCTTCAAAATTTTTTCATAATCCTTTTGCTTATTGTCTGTCCTTTTCTTAAATATTTCTTTTTCTTGTTGTTTTTCTAATTCTTCTTTTAGCGTAAGTGTAGAAGTTGTGTTCAGCTATAGATGTATTTTCGAAGACGTCACCTGCATACATTTCATCGTCTTCAACAGTACTGACTCTCTCTATTATTTTCTTTATTTCTTGGCGTATTGCAGCTTTTTTTGGTATGAAGAATGTTTGAATACGATGTGCGAAACGGCAACGTAGCACTCGCGCTACTCGCTACCTTACGGAAAAAATTCGATTCAACTGACTGTACCAGATGACCAAAAGGCTTTACTACCTGAGGGGTATGAAGCGAGTTTGTTCCCAATACGGCTGACGTGGTCAAATCGAGATTTCAGTAGAGCCTTTTTGCAGGACTTGGCGGCACGGGTGAAGGCTTTCTTCTTCTCCGATACGTCCTTGGCCTTGCGGTGTCGAGCATCTACCCAAGCTAGATATGCCTCATGCTTTAGCGCCTCAGCGCGTCTACAATCGGCGGCTCAATCGGCAATAATTTGATCCCGTGGGATTAACCAAAAGCTGTTATAATGCAGCGGCTTGCAAGACACATCTAGTGTTTTATAAATCAGAATGTGGATCAAAAGGTTTTCAAAAGACAAGGTAGTGACTAAAACGTACGCTAGTGCGGTAGGAATTAGCTAGGCAGTGTTATCAAGCACAGGCTGTAATATTGTAGTACTCCACGAACGTATTGTTTGGTAACAGCAAATGGACTATATAAGAAAACGCTCGATCTTACACAAAAGGAAAGGTGGTCATCATCCGCGCAACGTTTGCTGCTTTGTTTATCCCATAAGTATTTTTTTAATACATTTGGTTAAAAGTAGATTTTTCCAGTGTATTTCACGTACGGAATATAAAACACTAAAACAAAAAGCCTAGTGCGGTAGTGCTTTTTGTTTTCCTCCTGCATATGACCTCCATATGCATAAAGGAAGTTTTTAATTAAAAAGTTTTTTGAACAGAATTTTTGTTTGAAATAACTATGTTACACTGATATAACCGATGAATTGTTAAATAAACTTGATCGGCTGCTTAATTTATGCATACGATATATTTTCGGACTGCGTAAATATGACCATGTCACTCATTTTCGGTCGGAATTGAAGTGGTTGAATATTCGTTTTCGGCGTGACATTCACGTTTTATCATGTTTATTTAACATTCTGAAGAATCCATCATTTCCAGTATATCTAAAAGAACGTTTTGCATACATTTCAAATCAGGGTAGGCTTCAGCGGTCATTTCACTCAAGTACGCTGATGTATCCGGACCACAATACGGCAACATATTTTAATTCCTTCACTGTTACTGCGATAAGATTATGGAATGATCTTCCCTCTAAGATGCGTGAATCATCAACACTATCAATTTTTAAAACTGCGGTATATGATCACTTATTAAAACGTCAGAATTCTTAATTATTGTATATGTGTGTATTTTATATTATATTTATGTAATTAAATATTATGAAAATGTATCTATAATTTACTATTGAGTATTGATGTATGTATATTTCTCTATGTAAGTAGTCAACCTATATTTATTTATAGTATTAATTGTTTGTATTATTTATACTGAGGTTCTTAAAATGTTTATATGACTCTTGTAGAATATTCTTAATAATAGGTTAGTTATGATAAACTAGTATCTAGTATTAAGTTTTGTTAATAGCTCATAATTAATTTATTATGCACTACCCAAGTTTTTTTTTCTCTCAGCATTACGGAAGGCAAACTGTGAGAAAATGCTTAATAGCATTAAGTTACGCCTTTGTACCATTATGTGCAATAAAGTGTTTAAATAAATAAATAAATATGTTACAAGGTAATTAATTTTTATACATGAATAAATGTATAGAAATTAATAAAATTGGAGTGTCTATAATATTAAAATAACCACTTTTTACGGATGGTACGGTACATACATCAAAATAACCTTTGTTTAATGTTTTATCTGTTTGTCTGTTTGTTTGTTCAGGCTAATCTATGAAACGGCTGGACTGATTTTGATGGGATTTTCTTTGGCAGATAACTGATGTGATAAGGAGTAACTTGGGATAATTTAATTTAAAAAAACGAAACGACGCGGACGGAGACACGGGCACAGCACACCAACCTGTTAGAAAATAATCAGTAGTCTTTATCTATTTACATTAATAGTCTTTAGATCGGTCTTGTCGTACATTGCAATACCCTAACATAAATATAAACAAACACTTCTATCAACAATTGACTCAATAACATCCTGGTTAAAACGAAACATTTTAACTGCCAACCGTTCAAAGACAAAGTTAGTCCAATTTACAATTTACAAAAATGAGTGGCATGATTTAGAAATTAACTACAAGATAAAATTAAAAATTTTAAAAGACCCCCGACACATCCTCAGACTGCCATTCTGCTACATATGCATCATTTTAAGAGCAAAACGTGAAAGGGCTTAATAATCTTTGAAACGGTCTTGCAGCATCAGGTTAAGATTACCACGGTTCCTTACTCAATGAACTTAAGTTGTATTATTGCAAAGCTCCCATGGTCTTCGGCTCTACTATGTTACCTTGGAAATTATTTTAATTCAGAGTTTACGTAAAAGTATAACAAATGTGACCGCAATCAATGGGCTGTTTTTATTTAGTGTTAGTTTCCATGGCCACTTTCTAGTTCCATTATCAAACCCTGCGAATCTCCTAGCAATAAAACCAACTATATATTATTTTATATTACAAGACAACAAACAAGCAGATGGGTCTCCTGATGTAAAGAGTCAACCATAGCCTGTAGACACCAAAGATGTTAATGGTACGTCGCTATCTTGTGGCGAGGTCTAATGCCACATGCACAAGTTTACCGGCTACCGTACCCTCCAAACCAGAACACGACAGTGACTAGCACTGACGCTATTGCGGCAGGAATAGATAAAGCGGTGGTACCAGACCCGGGCGAGACAATGCGGAACTCTACCACGTATAGTAGCCACGATATTAGTGAATCGTATAACCAATCGCTCGCCTTTTTCGATCTGCCTGGCAGAACGGTAGTTGACCTTTTCTTCAAAGAAGCCCGAGACCAACACGGGGTAAAATATCCACCCAATCTCCACTGGCTACCTTTCAGTTTCATCCATATTATATCTTGGAAAACATCCAGCACCTAAGTATTTCCCAAAATAAACCGAATTAAAATTTAAGTATTTGCCAAAATAAACCGAGCTAATCTAGATAAACTCATCAAATGTGGGCTACATTTGATGGCTTTATCTAGATTACCTTAGAAGTTCTCATGCACTTCTTCCGGCTCTGTCATCATCATCAGAAATCTGGGAAACATATTGCACCAAATTCTTTGGAATAAATTTACTCAATTATATTCCAAAGTTCCTATGGCTACCATCATCAGCTCTAAGACCCCGGAAATCGTCTAGCACCAAGATGTTTGTTGAAACAGAACAAAGAATCCCAAACTCGATAGGTTTATCTAGTTTAGTTTATAAGTCCCCATGACTACCTTCCAATTCTGACATCATATAGTAGAAATCGTCCAGCACCAAATTATTTGCCAAAACAAGCCGAATAAGTCCCCACTTGATGGATTAACCTGGTTTAGCCGAGTAGTTCTCGGATGCATCTTCCAGCTCTATCATCAGGCACTGGAAGCCATTGCGTTTTAAGTCCTTATAATAACGAATTAAACGACACCAAAGTCGATGGTGTTGCTCTATTTTATTCCAAAGTTCCCATAACGTACTGTTACGTACTCGGGTTCGTAATTGTAAAAAACACCACTTATATTAAATCCGTGTATTTACACAACCCAACACAACGTAATACTAAAATACACTTTACACCCTATTCACTCGCTGTACTATCACTGAACTTAGAACGCTACACAATAAAACACTTCTTGCTTCGCACTGGTCACTTGATGTATCGCTCACGATCGCTTGATAAAAACTGCCCTGTGTTTGTCAACACCTCTCTATTTACAGGCAGAGCAAAGTCCTAGCTGGATTCAGAAAAATCCAAATGTATCGGGAAAGAACGAATCACTTCTTATCGCAAACATGCTATGAGTCACAAATCCCAGTACACGCTACTTTCAACCTTATGCCATATCCCACAAAGTCCATTATGGCATAGCCCAGGTCAACCATTTGTTTGTCAATAGAAGTACCTATCTCTTTCTTTTATTTCTAGATTAGTTAGCGCGCGCGCTCCAACTCTACACGCTTCTAGATTATTCGTAACAGTACTTTCAGCTCTATCATGAGACTCTCGAAATCTTCTTGCAATAGAGTGTTTGTCCAAACTGAACAAATGAGTCCAATTTCACTTAGTTTATCTTATTTAGTTTAGGAGTTCTTATGGTTACCTTCCAGTTCCATCATCAGATCCTTAAAATCATCCAAAACTAAGATGTTTGTCAATACAAGACAATTAAGTGCTTATTCCAAAACATTACCTCGTTTGTTTAGGAGTTCATTGTAGTTGCATTTTGAATCTAGATGTTTTCTTTTATTTTAAATCATAAGATAGCAAACAAGCAGATGGGTCCCTTGATGGAAAGAGTCAACCATTGCCTATAGACACCAAAGATGTTAATGGTACGTTGCTATCTTGTAGCGAGGTCTAATGCCACATGCATATGTTTACCGGCTACCTTACCCTCCAAACCGGAACACGACAGTGACAAGCACTGACGCTATTGCGGCAGGAATAAGTAAGGCGGTGGTATCAGAGCCGGGCGAGACAATGCAGAACGGTAGTTAGTCTATTCTTCAAAGAAGCCCGGGTCCTACACGGGGAAAAAGTTCTTAGAGTTGCAATGTCAATTTTCCGTTTAATCTTCAGAACTATGAGCAAGAACTTGAAACAAATGAAATAACTCCAAACTCCACTATATTAGCAATTTCTATCTGTGAGTTACAATGACACACTTACGGTTCCATCTTCAGATCTTTGACATCATAACATCAGAGAGTTCCAGTCCCTACATCCAGGCTACACCATGAGCTCAGCTAGATGGTACCATAGTACTGCATTGTCACTGAGCTTTGACAAGTTTGACAAGTTTTTGTACAAACGGATAATAGAAAATCTTTAAAAAGTGGCTTGCAATATTTAGAAAAATCTGTTATTTACACACGAAAATTGCCAGTTAAGTAGATGCTGATGTCTTCGAATGAGGATCTTAAAGTATGACGTCAAGATTACCATGTAACTGCAATATCAATAAAGTAAGAGAATACAAAATTTAGCGTTGATAAAGCTTTTACAAGTTGCTTAATTCCTTTCATCAATTAGAAAAGAGCTGGTGATCTTGAAACGGCTGAACTGATTCTATTGAATCATATCTAAGAACCATCTCGCAAAACAGGGCTTTGAATTTAAAAAAAAACGCAACTAAATCGGACCATCCGCCAGGGCGCTACGATGCCACAGAGAGACACACAGGTACACAGATACACAGATACACACCTGAAACTTATGACACTCCTCGTTTTGCGTCGGGGGTTAATAAAGGTAGTTTAAATAACGAAGTAAAAAAAGAAGTAAAATTTTTGGGAATAAACTTAAATAGAAATTTGAACTTTAACATACAATGCAATAAATGGTTGAGTTTGAATTTGTCAAAACCTTATGTTTAAACAGAAGCTATATAGTATGGAAAAAATAACGTTCATACAAATAGTATACAAATATATATATATATATATATATATATATATATATATATATATATATATATATATATATATATATATGTGTGTGTGTGTAGATGCATGTATGTGTATGTATGTATATGTGTACGTATGTATAAATATAACCTTTTACTTTAATTAATACTACACTTATGTATGTATACTATGTGTATATTAGGTATATTGTACATGTGTAAGTATATTAAGTATATTATGTATTCATATAAAATTGATAACATACTGTGAATTAATAACTAAGAAATATACCTAGAAATTCTGTTTTTTCTTCATATACTGTGTTATTTTTTGTTCAATTGTTCAAATGCCATTTGCTATTGTAACTGCATGAATCATCGCAATGCAAAGAATCATAGCGCTTATACTCATAAGAGAAACATTCTTTTTCGTTTGAAGTGAGAATCTTACCTCGCCGTACAGTACCCGGCGATAAATATTGCACATCGAACTTTGGAAAGAGACAATCGCATAATTTCGGCTTCGTAAAGCGTTATCTCTGTCCCACACTACCTATGTGACGTTTAGTCAGTCGTTGTTCAAGTACGATAGAGTGCAGTCGCGTCCCGAAAAAATATATATATTTAGAGTTGATAACACCCACAAATTTAAATAATTTAAAGTTGTAATATGGCATCTTTCGGAAAAAGAGGGAAACCTTTACGAGGTCAGTCACGTGAAATTATCTACAATGTTTATAAATACTTTGTAAGCGAAGCTGATAGATTTAAAAAAAAAGTAGATGAAAATGTAAGTTGTTATTTTAAGAAGATTCAAGAGCGAGTTGCAAATGCCACTGGAATTTCAAGAAGAACTTTGAACAATATCTTAAACGAAGTCAGTACTGAAACACATTCGACTGAAATTAAGTTCAGCACTCCAAAAAAAGGGAGACCAAAAAAGCAATTTCGTTTAGGTATGGACGATTTTGATTACGATGTTGTTCGAAGAATGGTGTATGATTTTCACTTACGATTTAATGAACTGCCAACAATAAAATCATTAAAAGCTAAGTTATCTGAAGCTATTAATTACAACGGGTCTGAAAAAACATTGAGAAAAATACTTCATGACATGGGATTTCAGTTCACTAAAATGGAAGATAATCGAAAAATTCTAATGGAAAAGCACGACGTTAGTCTCAAACGAATGGAATACCTTGATAAAATACGCAAATTTCGCGAAACAGGAAAAAATATCGTCTACATGGATGAGTCATATATACATGCATCCCACACTAAAGGGAAATCTTGGAGTGACGATAAGAAAAAAGGAGTAAAAAAGCCAATTTCAAAAGGTCAACGTTTGATAATAGTTCATGCGGGAAATGAAAAAGGCTTTGTACCCGGTGCTTTTTTAACGTATAAATCCACGGACACTACAGGTGACTATCACAATGAAATGAATAACGATAACTATGAGAAATGGCTGGTTAACCAATTAATCCCAAATATACCCAGTGATTCTGTTCTAGTTATCGACAACGCACCCTATCACAACAAGTATGTTGAGAGACCCCCCAACTCAAACACCATTAAACGGGAAATGATCAACTGGTTAAACAGACATGAAATTCCAGTTGATCCAAAATTAACAAAAACCCAGATTTACGCTATTATATGTCAGCACAAGGAGAGGTATACAGAGTTTTCTGTGGACAAAATACTTGCCGAACATGGGCACATTGTGTTGCGATTGCCACCATATCATCCGGATTTTAATCCAATTGAAAATATATGGTCTCAACTGAAAGGCTATGTAGCCTCTAGAAATGTGGGTATGAACTTAACTACAGTAAAAACATTATTGACTGAAAAAGTAAACATGATCGGCGCTGAAGAGTGGAAAAAGGTTTGCGATCATGCAATCAAATGTGAGAATGAATATAGAAGCATTAAACACAGTTTAGACAATTACACTGATAGATTAGTAATAAATACGGCTGATAGTGACAGTGATATTGACCTCTTTGAGAGCACAGATAGTGAAATGGAAGTAATTGAGAATTAGAATTATTATTATTTTTATTGCAATGTCTCATTTTAGCAATAGGTATAATGGTGTTTATTATGTACACTAAAGCTGTAATGTTCCAAAATAATTAAATACGTAAACATAATGTAAAAATGTTTTTTTATTTTATTTTACCCCAACCTAAAGCCATCACTTATAGAAAAATTAGTGTATTTTATACAAAGAATAAAAATATCAAAAGAAGCAAATCATACTTGTTTTAACAGCTCCTAATAGGTACCGGACTGTTTGTATTTTGTGCGACAGAGATAACGCTCTACGAAGCCGAAATTAGCCGATTGTCTCTTTCCAAAGGTCGATGTGCAATATTTATCGCCGGGTACTGTAACTCAGTTATAAACTAGCACGGGAGGTAAAGTTTTTTTACACGACACCGTCTTATTTTTAATAATATTGTTTATTTGTTACTTAAGGTTTCTTTTTAATTATAAAAACACAAGTGCTGTTTAGAAAATTGTTAAACATAAGCCAATTAGGTAGCTATAGTAATACATATTAATTATTATAGTATTAAAGTACTAAAAGATTTAAATATCTGTCGACAGTGGTGTACCACCTCGCTTTTATTAACTATTAGCCCTATAGAACGGCCGTTTTACACAATTATGCTAAAATAAATTAAATTTTCGAAGTCTAGAAGAAATCTTTAGGTAGTAACATATTTATTTATATATTAATATATCTTCAGTTAGTATTAAATAAGATCTAAATTGTGTACCATGTCTACTGTATTATTCTGACAATAAAAGTTATTATTATTAAAAAAAAAAAAAAAATACTACTCCCCGTGTTGGTTCCGTGCTCTTTTGAAGAATAGACCAACTGCCATTCTGCCAGGCAGGTCGTAAAAAGCGACCGATTGGCTATGTGAGTCACTACAATTGTGGCTACTAGGTGGTACAGTTCTGCATTGTCTCGCCCGGGTCTGTTAACACCACCTTGCATATTCCTGCTGCAATAGCGTCAATACTTGTTGCTGTCGTGTTTCGGTTTGGAGGGTAAGCTAGCCGGTAAACTTATGCATGTGACATTAGACCTCGCCACAAGATAGCAACGCACCATAAACACCTTCGGTGTCTATAGACGATGGTTGACTCTTTCCATCAGGAGACCCATCTGCTTGTTTGCTATCTTATGATATAAAACAAACTAAACATTTATGTAGTAGATAGTATATTTAGATAATAATGTGCTTTCAAATCTTTTATATCCCATTTAGTTTTCGTAACACCAATGTAATACTGGGACAAACAGACAGGCGTGCAGAAGATATATAGCCTATAATGTGCGCAATTTCGTATTTTTACAATATACTAATTATCATCAAGATCGGTAACAAATAAACATCACAAAAATGCAACAGTTGTTCCTGACACATTTGTCCAAAAATATGCGAACACATTTTGAGGGGATGTGTCAGGAACACAGATAATAGTAGAGGAGACAGTGGGAGATCGTCCTTCACCGATCTGATAACCAGATGAGACGTATATTTTATCAAATATTATTTATAAACAAATATGCCTATAATTACTTGCCTATCCAAAAGTGCTCATGGCCATTTTTAATTAAATTGACTTTAATCGTTTGTTTTTCATCACTTTCATACTTTTGATAACCAAATGAAATTTATTTCACTGATAACTTTTAACACACAGAATATGCCTAGTTTGGCTTGCCTACTCATTTCTGTGCATGGCTACCTAGCAATCAGGTGTGAACAGGTAAGTCAATATAGGTGACTCCATCGATCTGCTAACTTATCGAAAGTTATATCAAATTTTAGATTATTTTATTACAAAATCAGTCACATAAACTTGCCTGCAAACTTGTACTCCTAGTACTGTTGCCAAGCTAAAAACTTGCCATGAGCACTTTTGGATAGGCAAATAATTATAGGCATATTTGTTTATAAATAATATTTGATAAAATATACGTCTCATCTGGTTATCAGATCGGTGAAAGACGATCTTTACCGGCTCTTAGACCATAAGCGCACACAATTCATTAATATAAACAAGTTAAGAAACTGTGGATCTGTATAATACTATAAAATACTATTATACAGATCCACAGTTTTTTAACTTCCTGAGCCAACATCTGGCGCGGCTAGGAAGCTGTATACATTCTTGTAAGCAACCTAGATTTAAGTTAAAATTATGGAATAAGTTACGATGAGATTAATATTTTTTATGAAAAAATCTCTATTAAATAAAAGAATTTAAAAAATCAAAATCGGTAAATCTTTCTTGAGTTAAATCGGGATACACAAATAGACAAAAATTTCAAAATTGTAAAATTTATGTGGGCTATAAAACGAATATTTATCATGAAATTTGACAGAAAAATTTATTGTACAGGAAGACTCAATTTTATAATAATAAAAAATAGACGTTTATTATTAAAATGAAATAAATATTACAACGCTACCTTACGCTCTAAACCAAAGTAAGACCGTAACAAACTCTGACGCCATTATGAAAAATTTGGTAACGCACCAATTTCTTCATAATATTAATATTTCATCTCTTTTTCAAATTTTCAGGAAGCTTTTATTTGGCAGAACCAAATTAGAATGCTATTGACCACGTTTCGATCAGTCAAGCCGTTCAGAAATATTTACATACACAAATACACACACAACGCACTCTTACGTACATACAGACACACTGATATCATCATGAGAAGCATCGAAAAAGATTCCTAGGACCTCAAAATGTGAAGATCTGGTAAAAACTCGATTTATATGTAGCGGGAAGTTAATAAAAAAATTCTAAACTGTTTAATAAATTATTGAAATAACAAACATAAAAAATGCAACAGAACGATTAACAGTGGGGGCCTATTTAATATTTAGCTATCAAATATTCACAAAGGGCCCCGACTGTTAATCGTTCTGTGATAAATTAAAATTCATGGATTGTTTTATATGTATTTTATTACATAGATCATAAATTTTATTTTAATGTGGTAGTTATTATTATTTAACGTGATTTTAAACTACTGGGGTTGCTTCTTTCTTTTTAGTTTTCATTTAAGGCAATGAATCTTGTTTCAAGACTAAATCCAGTCCGGTTTTTGTTTTCAATATTTTTTTTATTTTATGTATTAGGTATTTATTTTTATAGTTAATATATTTCCAAACAATTCAAGTTTCTACCTGTTTATTAAGATCGAGTAAAAATCAATGAAAAATTACGTTAATTGTATGGGAGGGGCTCCCATACAATTAACGTAATTACGTAACCTTTAATATTTACTTTAAATTTATTTAATTATTTATTTTGAAATGTAATATTATGCAACTAATTATTTCGTGAAAATCTTAAGAGTCTTCGCATTACCGTTATTAATATTGAGCAAAAAATACGAAAAAAACACGTTTATTGTATGTTTTTAATTTCAAAATTTGCCCTCTTAAAATTTTCATTTTTTATATTTGTTGTTATTACGGCAACGGAATTAAATAATTTGTGAAAATATCAGCTTTCTAGCTGTCACGGTTTATGAGATACAGCCTGGTGACAGACAGCTGAGGCTTAGTAAGAGTCCCGTTTTACCTTTTAGGTGCGGAACCCTGAAAAAACGCCAGCGCTAGTAAACATATACCATGTGTTATACATTTATACAAAAAAAGGCAACAAATTAGGCATCCCATAAATAAAAATAGAGCAATCTAAAACCTACAGAGAATCTATTGTAACCTAGCGTTTGGTGTCAAACGTTAACTGCATTGAGTGCTGTGATGTCTCAAAATGGTCAACACTCAGCTAATGTTGAGGTTTAATTAAATAAATTCGTAAAAACAGACGTATTTCTAACCATCTTCTACTGTTTTAAAATAACCTACATAGGCATATCCCTAGATCTTGTGGTCTAGGAGTTAGCCTATTCGGCTCACATCACGAGGTTTCGGCTTCAATCCCCAATTCGGTTGTTATTGAGTTTTTTGCAGGTTTTACTCGAAAATGAAAAAACCTCAGCAGCAGCTCGTATGCTGGCGGGAGGTGTGTTACTATTCCCGTGCCCCGGTTGAGCACGTAAAGTTATCATCGCTAGAATTAGTCGATAATCGTTAACATGTCGGTGAAATGCGTCAATCGCCACTCATCTCGCCAACCGACAAGCCAGTTAATCGTGGTAAACCGAAAAGTCTATAGAAATTCTTTTTATTCTGCTACTTCGCTAGATAACCGGGCGTTATGATTCTTTTAAACCAACGAGAAAACGGAGATTAACAGTTTGATATGTATATATGTTTAGGCGTCTTTGCACGTGTACTAAATTTCGTAGGTGTATATATATTTGTATATATGTTTATATGTTTGTCCCAGAATTTCTTGCGAACTAAAAACCATATCGAGATAAGTCTTTTTGATTTTAAGGGAATAGTCTTATTTTCTTTAAAATCGCTTCAGTAATTTTGGAGTTATGGGTACGGTTGAAAAATATTTGAAGTTGGTTAAATTTTTTAAATTATTTTTATTAAATTTTTCATAAAGTTAAGCATGTTAAATTTTATTACATTAAAAAAACAAGTTGGTAATAAAATAAAATATTTATTGGATTGTAAATTGTGTTATGAACAGTATGAAAAATTATAGAATCAATTCTGAGTTTAAGCTTAGATATTGCGAAGTTCTTCTTCGTATTTCTTTACGTATTTTCCTTCAGGGTCGTATTTGTCGCACAATTCCTTCCAGTACGCGGGCTCCTCGTTGATAAGGTGTTTGATCACGCGTTTGGTGCCTTTTACTTGAGCTTCTGTACATTTCGCACATTTATTTTCTAAAGCTTCTTTCATGTGTGCTGCAAGAGATAACAATAAGAATTATGGTTTTATTTATTAAGAGCAACGTTTAAGTAAACGCCGATTATTATACTGCTCGTTGAAGCTCATAGACTTTATAGGTAGCTTACTCAATTCAAATCTTAAGGTTTCAGATTCGTTTTCCAGGTTTAAAAAGTATTTATATTTTAATATCATTGGATACCAAACAAGCAAACGGTTCTCCAGATGGAAAGAGCCATTAACACTACAAGGCCAGGTTCCTTCTCAAGAACAGACCATAAGCCTTCGTGACAGGCAGTTCCTAAAGGGAAATAATTCGCCGAACCCATTTGGCTCAGGTTAAGTTTCACTGCCTCTACTTTTCCCAACGCAATGGTATTAATGTTTGATATTGTCCTGATTCAATATGGAGGGTAAAGTCGCCAGCAAAAAGGTTTACATGAGACACATCTTCCCCACATGGATAAAAACAACATTCCCCGTGTTGGTTCGGGCTCCTTTAAAGAATAGATCTTCTGCCGTACTGCTAGGCAGGTCGTAAAAAGCGACCGATTGGCTATATATGTCACTACTATCATAACTAGCAGGTGGTAGAGTTCTGCTACGTCTCACCTGGCTATTTGGTATAACCGCCTTACTTATTTCTGTCACAATAGCGTTAAATCTTATCTTGTAATGTTCGGGTTCGGAGGGTAAGGTAGCCGGTAGACTAATGCATGTATGCCGTCTCGCCACACGGATAGCAACGCACTATTTTTTTACACCTTTGGTGTATGTAGGTGATGGTTTTTCTTTCATCAGGGGAGCCACCTACTTATGTGCTATCTTGTGATACGTAAAGATAATGCACCATTACTTATGATATATAAATATAACGCATCCTTTTAATCGAAAAAGACAACCATGTCATATAGATTTGTTACAGAGCCATCTGCTTGTTAGCTATCTTTGTGTAAAAAAGTAAAACGGTAAAAACACGGCAAAGGAAGTAAATCCTTAGAATCTAGTTTTAATGTTTGTGTCGGGGTTAATTCATACAATACTCACATTTCAATTCTTGTCCGTCAGCAGTACAAGTTTCCTGATCTAACAGACATTTAATATATGGCACTAAGAGGCGGCGGTTTGCGAGAATTTCTTCTAAATCAATATTGTCCCACTTGTCAGTATAAAAGTCAGCCAAGCTAAAGCCCGTCAATGCGAATAAACAGACGACGATGAAAGCCTTCATACTGTATGTTCTGCAAAATGATGTCATTGATCATACACGAATCTACATTTCTATACTAATGTGTATTAAAATAATACATAGAAAACATTTTTATTTTTTTGTGTTCGTAATGAATAATGTCAAAAACTATCAGAGCGATCTTCAAAATTCTTTACCTAATAACATAATTTTATATCTCGAATAATATAATAACTAGTAGTTGAAAATAATTACAATTTTAAAAGAAAATAAGTCATATTAAATTTTGTTTAATTCATAAAAAATGTTAATTCAAGCGAAAAGACTTTTTTATTTCATGATTCTTTTTAAGAAAATTTCTCATTTTGTAAATATAATTTTGAATTTTATTTGTAAATCAATTTCATATCATTAAAAAAATAAATTGGAATTACAACACACTATAAGTGTATCCATAAAACATATTGATAAAAACTTCTAGGTGTTACAGCTTGGCAACGTCTCGCCCAGGTATAGGGTACACTTTCCATACAAATTCCTGCTGCAATAGCGTCAATGCTTACCATTATCGTGTTCCGGTTTGAAGGGTAAGGTAGTAGGCAGACGGATAGCATATCCATCTCACCTCACGGATAGTTATAGTTCAATACGGAACACATCACTGACATATAGTGTCTTTTTTTTTTCGGAATGTCTCAATTACTGTTAGCTTTATGGGCTGATACAGCTTCACCGGTCGCGGAGGCGAGCAGAGTGCTCAGCCAGAATTTAAAAGTGTAGGGCTGTACGCCCTCCGCCCTAAAGGTGTCTCCTGTGAGACCGAACCTCGGCTTAGGGTGGGGTCGTGATTTGCGTTGAGAGGGCTAGTGGCATTGTTTTGTCTGTCCGCCGAACCTTGCCCTTGTGCTCGGTTCGCCGAAGGGCGAAACAGGGGTCCTCGTCGCCGCCGGTGGCGACGGTGTCTCGAATGTAGGTGTGTAGTGTTATCGTGTAAACCGTTGGCCAGAGTTATCGGGTCATCGGGATCGGTAAAAACGTGGCGGGGCCTACGTGGTTTGGGATCGGGATTAGGGTCTGGGATATAGTCAGCCGCGGCTACCACCAGTGGGTTCGGATGCGAGATGGCACGATCGAAGTATCTTTTAGAGATGTCTTTGAAATGCTTTGCTAAGCTCGGCAATTCAAGATCGTTATGAAGGTCAACGTTGCGCATATACCACGGTGCTCCCGTGGCAATACGCAAGAATTTATTTTGTACCACTTGCAACGGATGCAAGTCCGTACGGGGGAGATGGGGAAATGGGATATAGTGTCTATAGGCGAAGAGAAGTCTCTTTCCATGAAGAAAACCATCTGCTTGTTTGCTATATAATGATATAAAAAAGCTTATACGTATACACGTGTAATGATTGAAATTCTACGTCTAGTATTTTTATGGTCAAATTACTTCAGAGTTACAAGCATACTAGCCCAGACTTTAAAACAAAAATAAAGAATTCTTTCAGACCTTGATCAGTATGAAGGAATTACAGAGTATAAAAAACAAAAATTAAATAGATCTTATTTGCATCAAAAATAATTATTTACCTTATGGTAGAAGCGCTGTACTGATTTGAAGATTGCAACTGATGATTGTTTTCATGCTCTTAGCCTTTTTATATAAGCTGAAGGATTCATAAAAACGTATAATTATTTTTTTGAACTAATGTGATGTAATGTGAAACTGGTAATTCAGCGAATGACGTATATACAAGAATTTGTGGTTCATATCTAAAATAATTATGTTTACTAGTTGTTTTCCATTTCAGTGATATCAAACTCGAAAAAAGTATTATAATTATTTAAAATTAAAACATGGTTTTATTAAATATTATTAAAACATGACTCAAAAGATTTTATGACAGAGTTCTAGGTGTTAAAATTCTGAAACGTCTCGACCGAATACTACCGTCTAACTTACATCTGCCGCAATACCATCGCCGCTTGTCACTGTCGTTTTCCAGCTTAAGGGGTAAAAGTTGTTAATTATGGAATTTCAACTGACCAGACGGATAGCAAAGCACCATTAACAACTTTGGTGACTATAGGCGATAGTTATTACTTGCATCTGAAAAATCATTTGCTTATTTACTGACTTATAAAATGAAATAAAAAAGAAATTAAATAAAATAAATCTACTTCGTAGTTTTTCAAGCATTGCGGTTGCTGCAGCTCACAAACATTCCAATTGTATACATTTTATCAAAAATAGAAATGTTTAAAAAAACGGTTAAAGACTTAGAATGCCAATAGTATTAAAGAATTTTTATTTAATATTTGTGGCCGACATTTAACCGTGTAGATTTAAAAAAATCGATTAATATTTAATTCGAAAAAAATATCCTTAAATCTACTAATAGTACAAGAGAAATGGGCGCATGAATACTAAAAACTATTTCACCGCAATTTTTTTATCTAGTCCTCTGTAAAAACCCCTGATACAAATGATATAAATTCATGTCGTCATGAAGCAACTAGGTGACGTTATTAAAACCGAAATTGTTAAAGCAATGACAAAAAATTGTTATTATTATACGAAGTAATTGTTTTTACATTCTTTGATAAAATAAACACAAAAAAATTCAATAGCTTTTGACGATTAAGTTAATAAAGATATGAATTTTAACGTGTTTGAAAAATCCCGAATTAGGATGATTTTGGCTTATTAAAAATATAACTAGAAAAAATATACGAATGTTTTTGTACGTTCTTAATGCAATAACTAATGATATCCTTAAGCAAGAATGACAAAAATAAACCTGCGTTTTAACTTCCCGTTAAGGGCGAAACTGAATTTTAAGGCGATTTTCGAAAATTAAATCTTAGATAAAAAAGAACAGTGCAATAGATAAAAAAGAAAACTGTTGAGTGTCCGACTAGGTTTTTTTTTATTTTTTCTTTATATTCCTGTAATTATATTTTTCCAAAAGAATAAAGACATAATTTTTAAAGCAGTAAAACTGCAGCAAGTGACGTCCCATTTCATGTATCTTTACCGAATTAAAATGAAACCACACAGGGAGTATATTCTCTCAAACAAAAAAGAATTTTCAAAATCTGTGCATAAATGATTGAGTTCTGAGGTAACAAACAAAAAAACATACAGCCCAATCGAAAACCTCCTCTTTTTGGCAAGAAGATTTAAAAAAGACATGTTCACTTTAGAAAGATGCTTGATTTCAATTAAGCGAGAGTAGAGTACTATCTAAGTGGCAATAAGAAACTTAGATGCCAAAAGGGATCCTAATACAAGTATAACTTTCAAAAAAAAAATTTTTTTTTCTACATCTATCCCGCATCGTTCCATTTTACAAAACATTAGAAATGAATTTTTGAGATTTTCACAAAGTACATATCGAGAAAGCTTTTCATAACAACATAAAAAACTAATGCTTTTTTGACATATTTATGAGGTATGTGCATTGATCAATAAAGAAACAAAAAATATGCATTTTTAATAATTATAATTAAGCACTAATTTTTTAATTTCAAGTTTTTAATTTAATTTAAATAATTATAATTAATAATTATAATTTACTCCCCTTCCCCGTGTTGGTCCCGGGCTCCTTTGAAGAATATGCCAACTGCCGTTCTGCCAGGCAGGTCGTAAAAGGTCGTAAAAGGTCGTAAAAGGACTACTAGGTGGTAGAGTTTTGCATCGGCTCGACCGGGTCTGGTACCTTGCTTATTTCTGTAGCAATAGCGTCAGTTTTAGTCACCGTTGTGTTCCGGTTTGGAGGGTAAGGTAGCCGGTAAACTTATGCATGTGGCATTAGACCTCGCCACAAGATAGCAACGCACCATTAACACCTTTGGTGTCTATAGGCGATGGTTGACTCTTTCCATCAGGAGACCCATCTGCTTGTTTGCTATCTTATGATATAAAAAAAAGCTACACGTTGATCAAAATTTATCGAAGGAGCAAAAGAACGTATCAAAATGACTCATATAACATGTCAAAATGACTACGAGATACACGAAACGCACAATAATATGACAAATTATTTATGATATATAATAATCACTCTGTGATCTGTCCGGTGTCGTTGTTGACAGCTTGAGGTCCTGGGTTCAATTCCCAAGTCGGGCAATTCAAAATATGTTTTTTTTTCAGTTTTCTGATAAAAACAGCGTTAATCGATAGGCTCTGGATTGAACTCATATTCCCACAATTCAAAAGCGTTTGCGCTCATCACTAGGCCAGGTAGCAACTGGCTGTGTAAGACGAAATTATCAATTTATTTTCTGTTCTCAAGACACATCTGTTAAAATAGATCAAATAATTATTAGCTAAAAGTACAATTTTCTGATGGCTCGCAAATCGTGTAATATAAAATATATTACGTTAAATATATCGACAGTCCCTACGTATATAGGGCATGTCAAAATTACAATTTTTTTTATTACATATATGGCTATAATATATCCAAACGCTCATATCTATGTAACTTTTTTTCATTTTATGTATTTCGTTACTTATACAAATCGAATAAGAAAAAAAGTGTAATAATTACAAACAATAGGTGTCACAGATGCGGATATCTACTTATCGTTCTCTACTGTGTTTTGCCGTATAAAGTGACATGTCTCTATTAATGTATTTTTTTAAAATATTTTAGGTGGTGATCTTAAGTTTTTTAAGTTATGGTATTTAAAATTAAATAAGTCGTTGTTTTTCATAAAACATTTTTATTTTATGAATTCACCTAATTATGTTTTCAGCTTTTTTATTTTCAGCGTAAAAGGAGATATGTCCGACTTGTCTAATATAAAAAGAGTCACATATCACTTTTTTCGGGAAAATATTAAAAAAATTAAATACTTAAATACTATTAAATAAATAAAATAAAAATGAAAAGGCCTTTTATTCCATGTTGTTTATACATTTTACAATAGATTAGTGAGTTACATATTTATTACCTCTCATAATATTTTTAAAATAATAATTATAACATTGAATTAAATAAGATATTAATCTTAATGGACTCCCTAAATCTAATAACTCATTGTAGAAAAAAATGTAACTATGCATAGAATTATTTCAAGTGAGATTTGAACATTAATTATTACGCTCTCCTGTAAATCTCAGTTTTTTACATGTTCTTTTATATGTAGGCACCATCGATATGTTAATAATATGTAGGGTCTAGTGATGGGCGAAGGATAAATACTCGAGCATTTATCCAAAATAGATAAATACTCGTTTTTACCCATTTTTATCGGATATTTACTAAAAATGATGGATATTTATATTTTTTGACAAATTGGATAGTTCTTTTTTATAGTTTAATGGTCAATAATGTTATATGGGCTTACGAAAATACTACACTATTACCTTAAATTATATATTGTCTAGATAGAGTGTTCCCTGCAAATGTAACAAATTGACAGGCCAGATTTAATTAAAACACTTGGTTGCATATTACGCATCAAGCATTCTACTGTTTTACAATGTACGAGCTTGCCACTGATTCTGAGTGTTACCAGTTCTCGAATATTTTCCCAAACCTCAAAATCTAATCATATTTTTTTTCTGATACTAAAAGCATTGATTTAAAGGTATGTAAATCGCGTTTTAAATACAATTCCATGAATAATTGATTCTTTAACTTCCCGTTACGTGTATAAGGAAGTTACTGATTTTACCCCGATTTTCGAAAATCGAGTTTTCACCAGATCTTTACGTTTTAAGTTAATAGAAACTTTTTCAGACTATTTTTACGATGACGTCATTATGTCTGTATGTGTATGTGAGTGTGTGTGTGTGTGTGTGCGTGTGTGTTTGTGTATGTGTGTATGTAAACATCTCATAACCTTTGAACGGCTTGACTGATTGAAACATGGTTGATGGCATTCTATTAGTTTCCGCTTAAATTAGACTCCTAAAAAATCTGAACCGATTCGGCCCAAGAGTATTTGAGATATTTTGAAAAATCTAAAAAAATCATTTTTATTCCAGGATAATGTAGTACTAATTAAGAACAAAATTCAGTCAGTTCTATTCCTTAAAACGGCATCCAATATGCCGTTAATTGCGTCAAAATCGGTTTTTCCGTTCAGGCATAATCTTTGACAAAAAATTTAATAAAGTGTTTTTTCCACATGACTTCAAATTTTTTTCAACCACTCGTTTTATGATCTGCAATATCTTAGTACTTAAAAATTACGTCGAATGCTATTTCAAAAATTAAAATCGAATAAAAATTACAAAAGTTATGGCTTTCCAAATATTTAAATTATGTTGTTTACAGCAAAATTAGTTTTTTACATTTTTTCCACGTTTTTTAAGCCATTGATTTTGAAGCTTATTTCAATTCCGAGCTCAAAAATAACGTTAAGTGCTATTCGAAAGATCGAAATTAACCATTATTTTAAAAATATACATCTTTTCAAAAATTAAAATACGATTTTGTTATTTTTACAAACTTTAGGTTTTTAACTTTTCGAGGCCAAAAATCTATGCTTATGTATAATTTTCGCTTCTTTAAGCTTAAAATACCTCAATTTAGCAGAAAGTTGCGGGAATGTCACGCAGGATCCACCGGTTTACAGATTTTTTTAATCACATGCAAGTAATTTGTGTGTGAGCACATCATTTCCTTTGAACTTCGCACTGAAGTAAGGTGCTGATTTCATCTCGATTACCGAAAATAGAGTTTTCACCATATTTCTAAGTTTGAAGATCCAGATTCTAGTCCAGAATCCGACTAAGTTCCAGATTATTGTATCGATTGATTCCAAATGTAATCAGCTCTTTTTTGTTAAATCGCAAAATAGGTTTATCCGTTTAGGAGTTACCATTAACAACAAAGTTTGAAAAAAGTTTTTTGACATAACTTCGAGATTTTTCAACCAATCTATTTGGTGGCTTAGAAGTCATTTTAGAGTTCAAAAACTGCGTTGAACGCCATTTGAAAGATCAAAAATTTAACAAAGTAAACATTGTAAGCAAATTTTTGAACCTCTTTGAAAAATGTATGCCAAGTATAACTTTTGTTCCGTTTAGCTTAAAATACCTTAATTTAGTGAGAAGTTTCACAGATGGCATGCAGAGTGAATCGGCTTACAGTTATATTTTTTTGTACTCGAACATGCGAAAATTTCGACACGCAAATATTAATTGCACTTGACTAAATTTATCACTTTTTTATATCCGTACTTTGTAAGATATCAAAAAAGAAATGGCTTTTGTTTTTGATATCTTACAAATGTGGGTGTAGTGCTATCGGATGGGTTGGTGGTAATACCACATAGGTACATAATTTTACCAGCTACTTTACCCTTTTAACTTCAAACACGACAGTGATAAGCACTGATGCTATACCAAAGCATCAAGACGTTGCGGAGCTCTACCACAACATAGCCATGATTATAATGACACGTACAGTCGTTTGATCGCCTTCACGAACTGCAGTGTAGATTTGCAGATGGACTATTCTTCAAAGGGAATCTAGACTAACATATTTTTTAACATTAACAAGTATCTGAGAGACATAGCTGCTAGGGTCATAAAAAAAACCTCTAAATATACATTCTTATCTGTAATAGGTACCTGTACTATATACTCGTATAAGTAAAATTCAACACTGTGTTAATTAATTCCACGTTATTCAATATAGTGCATTCATACTATGCACTATTTAATAATTTTGTGCTTAATAATAATAAATCCATACTTCCATACTAATATTATAAATGCGAAAGTAACTCTGTCTGTCTGTCTGTCTGTCTGTCTGTTACGCTTTCACGCTTAAACCACTGAATCGATTTTGATGAAATTTGGTATAAACATTGATAAGACGTCGAGAAAGGACATAGGCTACTTTTTACCGCGGGAAAATATTTTGTTCCCACGGGAAATAAAATTATTCGAAAGAAAGCGTAGCGTAAAGCGTAACGTAGTGCGCATTAACTAGATGTCTCTGCACGAAAATACATCGCTCTAACGTATTGAAACACATATACATGTAATTAAATCGTTGAGTTTAGATTTATCTTTATTATGATTATGATATGATAGATACGAATATTTTAATTTGTTCATTGAATGCGCTAATTCCTGGAACGTACAAGTCGGATTGAAAAAAAATTTTTATGTGTATGATTAATGATAGCTACATTAATGAGGATTACGTTAGAATTATTATTAGCGTAGTTAAAATATCGATATTTGTAAAATAAGTCGGAAGAAAAAGCGGTATCGAACGGCTGTATCCGCGTGCGCTTGCTGGCGTAATGCTTAAGTACACGTAAGTACAATGTACTACAAATATATTGGTAGTAGATGCACAAAAAAGGCCGCGACACTATAATATATCTATCTTTTATACCAACAACACAATAAGGAATTTTGAGTCGAAAAATTATAGAAAATTAATAGGTGAGTTTTAATCCTTATCATATTAATCCTAATCATATTAATCTTTACTATCGAAAAGTACTTCATCAACACGAAGATCTTAGGAAGACAAACTTTGGCTCTTATACCATGTTATTTGGATGCATAGTTTAAAAAAATTGTAAAACGAAAATAACTCAACAATAGTACCTAGGTATTTACCGAAAGGCTGTGCGCGATGCGGCGCGCTACTCTGACCGCCGAACGAGAACCGAACATGGCCGAGAAGAGCTGAACTGTGAGAGCGTTGGCTTTACTATACTTTTTAAGGTTCCATACTCAAAGTTTAAAACGGGACCCCATTACTAAGACACCATTGTCCGTCCGTGCGTTTGTATGTCTATCTATCTGTCCGTCACCAGGCTGTATCCTATGAACCATGATAGTTAAAATTTTCACAGATTATGTAGGTATTTATGTTGCCGCTATAATAACTAAAAGTAAAAAAAGAATAAAATAAATATTTAAGAGTGACCACCATACAACAAACGTGTTTTTTTGCATAAACTCACTTTTGCATTTGCATAAAATCAATTTAAAAATAAATAATTAAAATAAAATAAATATTAAGAAGGCTCCCATTCAACAAACGTGATTGTTTGTCGTTTTTTTATAGATTATTGTACGGAACCCTTAATGCGCGAGTTCGATTCGCCTGTTTTTTTAAGGTACATGAGTGGAATACCTTTAACCTCTGCGGCCCGCGCGGAGTAGACAAGTGACCGGCTCCTTTCGCAATAGACTTCTTTGATACGGAACGTTGGATTATCCTTCTTTAAAAAAAATCCCTTTACAAGTTGAATACTCTATCTATTTTGTCTATTTTACGGTGTTGTTGAGGGATACATGATCGTTCGCTACGGCCTGATATATGTCTAATTCGTTAGTAAGTAGGTGTAAGTACTGTATAACTACTTAATAAGGATTTGTAGTTATGATATTATTAAATCTTGCTTTAAATCTTCCCCATTGTGGAAAACTGTTTAATTCTTGAAGCTGTAGGTATACCAACATGATCAGTCATTTAGGTAGAGGAAGCACAATTTTTCCAAACAAGATCATATTGATTGGTTAGTGGTTACTTAGGGGAAAGTTCCTGAATCAGGCTACAAAAAAATTTTACATAGATAAAGACCTTCGTGAAATCGTAACCAACATTAAAGACTTGATATATATAAAGTGTACCCGGAATTCGGATATGATAGATTTACCAAAAAAAAAATCAATTAATGTGTGTAAGGGCAATTTTATCTGCGAGAAATGCAAGCGTTGACGCCATCTATACAAATAAATAAAATTGGGGTGTCTGTTTGTAATATTAAAATAACCGCTTTTTACTAAATGCAAATGGATGTATACACGGTACGTATACCAAAATAACATTTTTTGTATACGTACCGTGTTCTAGCTAATCTCTGGAACGACTGGACCGATTTTGACGGGACTTTCACTGGAAGATAGCTGATAGCGAGTACCTTATGCTATTTTTTTTTAATTTTTCCACGCGGACGAAGTCGCGGGCTCAGCTAGTAAATAATAAATATCACTTGACATCTTAAATGATTTGATTTACCCCAAAAGTAAGCAATTTATTTGTTTGTGTTATGAGTGTTAGTCAAGATACTTATACATAGATATACATATATACATACTCAAATACATTTAATAAGCACCCAAACCCAGAAATACAAACATCTATGCTCATCACACAAATGTTTGTCCCTGTCGGAAATCGAACCCGAGCCCCCAGCCGATGTTTAGTTAGATGCGCTAACCACTCGACCAATAAACGGGGTGGTATAACTTCATCTCAGACGAAAATATTCATGATTTGACGAAAATATTCATGATTGAGTACCAAATGCAGGCTTTCTGTTATTGTTAAAATCATTAAAAAAATCACGGCACTCATATATTTTCAGATTTTTATATATTTTAATCCTTTTCTTTCAAAAATAACAAAATGTATTTAAAAAAATGAAATTAAAATTGTAATTAATTTTTATCCGCTATTTTGGATGCACGATTTATCCAAAATAGCGGATTTATCAATTTTGAGTATTTATCCCGATAAAATCCCAACACTGGTAGGGTCTCAAGCGTTTGTGGGCCGAGGCAGTCGCCACTGTCGGTGATGCTAACATGTATGTGTGTGTGTGTGTATGTGTGTGTGTGTGTGTGTGTGTGTGTGTGTGTGTGTGTGTGTGTGTGTATGTGTGTATACTGTGTGTATGTGTGCGTGCATGCGTACATGCATGCGCGCGTTCGTGCATGTGTGCGTGCGTGCGCTTACGTGTGAATAAGAAATATGCAAGTGATTTAAAATTGCTTAGCAAAATTGGCACTTTTAAGTTTAATATTTCACAAACGGATCCCTTAATTGAAAATTTTTTTTGCAAACCCGCAATATTTTAGAAACCTATCTAACAGCACCCACACCATGAGGTGTGCGAGAAAAAATATACATCCCCACTTTGCGTGTACCTTAAAAAAATCTGTTTTTTAGAATATTATTTCCCATTGTATATGTCATGTGTATATTATACTCATGACAAATTACAGCACTTTAGTACTGTTAGAATCTCTGAACCTGGGAGCTCATGTGGTCAACGCCAACGTTGGACTACTAGACCACAGAGGCGATAATAAATCGTTTCCCGGGTCGGGCTCATAAAAAGTGTTTTCTGAGAAACACAAAGTTGCCCGGATTGGAAAGTGCCCGGTTGGCGATAGGCTTGCCACCTATCACATTGGTGGGACCTAGTATCTTCGGCTAATCGTGGGTGCACTTGTTGTACCTCTGCCTACCCCTTCGGGGATATGGGCGTGAAGATACTCTTTTTAGAATCTCTGAACTAAGCTGTGGATGGACGGACATAGCGAAATTATAAGGTTCCTAGTTGACTTCGGAACCCTAAAAAGTGTCATTTTGACTTGGCTCGATTCGCATGCCTAATTATTGGAGTAATATATTAATTCGATATTACGAAACCCTAAGTATCAGGTCTTACTTGCACGAAAGCCCCGTTTTCACTTTGATTAGTGCAAGTGTGAGTGTTTAATGCAGGTGCTTAGTATTAAGCCAAAAATACGTGAAGATAGCCGTGGATCAGTGCGAGTGATTCGTAATCAGCGTAGTAAAAGTGAATAGATGCTGATTACTTATCACTCGCACTGATCAACGGCTGTCTTCACGTATTTTTATCTTAATACTAAGCACCTGCATTAAACACTTACACTCGTACTAATCAAAGTGAAAACAGGGCTTTAAGCGGAGTTAAGTTGATTGGCGGCAAAAATGTTTATATCCTTGCCTGTCTACAAAATTACAAGCCTGGTCATCTTCAGTTCACTTAAACCAAACAAACACAAATATAATAACAGACAGAGAAGCAAATTCATTTGAAAAAACCAAAAAGGTTTGCATCAAAAACCCAGTGACGTAAATTGCAGTTATTTAATATTTTTTACTCAAGATATATTTAGGAATAATACTGAGCACTGGTCATGTTTCAAGGTCAAATGGTGATCGCATTGGATCAAAACAACTCATGAATAAAAAATAATATGTTGTTTATGTTTCAATTCAAGATCACATCATTATTTTTTGTTTGCTATATGCTATATAATGACAAGATCATATTTTACAATTGAACGTACGAACGTAACGAACGTACATTAGTATATAGAAGTCGTTGCAAGAGACAGTCTACCGAAAATCGAAACCATAGCTTTGGATCATGATTTTTTCACATTATAGTAAATATATATATATATATATATATATATATATATATATAAATATAAATTATCCACTATCTTGGTTTAATTCTTCATCAATGTGTTCACTTCGACGATACACTCTCTGATTTTTGTAAACTGGCGTCCCTCGAGGGGCGAGGGGGGGGGGGGGTTCAGGGCTACAGGGGGGTAGGATAGAACCTGTCCCCTCCCCTGAAAACAGAACAGGGGACAGGTTCTATCTCCTGTTCCTGTTTTCAGTTCTTATAATAGGATTTCCAATGATATATCCTCGAATTTTCATTTATATGGTAATCTGAAAAATCCCACAAAATCGCAATCTTTAATTATAATACAGGCAATCGATTTTCGCGTGCACCACTTGAAAATGTATATGTTCCTTACTAAGTACATAACAATAGTATCATACCTTACAACAAGTTACCTAAAAACCTAGAGCTGATTATTGGAACGAAGTTCCTTATTAGCGAAGATTTCACTTGGAATGCGCAAATATCTGAAGTATGCAAAAAGGTTTATTACACTTTTCATCCTCTAAGGGCCGCTTGCGCGTTCCAGAGTTAAATTATTTAACTTTGAGGGTTATATTTTTATTTTTTCTTGCACTGACAAGAGTTAACACCAAACCATAGGTTAAATAGATAAATATTTAACCCGCCAAAGTTGGGCGGTTAAATTTCTAACTCGGGGTTAAAAACGACAAAATTGTGAGATTACACCGCGTTGTGTTGTGTATTTGATAAGAAATAACAATTTAATTATCTTTTATTCAATTATGAATGACTTTTTGTATTCTGACGATGACGAAAAAATTGTCGAATATAATGATTTGGATTTTTTTCAATAGAAGAGTTGCGGAACGAATTGGCCATTTTAATTTGCAGAGAGACAAAGCATTGAACTTACTTCTAGCCAAAACTTTTGCTTTTGGAGAAGATTAGCGCCATCAATTTTTTTTTATTTTTAATTATGTGTTTCTATTTTCTATTTTCACAAAGAAGAGAACTGTCACTACTTGTAAAACTTGGGCCACGTAAATGAGATTTGTTCCAAATTTTTGTAGAAAATAACACTGATTACAAAATGCGAAATTATTATTTTATTAACACGAGTCATGAAGCTGACGCTTAGGTTTTACAATGTATAAAGCCCCCAAAACGCCATATTACGCCATATGACGTAAGAAAAGGATATAATAAGCAAAATAAGGTTGTGCGAAAGAGAGAAAAACTTTTGTATTTAGCCGCAGGTACCAACAGCGGATGAATTTGGATTTGACAGAAAGAAACACCACAATGCAGAGTTAAAACGTTGGGTTAGTATACCTTGGGTTAATTTCTGTTCGTGCAAGATACACCCCGAGTTAAAAAGTAACAAATTAACTTCGAGTTAGTTAACTCAGAGTTATTTATTTAACTCAAGATTTACGTGCAAGCGGGCCTTAAATGCTTACAACGATTTCTACCTCTTAGGAATAGAGTAAATAACTCTATTCTCAATAGTTATTTAATCTATTGTGCAAACACTTGTTTTTCTTTTAATTGATTATGGTGATATTTACTATCCTGATATCGCTAAAGATGGCCTGAATAAGCTTGAACGCCTTCAAAATGTAGGGAAAATTTGACCATATTTTAACGTATTTCTATTTGTGAGCGCAGGAACGGTATGTTACAAAGTACTCTGTGGCAGGAACGCTCATACACTTTGTTTTCTCTATAGTGTTTTATTAGGGCGAGCGCAGCGAGCCCTACACTAGGCGACGATGCACTTTTGCACATATTTTACTGAAAAAGTATCGCATTTTTTAGGTTTGAGGAGTAGTTTATATTCATGTCTAGATTTGTTATCTACCATAAAAATACCATTTTATAAAAAAAAGTAGAAGGTACAATTTGTATTAGAATAGTATTAATAATAATAGAATAATAGTAGTAATAAGTACGACTAACGCCATCTCTTATTAAATTAACGAGTTAAAATTGATAGAAGATACATTTTGCATTATAATTTTTGAACTTATTAAGAGACTACCTACTTCATGAATTGTTTCTTCATATTTGACTGGTGGCGCGCGGTTATCGTGCCCTCGTATAAAGGCGAGGTTCAAGTATAAACTGCAATAGCTATAGGGCCATCAGTTTGATCAGTTTGGCATCGAAGGTGTATGATAAAATGATTGAAAGGAGAATGCAAAGGATTTTCGAAGTAATGGTGTGGGAGGCACAAGGGGAATTTAGGTCTAGAGCAGGGATGTTTGCGGGGAACAGAGTAAGTAGAGCGTTAGAGAGTTTCAGCATATGCTTATTGAGAAACAGTACAGATGTATTAATCGATTTATATTGTATTGAGATCAATTCCCAATCTTAGCCCGAGGGTAAAAAGAGGTATATTCACGCCCGTATCCCCGAAGAGGTAGGCAGAAGTACAACGTGTGCATCCACGGTTAGCCGAAGATACTTAAGTCCCACAATGTGATAGGTGGCCAGCATATCGCCAGTAGGGCACTTTTCCAATCCCGGGCAAAGTTGTTTTTATTAGAAAACTGAAAAACACATTTTTTCATTTTCCTGACTCTGGAATCGAACTCCGAGGGTTTCTCTGTAAGAAAAATTCGAAAAATGTATTCTCTGAGTGTCTACCGTCAATTCTTCGTGCCTGCGTTAAGTCCAATATTAAGTCCAAAAATTTGGAAGGTTTATTTAAATAAAACATTTTTTGATTTTGATTTCGTAAATCGACCTAAAACCAGGAACTTCCTGATTTTAGAAAAAAAAAAACAATTATTTCAGCAAAATGTTAAAAATGTATATTTTTATAAGATCAACCTTCATTTTTAATACTATTTTCCTTGAAAATACTAACAAACAAAAACCAAATATTCCTAGCCCACAGCCTGACGACGCAGGCCTTTGATGCGAATGTAATGTTTAGGTGAAAATACGTTGAGTTTTTTAGGTTAGATAATTATAAATAAAGTCTATACATTAAAAGATGTAATTCTCATAAAAATACTTTTCTAACAATATTACTAGATAGTATAACTGCGAGCCCTTACAAAGCTCTGCTTTTTGCTAGTTTAACTCAAATTTTCCTTTAATATCTTCGGGAACGCTTTAATTTTTTGTATGGTTTCGATTCAGATTTTTGCTCTCAATTACGTGGAATTAGGTAATATGCTAATATGGACTATTAACTCTGTGGAACTGTGGAATTCACTTCCTTTTCATTTTATAAGAAGTACATCGTTAACAATCTTTAAAAACCCATAAAGGAATTTATCAGTTTAGATTTTAGTTGGGATAATAAGGCCTTGTAACATTTTAGTAATAAGTTAATTAAATTCAGTATTTTTTTTTGTATTGTATATTTCGTAATAAATAATCTGTACACATGTATTCTACATTTTTTTACGCATTCTCCCTCTTTTGGTTTCGCCGGAAGATATCTCTTACAGAGATAAGCTCACCTTTTGTAGTATTTTCATAATTAAATCGTAATTTGACTTTTATGTGTACAATAAAGTATTATATAGGTAATTAATAAATCTACTATAATATTATGTAAAAAATCTATACTAAATATTACAATAAATTAAATTAATTTAGCATAGTTTAATTTATTGTAATACTAGCTGACCCGTGCGAAAATTTCGCACGGCGCCATCTAACGTTTTCAAAGTATAAAACTCTATTAAGATGTTAGATGTATCACTCACAGATAGAGATGTGGTGTATTGTTCGAATAAAATATTTTATGATAGCGCGTTATAGACTATAAACTATATTTTTCTACGCTTTACGTTGAGTATACATAGCGCGCTATTATATAACGCTATGCATTATATTAACCACCACAACTCTACCCACAGATGGCGCTCTTATAAAAATTATATTTAATTAATTTTTTTATTAACAAAATGATTTTTTTTTAATTTTTTCATATTTTTCGCCCAAAGTTGACCGTCCCGTTGGTCTAGCGGTTAGCGAACCTAACTGCGAATAGACTGGGCTCGGGTTCAATTCCCTACAGGGACAAACATTTGTGTGATGAGCATAGATGTTTGTATTTCGAGGTTTGGGTGTTTATTATGTATGTTACAGTAATTATATACGTATTTGTATGTATTAGTGTCGTTGACTAACACCCATAACACAAGCAAATAATTTGCTTACTTTGGGATTAGATCAATTCGTATAATTTGTCCAGTAATATTTATTTATTTATTTATTTTACACATGTACATAGATATTTACGTACAATAACCATCATACCTTTAAGATAAACTAAACCACTCGCCGTAATGAAAGATTTCATTCTAACTAGTACCACAATGTGATAAGTGACAAGCCTTTCGCCAATAGGGCACCTAACCATTCCCGGACAACGTTTATTTTTATTAGAAAACTGAAAAAACTCGTTTTGCATTGCCTAATCCGGGAATCGAACCTGGAACCTCGGTCCGGTGTCGATGTCGGTTTAGAACACCACAACCACACAGGTATTTTAAGAGGAGGTTTAACAATTTCTTTACAGATCGGCATCGTAATATTAGTGGCTGGCTCCTATCATTGCTAACGCCCACGGGCAGTGGTGACTGCTCTGTATCAGGTGGCTCGTGTGTTGTTATTTAGAAATTGAAAAAAAAATATGCCATATTATAAAACGTAACTGTTAACATTTTTTTTTTGCAAATAGGCAGTGATTAAATCAGTCCATCTGTTTATGAACTTAAAAACAATTAAATACTGTTATACTGTTTCCCGCAACTTCGTTCGCATCACATTTTAAGCGGTTGAATTATGAATATTTTTCATTAAATTCATTGAACAAAAAACATTAGCAGTTTGTCAGAAATGTTAGGTTTGAAATAATGAAATTGTAATCAAAATGAGCATATGCAATGAGCATACTTTGGATAAAACCTATCAAATCATCTCTGTCCACAGTTATGTATTCATGAGCGTATCAAAGAGTATAACTATAATCACTACGTTTTAGAGGATATAATAAGTTATAGTTTTCTCTCAAAAAGTTCAAGTATTAATAAAGTAGAGAAAACTTTTTCTGTCACACCGCTTGCTCCATCTTAAGGGCTATATTATCTGAAATATACTACATTTTGATAAAAAAAAATTAAATTACAATATATAATAGCTTTTACCATTTTATTTCTAAAAAATATTCTACAACACACAAACTTCGACACTATCAGTTCTGTCTACAGAGGTGGTCTTCCTTAACTCTATACTCCATGTAAAATGTAAAATAAAAGCATACAACATGGCGGAATTAGTTTTTCTTTTGTAAGTAGGTACACCCCAAGGAACTTATATACGATATCTGGAATTGTTACGAAGCAATATTTGAAAATAAAAATATATTATTTCATTAATCATAAAGTTGACATTTGTTTCTTACTTAACAGAGGGGAAAAACGTACTGAGCAAGACAACGAGAAGAGTGGATGTTGTCCCTTTCTTGCAATTGCCAGTGTAAATAAAACTATATGATGGTAGATTTTTATATATTCGGTAATCGTTAAATCCCTTTTATTCATGAGTCTTTTAGTAATTTACAAAATACGCATGGCCGCTCTTGTATATGGCGATTGGCGCTTTATTTAGTACAAAGAGACAAACTCCACCCATGTCGTGGTACTCTTCGAAACGATTTTGAAGCGTGTGTGAACATTCCGGGTAGAATGTAACTTCCTTGGTACGTCCATACTACTTACTATGGGACTTATATAAAAATGTATACATTTTTTTAATACATCGTTCAACAATTTCTATATAGCTAGTTTATATTGGAAAAAATACCTATTTTTAAGATATATTACGACCTCAGAAAAAACCAAGTCCATTGTAGCCAGCCTTCTTTAATCATAATTTAATTTACGAACTATATCTACTATATCCATTTCTTTATTTTCTCGATGACAGTTCTAATTTGATAGTTGGAGTGTTGTGACCAAATAAGTAATGATATCGATCGAATATATTTATTATATTTTGAACAAAGACAAACATAACAAAAACATTCAAATATATTTTTTCGAGGTAGTAACACTCAATGGCCCAGTGCCATTTTGTGTTTGTTTTAATTTGTCACTCGCAACAACACGGTTGTGCTAGTCACTACATTTCTGTTCCCTGAGTTTTTTCACATTATCCATACGTTACGTTGTACATTTTGTATTCCTCCGTGTTGATTGCTGCCCAGCTGTCAAATATCAAAATGCCAATGCAAAATGCAAATGCAAAATGAAAGGATCTGTTCTAAAAAGGCAGGCGATAGAACTGGTGATCAAGGCTCGTAATTACTGTCGCAAGTGCGAGAGCGTGTTGTGGCCGCATTAGGAATTAGTGGACCTACTGTTTCAAAAATTTCTAACGAAGCTTACGGTACAAACGGCATGCAGGAAAATAAGCTTCGTACGGTGATGGGAAAACGCCAAACACGTCGTGTGTCATCGGTTGACAACTTCGATGCTGATGCTATTCGCCGTCATTTCGAAGAAATTCCAACATTTAAAAAACTTGTTGTTTCTTTACGTGAATGTGGTTTGTTTCATGGCCAAAAATCGTTATTAAGCTTGGTTTTGAAAAAAATTGGACTTTCTTATAAAAAATCGGTCAAACGTAAAATATTGATTGAGAGTCACGATGTTGCTATGGCTCGCTGCGAATTTTTGAACGAAGCCAAAATGATATCAGATTGGCCAAATGTTATTTTTACCGACTAGGCTTGGTTAGATGCAAACCACACAGTATCTAAGAACTGGACTAACGACACCATCGCTTCCACTAGTTCAGTGCCAATGGGAAAAGGTGAACGCCTTATCATATGCAATGCAGGGTCTATATGTGGATTAGTGTCAGATGCTTTACTGGCCTTTAAATCCAAGAAAACAATGGACTATCACGAAGAAATGAACGCGGAGATTTACGAAGGACGATTTAAAGAAATTGTGCAATCTCTGGAACAACCGTTTATAATTATTATGGACAACGCTAAATATTACTCCAGATAAACTGATAAAATACCGACACAGGCCAATAAAAAACGAGAGATAATTGGCTGGCTCCAACGTCATGGCGAAAATGTGGACAGTACTTTATTAAAAGTGCAATTAGTGAATATTTTAAAATCGAAAAAAGCCTCTCTAAAAGATATGTTATCGACGAAATAGCTGCCGAATGTCAATCATTGGGTTCTTCAACTTCCGCCGTATCATTGCCAGTACAATGCTATATAACTAATATGGGCACAAGTCAAAGGACACGCCGCTCGTAACAATACCCATCCTCTTTTACGGCAAACAAGATGGTAAATTTATTAAAAAATGATTGTGCGGAAGTAACTGCCGAAAACTGAGAAAAAGTTGTGAAAAGAACCCAAAGCATTAAAGCGTCGGATTTTGAAATTCATATGGCATTCGATAATATATAAGAACAGGAACTTATAATAAATATTGGGGAGAGCTCATCGAGTGACAGTGATGAGTCATTAGATTTTGATTAAAATAAATAAATAAAGATTACCTGTCGATATAATAATTTTATTTCATTGTCGAGTATCTACCTACACCTACTTATTTTACAACAGCTCCGAAATTTTTAAAGAAGTAGGGATTATTAATCAAGAATTTATACGTGTAACATCTTGTAATGAAATATAATATTATACTTATAAATAATATAATACATGGGGCACACTAAAAGTTTTGCACTTCTAGCTAATCGGAACTATTTGAATTTCTAATGTTAATTTTTAAAACCTTGCATCCTTCTTAGTAATAAAAAAAAACAATTGGCGGAGAAATTATTTGTCATTTTTTTTTATCACACATCAAAGTTCTACGTACGCAACGAAAATGGAATTAAGTCGAAAAGATTTTAGAGCGATGATTTTTTTGTGATTTTAAAAGTTCTCTTTCTCCGCAAGACTGTGCCGCTCGTCTTCAAAATGCTTTTGGGAGATGAGCACCTTGTTTGAGCACCGTGAGGCGATGTTTTGCTGAATTTGAGAGAGGTCGAGTTTCTTTACATGACGAATTTCGTGAAGGGCGGCCTTCAACTGCCGTCAACGAAAATAATGTGGCTACGGTTAAGGCGATAGGTAATGCCAAACTACGAAATAGACACCTCTTTGAAAGCCTACTACTGCTAACCGATTGGTCCAATAATTTAAAAAAAATATGCATTATACGTATAATATAATTAAGTTTAAATTTTAAGTTCGTTTTTTCAAATTTTATTGTTATTTTTGACGGAAAAAAATCGAATATCTTTCTTATTTTTACACAACAAATTGCTTATAACTTCCAAACTACTGTAACGATTTTGATAATTTTTTCTTTTTATTACAGACAATTTATTGCTTTATAAAATTTAAGTTCAAAATTTTACAAAATCATTATAGTGTGCTATTAAATCAATAAAAACCTTATTATTTAATTCGCGGACAGCGCTCGCGTCGAAAGTCAGTCTCCCGGTAGCGTTCATACGGGGAGGCTGTGTCGCATGTTAGCATGCTCCGCTCTCCATATTCGAGTCAAAGAGTAATAGTACAGATAGAACGTTTGGCACAATAGTAAGATTGTGCCGTTTGGAAATTGAAGATTTCGTTTACGCTTGGATGTTTTTTTATAGTAGATAATGAGCTTGGACCGAGAAGTCTGTTTTTTTTACAGATGTTGTTCTTATGATATAGACAAGGAATAAGAAAGGATTTTTTTAAATTCATCCCCTAAGATGGTGAAATAGGGGGTGAAAGTTTGTTTGAAACTCTGTCATTTTTGAGTTATTAAAACTCAAATAGAATGATATGCCGTAATTAAATTATCCTTTAACTGAAAAAAAATTAAATATAAATTTAATATTTTTTGAAATTCTAGCGTATAGAGAGGTAAAAAGAGGCTTTAAAGTTTGTATCATAAGTGAATTGTTTATTTATTGCATTACTATAAAATCTAAATTATTTTAATTTAGTATTTATGATTTTTAATACAATTAAGAAGTACGAATTTTTGGATTTTTTTAGTACTTATGCTCTTCAATCGAAATTGAAGAAACATGCATGTAATGTTCGAAGTTTCATCCATTAAAGGAGTAAAAGTGTGTGTTACAATTTATATGAAAAGTCAAAGGTTTATGGTGAAAATAACTTGAAATTTGGCACTTATAATCTTCAACACAATTTAAGAATCATATATTTGGGGATTTTTTAAAATTTTATTCCTTAAAGGGTAAAAAAAGCATTGATGTTTGTATAAAAAATAGATTGTTTATTGTAGAATATTGTAGAAATTATTTAAAACTTAGTATTTATGATTTTTAATACAATTAAATGAATACGAGTTTAAGGTTTTCAAATGTCATCTCTTCAAAGGATGAAAAAAGTGGTAAAGTTTGTAGAAAAAATAAAATATGTTTAATCAAAATCTCTTCAAATTTATTAGTCATGATCTTTAATTCAATTAAATAAACGTGCATGTAAGAATGCTGTGAGTTTTATCTCTTAAAGAGGTAAAAGAGGGTATTAAAGGGGCTGAAAGCTAGTACTTTATAAATAGTTTTGTTTGCGAGTAGACGCTGAATAATATTTTGAGACTATTCATGTTTACGCTTTCCTACGTTTACGCTTAAATGTTTTATTAGCTAGAGATAGATAAGTATTTTGTCAATATTTTGTATAAATGTACAAAAATAAATAAAAAATAAAACATATAAACAACGAAGATAATTCAAGCAAGCGAATAAAAAGCAAAACTCTAAAGAAAAAAAAAACTGGTACTATTTGAAGGTAGTAAGGACTTCGCAACTAAAAATAAATAAATTAAATATATTATACATACAAATAGTCTAAATAAATCAACTTATTTAGTAGTTTCCTCTATAAACATTAAATCAAATTATATATCTTCTTTTTTATTACGAGATTTTGAAACAAAAACTAAGAAGCTAGTTAGTTTTAAAATATTATTCAAGAGATTATATTTAACCAAATCCAATTTTGAAAGGTTTTGTTAAATATTAATTGTTGATTGTATGTATTAAAATAAAGTGCTACACGGGATGTATTGTATATTACAACACTTTCAAAGAAATAGGAAACGAAACTGTTATTATTGTGTAAATTTTTATATGATTTTTTGTCGATTTTCGGTACATTTTTTTTCTTTAGATATTTATCGTTTTTCTAAAACGAATGTATATGTAATCGATAAATGAGCGATTACTGGTTATTGGTTTTGAGTTTGACAACATTCAGTCGATTCATGATGATAAAAGTTCATATAGGTGAACAAAAATGTTAAAACGTAGGTATCTGCATTTACTGTAAATACTCTTTGACGCTGGAGCAAGCTAGCGCGCGATATAATTTTTGCGCTGCTCCTGTCAGAAACTCAAGGTCGTTCGCAGCTGTAATCGCCTGCGGTTAATTGAAGAAAACCTCTGGATTACCTATGAGACAATTCGAGGACTATTGGGGATTGGTATGAGCCAAATTCAGAAAGTTTTACACAAAGAATTAAAATTTCGCAAACTTTGTTGTCGTTGGATCCCTCATGAACTGACAGTGTAGTAGAAGCCGGCTCGCGTGGAATGATGCTCACAGATGCTACTGAAGTACGACCACGGACATTCTAATGGCGTTTATGGAATTGTCACAGGAGACGAAACGTGGAATTTTTATTTTGAACTCGAAAAAAAACAACAATCTTGTGAATGGGTGTTTGAAAATGTGAACAGGCCAACAAAAGTGAAACAGGCGAGAAATGTTGGTAAAAAAATGATCCCGTTTTTTTCAGCTACGGGACCCATCTGTACAATTCCACTTGAAGATCAAAAGAGTGTTAATGCTGAGTGGTACTCTACCATTTTTTTCCCAGGGTGTTAGAAAAAGTTCGCGAAAGACGACCCAAAAGCTGCATTCTCCTACACCATGATAACGCTTCTTCACACACAGCCAACAAAACAAAATCATTTTTAGCTTTCGAAAAAGTACATCTCGTCTGTCATCAAAGTTATATGTCCATGTCCATGGGATATAGCTGTCTCTTTCCATGAGGAGAGCTATCAGCTTATTTACTATCCTCTAATGTAATAAAAAATTTATTCTACACTCTTTGTCGTTGGCACTTGGTGAAACTCCATTTTCATTCAATATTTTGTATTAAAACACTTGTACTGTTTCACAAAATAGTACAAGTATTTTAATATAAAATATTGAATAAAAAAATGTTTTTTTACCCCATGATGAAGGAAACATTTTGCAGGTTTGTAAAAACAAATTTTTCGATTAAAAATCAATTTCTAAATCATTAAGCTCTGAAGAGCAAATTAGATAGTGTGTGTGTGTGTGTGTGTGTGTGTGTGTGTGTGTGTGTTCGCCTTCTAGGTTTTAACTAGATGTATGGATAATTCGTTTCGTTTTATAAATTAGTACTTACCCTGAAGTACTAATTTATAAAACGAAGTTAAAAAGTGAACTATTATAGCCATGAAGGCTTTACAAGTTTACGAGTAATAAAATCGACCAACTTGTAAAATGTTCTTGGAAGCGTAGGTAAATATGTGCGTCATTGACGTTACAAAGGTTAAATAATTATATATATATATATATATATATATATATATATATATATATATATATATATATATATATATATATACATATATATATATATATATATATATATATATATACAAGAATTGCTCGTTTAAAGGTATTAGATATAAGTTCTTAAATTTTAACAGAAATCATTTTTTACAAAAATCATTTAATTTCATTAAAAATACCTATATATCTAGCTCAAATTTAACTTGGCTAGTTTTTACCACCAGTATAACCACAGTAGAAACAGAAAGTTTACTAACGGGCTCTTGACTTCCACTAATTGTTTATCTGTATGTGAAAACTAGCCAAATCAAATTTTAAGCTAAATATATATTCTAAGTGAATTAAATGAATTGTGTAAATAATTGTCTGTTAAAATTCAAGAACCTATATGACTTTCTAAGTAGCAAACACTGTGGTAGTACCAAGAAATAAAGAATTGTTATATATAATAATTGATATATATACTTATTATATATAAGAATATAATATATAAGAATTGTTATATATACTTATTTTAGAATGTTGCAAGTTCTTGTAACTATAATTTTAGGAGTGTCTTCACAAAACTTTGCATCCAAATAGATCTTAATCTTTGTGTCTGCGAAGTCGACAGAGACGTATACACTTTTGTTTAACTTGGCTCTCATTTCACATTTGTGTTTTGATGGGATATTTTTAGAAAACTGGAAAAAAACACATTTGTGAATCGCCCGATCTGGGAATCAAACCTAGGACTTCATGTGGTCAATACCGATATCGGACCAGAAACGATTATGTCCAGTCGTGGAATATTTATAATACCGGAAAAAGAGTTTCCATTTTTCCCGAGCACGGCGTGACTGCTATAACACAAAAATATCATAATACCCTTGACAAATAATAGGTGCACACATCCCATCTCTGCTTACTCTTCAAAGATGCGTGCTTGATGGTATTTATTTCACAGAGTTACAGAGTTCCTTTAACTAACGGAGGATTTTTTTAATTTTAATAAAAATGCAATTCTTTTAATTAACTTTTTATTGAAGAAATCATTACCACTTTATTAAAATATTTTGGTACCAAAAAAATTACTTGCAATCGCTTTGCATGATGTTCCGACGTAAAGACAGGTGATATTTAAAATTATTTTTCTTATCCCATATTTCTTTTAAATTAAGATTTAAGAGTTCTAAGTTCACTTTCGTATTTAGCGCTGTATTTGCCTGAAGGGTCGTACTTTTGTTTAAGTGCGTTCCAATGATTAGGTGTTTTGTTGATTAAGTGTGCTATTACAACTCTAGATTGTTGTTGTTGAACTGTTGTGCACTTTGCGCAACCAGTTTCAAGCGCTTCTTGCAAATGAGCTGAAAAACAAATCAATATTAAATATCGGTACACTAACATTTAAACAATTTGAAAAAAAATCCCTTTCCGACAGTCAAAGGCCTTTTTAGCCCCCCTGTTGTGGTTTGGTTCCCGTGTTGGTCCCGGGCTCCTTTGAAGAATAGGCCAACTGCCGTTCTGCCAGGCAGGTCGTAAAAGGTGACCGAGTGGCTATGCACGTCACTACCATTGTGACTAATAGGTGGTAGAGTTCTGCATCGGCTCGACTGGGTCTGGTACCACCGCCTTAACGAATAGATAATATGCCGCAATAGCGTCAGAGCTAGTCACTGTCGAGCTCCGGTTTGGAGAGTAAGGTAGCCTGTAAACTTATGCATGTGGCATTAGACCTCGCAACAAGATAGCAACGCACCATTAACATCTTTGGTGTCTATAGGCGATGGTTGACTCTTTCCATCAGTAGACCCATCTGCTTGCATGCTATCTTACGATATAAAGAAGCTTAATACAATCATACATACAATATATTGACTAATACCCATAACACAAGCATATAATTAACTTACTTTGGGGTTAAATCGATTTATGTAATTTGTCCAGAGATATTATAAAAAAATCTCAAAACCTGCTGAACCAAATTTAGTAAAACTTAAACTGTTCCCAGAATTGGAATATACCTAGTTTAAATCAAAAAGAATTATCTCGGTATGGCTGTTTATTATATTTAAATCAAAAAGAACTATCTTATTAAATTTAGTGCACGTGCTTCGATGCCTAAAGAGAACATTCTTCCTTAGATATTATCCAATTCCAACGATATTACATACATAATTGTCGAACAAATAACCTCAATTTTTCCAGTGATTAAAATAGTGTGTGCAAAAATATATCTTCAGTATTTGTATATTATGTGGTTCTATGTATCAATACCGTTAATTATTATCTTGCAAGTAATTTACTTACTTTGGGGCTAAATCAATTCGTGTGATTTATACAGCGATATTTATTTAGTGATATTTATTTAAGTACTTACATTTCAGTTCTTTGCCTTCAGCATTACATCTACCTGTTCCCAGCATACACAAGACATAACCTTCAACCAAGCGTTCGTTGCTTAAGAGCTCTTTAATATCAGTGCCATCATACTTATCCGTGTAATGCTCTCCATCGGGCCTTGAAGCAGCCAAAGCCACGAGAGCGAAGAAACATAATACTGTGAATTTCATCCTGAAACAAAAATTACTTTTGGTAACCAGGTTTGCCATACATTTTATTATTTTTAACTATATTATTGCATAACCTATTAACTATATTTGCGCCACCATCTTTTTAGGCGAGGTATTTTGACGCGCGTCAATTCTATAGGAAAAGGGCGGCGCGGTATATTCTGAAACCGCTGGGAAACGTGTTAATTTTCGGATAAATCAATATAAGACTTCAGCTTAACCAAATTAAGGACCAAACTCAGGCAATAATTCACATATGCCGTTTTAGAGAATTCCTCTTTACATTCTCAGAAAATTATGACCCCTGAGATAATGACCGATGAATGATAAGGTGTCATTCGATTCGTAATTTTATCTAGAAAGTTTTTGAAAAGTAATTATTCTAAAAAGAGAATTATAATGATTTTTTTTGTATGTTTTTTGGCATAGTTTACATTGCGGAGGATCGCATAAACCTAATATATTTAAACCTAATATATTTAAACAAACCTCATAAGAAATATATTAAATTATATATATTAAATTATATATAAGCATAAGAAATATATTAAATTAATAAAAAAATGACACACACTACATACGTGTGACATATGTACATGATATACACACATGTATACTGTTTTCTTTACAGCTAAAGAGGGCTAAAGTTTATTATCAAACTTAAAAGAGATTTTATTGTTTAATCTATGATCGAATTTCAGCCATAGGCGATCGCTAGTACATATAAAGTTATATGTAAAAATATAATATTAGTTATATAACATTTAATATCAATATAAAGTTATATGTCCATGTCCATGGGATATAGCTGTCTCTTTCCATGAGGAGAGCTATCAGCTTATTTACTATCCTCTAATGTAATAAAAAATGTATTCTACACTCTTTGTCGTTGGCACTTGGTGAAACTCCATTTTCATTCAATATTTTATATTAAAACACTTGTACTGTTTCACAAAACAGTACAAGTATTTTAATATAAAATATTGCATAAAAAAATGTTTTTTTTTTACCCATGATGAAGGAAACATTTTGCAGGTTTGTAAAAACAAATTTTTCGATTAAAAATCAATTTCTAAATCATTAAGCTCTGAAGAGCAAATTAGATAGTGTGTGTGTGTGTGAGTTCGCCTTCTAGGTTTTTACTAGATGTATGGATAATTCAGGGTAAGTACTAATTTATAAAACGAAGTTAAAAAGTGAACTATTATAGCCATGAAGGCTTTACAAGTTTACGAGTAATAAAATCGACCAACTTGTAAAATGTTCTTGGAAGCGTAGGTAAATATGTGCGTCATTGACGTTACAAAGGTTAAATATTTATAAATGATAGTGAATAAAAAAATATTCACAGGACAAATTACACTTACTGATCTAAAACAAAGTAAGCAAATTATTTGCTTGTGTTATGGGTGTTAGTCAACGATACTTTCACATAGAAACACATATATAAATACTAGATTATATTTAATAAACACCTAAACCCAGATTAAAAAACATTTATGTTTATCACACAAATGCTTGTCCCCGTCGGGAACCGAACCCGAGCCCCATCAATTGCGTAGTCAGCGTCGCTAACCACTCGACCAACAGGGCGATCAACATAGTATGAAAAACAAAATAGCCTTATTCTTAGTCCGCATTATTGCATTTGGCAATTCCGGAGTCCTGTATTGCGCACGTAACTGGTTTTGTTATACAAGCCAAGCTATCTGATAAAAAGTACTCATCGCCTGTGAAAAATTACAAACGCCGTGTTGACCGCTCCTTTGAAGTATAGACCAACTGCCGGTCTGCCAGGCAGGTCGTAAAAGTCGACCGATTGACATACATGTCACTACCACCGTGACTACTAGGTGGTAAAGTTCCGCAACATCTCACCCGAGTATATAGTACCACCGCCTTACCTATTCCTGCCGGAATAACGTCAGAGCTTGGCATTGTCATGTTAAGGTTTGGAGGGTAAGATAGCCGGTAGACTTATGCATTTAGCATTCCCAAGGATAGCAGCGCACCAATAACATCTTTGGTGTATACGGGTGTCCCGTAAATCAACGTCAAGCCGTAAACCCGTGATAAGTAAAGTTATAATAGTTATTAGAAAAAATAAAAAAAATTCAAGTAAGTTAAAATCGAGAAAACTATTAAATTCGGCAAAAAGCCTCATTTCCTTTAAATTCGGAGTCGTTTGATTTAAATTTTAGGCACCAGTTTACTGAAGCATTATTCAGAATTCATACAAAAGAAATTTGTAGTACCGGGAACATTGTCGGGAACTAAAAAACCATCACAAATTATCGATTTTATGATTTTTTTTTTATCTGTATTTTTTGAGACACATTACTTGGATTTTATTTTTTATTTTTCTGATAACTATTATAACTTGGCCTATCACGGGTTTACGGCTTGACGTCGATTTACGGGACACCCTAGGCAAAGGCTTCTCTTTCCAGCAGGAGAGTCATCTGCTCGTTTGCTATTTAATGATATAAAAAAGAGACATGACACCTACAAAATATAAGCCATATTTATCAATTCAGTTGTTTGAGTTGGATAACTAAATAGTACAGAATGTTGATAAGTTAAGTCATCTTTTTGTGTTCAATATTGACTCCAAGTATATTAACAAGAAAATGTCTAAACAGGTTCTTTTTTACCGTGCTGGTAAAACCACTTGAAGGACTTACAATTAACAACACCGGAAAAAACCATTTGGGTTTAACAACCTAATGCTGGGTAAGTTTCCGTCCTTACGCGTTTCTCACAAAAAGTATTGTAAAAAACATTTGACATAACGTTGGTACCAAAACATTAATTAGTAACATTACTAAATCATAATGATATGGACTAATTATACAAAGCACATAAACGTAGCATTGTTCTTGCAATAAACCTTTATTTATTATGTTCTTAACAAAGAATACCCATCCAGATACATAGAACATTAAACATACACATGTATTGTTAAATATTTCGTAGTTTAAGAATTAATTAGTAGCTAGTAAATAGGTACGGTACGGCTTTAACTTGATTTTCAGGGTTCCGATGTAAACTAGGAACTCTTATAGTTTCGTTATGTCCGTCCGTCCTTCCGTACGATTGCTCAGATATCCTTATAACTAGAAAGCTGTAATTTGGCACGAATATACAAATTAGTCACGTCAACAAAGTGGTAACATAAAATTTTGAAAAAAAAATTTTTTTTTCTGTGTAAAGTCTCTATATTTAAAAAGTCTCTATATGTAAAGTGGGAATATTAGTTTTTTTCTCACGTACCCCATTGTGTTATATCGTTGGATAGGTTTTTAAAAAATGCCGCAATAACGTCAGTGCTTGTCGCTGTCATGTTCCGGTTTGGAGATTAAGGTAGCCGGTAAACTTATGCATGTAACATTAGACCTCGCGACAAGATAGCCATGCGCCATTAACATCTTTAGTGTCAATAGGCGATGGTTGACTCTTTCCATCAGGAGACCCTTCTATTTGCTATTTTATAAAAAAGCGAAGAATCGAATCCATATTCCGTATTCTTTAACTTTTCCATTGATACAAAATTTTTAAGAGACACACTACATGACCATAGAGTAACCGTTCAAGATCTACGGTTAACTACATTAGGGACATTTTGTTTTATTTGCTTCTAGTCTAAATTTAAATGTCGCCTCTGTGGTCTAGTGGTCCAGCGTTGGCGTTGACCACATGAGGTCCCGGGATCGATTCCCGGGCACATAAAAAAGTGTTTGCAGTTTTCTGAGAAACACAAAGTTGCCCGGGATTGAATAATGCCCGGTTGGCGATAGGCTTGCCACCTATCACATTTGTGGGACCAAGTATCTTCGGCTAATCGTGGGTGCACTTGTTGTACCTCTGCCTACCCCTTCGGGGATATGGGCGTGAAGATACTTTACTTTACTAGTCTAAATTTACACATTACCTGGATACATAGCCGCCCCGTTGGTTGAGTGGTTCGCGACCCTGACGACGTAATCGACGGGGCTCGGGAATTAAATATATTCCAGTATTTATATATGTATTTCCATGTATTAATATCGTTGACTAACACCCAAAACATTGGGATAAGATCAGTAAGTAATTTGTCCCGTGAATATTTTATTTATATTATTATTTTATAGCCATCTGACAAACAGCCATATCCTCCTTCTGAGAACTTTGAATTAATTATCTATTTTATCTCAACAATCTAATAATAGCGAAAGGCACTGCTAGCTTAAAAACACATAAACCCACACTTGACTACACTTAATGTGAATTCATGACATTGCTTATATTATTCTATTAGTATTTAAGTTAATATTGGAGTCTAGGCAAGATTTCTTTATCTGTATTTACAACTTCTCAGGTGCTACATTCTGGGGCCTAACAGGATTAGCAAGTTGAAGTTCACAGGTCGAAGAGTAAATTCGATTCGTTCGATTGTACATATTGAAGTACATGGTAGTTAATGGTAATAAGCAAAAAAAATTTGGAAAATCCAAAAATGCACGCCGCAACTTTTTTTTCTTTAAATTATTTATTATAAAAAAAACAGATCTGAATGAAGTGATTTTCAATAGGGATCTATTCTAAGAGGATTAGATAATATTAATAGTAAAATAAAGTGAACTCATAAAGCCAATCAACCTATTTCGTGTTTACAGACATAATATAATCAACCTGACGGCCATCAAAATTTTTTTTCAACGAGACTTTTTAGAGTAATTAACTCTTTTCATGGGCTTAAAGTTATATATCGCCTCTGTGGTCTAGTGGTCCAGCGTTGGCGTCGACCACATGAGGTCCCGGGTTCGATTCCCGGGTCGGGCACATAAGAAAAGTATTTTTTCAGTTTTCTAAGAAACACAAATTTGCCCGGGATTGGAAAGTGCCCGATTGGCGATAGGCTTGCCACCTATCACATTTGTGGGACCAATTATCTTCGGCTAATCGTGGGTGCACTTGTTGTACCTCTGCCTACCCCTTCGGGGATATGGGCGTGAAGATACTTTTTAAAGTTATAAATAATTTGAAGAATTAAGGTTTCTCTTTATAATATACTTTTCATATCAAATTAGTGTATGAATTTAATACTGAGTGTAATTGAAGTTGGTTGATTCATACTTTTTCTTTCAACGATAGGTAGGTACTAAAGCAGCGCCGGGGCGTGCAATAAAAGTATTATACGGATAACACTTCTTAACATAGGAAACCTGGAAACCTCAACGAAATTAGTGTAGTATTATTCTAAAATTATAGCCAACGCACGATGTACTAACGAGTCTAGTCGCGAATTTGGTACATCGCTTTATAAACAATGAAATTCTATGCGCCGTGCGCGAGTGCCCGTACTAACATTTTTATTAGAAAATTCGGTCCAAATTTAAGTACCTATTTTTTAACATAATATTCACCATCACACATATCACCATCGAATACTGAATAACCTCCTTCAGTATGTAGAATATTTTATCAGTGAAGCTGTATAACGGGTTTTGAGCAATTGCAAAAGTTTAGACTTTAGACCGAATTCGACGGCTTCAGGTCGCATAAAGATAGAATTTTTTCCATTTTACTCTCCATTATACTGACTATGTGTAATGTAATAATGTAATTTGTATGCCTAATTATAATAGTTAAAGCTGTATATTGAAAGATCTTTCTATTACACTCCGAGAATTTAAAAACAAAAAGTAGGTACTCAAACCGGTTTAGATCGAGTTTGCCGAAACTGGATTGGATCAAAACACGTTGCCATAACAACACTGTTATTATTAAGTTAAAGCATAGCGTCTGTGTTCATTATTCCAACTCGTTTTACCCAAGTATTAAATACATATTTTTAAGATTTGATGTATTATTGTAGATCAAACTCGACCGACCATAGACTATAAAATAAAATATCTTTTTTTAGTTTTCTTTACGGCTAAAGTGAGTTGACTTTAGTCGTAAAGAAAATAGTATACATGTGTGTATATTATCATATATGCCACATGAATCTAGTACCTATATCCCCCGTGTTGGTCCGGGTTCCTTTGAAAAATAGGCCAACTGCCCTTCTGCCAGGCAGGTCGTAAAAGGCGACCGATTGGCTATGCGAGTCACTACCATCGGGGCTACTTGGTGGTAGAGTTCTGCATTGTCTCGCCCGGGTCTGATACCATCGCCTTATCTATTCCTGCCGCAAAAGCATCAGTGCTTGTTACTGTCATGTTTCGGTTTGGAGAGTAAGGTAGCCGGTAAACTTATGCATGTGGCATTAGACCTCGCCAAGAGATACCAACGCACCATTAACATCTTTGATGTCTATAGGCGATGACTGACTCTTTTCATCAAAAAACCCATATGCTTGTTTACTGTTTTATGATATAATTTTTTTGTGAGTTTAATGAGTCCAACTCGTATTAATCCTTTTTTTATATCATAGAACAACAAACAAGCAGATGTTCCTCGCGATGTATAGAGAACATTGCCTGTAAATACCAAAGATGTTAAAGGTGTATTGCATTCATATTAAGTTCTCCGTAAATTAAGTAGTACTAAGTTTATCGGCTACCTTACCCTTCAATCCGGAACACGCCAGTGAATTGATATTACGGCAGGAACGTGTGAGTCGATATTAAGGCAAAAATGTTCCAGAACTCTACCACCTAGTAGTTATACTACCGAGAAGAAGGCAGGAAATGAATCCAGGACCAACAAATTTTGGAACACGACAGTAACAAGCGCTAACGCTATTGCGACTGGAATAGGTAAGGCGGTGGTACCAGACCCGAGCGAGACAATGCAGAACTCTACCACCTAGTAGCCACGATGGTAATGACTTGAATAAGCAATTGATCGCCTTTTACGACCTGCCTGGCAGAACGGCAGTTGGCCTATTCTTCAAAGGAGCCCAAACTAACACGGGGGAAAATTAAAATCTTGTTTAAATACTTTTAAATGAATTGAAACAAAATAGAATCCATTTAAAAATGTTAAGTAGTGTGGTGTAAGCGAACCTTAATCATATGTCAGTAACTAAAATATAATATATTTAAAATTGTACATACATTACGATTGTGCGTCGAACTTCGGTTGTCGATCTGTTGAAAATCTAAAATAGAAAAGGACATGGCTGTTTTTATACAAATCGTGGAGGACCGAGAACTTTGTCATCAGAAACCTGTTTAATTCATTGCGTTAAGACATGAATTGGAATTACGTCACGCTACAATCACCACCATTTTAGTTTTAATAAAGAATTTCTCGGGATTCTTTTAAACAACATTAGCATGACTGTCCCGTCGCTCGTGTATTCAGCGAATCTAACTACGAACCGATGGTGCTTGGGTTCGGTTCCCGACACGGTATTTTCTGTGTGATGAGTATTGATGTTTTGTATTTCTAGGTTTGGGTGTTTTTTAAATATATTTGAATATTTATATGTATTTCTATGAATTATTATCGTTGATTAACACACATAGCACAAGCAAATAATTTATTTACTTTTGGTTAGATCGATTAGTGTAATTTTTCCAGCGATATTATTCTATATTATTGATTCTTTAATATAAACACTTGTACTGTTTCACAAATGTGTACATTTGTGAAACAGTACAAGTGTTTATATTATAGAATCAATATGATGCAGTTTCACCAAGTGCCGATGATGGAAAGTATAAACTATATTCTATATTATTAGCTGGCTTAAAACTTTAGATGAAAAATATAATACCGAATAGCACACATTTTTTTACCACAAACTGGAAAATTTTTAAATTTTATTTTAAAACTAACGACCAGTACTTGATATTTTTGTTAGCCAGAATTGACTTTTTACGTGTTCATTCAAGGGACTGGCTAGTGGCTGCATGACTCCGGTTGCTTATGAGAATTTTCTACGAACAACATTTACTCCAAACATACTAGACACTAATCCACGAGATAATTACTACTTAGTGTAAAATAAAAAAGAAATGAGAATTATATCACAAAGTTATTTTTTATTGTTGCTATAATATTATCATTATGATTATCACAAGCTAATGCTCACTTTGGAGCCAGATCAATGCATTTAATTTTTCCAGTGATATTAAGTTATCATCACGCGTGATTCCATTGCGGGCATCGACCACACAGCCCATAGACGCCTAATGTTTGATTTTTCGTATTGAATGCATTCTGGCAACTAGCTGAGCTGAGCTGAGCTGCAACATCGTGATTAGCTTACTCAAGACCACAGTGAAAGATAGTGATGTACAGAGAATCTGATTGGTCGACACTGATTGGGTATTGGTGCATGGACATTTACATCGGAATTATAAATCAGATGTGTTGACAGAAGCCATTCGCCTGTTATTAGGGGTCTATTGGTTGTGTGGTCGGTGATTGCGGGTAAGTAAAGTAACTCGAACGTCTATAAACTTTCCAGTTTAACACGATTCACTAGTTTGACTGTTGGCGAGATGAGTGGTGATCCCTATCGCCGCATTTTACCGATCTGATAACGATTATCGAATATTTCTTGCGCTAACTGAAACCAACGGCTTTATGTGCTTATCTGAGGTACGAGAGTGGTAATACACAACCCGTCAGACTCCGAGCTGCTCCTGTGATTTTTGATTTACGAGAAAAATCTCGAAAAAATTTAATAACACTTTTACCTGACTCGGGAATCGAATCCAGGACCTCATGATCTGTCAACACCTAGACCACGAGACAGTCAATATAACATAGGTATAACGTGTAAGAGCTTTGGACCATGATCTGAGATACTCGTAAAAACTGTTACATATTTGTGTGATAAAACTTTGTTTTTTTGACGATTTTTTTATCTTAATTTTGTGTATTTTGATTTATTGTAATATTCTACAGCGATTTTCCTAAAAAAGAACCGTCCCTTACGCTGTATAAATAGTAATTTATTTATTTGTTTCTCTCTTATCGTAAGAGATGAACGATTTCATTTTGAAAAACGTGTTGCTACCATCGTGAAAACTAGGTTTATTAACAACACCTACAGAAACCTACCAGCACAGGTAGTAGATGGTACATACCACCTACGTCTCGCTCGGGCTTGGTACCTATTCTTGTCGTAATAACGTCAGTGCTTATCTGGTTCTGATATGGAGGGTGGGTAGCCAGTAAACTAATGAATGTGGCATTATACCTAGCACATCTAAGACCATCTTTGTCGTATAGGTGATGGTTATCTCTTTCCATATGGACCGTCATTGATTTTTTTGTTGTTCTTTCATATAACTGCACCTACTAGGGAAAACTATAGACATTTTATGAACAAACAAAAATTTCGATATGAGCTGTTGATATAAATCTATATAAATAAAAAACACCGGTCAAGTGTGAGAGTCGCGCACCGAGGGTTCCGTACAAACCTGTATACATGATAGCAACAACATATCAACCGCAAAATAATCAAAATATTTTTATTATATGATGTAACTAAAAATTTAAGGTTTCCGCAATTTTTCCTTTATCTGTGCTATAAGACGTTGTTTCATACAAAATTTCAAGATTCTGAGTTCACGGAAAGTACCCTGTAGGTTTTTTGATTACCTTGCGAGTTTCGAAAATTTGCGGAAATTCGCGGCATAAGCGCAGCTTAATATTTCTACGCGTTCCAGAGAAAAAGGGTCTTGACAGACGAACGGACGGACGGACAACAAAGTGATCCTAAAAGGGTTCCTTTTTTTCCTCTCGAGGTACAGAATCCTAAAAACGAATCCCTGAAATGTTTATAAGCGCATAACATTGGAATAAATGCACCAAATTGAATAGTTTTTTTTGTTCTTTTCGTTGTTATCAGGAGAAAAGGAAAATGTTTGAAAGTTTTTAATCTCATAATATGAAAAAGGAATAACTTAGTAAGACAAAAGATAGTTGCAATGTCAAAATAATGTAATTATGATATTAAGTAATTGTCAACTTGTAATTTTTGGTCATGTTCGTACCTATGCGAAGACAGGGCGAGCAGGTAACTTAACATAATTGTAAGTACACGAGTTACATTATCATACAAGGGAACACTAAACAATCAAGCAAACAAAGAATCAAGCTTTGATAGTAGCTAAAATAAGACATTATGGTTACTTCACCCAAACGAAAAATCACAAAAAATTAGTAGAACTCTACCTCTAATTAAATTATCAGACTTCAACCTAAATCTATCTATAGATACAGATAACCTGTCTATAGATTTTACAAGTAAGGAATCTTACAACTAGCAATAAATCACTATGATACTGATGGTAACAATATAATCAATAATTTCCATGCATAATATTAATATAAATTGTTTAACAACTACGAGTATATATTTCCAAGTATATTTTACATACTACAATAATTTTATTGTTTACTATTATATTATGTTGCAAATTTTAAAGACAAGCTCCAATCATGGTAATATATATATATATATATATATATATATATATATATATATATATATATATATATATATATATATATATATATATATATATATATATATATATATATATATATATATATATATATATATATATATATATATATATATATATATATATATATATATATATATATATATATATATATATATATATATAATCAATATAAATCAATTGCTGTTCGTTACTCTCGCTATAACTTGAGAACGGCTGGGCCAATTTGGCTATTATATTGTGGTTTTAAAATATTCATGCAAGTTCAGGTTAGGTTTAAAAATTTAGAAAAAAACTTAGAAACAATTTAGAAAAAAAAAACGGAAGAGTAGGGTAAAGTTGGTAGAACAACGTTTCCCGGGTCGGCTAGTATTATTTATAAATATTACCGTGCTCCACTTGTAAAGGTGCCGTGTTGGTTCTTGGTTCGGTTTTACTACTAAAGAAGTTGATAATATGCAGTGTCACTTTAGAAAATACAGACTTTTTTGCACTTTCAGTACCTGTATGTCGTAGGCAAATTTTATATTTCCTCATTATACAAATGGCGTCACCAGATTAAAAAGATCAATACGTTTTAGAAAATCCCTTACGCAGAATGAAAATATCGTCATTATATAATATTTACCGCAGTTAACAAATTGCCACGATATATTGTTCAAATTACTTGTTATATAAAAGGATAGTTTGTTAAGAACTGGAACTCTACCCTACTTCTTACATAAATATGAAGTAGGTTTGTTAAGTTGCGTTTAGGTCCCACACGTGGGAATAGACACCATCGTCCGCCTCCGTCGACCGACTCCGACATAGCTATTTGTAGGCAAGGATTTAAAACGTTATAATATCGATATGTTTGCTGATGATGTGTGATTGTGTATTTTGTTTTTGAAAAAAACTAATACATTTTGTATGATTTTTTTTTTTCAAAATCAACCATTAAAAAGCTAAAATATGGCAAGAAGAATTGCCTGAAAAGCTATATGGGCGACATATAACTCTAGCATATCGTCAATATAGAGGGCGCTCTTGCGAGTAAAGCTGCGTGGGTCAGCTTGTACTACAATAAAAGTAAGTAATAGAAAAATCTAGATATTTTTATTTTGTTTTCTTAGTAACTCTCCTTTTTAGCAAGTTGACTTTGAAATACACTCCCCTCTAATTTTGCAATATTTTTAAGAACCCACTAAAAAGCATTACCCCTTATCTTAATTTAAAAGGCTTTATAAATCATAGGTTAACTTTATTGTTTTGTTTTTTCTCATCGATTCCGGCGACCCAATAGCTCTGGTCAACGGAACATGCGAACAGACTACACACCTATATACATGACACCGTAGCCGACGGCGGCGACCTGGACCCCTGTTTCGCCCATCGGTGAACCGAGCCCAAGGGCAAGAATCAGCCAATGGACAAAAGAATGCCATTAACCCTCTTATCGGAAATCACGATCCCACCCTAAGCCGAGGTTCTCACAGGAGACACCGTTAGGGCGGAGGGTGTACAGCCCCATAACTTTTAACTCTGGTTGAGCACTATGCTCGCCCACGCATCCGGTGAACCTGTGAAGGCCGTTAATGCCAGCAGTAATTTAGATATTTCGAAAAAAGAAAGCATTAAAAGGGCATTACCTTTCATTTTAATTTGTAAACCATTATAAGGCTTCTTTAACTTTTTGTTTTGTTTAATATTAATTTTTATATTATATAATCATATTTGTAAGATATTACAAACTTATACATCTACTTAATATGTTTTTGTGCATTCCGCTTCTTGGGTCTATGTTATATATTTTTTTCAGATATAAGCTTGCCTTTTGTACATGTTTTATATTCATTTTCTGATGAAATGTATTTTGTGTACAACATAGTGTCAAATAAACAAATAAATAATGTATTATGTGGTAACATGTAGTTGCTAATGTCATTTAAATTGGTAAATAGATTATCAATGTAGTTGCAAAATATATATTTGAATAAATATTTTGAGAAATAGAGATAGATAATAGTGGATTTCGCGTTAATTATTGGAATAGAAACGTTTGGTGATATTTATGACAACGAATAAGAACTGAAGATACCTGGTAGAGAACCAAAATATTATTCAAATTTATTTATTAATGCTTATGATATCATTTGCTAATACAACAGGTTGTCTTAAGTTTTTGTTAGTGCTTACGATTATATATTTAAGAGGCCCAGCATGCTGCTTAGATTTCCAATAAAGATGAGTTTTGGTTAGAAATATCTCCTTGAACTTTAATTACATTAAATATTCATTTTCATTATTATCATGTGATCCTATTTAAAGAAATTTTTAAGGGAAATTTTGAAACAATACCAATCACAAGAAATAAAAACGATATAAAGCAGTTTATGCTTGAACATTTACGCACACACAGTTACCATTTTTTTCCTGTAACTTATCAATACCATATCATTAAAAAAAGACGCATTACTCCTTTAACAGGCAATTTCGCGTAAACCTGCTGGTTAAAGTTTCGGAGGACATACAGGTAAGTAAATGAATAAAATGTGTCATAATCATGTGCATGCCGCTAAAATTTATAAAAGAAAAAGTTTTTGTGTCCGAGTACTCCGTCGCATACTCAGTATCATAATCCTGTGCACGCCGCTGACTAATAATCATCATTTTGGCAAATGTTTGAAAGTAAAATATTAATCTTATAATCATTTCAGTACATTTTTTTTTATATCATAAGATAGCAAACAGGCAGATGGGTCTCCTGATGGAAAGAGTCAACCATCGCCTATAGATAACAAAGATGTTAATGGTGCGTTACTATCTTGTGGCGAGGTCTAATGCCACATGCATAAGTTTACCGGTTACCTTACCCTCCAAACCGGAACACGACAGCGACAAGCACTGACGCTATTGCGGCAGGAATAGATAAGGCGTTGGTACCAGACCCGGGCGAGATAATGCAGAACCCTACCACCTAGTAGCCACGATGGTAGTGACTCGATAGCCAATCGGTAGCCTTTTACGACCTGCCTGGCAGAACGGCAGTTGGCCTATTTTTCAAAGGAGGCCGGGACCAACACGGCGGAAAAGGTAGGTAAGTAGGTAGGTTATGTTTTATAGGAACAAGAGCCTGTCTATTTAAAACACATGATTGTTCTAGTGTTGAGAGTCCATGTTGTAACCAAAGAGGGGATTTTTGCATTTACTCAACCGCATCAGATTAACATAGGGGGGGTACCTCGCATACTGTTGAGGTACTCCACCAAATATAAGCCCTTTATATAAAGGCGGGTAACTAAGGCAGAAAAAAAGCAAAATTCTAATAACTTCGGTTTGTGGAAATCGTCAGATTATATTTTTTTCATTATTCTAACATAATTTCCTGTATAATAAAAGAAAATCCAGACGTGCTCAAGAATGTCAAAACAACGTTTTCTTTACAACTTTATGACCATGCTACTCCCTTATACTTAAATAGGCATATTTTCTAAATTTTAGGTGGCAATTAACCCACCATACCTTAATCTGACGCAGCTTAGTGTTTCCATTTTACAGATTTTTTTAAATTTTCTTTTACCTGTAGACTTTTCCCCCTCATTAATATGAAAAACATTTCAATGATGGGGAAAACATTTTTCCTTTAATTTATTCTACAGAATCCAATAAGTCCCTACGACACTCGAGTAACTACTCATTTAGTATCTTGGGCTCCACTACTATAACTGTTATGATTTTTTTATATCATAAGATAGAAATAAGCAAATGGCTGTCCTGATTTAAAGAGACAACGATCGTCTATACCTAAGATATGAATGGTGCGTTATTATTCTTCTAGCTGGATGTAGCATGAAGATCCAGATTAAGGAATAATTTGGATTCAAAATCTCTTATGCCGAATCAGTTCAGATTTTTAGGAAGTTTTAATTTTAGCGGAACCCAATGTCATGAGATGCTTACATACACACAAACATACATTGGAAAAGGCTCCTTGAATCTCAAAACGTGGAGATCTGGTGAAAATTCGATTTTCAAATTATTCCTTAAATATTCCTACTGAAACGAGACAGTGACAAACATTGACGCAATTGTGGCAGGAATAGGTAATGCGGTGGTACCAAACATGGACGAAACAACTCTATCACCTCATAGCCACGATGGTACTGGCTCGTATAGACAATTGCGAACTGCCTGACAAAATAGCAGATGGTCTATTCTTCAAAAGGAGCTCGAACCAACACAGGGTAAATTCTTTCCATTATGAAGCTACGCAAAAACCATGTTTGTTCAAAGATGGCCACCCTGTAATAAATGAATTTATAAAATTACTTGCTGCTTCTTTTTAGTAATTTAATAACTTAAAATATGCGAAATTATAATTTATAATTCCAAAAAAGGAAGATCTTCGTTCAGCGTGTATTATTTTAATTGTTTAATAACATCTGACGTCATTTTAGCTTCGGTGTATATTGTACTGTACAGGAACATTTCAGAATTACAATTTTACGTAAATGAGAATATTGACGCATGTGGAAAATACGTCGTGTGTGAAGGTGTCGTGGCCCAGATCTTTCAATTGATCTTTTATTTTTTGTTGATGTTGGTGGCATGTTTGGTGGTATTTTATGTAATGGCCAATTAAAACTGACCACGTCGTTTTAATTGGCCATTATACCTAATAACAGACCAACTGTTCTGTCGACACATCAGACTAATAGATCTTATAAAAATTCCCAACCAAAACGCAAGAATTAGTACCGATCAATCCAGTGAGCTGGTAACACCGACAAAATAACGATTTTGAATTAGCCAATCAGAACACCGTAGGTATTCCTTGTGTTATTCCGATCTCCTTCAGAAGAATAGATTATCTTCCATTCTGCCAAGCACTTCCTAAAAGATAAATGATTGGCCAACTATGTCAGTACTACTGACAACTAAATATTATATTTCCGCAACGTTCCTTGCAAGTTTGGTATCATCAATTTACTTATTCCTGCCGCAAAAGCGTAAATCATGGCACTGCGATTTCGAACTTTTAAACTAACGCGTTCTACTATCATTTTTATAACAATCATTATCAAAATATATAAACGGGTCAATAACAGTCTGCTCGTGACCACGGTCAATGTAACTTGGTCGAAATGTCGAGCTTTATAAGTAAGTTCTATATATGTACGCGTTATTGACCCGTTTATATATTTTAAAAAACTGCGATTTTGGTTGGAGGACGAAGTAAGTGGAAACTTATGCAAGTAGCACTACTATCTCGTCATATGGATATAAACTTATCTTAAACAACTTCTTCTTTAGGCGATAACTATCTTCCATCAGCTATTTATTTTGCTATTCAATGATACAAAACAATAAAATTAGCAAACAATACAATGTCTAGTTTACATCAACAAATCGCCCAGATGTACAGTATGAGGAGTCATAATATTAAGATGATAAGATGTCATGTAATAGTGATTATAATAAAGCTTCCATTATATGTAGGTGGCTAAATGCCCCAAATTTTACGGGTAACCAAGTTTTTCACGCAACAAAAACGTAGGAACCCGAAATTAAGCAAATTGCCATTTTACTTTGTGTGTGTGTGTGTGTGTGTGTGTGTGTATGTGTGTGTGTGTGTGCGTATGCGTGTGCGTGTGCGTGTGCGTGTGCGTGTGCGTGTGCGTGTGCGTGTGCGTGTGCGTGTGCGTGTGCGTGTGCGTGTGCGTGTGCGTGTGCGTGTGCGTGTGCGTGTGCGTGTGCGTGTGCGTGTGCGTGTGCGTGTGCGTGTGCGTGTGCGTGTGTGTGTGTGTGTGTGTGTGTGTGTCAACAACTAAGTTTTGAACGCCTGGATCGATCGAAACGCGGTTGATAACATTCGATTGGATTCTGCTCAACTTATACTTCCTGAAAATTTGAACTAAATGGGCCCAAGAGATTTTGAGAAATTTTGAAAAAACCCAAAAAAATTGTGGCAAAACAGATTTTTTTTAAATAACTTCCAGATTAATGTACCGATTGAGCACAAAAACTGATCAGCTCTATTCCTCAAAAAATTAGGTCTAATGCATAAATTGCGTCAAAATCAGTTTATTCGGTTGGAAGTAATCGTTGACGAAAATTTTGAAAAAAGTGTTTTTCAACATAACTTCGAAATATTTCAACCAATCATTTTTTAGCATTCTACGATATTTTAATACTAAAAAAATTACGTCGAATGCCCTTTTAAAAATAAAACCGAATCTTATTTTCAAAAGTTACAGCTATGCAACAATTAAAATTACGTTTTCTTTAGCAAAGTTACTTAATATTTTTGAAATAACTTTCATTCTAATATACCGATTGACTTCAAAATCGTATTATCTTTTCTTCTTTAAAAACTGCGCCACGTACCTTTAGTTCGATAAAAATCGGTCAATTTGTTTGGGATCTATCAATGACGAAAACTTTTGAAAAAAAATTTTTTGTCATTGCTTCGAAACTTTTGAACCTACCGATTTTCTAGCTAAAGCAATATTTAAATTGAGTTGAATGCCATTTGAAAGATCAAAATCGATCATCGTTTCCAAAATATACAGCTTTTCAAAAATCAATATACTGCCTTTTTTATCAAAATAGATATTTATACTGAAAAAACCTATGCTTACAGTTTTTACTATTTTGAGTTTAAAATACGTTAATTTAGCGGGAAGTTTCAGGGATGGCTTGCAACCATTTACAGATTACAGACAGTGATAGGTGACCAGTCTATCACCAAGTGAGTACTTTTACAATCACGGGCAACGTTGTTTTTATCAGCAAACTGAAAAAACACATTTTTGATTTGCCTGACTCGGGAATCAAACCCCGACAGTTTCTCTGAGGGAAAAATTCGAAAAATTTATTCGCTGAGTTTCTACCGCCAATTCTTCGTGCCTGCGGCTAGTCCAATATAAATTAAAAAAACGTTGAAGGTTAATTAAATCAAATTTTCTTTATAAGATAAACTTTTATTTTTAAAACTCGTTTTTCCTAGAAAACTCTTTTACAAGAAACTTACCATAAATAAAAATTGATTTCTATTAATATTAGACTTCAAGAGCGAAGTGGTGGCGCGAGATAGATCTTGAGTTGCTACATATTATAGGTAGGTACTATATTATAGGTAGATCAGAAAATATGGTGTAAAATATGTAGATAATCTTTATAATTGTTCTGTGTAGATAACATTGATAATTATAGAAATCGTGTTTTTAATAAATCAAGAAAATTTTAAAGAATTTTTCTTATACATAAGTACTAAAAAACTTTATCTTAGAAACCATTTGTTTTTTATTTTGGTTTTTTTATTTTGTTTGCCTCCCTAGATACAAAGCCTGACGACGCCTTTGGAGCGAATATAATAAATAAAGTCCATGATACATTAAAAGTTGTTAAAGTCCATGATACATTAAAAGATGTAATTCGCATAAAAATACTTTCCTAAGAGTATTACTAGGTAATATAACTTAGCGAGCCCTTATAAAGCTTTGCTTTTTGCTAGTATAAATCTAGTATTATCGTTTATTATGAATTATTATATTGGTTATGTTTTAACTATTCTGCAATATATATTTATTTAAAACCCTATTGATATGCAATCTATGAACCTACATATTATTTTATATAATGATTATTATATATAAAATCTATATAGTGAACCAAAAACTTTAAACCGCTTTCTACGATAATTACGCGTTATTTTATTATTTTTACTTTAAATGTATTAATATTTAAATAAAATATTTTTACTTAATAACTTCTAAATTTATGTTCCTAATGTTAACAAAATCTAAACAGCTCTATTCCTCTTGCGGTATTTCGCAAATTGCATCAAAATCGGTTTATTCATGCGGGAGTTATTTTTGACAAAACATTTATAAATAATAAAAAAGGGTTAATATGACATAACTTCGAGATTTCTTTAATTTAATTTATAAATTTTCACAATATCTTAGAACTTGAACTTTAAAGCGTCTAATGCTGTTTTCAAAATCAAAATCGAATCAAATCTCCAAAAGTTACAGCTTTTCTAATATCAAAGTTATGTTCTTTACAACAAACTTACTTCATATTTTTAAAATAAATTTTAGACAAATATTCCGATTGATTTAATGTTTTTAATGTTTAAGATGTATAACCCTTAACTATTCGAAAAATACTAATTAGTAAACAATATATCACATTACTAGTAGTTACAAGCCTCTATCACTTAAAAGGAGATCAATGCGAGAAAAACGTATGATAAAACACTTTCTACATCTACATTAAGTTTTTACATTTAACACCACTGTTTGTTGTGTATTTTGGTGACGCAGTAATACAACATTAACTGCCTTCCCATTTTCTGGATACAGAAATATAATATACAGTTTGTAAAGAAAACCCTGTCCGATCCGAAAGAGGCATATAGGTTGGTTAAAGGCATTACTGAAAAAAATATTAAAATGACTTTATTTCTGAGTATATAAAAGATATCGTTTTTTTAATATTCGTATTTTTACTTATACTTCCCTAGATTTACGCAAATATTTTAAAAATGACAACACCTTGACTCAGTTTGTTTCATTGTTTCACTTTGGCGGCTTTCTCCTTCGCGCGTTGTTCGTTTGTCGGCACACTTTTCGGTTTTTTACAAAGGAGAACTTTACACGTGCCGCTTGTCCTTCGGCAGCATAGACTTCATTTCCCAGAATTTACTTATTTGTAGGTGTTATCATACGTAATGTATGAAAATACCATTTAAGATTACTTTTTTTATTGGGAAAGCTAATGAATTAATATTCATAAAATAATTACACATATGTTACCGTATTATGGTACCAAATAACATCTTTACAGGGTTTTCTTTACACACTGTATATAGATTTTCTAAATCTTTACCAAATTTAAATGGTTAAAACTTTACAAAACAATTTTTTTTAAAGTCTATTCTTAAATGACTGAGTGCTTAGGTAATAAAAATTAAAAAAAAACATCTCATTTTTTGGAATTGGATGAAAAATAAAATTATTTGCTAGAATTACTTTTATGATTTATAATTAAGCGCGGCGAATTATATATTTTCCATTCATAAACGAATAATAGATGATTTAGTGATAATAAAATTATTATATGTATAGATAACATCCGTGTAAAGTTTTATTATTGTCAAGGTCAAATCCTAAATCTTAGCGAATAATTTAAATTCAGTAAAACTGTGACAAATGTCTAGAATTATTATTGCACACTGATTGTTCCCCGTGGGTTCCCCGTATTGGCCCGGGCTCCTTTGGAGAATATACCAACTGCCGTCCTACAGGCAGATCGTAAAAGTGACCAATTGACTACACGTGTCACTGCTATCGTGACTACTAGGTGGTGTAGTTCCACAACGTCACAGAATACCTAACAGCAAGGATTGAAATACCGGTATTATGTGATATCGTTATTGCTCAAGGCAAGACATAACGATATTTTCAAGCATAGCGCTATCCAATAATGATACAGAATTTGTTACTATTTAATAACGTTATTCATTACGTTCTGTTATATCCAAAAAAATTCGTTATGGTATATGGTATTATGATTCACTCATTTGTGCTCCGCTTGTTGTTTCTTGTATTTCACATATCGGACAAGTTAGATTTAAAATTAGAGGTTTTCATCAGAGTTTGAAAGATTTTGTTGAATGTACCAGTTTTTGGTACTATTATTTTTAAAATACTGTTTTTCAAATTTTTAAATAATTAATATTACATTTATATTTAGTGTGAAGTTTCGTAATTATAAACAGGAAAGTACCTACCTTTCATAGCGAGACTAGCTGTTACCCACGGCTTCGCTCGCGTATATTTACTTTAGAACTTTTTTTTTATGTCATTAGATAGCAAACAAGCAGATGGGTCTCCTGATGGAAAGAGTCAACTATCGCTTATAGACACCAAAAGTGTTAATGGTGCGTTGCTATCTTGTGGCGAGGCCTAATGCCACATGCATAAGTTCACCGACTACCTTACCCTCCAAACCGGAACACGACAGTGACAAGCACTAACGCTATTGCGGCAGGAATAGGTAAGGCGGTGGTACCAGACCCGGGCGAGACAATACAGAACTCTACCACATAGTAGCCACGATGGTAGTGACTCGTAAATCCAATCAGTCGCCTCTTACGACCTACCTGGCAGTTGGCCTATTCTTCAAAGGAGCCCGGGACCAACGCGGGGTAGACTTATTTAACCTTTCTTACAAGACAACTTATTTAACCTTTCTTTATAAGCTACTTTATTAAAAATCTCGACGTAGTCGGGTGGGCCGCTAATATTGTATAAAAATAATATTAACATGTTCATATTAGTTATTTATTAAAATATATTTTAATATCAAAATTTAAGTAAAACACGAAAAATAAAACTAACTATTGGTAACATACCTATCGAACATACTAAAGTAATTTATACAAATATATAAAATTGGAGTGTCTGTTTGTAACATTAAAATAACCGGGTTTAACTAAATGCATATGGATGTATATACATGGTACATATAACAAATAACACTTTTTCTTGTCTTAAACAGACAGACAATTTTACTCAATTCATACGAATATTTTATGCAAGTATGTCCAAGGAATATAAAGTTTCATACAAATTTTTATCCCCTACTTCACCCTGTGTCACTACCATCATAACTACTTGGTGGTAGAGTTCCGCAACGTCTCGCCCGTGTATTTGATACCATCGCATTAGCTATTCCTGCCGCAATAATGTCAATTTTTTTTATATCTTGACAACAAACAAGCAGACGGGTCTTCTGATGGAAAGAGTCAATCATCACCTATAGACACCAAAGATCTTAATGATGCGTTGCTATCTTGTAACGAGGTCTAAGGCCACGTGCATAAGTTTACCGGCTACCTTACCATTCATACTGGAACATGATGATAACAAGTATTGACTCTATTGCGACACAAATAGGTAAGGCGGTGGTACCAAATACGCGGGCGAGATAAAGCAGAAATCTACCACCTATTTGTCATTGTCTTGTTTCGGTTTGGAGGGTAAGGTAGCCGGTAGACTTGTGCATGTGGCATTGTAAACCCGCCACACGGATAGCAACGCACCGTTAACATTTTTGATGTCTATAGGCGATGGTTTCTCTTTCCATCAAGAGAGCCATCCTGATGCAAAGAGAAACCATCGCCTATAGACATCAAAAATGTTAACGGTGCGTTGACACAAATAGGTAAGGCAGTGGTACCAAATACCCGGACGAGACAACGCAAAAATCTACCACTTGTTTGTTATTGGAACGAAGTTCCTTATCGCGCGTTGTGAAAGGGGGCTAGACGGAAAAAATTCTTACGAAAAATTGTCACAACACTTTTTGCTATAGTAAGGTATTGTAAGCACAGAAATATCCAGCCACTTCCCTTAAGCTCGTGCATTATATTTGATTGATTGTTTACTTTTTTCTAGTGCCAAATGTTCGACATTTATACAGAATTTCGGCCGAATGTCGAATTTCGACCAAAAGTTGAATTTCGACGGACAGTCGAATTTCGACCGAGTGTCGAAATTCGACACTCGGTTGAATCGGTTGCCAAGTTTCGACCGCCGGTCGAATTTCGAACGGGTGCCGAAATTCGACCGTGGGCCGAAATTCGACTGGGTGCCGAAATTCGACCAGGTTCCGAAATAGGACCGGGTGCCGAAATTCGACCGTGGGTCGAAATTCTACGAAGTCCCTTATCGCGCGTTGTGAAAGGGGGCTAGACGGAAAAAAATCTTACGAAAAGTTGTCACTACACTTTTTGCAATAGTAAGGTATTGTAAGCTGTGCGGCGTGCGGATGTTTCTCTGTCTCTCTCTCTCTCTCTCTTATAGAAAGCAAGCCAGATATTTTCATTTCTATTTCGCATTGAACAATGTGGTGACGCGACGATTATTTTTGTTGAGTGTATACAGGTTTTTTGTAAATAATAATAAAAGGAACTTCGTTCCATCCGGGTGTCCCTTGACACCTCTCAAGTTTCGGTTTGGAGGGTAAGGTGGCCACACCACCAAACACATCCACACTGAGGGCAACGCACCGTTAACATTTTTGATGTCTAGAGTATAGGCGATGGTTTCTCATACCATCAGGAGAGCCATGAGCCTGTTTGCTATCTTATGATATAAAAAACAAATATTCATTTTGAACACTAATCATCTAGACTAACAACAACTTGTTTTTTCGTTTCACATCTGCAAATTATTTTGTATAGAAACTGGCTGATAAAAACCACATACTAAAAGAGGGTATTCAGTACTCGATTTTAATACCGAATATGTAAAAAAAAAGTAGGTATTTAAACGTTGAGCTAATTATCCAATGACATGTTTATACTTATACGGACGCCCGCGCATAGATACAAAACATGTTTATTCAAATTCTCTTTTATAGGCACCATTGAAGTTCATTATTTACAAATAGTGATTTTCCCAACTCGTGACTAGACTCATTTGTCAGTAGTCACCGCGCGGATGATAACAACGCTATTACACGCACGGTGACCGTATTTTCTTAATATTTCTTTACCAATTTGGTTGTGGTTGACAACATAAGAGTTAAGCAATATTTTGATAATGTCATTTTCCTTGCCGAGTAAATTTTCCTTAAAGTAGTCCTAAGAAAACTGGTATTTTTCATTTTGTGTTTCTTTTATCTTGCGGGGCTGCCATCATATAAAGAAAGCAATATTTTATTTATTTACTTATTTTAATTTACTTTCTTTCGTACTAAATCAGGGCGGTCGCAAACTAACATCATAATTTTCGACCAAAGTGGGTTTGCGACCACCTATTTTAGTGAGTGAATTGAAAAAAGTTCTGTCAAGAAAACATTTGGTCGTAAACTGATGACATGCATCTTTATGCTTCTACAACATCAGATTCTAAATTATACAATCATAAAAGCATCATTGAGATTATAACAAGCAAAATATTATGTAGCTTTAAGTGTCAGAATGCGACCACTCGGCCACTTTCTAGCGTATTAGATATTTATGTACTTCACTTTGCGACCACTGGATTTAAAAAAAATATAAGCTAAAAAATGATATGACTACAACTTTCGAACAAACATTGCTCTATAATTGAAGTAATAACGCTTCTTGTTCATCGCTTTGTTCGCCGCCCGGCGTGGCATTTTTGCAGCACTACGTGGCACACAAACACACCATTGAGTCATCACCCGACTCAGGCACTATTTTCTAGATTTGGGTTAAGCCCGATAGATTTAAATTTATGATTTCCTTATTACATAAGTATTCAATGAATATTTAATGCTTACTAATCATTGTTTTCTCCTAAAAAAAAACGGGTTGAGGCTGTGTTGAGGACACAGCCGTGCATCTTTTACGTGAATACGAAGACGTCACGGTTAATATCTTGCGATAGTCACATTTTTCATTCATCGTTCCAATCACAATGTTCCCCATCAAACCCGCCTACGAACCTAGACCACGTCCGTCCATCATTTGGATAGCGAAGTAGAGCGTAGGGTGGCGCTACCACCGTAAGGTACCACCTATTACTTACGAAAACCGAAGAATACAAAAACCTTCACAATAAAAAGGCCCCGGGGCCGGATAAAATCACAAATATGGTAGTTAAACACCTCCCTCCTCTATATACCTACTAGTGTGCATCTTTAATGCACTCCTAGCCGGTTTTGTTGTTTTTAAGGTTTTTCCAGTTTCCCAAGCATGGGGTGAGTGCTATAACACAAAAATATTTAGAAATACAAAAGTACTGATCAAAATTATAAATATGAATTTCATCTGTAACGATGAACTCATTTAACTAGTTATAAATATGTATACCTAGCGATCAGTACAATCGACGTATTCGATCATATATCAAAGAAGAATTTCGCCACCTCGAGCCTGTCGACACTAGCTCAGTGGAAGAGCGTCCCGGCTTTAGGGAGATGGTCGCAGGTTCAAACCCCGCGTGTCGATATTTTTCTTTGTTGTTTTTAAGGTTTTTATATATTTTGGATGTTGGTGATAGCCCTGTAGCAATTACATCAAACTGTATCCCCCAATTTTATTATCATCAGTTTTTTGAACTCTCCCCTCTTCGAAGGCAAATTCAAAGACGTATTTATGTCAAAATGCTATTATCTTTAATTAGAGAAACCTAGCCCCTCAAGTGGTCGCATACTGGAGGCGGTCGCGTTACCGACGCAGTGACCCTACATCGATATTTTTTAATTAATAAATTTTGTGACTAAGAAAACATTTTACAGTTCAAAAAATGGATCATCGTGCTTAACAGCTTTAATTAAAAAATTATAATAAAAGACAAACAAAAATTTATGCTTAAATAATTTAGCGGAAAATTTCAGGAATTATATTTTACAGATTTTTGATTTTTATATTTTGCTGCTGCTATAAGCCACGCTCTTCAATAAATTCAAATAATATGCATACTAACCTTACAGAATTCTCACATTACATAATGAAAATTAAAATGACGTCTAATTATCCGTCTATTTGTGTTTCTTTGTAAATGTATGATTCATGGTCATGGTTAATCTGCAAAGCTGTGTGTGATGATATTTCAAATGGATAGCCTTAATTCTGGGGAAGGACATAGGTAGGCTACTTACTACTAATACTACGCGGGCGAAGCCGCGGGCGAAAGCTAGTTAATAATTAACACATTTGTTTGAAAAAAAAAAACATTTTTTATTTTTTTATATCTTAAGATAGCAAACAAGGAGATGAGTCTCCTGATGAAAAGAGTCAACATCGCCTATATACACCAAAGATGTTAATGGTGCGTTGCTATCTTGTAGCGAGGTCTAATGCCACAAACATAAATTTACCGGCTGCCTTACCCTCTAAACGGGAAGACAACAGTGACAAGCACTGACGCTATTGCGGCAGGAATAGGTAAGGCGGTGGTAACAGACCCGGGTGAGACAATCCGGAATTCTACCACGGTAGTAGTGACTCGCACAGCCAATCGCTCGCCTTTTACGACCTGCCTGGGAATACGGCAGTTCGTCTATTCTACAAAGGAGCCCGGAACCAACACGGGGAAATTACGTTAATAATTTGCATTTTAAAGAAAACTTAAGATACCTAGTAACATTTCTTATTACATAAAAACCCACGGGAGAAAAAAACATGTTTCATAAAGATACATTGTCTTATGTAGGTATAATAATATGTATTAAAAGTTAGAATTGTTTTCTAATTATATGTAGGTTGGAATCCTTTAAAAATAATTATTTAAAAACCATGCGTACCGCTTGTAAATATTTTTAATGCGTGTCTCGTAAATCGTAAATCGCGATGTCTCATTACATTAAACTTGTAAATTTGCGTAGGTACCTTGTTGCCAACTCGCAGTCATGGTAGTACGAACGACCAATCACGAAACAGCATGAAACGCGGCAACGTCGCATAAATATCAATATTTATAACGTTATTTACCGCTCATAATTTCGTTCTGTTATTTTGGTAGCGATACACATAGTGTTCTAAAATAATTTTGTTACTGAGGTATCGCTACAATAATAACGGTATGTATCGAAAAATTTGTTCTGTTATTTGATAACGTTTTAAATCCCTGCCTAACAGTACTAACGTAAACGTCTCGCCGCGGTATTTGATACTTCCGCCTTTCCTATTACCTGCTGCAATAGCGTCATTTTCGTGTTTCAGTTTAAAGGGTGAGGTAGCCGGTAGGGATATTCACTTATATTTATTTGATATATTGAATTTACTCGATGTTTGCCATACGATAAATGAAATTGAATCGATGTTTTGACAAATATGACTTCATTCGATATATCGATATATTTTAAAAATGTCGGGTCTATTAAAAAAACGAACATATCTGTCTCATAATGACAATAAAACCGAAGTAAATTTTAACTTTACTCAATGACTTCTACTATTAATCAAATTCATTAACATCTGTGAACGAGCACAGAACCATAGAGCAGCTAGCCGATCAACACAGATGGTGAACAACACAGAATAATTGGTGAAGTAAGGAAGGCCATCTTGTATAAAGAAAAAGTTCAAAAAGTGTCCACTTGTAAACAGCAAATAAATGTGTAGTCAAATGTAATTTAGTCAATTCTTAAATTCGTTGTTTATAAATTTGTTGTTTCGCTTACAAATGCATAAATAATCTCACCACTGGTAATAGAGCAAACTACAATTCTAGTAAAGCAACACTCATATGTTACTCTAGTCTCTAATTATAATTTCACATTTAACATAATATAAACGACAACAAACGCTCTGCGTTTTATAAACAAAATTTTGTAAAAATATTCGATATTAAAAAATATCGATGTTTTCAAACAATATATCGGAAAACATCGATGTCGCGTACCGATATTTTATATCGAATACATATATCGATATATTTTTTAAGAGGACACCTCTAGTAGCCGGTAGACTTATGCATGTGGCATTGCCGTCCCGTCACACGGATACCAACGCATCCGTAACATCTTTGGTGGTATAGGCGATGGTTTTTCTTTCCATCAGGAGAGCCATCTGCTTGCTTGCTGTCTAATGATATTAAATAAAAACTTTAAAATAAATAAAACAATCTATAAACCGGTTGACCCTACAGGCCATCTCTGTAACTTTTCTGCTGAAATTCATAAGTTAATAAGAACAAAAACTATATCTAAGCATAAAAAATCTATAATTTTTCATTTTTAAAATTCACAGTTCAAAAATCGAATAAATGTTAAAAATTGCAGTATTTTAATACTTAAACACCTGTATATCTTGAAAACGATGTTGAATTCTATCTTTTAAATGACATTCAAAGCAATTTTTGAGCTCTAAAATGGTATCTTAGTTACAAAATATATTGGTTGAAAAATGTCGAAGTAATGTCAAAAAATAAACAGCCTTTTCAAAAAATTTATTTACTTATTTATCCCGAATGATCAACCGATTTTGATCCAATCTTAATTTAACTGCATTAAATACCGTACTATTTAATGCAATTTTTAAACTAAAAAAGCTGATTAGATTATTAAAGGAATCAACTCAAAATGAAACATATAATTTTTGAGCAATGCACACATAGACACCTCTCACGGACGCGATATATCGGAATGGTTAGAGACAGTTTGTTCCGATGCAGTCTCCAGTATTTTGTGACTCTACCATCTATTAAACGCGATATATCGCAATAGTTTTTAACAAACTGTCCCGTACCATTCCGATATATCGCGTCCATGAAAGGTGTGTTTATGTGTGCGTTACTCGAAAATTACTTCTATGTACATTGAATTTTGTAGTCTCCAGTATTCTGTTACTCTATCATCTATTAAAGGCGATATATCGGAATGGTTCGGAACAATCTGTCCCGTACCATTCCGATATATCGCGTCCGTGAAAGGAGTCTATGTGTGCGTTACTCGAAAATTACTTGTATGTGCATTGACTTCTATAGTCTCCAGTATTCTGTGACTCTATCATCTATTTATACGCGATATATCGGAATGGTTTAGAACAAACTGTCCTGAACCAATCCGATATATCACGTCTGTGAAAGGTATCTATGTGTGCGTTACTTGAAAATTACTTGTATGTACATTGACTTCTGTAGTCTCTACTATTTTGTGGTAGAGTTCTGCAACGTCTCGGCCGGGTTTGTTATCACCATTTCATTTATTCCTACCACAATATCCGTCCATGCTTGTCACTGTCATGTTAAAATATTAAGTAATCGTTAGTATAAAAAATTTACCACCGCCTTATTTTTGTATTTTTGTTAGTCTTTAATTCACAGCCATCATCTATATATATTAAAAATCAATCCTTATTTTCCTTGGTCACGACATCACGCCTGAATGGCTGGACCAATTTCGGTATTTTTTTATTGTGTTTGTAATTGTAAGGAGAAGGTTCTTATAAAAAAAAGTATTAAGAAAATTGCGCGGAAAATTAACCACCGTATAAAGTTTAATGCCGTTTTGGCTGCGCGGAAGGACAATCCCGTAGACTCATATAAATTACGTGTTACGTTGTTTGTCCGCTATGGATTCCTAATATGAATGGCAAAACAACGTTTGCCGGGTCAGCTGGTAGATAATAATTAAAACATCTCATTTAAAATACGGGAGGTCTCTCGTGTAACAAAACGCGTCCTAAGCATTGATATAAAAAATCCAAGATACACAATCAGTGTGTCAAAAACGTCCTCCAAAAATGAGTGCACAATTTTAAATTGTGCACTCATTTCAAATAGAATCGCGTCGGCCGCGTCACTGTCAATTTTATTTATTTTCGTACATTGCTTTGTAAAAACAACTATAAGTCTTGCACTTAAGGTTGGATATGCAAAGACATATGTTTTTGCCATATCTATAACTACTTAAAAAAATTAGGGACACTTTTGAGTGTCAGTTTTGTTCGGGACTGTGCATCTGGGGTTTTTTATATCAATGGTTCTATCTATTGAATATAACGTCGAGCGTAAAGTTTTTGCTTCGTTTTAACTAAACACTTTTTTATATTTTCTTTTTTCGAAATGAACTTGGCGGTTGGTTTAAATGACCGCTACTGTGAAACCGGGCGTTTCGCGCGAGCAGAGTTTCTTTTATTCAAAGTGAAAAGACGAATTGGTAAGTATGGCGAAATAAATAATGCGATTTCAAAAGTTGTTCACTGGTTCAGTACGAAAAATTTTTTATTGAATAGTAACAAAACTAAGTGCGTTAAATTTTCATTGCCTAATGTAAGGCATGTAGATACCAGAGTACAACTAGATGGAAATAACCTGGATCTGGTGGATTCCACTGTGTTTTTAGGTATTACTTTAGATAAGAAATTACAATGGGGACCGCACATTAATAATTTGGCAAATAGTAAGTCTATTTGATAAATTATTAATGTAAACGTAATGTAATGTTCAGCAGCTTATGCAGTTAAAAAAATGAGACAGTTAAGTGATGTCGACACAGCAAGAATTGTATACTTTAGTTACTTCCACAGCATTATGTTATATGGAATTCTTCTCTGGGGAAATTCTGCTGAAATAAATACTATATCTGTATTGCAGAAAAGAGCTATTAGGGCAATTTACAATCTTAGCCCGAGGGTTTCCCTAAAAAAAAAAATCAAAGAAATCAATATTCTAACTGTTATATCCCAATATATATTTGAGAACTTGATGTACGTTCGTAAAAATATTTGCTTTTTTTTAAAAAAATGGTGACGTACACTCACTTAATACAAGGAACAAAAACAATCTTGTTGTACATGCACCTCGTCTCCATAGAATAAGTAACTCTTTTATGGGGCAATGTATACGCTTTTACAATAAACTTCCCGAAACTATAAGAGATCTACCAGTCAATAAATTTAAAAAAGTGTTAAAACAAAACTGTGTAAAAAGGATATTATAAAATCTCAGATTATTTAGAAGACAAAAAAGCCTGGGATTAATTGCTCTTCATACCGATCTCATATATATTTTTTGTAATATTGTGATAATGTAAAAAAATCAATGATATAAAAAAAAGACAAGCCCGCTGAGTTTCTTCCGTCGGATCTTCTCAGTGTGTGTCCGATCCGGTAGTAGTTTTTAAAAAAATATGTTGACGTGTCAAAATAACTTCTAAAAAGTTTTATTGAATAAAGTATTTCTGATTTCTGATTTCTGATTTTTCATCATTCATTATTATAATCAAGTACCTAAATTACTTTCTAAATATATTTTCGGATACAAAATTATAATTATATTCAATTTTTTTTGTTACAATGGTGTTAATTATTTAAATATGTCAACGTGTTTTTTCATTCTCTACTTACTTATTTTAAAATTAATTTTTTTAGAATGTTATTTCTAATGGCCATTCGATTAAGTAGAGTTTTGAATATTGTTTCCAAATATGACCAAAACCTTGAATATATATTTAAAAAACTAATCAGCATGCCAAGTTTTTGTTAAGTTGTAATTAACAACAAGGTAATCAATCATAGATATTTCCATGTCAATCAGTTTATAATTGAGTCAATAAGAATAAATATCTCGATGTCAATTAGTTCTTATGAAGTTATTCGCTCAGTTATCTGAGCGATTCTCAAATTTAGAAATTATAATACATATATATATATATATATATATATATATATATATATATATATATATATATATATATATATATATATATATATATATATATATATATATATATATATATATATATATATATATATATATATATATATATATATATATATATATATATATATATATATTGGAACATGGATTTGATCTAACCTTAAAGAAAGCTAATAAAAATTTGATTTTGATAGGGGTGTTAGTCAACGCTACTAATATATACCTACTAATAAAAATTGGTAAAGATCATGTCGGCCCACGGGCAATGTAGGACTCCGAAGATGCCCAACACAATAATGCGAACTAAGAAGAGGGTTTTTAATGTTTCATACTATGAACATTTAAACTATTAAACGTCAATGACGAATATATTATCCACAACATAAGTTTACCGCCTTTAAAAACTTTTACAAGTACAGTTTATAAGTTAATCGACTATTACCCCTATCCCTTGTTGAGTCCCTTGATCGAAAAAATTTTTTTACAAACTTGTAATATTTTTCAAAAACCTATCCAACTATACCCCACACTATGAGGTACACGAGAAAAAAAGTAACATTTCCACTGTACATGTAATGGAGCTACTTTGTTGCCGTGATTATTATATATTGTATATTCATGCCAAATTACAGCTTTCCAGTACTAAGGATCTCTGAGCCAGACTGCGGACGGACGGACGGACTAAGATAGTGGAACTATAAGGATATACTTCGGAACCCTAAAAATAATAAAGAAATATCATACTGAAATATATTTAATAAACACCCAAGCTCAGAAATTCAACTATCAATGTTCATCACACAAATGCTTGTTTCACTTGTTTTAAGTCAGGGCCGCCAACCATTTGACCAAACAAACAAGTTTATATGACCGCACAACAAATTGTATATGACTGTACATGACATTCTTAGGTCTCGCGGTAGCGCAATTTATAAAAAAAATACTAGGTGGTAGAGTTCTGCATTGTCTCAGCCGGGTCTGGTACCACCGCCTTAACTATTCCTGCCGCAATAGCGTCAGTGCTAGTCACTGTCGTGTTCCGGTTTGGAGGGTAAGGTAACCGGTAAACTTATGCATGTGGTATTAGACCTCACCACAAGATAACAACGCACCATTAACAACTTCGGTGTCTATAGGCGATGGTTGACTCTTTCCGTCAGGAGACTCGTTTACTTGTTTGCTATCTTATGATATAAAAAAGTTCAAAAAAGTTAAACGGTTTTAAAGATTTTTTTACAAATAAAGTACTAGTTGTACTTACAAGCACAAGGAAAATAATATTTTTAAATGTACGATTTAATTATTAATCTTTTTATTTTCTATTAAAAGATGATATATTTAGAGCAAAATAGGAGGGTGGTTGGGGGAAAATCAACTAATTATCTCGTCTAGATTATAACGCGAACATTTTGAGTACTTACTACACTTTAAAGAAAACAAAGACAACAAATAAAATGGCTCAAATACTTTATTTAAAGATAATATATTTTCACAAGCCTTACTCAGACAGACAAAATCTTGCGATTTTGTAAAATTTCACTCGTATTTATTAAATAACCAGTAAAATTTTACAAAATTGCAAGATTTTTTTATAGTAAGTGATTTAACTAAAAACGATCATTTTAAATAGCAGGTATGAACTCACCCTTATTCTTTAAAATGTCAAAGCTCCTCAAAGTTAAATGTTAACAGTTCTAAATTGTTTATAGTTTAATTATTTAAAATTTTATTTATGAGCTGTATAATTATTTTTTATCAAAGTTGGATTATATGTACATATTCAAAACTCCAACATTGATTAAAAATAGTATGCGCACCACAGGAGGAAAATATATTTCATATCACTCTCACCTTTCGCTTGGGTGATATTATCACGTATGTTACAATGTAATACTTTCCTCTCTAAGTAAAAAAGATATATAAACTTAATAGTATACTACTATTAAGTTTATTATTTTCTTAATATATTTTTATGTTTTTTTTTGTTTGATTATTGTATTTGTTGGCGTTGTGTTTTTTTTATTGTATTTATAGTTTGCTTTTGTTATTTACTGTATTTGTATAGTGTTATATGGTAAATAAAGCAATTTTTATTCTTATTCTTAATATAGTCACCATTTCTACGTAATAACGGTAATAAGTATCCATATTCATCTTATATATTCCTGACTTCATCAGGTCTTTGTTATAGTGTAGCAAACAAGCAAAAATCTTCCTGATAGAAAGAAACAACCATCGTCAATACACAACAAAGATGTGAATATTGTACTGATATCTGTGTGGCAGAAAAGTAATTCCACACGCATAAATCCACTGACTACCTTCCCCTTCAAACCAAAACATGACAGGGACAAGCATTGGCATTATTGCGGCAGGAATAGTTAAGGCGGTGGTACCAGACCCGGGTGAGAGAATGCAGAACTCTACCACCTAGTATTTTTTTTTATTAATTTCGCTACCGCGAGACCAAAGCATGTCATGTACAGTCATATACAATTTTGTTGTGTGATCATATAAACTTGTTTGTTTGGTCAAATGGTTAGCGGCCCTTATACTTTTATGTATAAAGATAGCAAACACTTAATTATATATTTGGTGTCCATAGGTGTTGGTGTTATTGGTATCAAAAGCTTCGTGCAATGACGCGATAAATGTAGATGTGATCTCTACATTTATCGTGTCATTGCACGAAGCCTTGTGACGATAAACGCAAGTGCGGCCCCAGCATTAGAAGGACAATATCGGATCATCCAGCATGATAAAACCTTACGTTCAGTGATAACTTGTAGCACTTCCTTAGGGCTATTCGCTAGATTGACTATGAAAAAAGGTTTTTTATAGTTATGATAAAAAAAAACTTTATTTAATGTCCTTAGAAAAATTTAATCGTCTATGTTTTATTCATCTGTATTGTTCTTTTATAACCGTCATTATGAATCATAAAGTTGAGAATAATATACTTGTTACTATTATTTGTACCTTCTGTGCTAAAATTGATTTTATTGTACATAATAAATAAACCCGCAAAGTTAGTCGAATAGTAATTAGCGACCATGACAACGCACTCATTGGGCCTTGGATTCGATTCCCGATACGGACAAGTGTTTGTATGATGAGCACAAACATTGTATTTCTAAGTTTGAGTTTATAAAAATATTTCAATGTAATTCTATATTATAAGGTAAATTATCACGCACAGTTCGACCGAACCGTAAACCAAAAGTCTATAGACTTTCTAGTTCACCACGATTCACCGGTTTGTTTGTTGACGAGATGAGTGGTAATCTCCTCACCGCATTTTACTAACCTAGTAACAATCATCGACTATTACTAGCGATTATCGGGACTAACGGCTTTACGTGCTCATCCGAAGTAAAGCGAAATAGATTGGTTTACCACAATATGTAAATCTGTAAAATAAAATAAAGTAGAAGTGCATTATTTAATATTTTCAGGATGTGAAGTATATTACATTTTGAAGATGCTTTAAAAAAGGAGAATTCAATTGTTAAGTTTACCAAAATGTGTAAATTTGTGAAGTGAAAAAAAGTACAAACGCATTATTTACCATCTTCATGGTGTAATGTATATTACATCTTGAAGACGCTGTAAAAGGCGCAATCGATTGATTTATTTACCAAAATAATCTAAATCTGTGAAGTGAAATAAAAGTACAAGCGCATTATTTAGCATCTTCAGGATGTGATGTATATTACATCTCGAAGACGCGGTAAAAGATGAAATCGATTAATTTATTTACCAAAATAATGTGAATAGTGCAGTGAAAAGAAAATACGAGCGCATCATTTAGCATCTTCAGAATGTGAAGTATATTACATTTTGAAGATGCTTTAAAAAGCTACATCGATTGATTAATTTATCAAAATAATGTAAATCTGTAAAGTGAAATGAAAGTACAAGCGCATTATAATTTAGCATCTTTAGGATGTGAAGTATATTATATTTTAAAGATGCTTTAAAAAGCGAAATTGATTGATTTATTTACCAAAATATGTATCTGTGAAGTGAAATAAAAGTACAAGCGCATTATTTAGCATCTTCAGGATGTGAAGTATATTACATTTTGAAGTTGCTTTAAAAAGCGAAACCGATTGATAAATTTACCAAAACATATTATACATCTGTGAAGTGAAATAAAAGTACAAGTACACTATTTACTATCTTCAGGGTGTGAATATACTTCACTTGGATTTATACTGTATTAAAAGCATTTGTACTGTTTTACTGGCTTTTTATCTATTAAAACCAACCGGTTTCGCGTCTTAATGCATCATCGGGGCAAAAATTAGTATTGTTTTATAAAAATAATCTAAAAACCTAATAAAATAATAGCCTGATGATGCGTTGAAACGTGAAACCGGTTAGTTTTAATAGATAAAAATCAAGTAAAACAGTACAAGTTCTTTTAATACAATATATAAATCCAAGTTAACATAGAGTTTTATCAAGAGCCGACGAAATTCTGTGTTCAATGTATATACGGACGGACTGACGGATGGACGGTTATATGAAACCATAAGGGTTTCTTGTTTTTTCCGAACCCTATAAATCCCTAAGTAGTACATAAAATTAAAACAATCTAGTAGAAATAGCTTTCTAGTACTAAGAATCTCTGAGCTAAGCTGCGGACGAACGCACGGACAGACGGATGGACGGTCAAATGAAACTATAAGGGTTTCTTGTTTTTTCAGAATCCTATAAATCCCTAAGTAGTACATATATTATGTAATTGAACCAACCTAATGAAAACGGTTGAAAAATCGAACAATATTACGTAAATTGCATTTTTATAAAAAAACAAATTATCCATAAAGAAATTAAGTGGATTAGAGATATGGCCATCGAAAAAACCTTTGAGTGTTGTGGTATTAGTGTTTGTGGAAGTACTCGTTTTTATATTGTATGTATTTATAGAACTCCGGATAGTAACTTGGATATTTTTACACATAAGTTGGAAACCTTGCTATATAAGCTTACTATAAAATTTAAGAATTTAAAAAATAAAGTGATACTTTTGGGAGACATTAATATTAATACACTTTTAGATAATAGCATTTGCAAAATATTTGTCACTACCCTTAAAAAATTTAACTTAAAACTTACTTTAAATGAACCTACTAGAATTACAGCTCATTCAGCTACTTGTATTGATAACATAGCAACAATTTTTTCTAAATATACGGTAAGTGTATGGAATTCTGGTATTTCTGATCATACTGGACAATTTATAAGAATTCCATTTTCTTGTAACATGTATAACTCACGCTGGTTTACATTCAAGCGAGATTTCAAAAACAACATTGAAATTTTTCAAAAATACATTTGTCAAATTAGTTTTAGTGAAGTTTATTTAGAAAATAATGCTAATTTAGCATACAATAAATTTATTGAATTATTCAAACTTATTTATGATCTGTGTTTTCCGATAAAAAAGATAAAAATAAATACGTTCAAGAACCAAAGATGGATATCGAAAGGTATAAAAAAATCAAGCATTACAAAAAGGAAGTTACATTTACTGGTAAAATCGAACAGAAATAATAAAACAATTTCTACTAAATACTACTTTCAATATTGTAAAATACTAAAACGAGTGATTCGTGAGGCCAAAAGGAATGATAGCATAACTTATTTAAACAGCAATACCAATAAATCCAAAGCAACCTGGAATTTAATAAAGCATGTTACAGAAACAAGAAATAGTGCCAAAATGATGGTAGAAAAAATTACAGTCAACGACGCTAATATTACATCTCCTTTAAAAATTGCTGAAACTTTTAACAATTATTTTCTGACGAATAATAATAATGACCAAAATAGAAGCTTTTTTGAATATAAACCAATTTGTATGAGACAGTGCAATAGTATATTTTTATTTCCGGTTGATGAGCAAGAAATAATAAAAATTGTTAGTCAGTTAAAAAATAAAAAAGTACTGGATATGACGATATATCTATGATTGTACTAAAATCCAATATTAAATATTTTGTTATACCTCTTGTTTACATTATTAACCTTATGTTAGAGACCGGAGAATTTCCCGAATCACTAAAAACAGCCATTATCAAGCCATTATATAAAAAAGGTGACAGACGTGATATTAACAACTACAGACCTATAGCTTTACTCTCCAACATTTCTAAAATATTTGAAAAAGTTATTTATAACAGATTTATAACATTTTTAAACATTTATAATATTCTTAACTGCAATCAATTTGGCTTTCAAAAAAATAAAAACACATCATTAGCTATTTTAAAAATTCTAAAAACTTTATGGGATTTTTGATGATGATAAGAAAAGATGTGTTTATATATTTCTTGATTTATCTAAAGCGTTCGATTGTGTTGTACATGATATTTTATTAAAACAACTAGAACACATAGGTGTACGAGGAATCGCCCTTAAATTATTTGAAAGTTATTTAAAAAAAGAATGCAAGCAACATCAATAGACTATTTTAATAAAAATACAGCAACTATTGAAACAGTTCAATCCGATTATCGCGAAGTTTCACTAGGAGTGCCACAAGGCAGTATTTTGGGACCCATTTCTTTTCTGGTCAACGTAAATGACCTTCCCGAAATAACTAATGAATTATGTGTATTGTTTGCTGATGATGCGACTTCATATATTTCAGAGAAAAATCCATTAGAAGACACTTTTGCTAAAAAAATAAATTTAACATTAAACAAAATTACTGCTTGGCTTGATTTAATTAATTTGAAGGTCAATGTCAATAAAACAAAATTTATGCAATTTCACAACTATCATACACAACCCTTGCTTTTAAATGTAGTTCAATCAAATGTAAGTATTGAAGAAGTAGATCATTTTAGATTTCTAGGGGTAGAGATTGATAAACATTTAAACTGGAAAGCACACGTGGAGGAGATAAATAAAAAAATATCTAGCTGTTGTTATATGTTGTCAATACTTTCAGAAACAACTTGCGAATATGTAACCAGAAATGCATATTATGGATCTGTTTATCCCCTACTGACCTATGGTATTATTTATTGGGGTAATTCTGCAAACATCCATCAGATATTTGTTTTACAAAAGAGATGTTTAAGAACTATTTATAAAATGGATAACACGGAATCTCTTAGAGATCTATTTAAAGGAAAAAAGTATTTAACTGTCACTGGAATCTATATATTGGAAATATGCTTATTTGTTAAACAAAATTTTGAATACTTTAATTTAAGATCAGCATTCAGTAAAAATATACGCAGTAAATATAAATATAATATTAGTCTCCCAAAAATATCAAATAAAATAATGTTTAAATGTACATATGTTTCGGCTATACGCATATATAACCATCTTCCAAATGATTTAAAACGACTAGACAATAATCAATTCAAAAATAGATTAAAGACTTGGCTAGTTAACAAATGTTTCTATGACTTAAATGAATTCTTCTCAAATACTAAGGTTGTCCTATAGCAAAGTTCAAGTTAAAGTTTTTTTTTATATATATAATTATTATTATTATTATTTTATTACTCAATGACTTAATTTTAATTGTGACTTAATATTTTTTAAGCTTTTTTTTTTAATATATAAAATGACATTAAATAATCGAATGTGACTTAATAATATGATATGAAATTGATGTTCCCTTTACTCTTTTTATACAACTATTTAATATTTAATGAGATTAATATTTTATAACAATGTTTCTAAATAAAAATATAATTAAAGATGGATTATCAGGTATAAATTAATAATAACATGTGATGGGACATTTTTTTTTCTTATATTGATTTTATGAGTTTAGTTGTAAGTAAATTGTAAAGATAAATTGTGAACTTAGATTTATAAAATGTAATTATTAATTATAATTAATTAGATTGTTATTAATTATTATTATTGTTAATATTATGTATTTGCACACCGGAATTGCCGGTAGATTATGGCGTTCGGAAAAAGCTGTAACACCTATTAACTGTAACCCATTTTCATGCAGATAAAATATATCTATCTATCTATCTAAAATATGCGATTTCATTCGTCTAAACAATCAGCGATAAATAAAATTATTCGTATCTGATCGTGGCATGGGTATTCAATCAGTACCAATCGGAAGAAACCAGACGATTCCTCACAAAAACGAGTAGAAACGCTGATTTTCGCTGTGCACTGGGCGACCTTCAATCGCTGCAGAAACCACCTCATCCACTATTTCGAAGATGCAGCAGTGATTTTTCTTCCACAGAAATTGATGATCTTCCAGGTGAGCTTTGGTTGGTTCGGTAGTCCGATGGTACTAGATATCTAGGTACAAGACGTCACTTATAATGCTGCTGCCACTGATAAGGGCGAGATTGGGGACATGCAGCACCGCATTTTCGTATAGCCCTCCCCTATATCGAGGAACAACAAAATTCGGTAATCTTATCGTACTAGAAATAAATTTTTTTTCATTCTTTTTTCTTTTTTTTAATAGCGCCACCCGGTTTTTCGCATTGCAGCATAACCATTTCATATTCTCCAATTAACGACAAATCTAACTATGTATATACCATCCGGTAGTCTTACGGGACTAGGTTTTGTGTCATGGGCTCTTAAACCATAAACAGTTTAAAATTAATGAACACGATAATCCAATAATACTTAATTCAATGTTTATAATTGATGTGAAACTTTGGTGTTTTATAAAAAGTGGAGTTTAGATGATTGATGATTAAGTAACAAACATCCATCCATCAAAACATTTACATCCAAACTTTCGCATTTATCATCACTACATAGTATAAAACAAAGTCGTATTCTTTGTCTGTCCCTATGTCCCTATGTCCCTATGTATGCTTAAATCTTTAAAACCACGCAACGGATTATGATGCGGTTTTTTTTGATAGATAGAGTGGTTAAAGAGGAAGGTTTATATGTATAATAACATTCAATATAGAGTCGAGAAATACTGCAATTTGTGAGTTTTCTGATGTCATGCCGTAAATAATTATTTTTTTTTTTTCGCTTACATTGCAAACGCTGGCTAAACCTTACGAGATTTATCAAAATAATGTACTTTGTACACCTTGAAAAGTCTACAGAAAACTCTTCGATGGTATATGTCTATCTCTTATGGATAACCCACAATAGCATTTTTTTGTCATTTACTTTTTACGAGATATAATGGTTTTCTTCGAAGTAATTTTAAGCAATACAGCACTAATCCTTATCCAATTAAATACCTCAAATATATATCTGATTTAATATAGAGCAATATTGCCGTTTACAGCATGTAATTTAAATGAATATTTTCGAAGATATTACAGATTTAATTTAAAATGCAGGGGCTTAGCGGTTGCGGGGTTACCGGCCGGTCGACGACGCGCGCGCGGCATGTTCTGAAACCACTGGGAAACGTGTTAATTTTCGGATAAATAAATTGACGGGTCCCAAGAACAAAATCGTATCTACAAAATTACCAAATTACAATATGTTTGTTTGTGGGAGTACATTGTAGATAAGATGATGTTCACTTGAGTATTTCCACAAAAAAAGACCAATAAATATAAAAAGTATATTGTAGCTTTATGGGTGTTTAATACGAATTTTATTATAAAACCAATTTAGTTTGATCTCTCCATAAGATTTTGTTCTTGGGACCCGTCGTTAATATAGGACTTCAGCTGAAAATCAAAATTTAGTACGTTCTTTTTTTTTAACTAAATATCACCATGTAAAAATCGTGTGGATGATTAGAAATAGTATTAACAAATTATTTGTTTTAGAGATTTTTAGCCTGTTTTCGGAATTTTATATGATCAAGTAAAGTACATTCTATCATGTAATAAGTTAGCACATTTCTTAGATAATATCTTCAGGTATATCGTATAATGTTTGTAAAATTGTTATTTAATAACCAATGTAAAAAAACGTGATTTAGCAAACCAGTTTTTAATTTCCCACTATGTATGTAGATAAGGAAGATACTGATTTTACCTCGATTTTCGAAAATCGAGTTTTCACCAGATGTCCACGTTTTGAGGTCCTAGGAATCTTTTCCGACTATTTTCACGATGACGTCAGTATGTCTGTATGTACGTATGTGTGTGTGTGTGTGTGTGTGTGAATGTGTGTATGTGTGTAAGTAAACATGTCATAACTTTTGAACGGATAGACCGATCTAACGCGGTTGATGGCATTCGATTGGATTCCGCTTAACTTAGATTTCCTGAAAATTTGAACCGATTCGGTCTAGAAGATTTTAAAAAATTTTGAAAAAACACCAAAAAAAATTTGAAAAAACACCAAAAGAAACAGTATTTTTTACTAAACACTTTTACTATTCCACTTGTACATAAATTTCACTTTTGAAAGTGAAATTTATGTACAAGTAGAATAGTAAAAGTGTCTAGTAACAATGGAATTTCACCAAGTGCCGACGATGGAAAGTATAGAATACAGTATTTTTTAATATAACTTCAAGATTTATGTAACGAGTACAAAAACAATCAGCTCTATTCCTCATAAAACTACATCTAATACATAAATTGCATCAAAACCGGTTTATCCGTTTGGGAGTAATCGTTTACGAAAAAATTTGAAAAAAGTGTTTTTTCGACATAGCTTCAAAATTTTTCAACCAATAATTTTTTGGTGTTCTACGATATTTTAGTACCTACTAAAAAAACTACGTCAAATGCCGTTTCAAAAATCAAAATCGAATCTAATTCTCAAAACTTATATCTTTTCAAATTTAAAATTACGTTGTTCTTAGCAAACTTACTTAATTTTTTTTAAATAACTTTCAACTTTCAAGTTAATTTACCGATTGACTTAAAAATATTATTAGCTTTTGTTCTTTAAAAACTGCGTCAAATACCGTTAATTTAATCAAAATCGGTCAATTTGTTTGGGATTTATCAATGAAGAAAATTAAAAATAAAATGTTTTTAGACATAACACCGAAATGTTTCAACCTATCGGTTATTTAGCTAAAACAATATTTTAGATCTCAAAAATTGAGTTGAATGCCATCATCGTTTTCACATATACAGCTTTTCAAAAATTAATAATTCTGCCATTTTTAACATAATTGAACTGAAAAATCTATGCTTATAGTTTTTACTCTTTTGAGCTTAAAATACCTTTATTTAGTGAGGAGTTTCAGGGATGGCCCGCAGGGTCAACCACTTACACATTTTTTCGCCTTAATAAATCGCAGGGTCAAACCTTCAACGTTGCAGGCTTAGATTTGAGCGTTGAGTGTTTTTCACATGGTCAACTTATATGTCGCTCTTTCAAGAGTAACCTCTAAAGAAAACATGTTTATATTGTCTAATGACAAGAAAGCTGTGAACGTTGTATATAAAGACATTTTGTAATATATTAATGGAAAAAGTAAAAGAAATAGGTAAAAATGTAAAAACTAAAAATGTAGTACCTATATGAATTTAGATGTTCCAAAAATAGCAGGAAATTTACATGTTCCAAAGATAGCAGGAAATCTTCATGGTATAGGGAAAGGGGAATTGTTTGCGGGCCACGGGCAGTAATGAATAAATCAAAACTACTGCATCGATTTTAATCATTTTTTTTACTGTGTGATATAGGCTGTATATTTTTTTTACCAGTGCGAAGCCGGGGCGGGCCGCTAGTTACATAGTATAAAACAAAGTCGCTTTCTCTGTCTGTCCCTATGTCCTTATGTCCCTATGTATGCTTAAATCTTTAAAATTACGCAACGGATTTTGATGCGGTTTTTTTAATAGATAGATTCATTCTTGAGGAAGGTTTAAGAGTATAAACCTTTCCGATATTCTCAAGGGAACAAAAGCTGCGAGGGCGAAACCGCGGGCAGGTCGCTAGTTATGCATAGTATAAAACAAAGTCGCTTTCTCTGTCTGTCCCTATGTCCCTATGTATGCTTAAATCTTTAAAACTACGCAACGGATTATAATGCGGTTTTTTTAATAGATAGAATGATTAAAGAGGAAGGTTTATGTGTATAATAACATTCAATATATTGTAGAGAAATACTGAAATTTTTGAGTTTTCTGATGTCATGTACGTAAATAATTATATTTTTTCCGCTAACATTGCATACGCAGGCTAAACCCTACGAGATTTATCAAAATAATGTACTAAGTATTTGTACGCCTTGAAAAGGTCTACAGAAAATTATGGATGGATAACCCACAATAGCATTTTTTTGTCATTTATTTTTTACGAGAAATAATGGCTTTTTTTCGAAGCAATTTTAAGCAATACAGCACTGATCCTTATTCAATTAAATACCTTAAATATATTGTTGATTTAATATAGATCAATATGGCCGTTTACAGCATGTAATTTAAATGAATATTTTCGAAGATATTACAGATTTAAAATGCAGGGGCATAGCGGTTCCGGATTTACAGGGCCTGTTAATTTTCGGATAAATAGATATAGGACTTCAGCTGAAAACCAACATTTAGTACATTTTTTTAACTTAATATCACCATATAAAAATCATGCGGATGATTAGAAATAGTATTAACAAATTATTTGTTTAAGAGATTTTTTTAAGCCTGTTTTCGGAATTTTATATGATCAAGTAAAGTACATTCTATCATGTAATTAGTAAATACATTCCTTAGATAATATCTTCAGGTATATCGTATAATTTTTATAAAATTGTTATTTAACAATTAATGTAAAAAACTACGTATGTAGATAAGGAAGTTACTGATTTTATCCCGATTTTCGAAAATCGAGTTTTCACCAGATGTCCATGTTTTGAGGTCCTAGGAATCTTTTCCGACTAATTTCACGATGACGTCAGTATGTCTATATGTATGTATGTATGTATGTATGTATGTGTGTGTGTATGTGTTTATGTAAACATCTCATAACTTTTTAACGGCTAGACCGATCAAAACGCTGTTGATGGCATTCGATTGGATTCCGCTTAGCTTATATTTCTTGAAAATTTGAACCGATTCGGTCTTGGAGATTTTGAGAAATTTAAAAAAAAACACCAAATAAAATGTTGACGAAAGAGTATTTTTCTAATATAACTTCCAGATTTATGTACCGATTGAGTACAAAAACTAATCAGCTCTAGTCCTCAAAAGACTACGTCTAATACATAAATTGCATAAAAATCTGTTTATACGTTTGGGATTAATCGTTGACGAAAAATTTTGAAAAAAAGTGTTTTTTCGACGTAGCTTCGAAATTTTTCAACCAATAATTTTTTGGTGTTCTACGATATTTTAGTACTAAAAAACTACGTCAAATGCCGTTTTAAAAATCAAAATTGAATTTAATTCTCAAAACTTATAGCTTTTTTAAATATTAAAATTACGTTGTTTTTAGCAAACTTACTTAATTTTTTTTGAATAATTTTCAAGTTAATTTACCGATTGGCCTAAAAATATTATCAGCTTTTGTTCTTTAAAAACTGCGTCAAATACCGTCAACATAATCAAAATCGGTCAATTTGTTTGGGATTTATAAAATTTTTCAATCTGTCGATTATTTAGCTAAAACAATATTTTAGATCTCAAAAATTGAGTTGAATGCCATCATCATTTTCAATATATACAGCTTTTCAAAAATTAATAATACTGCCATTTTTAACAAAATAGATGTTTGAACTGAAAAATCGATGCTTATAGTTTTTACTCTTTTGAGCTTAATATACCTTAATTTAGTGAGAAGTTTCAGGGATGGCCCGTAGGGTCAACCATTTTTCCCGTTTGCTCCGATGCCTCGCCTTAATAAATCGCAGGGTCAAACCTTCAACGTTGCAGGCTTAGATTTGAGCGTTGACTGTTTTTCACATGGCCAACTATATATCGCTCTTTCAAGAGTAATCTCTAAAAAAAACATGTTCGTATTGTCTAATGGCAAGAAAGCTGTACACGTTGTGTATAAAGACATTCTGTAATATATTAATAGTAAAAATAAAAGAAATAGGTAAAAATGTAAAAACTAAAAATGTAGTATCTATATGAATTTAGATATTTCAAAGATAGCAGAAAATCTTCATAGTATAGGGAAAGGGGAATTCTTTTACTCTAAATTTAACGTGTGCGGGCCACGGGCAGTAATGAATAAATCAAAACTACTGGATCGATTTTAATCATTTTTTTTCGTGCGAAGCCGGGGCGGGCCGCTAGTAATATTAATATAGAAATATAGATAATATTGTGTAATAAATAGCTTTTTTGTTGTTTTTCAATTATCGTTAAATCCGGTTTAGTAATCTGTGGATGTTCCTAATTAGTATGAATTAATTTATTTGAATTTCGAAACTGAAAAACATCAATGACGTGTGGGCAAATACCCACTGCTTCTGAGAAATAATACCAGACGTATAATAAGTTTATTTTTTTCACGGCCATGAGTTAACGAGTAAGTACTGTTTGGCTTAAATCACGTGGCCCATGGATCAATATCCGGGATGGACGAATTGTTATTGTTTTTTTTTTTAATTCTCAGTAGCAACCTAGATTTTGATAACCGTGTATTTAACAACACCCGTGTTTAAATAAGTTTTTGTCAAATAAATGATTAAAGTTAGCAAATGTGATAGATTTCATCAGTCAAGTGTCTATTGACGTTCGATCTACTTACTTTGTTTTATTATTTTTAAATAACTTCAAAAAGGAGGTTATCAGTAATGGCTAGAGACTGTATGTATGTTAGTGTTGTTGGAATTTCATAACATTTTCCAAGCATGTGTGCTAAATTTCGTATATGTATATGCGTTTGTACGTTTATATGTTTGTAAACTTGTTCATAAATTTCTCGGAAACTAAAAATTGAATCGAGGTGATTCTTTTTGATTTAAATCAGATATATTCTAATTTAGAAACAGATCAAGTTTTATCAATATCATTTTTTTAAGATTTGGCTACGGTTTACAAATATTGAAGACGATTTAATTTTGTTTAACTTTAATTGTAATATTTTTGTATATAGGGGATGGCATGGGCAGTGATGGACGTAAATATAGCTTTTTTTTTGACCTATATATACGTATATGGTTCCAAAATATACGAAAATTAACTAGTTTTATCATAAACTTTTAGAAGCACCATTTAGATGGCGCAACAAATTATTTTATTTGATTTTACAAAATATAAACTAACTGACCCGGCAAATGTTGTTTTGCCATATCAATTATTGAATTACTAATATAGCTATTAAAAAATAGGGGTTGATATTAGAAGGGTGAAAATGTAGGGTTGTATGTATTTTTAATTTTATTTTTAATCATGAAAAAATAAAAATAAAAGATTTTGTCCAAAAAATGGGGTGTATCACCCTTATCACTTAAGGTAAAAAATAGACAACCTATTCTCAGACCTACTGAATATACATATAAAATTTCATCAAAATCCGTTAAGTTTTGAAGGAATATGGTAACTAAATTGTGACACGACAGTTTTATATATTAGACTAGCTGGACCCGCGACTTCGTCCGCATGGAAACATTTCGGAAAAAAGGAGCCGTCAAAATCGGTCCAGCCGTTCCAGAGATTAGCCGGACCAAACAGACAGACAGACAGACAAAAATTGTAAAAAATGTTATTTTGGTATACGTATCGTGTATACATCCATATGCATTTAGTAAAAAGCGGTTATTTTAATATCACAAACAGACACTCCAATTTTATTTATTTGTATAGATACGGATATCCTATGTCGGATATAAATTATAAATATCTATTCCAGTAATACATATTATTTCTTTTCATCAAGACAGTTGTCTCAGGATAATCATCTCTTTGTTTGATATCCTAAAAAACTTTCATACCTTATATTAATATAAACGTATAGAGGATTATCTTATACATGCGATGATTAATCACCTCCTTGTTCAATGAAAACTGATTAAGGAAAATTACTGAAACGTATATATTCGCGGAAGCAGATCCATTTTAATTATTCCTGTGTATATTACGTACGAAATAATCTGTGTGCAATATTTTTTAATGTGCAAAGAATTTTATTACGAATTATCCTTAGATTAAGAACTACTTTACTTTGAGTCAGTATGGCCTTTATAAAATTGCTCATGTATGTTATTTATACCTATTAAGTAGTAGTTTGCCCTTGCCCTCGCTGTGACAGAGGCCGTTGTATGATTCTAACTTGTTTATTAAACTAGCAATGGATATTTTTATTCCCTCGTGTTATATCTAAGTCCCTTTTTCCGTTGGTCCCTGCTCCTTTCAAAGAAAAGACCGTCTGCCATTCTGTCAGATAATTCGTAAAAGGCCAACTATTACACGTGACACTACCATCTTGACTACTTGTTGGTGTGGTTCTGCAATGTCTTTATTTTTTTATCTCCGATACACAAAATCTAACACTTCTCATCTCATTAACGAGTGTGTTTGTCCATAGCATCATAACTCCCATCGAAGTATGTCTGCCATAATGATGAGAATATAAAGGTATGTCCCCATTCTGCAACTTTTTTTTAAATCACAAGATAGGAAATAAGCAGACGGCTACCGTACCGATTGATAAAAATGTATTTTTTTTATATCATAAGATAGCAAACAAGCAGATGGGTCTCCTGATGGTAAGAGTCAAACATCGCCTATATACACCAAAGATGTTAATGGTGCGTTGCTATCTTGTGGCGAGGTCTAATGCCACATGCATAAGTTTACCGGCTACCTTACCCTCCAAACGGGAACACGACAGCGACAAGCACTGACGTTATTGCGGCAGGAACAGGTAAGGCGGTGATACCAGACCCGGGCGAGACAATGCAGAACTCTACCACCTAGTAGCCACGATGTTAGTGACTCGATAGCCAATCGATCGCCTTTTACGACCTGCCTGGCAGAAAGGCAGTTGGCCTATTCTTCAAAGGAGGCCGGGACCAACACGGCGATCAGCTTTTTTCTTTAAAAAACTGCACTGAATGCCGCAAATCTAATCATAATTAGTTGATTCGTACGGAATTTCGAAATCTTTGATGAAAATTTTTAAAAAAAAGTGTTTTTCATCATCTAAAGTTAATGCTGTGTTGCCATCCGTGTGGGATGTTACGCCCTATGCTTTTCGCTACGTCTCGCCCGGGTATTTCTATTCCTCCCACAATCCTCTGCTTGTTTGCTGTTCCATGATATAAAAATCCCCTTGTCTTTTAAACCCGAACACGACTGTAAAACGCTGGGGGCTGTCTAAGCGAAGCGGCGTTACTTTGTCTAAAAGTAACATCGCTTCGTAGTGATACGATATCGAAATTCGCCATCGTCTCTGACAATAAGGATACTGACGATGATTGACCACGTGATTTAGAGCGGCTTATCTCAACCCCTTACATTTTATTATTTTCTAACTTCATCATCGTTTTTATGTTGTTACTTTATCTAAGGCCCTTGGTTCTATTTGGACCAGACGTTCCAAAATTCTGCCGACTATAAATTTTACCTTTAATCTGCTCTAATCTGTAAACTTGTTTTTACTACGAGGACCTATTAAACTCTTAATTACAGAACTTATGTCAAGTGTTGTTGCTAGCGTTAACGTTAATTGAATATATTAAAATATAATATAAGTTAATAACTGACAAGTGACAACAATGATTTATGTGATTTATTTTTAGATGAATAGTTAAAATAGGTTTGTTTTAACTAAGAATGAATTGGATATACTGTAGTTTTTAAATGAAAAATATTTTTTGAATGTTAATGATACAATGCTATGCTAGCTAATGATACAAACAGTGGGCCGAGACGCCACACTATGGAATACGTGGTAATAAAGCCTGATTAAAAATATATTTTTAAGTCAAAATCACATTCTTTTTTTTATTTATATTATTTAATAATAGTCGAACTCCTATATTCATGTTAATTTATATAAATTGGATTGTTTCCATCGTCGGCACTTGGTGAAACTGCATTTTAAATTATGTATTACAACAAAACTCACTTGTACTTCCAGTTCACGTATATTTTTAATTTTTTACTATTCACATCCAATCGGTTTCGCTTATTAAAGCATCATCAGGGATGTTTTACACATATTTTATAATATCTTAACATATTTTTTACATTTCAAGCTATATTATTACTACTCTTTATAGGTGGGTATTAGACAAATATTTCAATTTGACACAAACGTCTGGCTGTCTGGGTTACCAACATGATATTTTTTCCCCAAAAAGCGGAGATTAGGATTAGATACATCTCCTATTTCAAGATAAATTTATGTTATGACATTATTTTTAACTTTAGCTTGACATTTAACTAAATTTGTTTGTTTGAAATTATCGCGACAAAAGGATATTCAACAATATTAAGTGTGCATCATAAATCTTCTCTACTGAATGATGTAATAATTAAAATGAAACAAAAGCAAACTTTATAAGAAGTAAATTCAAATTGAAATCAAATTGAAAAAATAAATCAAAATTGAATTGTGAAAATAATAGGCTTACTTTCACTAAAAATTTATCTGATACTAGCTGACCCGGCAAACGTTATTTTGCATTATTAATTATTGAATTAAAAAATAGAGATTGATCGTAGAGGGTTGAAAATTTAGCTTTGTATGTATTTGTAATGCTGTATCATAAAAAAATAAAAACATTAATTAAAAAATAAAAACAAAATTTAGGGTTGGACTACCCTTAACATTTAGGGAGATGAAAAACAGATGCTGTTCGATTTTAAACCTACCCGATATGCACGCCAAATTTCAGGAGAATCGGTCAAGCCGTTTTGGAGGAGTTTAACTACAAACACCGCGACACGAGAATAATTTTATATATTAGAAAGATATTGTAGTTTCTATATATATATATATATATATATATATATATATATATATATATATATATATATATATATATATATATATATATATATATATATATATATTATATCATTCTATTTATTTTGAATGATAAGGATTATTAATATTTTTAGGTTATAATTTCGGCAACATTAGACATTAAGTCACGTATTAGTAAGCGCAAATCTGGAAGTGTTACGTTACACCGTGATAAAACATCATATTGTTTTTGACATTTTCATAAAATTCACAGAGTATGTAATATATGTATGTATAAAACGCGAATGATAAATGTACAATACTAAAAAAAAAGTTTTTTGGTTAATATAGCTAATACGATCAAGTATTAACCGATTCGTTGCGACGCATATTGTCCAAAACTTTTGGTATTGGCGGCGTACAAATATTTCGTGACACGGCTGCCGTGTCAAAAGCCATATGAGATGGTGACACGGCTACTATGTCACCCGCCATTCATAAAAAGATTTATTGTCATGCGTGTGTATAGACTTGATTCATTCAATTGAAACCAAACCACGAGAGTAAACGGAACATCACGTTGTTTTGAGTGGTTTTTGAGTTGGTTTCCTAAGTGTTTTCCTGAAAATGGAAGGTAAGTAACCTTTTTATTCAGATGTTGTAAACCTTTTGTAAAAAAGAAAAATAAGTGCATTAAAAAAAAGTGGGTTTTTTGCTTGTGATGTCCGTTCGATACGTATTGTTTTGTGGTTACGTTATTGCGGCTGGAATAGGTATCCCGGTCGCGGTATTACTTGTACCCACTGATCAAGCGAGTCGCCGCAGGACTCGACCGTCGTTAGGGTCACGAATCATCAATAATTCAAGTTTGAATTAGAATTTAGGGTATTTATTACCTATGAAACAAATAATTTGAGTTAATATCTAAGTGTCTTCAGCTATTCGGCCTACCTTCTCTTTGGGGACACGGGCGTAAATATACTATCATTAATAAATTAACGAATAGTTTGTTTTTATTTTATTTTTGATTTTTGTTTAAAAAAGGTTGACAGCTCCTAATTTTTTCCATTTTACAGAATATTCAGAAACACAATCATGAAACGGCTGCCGTGTCAACCACAACGTATCGTTTAAACAGTTTTTTTAAATTTAGTCAACTAGCCTATTGTGATCAATGTGGGTTTTTATTATTTTTTTATAATATTCGTCCTTGTAGATAAATTTCTAAAAGTCTCGGGGTTTTAGAAATTTATTTTTAATTACTAGTTTAAGTAATTACTAGTTTTCGCATAGTTCCCGTGGAATTTCCGGGATAAGAACTATACTATGTCCCTTCTAGGGTCTCAAACTATCTTTGTACCAAATTTCATCCAAATCGGTTCAATGCCTGAGGCGCGAAGAAGAGACTGACAGACAGAGTTACTTTCGCATTTATAATATTAGTATGGATGACCAATACAAATTGTATTTCAAGTTCAACTATAATTAACGTTTTTTCACACCGTTAGCATTAGTTCCTTTATTAAATTAGAAATAATTGAATTTATTAACATAATTTATACCAAAACAAAACCAACACTAATTTAGTCAATTAACAATTCCATTTTTTTATATCATAAGATAGCAAACAAGCAGATGGGTCTCCTGATGTAAAGGGTCAACCATCGCCTATAGACACCAAAGATGTTAATGGTGCGTTGCTATCTTGTGGTGAGGTCTAATGCCACATGCATAAGTTTACCGGCTACATTACCCTCCAAACCGGAACACGACAGCGACAAGCACTGACGCTATTGCGGTAGGAATAGGTAAGGCGGTGGTACCAGACCCGGGCGAGACAATGCAGAAATCTACCACCTAGTAGCCACGGTGGTAGTGACTCGATAGCCAATCGGTCGCCTTTTACGACCTGCCTGAGGTTTATTTATAAATTATCATTTTGTATTGAAATATTTCGTCGCTTCTGTGGTGGACGTCGATCTTTCACAGTAATTTAGTTGCCATAATGGTGAGTCTATACATATCGGGCTATGTCGAAGATTCGCGCTATCACGATATATCGGCCTATCGCGCAACTGCATCGCGAAGCGCCTTGACGCGTCACTGCAGTGAGCGTCAGACTGCGGTCTCAGTCAGATATTGATGATATTTTTGGGATTCACGACAAAGATACTATAATATAATTACGATAAACAATAATAATAATAAAAAACTATAATTTATCCGCATACACATGTTTAGGTATTTTCATGTATAAGCCGTATTTTTATATTGATATTTGACCTAGTGTATGCTATTCTATTTTGTTCCATGGTAGAAAAAAAATAACATACGACGATCTGACCCTTCATGTTTTTGAAGTTGTATCATCATAATTCATAAGTTCGTAATCTTTGGGCGACTGAAATACAGTACACAGTAGCACAAAATTAAATAATTTAAGGAACGAATGTTCATGAATTTGAGACGAAAAAATTTTTAAAGAATGTTACAATATTCTTGTTTGCTTTGCTAACAATCTGGCAATTACTACGAAAAAATGAATGCGGAGATACATGAAGAGTGGTTCAAGAACATGCTTTTATCATAAGACCCATCAATATTTTTTATTGATATTGTGCCCTACCTCTCTCGCCAAATTGATAAAATACAAACGCAAGCCAACAGAAAACACGAATTTATTAAAGTTTTGGAGAAAATGTGGACGGTTCCTTATTAAAAATATTAAAAAGCATTTAATACTTTAGACATACAAGAGCTAAACGTTATTATTACTGAAGACCCCTCATCGGACAAATCTAGTTTAAATGATAATTCTGAAGATTCATGTTAATAAAAGGAATTAAACTATTTTAGTTGTTTTATTTGTATGCCTTATAATAAGAAGAAAGTAAAACTTTATACAATGTTAATATTTTAATTTAATGATTTTAACCATATATGACATGAATACTAATAGACACGGCATTGGGAAGGAAACAAATTCTTCTCTTACTGTCAAGAGTATCATACCTTTGTAGATATTATTATATTGTGAAAAAATAGAAATAGACCACCACAAATAAAATTACCCTTGGAGGGATTTGATTTCATTGGTAAGTCATACGACTTGACAACAAGGAGCGTAGCTACAGCCGCATCTGCCGTATCAATTATACGGGCCCCCCGGGCCACAGAAGCCCCAACGTGCATAATAAAAATGAATAAAAACTTCTCAAATGGCAACAATCAAAAAGAGCAATTTCTGTTTTTTTTTTTAAAACAAGGCAAGGAGAGTGTTATACTTAATTTGTACAGTTTGTAAGAATTTTGAAAAAAGTGACGACGAATTATGATGAATAAATATTTATTTTAATTTTATACAAATTTCTTTTTTCTGTTATACATTTAAGCCATATCTTCTCCAAACTTTTATTGTTAATGAGAATATAGTGAGCGCCTGATGTTCCCAATGTTCCATCCACTAGTTGGCCACTACTGGTGCAACTGGACTACCCATGGCCGCTCCGTCCACATGCAGATAAAACTCGCCTCTATAAGCAAAGTACCTAACTAAATACAGATAGGGTTGAAGTTATTTGGCAAACTCCATCGGGATGTTATTTGTACGCAGCTTCTCTTTAATTATCTCTAGATATTCCACAATGAGGATCCTAGTGAGCAATGATTCTACATCAAAACTTACCATGACCTCATTATTCTCCATTGTAGTTTGCCTTAGTAGATTCACGAATTTGCGGGAGTTTTTGACGTAAGATGATGTGTGTCCAACAAATTTTTGGAGAACCGTCGTGATGTGTTTTGCCAAATCATATGTAAGTGACGGTTCACTTACATATGATTTGGCAAAACACATCACGACGGTTTTCTTGACTTACAATTGGTCTTAAAGGAACATCTTTTTGTGAACTTTTGGAAGTCCGTATCGTCCGTAAGTTCACGTTAATTTTTTTGTGGAAAATCTCTAATCGCCACTGTGTATAACTTTGTATTTCTGTGTGAATGCAATCTACGCAATGAAAGTGATAAATTGCCTTGAAAGGCGTATCCATTTAATCCCTGGTTTTAACCTTATAATTTTGTTGTCTTTTTATTTTTAATAACATATTACACCTTATTTACATATTAGCATTTATTAATACTGATTATTTCTAATCTGTGGAACAATTGTTATGTATGGCACATCACTCAGGGGTTGGTACCGTCCATGAAGTACAAAATTATTTGTATGAAATTTGAACTAAACAATACGAAACTTCATGGGCGTGAACTACCAAAAAAGCAATAAAATGAACAAAGAGTAAGTATGTTACATCCTGTAGATGCTTAAAAAAAACCGGTTGAGTGATATTTTTTTTATATCATATGATAGCAAATAAGCAGATGGGTCTCCTGATTGAAAGAGTCAACCATTGCCTATAGACACCAAAGGTGTTAATGTTGCGTTGCCATCTTGTGGCGAGGTCTAATGCCACATGCATAAGTTTACCGGCTACCTTACCCTCCAAACCGGAACACGACAGTGAAAAGCAACGACGCTATTGCGGCAGGAATAGGGAAGGCTGTGTTACCAATCCTGGGCGAGACAATACAGAACTCTACCACCTAATAAACCCAATATCCCAAAAACATAAATGTTGTGAAATGAAATTTAATTACAAGTGTTTTATAAATTGTGTCTATCAGTAATGGAAATTTACCAAGTGCCGATGATGGAAAGTAGGTATAATATATAGGACGCATGTGGCCTTACATTCACCTCTTACGAACTGCCTGGCAGAATAGCAGATTAATATTTAATTTATTCATTGCAAACAAACAAATATTTTATCTTTATAATATTAGTATGTAGTCTACCAAAGGCCACATTGCGTAATCAGCCTTTTTACTTAATTCTGCTATTTTAAAATTATAATAATACCAATTTTACAATCATGTATGATCATCTACTTAAGAGCACGAAAGCAAGCTTCAATACAGTATATAAAAAGATTTTCTTTAAAAAGAATTTACTGTGGATTTGTTTAATAATAACACAGGTAAGATAAACCTTATGTCATATGCACTAATATTATAAAGACGTAAGATTTGTTTGTTTGTAAAATAAGCTCAAAAATGACTGGACCGATTAAAATAAATTTACCAGTATAATACATTACCTTTTTTATATTTTTTTATATCATAAGGTAGCGAACAATAAGATGGGTCTCCCGATGGAAAGAGTCAACTATCCCCTATAGATATGTTAGTATATGTTAGTTAGTATATGTTAATGGAGCGTTGTTATCTTGTGGCGAAGTCAAATGTCACATGCTACATGCATAAGCTTACCGGCTACCTTAAGGTCGACTAGGACGGTAACTTTAAAAAAACAATGTTCTATAAAAAAAACTTGAAGTTTTTCCAAAATTATTCAAATTCTTCTATTCCGAATCGGTTCAAATTTTAAAAAAGTCTAAGTTTGGCACAACCTAATCGGATGCCATAAACCACGTTTCGATCGATCAAGTCGGTCAAAAGTAAAGAAATGTTTACATACACACGCATATACATACATACAGACATACTGACGTCGTAGTGAAAATAGTAGCAAAGGGAACCTTTTCCGACCGAAGACCTCAAAAAGTGGAGATCTGATGAAAAAATCGGGCCAAAATAAATAACTTCCTTACTACTAACTTAGCAGGAAATTAAAATGCGATGCAGATATGCTAAATACAAGAAACAAAAACGATTTTGTTGTACAATTATCTTATATCCTTAAAATAAGTGAATTTGCAGGCAATAATTACGCTTCTATAATAAACTTCCTCTCAGTAAAGTTCCTTTTCTTGTCAGTAAAGAAATAAAAAAAAAGATGATACAAAACTAATTAAAGTGATTATTGCAACATATTTACAAAATTTTAGCAACAAAGAAACTTTAAAATTTATAAATTCTTATCGTTGTTATATGTATATACTTATATATATTTTGTACATCTATCTTATTTAAAACTAGCTGTTGCCCGCGACTTCGTTCGCGCGGAATTCGTTTACTCCGCACAGCTCCTCCCCCGTAGGTGATAGCGTAATAATATGTAGCCTATATGTTAACCCGACCTGTTAGTAATATTCATGCATTTGAAGTAAATCCATGCAGTACTTTTTGAGTTTACCCCGGACATACATTGACTTTCCTACGATTTTATTATATGTATAGATACTAGTGATCGCCCTGTAGTTGAAAATAAATGATAATAATAATATCGCTAGACAAATTACACAAATTGATCTAACCCCAAAATAAGCAAATTATTTGCTTGTGTTGTTGAGGTTACTCAACGATACTAATACATATTAATACATAGATTTTTTTTATATCATAAGAAAGCAAAAAAGCAGATTTTTTACGGGACAAATTACACTTATTAGTCTAACTCCAAAGTAAGCAAATTATTTGCTTTATGCGCACACGCACACGCACACGCACACGCACACGCAAACGCACACGCACACGTACACGCACACGCACGCGCACACGCACACACACTCGCGCACACACATCACTAAACACACACACACACACTCACACACACACACACACACACACACACGCGCACGCACACTACGCGGAACGCATTGCCAATGCTGCGCCCACCACATTTAGTCCGAACGCCGCGCTAAGCCGAGGTCCGATTTTACAAGAGACAGCCCTTAGTGTGGGTGTTGGTTTATAGCATAGATAAATATGTGTATTACTTGGTTTATAGCTCGAATTTTAATTAAAACTCTGGCTGAGCACTCTGCTCGCCCCAAATTTCGATGTCACAGTAAAGACCCATAAAGTCAATTGTAATAGTAATTTCGAAAACAAAAGGGTAGAATGGAAGCGAAGGTTGAGAGGGTAGTTTCCTTTCTCTCCGCCAATAATAACAATACAAATATAATTTGTTTAAAATTTCTTTATAATATTTTACACGTACATTTTTTTAACATACAAACAAACTTACAAACTTATACTTACAAAATTTAGTACACTTAGTTTGATGTCTAAATCATCATACTCAAATATCTAATTCCAACAACTTTGCATACGCACATAACAAACTGATAACCTCCGTTTTTTAGTCGGTTAAAAACGACATTGTGCTTCGTAAATGATCTATTCAATTCTGATTTAGGGATAACAGTTCCGTAAACAATGCTACTTTACACATAAATAGTCAATTATCTTTGTACTTGACTTCCTTAAAAATAATGACAGAATATATGATGTCATACACTTCCGGGATCATTATGACGTAGACGTGACCTAGCTAATCGTTTTTCTGCCAGAGTAGATACTTGTATATCTTCCGCTATCCTTTACGACAATGGGCATAGCACAAATACCTTCTCCACGAAAAAATACATATACAGGTTGGAATTTTTAGAACGCCATCAACGCCCCGTTGGTCAAGTGTTTTGGGACCCTGACTATGCCATCGATGGAGCTCGGGTTAAATTCCCAATAGGGACAGGCATTAGTATTAATTATTATTAAATGTTTGTATTTCTGGGTTTGGGTTGGGCTGTTCGTTAGTCTCGCTAAAACTCGAGAACGGCTGAACCGATTTGGCTAATTTTGGTTTTGAATTAATTGTTGAAGTCCAGGGAAGGTTTAAAAGGTGAGAAACTATAGAAAAAAAATAAGAGTAGTTAAAAAGGCAGAACAACGTTTGCGTGGTCAGCTAGTATATATATATATATATATATATACATATAATAAAAACGTAGGAAAGTCAATGTATGTCCGAAGTAACTCAAAAAGTACTACATGAATTTACTTCAACATATAGGCTACATATTATCACGCTATCACCTACGGGGGAGGAGCTGTGCGGAGTAAACGAAGTCAGCGCGAACAAAGTCGCGAGCAACAGCTAGTTAAATATATAAAAGTATTTATTTATCTACTTCTATGTGTATTTTAGACTAACACCCATAGCACAAGCAAATAATTCGATTACTTTGGGGTCAGATCAATTCGTGTAATTTGGCTAGTGTATAATAATGATTTACTCGAATTAATGTTTTTTTTTATTTTATTATTTGTGAAATCGATTTGTCTATATTTTAGGATAGCAAGTAATAATAATAATAATTCACGGGACAAATTACACTTACTGATCTAACCCCAAAGTAAGCAAATTATTTGCTTGTGTTATGGGTGTTAGTCAACGATACTAATACATAGAAATACATATATAAATACTAGAATATATATAATAAACACCCAAACCCGGAAATACAAACATTTATGCTCATCACACAAATGCTTGTCCCCGTCGGGGATCGAACCCGAGCCTCGTTGATTGCGTAGTCAGGGTCTCTAACCACTCGACCAACGTGGCGGTCAAGTAAGAAGATAGTTCTCTTATTAGGTAGAAATTACCATTGGCATCCATCCCTTTTATAATATATTTATAATAGACACCAATAGTCTGTTACTATCCGTGGAGCTGTGATATAATACCTCATTCATAAGTTTATTGGCTACCTTACCCTCCCAACGGCCCTCAGCAATGTAAAGCACATACAATATTGGGACAAAATTAGATAAAATAGTACCACCACTCCCGATGGAGTCTAGTATGGAGAAACTCTACCATCTCTACCATTCCAAGTATCCTGCTATAATGCTTATTATAACTATTTTCATTAGAAGAAGCGTGATTTTTTAATATGCAAGTAGTACCCATTGTTTTAATAATGGCATAACTACAACATGCTACCATATCTATCTATCTACCATAAATAAACGATATAGAGCATAATCAAGGTCATAAATAGGGTTGCCAGCCTATGTTATATAAGTATACAACGTGTTCTATCGAAAATCGAAACCATACATTTGGACCATGATCCTGAGATGAAAACCGTCGGAAATTTGTGTAAAAATTTTTGATTTTTTTTTGTCAATTTTTTATCTTTACATAATTTGATTTATTCTAAAACTCTAGTGTTTTTCTGAACACATAGTAATATCTATGAAAATACACAAAATAAGCAATGTATTATGCACCACATGCCGCGCACATAAACAACTTTTTCGAGAGTTCTGTAGGTGCTATGAGTTGGAGCAAGTTAGGCTTTACATTGCGTGGCGTAAAAACAACAAAAAATCATAAAACGCAAATTTTTCATTTCTCATTAAAAAAAGAAATTATCATGACTAAAACGTAAAAATGGCATGTTTTCATAATTTTTCGGTAAACCATCCCTTACATGCTGGTATATTATGATATGACATTTTTCAGTGCGGTTGAACACACATTTGCATCCAATTCATTAAATCATTCATTAAATCATTCGTTCAATCATTCATTCAATCATTCATTCTATCAGGCGAGACGTCCCAGAATTGTACATCGTAAAACGACGAAAAAATTAATGCAAATGCTTTTAGATTTATTTAAATAATATCTTTATTCGAAAGCTGCATACATCTGGAATTAGAAATGATCTAATCTCTTCATACGCTTGCGAGAAGCATTCAATATGTTGTATGTACAAAATACCAGTTGAATCTTTTACACAGAAATTGTATAAACAAAATAATTTGTTGTTATATTTATTATAAAACTTGCAAAACCTTGCAAAATTTGCAATACTTGTTTTACAATTTTTAAGTACCATTACGTCGCTTATGACACCTTGTAATTTACGATAGCATTGTTTCGGTATATGTATTCGTAGCTTGCAACACACACAAACATAATATATAAGAGAAAGATTAACAATCTCTTGAACAACGGGCGTAGTAATAGTTTGTTATTGAAAGAACTACAAGGAAATGGCAAAGTTCAATAAACTGATTATACAGATTGTGAAGTTACGATTTTACCCTCGTTGTTTAACATTTGTTTACCCTCGTTTTAGTCCGGACTCTTTGAAGAATAGACCTTCTGCCGTTCGCCAGGCAGTTCATAAAAAGCGAAGAAGTAAGTTACTACCATCGTGGCTACTAGCAAGGGTATATCCATGGGGAGCATGACCCCTGCCTTCTCCTCCCAGGCAGGGATCTAGGTATGGATTTATTGCAAACAAACAAGGATTAGAGTCTTTTTTTGCCTGAACCTCAAGTATGTGACCGCTGACCTGACTGTAGAGTTCCGCATGGTATCACTAGAGTCCAGTACCACCGCTTTACCATTTCCTTTCGCAATAGCCCTAGTGATTGTCATTCTCGTGTTCCAGTTTGGAGGGTAAGTTAGCCGTTAAACTTATGCATGTGGTATTTTAATGTATCTGCCACAAAAGTAGCAACGCATCATTAACATATTTGGTGTCTATTGGCGACGGTTATCTTTCCATAGGAGGGTCACCTGCTTATTTAATATACAAAAATTTCCTTATTAAAATTTGGTGATTGTTTACTAATTTTGGTCATGGAATAAATTTTGAAGTGCATGCATGACTTAAATAGCTAATAAGATTATAATTTAAGGTATATCATATTTTTGGTACAGATTTAATTTTCTTGTGCTTATTATATATATTTTTTAATACACTATTTTATGGTTATAAATGTTTTTTGGTGGTCATTACATTTCATCCCTTTTATAATATATTTATAATCCAAAAAATCATCCTGTGTTTAAACCAATAAGTTCCTCGTGTTATGTTATGTATCACTACATAGTATAAAACAAAGTCGCTTTCTTTATCTGCCCATACGTATGGTTAAATCTTTAAAACTACGCAACGAATTTTGATGCGGTTTCTTTAAATAGATAGATTGATCTTGAGGAAGGTTTTAGTATAAAAACCTCTCCGATATTCCCACGGGAACAAAAGCTACGCGGATGAAGCCGCGAGCAGGTCGATCTAAAAAACCCTCCATCAATAAGTACCGTTTCTAACACTTTATATATCAACTAGGCATTTGAACCTAATGTTCATATACCTCTTTCTCTATAATTAAAATTCAAGAATGAGTATTAATAACCAAAGACTGGTAGCCCTTGTCTTATGCGTATTTCAATCAAGGTCTTGGACATAATGCGTGAATAATTCATAATTGCCGTCTAACATTCATTTACGCTATTCAGTAAAAAATGATGCCTCAGTCCAAACTACTCTTAATTACCAACAGTTGTTTTTTATAAGTTTTATTTTTATTTTCGAAGCTTGGTTTGACATTGGCCTTGTAATCCCAGTTTTTTGTAAAGTTTTCTCAGTCGAACACTTAAAATCAATTCATGGATAATTCTAGAAATTTAATCTAAAAACCCTATTAGCAATGCGTTAGTAAATTTTAAAAATGTCAGTGTCTGAAGGTTTATTTGAACTAACATTTTTAGGGTTCCAAAGTAAACTAGGAACCCTTATAGTTTCGCTAAGTCTGTCTGTCCGACCGACCCCACGATAGCTCATGAATCCTTATTATGAGAAAGCTGTGATTTGGCACCAATATACATATTATTCAGGTCTTTACAAAGTAGCAACAAAAAATCTTGAAAAATATTTGATAAATATAATCTGTGGCGCAGATATATATCTGTACTAGACGTTGAATAGCTAAAGGCCCATCCAGACTGACGGCGAGAAGTCGCAGCGAGAACTTTCGCTGAGACTTTTTGCGAGAACAAGCAATTTCCACACATTCTCATTTTTCGCACTCGTGTTCTGGATCCTATCCGGTACGGACGACATAACGAATGATATTAAAACTGCAGCTAGTTTGGCTTTATGCGCCATTACATATTATAACTCTGGGAAAGTTGTAACTAAAAACAAAGTTTAGAAAAAAAGAAAAGCTAGGCGATGGTGGGCAACGCAAATTCATCGAAACAGAACAAGATTGGTTATTTGTTTATTTTATATTCTCGCGGCGGAGAGTAGACGTCACCCGTGTGACGTCTACTCTCCGCCGCCCACTGATCAACACTGAGACTAGTCTTGTGTAGTTCGCGAACGATGTACGAATAGGAAACGTTTCTTCGCACTGTACTAAAAGAAACGTTTCAGAACGATAACTGTTAATCGGACAATCTGTCGCGATATTCGGTCAGTATTCAGCGCTCACGAGCGGTTTCAAAACGAACGCGAGAGGAAAAGCCGAAGAATCACGATGGCGATGTTACCGATCAAACGACTAACGAGAAGATGATTAATGTTATATTGTAACGCAATAACGACTATTTTGCTTATCATGGCTACAAGGTGTCCTGTCGACTCCTGTCTACTGAAATATGAATATTGTATAGGAACAAAACAAAAAGTACATTACTTTATTAATTTGTTTCGAAACTTGCCTCTTTTCGTTTTGAAACGGAAGTTTTAATGATTAAATTGTAGTGGGAATGTTTGTGATTTTTACTTTTTGATATACGAGGAATTGTTGTTTTTAAATTTAGACGATTCTTCTAATATTATAAATGCGAAAGTTTGTGAGTATGTATGTATGGATGTATGTTACTCTTTCACGCAAATACTACTGAACCGATTGGAGAAATTTGGTATTTACATAGCTGAAGATCCAGAATAATACATAGGCTATTTTTTATCCCGGAAAAGTTAGGTGATCCCGCGGGATTCACTAAAAACTTTTTGCAGCAGGCTGCACGCTGCAGCTAGTATGTCATATATTAACGTACTTATTAAATACAAATATTAAAATTAAGATTATATTCCTCTTATTCCATAAATGAAAGACATTGGAATACACAAAAATAAAACACGTTTATCATCTACACACGTATGGCATTTCATAATAAAATAATAACTCTAACTTTAGCATTTCATACCGACACTTTAGTACGGACATGAAACATGACCGTTTCAACCAACTGAAACCAAAGATCGAATAGAGCTAATAGAACTAATAGAGCAAACTAGTACACTGTCTAGAATAAACTAGTGCGGAGCGCTCTTTTAAATGAACGAGCAGGCACAAACTGAGACAAAACGTGAATGTGATAGTCTTCTCTCTTCTCGCCCAAGAAATCCTACGAAGCAGCAAAATTTACCGACACAGATCGGAGAACAACGAGCGCGAGCACGAACATGCAAGAGACGCTCACATTCACGCTTCTCGGGTGTTCTCGGAGTTTCTCGCCGTGAGTCTGGATGGACAATAAAATATCATAGTATGAAACTATAAAAGCCCTCTTTTTAGTCTTCATTATTGTGATGAGCAATTCCGGGCCACGTGCAATGTAGGGTACATTTATTTATTTTATTTAGGTGGTCAAAATTATATTTATTAAAATTAAAGAGGTCAATTTCTGAGTGATATACCACGTCAAACTTAGTTACTAATAATGTTACAATTACGAAAGATTAGATGGACAATATTTCTAACTTAATAGAAAATTCAGACGATGAGGTAAAGTACCACCGATACCAGACTTAGGCAAGCCGTCGTAGAACTCTACCTACTAGTAGTATGGTAGAGAGAAATTTGGCAAATCATTCGCCTTTTACGAACTGCCTGGTAGAACGGCATATGGTATAATTTCCAAAGGGAACCCGGACCGACACGCACACCAAAAGTTTTCTCTGCCATAATAATAATGCACTGCAGTTGTTTCTCGCTGACTTCTGACTACTAACTGATAGAGATCCGCAACGTCTCGCCCGGGAATTTGGTGCCACCGCCTTACCTATTCCTGCCGCAATGGAATTAATGCTTGTCATTGTCGTGTTCCGGTTTGGAGGGTAAAGTAGCCGGCAGACTTATGCATGTGGCATTGCCATCCCGCCACACGGATAGCAACGCACCATTAACGTCGTTGATGTCTGTAGCCGATGGTTTCTCTATCCATCAGGAAAGCCATCTGCTTGTTTGCTATCTAATTATATAAAGAAAAACCAGTTTCGCGTATGCATACTTAGAGCAACAAAATATTTACCACCGCTGTTAAATACATATTCTATTAATTAACAATTAGGTACATAATGAAGTTAGACACTTCATCAAGCGTTCAATCAAGACGATATCAAGCGTTGGAAGTGAAATCATTTTTTTTTTATTTCATTTAAAAATGAAAAAGAATCTGAAAAGGACAAGGCTACTAGGTTTCTTTTCTAGGATTTAAAAGTACATTTCTTTTCATTTTCAGGAACTATGCATCGTTATTTATCTACAGTGATATTTTGTTCCATTTTTTATTTCTGTCAAAGCACAGATATAACATACACAACAAAATACGATGGAGTGGATCTAAATGAAGTGCTCTCCAATGATCGGCTGTTAAATGGCTACATCAGCTGTCTGTTAGATCTTGGACCATGTTCTCCGGATGGAAAGGAACTAAAAAGTTAGTGAAACATATATGAACAAAAATCTTCACCTACCATTTATTCTTTGTGATTCCATTATAGGTGATGCCCCTATTTCATTAATGTATACGCTTTGAATGTAACAATAGTAATCTCATCCTAACTAATATTATGATTACGAAAGTGAATATATTTTGTTTTTTGTAAGGCTTTCATGTTCCGGAAAAATAAATTTATAAGCAACAAGTAGGTTGTGACACACGGATAAAATGGATACGCCTTTTAATACAATTTCTTAGTTTGTCAGTGTAAATTGCAACTACACACAGAAATACAAAGTTATACTACTTATCGATGAAATAAAATCACTCCAAGGGTAATTTTTAAACCTTTTCATCTCATTCGCTACAACAAAACAGCACAACATGGCACGGCTTATTTCTATTTTTTCGCGATATAATATATTATCTACAAATGTATGATAATTTTGACAGTGATAGAAGCGTTTGCTCATATGCGTGGCGACATATTTCCTTCCTACTGGCGTGTTTATTAGTATTCATGTGGTCTGTGATGTCACAGTACTTATATTGTGTAGGGATACAGAATATCTAGTAACTTCATCAAAAAAACAGTATAGACCAACTGCCGTTCTGCCAGGCAGGTCGTAAAAAGCGACCAATTGGCTATGCGAGTCAACATCGTGGCTACTAGGTGATAAAGTTCTGCATTCTCTCGGCTTTGGTACCACCGCTTTACCTGTTCCTGCCGCAATAGCGTCAGTGCTTGTCGCTGTCGTGTTGCGGTTTGGAGGGTAAGGTAGCCGGTAAACGTATGCATGTGGCATTAGACCTCGCCACAAGATAGCAATGCACCATTAACATCAGTGGTGTCTATACGCGATGGCTGACTCTTTCCATCAGAACACCCATCTGCTTGTTTGCTATCTTATATAAAAAAAAACTTATCCCCAGGGATAAAAAATAAAAAAATGATGTGGTGTCGCGGGACACCAGGTAGGAACGAACTTCCTTCGGCTAAACGGCACTACTCGCTTGTGTACGCGACTGTCGCGCCTGCGCACGTCTCATTTAACGCTTTTATTCCACGAATTTTTCTTACGGTTTTACTATCACATTTTTTTCAGTTCGGTCGCGCAGCAAAATCCCTATCCCCTCCAAGCCTGCCGTAAGGAACTTCGTTCCAATTATTATAAATAATTATTATCCCCGTGCTCCCTCTGAAGAATGGACTAACTGCCGTTCTGCCTAAAAGGCGACCGATTGGCTATACGTGCCACTACCATTGTGACAACTAGGTGGTAGAGTTCCGCAACGTCTCACCCAGGTGCCACCCATATGGAACCACCACCTTACCTATTCCTGCCGCAATAGCATCAATTCTTGTCGTTGTCGTGTTCCTGTTTGGAGGGTAAGGTAGCCGGTACACTTGTGCACTGTGGCATGGCACAAAATAGAATGAGATATAGCGGACCATGTTTTCATTTTTATTCAGCTTCCATACTAATTTTTACATTATGGTAGAGTTCCGCGTTCCATTAACATCTTTGGTGTCTATAGGCGATGCTTGTCTCTTTCAATCAGAAGAGCCTTCTGCTTGTTTGCTATCTTATAAGTAGGTATAAATATGAATAAATATAAATATTTACGGGACAAATTACACTTACTGGTCTAACGCGAAAGTAAGTAAATTATTTGCTTGTGATATAGGTGTAAACGATACTAATACATAGAAATACATATATAAATACAGGAATGTATTAAATAAACACCCAAACCCGGAAATACAAACATTTATGCTCCTCACATAAATGCTTGTCCTCGTCGGGCATCGAACCCGAGCCTAGTCGATTGCGAAGTCAGGGTCGCTAACCACTAGACCAACGGATCGGTAAATTATATAGTATAATAATAATCCCATTTTTTCAATAGTTAATTGTATTTTAATAAAATTTTCTGTCTTAGAACAAAGTAATAATATATAATCCAGGACGCAGCTTATAAACTACTAGCTGTGCCCGCGACTTCGTTCACGTGAAAAAAAATCTAAAATAAAAACCCGCATAGTTCCCGTTCCCGTGGGATTTCCGGGATAAGAACTACCCTATGTCCTTTCTTGGGTCTCAAACTATATTTGTACCAAATTTTATCCAAATCGGTTCAGCGGTTTAGCCGTGAAAGCGTAACAGACAGACAAAGTTACTTTCGCATTTATAATATTAGTATGGATCTAGGACTCCTCAAGACATTACAAAATCCAATACATGTCCTGGAAAAACAAGATGGTTGTTAATTTGTTATTTTCCCTGCCTTTTGTTACCATTCAATGTATATTTTCGTGTATGTGTATATATATACTAGGTGGTAGAGTTCGGCAACGTCCCGCCCGGGTATTTGGTACCACCGCCTTACCTATTCATGCCGCAATAGCGTCAATGCTTGTCATTGTCCTATTCCGGTTTGGAGGGTAGGGTAAACTTATGCATATGGCATTGCCATACGTATAGCAACGCACCATTAACATCTTCGGTGTCTATAGGCGATTATTTCTCTTTCCACTACGATAGCCACCTGCCTGTTTACTATCTCATGATATAAAAAAAATACTTTATTTTATGTTTCTGAACATCAAATGTACAACAGCTACTATGTAATTTTAAAACTTAGTAAATAAATTATGATTGCTTCGTATAATTGCTTAAAAAATACTACGCCTCAAGAAGCACAATCATAAACATCTAATTTTACGATATACGAGACAATTATAAAAGATGCGTTTTTTTTAATAATAAGTATAAAAAAGTTTATTAGACTATACAAGGTTAAAGGGTCTGGCCATATTTAAAATTAGGAACTAAATATTGAATTGAATTTTTAATTATTATTGTAAAATTATTACAAGATATAAAAATGTTCGTTTAATAAAATCACACTAAATTCACGAATTAGATGCACCAAGTCTCGTGAATGAAACTCTGTAACGCTAGTTTCGTAGCTACTAGGATAACTATTATGTCACTCTAAGTTCATGTTTCCCGATCACTTTTAATTTGGTTGAAGGTATTAAAATATGTTACCTAGTTCGAATAAATGAAATTTTGAATTTTTTAATTATTTTTTATTACATAAATCAAACATATTATCGATTCTAAACAGCCTATTAATATTTGGCCGGATTTGAAAAAAAAAGTAAATATAGTAACAAAAATTTAGTGGCATTGGACAAAATCTTAGATATATCCATTTTGCCCATTTAGTAATTCAATTTTCTTCAGTTCAGAATACTACTCTACTCTACAATTAGTACTTACTTATACACTAGTATTATACACTTCTCAAAAAAAACTATACGTGAAAGTTATGTAAACTTTCACGTATAGTTTTTTTTTGAGAAATACAAAAAGTGCAGAAAACTAATATTTCTATTCAACGTGCATTAGAAAGACTTTAAATTAGTAATAAAAACATTACACACACTACCATTCATTTAACATACATCATACATATAGGGTGTAAGAGACGGTCTACTGAAAATCAGAACCATGGTATTGGATGATTCTGAGATGAAAACCGCTGGAAATTTAAAAAAAAAGTAGAAAAAGTTTTTTCACGCTCGTATCCACGAAGAAGTAAGTAGAAATACAACAAGTGCATCTACGTTTAGCCGAAGATACTTAGTCCCACGATGTGATAAGTGGCCAGCCTATCGTCAACTAGGCACTACGTCTATCGCGGGCAACATTGTTTTTGTCAAAAAACTTAAAAAACATTTTTCATTTGCCCGACCCGGGAATCGAACCCAAGATCTCATGTGGTCAACACCGACACCGAACCACTAGACCGCAGAGGTGACTAGGAGTTGAGAATTAATGTGGGAAAATTTTGATTTTTAGCGATTTTTTACCTAAACTTTGTGAAATTTATTTTATTATTCCACAGTGCTTATTTTTAAAAAATAGTACATCTTAAGGAAATACACAAAATAAGCAATGAATTATGCGCCACATACGACACTAAATAAACAGCTTAATCGAGAATTCTGCAGGCGCGACGAGTCGGAGCAATGTATGTTTTACATTGCGTGGTGTGACAATAAGAAAAAAATCATAAAACATAAATTTTGCATTTCCCTCATAAAAGGAATTGCCATCATGACTAGCCCCCCAATTCGCGTAATTGATTCAATGCGCTTAGGGATCTTACACACATAAACACGATAGAACGTCGAGACGTGCTACGACGCGGCATATTGTGTAAGAAAATGTGTAAGAGTCTTAAATGCTTAGACTCAATTGCCGTTTAATTACGTGAATTAGGCCCCAAAACGTTAAAATGGTACGTTTTCTTCATTTTTCGGTACACCGTTCTTAACAGGCTGTATAGCTACAAAGTTTTCCGACTAGTGTGTGATTATGTAAACGTAAAAGAGATTTAATTGTTTAATCTATGGTCAAACAGAGCCAAATTTTTCCGGTGTTGGTCCCGGGTTCCTTTGAAGAATAGGCCAACTGCCGTTCTGCCAGGCAGGTCGCAAAAGGCGACCGATTGGCTATACGAGTACACTGCATAGCCAATAATAATGTAATTTAATTGTATATTTTAATTTAATTATATAAATGAATGATGGCTAATATTTTTAAAAAGATCATAAGATAGCAAACAAGCAGATGAGTTTTATGATGGAAGGAATCAACTATCGCCTATAGACACCATACATGTTAATGGTGCGTTGCTGATTTGTGGCGAGGTAAATGCCTCATGCATAAGTTTACCGGTTACTTTACCCTCCAAACCGGAACATGACAGTGACAAGCACTGACACTATTGCAGCAGAAATAGGTAAGCATAGATAGTCGGTTGCCTTTTACGACCTGCCTGGTAGATCGGCAGTTGGTCTATTCATTAAAGAAGCCCGGACTAACACGAGGAACACCTTTATAGGTTGTCATGAAACTTGACGTAAAGTGAGTATGCGGCAATATCTTAGGCTATGCCAGGTCTTGTAGAAATAAGAAGAAAATTCTAGGTCACTTGGTTCAGAAATAATAGAAATATTTTTGAATAATATGTTGAAGCACAAAGACACAAAGTTGCCCGGGATTAGAAAGTGCCCGGTTGGCGATAGGCTTGCCACCTATCACATTTGTGGGACCAAGTATCTTCACGGACTGCACTGTGGAATAATAAAATAAATTTCACAAAGTTTAGGTAAAAAATCGCTAAAAATCAAAATTTTCCCACATTAATTCTCAACTCCTAGTCACCTCTGCGGTCTAGTGGTTCGGTGTCGGTGTTGACCACATGAGATCTTGGGTTCGATTCCCGGGTCGGGCAAATGAAAAATGTTTTTTAAGTTTTTTGACAAAAACAATGTTGCCCGCGATAAACATAGTGCCTAGTTGACGATAGGCTGGCCACTTATCACATCGTGGGACTAAGTATCTTCGGCTAAACGTAGATGCACTTGTTGTATTTCTACTTACTTCTTCGTGGATACGAGCGTGAAAAAACTTTTTCTACTATTTTTTTTAATTTTCCAGCGGTTTTCATCTCAGAATCATCCAATACCATGGTTCTGATTTTCAGTAGACCGTCTCTTACACCCTATATGTATGATGTATGTTAAATGAATGGTAGTGTGTGTAATGTTTTTATTACTAATTTAAAGTCTTTCTAATGCACGTTGAATAGAAATATTAGTTTTCTGCACTTTTTGTATTTCTCAAAAAAAAACTATACGTGAAAGTTTACATAACTTTCACGTATAGTTTTTTTTGAGAAGTGTATAATACTAGTGTATAATTAAGTACTAATTGTAGAGTAGAGTAGTATTCTGAACTGAAGAAAATTGAATTACTAAATGGGCAAAATGGATATATCTAAGATTTTGTCCAATGCCACTAAATTTTTGTTACTATATTTACTTTTTTTTTCAAATCCGGCCAAATATTAATAGGCTGTTTAGAATCGATAATATGTTTGATTTATGTAATAAAAAATAATTAAAAAATTCAAAATTTCATTTATTCGAACTAGGTAACATATTTTAATACCTTCAACCAAATTAAAAGTGATCGGGAAACATGAACTTAGAGTGACATAATAGTTATCCTAGTAGCTACGAAACTAGCGTTACAGAGTTTCATTCACGAGACTTGGTGCATTTAATTCGTGAATTTAGTGTGATTTTATTAAACGAACATTTTTATATCTTGTAATAATTTTACAATAATAATTAAAAATTCAATTCAATATTTAGTTCCTAATTTTAAATATGGCCAGACCCTTTAACCTTGTATAGTCTAATAAACTTTTTTATACTTATTATTAAAAAAAAACGCATCTTTTATAATTGTCTCGTATATCGTAAAATTAGATGTTTATGATTGTGCTTCTTGAGGCGTAGTATTTTTTAAGCAATTATACGAAGCAATCATAATTTATTTACTAAGTTTTAAAATTACATAGTAGCTGTTGTAACAGCAAGCACAGATCATAAAGTGAGAAATAGAGTTATGGTATTAACTGTGTGTGAATTAAAGGGAAACAGTTTGTATTATTATTAACCTAAATTATAGTAAAATTATATTCATTACTGTAGCACCTTTATTTTAAAAACTACAGCAAGTGCTCGAATTGTTTACCTCAAGTTTTGTCACTAAATGTGTGAATCTTATTGTGGTTTATTTTTATGCTGCGTCGATAATTTTACTGTGTAGCTCGGCTCCTTCTTGGACTGTCTTTAAATAAACTGTTTTAAGCAATCCTAATAAAAAGTACATAGGGATGATGCGGAGCGGAGGCCACAACATTGAACCAAGGCGCCCAACCCATTTATGGGGCTGTTCCTGGTCAATATGAGCACGTTGCGCTGGGAAACAATCATGTTAAAACCACTCGTTTTTAAGTGTAAATGTTAAGTGATGTGTATAATAAAGCCATAAATAGTTATTTTAAAGTTAAGGTAGTGATCGCTATTTAAATTTTAGGCAACTCAATGGTCCAATTACTTATCCATTTATAATGGCTGACCATAGATTTACATTAAATTTATAATGTGACAATTGAGTGTCACGTGTCGATCAAAAATTCTTTTTCAAAGCGCAGAGCCTATATTCACATTAAACCAAATAATTTAAACATTTATGGAAGTTCTTAAAATAAAGGTGCTACTATAATTCAGTTTACCTACTTTCAGTCTGTAATTTACTTTAATAATAATTATACAATCTGTTTCACTTTAATTTAATTTACATACAGGTAATGACATCACTCTCTTCTTACTCTAGGATACCTGCCTATCTCATTTACATGCCTACTGCACGTGACTTTTTTTCATACAATACTATTCAGATAAACATATTTTTAAATGAGGACCTTTCGCAAATAAATAATCAAAAATATTTATTATGGAAATAAAAGTACCAGTGTACCGTTTTGAATATTTGGCAAATGAGTCATTTTTATTAATAACTTGCCTAGCGTAGAATTGTACATTTTTTTAATGATAAATTGATAAACTTCACTGAAAAAAGTTTAAGAATAATAATTTCTCCATTTGCATAAAATAGGGTACATAATTAGATCTTATTTAACAATATGTTGCTCTTAATCCTGTGATTCCTGTATGTAAATTAAATTAAAGTGAAACAGATTGTATAATTATTATTAAAGTAAATTACAGACTGAAAGTAGGTAAACTGAATTATAGTAGCACCTTTATTTTAAGAACTACCATAAATGTTTAAATTATTTGGTTTAATGTGAATATAGGCTCTGCGCTTTGAAAAAGAATTTTTGATCGACACGTGACACTCAATTGTCACATTATAAATTTAATGTAAATCTATGGTCAGCCATTATAAATGGATAAGTAATTGGACCATTGAGTTGCCTAAAATTTAAATAGCGATCACTACCTTAACTTTAAAATAACTATTTATGGCTTTATTATACACATCACTTAACATTTACACTTAAAAACGAGTGGTTTTAACATGATTGTTTCCCAGCGCAACGTGCTCATATTGACCAGGAACAGCCCCATAAATGGGTTGGGCGCCTTGGTTCAATGTTGTGGCCTCCGCTCCGCATCATCCCTATGTACTTTTTATTAGGATTGCTTAAAACAGTTTATTTAAAGACAGTCCAAGAAGGAGCCGAGCTACACAGTAAAATTATCGACGCAGCATAAAAATAAACCACAATAAGATTCACACATTTAGTGACAAAACTTGAGGTAAACAATTCGAGCACTTGCTGTAGTTTTTAAAATAAAGGTGCTACAGTAATGAATATAATTTTACTATAATTTAGGTTAATAATAATACAAACTGTTTCCCTTTAATTCACACACAGTTAATACCATAACTCTATTTCTCACTTTATGATCTGTGCTTATTTCTCTTACATCCTTGGTGTATCTGACCTTTTTTCATTCAATATATTCAGGTAAACGTATTTTTAAATGAGGAACTTTTGCAAATAGTAATCAAAAATATATTTATGAAAACTTACGTAATAAAATAGTAATTTGAAATCTCTATTAAATGGGACATTTTTCATTATAACTCACCTTTTTTAAAATGATGCAGTGACAAAGTTTACTGATAAAAGTTTTTGATTACGATTCAATTAAATTTTATTTCTTTCTCATTAACTGACCGCATTAATCATTGGATTTATAACTGCAACCAATAATGTAGTTAGGTACTTAAGATAACATAGAAAAAGAATACACTAATCTTAAACATATTTTGTGAGCATGATACCCAAAGCACAGAATATATAATAGTACATAGCCATAGTACATAGCCCAAAGTTATAATATTGTCTTGGGTGCTGATTTTTAGCATATTCAAAAATATTTCTTTTCTGAACCAAGCGACCTTATAGCATAGGCTTTCGCCTCAAACCCTCTTGACGTACATTTTCGGGCACACAGGATGCACATATTTAGCATAACATAAATAAATATTATTAAGTAATTTTGTTTTATACTATAATTATTATGTTATATAATCTGGGACTTAGTGTCTAAAATAAAATACATTTATTCATTCAAGTTAAATTACACCACAAGTATAACTTGTCTGCCTAGTCAGATAATTCCATCCACGTTTGTGTGGCGTTATCATATTTAAAACCTTGCTAAATTTCAAGCAAGAAAGTTATCGAATCCCTGACAATGAAAAATTTAATTGAGTATTCTTTTTACCGTTTCCAGACAACCTTCCAGATGCAATAGATAATGATTGCGAGAAATGCAGTGTTAAACAGCGAGAGGGCTCTGAAAAAGTAATGCACTATATTATTGACAATAAACCTGATGACTGGATCAAATTAGAAAAGAAGTAAGTCAAGAAACTAATAATAATAAAATACACCAACAACATTTCAAAAACTTAAGAATCATCATGCCATGACCCATGCGGTCTGCGGGGTAGGGTAGGAACCGAACGTCTATAGACTAGCCGGATCACTGCGATTCACCGGTTAATCGATTGACGAGAGAGATGGTGATCCCCGTCACCAGATTTTACCTGCCTGATATTGATTAACGAACAAATAACTATTACTATTTATATCGATATTCGGAACCAACGGCGTTGCACGTAACGCTGTCGGTTCCGGGTTCCGAAAACACCTGAAGTACGGAGGTGTTAACAAATTTATTATTTTTGGCTAGCAACAGACATATAATACTGAAAGATAAGAGATTGACAAAACAGTAACATAATGCCAATATAGATGAAAGTAACAGGGTGGGACCAGGACTGCATTATCCGACAGAGACGATAATAATCTTTTTTAACATAGAAATTGATGATATGTGAGCAAGTAGGCCACCTGTTGGAAAGCAGTCACGAATATTCATGGAAATTAACAACAAAGGTGTTAGCTGCCAATGCGATACCGAACCCTGAAGAAACTCATCTTAAAAATCCTCGTGGCAACGCTCCTTGATAGGGAGATTATTAAAAAAAAATCACTCAAGCCAGGAATCTGCGTAAAAAGCGAACAGTAGTAGTAGTAGTAACAGTAGTACAACCAATATTCTAGATGGTAGAGATGAAATCTTTCAGTACGAAAGCGGAAACTAGATTCGGGTACAAAAATTTCATCAGAACACTCGCTATTGTATAACCGGTAGAACACAGATAAAGAACCAAAGACTGCAAAACTAAGGAGCTCTAAACTGTTGGAGTGTACAGATTTGTCGATTGATTGAATGGCCTCAAACTGTATTCTTTCAAATTGAAGGATTGATATTTAGGAGCTCCTAAGCAATATTCTACATATGGGATGAAATTGTGCCTTATAAAGTTTCAAAGTGTGTTTTGAACTGAAATATCATCTTGCACGATTGAGTACTTTTTCAGGGTAATTAAGCTTTCCCCACGCAATGAAATCCAAATTGCACCTCATTCTAAATTGCAAAATCCAGTTTATCAATACTTAAAGAGATGTTTAAGTGAATGTCTTACAACATAGGAGTTGCAACTAATTGTTTCTTCTAGACGGTTAACATACACCTGTGTCTTCTGCTGACTGAAGGTAACCAAGTTTTGATGACCCCATTCTGAGACCCGCTTCAAGGATGTCTCAACTTCCTTTTATGCACCTTTTCACGTGAATGAACAGTATAAGGGTATATATATAACGCATCGCTCGTATTTAAACCCGCATAGCAGTAAATGCCATCAAGTTCAGCGTATCTGCAACTTCAACTGAACTGAGTAAAAGATAGCTCAGAGTCTTGAAAAACACCAACATTTACATAATATCTGACTTCAAAAGATGAACTGTCTACGACGACTGTAATTGTGATCATCCAAAAAGATAGTGATGAAGTTTCATAGCATTACAGGCAATCCGTTAAATGTTAATCGATCAAAAGTAAGCACTTTCCTAAATCCGATTGGAGGCTTTCACATGTCAAATCCGATTGAAGGCTTTCGCGATATATAGACTAACTGCTAGTGTCTCCCCTTGAGAGCACTCAATGGTTCTTCGAGCGATGGCTAAGACACGTTAGTAGATCGCCAGAAGAGCGGCTGCAGCAAAAACCATATTATTTGTCGTTAATAAGCTGACAATGTTCTACGTAGGCAATTTAGGAGCTTTTTATTTATAATTTACTCCATCACTACCGAGAGCAAAGAGGTAATTGCTGTTTGTCTGTAGTTATCTAGGTTATCCGGTTTTCCAGGCATTTTGGGCCAAACTATGGATGTACAAATGCTGGAATAGGCGCATTAATACCGGTGTAAACTCTAGGCACAGAGATGCCAATCACAATTTTGAAGTTACCACCATAACATCTTTCTGTGTAAAGTACATTTTCAACATAAAATGTCCATAATAAAGTATAATAGGCAGTGGCCTTCTCGCATCATCAAGATTAAAGTTACGTGCAAAGCGAGTTGCCAATAAATCAGTCCTCTTTTTAACGCAATGTTTTTTTATTAGTATCATAAGATAGCAAACAAGCAGATGGGTCTCCAGATGAAAAGAGTTAACCATCGCCTATAGACACCAAAGATATTACCGGTGCGTTGCTATCTTGTGGCGAGGTCTAATGTCACATGCAAACCGGCTATCTGACCCTCTAACCCGAAACATGACAGTGACCTGAAGCTATTGCGGCGGGAATAGGTAAGGCGGTGGTACAAGACCCGGGCGAGCCAACGCAGAACTCTACCACCTAGTAGTCACGATAGTGGTGACTCGCATAGCCAATCAGTCGCCATTTACGACCTGCCTGGCAAAGCGGCAGTTGATCTATTCTTCAAAGGAGCCCGGAAATAACACGGGGAAAACATGTGTCATAGATTCATCTAATTTGCACAAAGATGGTAACTATGATTGGCAAAATTGACCTTGGATAGCTTTGGTCACTTGCCAATTCTACCTGTGTGACTTGACTTTGCCCTAGTTAGCAGGCGTTTCAAGGACCTGGACGCAAGATTTGAACGATTCTTTAAGTCGTGACGCAACAGTCCATTTTCGGTACCTATACAACTCATATTGCATTGTTAACTTTCGGGGCAAACAATCGAGCCATAGACTTGATCGACAACCAACAAGCACAACAAAGCACTAAAAAAACATTCTATGCCCTGCTGTATCACTTCGGTTGCAAACTCAGCGCAGATATTCGAGCAACAGAGTTGTCAGAAGAGAAATGGATTTATTTTCAGGGATAAAAATCCCGCAACCCATCGCAAATTGCCAACTTGTAGTGGTCTGAGTACCCAACTTTTTAATTTGATGGGCGTTGAAGTCTTCAAGAACAACTAATTGCACGAAAGAATTTCAAACAGCAAATACTCTTCCATCCATCGATTAAACATATTTAAAGAGCCCATCTATTTCGGCATTGCTAAATGTATCTTTTGTGGTTTACGCGTAACCAGATAATGGATAGTTCTCTATTTTCTCGTTCGTAAACGCATACGCTAACGCACAGACCACTTAGAGATGCAAGCATAACGGGAGGGGTTAAAATTGTAGTGCCTATAACCAGTGTATGTAGATTAGAAATGTCAGCCAGAGAAGATATTTCTCTCTCAGTCAAAAAGACTAAAGCCAGCCGAACTGGTCATTCACTGCACCTGCAATTCAGTTATAAAAATAACTAAAAGTACATAACGCCTACACATTAAATACCAGCAAATTAACGAAGCTATTACATAACTATTTAAATAAGATAAATTTATCCTAGAAAAAGCACGGCTTATAATAAAATAAACTATGCCTTTTTCAGCATAAAATGCAACATATGTGTTAACTCTGGACATAAACCTTCAGGGCGATAAACTTTCTAATATGTTCCTTTATACTAATTTAACCCTTACACATTTGGTTTAAAGCTCATCTCGAAAATACTAATGCAACATTACCATAATATTATGTTTAACAGATTGTCCAATTTATCAGGGACTAGGTCATTTTTCTTAGACCTACGCCTGGCAATTCTGGGTTTTTGTTAAAAAAATTGAAATTCTTAAACTATTACAAAATGGCTTTAAAAATCACCGTTTAAAAATAAGTAACAATCAAGGAGATACACTAATGTACCAAACGTGGAACTATTAATAATATCTTAAATGAAATAACTTGTGAAATATTAATTATTTCAGGTATAACCCCGATGGAAGCTATAGAAAGAATTATTTAGCAAGTAAAAGTAATAGTGGCGAATCAACAGTAAATAGCAAGGAAGAGGAAAAAAATGAAAAGAGTACATAGTAAATAAGTTAACAATCAACCAAACTAGAAATCAATAATGTATTATTTGAAAGTCGCCATTTAATTATACATACAGGGTTGCATATTTCGTCTTTATTTCTCTTTCTGATATGTATCGCTTCTGTGGTCTAGTGGCTCGATGTCGGTGTTGACCACATGTCGTCCCGAGTTCGTGTCACCCTGTGTCACCATGCCACACGCATAAATGTAACGGTTATCTTTCCTTCCAAACCGGAACACTAATAGGCATTACTTAATGATAAGCATTGATGCGACGTTACGGAACTTTATCACCTAGTAGACACAGTGGTATAGCTAATCGGTTGCCTCTCACGACTTGCCTGGCAGGAAAGCAGTTGGTCTATTCCTCAACGAAACCCGGACCAATACGGGGGAAAATCTCTTAGAAGTTTGACTTCAAACAAATGGAAAATAGCATATAGAAATGTATGTACAGTGTGTATATCATCGAACTCGGAAAAGCATTCCCTCACCGGTATACATATATTATGATATATGTCAAATGAATGGTATTGTAACTAATTTTTTCTTATTATTTAATGTGTTTCTAATACATATTATTAAAAAAATATTAGCTTCCTCCCCTCCTTAACGACACACCACTTCAGAACGCCACTTCAACTGTGCCGAATTTCATACACGTCTTTCACGTAACTTTTCTAAAAGTTTACGCTTCAAGTATACCTAGAGATAAAATATTTAATGCGATTTTTAAATTATAGTACCAGGAATATCGATTGAAAATATAGATTTTGATGTCACAATAAAGATATAAAATAAATCTATATTTATTTTGATGTCAAAATAAATATATATTTTAATATTCAACTCTCGCTTTCTCGCGGACCTGGTAATATCGCCTTAAAAGTATCTTCACGCCCATATCCCCGAAGGGGTAGGCAGAGGTACAACAAGTGCACCCACGATTAGCCGAAGATACTTGGTCCCACAAATGTGATAGGTGGCAAGCCTATCGCCAACCGGGCACTTTCCAATCCCGGGCAACTTTGTGTTTCTCAGAAAACTGAAAAAACACTTTTTTAATGTGCCCGACCCGGGAATCGAACCCGGGACCTCACGTGGTCAACGCCAACGCTGGACCACTAGACCACAGAATCCTACGGTAATAGCGTCAAAACATGTTACTGTCATATTCCAGTTCGGAGAGTAAGGTAACCAGATAACTCTTAAGCCCTTCTAGAGAAACAGATCTTATACCATAATTTAAGTTTCATTAATAAGGTTTTATATGGAACAAAATATAAACAGTCCTTGTTCTATCCGATCCCGATGATCTCATCGTACCGCAAACTTGACAATTTACACGCACACGTCAAAGTCACCGCCGGCGGCGACTCGGCATAGATAGAATTTCGAATCAGTATTTCAACAACATCCCAAGGTGGGCACTAGACTATTCTATATACACCTATACTACCAAACATATAGCTATTCAGATGGAAAGAAGTCATAGTTTGTTGTATATATAGCATATAGCATACCAAACAAGCAGATGGGTTCTCCTAATGTCCCGTGTTGATCCGAGTTCCTGTAAAGAAAAGGCCAACTACCGTTGAGGCAGGTCGTAAAAGGCGACCGATTAGCTATACGAGTCACTACCATCGCGGCTATAGCTAAGTGGTATATTTCTGCATTTTCTCTGGTATCACCGTTTTACCTGTTCTTGCCGCAATAGCCTCAGTGCTTGTCACTGTCATGTTCAAGTTTAGAGGGTAAGGTAGCCGGTAAATTTATGCATAAATACATGTGGCATTAGACCTCGCCACAAGATAACAACTCACTATAAACATATTTGGTATCTATAGGCGATGGTCGACTCTTTGCATGAGAAGAGCTATCTGCATGTTTGCTATCTTATAATATTAAAAAAAAACTTTTTTATACCAATAGATATCAATTAAGCAGATGGTTCTCCCGGTGGAAAGAGATACCATCACCTATAGATGATGTTAATAGTGCGTTGCTATCCGTGTGGTAGGATTTGCCACATGTATAAAGCCACATGTTTTACGCCATCTGCCACATGTTTTACGCCGTGTTGGTCCCGGCCTCCTTTATAGAATAGGCCAACTGCCGTTCTGCCAGGCAGGTCGTAAAAATCGACCAATTGGCTATCGAGTCACTACCATCGTGGCTACTAGGTGGTAAAGTTCTGCATTGTCTCGCCCGGGTCTGGTACCACCGCCTTACCTATTCCTGCCGCAATAGCGTCAGTGCTTGTTGCTGTCGTGTTCCGGTTTGGAGGGTAAGGTAGCCGGTAAACTTATGCATGTGGCATTATACCTCGCCACAAGATAGCAACGCACCATTAACATCTTTGGTGTCTATAGGCGATGGTTGACTCTTTCCATCAGGAGACCCATCTGCTTGTTTGCTATCTTATGACATAAAAAAATAAAAAAAATAAAGCTAATTTACCTTCCAAACCGGAGCACAACAATAACAAGCATTAACGTTATTACGGCAGTAATAGGTGATACCAAACACCTCTACTGGTCCGAACGCCGCACTAACCCGAGATCCGGTCTCATAGGAGACAGCCCATTGTGCGGGCGTTAGTCCAAATCTTAACTTAAACTCAAGCTGAGCACTCTGCTGGCCCAAAAATCTGGTGGCGCAGTAACGACCCACAAGGTCAACTGTAATAGTCATTTCGAAAACAAAAATTAAAAAAACTCTGCTAGTAGTCAGGATGGTATTGACACGCATTTTATATATAAGCTAACAAACAAGCAGATGGGTCTCCCGATGAAGAGAGTCAACCATCGCATATGTTACCAAAAATGACAACAAAAATTTTAAAGGTGCGTCGCTAACATGTGGCGAGGTCTAATGCCACATGCATAAGTTTACCGGCTAGCTTACCCTCTAAACCGGAACACGACAGTGATAAGCACTGACGCTATTATGGTAAGGCGGTGGTACCAGACCCGGGTGAGACAATGCAGAACTCCATCACCTAGTAGCCACGATGGTAGTGGCTCGTGTAGCCAATCGGTCGTCTTTTACGACCTGCCTAGCAAAACGGTAGTTGGCCTTTTCTACAAAGGAGCCCGGGACCAACACGGGGAAAATGCTACGTATAGCCAATCGTTAGCATTTTATGAGCTGCCTGGCAGAATAGCAGATGGATTATTCTTCAGACGAGATCCAGACCAACAAAGGGCAAGTCACTGCTCTGAAAGTGATTAATTGGTTTGTGTGCATTAAGTGCTTGTCTGTCATTTCACTTAATGCCTTGGCAAATTTTTAGAAACTTCTTGGATATTTCATTATAGTGTGTTATCAACGTGACGTTTTTAACTTACTCTTTATTTTATTATTACAGAACAAAAAGATATATCTAGAGAAAATAGGCATAAACAATAAATGTGTTAGAATGCATTTTAACACACACATACACTTTCATATTTATGATTGTTATAGAATTATTTGAGGATTTACTATATGATTTTTAAAAATTCAATAATTACTCGTCATATTGTTAATTTAGTTTATTAACACAATATTACAGTAAAGAGGCAAATATTACATTTTATAGTGTATTCTGAAAGAACTTGTTAATTAATTTTTTTCATTGCATATCTCTTAACTCTAACATTAACACCAGGTAATTTAAATTGATTCTTCGAACTGCGTACGTATTCAGGGTTTCCAACCATCTTAAATCTAGTTTTTTCTTCTGTAAAATATTTTTTAGGTGGTAAGATCTGCAATGCTGACCTAAAACAACAAACATAATAGTTTACATGAAACTTCGTGTGCGTTTATTTATTCTTAGCACTCTAGGTTCCTTTACCTTAATATCGTAATCAGTGATTGCGTTTTAAACAACAAAATGGAAGAAAGTCAGAATTTCCTAATTTCTTCCAAGTTCGGCTTGCAGTGTAATGCTACAAGTTCAGTCTTAAGCAGAGCCTAATGGAGATGGTGCAAAGAAATATTCTAACAGTGTCAGTGGTAAAAAAACTTTTTTGCCAATTTTCTTACAGACTAACTCTTCCTAGACTAGAAGCGCTGTAAACTTTAATTCACTTATTTCGGGATAGGCTTACTATCATATTGTAGGAGAGAGTTTCTTCGGCTACTCGTGGTTCCACTGGTTGTACCTCAGCCTACCTCTTCAGGGATATGGGCTTGAAGATACTTTAAGGGCTAGATTACAGCTTCAACATGACGATTTAGGTTTAAGACTAGTCGACGATTTTAGCTTAGATATCTAAGCTCTTATTACAAAAACTAAAACTCATACTTAATAGCAAAATAAACAATAAAAATAAAACATTAATTATTGCAATTCAGTTTTAAAATAATGACAATTATATGGGCTTCCTCTATGAAGGAACCGTTTCGCTTTTTCATTATTTTTTTTAAAGTAAGGATATCTATTAGGATAGGACTGATAAAACTCTATACGAAATAAAAAAGTAAAAGCAAAAAGGTTCTCTGAATTAGAATAAGGGGAAGTAAAAGTAAAAAAGGAAATTTTGGAGCAACTCAAACACGTGTCATGGCAATAAGTCACGAATAAGTCAAACTCTCCGAACTCATGAAAAGAATTTGGGAGTCAGAAAAACAACCCAGCAAAAGGAACATAGGGCTTATCTGTCCCATTCACAAAAAAGAATGCAAGAAGTGGCACACTACCGTGGTATTGCTTTACTACCAGCGGCATATAAGATCCTGTCGTACATAATATTAAACAGGCTGGAGCCTTATGCAGAAAACGTGCTAAGTGATTATCAATGTAGGTTTCGCCGAAACTGCAATACTATAGACCAAATTTTTCTCTTAAAACAAGTGATGGAAATGAAATGGGAATATGCTCAAAATAATGCTGTTTGTTTGTTAATTTTACTAAGGCTTACGACAGTATTGATATGGAGGCCCTGTTTAACATAATGAGCGGCTTTAATATCGGCTAGTTAAGATGGCAACGGCAGAGAGTAGGATGCGAGTCAGAGTGGGAGGGGAGTTGACGCAGGAGTTTGCAGTGATTACCGGACTTAAACAAGGGGATGCTCTATCGCCTTTCTTTTAAACTTAGTTTTGGAGCACGTCCTCCGAAGAGTGTTATCGCTAGGGGTAAAACTTGGGGATGAAAAGTTTAAGGTAATAGGATACGCAGATGACCTGGCACTACTGAGGGAAAACTGCAAGGAAATTCAAGAGTCTGCCCTAGTTTTGGAGAAACAGGTTAAAAATGTGGGTTTAAGCATCAGCCATGAAAAAACGGAGTATCTTGAATAACATGAAGCGCTACAAAAACAGCGCGTTAAACAACAACTCCTAAAAGTGGGGGGTACGGTGTTCAATTACCACCCCGTTGGTCGAGTGGTTAGTGACCCTGACTACGCAATCGACGGGGCTCGGGTTCAATCCCCGACGGGGACAAGCATTTGTGTGATGAGCATAAACGTCTATATTTCCGGGTTTGGGAGTTTATTAAATATATTCCAGAATTTATGTATGTATTTCTATGTATTAGTATCGTTGACTAACACCCATAACACAAGCAAATAATTTGCTTACTTTGGAGTTAGACTAATAAGTGTAATTTGTCCCGTAAAAAAATCTGCTTTTTTGCTTTCTTATGATATAAAAAAAATCTATGTATTTCTATGTATTAGTATCGTTGAGTAACCTCAACAACACAAGCAAATAATTTGCTTATTTTGGGGTTAGATCAATTTGTGTAATTTGTCTAGCGATATTATTATCATGATTTATTTTCAACTACAGGGCGATCACTATAGTGCGCACGGAACTAGTTGGCCGCGCCTTACGTATTACGTATTACGCATGGCGCGGCCAACTAGTTCCGCGCGCACTATAGTATCTATACATATAATAAAATCGTAGGAAAGTCAATGTATATCCGGGGTAATCTCAAAAAGTACTGCATGGATTTACTTCAAATTTTGCATGAATATTACTAACAGGTCGGGTCAACATATAGGCTACATATTATCAGGCTATCACCTACGGGAGAGGAGCTGTGCGGAGTAAACGAAGTCCGCGCGAACGAAGTCGCGGGCAACAGCTAGTTTTAAATAAGATAGATGTACAAAATATATATAAGTATATACATATAACAACGATAAGAATTTATAAATTTTAAAGTTTCTTTGTTGCTAAAATTTTGTAAATATGTTGCAATAATCATTTTAATTAGTTTTGTATCATCTTTTTTTTATTTCTTTACTGACAGAATTTATGTATGTATTTCTATGTATTAGTATCGTTGACTAACACCTATGGGTGTTAGAGGGTAAGGTAGTCGATAACACAATCTCACCTTGAACGAATGGGCGGGGATCGGAGTGTGAAGCGAGCATATTTGGGTTGACCAAGTGGTCGAAGACCGGTTAGAGGACCCAGACATCACTGGAGAGATCGGGTGGATGCTGACCTGCGTGAACATCAAGTCTAATTGGCAAGAAGTAGCGCAGGACAGAGAACGATGGAAGACTCTTGTTTCGGACGCCAAGATCTACTTTGGGTCACTGAGCCAGCGGAGTAAGTTAGTAAGAGTAAGTAATTATTCTCTAAATAACTAGAACGTGGATCACGTTTATGTGAATCATTTACAAGCGTTTAAGTTCATTTAGAAATAAATGGTAAATGCTGCGAAGTTAAAGTAGCCAATTTTCGCGTTCCCCACCCAATTATTATCTTTAGATATTTTAGTCTTTATACTTTCTGATGCGATAAACACATTGTTTATCTATTTAACTGTATTTAACTGTAACTGTAATCTTCTGTCGCAATCCTGACGAATAAATCCTTTTGAAATTGACAATTTTTGGACTTTTTACTTTCGATTTTAGAATTTTGATGTGACAGTTACATTCTAAGTTTGTGTACAATGAAATAAAATTTTTACTACATACTATTCGTCGTATTATCGACATTTATACCTCTTCCTATGTATCCCTGACTCACACAAGCTCTTATCGCGAAGGGTGAAAACAAGGTCTTTATATTTTTCAACAACATAGTATTATAACAATTATAATATAAGTTTTCTTGTGTTGATCACGGGCTCCTTTGAAGAATAGGCCAACTGCCGTTCTGCCAGACAGTTCGTCGTAAAAGGCGACTGATTGGATATACGAGTCACTTTACATCGTGGCTACAAGGTGGTAGAGTTCTGCATTGTCTTTCCCGGGTCTGGTTCTTATCACTGTCATGATCCAGTTTAGAGGGTAAGGTAGTCGATAAACGTATGCATGTGGCATATAACCTCGCCACAAGATAGCAACGCACCATTAACACCTTTGGTGTCTGTAGGCGATGCTTGACTCTTTCCATCAGGAGACCCATCTGCTTATATGCTATCTTATAATATATAAAAAAATGAATTGCAATATAATAATATAATTCATTTATTCAACAACATTGATATAAATTCACACTTTCAATCCAAATAAACACGTTTTGTGATTCTTTGAGATTCTCGTTTAGAATTCAGCCCCTAAATTTTATCTGATAGCAACTCCGACGAAGATATAAAACGATAGGGATCGCTATAATTACTTATATTTATCAAAACGATCTTATGTAGTCAGGTCTAGTTAACAGGTTAACTTTCAAACCTAAATCAGCAATGTACATACGGAGCGTTTTGTAAAGGTTTGACTCTACCGTGACTTCGAAAATATCGGTTTCTATATGGAACAACATTAAAAGGGTATTAAATCAATAAATCGGTTTATAAAGGTTGTCTATTTCCATTAGGTAAACCATCTGACTGTAGGCTATCTTATGAAATAAAAGAAGGCACAAATATAATCTTACATTTATCCAAGTATCCGTTGTACTGTCTTCACACTGTCGTACCTGGTAAGGAAAAGTTTCCAAGCAACTGGATCGTGAGCCATCATTGAAGCTGCAACTCTTCCAGCTTCTTGCTTTTGTTTAGATGTACATTTTACACAATCTTCTTTTAAAGCCTGGATGAGAACACCTGAAATATACTCAAAAAATATATCAATTCAATTTTTAAATAAGTAGATGATGCTTCCGAAGACAACAAACAGCCACCACCTGTAGACACCAAATATGATAAAGGTAGGAACGGGAAGTGATATTACAACGTGGACACGTTTAAGCTAAGGGCAGGCCCTTCAAGTCGGAATGCGACAGGAACAAGCACTTACGTTTTGGGAGCAAGAATTAATATCGTATTTTTTTCCTGGGAAAATCTTCGTAGAACCATACTATCTGATTTCTTTCATAAGAGATTTAGTTTATTGCGGGCTTTAATACAGCTCAGTTTATTCCAGGGTATGCTTAGTTTGCAACACAGCAGTATCATGAGGTTATCGCTATTGATTCCGGTATACAGAAGTTACTGTAGTGGGAACTAAAGATAGACCAATTTCCCTATTCCTATGGCATTTCGCGACAATTCCAAGTACTAAAGTTATCGCAGCGAGAAAAGTTAACATATAAACTGCGTGAGATATTGCAGGACTCTACCATCTAGAAGTTACGGTGGCAGTGATACGTTTTGAAAATACGTGTAACAGTTAACATGCTGCCTGACATAAAAGCAGATGGTCTCTTCTTTAGGAGGTACCTGAACAAAACACGGGGTATATACAATTGAAAAGGACTAGCAAATAGTACCACTAGCCGAAAATAAATGTTAGAAAGCATTAGTTTTATTAGAAAAAAAAATCTTCATCCTCGAAAATCTAAATTTCAGAATTAGCCCGGAGTCTAAGAGTGCCTCGAAAAAGCACGTAAACTTATTGGTCCTGAAAATTTTTATCTTTGAAAATGTAAATCTCAGAAACAGCTCGTATTTTGATAGAATATGTAATGCCTCGAATGAGATACTGTCGGTTCCCTTTATTAAAACAAACAATAATCGTAATTTAACCGTCAAATTGGTGAATTCTGCTGAACTGGATTATACTACTGGATTATACATTCCTGAGAAATTGCGCAAGTGGGTAACCAGTTTTTTGGCCGATCGGAGCATCAAGGTCGTAGTCGACGGTACATGCTCCGACCTTAAACCCGTCAATGCTGGTGTTCCCCAAGGCTGCGTGCTATCACCGACACTACTTCTTCTGCATATCAATGATATGTTGCGAATTAGTAACATACATTGCTATGCAGATGATAGTACTGGCAATGCTACATACTCTGGCCGCAGCGGTATTTCTCGGGAACACGTCGAAGAGAGCCGAAAGAAGCTTGTGTCTGAAGTCGAGAATCAACTTACTGATGTTACGGAATGAGGTCATCAAAACTTGGTCACATTTAACCCCAAAAAATACAACTTTGCGCGTTCACCGCAAAAAAAACACCCCTTGTCGTATCACCTCGATTTGAAAATACTCTCCTAACAGCCTCAGCCAGTGTCGGAATCCTAGGAGTCCGACATATCGAATACCGTTCAATTTCGCCGTCATCTGGAAGGCAAGGCGAAACTAGCCTCCAAAAAGCTCGGTGTGCTCAGCAGAGCGAAGCAGTACTTCTTGCCGGCCCATAGTCTCCAACTTTATAAGGCGCAAATTCGGCTCACATGGATTACTGCTCTCATCTCTGGGCCGGAGCTCCCCAGTACCAGCTTCTTCCACTTGACCGCGTTCAACGTAGAGCAGTTCGAATCGTTGACGATCAGGCTATTTCGAAACGGCTTGACTCCTTGGCATTACGCAGAGATGTAAGCTCACACTTATCGTGTCTATCATGGAGAGTGTTCCGACGAGTTGTTTGAATAAATTCCTGCTGCTAACTTCCATCATCGGACATCTCGTCAAAATTTGAAGTTCCACCCACACCATCTTGATGTCTGGAAATCCACAACCGTGCGGTTCTCCCAAACCGATTGGACAACTGGAGAGAGGAGAGTGGATGTGGACACTTTTTGCCTCGCACTACTCTTTTGTGGAATCAATTACCGGCAGGGGTTTTTCCTAACAGATAAGACATGGGGATCTTCAAGAAAAGAGCTTACTCATTTTTAAAAGGTAGGCAACGCAACTGCAAGGCCTCTGGTATTGCAGATGTCCATGGGCGGCGGTGATCACTCAACATCAGGTGCACCTCCTGCTCGTTTGCCCCCTCCCCATAAAAAAAAATTAGCATTCGGCTGCTCTGCCTAATAATAACTAATTTACATTATGGTACAATAATTTCTTACTTTATCACTTACTTTTTATTTCACCCATACTTTTAGAACAATATCTATCAACGGACATTAAACACTTTACATCTTCGGAAGGCAAGGCTGGAAGTTCTTCGTTTAGATTAACTTTGGGTTTTAATTCATCAATTTTTTCCATTTCGTCAACTACTTCATTAATTACCATCATATCTTCATCACCATATAAATAATTAACACTTTTGCTTTTTGTTCCTGCACTTATAGTCCTATCTATACCCGGTGCTACCATTTCAGTACGAATGAATGGTAAAAAAGCGAAAAAAACGAATGAGTACATTGTGTTCAAGCATAGAACCACTTCTGAGATGGTTAAACTTTTAATCAAAAGAGGAGAAATGGGCCGAGGTTACTTTTGCAATTATACGTGATTAAGATTTTACTTGCATAATATCTCTTGTCAATAAAAGGTAGTCAGGGATGTAGAACATTTTTGAATTTGATATTAATGGTCAATTTAATTTAATATTGATACCGATAATATAATGGAAGTTTAGTTGATAAATTAGTTCCTATGTGATCGGAATGCTATTCTATTCTATATCTCTTCCTTGTATTGAAGTCATAACCAAGATGAACTTTTATGAATTTCCTCATAGAAACTGTTTTTTTTTTTTTGTTGTAAAATACAGAAAAACAGAGATCATTTTATGATGATAACTCATAATTACGAGTTATAGAGAGAGACATTAACACAAAATTTATAATAACATTAGATTTTATTTCTTGTTTGTTTGTTTGTGGCATAGCAGATTCCAAATAAGCCAGGAACTGACTAAAATAATTAGAATGATACTAGCTCTATCTCTCTGTATAATAAGTACTAATTAGACGCAGAACTCTGTCACGTGTCGCTTAGCCAGGACTTACAATAAATATATTTTACGTATCTTTAGAATTATCTTTACTATGTAAAGATATCCTAAAAGTTAATTTTAAAAATGCAATTCCCATGCATGTTTTCACGTTTTTTTTCGAAACGAAGAATTCAATGATGACTGTATTCTGGCTTGGCTTGTACATTGGCTATATTTTTAATCTACTCTTGATTTTTGCATTAATTGTAACGCCGTTTAATTACTATATTATAGGTGCGAACTAGAAATAAACATTTATATACCTACACAGTTACATCAAGGTTTAATGGTTTCAGGTTCGTTATAGACGCGTGAGGTCCTGTGTTCATATCCTGGGTCTGACGATTTGCTCTAGGATATGTGCCCAATTTGTTTAAAAATTTGCCTGCTATCACAGCATGAATATACAAGATCCTTTTTTACTAAATAACATCTTATTCCGATAATAAAAAATCAAACACAAATACAATATCTACTAATGAATAACACTTCTACTGTTTCACTATAAGGTAATTATATTTAATTTCCTACCGGTTTCGCTTACACAAGCATCCTCAGGGTATTTACAGTTATTTATTACTAACAGTGCATTTAAGTTAATAACTGTAAACACCCTGAGGATGCTTATGTAAGCGAAACCGGTTGGAAATTAAACATAATTACCTTATTGTGAAACAGTACAAGTTTTATTAATTAATAAATATTGTATTAAAATGTAGTTTCACCAAGTGCCGACAGTAAAATTTAGATAAACTAACTTTATTGTACACAGAGAACAGCACAATTCGGGAAAAAAATAAACGTAACATAAGTACAATGGGCGAGCTTATCTCTAACTAACTTTTTAGATAATCTTTAAAATTTATAATTGTAGTAGCATTATCCAGCGGTTGACACAGTCTGATGTTTAGAATATTCGGGCCGCGTCCGTATGATCAACCTTAGCGGCAGCGGGTTTTGCATACCAATTGCCTGTAAACCATCTATCTGACTGTAAATACTAAACATGATCCTATTATGAATACGCGAATAAATGAACAATATCTATTAACAAGTATTTATTGAACAAAAATCCACAAAATTATTTATACTTACTTATATGTACATTGAGCATTAGTCAATTACGGATTTTCTCTTTATACACCGTGGTCCCAGAAACATTTTTTAACTTCCCACTACGTCTGTAGCTAAGGAAGTTACTGATTTTGCCCCGATTTCCGAAAATCGAGTTTTGAGATTCTAGGAATCTTTTCCGACTTATTTCACGTCGTGTGTGTGTGTGTGTGCGTGTGCGTGTGTGTGTGTGTGTGCGTGTGCGTGTATGTATGTATGTATGTAAATATCTCATAACTTTTGAACGGCTCGATCGATCGAAACGCAGTTGATGGCATTCGATTGGATTCTACTCAACTTAGACTTCCTGAAAATTTGAACTAAAATAGCCTTGGAGATTTTGAGAAATTTTGAAAAAACCCAAATATATTTTTGGTGTAACAGTATTTTTTTAACGTAACTTCCACATTTATGTACCGATTGAATACAAAAACTAATCAGCTCTATTCCTCAAAAAAGTACATCTAATGCATAAATTGCATAAAAATCGGTTTATCCGTTTGGGAGTAATCGTTGACGAAAAATTTTGAAAAAAGTGTTTTTTCGATATAACTTCGAAATTTTTGTACTAAAAAAACTACGTTGAATGCTGTTTATAAATCAAAATCGAATTTAACTTTCAAAAGTTACAGCTTTTACAGCTCTAAAAAAACATTGGTTTTAGCAAACTCAATATTTTTAAATGACTTTCAAGGATAATAAACCGATTGACTTAAAATTTATATCAGCTTTGCTCCTCTAAAAACTGCATCAATTACCGTTAATTGGATCAAAATCAGTCAATTTGCTTGGGAATTAGGCTATGACGAAAATTTTTGAAAAAAAATTTTTTTTTTGACACTGCTTCAAAATTTTTCAACCTATCAATTATTTATTGTAAAGCAATATTTTAGATCTCAAAAATCGTTTTAGATCGCAAAATAGATGTTTGAAGTGAAATAATCTATGCTTATAGTTTTTAATCTTTTGAGCTTAAAATACCTTAATTTAACGGAAAGTTCCAGGTATGGCCTAAAGGGTCAACAAGCTGATTTTTTGTAAATAGCTTCGTTTTGATGAGATACCTATCTTTTCTGCCTTGGAAAAATCTTGAATCAGGTAATTAATAAATTACGGGGCTTCGAATATTTTAATTCGATGAAGGAAAAATATTGATTAATAACAATAATTATTTTTTTTACTTTAATCGCTTGATTATTTTATGAAAACCATGAAAAAACGTTTGTCCTACACATTCGATGGATTTTCTGACGAGTCCTCCACTCAAAAACTTCGGATTTATAAAATGTTTATAATTAATCAATTTAAAAAGAACCTAATTTTCACACAACAGCTTGTTAGTTATTATTGTAATAATTCAAGAGTTACTATGTCCTACATGTAAAGTGAAAACTTTTCTTAGTCCGACACTCTTAAATGTTCTTTTTTATATATTTTAATTAGTTATCAAATTCGAGATTTTTCGAAGATAGAAAAGAAAAGACGGGCGTCTAGTCAAAACGAAGCTGTTCATAAAAATTTAGCTTGTTATTAATCAGAAAAAGTTTGTTAGTGGGACCACTGTCTATTATTTTTTGACAATATATTGTAGTTAACCAGATGACATAGAAATAAATTATATAAACGTTAAGATACAAGACAAGATATAAAATACAAGTGTTGTGTCCCTCCCCGTGTTGGTCCGGGCTCCTTTGATGAATAAGCCAACTGCTGATCTGCCAGGCAGGTCATAAAAGGCGACCGATTGGCTATACGAGTCACTACCATCGCGACTACTAGGTGGTAGAGTTCTGCATTGTCTCGTCCGGGTCAGGTACCACCGCCTTACCTATTCCTGCCGCAATAGCGTCAGTGCTTGTCACTGTCGTGTTCTGGTTTGGAGGGTAAGGTAGCCAGTAAACCTATGCATGTGGTTTTAGACCTTGCAACAAGATAGCAACGCACCATTAACACCTTTGGTGTCTATAGGCGATGGTTGACTCTTTCCATCAGGAGACCCATCTGCTTGTTTGCTGTCTTATAATATATATAAAAAAAAACAGTTTTATATTATGCTCTACGACAGTATTCTTAGAACCTTCAAATTTCCAAAAATGAAAGGGTAAAGTTAGAAAAGTGTAAAGTACTTTTAACTACTTAAAGAATTTTTATCCTTCTGTCCCTAATGTCTACCTCACTTGTGGTTTTCGCCGTGTTGTTTCAAGTTATCATAAAAAATTCAATATATGGTATTCCGCCTACGCAGCTTGTAGTAGACGATTGAATGAGTCTCTATAATCCCTACAAAGTGGAAAAAATTCTACTAAAACTCGTTTAAGTACAGTATCTTATCTATTTCTATCAAATTTTATTTCAAGGGATAGCAAGTCTTAAAATGACTTCTTTGCTATCCCTTAATGAAATTTCTAATTTTATCTTAAGGAACAATGCATTGATAGCAAAACCAGATCGAGACGTTGCAGAACTCTAATATTGGTCCATGTTGGACCGGGCTACTTTAAAGAGTAGACCAACTACCGTTCTGCCAGACACATCGTAAAAAGCAACCAATTACGTGACACTACCATCATGACTACTAGTTGCTAGAGTTCTGCAACGTCTCGCCCGGGTATTTGATACCACCGCCTTACCTATTCCTGCCACAATATCGTCATTTATCATTTTCGTGTTCCGCTTTTGAGGGTAAGGTAGCCGGTAAACTTATGCATATGGCATTGTCATCCCGCCACACAGATAGCAACGCACCATTAACGTCTTTTGTGCCTATAGGCGATGGTTGACTCTTTCCATCAGGAGACCCATCTACTTGTTTGCTAAATTATTTTAATTATGCCATGACGAGTAGTTAACTGGTATTTACAGTTTATCCACCTTGTTGGTGCGAGCTCCCTATCAGGGGCGGATCGCGAAATTGTGGGGCCCTGGGATAATTCTACTTAGAGGCCTTCCTGGTTCATTATTACTATGAAGTCAAATCTCTGTTTTCTATAGTAATGTTAAAAATAACTTGCAAAAAAAATAAGGCAATTTTTTTTATTTATATCCAACAGTCGCTCACACGGGTTTATTTGTGGCCCGCCACCAAATTCAATTCATCGCCAAGTCAATGGTCGGATTGGATTTTTTTACAATATCTTCTACCTTTTTTAAGTTGAATTCAGGGGCCTTTTATTTTCGGGGCCCTGGGCTGTAACCCAAAAAGCCCTTAAGTAGATCCGCCCCTGCTCCCTATGAAGAATAGCTCATCTGCCGTTCTGCCAGGCAGTTCGTAAGGAGTAAGGTAGCCGGTAAACTTAGCATGTGGCTTTCGACCTCGCCACAAGATGCAACGCACCATTAACATCTTTGGTGTATAGACGAAGGTAGACTTTCCATCAAAATACCCATTGCTGGTTGTTTGCTATCTTATGATATAAAAAAAAATTTGGCCGTTGTACCGTTGGCTACTTATGAATACTAGCAGTGATCGAAATTTGACCATGGACTAAACAACAAAATCTTCTTTAAATTTGACAACACGTACTTTAGACGCAAACAAAATAGTATACGCGTGTGTATATTATCATACATTACATGAATGTGGTGTGTGTAATCTTTATTTTAATTTAATGTAGAGGTAATGGATGTAATTAAAGAGGCTCATAAACCACGATGATCTGGTGGGCAAAAAACTCCAGAGCCTAGCTCATCGCCGCAGAGTGGCTAGTTTATCGGTCTTTTATCGGATACATTTTGGAGAGTGCGTTGCGGAATTGCACGATTTAATTCCGCCATCCCCGTTTTTCTACCGATCGGGCGCACAGATACTAGGCATCACCATATCGTGGACGTTCCACGTACCCGAACAAAGCGGTTCGACTAGACATTCTTGATCCGAACCGCAAGGGGCTGGAATATGATACCTGAGTGTGTTCCCCGACGGTTACAACCTGGGGATCTTCAAAAGAAGAGTGACCAGGTACCTTCTAGGCAAGCGCGTTCCATCTTAGACTGCATCTAAGCTTACCATCAGGCGAAATCGTGGGCAAGCGCTTCCGTATCGACAGTAAAAAAATGTATTTCTAGAGTAGGCATATTATTCAAAAATTTTAAATGTGTCAAATTTCAAACTCTTCCGTTCAGGTAATTGTCACAAAAAGGGATATATAGTATTTATTTCACGTATTAATAAATAGATATTTGTAAGTCTGAATTTGAACGTGTAGAGCAACGGTTAGTAACAGGCGGACCGCGGCCCGTTTTGGGACCGCGAAAGGTGGGACCGTGGGCCGCCTAATATCGTAATCTATGTATACCAAGTACGAATAAAAATACGTAGATAAAGTATACATACTATACATTTATTTAATTTCGGTACTAGTTATAGAATCTAACTTACTACAAAGTTATTGTATTTTAAGTTGCCTAGTTAAATTACCTAGTACTAATACAGTATATATACTGAAACCATTATAATAAATATGTAGCACTTTATTATTATTATTTAATTTTGTCTGGACCTTGTAAAAATTTTGATACAGTATCCGGACCCCACATAAAACTACTTGCATATCCCTGGTATAGAGGTTGCGCAACAGGATAATAGTTCACAGCGCAAATAAAACACTAACAGATTATGTACAACATTTTATTTTTTCAACAAATCTTCCAATATTTTCGATGCTTTTGACATGTCAATTTTGTTTTCTGTACTTTTACCTAATATACCCAACAATGCCTTAAATACTTTAGTTTTCCCTTCCTTATATTGTTTCACTAATTTTGGATTATTTTCTACTACTTCAAGACATTTTTTCAAAATCTCTTCTTCGTTTGTATCAAGGAACCATCCTTTTTCTTCAACAATCATTTGAGATGAAGAATTGGGATTTTCGATAATTTCTTCCAACACTTTACGCCCTATATCTAAACTTATTTGTTTATTAAGCAACAAATCAGTTAACTCCGCCAAATGTTTAGCTGTAATAGGACAATCCTCGACATCGACCTTTCTTTTATTAAGAACAGTTAAAAGATCATTTATTATAAGATTGGCGATTTTAGTGGGATTTCTTGAATTCTGTGAAGATATTTCTTCAAAATAACCTAATAATAGAGGTTCATTGACTAGTTGTATCGCTGCTTCTGGTCGTAGCTTAAATTCTTCTATTAGTTTATTGCGGGACTCTTCAGGCAATTCTGGTATTTTTTCTTTAATACTAGGTACGCTTAGTATGTTCGGACTGTCTTCTGTAGTTTTCAAATTAAGTCGAAGTGGAGGCAGATTGGGTTCTGGCATGTACCTGAACAGATAAAACATAATATATATCACCTATATGTAGCTAACCCCCACAGTTTTGCCCGACTTGGCTTTGCTCCTAAGTATCGTGGCCAAGTGACATATTGCCTGGACATCCTGGGATTAGTACAAAAAAACTTTACTTGCTATCTAACCCCGAAACTCAAACACAACAACGACAAGAACTTAACTATTAATGAAGGAAAAGTTAAAGTGATGGTACCAAATTCGAGTGCGATGTTGCAGATCACTACCGCCTAGAGGTGACGGTGGTAGTAACATAGTTAGCCAATAGACCGTATTTTACCAATTACCTAACAGAAGGAACTCTACCACTACAGTTATTGACGCTTTTGACAATCGTCTAAGAAAATATTGTGATGTAATAAAAAACTAAAATAAAAGGCCTGATAAAGACCTTTGTGGAATACCATGAATCCTATACTTACACACATATATTAACGCCCTTACGGGGCAGGCAGAGAGTACCGAGTGGCATATATCACGATACTTGAAGACTTGACTCGCTTTCTCCACATTCATTACTCTCTTCATACAAACACGCCGGTTGCAAAGTCTCTTGACACCACATTGACAGTACTCAATCAATCTGATCATGGTACGTCAGTCTTGGTCTTCCCCAGTACCTACATCCTTCCACACTCGCATTGTATATCTATTTTGTTAACCTTTCATCTACCATTCGTTCTACAGTCCAAACAAACAGATCATGATATTGATGATTTCATCTCGACCGCGTTAATTCTACTTTCATGCCCTTTCTGACATACCTAATTCTCACTTCTATACAATATCCCAACGCATAAAATATAATTATGCAGGGCTAGACGGGCACCCTGACATAGAATTGTGCTATTAAGTAATCCGATATCCATCCTATATTTAACGAGATAGAGAGAATCCTATAACTTAACGAGCAAAATGGTTTTACAAGACATAATCTCTGTTCAGTTTGTGATAAGATTGTTGTAGTTGTCCCCGTGTTGGATTGGGCTCCCTTTCAGGAATAAATCTTTTTACTAGGCATTTCGTTAGAGGCGAACGATTGGCTATGCATCGACCGATCATTGTGGCTACTAGGTGGTAGAATTTTGCATTGTCTCGTCCGGGTCTGGTACCACCGCCTTACCTATTACTGTCGCAATAGCGTTAATGCTTGTCACTATCGTGTTTCAGTTTGGAGGGTAAGGTAGCTGGTGAACTTATGCATGTGACAATAAGACCAGTAGGGCTACTCTTGAAAACCGATTTCAATTTTAGATGAATATTTAATGAATTTTGAAGTATTCTGTACTCTGAATTACTATATTCAATCATTGGATTCGGCGACAGCACCATACGGATTTCGAATTTTTTTGGAACTACTCATTATTGCTTTAATTCGTTATTTTGTTTAAAACGATACTTAAAATATCCACTTGTAACACTAGCTTTACGTGTAACGATGATATCTATTTCCAATAATTAGGTCGTTACTATACTGAATCAATGTGGGCAATATTGGTTTCAAGAGTCCCGTTTTTTGACGATATTCGAAACTTATTGTTTTTATCAATATTGGTTTAAGATTTATATTGTTTTCAAGAGCAGGCCTGCTGGCCAGGAGGACAGCAATGCACTATTATTATCTTTGGTATCTATAGGCAATGGTTTCTCTTTTCATCAGGTGAGCTTCATTCATTCATCTGCTTGTTTTATATCTTATATCAAAAAAGTTAAGTTTTTTTATATATTGTTATAATTATTTTCACGTTATGATATTCAATTACCTACGTCTTCTTTACGTAGTATAAAACAAAGTCGCTTGCGCGGTATGTTCCTTTACATATTTTAAATAACGCAATAGATTTTAATGCAGTTTTCATCAATAGACAGAGCGATTCAAGGAGAAGGTTTTTATGTATAATCGATATATATTATGGTAGAAAAGCCCTGCATTTCAAAAATTTGTCGTCCAAATATGTTTTGACGACAAATCTTACGACGACGCCAGTTATTATTATAAAGTATTATTGTTAAAATATTATTAGTCGGAGCATAATTAAAGTGAGAAATGATCTTTTTTTTTATATCATAAGATAGCAAACAAGCAGATGGATCTCCTGATGGAAAGAGTCAACCATCGCCTATAGACACCAAAGGTGTTAATTGTGCGTTGCTATCATGGGACGAGGTCTAATGCCACATGCAAAAGTTTACCGGCTACCTTACTCTCCAAACTGGAACACGACAGCGACAAGCACTGACGTTATTGCGGCAGAAATAGGTAAGGCGGTGGTACCAGACCCGGGCGAGACAATGCAGAACTCTACCACCAAGTAGCCACGATGATAGTGACTCGCATAGCCAATCGATCGCCTTTTACGACCTGCCTGGCAGAACAGCAGTTGGTCTATTCTTCAAAGGAGTCCGGAACCAACACGGGGATTTCATATTCCACCGTTCGCGCAATTGTCTTAAAAAGGGGTACAAAGATTTCATTCACGTATTAATATATAGATTACCGATAATCCTGAACAACTTCTTTATCTCGCATTGGTATGGTGACTCTGGCCGTAGCATCCCAAGCGCGCGTTTCGTTGATGACGCCATCCCCGCGTTCTAGTACGGCGATCTGTCGCTCAATTTCATGACGTACTGCGCCTGCTACACCACGAATTGATCCAATATTTTTTATCTGTAATAGAAAAATGCAATAAACATAAAAGTCGATTATTTTTTATATCATAAAATAGCAAACAAGCAGAGAGTCTCCTGATGGAAAGAGTCAACCATCACCTATAGACACCAAAGATGTTAATGGTGCGTTGCTAACTTGTGGCGACATCTAATGCCACATACATAAGTTTACCGGCTACCTTACCCTCCAAACCGGACAGTGACAAGCACTGACGCTATTGCGACTCGCATAGCCAATCGGTCGCCTTTTACGACCTGCCTGGCAGAACGGCAATTGGTCTATTCTTCAAAGGAGCCCGGAACCAACACGGGGAAAATATTTACTCATTTTTCTTTTTTATTATTTCTTTTTTTTTCTCCTAATTGTTGGGATCCATAGCATTTTTTATGCTATATTATATTAATTGTTGAGTTCATATTACATATTAGTTTATATATGGCATTTACCATAAACTTTAGGCATATATATATTTATATTTTTATTTATTTTTTAATATATGGTATTATACATTTCAATATTATCATTATCAGCTTGTACACTAATTTTTTTCTTGCATTTGCTTGTGGCGTAGTTGGGAATGCCATAGGTGTTAAGTCTACCATTGTACTGTAATTGTGAAAAAAATAAACAACTAAGAACTCCTCAAACTAAATGTGGCGTTTAGAAAATAGTTTTAAAAAGTTTTAAAACGCGATGACAAAAATTCAGTCAGGTTATTAATTTTTTAAATTAACTTACGTAGGTCTTGAATAAATACGGTAATTATCAAAAGCACTGTCCGAACGTCAAAGGTTCTAGCTCAAAACGATCATATTAGCTTAATTATTATGTGGATAAGTTTTCGAAATAGCGCTACTAATGAGTTTTCCCTAATTAGTAGGGATGTTCAGTTTAATCGAATTTCAGAATCTTGAGTCGAACTTCGACATTCAGTCGAAATTCGGTTAATTTTTTTTTTATATCATAAGATAGCAAACAAGCAGATGGGTCTCCTGATGTCAACCATCGCCTATAGACACCAAAGATGTTAATGGTGTGTTGCTATCTTGTGGCGAGATCTAATGTCATATGCATATGTTTAAAATAAAAATGTTCGGTTAAAATGCCGAACATTCGGCACTATAATATGCATTATTTTGACTGAAATCTACACTCATATTATAGAGAGAAAAGAAAGATGCAGGATCTAGCAAATTAGTAAGTACATCGAGATCGCGTATTCCCACGAGATTCCGCCGCTCTTACTAATCTGTTTTGCGCGATTGCATTCCCTAATCGTATCCCATATTGTTTGCTGTTATAAACAGACTTGCACTCGTCACCTGTATTTGAAATACAATAGTAGACACCCAACGTCGGCTTACGCAACCTGACCACAATTAATCTAACTCAGTCTAGATGGCGAACAGTAAGTACAATTATGCTGAATTTGAGTGTCTCACAACATTCGGTTAGCTCTACTAAAAAGCAAGACAATGGGCGTAACAAAAATTACTAGCGATCGCATATGGCCGAAATTCGACCATAGACAACATTAAAATCTCTTTTAAAATTGATAATTTACTGTAGCCCTACAGAAAACAGTTAATATACATGTGTGTATATTATGGTTTATTGGTGTATGCCACATAAAATATCATAAGATAGCAAACAAGCTATCTTATGATATTTTATGGGTGTCCTGATGGAAAGAGTCAACCATCGCCTGTAGACACCAAATGTATTAATCGTGCATTGCTATCTCGTGACGAGGTCTAATGCCACATGCATGAGTTTACCGGCTACCTTACCCTCCAAACCGGAACACGACAGTGACTAACACTGAGGTTATTGTAGCAGGAATAGGTAAGGAGGTATTACCAGACCCGGGCGAAACAATGCAACACTCTACCACCTAGTAGCCACGATGGTAGTGACTTGCATAGCCAATCCGTCGCCTTTTACGACCTGCCAGGCAGAACGGCAGTTGGTCTATTCTTCAGAGGAGCCCGAAACAAAACGGTGATAAGTAGTGTGTGCAATATTTCTTTTCATTAATTTAATGGAATTCTAATGCATTCAATTCAAAATTTTAGAATTTCCGCAGTCCTCCTCAATGTAAACTTTAAGTGTCAAATTTTATACTCTACCATTTACGTAATTGTTTTAAAAGAGTACCTACAAGATTTTCCTTTCACATATTATATATAGATTGGTTACGTACCTCTGTGCGAGTAGAAAGTGGATCCCCAACACGCCGTATCGACACATTAGCATCAACACGCAAAGCACCCTCCTCCATTTTCCCCGAACATGCTCCAAGCCTCTGCACAATTAACACTAACTCTTTGACCAGAGCAGCCGCTTCTTCACCATCCTGCAAAGTATATTATTTTTTTTAAATATCATATTATAGAAAACTAGCGGATGTCCCTTCTGATGGTAAGTGACAACCATCACCTTTTTGTATCTATACAAAATGTTATTGTAAAGATGTTATCCGTGTGGCGGATGGTTATGCCACACAAAAGTTAACTGACTACCTTACCATCCAAACTGAAACACGTCAGTAATAAGTACTGATGCTATATAAGCTGGAAAACATAAAGTGGGTATATCAAACCCGGGCGAAACATCACTGAATACCATCGTAAATGCTAAGTGTATATAAAAACTCGTCACTACCATCATGAAACAATAATAGTATTTATATTTTTTTTATAAGATAGCAAACAAGCAGATGGGTCTCCAGATGGAAAGAGTCAACCATTGCCTATAGACACCGAAGATGTTAATGGTGCGTTGCTATCTTGTGGCGAATTCTAATGCCACATGGATAAGTTTAACGGCTACCTTACAGTAACAAGTATTGACGCTATTGCAGCAGGAATATGCGATAGTAATGACCCATTTGACCAATAATTCACCTTTTCTCAGACTACCTGAAATGGGCTAAGTGGCAGATAGTTTGTCCTACAATTTACAAAGGGAACTCGGATCAACACGGGTATAAACTTATTGTAGATTACAAACACACAAGGTTTTACATTTATATGTTCGGGATTACCTTACCTCTAAATCAGGCTCAAATACAATTTCAATAAGAGGTGCCCCTGCTCTATTCAGATCTACTAAACTTCGTTTTAATTCTGCATCATGCAATGATTTTCCACTGTCTTGTTCTAGTTGTATTTGTTTAATTTTCGAGCTTTTATTGTATGGTTTCTTATGTACACCTGGTGTATATACCTGAAATTAAATGGAAATACTACTTTACGTCTAACTCATCTCTTACATACATGTCAGTGTTGAGGCTCAAGCTTTTTGTAAAATCTGGGTGACTAGGAATAACTACAAAGTGTAAGTACCAAATGACTCCTGGAGTTTTGATGCTGAGGCTTGGCTGAGGATGGGAGGCTTTAGTAATTATTATTTTTAATAATTATTAAATACTAGCTGACTCGGACTGCTTTGCCCACCAGTAGATTAATCGATTCGTTGCGGATGAATGGCAGCCGTGTCATGATTATTTTTAACATAAGGCGTATGACATGGGAGTCGTGTGATTTTTTTAAGCGACTATATCTCCCTCAAACTACATTTTAAGAGGTTCTACCCTGAACTTTTGTTCTTTGTTCAGGGTAGAACCTTTTAAAATGGCAGGTGACACGGTAAGCGTGTCATCAACTTATATGGCGTTTGACATGGCAGCCATGTCATGAAATATTTGTATGCCGTCACTATTAAAAGTTTTGGAAAATAAGCGCCACAACGAATTGGTTAAATACCTAATCTTAATTGATCTTCTAAAAACTCATATAGAACAAATCATATTAATCATATGATTGTTTCTTGTTCACATGAAAACAACTGAACAGAACATAACTATCCACAAATGTAGTTATATAAACCGGATTAATACATCAAATGTTTTAAAACTAAAAAAATATGATGTCCTTTAAGAATCATGACTCACAGCATGCAACTTGTATTTAACACATGGAACTTTACCTTGTACAACCACAAATTTTAAAAGCATGCTAAAACTAAATGCACATTTAGTAATACATTTTTAATCAAGCGTATCAATATTTTTTTAAAAATTATATTAAATTTTAGCTTGTTTCGAAAAAGTACTTTATCTGAAATGCTTAAAAACATTTGTTGAGGCAATGGAGTAATATCACATTTGTCAACGATTTTTCTTTCCAAAATGCAAGTGCGTCCCGCTCCTCTACAAGTTATATCGAATCTTATATCTATTTAATTGAAAAACTAAATAAAATACCTGAAATTTAATAACTCCGTCGCTAGCTAATGGTGCTCTTTGCTGTGTTATTTGATAACCAGAAGGTAAATCCGCATAAAAATAGTGCTTACGATCAAAACTAGACAACTCGTTCACTTTACAAGAGAGAGCTAATGCTGTCATAACACCAAACTCCACACATTTTTTATTCAAGACAGGCAGAGTGCCTGGTATAGCAGCGTCGAATAGAGAAACACAGTTATTGACCAAACTACCAAATGTGTTTTGTGCACCAGAAAATAGCTTAGATTTCGTGTTTAATTGAGCATGTACTTCTAAGCCGACTACACTCTGCCACTTTTTAGAATGTGATGAAAGTTTCCGTTTAAATACATTGTACATCAATATTGAATGATTTTTAAAGCATTTCATGGTATTTAACCTGCAATTAAATAATAATGTGCTTTATTATTTACATAAAACTGAATATCCAACGTAAGAAACAGAAAAACAGCTGATTTTGTTGTCTGTCAATGGTCTGTCATAGTACTACAACTTCTTCTTTTTCATATAATTGACAACTTTATGAGAATTTGGCGAGTATCAAATGAGATTAGAAAAATCTACAACAGTAACTTTTAGAACGAAGTTCCTTATCGCGTGAAGTGAAAGGGGGCTAGACGGAAAAAATTCTCACGAAAAGTTGTAACGACACTTTTTGCTATAGTAAGCTATTGTAAGCTGTGCGACGTGCGCATGTTTCTCTGTCTGTCTCTCTCTCTCTCTCTCTCTCTCTCTCTTATAGAAAGCAAGCCAAATTTACATTACAATTTAAAATTTTATTACAATTCTTTCACTAATTAATCGAAAGGAACTTCGTCCATCCGGGTGTCCCTTGACACCTCTCAACTTTTTTATATTATAATAATAATCTGTGCTTATGTTAGCAATAATTATTATTATCAATAAATATACATTATTATTTTAAGCATGTAACCATTCCAGGTTGTTAGAAACTTATTCAAAACCCAAAACATTTGAATTTGAACGTGTTTCAAATTTGTTTTTGTAATTTACGAAGACATAATAAACAATCTTTTTGTTTTATTTATTTTTATTCCACAAGTTAACAAAAAAATATATGATTCCCTTCTGGTGACTCGTAAGCTACGCTCATAGTATCAATAATGTCCATGATGCATTAATAGCCGCGTGAAAAATTGTTGAAAGTAAACCTATATACCCACACAAATATCCTAGTCTAAATGGCTCAAAATCACCAAGGTAGTAAATACAGATTGAAGTTAAATAAATAATAGAATTAATTTATTTTATTTAAAATAATCCTCCATAATTTTTTTTATTAATTTAATGATTAATTTTTTTTACAAATTACCTCCGGAAAATCGTTCCGGGAACTCGTCCTAACTCCTGACTTGTTGTCAGTAATACTGTCAGTAGTCAGTATGACTTAAATACATATTTAATATATTTTTTAAATATTTTAAAAGTACTTTTTAACGTAGTGAATATTACAATAAAATGATATATAAATGTCTCTTAGTTGTTACATTCTTATTTTTTTCGAAAATTAAACTGCAAGTTTGTCCGACCGTTTGTGCGTCATTCCGGGAACGCATATAAGTTTTTAAAATAACTATTTTCCGAAAAATACAACTGCTTATGCTACTGGATTATTTTATAAAGCTTTCGAGTGCCAATAGATGCCACACGTATTTTTTATTTAAATTCAAAGATTTTAAGTGCTGAGCATAGTTATGTTTGGAATTTTCGCACCATACATCAATTCAGCGTCATTTCGGGAACGCCAATAATTGTAAAAAATAAAATAAAAAAGTAATTGGTTTTTAATATAATATTTCTTAGATTATTGTGGTCTATTTCTACATTAAAGTCAACAAAATTCCCCTTTTGTGACTATTGTTGATTTTTTACGCAATTTTAGTTGAAAACGTCATTCCGCGAACGGTCATTCCGGGAACGTTCCCGGACACGTTTCGTTGATATTATAATATAAAAATTCATATTCTGTTAATAAATTCGGAAAAAAATATGTTGTATTGCTTAAGTGATTGATGCTACATTACTCCAATAATGATTAAACATGAAAAATTGATGATTTACATAGGTATGTTGGCATGAATTTCTTACTTAAAAATCAAATTCGTATAAATTGTGTGATTAAACGTTGCAAATGGACTTTTTACAACATTTAACGAATATTTGATGGATGTTTTATGTATAGACTTTGGAAATTTTCAAAATTTTATGCATTATCGTCATTTTGGGAACGCTATTTTCTACAATTTTTTTTTAATTGTAAATTTTCAGCGTTGCCCATTTCAGTATTAATTGAAATTAAGTTAGTTAAAAATACAAATTGGTTTTCAGGACGAAAATAGAAAAAAAGATTACAAAATTTAAGAGCTGGAATTTACCATCTTGGTGATTTTAAGCCAAATATAATGCTAATAACTTTACCTTGCTAGCCAGTAAATGACAATGACAAAAACTAGACTGCGGGAATATTATGAGAGCTTAATCACACAGTGAGAAGTTCTGGAAGTATATCCCTAAATAGCAATGCTAGAAGTTTTAGCCGTCACGCGCTATTATGTTAACAGAAAGGCAAACGGTGTATCTTTGCGGAGAGTCCTGATGATGAGTAGGTACTAATATAGCAAAGGCAAAAGTTTATCAATTATTCTTCTGCAATATACCTACAAAATTCAAATTGTTGACGAAACGATAATTATGAACTGAGTATTTACATTATTGTATTTTTTGGAGTTTTAACTCGTTTCTTTTCGTATTGTAGAACAAGTATACAACGTGCGCCGAAACTCAAACTCAAAATCTTATATTGAATTCGAGCTGCGGGCTAAAGTTTTTCCGTACCGACACCAGTCTGGTCATATTATGCAGGCAACGTCGTAAGTACTGTAGAAAGACACAGATCATAGATGAACTGGTGTAAATTTGGACACACGCTGTGGAAAGAAAGAAAAGATAGAATGGGCGCGTGAGTCCGTAATGTTTTTTAAGATAAAATTAATGACTTTAAACAGATGGCTCTTGTAGTGGAACGAAACAAGTATCACCTATACATACCAGTGACCAGAGTTGCTATGAGTGTGGCGGAATGGTAATACCATGCATAAGTTAGTGTAAGGGATACACGCCCGTATAAAAAACCGATAACACGTTTGTCTTATACTTACGGTTTTGCACTTTTGAAAATAAAGTAACTAAAAACACCTAATCATAAAGTCATATTAAAGAACAGGATCTGCTTCCTTAATTAAAGTTTAAACTCATTGTTTTGAAGAAACAAATTTAAATTAATCAAGGCATCTCTTGTAAAATAATTTATAATAGGTATAAAGATCCCTGCTTTCAAACTAATATAAATGCGAAAGTAACTCTGTCTGTCTGTCTCTTCTTCACGCCTAAGCTACTGAACCGATTTGGATAAAATTTGGATAGTTTGAGACCCATGAAAGGACATAGAAGTTTTAATTCCGGAAATCCTACGGGAATGGGAACTATGCAGGTAAAACCCCGGAACTGTCTATATTTTAAAGCAAATTTGGTATGGAGGTAGGTGCTTTGAAACCTAAAGTGGGATATAACATAGTTCTTATTATCCTGAACGGGAGCCATACAGGCAAAACGCCGGGACTGTGTATTTTTTGAGTGAAATTTGGTATGGGATTGTTTGACACCCAAGCTAGGATATCGTCGCTGCGCTTGACAAGTTCCATAATATGTGATATTTGTAGGGTTTTGGGTAACAACAAAAAATGTGTTATTAAATTATCAAATAGACTCTTTTTTAATTTATTATTAATTATTAAATTAACAAATAGACTATTTGTTGATTTATTATTTGTTATTAAATAACTAATAGACTATTTGTTAATTTAACAACACGTTTATTGTTTTTTTTTCCCAAAACCTTACAAATATCACATGTAGAACTTGTCAGGCGCAACGGCGACATAAAAGATAGTTTATATGGCGAGAAAGGCTGTTTTACAGTATGAGATATTACATATATAATATACATCATAACATTTGATGACATGTTGTTGAACAATTTGTTGGCGAAGCTGCGAGAGTCAGCTAATAAATAATAAATAGATTTACACTGCTTCGTGCAGTTTTCTAGATTATTTTTCAAAGCAAAAAAAAACTAATATGCAAAATGCAAATGTCTACATAGATATAACAGAACTAGCTGACCCACGAAGCTTCGCCCGCGAGTAGATCAACATGTCGTCAAGATAGCTTTTCATACAAAATTCATCCCCTATTTCAACCCTTTAAGAACAGATTTTTGAAAAAAAAAATTGCCTATGTTTGACCTCGGCTCTACATGCTATTTCCATGCCAAATTTCATGAAAATCGGTCCAGTGGTTTAGCCGTGAAAGCGTAACAGACAGACAGACAGACTTTCGCATTTATAATTTTAGTATGACAAAATTCATCCCCTATTTCAAACCTTTCAGAATTGTTTTTTGAGAAAACATTAGGCTATGTTTGACCTCGGCTATTCAACTACTTCCATGCCAAATTTCATGAAAATCGTCGCAGTGGTTTAGCCGTGAAAGCGTAACAGACAGACAGACAGACTTTCGCATTTATAATATTAGTATGGATATGGATTATGTTTTAGTACTGCTGGGTACGATAAATTTTCACAAATCTGAAGTTATGTACGAGTATGTTCAGTTCCGACTATTACTCAACCAAACTTAACACTATGGCATTATTTAACTTCTGTAATAACAATATTAGAATTGGAAATTAGATTTTTACGTCGATTATTTCCAATCGATTATGTACGTAGTTCCGCTACGTAATTGATTTGGCTATTAACGTGATTCAGGCAAAATTCTTTTGTTTGTTTATAACTTATACATTATTACCTACTAATTTACCTTAAAATATTGTTTGATGAACTGTATAGGTAATGCATGAAACACGCAACGACGGTTTATTACTCATAAGTATTTAGTTTTCAGTCGTTTGGAAAATATGCTTAACTAATAGTATAATAATATCTAAACACACCAGTGTAAATATATGTGTATAATGTACAGGTATAATACATTACTATAAATATACATAATATACATTACTATAAATACCTATGTACATAATTGTTTTAGCTTTGTTAACGAGTAGATACCGACCAAACAGTTTGTCGACGGAAACATACAAAACTGCAATGATTTACAGTTTCTTTGTATATTTTTATGTCATTGGATATATATAATAATTAAGAAAGGCCTCGTGTTAGAAAGCGATAACAGTCGCTAAAGCCACGAAAGATGTTAATAGTGCGTTGCTATTTACGTGGCTAGAATTAAACTTATACAAGTGGCTGTACGGTACAGCCACTTGTATATGCGACTAAAATTATGCATGTAGTACAGCGTACAGGCTGTACGCTGTACTACATACATAATTTAAAAATAATTTTAGTCGCTGCCTGATAGTCATCTGAAACACCTCAACGAGGCGCCGGTTACACTTTCATTAATGCAAGTGCGAGTCTTTAATGCAGGTGCTTAGTATTAAGCAAAAAATACGTGAAGATAGCAAAAAATACGTGAAGATAGATAATAGTTTCTCAGTGCGAGTGATTAGTAATCAGCGTAGTAAAAGTAAATAGATGCTCCCACTCCCACTAATCAACGGCTGTCTTTTGCTCAATACTAAGCACCTGCATTAAACACTTGCACTCTCACTAATCATATGGTAACCGGAGCCTGAGAACCAGTGGTGATTTTTTATTTTTTAAAGAATAGATTAACTGCCGTTCTGCCAGGCAGGTGGTAAAATAAGACCATACGAATCACTGCCGACGTGGCTGCTAAGTGGTAGAGCTCTACACTGTCTCGCCCGGGTCTGGTACCACCGCGTTACCTATTCCTGCCGCAATAGCGTTGCTTGACACTGTGGTATTAGTATATATTGTAGTAAGGTAGCCGGTAAAAATTAGACCTCGCCACGAGATAAAAACGAACCATTAACATCTTTGGTGTCTTTCTTGTGATTTAAAAAAGGTAGTTCAACAATTGTTAAACAAATCCCTACCACTACCTCCTACCTCGTGACTACTAGGTGATAGGATTCTGCAATTGTACCAAAATTTTTAATAATACTAGCTGCAGCGTGCAGTCCCCTGAATTATAAAAGTTTTTAGCGAATCCCGCGGAATCACCTAATTTTTCCGGGAATAAAATTAGCCCATGTGCTATTCCAGGACATCAAACCTGTTCAGAAGTTTTTGCATGATTGAGTAACAAACATCCATCCATCCATCCAAACATCCAAACTTTCGCATTTATAAAATTAATATAGATTACCTAATTAAATAAGTCCTCCAATTTCAATGTTTATGGATAAACTAGCTGAAGCGTGCAGCCCGCTGCATTATAAAAGTTTTTAGTGAATCCCGCGGGATCACCTTACTATTCCGGGATAAAAAATAGCCTATGTGTTATTCTGAGTCTTCAGCTATCTACATACCAAAATTCAATGCAATCGGTTCAGCAGTATTTCCGTGAAAAAGTAACAAACATCCACACATACTCACAAACTTTCGCATTTATAATATACTAGCTGCTGCGTGCAACCCGCTGCATTATACATTTTTGGTGAATCCCGCGGGATTGCCCTAATTTTCCGGGATAAAATGTAGCCTATGTGCTATTCCAGGTTATTATCTACCTATGTGCCAAATTTCATTCAAATCCGTTCAGTAGTTTTTGCGTGATTGAGTAACAAACATCCATCCAAACATCCAAACTTTTACATTTATAATATTAATATAGAATTATAATAAGTTTAAGTTTAAGTATAAGTATATAAGTAGGTAGGATATGATGTATGTTGACTTCATGTGGTAGGTTTACTCGATCGTATATTATTACTACAACGTTTCGCCCGATATTGATACCACAGTACCTATTAACTTTTTCTGCCGCAAAAGAATCAGTGCTTTCGCTGTCATGTTCTGGTTTAGTAGGTAAGGTAGCCGGTATACTGATGCATGGCAATACAACCCCGCCATACAAATACTATCCCCAATACTATCAGTACTATGGATATGGACTGCCTCGCGGTCTAGGGGATAGCCTATTCGGCTCATATCATGAGGTACCGGGTCAGGCGAGTGTTATTGGAGATTTTTTCGAGATATTTCTTGAAAATCCAAAATCTCAGTAGTAGGTCGAAGTCTGTCGGGTAGTGTGTGTTATTGGAGGTTTTTTCGAGATACCTCCCGTACCTCGGATGAACACGTAAAGGACTCTGTCGCGGTAAACGCTAGAAATAGTCGATAATCTTTATTAGGTCGGTAAAATGCAGCGATGGGGATCACCACTCATCTCACCAACCGACAAACTTTTTTTTTTTTTTTTTTATATCATAAGATAGCAAACAAGCAGATGGGTCTCCTGATGGAAAGAGTCAACCATCGCCTATAGACACCAAAGATGTTAATGGTGCGTTGCTATCTTGTGGCGAGGTCTAATGCCACATGCATAAGTTTACCGGCTACCTTACCCTCCAAACCGGAACACGACAGCGACAAGCACTGACGCTATTGCGGCAGGAATAGGCAAGGCGGTGGTACCTGACCCGGGCGAGACAATGCAGAACTCTACCACCTAGTAGCCACGATGGTAGTGACTCGATAGCCATTCGGTCGCCTTTTACGACCTGCCTGGCAGAACGGCAGTTGGCCTATTCTACAAAGGAGGCCGGGACCAACACGGCAAAACTGGTGAATTGTGGTGAACTGGATAGTCTATAGATGATCAGCAAGAGAGCCAAGCGTGATAATACATAACATAACCATCTTTGGTATCTATAGGATTTCTTTTTCCATCAGCAATGCCTTCTTGGTTCGTCTACCTTTGATAAATATTATTTTAACACCACTAATTACATTGTTAGACATTAAATGCGTAAAAAATACATATTAACACATTTCTGTATTTTTTAAGCTTAATTCCATTATTTCTGTATAAATGTGTTTTAATATTTATCATAAGAACTTGACGTACGCATCCATAATATAAGCGATGTAGAGTCACGTAAAGATAAAACTGACTGGTTTTATATAAACGTGACCACAGCTTGAAATCGGTTTAAACATACCAATACATAAGGGTTGTGGCACCGCTGGCCCGTACTGCTGAAGGGGCATAGTGATGGAACCAGCAGGCCAGCTTCTAGTCAGGTGACGTCATAACTATGGAGGTTGATGACGTCATACAAGGACAAGTAAGGGGAAAAGGAAGATCTTCCCAGCCAGGCAAGGTGTACTGCCTGGGGACCGAAGTCCGCTTGAAAAGCGTTGAAACTTGTATATAGAGTTATACAAGATAAATAATTGTGATGTAGCGATTCAGGATTTTATTTTCAATTTCATTTTATTCTATTTTTTATTATTTTTTCTGGTAGCGTTTGTAGATTGCTCGAACCGCTATAGGGTTTTAGCGATTTTCATAAAAGATGTCGCTTGGACCGTATCTGAGATGAGAGCGCTTCATAAACATAAATATGCCGGTTAAAGCCAAAAGCGTGAAAAGTACGTTACGGCGTAGCCAGCGTGACCACTTTTAGTAGATTTCTACTTTTTTAGTAGATTTGAAGAATATGAGGCGTTAATCTAGTAGGATAAAATGCCTCAGTAGAATTTAGTAGAAATGAGAAAGAAATCGGTAGGTTTTAGTTTTAATTCGCTATCAAGAAATATTAGGCTTAAAACCAAGCATCCATGTTCAAAAATTTTTTATTTTACTGTCGGCAACACAAGAAAGTGATTAGGTCTTTCAACTTAGATAATTTTTAACTTGCTCCTGTAATGAACGACATTAGACAACACAGTTTTGTTTAGTCGTTTTCGTTCATTTGTATTGTTTGCTTTCGAGGATTCATAGGTACATTTTTTGTAATTTAAAATAAAAAAAAATACGATCAAACTTATCCTGCAGAGTAGGAAGTAAGGATTGTGAGTAAATGAGTAAACCGAACGTCATTAAACAATCGAGCCCACCATTATTCAACGGCTTATCATCAGGCTAACAGGTGATATCCTTCCCTGCATTTAATGATTAAATTATCGGTAGCTGTTTTCGATAACCGGAACAAACAGCTCTACGTACGAAGGGATGAATGGGGATATTAACAGCAAACTCTGGTGGCTGCTACTGAGGCTGTCGTAAGTAACAAATAAGATTTAACTGCTCTTTCAGACAAAGATAAGGCATTGCGTCAACGGTTTGTCGCCAGGCAAGCAGGTGATACCCATCGCCGCCTATAAAGATGTACATTGCGGATAGCGAAACGAACGGCAAGAATGTAATGCATATGCATAAGTTTGCCAGCTACCGCATTGAAGCTATGTGGCAGGAATAGAAAAAGTGGTGGAACCAAATCCAGATATTCCAGAACTTAACTTCTTTCTCATTTACTGTAGAAATTGATTGTAGGTGGAAATTTCCCGTGCGAATAAGACTTTTAATTGTAATAGAAAAGAGACTCCATATTTTTTAAAATTCCTGCAATACACTAACTATAATTTGCTTGTAGCAGGTGTCCATAAAAGTGTTGACTATGTGATGACGCTCATATACGAATGTATTGTATACCTGACTCGCCATACAACGGAACTCAGTTATTCCAAAAGCAGTAGATAATGACCCAGTTGAGTCATACAGAACTCTACCATAACGAACGACCTTGCACGTGGCGGTATCGATCGCAATGTGTTCAATTTTCCGCCTCGTAACTATCTGCTATCTATTTTATTTATTTATTCGATTTTTTGCACTATTAAGTACAACGATTACTTATTATGGGCAGCACCGACACCGGACCAATAGACCACAGAGGCGATCTTCAAAAAATTCACGAGAATTGAACCCGTGAGCTGAGCCTAAGCCGAATAGGCTAACGACTAGTCTATGAGGCAGTATATTTATATAGTTAGGCAAGATTTATTTGTAAAAACTTCAAGGCCTAATGATACGAGATAACGAAGCAGACAGTGAAGACATACAATTTTTGTCTTTACTTTTAAAAACTAATTTTATAACACTTTTGAAACATACATTTTAAAATCCAACTCTAGGTTTCAAGATTACGGAAAAGGTTTACGAGTGTACGTGGAAATATTTGTATTACTGTTTCAAAAGATTTATTGCAATGTATGACCATGCATTATTAATCGTGTGATAACACTAGATTTATCTATATAAATAAAACATTCATGCGTATGTCTCAGAGGTGGCAGGTAGAGGTAAAACTCCCTCCGACTTGCCTTAGCTAATATTAGGTCCAATAATATGACAAGTGGCCACTCTATCGACAACACAATATATACAGCCTCGGAAAAGTTAAATTTACTAGAAAAACCTGTATGGGTAGTTTTGACGAGTCAATATTTTGATAATTACCTACCACCGAATCGTAACGCGGCTACACTGTCGGAAGAAATTCAGTGAGCTTGTTTGTTGAATCTATTTTTTTTTTTATTAATATATGTAGATTTGGATGTAGATATGTAGGAATTTATGTATCTATATATTTTATACTTTTTGTCGTCGGCACTTGGTGAAACTCCACTTGTAATTATGTACACTTGCAAACACTTGTGCTATTTCACAAAATACGTTTTAATCAATTTACTTAAATCGCCAAGCGGTTTCGCGTTTTCGGCAATTGCCGTAAAAAAGTAAATTGATTAAAAAGTGTTTTTTGAAACAGTACAAGTGTATGCAAGTGTATATAATTATGTATTTTATGTAATCTAAGCAATGACGTGTATAATATTTAGAGGTCAATGAATCTAAGCGTCTAAAAGAAACGCCAAAATTAAAACGATTTTAGTAATGGTCTGCTTAGCCCAATAATTATCTGGTATGCTTTTATACCTGCCTATTGCATATAGTATACCTATTGCATATGTATATATATTGTATGCTTTATGAATTGAGATCGCCAATTGTACCTTGTACATTTTGTTTGTGGTTCAATTAAGAAAAAGTATTTAAAAAAAACAAACATCCACCAACACATTTTATTTATTTTATTATATGTAATAATTCTTTCTTAAGTGACAGAAAGGTTAGGTTTGTTTCAGAGGATAATGATATTAAAAACCACGAGTAGTTGATTTTTAATACAGAAAAGAAGTACAGTTTTGTAGTACAGGAAACATTCAGACAATTAAATGACATTCCTCGAGCAGAAATGTAAAAAGTCACGAGTAAATTTACAACCTCCCTTACTCTTCAACTAGGAATACAATGATAAAATATGGCGATAGTAGTATGCCTGTTTTTTAAATCATATGAAAAAAAAGAATAATTTTATTCTACCTAAGTAGGTAAGTCGCTAACCCTCTTGATGAAAAGATATAACCGATGTTAGCAACATCCTTTTGAGATAAATATCTATATCTTCATTCTGTCATTCTTCCAGGCGATTCGTAAAAGGTGAACAAGGCAAACGAGACGGCCAAACGTATCACCATTATTAAATAAATTACATACTCTTTGCTATTATTGTGACTACAAGGGGGTAGAGTTCCACAACGTCTCCCCCGGGCTTGACGTCACTACACTGCCTATTCCTGCTGCAATAGCGTTAATATTTATTTCTGTCGTGTTCCTATTTGGAGGTTAAAATAGCCGGAAAACTAAAAAAGACAGCAACGCACCATTAACATGTCTTATGAGGTTTTATGTTTCTGTAAATGTGATAACACTGGACTGTGTGTATATATCCTGGCTGTATTTGCTTATATCATTTGCAATAGTATATTTAAGAAAAAATAAAAAATGGTGTGCGTGGGCCTACACGCATGTGTAATTTTACAATGCACGCAATGTAAGGTTCCGCTTCCGAAATTGCCTTTCACAATAATGTAGACTAAGAAGAAGGCTTTTATAGTTTTATACTATGAAAATTTAAGCTATTCAACGTCAATGACTAATATACATATGTATATCCGCACCACAGGTTCACCGCCTATAAAAACTTCACTAAGTACGTTTTGTAAGTTGGTCGACATTACTCATAAACATGTAAATCGTTCTAAGACGTGATAGTTTTCCTTTTAACTTCATTATATTTACTACTACCAAGATTTTTTATTACTCCCAAAACCAACCGTTTAGCCTACAGATAGAGGGACACTTGAGTCTATTTACAAACGAGTCCCTTCTTCTTCTCCTTCCTCTGAGTTATCGTGCAGACGGACGGACGGAGGGACATAGCGAAACTACCTATAAGGGTTCCTAGTTTACTTCAAAAACCTAAAAATGACCTTGGCAACAGTTCAGTACTTTGTATTTTTAAATACCTAGTTATGTTAAAATTTTCTATGTGCATAAGAAATATTGTTTTATTAAAATAAATTTAATTTTCAGAAGATTGTCGTTTTATTATTAAAATTGTATTTCTCTATTTTTCGATTCTATTTCTTCTATCGATTTCTACACGTGGTTTATGAATGCTGCCAAACAGCCTTTCGTGTTGGACTTTGGACCCAGTCTCGCATAAATATCGTATCGAGCACTGTGTAAATGTTGCTTGTTTACCGTTTATATATTGCTTATATACCTATTATAATGTAGGTTTTCTATTCAAACAGATTTTCGAAATGTTTTTTTTTATTTGAATATGTACAGTTAAGAAAAATTAAATTGTATATGTAAGTATATAGGTAAATATATAGGTCATTACGATTTAATAGCCTTGTATTTTTATAATATTTTTACAAACTTTTAATTGCATATTCGTTCACAATAAAATCGATTAATAGGTAAGTGTTCAAAAGTGATGATGTCTTAAAATTGTGATATTTATTTATATGCTAGGACGGCAAAAAAGCAAATCACTCTCCTGATGGAAAGAAACAACCATCGCTTATAGACATCAAATATGTTAATGTTCTATTGCCATCCGTGTGGCGATATGGCAATGCATAATTCTTTCGTCTTCCTTACACTCAAAACAGTGACACACACAGAAGCTTTTGGAGTAGGAATAAATAGCACACTTGTACTAAACCTGCACTAGGCTTTATGGAACTCTACTTCCTACCTAGTAATCATGATGAAAATGATACGTAAAGCCAATCATTCGCATTTTACAAGCGGCCTAGCAAAATGATAGATGGTCTATTCTTGTATGCACAGCACAGGGAAAAGCACTACATATTTTTCTTTTGAGATAATATAAAACTTGAAAATACCTATCACACTACTGTTTAAATGCGAAAGAATATCTGTGTATGTTCGTTATGTTCCTATAACTTGAAATAGCTAAAAAACCTTGAATGACATTTAGTATACAAATAACCTATAACCAAAAGTATTTTGGGCTAATTTTCATCGCCAAAAATGGTTTAGAGGTTGATAAGTATTATGATAAAGACGAAATCACAAGCAACAACTAATTATGATATTTACGATTTATATGCCAGTTACCTACCACATATTGTAGGAAATTTTTCACCAAAGTAGAGTAGATAAAATTTCATCTGTATTAAAATCTATCATACAAACTTTCATCCCTATTTCAGCCTCTTAGGAAAAGATTTGTGAAAAAGAGTAGCTTGTATAAGTCTTTAATATTTCCTTGCTAATTTTCATTAATATTGTTTCAACTGTTTAGCTGTGAAAGCATAACATACAGACGGAGAGACAGACCAATTTATTACACTAGTACCTATGGAGACTGCAAGGTAATAAATCCGATCTTGGTTATACCTCACAGAACACAGTTAAGACAGCTTTCATTCAACATACCCTGAATGGAAATTAATTATTGACATCTTTTCTAGACAATTTCCTTCGACCTTCAATAAAAAACACTTAGGTACTTGTCAATATTACAAAAACAGGAAATTTTAAAGTTTAAACTCAACAAAAATAAAATAAAAGTCTCGTAAGGGCTCGTAGCCCTGAAGATGCCGTAAAAGGCGAAACCGATTGGCGATGTTAATTAAAATTTAAAGTGATTTGTAAAACAATACAAGTGTATTAACAAAATTTTAAAAAAGTCGCTTCTGTGGTCTAGTGGTCCGTTATCCATGTTAACCACACGAAGTCCCGGGTTTGGTTTCCGGGTCGTGCAAATCCAAAATGTGTTTTTTCAATTTTCGGTTGGATAAGACTTGCCACCTATAAAAACTAAGTAGGTATCTTCGGCTTATTGTGAGTGCACTCTTCGGGGATTCGAAAGTGAGGATAGATGATAGGGATCTTTAAGAGAAGAGTGAACAGGTACCTCCTATGGAAGCGCGTTCCATCTTAGGTCACATTCTGGCTTACAGGCGAGATCGTAGGCAAGCGCTTCCCTATCGATAATAATAAAAAAAGGTACCTACTTAAACTCAATAAAACTGCAATCGACTTCTATCGGGTTGGCATTTGAAACGGTCCGCACGATTTTTGGATTTCTGAGTGGTGTGTTGGATAGGGTTTGACTTTTCCTTTCTACTGATACTACTTTACCGCCGCACGGAAATGCCTAGTTTTTTTATACGTATTTTTCTGAACTAGTAAGTAAACAGAACCTCCTCCCTCTCCCCCTCCTCCCGCCTCAACAGTAAACTCGTGCGGCCTGTTTCTAACGTAATCCCCCAACCCCCTATATGTCTGTAATCCTAAATCAAATTTTTGTCAAATTTATATGCAACCACACGAGATGTAAGTACACTCTCTTAAACAAAAACAAAGGATTTCGCAGTCATCGATATCTGATGGAGTAATGTCGAATATATATAAAAATATATAAATAACTAAATTGATTACTTCCTTCTTTTTGGGAACTTGTTTAAAAATAAGTAATAACATATTAAATAACAATGAACATATAGAATAATTAACATCGGTGAATATTTATTTGTTGGATTATTCTCGTAAGAATATCGTTAACTTACAAAATAGGTAAGTAGGTACGTGAGTTAAAAGTACTTCTAAAATATATCTACATAAATTTAAATTTATTTCGACCTAATTTATAACAAAATATAAAGTATATATGTTTATAAACACATTTTAAACTAAATATTAATCACAAGTATTATATTCAGCTATAAATTTATAAATTAACATTAAGAAAAAAAATAACTTACCGAAACTTGAATTAAATATATTTGCAAGAGGTTGAAACTGTTGCACGTATTAATTAAAATTATAAAATATATTTACACCTATTGCATTGATTTTTAATTAACTTAAACCTAACTTATTTATTATTCGAAATCACATACTAAACTAATACGAAAACTACGACACTACTCCGGTAACCGCTTCAAAAAGGAAAGAAAATAGATAAAGAACTATTACAGCTAAGGTAGCTTCTGCAATTGAGTACATTTTTATTGATTTTTACTATGGAAATGTAAACTTAGTTCTTTGTTTTAAGTGCGAGGTAACGTGCAACGTACAACCAATACAACTCACAAACAGTGAATGGTGAGTGATTCTTGCGAAACAGACTACAAAGTACAAACACACCTACGTTTAGAGGCTCGTCGCTGTCGATAATATAACCCTCCTAAATAAAAAGATATAAAACGCTATAGAAAATGGCGGAAATTGATCACGTTTACGTTTGATTGAATTATCATTTACACACCCATAGAGTAATCTAGTAGAGTTTTATCACTTTCTTTAATTTTGCAAGAGTTTATCACATTCTTTTTTTTTCATACGATATCAAACAAGCACAAGGTTCTCCTGATGGAAAATGATAACCAGCGAACCATCGCCTAAAGACGCCGAAGATGATAATTGTGCATTGCTATTCGTGTGGCGGTGGCATTAGAATGCCACATACTTAGGTTTACCGGCTACCTTACCCTCTGAACTGGCACACAACAGCGACAAGCTACAAGCTACAACAGGAATAAATAATTTGGTAGTACCAAATTCGGACAAGTCGTTGCAAAACTCTACTATTTGACTAGTTATCACGATGTTAGTAACACGTACCTATTAGCTTTCTCTTGCCTTTTACGAGATGGCTAGCAGCAAGCCAATTGCTCTATTTTCACAAAAATGATCCGAGTTAACCCAAGGAAAAAAAAACTTTTGAATTCTGACGGCTTTTTACTTTCTGACTTCAAGTTTTTTCTAATTGGTCTTTTTGAAAATAGTAGTTGATGCGTTGGTCGAGTAATTTGTTATAAATGAGTTTTATGACCTCCAAAACAAAAAAGAGTGTTATAAGGTTGACAACTTTGCAGCAGCAAAGTTTCCCCATCACTGCTTTTCACCGACTTGATAACCATTATTGCTTATTTCTAGCGATAACCGGGACTGATAGCTTTACGTGCTTACCCGAGACATGGGGATAACACACCAAGCGCCAGACTCCGAGTAGCTAAGTACTGAGAATTTGTATTTTCTAGAAAATAATCGAAAACACATCAATAACACTTTTGACCGTCCCAGAGATCGAACTCTGACCTTAAAATCTAAGTCGAATAGGCCCCTAAAATACAGGCAGCAGAAATTTATTGTAAAACTTCCCCGTGTTGATTCGGGCTCCTTTGACCGTTAACTGACGTTCTGCCAAGCAGATCGTAGATCGTAGATTAGGTGGTAGAGTCATGCATTGCCTCGCCCGGGTCTAATACCACCGCCTTATCTATTCCTGCCGTAATAACGTCAGTGCTTGTCACTGTCGTGTTACGGTTTGGAGGGTAAGGTAACCGGTAAACTTATGCATGTAGCATTAGACCTCGCTACAAGATGGCAACCTTTAAAAACTTTGGTGTCTAATTGTAAATAACGATTTTTATGCAGTTTATGCATTAGACGTAGTTTTTTTGAGGAATAGAGCTGATTAGTTTTTGTACCCAATCAGTACATTAATGTGGAAGTTATGTTAAAAAAATACTGTTTCGCCAATTTTTTTTGAGGTTTTTTCAAAATTTTTCAAAATCTCCCGAGTCGACTTGGTTCAAATTTTCAGGAAATGAGCGGAATCCAATCGAATGCCATCAACCGCGTTTTGATCTGTCCAGTTGTTCAAAAGTTATGAGATGTTTACACACACACACATACATAAACATACTGACGGTATCGCGATAATAGTCGGAAAAGTTTCCTAAAACCTCAAAACATGGAGCTGTGGTGAAAACTCGATTTTCGAAATTCGGGGCAATATCAGTAACTTCCCTATCTACATACGTAGCGGGAAGTTAAACAACTAAAACTTTAAAATAACTTATGTCAGTATAATCAACGATCCATCATTCGTAGCAGCAACCATTAGCAACCAATTAATAATAACGAGGTTTTGTACAATTGTTTGCACATTTAGTAATTTGACATTAATTATAGGAACAATTTTAGCTTACGCCTTGTAGAAAATGTTATTAAATTGTATAAATCCATTCAACAAGGAACTGGAAGTAAAATATTTAAATATAATAAAATTATTCGATTCTAATATTATTTGACTTGTCCATTTGTATAGTTCCTGATTTGATATCAGGGTCATGCAGCTTTATTAGATGTTGCGTATTAAAAAAATAGTAAAATGGGAAGTCGGGTAGCAGTTAAAGTTAGTGCTTTGGAAAAATAAATAACGTTATTGATTTTCCCAAACTTAAACGTTGAAGTAAATAACAAAACAAAATCGATTTTGGCAAATTTCAGGCAGTGGGTAGATCTTGGTTTACTAGGACCGTGTGCCTGAGGTTTACCCGAGATTCTACTGAAGTTTGATTTGTATTGTCTACCCTATAAGGGAACCAGCATGATAATATTTATCCACACTATTATTATAAATAAGGAACTTGGTTTGTAAATTTAAAAAAAAAAATGTTTTTAATGGATAAACTCAAAAACTAGTTTAATTAAGTAAAAATACAAACCAGAACACGACAGTAACAAGTACTGACGCTATTGCGACAGGAATAAGTAAGGTGGTGGTACCAGACCCCGGCGAGACAGTGTAGAACTCTATCATCTAGTAGCCACGATGTTAATGACTGCTATAACCAACTCGCCTCTTACGAGTTGCCTGGCAAAAGGCAGATGAGCTACTTTTATGGTCTCAAAAAGTATGGTCAGCGCACGATGTACTAACGAGTCTAGTCGTGAGTTCGGTTAATCGCTGTCTGCAACCATGATGACGCCGTGCCTGGATGTCCGTACTAAACATTTTTATTTTAAAATTAGGTAAAATTCAAGCACCTGTTCTTTATACATATTTGGTATTAGAATCGATTACAGAACACTCCTTTAGCATATAATATAATCCTTTACCAGTTAGCCTATAAACGTATATCAAAGACACTAATATTAACACTGAAAATACTAGAGTTTTGTAAATGTAATCGAAACGACTGAATTGTGACTTTAAATTATGTTTTCTCCGGACTTGTTTTCAATAATTTAACAGGCATGAAGCATCATCGCCTCTGTGGTCTAGTGATCTGGTATCGGTGTTATGACCCGGGTTCAATTCCCGGGTCGGGCAATTCAACATGTGTTTTTCCAGTTTTTTGAAAAAAAAAACAACTTTGTCAGAGATTGGATAAGTGCCTGGTTGGCGATAGACCTATCATATTGTAGGACTAAGTATCTTGTATCGCCTAATCGTGGGTACACCGGTTGTACCTCTGCCTACTCTTGTCAGATGCCTCGGATAAACAATAAAAACTTGTTAAATAGAGACAGAGAAACTAGTTAGATGCCTCGGGTACGCAATAATACTTGTAAAATAGAGAGAAAAACTTGTTAGATACTTCGGATAAGCAACAAAAGTTGTTATATAGAGACAAAGAAACTTGTCGAATGTCTCGGATTAGCAATAAAACTTGTTAGATAGAGACAGAGAAACTTGTTAGATGCATCAAATAAGCAATAAAACTTGGTATATAGAGACAAAGAAACTTGTCGAATGTCTCGGATTAGCAATAAAACTTGTTAGATAGAGACAGAGAAACTTGTTAGATGCATCAATAAAGCAATAAAACTTGCTATATAGAGACAAAGAAACTTGTCAAATGTCTCGGATTAGCAATATAACTTGTTAGATAGAGACAGAGAAACTTGTTATAAGCATCGGATAAGCTATTAAACATCGTGGACAGAGACAGAGAAATTTGTTAGATGACCCGGATAAGCAACAAAACATGTTGGATAGAGACAGAGAAACTTGTTTGATAGAAACAGAGAAATTTGTTAGATAGAGACAGAGAAAACTTAAAAATTGTTAACACTCTGCTACTAGCAGATAAGCTGTTACTGAAATTGCGATTTTCTAGCTTAATCCTAAAATACCTAAATAACACTTGCCCGATAGGACATCATGATTATAACGAAAGAGATTACCCACTAACTCATGAGGATATTTATCATCATTATCATTCATTGTCGTGTTTCAGTTTGGAGGGTAAGGTAACCGGTAAAATTATGCATGTGACTTTAAGCCCTCGCCACAAGAATAACAACGCACTATAAACATATTTGCTGTCTATAAGCGATGCTTGTCTCTTTCCATCAGGAGAACAATATGCTTGTTGGCCATCTTATGATATAAGAAAACTAATTTAACTAATGTGTATAATGTATGTATACTCGCACATCTAGCGATTAGTAGGTACAATTGACGAAATTGATCACGAAGCAAATGAGAATTTCGCCACGTTAAATCAGTAGCTCTGTTCGTAAGAGTGTGACAGCCAGAGCAAGGTCGCAGGTTTAAATTCTGTGATGTCGAAATTTTTCTTTGCTAATTTTTTAACGTTTTCTCAAGCATAAGATGTAGTTGCGTTGCTATCCTTGTGGTGGGGTTCAATTACTACAACATGCGTAAGTTTAACGGCTAACTTACCCTCCAAATCAGAACACTTTTTACTTTTTTTTGTCAAAAAGCACTGGAGCTATTACCGCAGGAATAGGTGGGACGGGCGATACCAGAGCAGGGCGATTCAATTCAGAACTCTACCACTAAGTAGCCACGATAGTAGTACGAACTTCTTCCAAACTGTCAGGCAGAACGGCAGATGGAATATTCTTCAAGACGGTCTTGGACCAATACGGAGGATTAATCCATTTCAATTTTGTGTAAAAATATCTTATTTCTACTGTTTTAAATTAATTTCAAAAAGCATTCCAAAGTTAATAACATATAACAATTATGACATACAATATATATATATATATATATATATATATATATATATATATATATATATATATATATATATATATATATATATATATATATATATATATATACTTCATTCGTGTGACGGAAATTAATTGCTTTTCTTTACTTAGTCGGGTATATAGCCTATATCACTCCTGGATGATGTAGTTTTCTTAAGGTAAAAATTTTTACACATATTTATAATATCTGCATCAAAAATGGCGACAAATATTTTGATTTCTGGTTAATCTCTTGGTCCAAAATTCAAGGATGTATTACCAAGTGACGTCAATAAATATGTGCAATATGTTATCGATATATCCGGCCGCGTTTCCGATCCGGTAGTAGTTTAAAAAAAATGTTGACGCGTCAAAATAACTTGTAAAAAGTTTTATTGAATAAAGTGCTTCTGATTTCTGATATTAATTAGGAAATTACATTATATAATAGAGTTGAGTTTACGATATTGTATCAGAGAGATACATCAGATAAAACACGAACACTCCAATTAATTCGATAAGATTATCGTGCATTACGTACGCATTGTAATCAAATCGATAAAAGCCTATGTTTAAAACTAATAATCACTATCAAAGGCGATAATATAAATGTAAAATGCAGGTTATCGAAAAAATACGACTTTCAAGACCTTAAAGAAAAGATCTAAATTATCTTCACGCCCGGTTCCTTGCAGGATAGCTATGTCTATCAAACGCCTATAGATTTTCAGTTCACCACAATTCACCAGTTTATTGGTTGACGAGACGAGTGGTGATCCTCGTCGCCACATTTAAGCCACCTGATAATGATTTTCGACTATTTCTAACGATAAACCGATATATTTTCGCCGTGTTGGTCCCGGCCTCCTTTGAAGAATAGGCCAACTGCCGTTCTGCCAAGCAGGTCGTAAAAGGCGACCGATTGGCTATCGAGTCACTAACATCGTGGCTACTAGGTGGTAGAGTTCTGCATTGTCTATATATATATATATATATATATATATATATATATATATATATATATATATATATATATATATATATATATATATATATATATATATATATATATATATATATATATATATATATATATATATATATATATATATATATATATATATATATATATATATATATATATATATTTATATTAGAAGCAATTAATCCCATACTTGTTTGTCTTACAAATAATCTGAGATTTTATAATACCCTTTTTTACACAGTTTTGTTTTAACACATTTTTTAAATTTATTGACTGGTAGATCTCTTATATAGTTTCGGGAAGTTTATTGTAGAAGCGTATACATTGCACCATAAAAGAGATACTTATTCTGTGGAGACGAGATGCATGCAAAACAAGATTGTTTTTGTTCCTTGTGTTTAGTGAGTGTACGTCATCATTTTTTTTAAACAAGCAAATATTTTTACGAGAGTATATTAAGTTCTCAAATATATATTGCGATATAACAGGTAGGATATTGATTTCCTTGAATTTTTCTCTCAGGGAAATCCTCGGGCTAAGATTGTAAATTGCCCTAATAGCTCTTTTCTGCAATACAAATATAGTATTTATTTCAGCAGAATTTCCCTAGAGAAGAATCCCATAAGGCATAATACTGTGGAAGTAACTAAAGTATACAATTCTTGCTGTGTTTACTGTCTCATTTTTTTAACTGCATAAGCTGCCAAACTAAGTCTATTTGCTAAATTATTAATGTGTGGTCCCCATTTTAATTTTTTATCTAAAGTAATACCTAAAAACGCAGTGGAATCCACTAGACCCAGTTTGTTTCCATCCAGTTGTACACTGGTATCTACGTGCCTTTCATTAGGTAATGAAAATTTAACACACTTGGTTTTGTTACCTTTTAATAAAAGATTGTTTGTAGGTACTGAACCAGTGTACAACTTTTGAAATCGCATTATTTACTTCGTCATACTTACCAATTCGTCTTTTCACTTTGAATAAAAGTGAAGTGTCATTCGCAAACAGTACGATTCCATGCTTATCCCCTACGTAGTAAAGCAAATCATTTATCTAAATTAGAAACAAGAATGGACCGAGTATAGAGCCCTGCAGGACAGCCATAGTTACAGCAGCACTGCGGACCTTTTCCCATTATCAACCTTCTAAATTCTTTTATTTAAGTAAGAAATCAGAAGATCAAGAGCGTTATTTCTAACTCCATAGTGGTGGTCCTGAATAAAATGTTATGATCAACACAGTCAAATGCCTTAGACAAATCACAGAGCACTCCAAGTACATCCTGTGAATCCTCCCAGGCTTCATAAATGTTTTTCAGTAATTCGACACCAGCTTCTATGGTTGAGCGACCCTTCGTAAAACCGAATTGTTTAGTGTGAAATAATTAATTTATTTTTTATAATTATTTATTTATCAAAATGTCTAAGCATTTGGTTTAGTATAATTTACTCAAATATTTTACTTAGGGTTGCCCAAACCGAGATAGGCAGAAAATTGTAGGGATCACATTTAGAACAAGACTTGAAAATTGGAATAACTTTGCTCAATTTCATTAAGTCAGGAAATACACCATATCTTACAGAATTAAATATTACAGCTAAAAATAGTGCAATAAAATTTATTACTGAAGCAATGATTCTAACAGAATGTCCCCACAAATTTGAGGTTTACTTAGGTTTCAAGGTTTTAAAGGCGTTCAAGATATCTTTAGTATCCATTAAAGAAAATTCAAAGGTTTTGTCGCAATTGGTTACACATTGCTTTAGTAATGATTCAGCAGTAGTTACGAACTGATGCAATGAGGTTTTGAGTTGTTAAAATTGCAACATAAGAGAAAAAATTTTCAAACTCTATTGCAATCTCTAAATCTCCCACTATGTTGACTCCATCAGCACATAAGTTGGAAAACATCATCAAAATTTTTGGTTTTGTTAGTTTCACGATTAATAATATTCCAATTAGCTTTTATTGTGTTTGTGGTTTGTTTAATAATATTTTTTATGTGAAGGGATTTTGCTGTATTACAGACCCTTTTAAAAATTGTTGTATATTTTTTTACATATTCTTGAAACTCCACACTATGATTATAAGATTTTTCATAATATAGGTCAAATAAATGTTTTTACTTTTAAAAATTCCCACAGTTGCCCATTCACCGAAATCTCTTTGGTTACTTAACAATAATATTATTGGTGTGAATACCCGACTATATTCCATATTAATTAAATTAAACAAAGAATCATATAAATCATTTGGGTTATCTTGATAAGGCAGCATTGGTAATTTTTCAGTTAAGTTAGCCTTAAAACGTTCTACTCGGCTAGTATTCATTGGAACAAAAACAATTTCTTTTCTTTGAGGTTTGTTTGTCATTTTTGGGAACTTAACTAATTGGCCACTATGGTCTGAATCTAGGACATTTATAATTGAATTACTAGTGGGTGCTATATTTGTAAATATATTATCTATACAAGTAGCACTAGTGGCAGTTATCCTTGGCTATCCTTGGCTATCCTTGGCTCAGAGAAAACGTTGTGCAGATTGAATGATTTAAAAATATTAAAAAAAAATTACATGTTAACGAAGATTTGTCTAAAATATTTATATTAAAATCCCCACAGACTACATCCATCTTTGATTTGGAGGCTTTAAATATAACCTCCTCCATCTTATTAATAATCTCATCATAATAACACAAGGCGGCTTGTATACACTGATAACAATAAATTGCTCAAACTCAATATAAGCAATCTCAATAATCTATCTTATGATATAAAAAAACATGTAACATTAAAATTTCTTGGTGATCTGGTGGTAAATCTTGGTGTGATCTACATTTAGTTTAAAGAATTCTATTCATGTACTCAAAAATAAAGAATGTTCAACGCGCAAACTTTTGTAAAAATGATGATAATGACATGGCCGAAACACAATAATAATATTACGACACACAATTAATATGTATATCGTGTTGAAGCGCACGCTGTCGCTTCACGGCCTTGTACCACAGAACACTAACAAAATTTTTAATTTGTGGTTGTACACTCGATCAAGGCCAAATATACCTACCATGTTATTCAATGTTTAGTATCATCTGGTGTGTGGTAATCCCAATAATCTATATCCTGCTTCTATATTAACATAATAAATGAGAAAGTTTAATGGATGGATGTTTGTTCGTTTGTTTGTTTATTATATATATATATATATATATATATATATATATATATATATATATATATATATATATATATATATATATATATATATATATATATATATATATATATATATATTGAATACTGAATAAATCGAATGATTTTGATCCAATTTATGTTATTTTATGCTGTTTTTAAGGAAAATATTTGATTTTTAAATCAAACGATATATTAGTCTGAAAGTTATTTTTAAAATATGAAGTAAGTTTGTTGTAAATAACACAATTTTGATATTTAATTTGATTTCGATTTTTGCAACGGACGCAATTTTGTAAGGTTTGAAATATTGTAAGAAATCAAAAATTGATTGGTTATAAAATATCGAAGTACGTTAAAAAAATCTGTAAACGTTTAACCCTGCAGGCCATCCCTGAAATTTCCCGCTAAATTAAGGTATTTTAAGCTCAAAATAGTAAAAACTATAAGCATGTATTTTTTCAGTTCAAACATCTATTTTGTTAAAAATGACAGTATATTGATTTTTTGAAAAGCTGTATAATTTGGAAACGATGACTGATTTTGATTTTTCGAATGGCATTCAACTCAATTTTGAGATCTGAAATATTGCTTTAAATGAATAATCGATAGATTGAAAAATTTCGAAGCAGTGTCAAAAACATTTTTTTCAAAAATTTTCGTTATAGATAAATCCCAAACGAATTGACACAAACAAATTTTGATCCAATAAACGGTATTTGACTCAGTTTTTAAAGGAAAAAAGTTGATAAGATTTTTAAGTCAATCGGTTTACTAGCTTGATTTTTGATTTTTGAAATGGCATTCAACGTAGTTTATTAGTACTAAAATATCGTAGAATACTAAAAAATAACTGGTTAAAAAATTTCGAAGATATGACGAAAAAACACTTCTTTCAAAATTTCTCGTCAACGGTTACTTCCAAACGGTTAATCAGATTTTGATGCAATTTATGCATTAGACGTAGCTTTTTGAGAAAAAGAGCTGATTAATTTTTGTAGTCAATCGGTATATAAATCTGAAAGTTATATTTAAAAAAAATGTTTCGCTAAAATTTTTTTGGAGAAGTTTCAAAATTTCTCAAAACCTCCTGGGCCGACTTGGTCCAAATTTTCAGGAAGCTTAAATTGAGTAGAATTCAATCGAATGTTGTCAACCGCGTTTCGATCGGTCCAGCCGAAGTTATGAGATGTTTACATACACGCATGCACAGACACACACACTAACACTCACATACAGACATACAGACATCCTACATACGTAGCGAGAAGATAAAAACCCAATCTTTTTGTTAAAATTTTTCGTCAAAGACAACTCTCGAACGGATTTCTAATGCCGATTTTGATGCAAATTACGGCTATGGACGCAGTTTGTTAAGGAAAAGAGCTGATTAGATTATATAATCAATCGGTACTTATTTTGAAAGTTATAATAAAAAATCACAGTTTTGCCTAAAACCTCAACATTTCTCAAAGCTTCCTGGGCTGAATCGATTCACATTTTCAGGAAATTTCAGTTTGGCAGTTAACAATCGAATGTCATCAACAACGTTTTGATCGGTCAAGCCGTTCAAAAAATATGAAATATTTACATACACACGCACCTTCACATACACACATATTGACATCATGATTAAAAAGAACGGGAAAGATTCCTAGGCACTCAAAACGTTGAAATCTGGTGAAAACTCTATTTTCGAAAATCGGGGCAAATCCAGTAACTTCCTTATACTACTAACGTGCGAGAAGTTAAAAATAGCTGTAATACTTCAAGATTTCGAATGTTGCATTTCTAAATTTGTAATCTATTGTTATTGTCTATATATTTACGTGAAGCAAAAACTTTCTACCCCCTTTTACGACAGTCTCGCCAACGGACGACTTAGAAATTTGGTAAGTTAAAGTTTACATTACGGAGGACTGCAAAAATTTAATTTTTTTAAGTAATATGCATAAGAAATACATTAAAATAATAACAATAATCATTACACACACACAGCAACACTTCATGCATGTGATATACCTACATGATTAATATACACATGTGTAATATTTTCTTTACGATTAAGTCTGTTATCAAACTTAAGAGATATTATTGTTTAGTCTAAAGTCAAATGGAGTCACAGAAATATGGTTGAATTTTGGCCACAGGGTTTGCCAGCCAGGGTTGGCCAGTCGTATTTAAAACAAGACACATAGACACCAAATATATTAATGGCACATTGCCATCTGTGTGGCGAGACGTAATGCTACATGCATAGCATAAGTTTACCAGCTACATTACTCTCCAAACCGGAATACGACAGTAACAAGCTCTGGCGTTACACAGAACCTTATCTAGTTATAACTTGAAATTTACTGGCATAGATAGATATATTTCATTTAGATTTTACATTTTCAGCGTCATGATGATGCTTTAAAAAGCGTCGATTAATTTAAAATAATTATTAATTTATTAAAAAATTATATTTAAAAAAAATCAAATAATTGTATATACTTATAGTGAAATAAAATTACAAGTGCATTTTAACAACATTTTAACAAAAACATAGGTAGGTAGGTATGTGAAAATGTTAAGAGTGTGTGTAAAATATCCCTACATACATATATAACTGGACATACAACACACATATACATACATTCACACATATACAAAAACATGCACACACAGAGAGACACACACACGCACAAGCACGTGCCCACGTTCTAACACAAACACACATTTTTAGCTATGATCTATGTTTTATACAATGACGATGGTAACAAACTCCGGAGCGACGTACGTCACGGAACTCTACCGCCTTGTAGTCACAGTGTTAATGACATTTTGCCCAATTATCGGCATTTTACGAACTTATAGAAAGGTATTAATAATAAAGAACCTGTTGTTCAATTGAGACCCGGAAAAATATCATGGATAATATAAAAATAATGATGTATAATAGTTTCTTATCGTTACTGGTACCACATTAGTAGATAAGTAGTACTCTTTGCTGGTAACATTTGTCAAACATTTTGAGCTGTGAAGTAGCGAATTCTTTTACTTGAACATAGTAGCGGTTGAATCTGCCTGCAGTCGCGTCGTAATTTTTGTTGGAAATTTTTATATTTATTACTAGTGGGGACTTCTTATTCATGGAGTTTCAGAGATGTGTACGGATAAACAAATAAATAAACAAAATATTTAAAATCGTTCTTTTATGTAAAATATACCTTTAATGTACAGACGAACCAGGTTCTACTGCTTCATTATATGTATTTACCTTCTGTTTAAATAAATATATAATACTAGCTGCAGTGCGCAGCCCGCTGCATTATAAAAGTTTTTGGTGAATCCCGCGGGATCATCTAATTTTTCCGGGATAAAAATAGCCTATGTGCTATTCCAGATCATCATCTACCTGTGTGCCAAATTTCATTCAAATCCTTCTAGTAGTTTTTACGTGATTGAGTAACTAACATCCATCCAAACATCCAAACTTTCGCATTTATAATATTAATATAGATATAGATGATTTTTTCGGGGTAGCTAGAGTGGACTGAAAGTCATTGAAAGCTCCAATTCGCAATGGTTCTCTGATACGTCTGATGAGATGGGCCTGATGATATGTTAATCTTAGCAGATTGGTAAATGCTGGATGGTTGGATCACACCATCCAGTATTTACCAATCTGCTAAGATTAACATATAATAAACACATCACCACCAAATTCCGAACTGCTATTTTTGATAACATTTTTCTACCAGAAGTAATTATACCTAGGAAACCACAAACCGGTCCAAACATACTCGTACTTACCATTACATTCTTAGCAAGATTGTCACTATTTATTAAGCATGGCAGTATAATACATCACCACCAAACTCCGAGCTGCTATTCTTGAAAACATTTTTCTACCAGAAGTAACTGTACCTATAAAACCACAAACCGATCCAAACATACTCGTACTAACCATTACATTCATAGCAAGATTATCACTATTTATTAAGCATGGCAGTATAACACATCACCACCAAACTCCGAGCTGCTATTCTTGAAAACATTTTTCTACCAGAAGTAACTGTACCTATAAAACCACAAACCGATCCAAACATACTACTAACTATACTGCCATGCTTTATAAATGGTGATAATCTTGCTATGAATGTATTGGACATTCATAGCTAAGATTCATTCATATTTCATAGTTAAGATTCATAGTTAAGATTATCACTATTTATTATGCATGGCAGTATAAACACATCACCACCAAACTCCGAGCTGCTATTCTTGAAAACATTTTTCTACCAGAAGTAATTGTACCTATAAAACCACAAACCGATCCAAACATACTCGTACTAACCATTACATTCATAGCAAGATTATCACTATTTATTAAGCATGGCAGTATAAACACATCACCACCAAACTCCGAGCTGCTATTCTTGAAAACATTTTTCTACTTGAAGTAATTGTACCTAGGAAACCACAAACCAATCCAAACATACTCGTACTTACCATTACATTCTTAGCAAGATTATCACTATTTATTTATCACTATTTATTTACGGTGTCGGAGTTTCTACTTTATGTGTAGGACAAAGTTACCTTGAATTATAATAATAATTAGCAAGCTATTGTGAGAAAAATAGATTGTAAATTTTAGGTAATTTTAAAACTCTCACAGTTCCGACATCTTAAGAGTGGAGGACTCGTCAGAAAACACATCGAATGTGTATGACAAAAGATTTTTAGTGTTTTTCATATAAAAATTATGCGCTTAAGCCCTTTTTTTACTTTAAAGATAAAAAAATATTATTGTTATCAATCAACATTTTTAAAGGCTACTACGGCATGTAGATTTGCCAATGTTCAACCAAGTACAACATGTGTACAAATTGAAATGATATAATGCTACTGTGTATTCTAGAGTTACTCTAGATAAAAATATAATGATGACTACATATTGATAAGTTAGCTAGAATTTGGCAAATGAGGCATGTCATTACCATCGTCACCACTAGGTTTTTTAGTTCTACAGTATCGCCTGATATTTACCTGCCGCGTTAGCATTAGTGCTAGTAATCTTCATGTTCCTTTGTGCAGGGTATGATAGCCAGTATAATTATTCATGTAGTATTCTGTCACAACAAGATGGCCAGGCAGCGATAACATATTTGGTGTCTATAAGCAATGGTTAATTATTACGAGAGTCATCTTCTCGTTTGCTATTCTATTATATAAAACAAATTTTATCTTATGTATTTAATTACAGAATCCTTAAGAGTGGCTTAAACATTACAGGCACCAAGTTCAAAATATTTAGTCACGAAAGAATGTGGAGTAACTAATATAACAGCTTCTATTATTTCTTTCATATCATTAGATAGCGTGGTTCACTTTCACATTCGCGGTGGAAAGAGACCATCGCCTATAGATACCAAAGATGTTAATGACACGTTGCTATCCGTGTGGCAGAATAGCAATACCTTATGCACAAGTCTACTGGCCTTACCTTACCCTCCAAATTTGAACACGCCCATGGCAATTACGTGGCGGAACTCTACCACCTACTTCTAGGGCCTGAGACGTCGACCTCCTACGGGATATAGACTACGTCCAGTGAGACAAACAATAATTAACAAAATTTTATACATATTTCGTTGGAATTACTTACATAAGTTTGTTAATTATGTAATTTTGAAGGGAAACAATGGAGGAAAGAGATGAGGCTGCTTTTAATGTGAATTTTCCAATACAACCAGAGTTTAAAACATTGAAATTATTATAATATGCGAAATATACATGAGATATTACTTTGTTAAAGGTAAAATCAAAATAGTATAAATTTTAATAGGCGGTAGAGTTCCGCAACGTCTCGCACGGGTACATGATACCACGGGCTTACCTATTCTTGTCGAAATAGCGTCAATGTTTGTCATTGTCGTGTTTCGGTAGAGTTATGCATGTGGCATTGCCATCTCGCCACACGGATAACAACGCACCATTAAAATCTTTGGCGTCTGGTAGGCGGTGGATTTCCTATCTGTTTTTCTTGATTTAAGGAAAGCTTTTGACGCCGTCTCCGTGCACACTCTTCTCCAAAAACTAGAGAATATAGGAATTAGAAACACTCCATATGCACTTCTTTGTTTTATATAAAACAAATTCACAAAATAATAATAATAATAATAAATGTGTGTGTGTGAAAAATATCTATCTAAATCTATCTATCGAAATATAAGAGTTAAAACAGTATATAAATTGGTAAAATTTAAACCAAATTTGAAAAAAAAATTATTGATGGTAGTAAAATTTTTAGCGCTCACTGGCCTTATATGAGCTAAAATTATGCCAGTTATTATTGCTTGAAATTAAATTATGTATAATTGTAAGCAATAAGCATAATTCATTTGTTTAAACAATTGTTTTAATTGTTTAAACGTCTTAACTGTTTCAGATGTTAAACGGGATGTTAAAATTATTTAAGTCCTTGTATAAGATTATTAACTTCAATAAAATGTATAACTCCAAGGTTTTGCTCATATAGTATTATCTTAAACTTAATATACAATTTTTCCTCAAACTTAAATATATATTATCTATATTAATACTAGCTGATCCGGCAAACGTTGTTTTACTATTCAAATTTTTGTGGGGTGCTTTAAAGGAGATGGAGTTAATTGAGTTAAAAATCCTATCTTTTAAGTTGGATCAAACAGCAGATATCTACAAAATCTCATTGAAATCCGTTCAGTAGTTTAGGAATCAACAGCGAACAAACAACGTGACAAGTAATTTATACTAGCAAAAAGCAAAGCTTTGTAAGGGCTCGCTAAGTTATATTACCTAGTAATATTCTTAGGAAAGCATTTTTACGCGAATTACATCTTTTAATGTATGAACTTTATTTATAATTAACTAACCTAAAAAAATCCAGCGTATTTTCACCCAAACATTATATTCGTATCAAAGGCGTCGTCAGGCTTTGTATCTAGGGAGGTGCAGAAAAATGTAACCAAAATTCTTCTAAGATACATTTTTTTAGTACTTATGTATAAGAAAATTCTTTAAAATTTTCTTGATTTATTAGAAACAGGATTTAATATAATTATCAATGTTATCTACACAGAACAATTATAAAGGTTATCTACATATTTTACACCATATTTTCTGGTCTACCTATAATATAGTACCTACCTATAATGTGTAGCAACTCAAGATTTATCTTGCGCCACCTCTTCGCTCTTGAAGTCTAATATTGATAGATATCAATTTTTACTTATGGTAACTTTCTTGTAAAAGAGTTTCCTAGGAAAAATGAGTTTTAAAAATAAAAGTTGATCTTATAAAGAAAAACACATTTTTAATATTTCGCTACGATAAAGTTCCTGGTTTCATATCGATTTTCGAAATCAAAATATGTTTAATTAACCTTCAAAATTTTTAAAATTAATATTGGACTTACCGCAGGCACAAAGAATTGGCGGTAGAAACTCAGCGAACAAATTTTTCGAATTTTTCCCTCAGAGAAAGTCTCGGGGTTCGATTCCCGAGTCAGGCAAATCAAAAATGTTTTTTTTCAGTTTGCTGATAAAAACAACGTTGATCGGGATTGGAAAAGTACCCAGTTGGTGATGGACTGGTCACCTATTACTGTCTGTAATCTGTAAATGGTTGACCTTGCAAGACATCCCTGAAACTTCCCGCTAAATTAACGTATTTTAAGCTCAAAATAGTAAAAACTATAAACATAGGTATTTTAGTATAAACATCTGTTACATAATATAAATAATGGCAGTATATTGATGTCTTAAAAGCTGTATATTTTGGAAACGATGATCGATTTTGATCTTTTAAATGGCATTCAACTCAATTTAAATATTGCTTTAGCTAAAAAATCGGTAGATTCAAAAATTTCGAAGCAATGTCAAAAAACATTTTTTTAAAAAATCCAAAAAAATTGACCGATTTTTAACCAATAAACGGTACGTAGCGTAGTTTTTAAAGGAGAAAAGATGATAAGATTTTGAAGTCAATCGGTACATTAGCCTGAAAGTTATTTCAAAAATATTAAGTAAGTTTGCTAAAGAAAACGTAATTTTAATATTTGAAAAGCTGCAACTTTTGAAAATAAGATTCGGTTTTGATTTTTAAAGGGCATTCGACGTAATTTTTTTAGTACTAAAATATCGTAGAATACCAAAAATTTATTGGTTGAAATATTTCGAAGTTATGTCGAAAAAACACTTTTTTCAAAATTTTCGTCAACGAATAATTCCAAACGAATGAACTGATTTTGAGGCATATTATGCATTAGACGTAATTTTTGAGGAATAGAGCTGATTAGTTTTTGTACTCAATCGGCACATTAATCTGGAAGTTATTTAAAAAATTCTGTTTCGCCACAATTTTTTTGGATTTTTTCAAAATTTCTCTAAATCTCTTGGGCCCATTTGGTTCAATTTTTCAGGAAGTATAAGTTGAGCGGAATCCAATCGAATGCCATCAACCGTGTTTCGATCGGTCCAGGCGTTCAAAACATATGAGTTGTTGACACACACACACACACACAGACAGACACACAAACACACACACATACATAGAGACATACTGACGTCATCGCGAAAATAGTTGAAAATGGTTCGTAAGACCACAAAACGTGGACATCTGGTAAAAAGTCCATTTTTGAGAATCGAAGCAAAATCAGTAACCTCCCTCCACATAGTAGTGGGAAGTTAAAAAGTACAAGTGTTTTAATAGATTAATATTATATTAAATTAGAGTGAATGAAAATGAATTAAATGAAATAAAACTACCACGCCAAAGCTTAAACCTAAAAGTGCGATATTTTTTAGTAAAATGTACCACTAAAGGGCACAGATCGTCGCCTAGTGTAGCTTTGTAGCATTTTAACTCGTTAGTTTTATAATAGATGGCGTTAGCAATAATGAAATTCTAATACAAAATGTATCTTCTATTTTTTAATGTTTATGAAATAACATTTAATGGTAGATAACATATCTAGACATGAATTTAAACCACCACGTCAAAGCTCAAACCTAAAAGTGCGATAATTTTTTAGTAAAATGTACCACAAAAATGCGTAGAAAGTCGCCTAGTGTAGGGCTCGCTTCGCTTCGCTTGTGTGTTTTAATAGATTAATATTATATTAAATTAGAGTGAATGAAAATGAATTAAATGAAATAAAACTACCACGCCAAAGCTTAAACCTAAAAGTGCGATATTTTTTAGTAAAATGTACCACTAAAGGGCACAGATCGTCGCCTAGTGTAGCTTTGTAGCATTTTAACTCGTTAGTTTTATAATAGATGGCGTTAGCAATAATGAAATTCTAATACAAAATGTATCTTCTATTTTTTAATGTTTATGAAATAACATTTAATGGTAGATAACATATCTAGACATGAATTTAAACCACCACGTCAAAGCTCAAACCTAAAAGTGCGATAATTTTTTAGTAAAATGTACCACAAAAATGCGTAGAAAGTCGCCTAGTGTAGGGCTCGCTTCGCTTCGCTGGCCTAATAATATATTTAGATTTGGTATAAATGCGTAAGTTTGGATGTTTGGATGGATGAATGGATGGATTTGTTACCCAGAATCTACTGAATGGATATGAATGAAATTATGCACAAAGGTAGATGATGACCTTGAATAGCACATAGGCGGAAAAATGAGTTATTACCGAAGGATTCACCAAAAACTTTTATAATGCAGCGGGCTGCACGCTACAGTTTACGACGTCATTTAAAATGGTTATCAGATTTCAGATTTATTTAAGGCCATTACAGCTGCGAACGACCTTGGGTTTCTAACAGGAGTAGCGCAAATACTATTTCGCGCGCTGACATGTCCCAACGTCAAAGAGTATTTACAGTGGATACAGATACCTACGTTTTAACATTTTTGTTCACCTATATGAACTTTTATCATCATGAATCGACTGAATGTTGTCAAACTCAAAACCAATAACCAGTAATTCCTCATGTATCGATTACATATACATTCATTTTAGAAAAACGATAAATATTTAAAGAAAAAAATATATCAAAAATCAACAAAAAATCGTATAACAATTTACACAATAATAACAGTTACGTATCCTATTTCTTTGAAAGTTTTGTAATATACAATACATCCCGTGTAGCACTTTATTTTAATACATACAATCAACAATTAATATTTAACAAAACCTTTCAAAATTTGATTTTGTAAAATGTAATCTCTTGAATAATATTTTAAAACTAACTAGCTTCTTAGTTTTTGTTTCAAATCTCGTAAGAAAAAAGTAGATATATAATTTGATTTAATGGTTATAGAGGAAACTACTAAATAAGTTGGTTTATTTAGACTATTTGTATGTATAATATATTTAATTTATTTATTTTTAGTTGCGAAGTCCTTACTACCTTCAAACAGTACCAGTTTTTTTTTTCTTTAGAGTTTTGCTTTTTATTCGCTTGCTTGAATTATGTTCGTTGTTTATATGTTTTTTATTTTTTTATTTTTGTACATTTATACAAAATATTGACAAAATACTTATCTATCTATAGCTAACAAAACATTCAAGCTTAAAAGTACGTAAGTACATGAATAGTCTCAAAATATTATTCAGCGTCTACTCGCAAACAAAACTATTTATAAAGTACTAGCTTTCAGCCCCTTTAATACCCTCTTTTACCTCTTTAAGGGATAAAACTCACAGCATCCTTACATGCACGTTTATTTAATTGAATTAAAGAACATGACTAATAAATTTGAAGAGATTTTGATAAAAAACATATTTTATTTTTTCTACAAACTTTACCACTTTTTTCATCCTTTGAAGAGATGACATTTCAAAACCTTAAACTCGTATTCATTTAATTGTATTAAAAATCATAAATACTAAGTTTTAAATAATTTCTACAATACTCTACAATAAACAATTTATTTTTTATACAAACATCAATGCTTTTTTTACCCTTTAAGGAATGAAATTAAAAAAAAATTCCCCAAATATATGATTCTTAAATTGTGTTGAAGAACATAAGTGCCGAATTTCAAGTTATTTTGACCATAAACGTTTGATTTTTCATATAAATTGTAATACACACTTTTACTCCTTTAATGGATGAAACTTCGAACATTACGTGCATGTTTCTTCAATTTCGATTGAAGAGCATATGTACTAAAACAATCCGAAAATTCGTACTTCTTAATTTTATTAAAAATCATAAATACTAAATTAAAATAATTTAGATTTTATGGTAATGCAATAAATAAACAATTCATTTTTCATACAAACTTTAAAGCCTCTTTTTAACTCTCTATGGGCTAGAATATGGAGAGCGGAGCACGCTAACATGCGACACAGCCTCCCCATATGAACGCTACCGGGAGACTGACCACCTGGCACCTACCTATAGTAATACACATATTTATCTATGAGACTGACTTTCGACGCGAGCGCTGTCCGCGAATTAAATAATAAGGTTTTTATTGATTTAATAGCTATCACTACATACACTATAATGATTTTGTAAAATTTTGAACTTAAATTTTATAAAGCAATAAATTGTCTGTAATAAAAAGAAAAAATCATCATAATCGTTACAGTAGTTTGGAAGTTATAAGCAAATTTTTGCGTAAAAATAAGAAAGATATTCGATTTTTTTCCGTCAAAAATAACAATAAAATTTGAAAAAACGAACTTAAAATTTAAACTTAATTATATTATACGTATAATACATTTTTTTTTTAAATTATTGGACCTACCGGTTAGCAGTTTCAAAGATGAGCCTATTTCGTAGTTTGGCATTACCTATCGCCTTAAAGAAGTATCGCCTATCGCCTATAGTTTGACGTTAGTGGCACTCTATAGCTGAAAAAGTTCGAAACGTGAAATAATGTTCATGCTCGAAATACAAACGCAATAACGCAAGTTGGCCACTATGCGATTGGCTGGTTAGATCAGCCTTTCTAATGATCTACGTAGATGCCGAGTCCACCGAATATGGACGTTGTAAAAATTATCTATTATAGATGGAAATAGGCCAATGAGGATAATGAATCACTACTACTAGTAGTAGGGGAGCTCAAAAGGGAATTTTGGGATTTACTCGAGCGCCTCAGATTAACATTGGGAGGGTCCCTCGCATACTGTTGAGGTTCTCCATCAAATATAAGCCCTTGATATAGAGGGGGTAACTGGGACATAAAAAAAAAACAAAATTAACATAACTTCAGCTTGTGGAAAATGTCAGATTATATTTTTTCCGTTATTCTTATATCATTTGCTCCATAATAAAAGAAAATTCAGACGCGCTCGAGAATCTCAAGACATTTTATTTGCAACTTTGTGACCCTTACGGTACATTTAAATCGGCAGATTTTCTAAATTTTAGCTGGCAATTAACCCACCATACCCTAATATGGCGCGCTTCAGTGTTTCCATGTCACTGATTTTTTAAACATTTTTTTTATCTATAGATGTTTTCCCCACCATTGAAGTTAAAAACATTTTATTTTTTCTATTATTTAATCTACAAAATCCAATAGGTCTCTATGACACTCGAGTAGAGCCATTTAGCATCTTGAGAGCTACATCATCAGAGCTAAAGCAACGTAACAAATCTATAGTAGAGGAGCTACTATAGGTTTGTTACGTTGCTTTAGCTCTGACATCAAAAATTATAAGATAATACGAGTACATACTAATATTATAAATACGAATGTAACTCTGTTTGTCTGTCTCTTCTTCATGCCTGAACTACTGAGAACCGATTTAGATAAAATTTAGTACAAAGATAGTTTAAGATCCGAAAAAAACATTTTTATTCCGGCAATCCCGCGGAAACATGAACTATGGGGCTTAAATCTCGGAACTGACTATCTTTTAAATCACGGTAATGAGGGGTAACTTGGGCCACATTTGTTTTAGTTTTTTTTAAATGTAGAAAAATAAAGAAAATTGGAAAATTTTCGTATTCAACAGTCGTTGCGACAATTTACTAAAACTGCATCTGAATGCCGTAATTCGCATCAAAATCAGTTGATTAATTTCGAAAAGACTGTTTTTGATAGAGCTTTAAGATTCTTTACACAATCGACTTTAACTCCCTAGTATATCATATCGCTCAAAAAAAATTGCCAATAATGCATTTTGACATATGAAAATTGAACTATGTTTTTCAAACTTTCAAATAGTATAGTACAGTGCCGTTTTCAACAAACTTACTTCAGATTTTTAAAATACATTTCAGACTTGTGTACCGATTGATTACAAAATCGAATTCTTTCGGAAATTATCATTGATGATAAATTTTGAAGAAGTTGCTTTTACATTTTAAAATTTTTGATTTTTGATTAATTGATTGATTGAAATCCATGACAACATTTTGCTCAAACACACAAACAGCTCAAAAAATTGCGTTAAAATATCAAAATCAATCATCAAAAATAACAGCTGAAATAATCTCCAAAAAATTAAAAAAATGTTTTTAAAACTGTTTGGTAGTCTGTCTGGTAGTCTAATCAAGCAATTAATTACAAAATTAAAGCAGCTCTTTTTCTTAGAAATCTGCGTCGAAAGCCGCAAACCGGATCAAAAACGGTTGATTTATTTGAAAATAATATACCCAAAACTTTTGAAAAAAAATGTTTCTTCGATATATAACTCAGAAAAAATTCCAATCAATAGTTTTTTTAACTAAAACAATATTCTTAGAACTCAAAAACTGCACTGAATATTCGAAAGATAAAAATCGATGATCGCGTTCAGAAGTTACAGTTTTTCAAAAATGAATTTGTTGTTTCTAACAAAGTTTTAGATTTTTGAGCTCTGCCAGCTTAAAAAATCTATGGTTAGTTATATTTTTGACAGCTTAGCAGATTTCAGGGATGGTCTGCAGGGTCAATCAGTTTACAGATTATTATTGGCTGCTTTGAACTTAAAATACTTCAACTAAGCGGAAAGTTTCAGAATGACCCACAGTGTCAACTGGTTTACTGATTCTTTGCTTTATTATTATTCCAGTAAGAATTGAATATTTATAGCCACAGAAATCATATACCGTGTATATAACTAAGGCAAAACAACGTTTGTCGGGTCAGCTAGTGTTTTATAAATATTAAAAAATGCAATTACAATACGTTTCTTTTTAATATATCATAAGATAGCAAACAAGCAGATGGCTCTCCTGATGGAAAGAGATAACCATCGCCTATAGACCGCCCCGTTGGTCGAGTGGCTAGCGACCCTGACTACGCAATCGACGGGGCTCGGGTTCAATCCCCGACGGGGACAAGCATTTGTGTGATGAGCATAAATGTTTGTATTTCCGAGTTTGGGTATTTATTATGTATGTAAAAGTATTTGTGTAATTTGTATTTTTATCTATTAGTACCGTTGACTAACACCCATAAAATAATATGCTTACTTTGGGGTTAGATCAGTAAGTGTAATTTGTCCCGTGAGTTTATAGGCAACAAAGCTGTTAATGGTGCGTTACTATTGTTACGAATAATCTAGAAACGTGTAGAGTTGGAACGCTGGAGAGATCTAGCAATAAAAGAAACAGATAGCTACTCCTATTGACAAACAAATAGTTGACCTAAGCTATGCCATAATAGACTTTGCGGTATAGGGCATAAAGTTGAAAATAGCGTGTACTGGAACTTATGAGTCATAACTTGTTTATCATAAGTTGTTTACAATAATTGTTATTGTGTACGAGATGATTGACGAACATTCGCGATTGTCGTCGAATTTTCGTCAATCATCTACCTCACCTCGGGTATAAATAGAGATGTTGACAAATACAGGGCAGTTTTTATAAAGCGATCGAGAGCGATACATAAGGTGACCAGTGGGAGGCGAGTGTTTTATTGTGTAGTCGGTTAAATTTAGTGATAGTACAGTGAGTGACTAGTGTTATTCAGAGTATTTAAGTATTACATTTTGTTGTGTTGTGTGTATTTGTATTGTAAATACACGGTTTAATATATTATTTTCTGACAACCTGAAGTACGTAACACTATCTTTGTGGCGGGCACTTAGTGCCACATGCGTTTAACGGGCACCTTATCCACAAACCGAAACACGACAGTGACGCTATTGCGGCAGGAATAGTTAAGGTGGTGGTATTAACCCGGGTGAGACAATGCATAACTCTACCACCTAGTAGCCACGATGGTGGTGACTCGCATAGCCAATTGTTCGCCTGTTACGAACTGCCTGGCATAATGGCAAATGGTCTATGCTCCAAAAGGAAACCGGACTAACACGGGCGCAACACACATAATTCAAATTGTACTTTATAGTCTACATTAATCTATATTAATATCATAAATGCGAAAGTTTGGATTTTTAGATGTTTGGATAGATGGATGTTTCTTACCCAATGACGCAAAAACTACTGAATGGATTTGAATAAAATTTGGCACACAGATAGATGACCTGAAATAGCACATAGCCTACTTTTTATCACAGAAAAATTAGGTGATCCGCGGGATTCGCCAATAACTTTTATAACGTAGCGGGCTGCACGCTGCAGCTGCTAGTATTATAAATGCAAAAGTTTGGATGCTTGGATGGATGGGTGGATGTTATTCAATCACGCAAAAACTACTGAAAGGATTTGAATAAAATTTGACACAGAGGTAGATGATGACCTGGAATAGCATATAGCCTATTTTTTGAAAAAAAAGTATCTTCACGCCCGTATCCCCGAAAGGGTAGGCAGAGGTACAACAAGTGCACCCACGATTAGCCGAAGATACTTGGTCCCACAATGTGATAGGTGGCCAACCTATCGCCAACCGGGCCTATTTTTTATCCCGGAAAAGTTGGGTGATCACGCGGGATCCACTCAAAACTTTTAAAATGCAGCGGGTCTTCTGTAAAAAATAACCGACCAAGTGCGTGTTGATTGTCGCGCGTGGTCACATACAATGTAGGGTTCCGTTGTTGCCCATCACAATAATGCGAACTGGGAATAAAGCTTATTTAGTGTTTCATACTATGAAATTTTAACTTATTGAATGCCAATTACATTATATCCGCACTACAAATTCACATCCTGTTAAGGCGAGGTATTTCGACGCGCGTCAATTCTATAGGAAATGGGTGACCCGGTATGTTCTGAAACCGCTGAGAAACGTGTTAATTTTCGGATAAATAAATATAGGATATCACCTGAAAACCAAAATTTAGTACATTCTTTTTTGTATTTACAACTAAATATCACCATATAAAAATCATGTGGAAGATTAGAAATATGATTAACAAATTATTTGTTTTAGAGATTTTTCAGCCTGTTTTCGGAATTTTATATGATCGAGTAAAGTACATTTTATCATATAACAAGTTAGCATATTCCTTAGATAATATCTTCAGGTATATCGTGTAATTTTTGTAAAATTGTTATTTAACAATGAATACAAAAAAAAACGTGATTAAACAAACCAGTTTTTTCCCGTTTGTCGCGATGCCTCGCCTTAAAACTTTTATAAGTTCATTGTATAAGATGATCGACTATCACTCGTAAACTTGTAAAGCCTAATTAGCCGTGATAGTTTTCCTTTCAAATTCATTATATATACATGTATACTACTACCGTGAATTTCTTCACACGTCCCTAAACTAACCGTGTAGCCAGCAGAGAGGCGGGGGGGGGACACTTGAATCTAACAAAAATTAGCATTTTAAAGCTTAATGTTTCGCAAACAGATCCCTTAATCGTAAAACGATTTGGGCAAACCCATAACATTTTTTAAATATCTATCCAACGATATCCAACAATTTGGGGTAGGCGGAAAAAATAAACATCCCCACTTTATTAGACACTATTACTATTGCATTTATACTTAAATTTTACTTCTAAGCAATTATTATTATTTACGTACAAGTGCAAGTATTTAAGTACAATAGTAAAAGTGTCCAATAACAATGGATTTTCACCAAGCGCCGGTGATAGAAAGTATAAAATATATATTCCTACTTTACCTGTAGAGGAGGTAAAAATATATTTTAAAAATTTTATTTTACCACTTTGTCGGAGTGACCAATATGTATATTGGGACCAAATTACAGTTTTCTAGTACGAATAAAGTCTGAGCTAGATTGCGGACGGACGGACGGACACGGCGAAACTATAAGGGTTGCTAGTTGACTTTGGAATCTAAAAAAATAGATTATACATTTGCGCATGAGCAAGGCAGCATTCGTACTATTCAATTAAATGGGAAAATACATATCATTTGCGGCCCTCAAAGTAGGGTCGAAATACATATAAACTTTCTGTAGTCTGTACAGACTTGATAAAAAATTAATTACGGGTGACAGCAAACTCGCACCTAGTTACCAATGCGTGGAATGCGAGCTTGTACCTGTATCGGGTAATCAGCATACTGACGACTAGCCGTACGGTTGACAAAATTTTTGGAAGCATCGTTAGTAGTTATAGGACCGCAAATTGCATTATATTGCTTTATATATTATGTACATGACTTGAAAAAGTCGTAGATTAGTCGTTACCCTACTTGTTACATAAATATCACGTAGATTTGTCAGGTTGCCTTTAAGTCCCACACCTAAAAAATTTAGCACCCGTAGCGGCTATGTCGATTAGGAACTCACTTGACTTTAGCTCGGACTTTTATAAAAGACATTGCAATAACTGATTTTTTTTTTATTATCGATAGGTAAGCGCTTGACCTCGATTTCGCCTGATGGTAAGCTAAGATGAGGCCTAAGATGGAACGCGCTTCCCTAGAAGGTACCTGTTCACTCTTCTCTTGAAGATCTCCAGATTGTACTCGTCCGGGAACACAGACTCAGGAAGCATGTTCCAGTCCTTTGCGGTTCGAATGAAGAATGTTGAGTCGAACCGCTTTGTCCGGGTACGTGGAACGTCCACCATATAACGATGCCTAGATTCTGTGCACCTCGACGATCGATAGAAAAACGGGGATGGTGGAATTAAGTCGTGCAATTCCGCAGCGCACTCTCCAAAGTGTATTCGATAAAAAACCGATAAACTAGCCACTCTGCGGCGATGAGCGAGGCTCTGGAGTTTTTTGCCTATCAGATCATCGTCGTTTATGAGCCTCTTGGCACGCCTCTCGATGGCCTCAAGTGTCTCCAGCTGGTATTTAGCGGATCCATCCCAGAGGTGAGAGCAGTATTCCATGCACGAACGGACTTGTGCTTTATAAAGGTTGAGCAACTGTCCCGGACTGAAATACTGTCTCACCTTCGCCAGAATACCAAGCTTTTTTGAGGCAACTTGGGCTTTAGATTCGATGTACGAACCAAAGTTGAGAGTAGGCGTTAACGTGATACCAAGGATCTCGAGGTGGTCATTCATCGGCACGGCCACACCCTGGAAAGACGGAGATAGATGGAGCGGACTCCGTTTAGCGGAGAATAGACACGCCTGGGTCTTACTTGCATTAAACCTGACCAGATTAGCATTGCCCCAATCGGAGACTGCCTGTAAGGACAGGTTCATACGATCGACCATTGCCTCTCTGAGAGACCGGATCTGTGCCGTACTGGCCCGCGCATTGGATACGTAACTCTCCACAACAGTGCTATCATCTGCGTACCCATAGATACCGGGCTTTAGCAGATTGTTAATGTGTAGCAGGAATAAAGTTGCGGAGAGAACTGATCCCTGAGGGACTCCGGCATTTATAGCCATTTGGTCGGATGAGCAGCCGTCGACGACTACTCTGATCGACCGGCCACTCAGAAAATCTGAGATCCAGGCGCAGAGACCAGTAGGCAGGCCATACGATGGAAGCTTACCAATAAGACTATCATGCCAGACCCTGTCAAAGGCCTTCGAGATATCAAGTGAGACAGCTAGTGCCTCACCATGCTTCTCTATGGCCGAGCTCAAAATGTAAGTGGCATACGCTAGAAGATCCCCACTAGACCGATTTCGGCGAAACCCGTATTGGCGGTCACTCAGTAGTTCGTTCGCTTCTAGGTGCGCCATTAGCCTGCTGTTCAGTACACACTCCATAGTCTTGCAGAGTATGGACGTGACTGAAATTGGCCTATAGTTGGAGGGGTCAGCACGACTGCCTTTTTTGGGCACAGGCTGCACGTTTGCAAGCTTCCATGATTTAGGCACTTTTCCAGTAGCCATCGAAAGGCGAAAGAGGCGTGTCAAAACAGGAGCGAGTTCAGGCGCACAGGTTTTCAGTACTATGGCTGGAATCCCATCAGGGCCACTGGCTTTGTTTACATCCAGATTCCGTAGCGTTTTAAGAACCTCAGTTTGACGGATGCGAATTTCCGGCATGTTCACCTCGCATCCAGGTAGACTGGGTGGTTTCGCGTTGGCGGGATCCAGACGTGAGTTTTCCGCGAATAGAGTAGCGAACAGGTTCGCTTTCTCTACGGCGGTGTGAGCCAGCGTCCCATCCGGTTTCAGCAGTGGAGGGAGTGAGGGGCGGCAGAAATTTGATTCAACCGACTTTGCCAGGGACCAAAAGGCTTTACTACCTGAAGGGTATGAAGCCAGTTTGTTCCCAATACGGCTGACGTGGTCAAATCGAGCTTTCAGTAGAGCCTTTTTGCAGGATTTGGCGGCCCGGTTGAAGGCTTTCTTCTTCTCCGACACGTCCTTGGCCTTGCGGTGTCGAGCATCTACCCAAGCCAGATATGCCTCTTGCTTTAGCGCCTCAGCGCGTCTACAATTGGCTCTGAACCAGGGATGAGCTTTACTGGACATGGCTACGTCGGAGAAAGGAATAAAATACTCCATTCCTTGCCGCAGCACATCTGTCACAGCATCCGCGCAGGCCGAGGAGTCTTCAGAAGAAAAGCAGACAGGCCGCCAGGGATAAGACGCAAAGAAAGAACGCATCTCGTCCCAGTCTGCTGACTTGTATCGCCACACGCGCCGAGAGCCTCTAGGACTGGGATCGGGCGGCGAGTAGACGGATACAGATTTCACCAGACAGTGATCGGAGCTGCCAAGGGGCGAGGAAATCGCCACCGAGTAACGGTCTGGATCCCTAGTCAGCAGAAGATCCAAGCAATTGGCTGTATGGCTCTCAACGTCAGGAACCCGCGTCGCTCCTTGAACCAGCTGGATGAGATTTAATGTTACAGTGAGTTTTCGCATCTCTCTCCCAGCGAGGTCAGTACTCTGGTATGGGTATAGCCACTCCTGATGGTGGGCATTGAAATCCCCCAGAAGCGTTAGCTGAGCGGAAGGGTATTTGTGTTGAGCAGCATCCGCCGCCTCACTTAGGTACTCTGTAAGACCGATCGTCTCCTTGTCTCCGCTGTGCGCTCGGTAGACACAGGCATAGAGAAGCTTCTCTAGGCCTGTGTCCACCAGTGTCCATAGTACGGAGTAGCGGGGGTCTTCTAGATACCGGAGACGCCGAAAGCAGATATCGTCACGGACGTACGCGCACACACCTGACCGAGCTTTAAAATTATGCTCCAGGGTGTAGCCGGGATAGGTTAAGTACGCCAAATCAGACGGGCACCTTATCTGCGTCTCCGTGAGGAACAAGATACATGGTTTATAAGTCTCTAGGTGGAAATGGACTGCAGCGAGATTAGAATGTAAACCTCTGATGTTGGTGAGGTCTACTTTCATTTGATACTAATTTACGGTACTTTAAACAGTCACGATAATTTTCCCTAAGTGGCGTAAATAACTATACTATAATTCCATAAAATTCCATTCATTCAACTAATTCTTGTAATAAAAGTCATAGCAATACATTAACGCTGGCAGCTTTCCAAATACCTCCATATTCGTAAACATGCAATGAAATTACATTCCCCTTACGATACTAGTACAGACTACAGTATAGGTGTTATGATCTTTACTTTTCGTTGTATATTCGTAGACGAAAACCAAACATTAAAACAAAATAAGAATATAAAAATACTTGCAACTACATTTATAGGGTTCCGAAGTAAACTAGGAACCTTTATAGTTTCGCTATGTCCATCCGTCCGTCCGTCCGCCCGCACGATAACTCAGAAATCCTTATTACGAGAAAGCTGTAATTTGGCACGAATATACATATATTAGTCACGTCAACAAAGTGGAAACATAAAATCTTGAAAAATATTTTTTTTCAGGGTAGCTCCCATAGTGCTACATGCAAAGTGGGGATGTTTATTTGTTAGATATTCAAAATTTTTGAAATTTTGAAAATACCACTAAAATTTGAAATCAAAAATGAAGTTATCGTATGTGGAATCTTCAAAAAGTCCAATCGTTCTATTCACAACTGGAGTCCACGAATTCACTCCACGAACTCAATCCACGAATACGAAATTCTTAAAATGTATAATAGCCGTAGAGTTATTATACATAGAGTAGGCGAGCCAAGCAAAAAGTCTTATTGTCGATAGAGAAAGAAAAAAAAATGAATTTGTACTAGTGTATACTAGTTTCTCATTTTACAAAGGTAAATTTGTTCCATTCCTTGTTCTTTTGCTCCAATGACATTACATAAGTATTTCCCCGAGTTAGTCCAGGCTTTCTTTGAAGTTATTATCTGCAGTTCTGCTAGGCAACTCGTAAGAGACGAACAATTGACTATGCGAGCTAAAACACCGTAACTACTAAATGGTAGAGTTCTGCATTGTCTCGCTCGGGTCTGGTATCGCCGCCTTACCTATTCCTGTCGCAATAGCGTCAGTGCTTGTAACTATTGTGTTCCGGTTTGGAGGGTAAGGTAGTCGGTAAAATTATGCATGTGGCATTAAGGCCCCGCCAACAACAAAGATCGCCAACAATGCACTCGTATGGATGAGACACATTCTGAATGGAGTAATTTGATTACACACACTACATTCACGTGATATAATAATAATAATAATATTTACGGGACAAATAACACTTATTGATCAACCCCAAAATAAGCAAATTATATGATTGTGTTACGGGTGTTAGTTAATGATAATAATACATAAAAATTCATATATAAATACAAGAATATATTTAATAAACACCCAAATCCGGAAATACAAACATTTGTGCTCATCACACAAATGCTTGTCCTCCACAAATAAACACCCAAACCCGGAAATACAAACATTTATGCTCATCACACAAATGCTTGTCCCCGTCGGGGATCGAACTCGAGCCCCGTCGATTGTGTAGTCAGGGTTGCTAACCACTCGACCAACGGGGCGGTCAAATTCTACAGGGGGTCTATTAATTCTATTCAAAGTCAACGGGGGGGATATACGCATGGGCGTACGCAGGTTCTGGGCCAGGGGATGGGCAAGATTAAGATTATATTTTTATCTTATTATATTTTTATCTACAACAGTAGAGAGGTTAACAAATTCCAGGGGGGAGCAGATGGCTCCTGCCCCCCTCCCCTCCCCCCTCGCCCCCTCGGTACGCCCATGGATATACGTGATATTATACATACATGAATAATACTATTTCCTAAATTATTACACAGCTAAAGTCTGATGTCAAACTTAAAAGATTTTATTGTTTAGTCTATAGTTGAATTTCGACCACACGGTGATTGCTAGTTAAATTTTAATGCTCTTCTTGTTTTTTGTACATATAAGTAATGGTAGACACCACTGGTGTCTAACCACGAATAATATTGTTTCGTATATTTTATAATTAACGTATTCTAGTACGTCGTTAATAATTCCAACGCTATACATTCAGGTATCTTAATTAAATTCCAACTTTAGTTAATTATCTTTGTTCGCTTGTAAATGAAGTTCATAATACGACCTTAAGTGAGTTTTAAACTCGTTGTATATTAAATAATGCAAGTAGAACACGTGTTTCCAACCTCGCTGCCACTGACAATAATTAAAAATGTTAAATTTCTGACATATTTATAAGAAATTATCAGTATCTAATAAAGGTAATTGAGTTAATCAATATGCAATTAATAATACAATGTACATGGCAAAAGATAGCGATTGTAATTTGTAAAAGTAAATATATTTTTTGCTCACATTAGCTGTTAACGCTGTGTTTTTTTTATCATAAGATTTTCTTCAAAGAAGCCCGGGATCCCGTGTTGGTCCGGGCTTCTTTGAAGAATAGGCCAACTGCCGTTCTACCAAGCAGGTCGTAAAAGGCGACTGATTGGCTATGCGAGTCACTACCATCGTAGCTACTAAATGGTAGAGTCCTGCATTAGCTCGCTCGGGTCTGGTACCACCGCCTTACCCATTCCTGCCGAAATAGCGTCAGTGCTAGTCACTTTCGTGTTCCGGTTTGGAGGGTAAGGTAGCCGGTAAACTTATCCATGTAGCATAAGACCTCGCCACAAGATAGCAAAGCACCATTAACATCTTTGCTGTCCATAGGCGATGGTTGACTCTTTCCATCAGGAGCCCCATCTGCTTGTTTGCTATCTTATGATATGAATAAAGAAACAAATGACTTCCCTGATGGTATGAGGCAACCATAGCCTAGAGACACCGAAAATGTTGGTGCGTTAATTTTCGTGAACGGTATGTCAATGCCACATGCATTAGTTTACCTGCTACCTTTATCTCTTAACCGAAGTATGACAGTTACAGACATTGACGCTATTGCAGCAGGAATAGGTAAATGGTGGTGAGTTGGGAGTAATAATCAAACCCGGGCAAGATCTTGCAGAACTCTACCATTTATTACTTACGAAGGTGAAGCACAATTGCAATTAGTCAATTCTTCAAAAGCCCTACCTACCTTAGCCTCCAACGTGAATTATGACATCGATGAAACCCCAATCTTATGCGGCAGATACGTGATACCTATACATGCAAGGGTTTAGTACAAACCATTGATGTAAAAAACCCAAGATTTTAGACCCTTTAATCAGTGTCTCAAAAATGTCCTCCAAAAATGCGTTCTCGTCAATGCGTCACGTCAAAAACATCCTCCAAAATAGCGCACAATTTTAAATTGTCTGCTCTTCTCTTTTCTTTTTTATAGAAGAGGCGACAAATGAGAACTCAGTAATAGACCGGAGTCAAAACGTTTTTTTAACTCCCCCGTGTGGGTTCTGGGCTCCTTTGAAGAATAGACCGACTGCCGTTCTGCCAGGCAGGTCGTAAAAGGCGACCAATTGGCTATGCGAGTCAATAACATCGTGGCTACTAGGTGGTAGAGTTCTGCATTGTCTCGCCCGGGTCTGGTACCACCGCACCATTAACATGTTTGGTGTCTATAGGCGATGGTTGACCCTTTCCATCAGGAGATCCATCTGCTTGTTTGCTATCTTATGATATAAAAAAAACTTCCCGCTACATATGTAGATAAGGAAGTTACTGATTTTGCCCCGATTTTCAAAAATTAAATTTTTACCAGATCTCTACGTTTTGAGGTCCTAGGAAGCTTTTCTATTTTCACGATGACGTCAGTATTTCTGTATGTATACATATGTGTGTGTGTATGTATGTAAAAGTCGCATAACTTTTGAACGGCTTCACCGATCGGAACGCATTTGATGGCATTCAATTGGATTCCACTCAACTTAGACTTCCTGAAAATTGAACCGCTTCGACTCAGGAGTTTTTTCAACATCGATTATGTAGCTAAAACAATACGATCTTAAATATTTTGTTGAAAAATCAAAATTGATCGTCTTTTCCAAAATGTACAACTTTTAAAAAATCAATATATTGTCATTTTTAACTAACTAGATGTTTGAACTGAAAAAATCTATGCTTATAGTACTCCTTTGAGCTTAAAATAGGTACCTCAATTTAGCGGGAATTTCAGAGATGACCTGCAGGGTCAACCGTTTACACATTATTAGACACTTTTTACACATTTATTAATTGAATAATATAAAATAATAAATAAAAGACACTTTTTATGAAGATTTGATATAAAAAAAAATAAAAGTAAAAGTTTAAGTCAAAGTAATGGGATTTTAAATAGATAGCCGTGTAAATTTACAAATATTTTATAAAAATATATTAAAGAAAAACATTCTTTATACGAACTACATAAAGTTGTTTTTACATTTATTTTACTCTCTCCATTTATATACCCGTGAAACAGGAAGTGTTATATACTATGAGTCGAGAAAGAAACAGAAAAAAATAATAAACGCATATCCCACACAAGGTCACATTCGTCACTTTGGCAAATATCACTCAGTAGACATAATTTTAAAGGCGGTTGGTGCATTCGATATCCATACTTACTTAACTAATATTGTAAATGTGAAAGTCTGCCTGTCTGTTACGCTTTCACGGCTAAACTGCTGGACCGATTTTCATGAAATTCGGCACGAAAATAGCTGAAGATCTGGGATCAAATATAGGCTAAAATGTTTTCATAAATCAACCATTAAAAGGCCTAAATAGGGGATAAAGTTTCTATGAAAAACAATTCGACGACATGTTAATCTACTCGCGGGCGAAGCTGCGCTGCGGTCATAATTATAATTAACTTGGTTTTTAACCGTGATTCGTGAATGATCTAATGGCGACTAGGCTGTACATACTCGTCTCGTCGCGTCGCGTGCCTCTCGTCGCGAGAGCACGCCATGGACGGGCCGCAACAGGCGACGCAACGCGACGAGGACTCCATGTACATACTCGTACTCGGCCTATAGCCCCGTTTTTACTTTGATTAGAGCGAGTACTAGTGTTTAATGCAGGTGCTTAGTATTAAGCAAAAAATACGTGAAGACAGACGTTGATCAGTGCGAGTAGGTTAGTAATCAGCGTCTATTCACTTTACTACATTAATTACCAATCACTCGCACTAATCAATGGCTGTCTTCACGTATTTTTTGCTTAAGACTAAGCATCTGCATTAAACACTCGCACTCACATTAATCAGAGTGTGTATTTGATTAGTGCGAGTGCGAGCCTTTAATACAGGCGCTTAAAAAACACGTGTAGACAGCCGTTGATTGGAGCGAGTGTTTATTAATCAGCGCCTTTTCACTTTTACTACGCTAATTACTAATCACTCCCACTAATGTAATTGGGGCCTAATATATATGGTCCGGGCTCCATTTAAAGGATAGATCATCTGCCATCCTGCCAGGCAGTTTATAAGAGGCGGACGATTGGCCGTAAGAGCCACTAACATTGTGGCTATTAGATGGTAGAATTCTGCACTGTCTCGCCTGGGCCTGATACTACCCCCTTACTTATTCCTGCCGCAATAACGTCAGTGCTTGTCATTATCGTATTCCGGTTTGGAGGGTAAAATAGCATCAAGGCGCCTGACTTTGTCACAAGAATAGCATAGATACAAGAGATTCGAAGGCAGTTGCTATTTCTAGTTACTGAGTTTAATAATTATCTTAATTTATAAAACCGTCATGGGAAACAAGGTTGGCAATTTAGTATAGAAAAGTATTTCAAGAAGCAGTAAAAGATCAACAATTCTATATAGGTACGCAAACATGATAACGCCAAGGGGATTACATCCGCAAAGAGTTTTTTATGTCTACTGACGTCAAGACGAGTTAAATACTAAATCAATACCGGTAACATTGCATTTACATTTATGTTGAAGTGATTCATTCGTTACAAAATAAATAAAATCTTGTTGTACCTAAGTATATTATTATACGTTTTAATACAAGCAATAGAGAAATAATTTTTCCTGCACTAAATTGCAATAGTTATTTTTTATAAATACGAGTAGAATCAGCAAACGTACTGAATGTAAAAGCACAAAATACTAACAAATTAGTGGGGGCAGAAAACTTTGTTAAAAAAAATTTTTTCGAAAAATTAAACAATAAAAAGTTAATAAACAAATAGTATTAGTATTATAAGTTGGAAACGAAAATGCAACAAAAAGATAGGAAATTTAATTTTCTAAAACCATATACCATGGAAAGGTCCATACCATTTTTGGCCTTAGTGAACGATTACGAAGATATAAGCCAAAACGGTTTTTCGCAAAATGGCGGCAACTCAACTTTACCCTCGTAACCACGACTTCTGATTTGGAGAGTAAGGTATCTGGTTACAAACAATGACAAGCATTAACGCTTTGTTTTTTTTGTGGCAGTAATAGGTAGGGCGGTGGTACCATATACCCGGGCGAGACGTTGCGGAACTCTACCACCTAGCAAGCAGATAAATTTCAAAGACATTGATAGTCTATTACCGTTAATATGTGGGGGATCTAAGGCCATAAACATAATTTTAACGAACATCTTATCTCTAAAACCAGAAGATGACATTACGAACTCTACCATCTTGTAAACACGGTAATAATGGTCAAATGCTTGTACTTTTTTTCGTATGATATTCGAACACAAAGTATATGAAAGTGTTTACAAGACAATGTAAGTAAGTATCTTCACGCCCGTATCCCCGAAGGGGTAGGCAGAGGTACAACAATGGCACCCACGATTAGCCGATCCGAGCCGAAGATACTTGGTCCCACAAATGTGATAGGTGGCAAGCCTATCGCCAACCGGGCACTTTCCAATCCCGGGCTATTTTGTGTTTATCAAAAAACTGAAAAACACTTTTTTTTTAAGTGGTCGAACCCGGGACCTCATGTAGTCGACGCTAACGCTGGACCACTAGACCACAGAGACAATGTGTTGAGGATTTTAACACGGCTTACAAATAACTGTCTCCATGTGTAGAACCGGGCCGCCCTTGTAGCCAAAACTCGGTTGTCTCATTAAAATCCTGCATCTGAGAGTCCCAGTCTTTACTAAATATGTATTTTGTAAAAATGCCCTAAAAATCGCAATGAAGTGAGTGAGGGTGGAATTACGAATTAAATCCATCTTCACTATCATGATGTTTAGAATTATGAATAAATAGTCGCTTCTGTGGTTTAGTAGTCCAGTGTCGGTGTCAACCACATGAGGTCTTGGCTTCGATTTCCAGGTTGGGCAATTTAAAATGTAGTTTTTCAATTTTCGAATAAAAACAAGGTTACCCGGGCTTGAATAAGTACCCGGTTGGCGATAGGCTTGCTACTTATCACATTACGGGACTAAGTATCTTCGACTAATCGTGGGTGCACTTGTTGCACCTCTGCCGACCTCTTCGGCGATATGTGCGTGAAGGATAATATATGACATAATAATCGAATATTATATTTACTCACAATTCTTCATGTGGTATCCATTTTTTGTTGTAAGATTACTGTTTTTTGTTCTGTTTATGTTAAATCTGTACTTCATAGCATGATTTTCCAAAATAAAATAGGTATTTCAAAGTTATTTTCCATGTGTTGTTTTCGTGTAGTTTTTTTACACTTGTTTTTAAAAATAATACATATTATACTTAGGTAGGTACTTAACAAAGGTTAAACGTTTCTATTAACATTTTTCATCCAAATTTAATACGTAATTTATTCACACCTTGTTCGCGGATAGAAATAAAAATCAACCAAAAACAAATGCAAACTTAATTGGTCAAGTAGTATTAATCTTTATTTCTTACAAACTGTGCCTACGACTTCACCCACGTGGACTTAGATCTTGATTTTATTTAAAAAAAAAGTATCTTCACGCCCGTAACCCCGAAGAGGTAGGCAGAGGTACAACAAGTGCACCCACGATTAGCCGAAGATACTTAAGTCCCACAATGTGATAGGTGGCCAGCCTATCGCCAACCGGGCATTTTCCAATCCCGGGCAATATTGTTTTTTATCAGAAAACTGAAAAAACACATTTTCATTGTCATCAAAGTATTGTCATAAAAAATTTATTTAGCAAAACTTGAAGATTAACGAATCGATCGGGTAGACTTAATTTACTTGGAGCAAATCACCCGGGTGAATAAGTGCTAAGCACGGCAGACAATGCACCTGGATGAAATATGCACAGCTCTCTGTAACGTTAGAGTCCCGATTGATTTCCATCATGTTTTTTTTATAGAAGAGGGGGCAAACGAGCAGGAGGTGCACCTGGTGGTAAGTGATCACCGCCGCCCATGGACATCCGCAATACCAGAGGTCTTGCAGTTGCGTTAATCTCACCGGCACACAAAAAAAAAAAGTTGTCTGCGCATTTGACGAGACCCATATATTTTTATGTATTTTGACCCGCTGAATCCGAATATGAGGTCCATTTTACCCCTACACGTCCAAAATTTGAGAAAACTTCAAAAAACCGTCTTCGATTTCTTTCCAAATTGATTCCCCACAAATGTAACAAAACGAATCGGCACTTTTATCACACAGATGTGAATTACTTCTTGTAATAGTGTACCCTGCAGTAGCCAAGTTACCCACTACTGAAGAGCTGCAGTCGCTTGATGACGACGCCTGCGAGCCTGCTTTCTCACTCTGACCAGACGCCGATACTGGGGTTACGAATCCCTGCATCGAAAAGTACTTATCACTTGTACCTGCCATGACGGCACACACGCCGTTAACCCAGGGACTCTGTCAGATAGTTCTGTTGTCCACCGTCACCACGTGGAGGTGCCCTGGTCACAGGCACAAGCGATCTAGTCTTTAAAGATTCCACCAAGACATAAGTGAAATCATTGTAAAGATTTTATTTCAGGCATCAAATCGTGTTCAGTCAATTTTTTTTTTATGTACAATGACAATTTTTTTACAATTTTTTTATCTTTTCAAGTTTAAAAGGAATAATGAACCAAAAAAATTTAAATGTGATTTCAAGATATCAAAATACATATAAATCGTACTTGAATTAGAGAAACAAATTTTTTTTGATAAAAATCGCATTTTTTGCAATTTTTGAGAGTTTTGTGCGATTTTTCTATACTTAAAACTGCTAATGGTCTGAATAAACTTTGTGTAAGTATTGAGAATATCGAAAAATATGAAAATCATACTTAGTTCAGCACAAAAAAAAATTTATATCACCAGAAACGCCGATTTTTGTCATTTTTTACGGTTTTTTGAAGTTTTCTCAAATTTTGGACGTGTAGGGGTAAAATGGACCTCATATTCGGATTCAGCGGGTCAAAATACATAAAAATATATGGGTCTCGTCAAATGCGCAGACAACTTTTTTTTTTTGTGTGCCGGTGTCTTTAATCTATATACATATAATAAAATCGTAGAAAAGTCAAAACTGCAGGCCTACTCTTGAAAACAATATTGATAACAACAATAAGTTTCGAATATCGTCAAAAACGGTACTCTTGAAACCAATATTGCCCACATTGATTCAGTATAGTAACGACCTAATTATTAAAAATAGATGTCATCGTTAAACGTCAAGCTAGTGTTATAAGTGGAAATTTTAAGTACCATTTTAAACAAAATAACGAACAAAAGCAATAATGAGTAGTTCCAAAAAATTTCAAAATCCGTGTGGCAATGTCGCCTAATCCAGTAATTGAATATAGCACGAAATACTTCAAAATTCATTAAATATTCATTTAAAATTGAAATCGATTTTCAAGAGTAGCCCTACTGTACATTGAATATTTTTTTAAAAGAATACTTGGGGCGTGATCTACAATCGATATCGAAGTCAAAAATATAGTTTTTAGAATTTTGTATGTTTGTCTGTTTGTCTGTTTGTCTGTTTGTCTGTTTGTCTGTTTGTCTGTTTGTCTGTTTGTCTGTTTGTCTGTTTGTCTGTTTGTCTGTTTGTCTGTTTGTCTGTTTGTCTGTTTGTCTGTTTGTCTGTTTGTCTGTTTGTCTGTTTGTCTGTTTGTCTGTTTGTCTGTTTGTCTGTTTGTCTGTTTGTCTGTTTGTCTGTTTGTCTGTTTGTCTGTTTGTCTGTTTGTCTGTTTGTCTGTTTGTCTGTTTGTCTGTTTGTCTGTTTGTCTGTTTGTCTGTTTGTCTGTTTGTCTGTTTGTCTGTTTGTCTGTTTGTCTGTTTGTCTGTTTGTCTGTTTGTCTGTTTGTCTGTTTGTCTGTTTGTCTGTTTGTCTGTTTGTCTGTTTGTCTGTTTGTCTGTTTGTCTGTTTGTCTGTTTGTCTGTTTGTCTGTTTGTCTGTTTGTCTGTTTGTCTGTTTGTCTGTTTGTCTGTTTGTCTGTTTGTCTGTTTGTCTGTTTGTCTGTTTGTCTGTTTGTCTGTTTGTCTGTTTGTCTGTTTGTCTGTTTGTCTGTATGTATGTCCGGGGTAAACTCAAAAAGTACTGCATGGATTTACTTCAAATTTTGCATGAATATTACTAATAGGTCGGGTCAACATATAGGCTACATATTATCACGCTATCACCAACGGGGGAGGTGCTGTGCGGAGTAAACTTAGTCCGCGCGGACGAAGTCGTGGGCAACAGTTAGTGTGAATCTATTAGAGATAATAAGAGAATAAATCTATTAGAGATTTGATTCACATGATACAAATTACCTTAATGTTTTAAGTACTAACATGGTAGACTTAAGCACCTTGAAGGACCAAGCTCACCTCCCTGTAAAGTTAAAGCCCAATGCAGTAGACTTGATTCACCTGGACTGAACAGTGGACATACTGTTTTACTGAATACCTACATTATGATAATTATTTATTGCTCAGGCATATTTATTACGTAGGTATACTTATTACTTAGGTATATTTATTACTAGCTAACATCAAGGACGCCGTTCGCGTGACCTATAGTCTGGTCGGTATGAGCCATGGCTCTTTTCATTTGAAAAAGTCTTGAAAAAAGCATTTTCTCCTGCTAACAAAAATTGCAATTGTTACTAAAAAAAAAACTGTAAATCGGTTGACCCTGCAGGCAATCCCTGAAACTTCCTGCTAATTTGAGGTATTTTAAGCACAACGACGCCAAAACAATACTCAAACATGCATTTTTGAACTCAAACAGTTCAAAAATCTAAAAAAATATGATCGGTTTTTAACTTTCGAATGGTGTTTAATTAATGCAATTTTGGAGTTCTAAATTGTTTTATTTAGCTCAAAAGCAAGAGTTTAAAAATGTCAAAAAAATGTAAAAAAAACTTTTTTCAAAAGATTGAGACTGATAAATTCAGTTAGACGTAAATACGATATTTATACACTCTCTTCTGTAAATCTACAGTCAGATGCTCCTCTAGAATGTTGTATTGTGATTGCATTCATTACAAAAAATATTTTTGGAACGAAGTTCCTTACGGCAGGCTTGGAGGAGATAGGGATTTTGCTGCGCGACCGAACTGAAAAAAATGTGATAGTAAAACCGTAAGAAAAATGCGTGGAATAAAAGCGTTAAATGAGACGTGCGCAGGCGCGACAGTCGCGTACACAAGCGAGTAGTGCCGTTTAGCCGAAGGAAGTTCGTTCCCACCTGGTGTCCCGCGACACCACATCATTTTTTATATTTTTATACCTTTATAGGTATTTACCCACAGACCACATGAATACTATTCATATGACAATAGACTTACATTTAGATCTTAAAAAAACAATATACAGTAAACTATTATTTGGTATCTACGGATAGAAGTAATATTTACTGTAATTTTGCCAACAAGCCACGTGAGAAAATGTTTACATAAAACATCTACTAATCTGATGCATTAATAGCACTATTGGTCTAATATGTACCCATTATATACATTATATTATATTATATTATATTATATTATATTATATTATATTATATTATATTATATTATATTATATTATATTATATTATATTATATTATATTATATTATATTATATTATATTATATTATATTATATTATATTATATTATATTATATTATATTATATTATGAGTAGGTTTATTTTTAACAGTTCCTAAGAGCTATGTTCTTATTTAACATATCTTTTGAAAGTATGTGCCTCCATACCTACTTGCTGTTGGCCTGAAGGCTAACTGGTGGAGAATGCCAGTATGCATTAAGTTCGCCTTTAAACTTTTTTTAAAGTGTACGAAATAAAGCTAAATAAACAAAATAAATAAATGACTTCGAAATATTGCGTGTATAGTTTTTGGTACGTCTAGACTATAGATCATCGTAAGTGCATTACAGCGCTCTCTAGTCGTTGAGGGATAAATTAAAATATGTTATCTAAACATAACATGTTACTTGAACGCATTTAATATTAGAACTCTTTGATAGATGGCAATAACGAATACGCAAGAGAATTTGGTATGAGAAAAAGTAAAAAAAAATATGTAAACGGTTGACCCTACGGGCCATCCCTGAAACTTCACACTAAATTTAGGTATTTTAAGTTCAAAAGAGTAAAAAATATAAGCATAGATTTTTCAGTTCAAACATCTATTTTGTTAAAAATGACAGTATATTAATTTTTGAAAAGCTGTATATTTTGAAAACGACGATGGCATTCAACTTAATTTTTGAGATCTAAAATGTTGCTTTAGCTAAATAATCGATAGGTTGAAAACTTTCGATGCAATGTCAAAAAACATTTTATTCTTAATTTTCTTCATTGATAATCCCAAACAAATTGACCGATTTTGATTAAATTAACGGTATTTGACGCAGTTTTTAAAGGAGAAAAGCTCATGATATTTAAGTTAATCGGTGAATTAACTTAAAAGTTATTTCAAAAAAATTAAGTAAGTTTGCTGAAAACAACGTAATTTTAATATTTGAAAAGCTATAAGTTTTGAGAATTAGATTCGATTTTGATTTTTTAAACGGCATTTGAAGTAGTGTTTTTAGTACTAAAATATCGCAAAATACGAAAAAATTATTGGTTGAAAAATTTCAAAGCTATGTCGAAAAAACACTTTTTTCAAAAATTTTCGTCATCGATTACTCCCAAACGGATAAACCGATTTTGATGCGATTCATGTATTAGACGTAGTTTTTTGAGGAATAAAGCTGATTAGTTTTTGTACTCAATCGGTATATAAATCTAGAAGTTATATGTATTAAAAAAATACTGTTACGCCCAAATTTTTTTTGTGTTTTTTCAAAATTTCTCAAAATCAGGAAGTCTAAGTTGAGCGGAATCCAATCGAATGCCATCAACTGCGTTTCAATCGGTCCAACCGATCAAAAGTTATGAGATACTTACATTAACACACACACACCCACACATACATACATACATACGTACATGCATACAGACATACTGAATTCATCGTGAAAATAGTCGGAAAAGGTTCCTAAGATCTCAAAACGTGGACATCTGGAGAAAACTTGACTTTCGAAAATCGTGGCAAAATCAGCAACTTCCTTATCTACATACGTAGTGGGAAGTTAAAAATATTAAAAATATGTAGTCGCTGCTGATCTAGTGATTAGTTTGTTCGACTCAAATCAAAATCGAATTCGAGATGGATTCAATTACTTGGTCGAGCAACGCGTTAAGTAGTTGTTTTTTTTTTCTAACTAGAATAATATTCGTAACTACAATAGTATTATGTTAACCGCACTGTGCCTTGGATGAGCACATATCGAAATAGTCATGAAAATGGCATAGGTACACACCAGTTTCGCCTGTCGACTACTCTGGTGAATCCGGGTAAATCTAAGCATCTATTAAGGTTCGTTTTACTCTGCCTGACCCATAAGAAATGCTACGAGAAGATATCTTAATTTTTCAAAGTATGTACCTATCCGATTTGTGATTCGGTGACGCCCCAGAGTGCTAAGTGTGAGTTTTTCTTTTCGCATTCGATCGTGAGCGCGTTTCGTGTTTACTAGGATTTTGTATGTGATTTATACAGCGCCACCTAGTGGTAAACTGGTTTCTCACGTTTACCACTAGGTGGTGCTGTACAAATCACATAAAAATTCCTAGTAAACTCCAAACGCGCTCACGATCGAAAAGAAAAACTCACACTTAGCACTCTGTTCACCTATATATATATATATATATATATATATATATATATATATATATATATATATATATATATATATATATATATATATATATATATATATATATATATATATATATATATATATATATATATATATATATATATATATACTTGCTGACCCGGTAAACGTTGTTCTGCCTTTTTACCTACATATTCTTAATTTTTTTCTATATTTTCTCACTTTTCCAGCCAAATCGGTTCAGCCGTTCTCGAGTTTTAGCGAAACTAACGAGCAGCAATTGATTTTCATATATATAGTTCTACCAAATTGCAGCAATTGATTTTAATATATATAGTTATATATTTAAACCAAATTACAGCTTTGTTGTACGAATAATCACTAAACTAGACTGCGAATAAACGGACGGACGGACGCGACGTAGCGAAACTACCTACCTATAAGGCTCAACTCACATTGGCGCAAAGTCGAAACGTCATATTTCTGCGCCTAAAGCATATTCATCTCTATTGTTCTATTGTTCTATTATTTAAGTACAAATTAGTTGACGCGCGCATTCTCGCTTCGACGGTCGTCCAGGCCTCTGACACTCGCCTATACCTACAGCGATGCGCGACAACGCAACGTTGCAAATCAGTCGGGGCCACCCCTTGCTTATACAGTATATACGACGGCCTGTCGGTCATCGTCGCAACTTAAGGTTTATTTCTGTAGATACTCTTATAAAATATATAATCGTCAGTGCTCGTCACTATCGTGTTCCGGTTTGGATGATAAGGTAGCCGGTAAACTTATGCATGTGGCATTAGACCTCGCCACAAGATAGCAACGCACCATTAACATCTATAGGCGATGGTTGACTCTTTCCATCAGGAGACTCATCTGCTAGTTTGCTATCTTATGATATAAAAAAACGTGTCACTACCACCGTGACTACTTGGTGGTAGAATTCCACATTGTCTCACTCGGGTGTCAGCGTCAATGCTTGTCATTATCGTGTTACGTTTGGGGTTTAAAGTTGGGTGGTAGACATATATATAGCATTGCAATCCCGCTGCACAAATAGCAACGCATCATTAACATCTTTGGTGTCTATAGGCGATAGAGTATCTTTGAGTCAACCTTGATTTCCTACCTAGAAAGGATAAGAGATACGCGATAGAAAGAGATGCAACTTCTAGGTAAATATAACTGTAGGTAATCAAGCGCCGCACGATCTAAATTCAACTTAAGTGTATTGTAGCAAGATTCCCTATTTCTTTAAACGACTTACCGAAGTGTCTCTTCTGTACTTGTACTATTATATATTCTGTGGCTCGGCTGGAATCGGTACTTAAATAATAGAACAATAGAGATGAATATGCTTTGGCAGAAAAATATGACGCTTCGATTCTGCGCCAATGTGAGTTGAACCTAAGGATTTCGAGTTGATTTCGGAAGCATAAAAACCAAAAAGGACATTCCTACTCTGTTGGTTGCTATATGTAAAATGTAGATAGAATGAGTTGATCGCATTGTGTTACGATCCCAATTTGTCATTAAAAAAAAACATATCCCAATTCATCATTGTTTTAAAAATATGACAGATGAAAGATTGATAAATCAGATATACTATAACCAGGGGTCGCCACCTACCTGCCTACCTGCGGCCCGCATCCGGACCGCCGACCCATTTTGTGCGGACCGCGGGAACACAGCAACTTGTACTACAGGCTATTTCCGATATAAATAACTTCCGTGGCGCCAAAAACATTGACGCGAGCTGTACTTAATTGTTTTCGGAAGTGATAAAGCTACTCTGAAGATGAAAATGATCAATTACCAAGAAAACACAGTTTTAAAACACAAAAATGCGGAAGTTTCCACTGAAGAGTTCTGGATAAAATTTGTGTGTGGTAATAAATATTCAGAATTACAAAAATTAGCTTTGAAACTTCTTACTTTGTTCGGATCGACATATATTTGTGAAGCACCATTTTCGAAGATGAAGTTAATTAAGAGTAAATTTCAATCTCGAATTACTCTACTGAACATCTCCAGGATTTAATGTCAGTAGCTTGCACCTACTTTACTCCAAACTTCAGACGGATAATTCTCAAGAAAAAATGTAATTTTTCGCATTGATACCTATGCAACAAAATACCTTTGTTATTTCCTTAATTACGTTTTTTAATAAACATTTTTTCTTATAAATAAAAGGTGCGGACCACGATGGTCATTACATTTCTTTAAATGGACCCTGAGCGAAACTAATTGGTGACACCTGTACTATACGAATGTGGATAAAATTGATCAACAGCTGACTGAGATTGGGGTTGAGACTCAAGAGTATCTAAACCAGCGTATTTGTATGAATATTTGACAATAAAAAGAGAGATCAGAAGACTTAAGTAGTAAATACGAAGGAAGCTATGATAAATGCGACTTTAAATTTGATACAGTTAAAGTTTACATTACAAATGTAAACTTTAACTGTATCAAATTTAAAGTCTAACTATAATTTAAACTTTAAGAGGACTGTAGAAATCTAATACTTTTAAATAAAATGCATAAGAAATACATTAAATTAATAAAAATAAACATTACACACTACATTCATGTGACACATGATAATATACACACAAGTATGGACTATTTTCTTTACGGCTAAAGTCTGTTGTCAAACTTAAAAGATTTTATTGTTTAATCTATGGTCGAATTTTGGCCACATCACTAGTATTAGAAAATATAACAACGTTAACATAATTTCACACACCAAATTCCTTACAGAGTAAATAGAAGGAATAGAGTTCTATTCATCACGAGCCATACCTATAGACTTGCTTTGATTTTTCCACATTATGAAAAAAAATTGTGGAGAAAAAAAAGAATCCTTCAAATTATTATGAAAATACGAAAACTAAATAGCCAATAATAAAAACAAAAGTATAATACTTGAGCTTTTTATTATTACCTATTACTACCAACACAGAATATAAAATTAAGATGGCGGTTTTACATCTGTAGCCTGATATAAAGAATTAATAGCAATATCTGACGACACAAATGCCATCGATTTTGCTAGAGTTGCTAAAGAAAGAGAGTCCATGATTATTCTATTAGCAACATGGTTTAGTTTTGCTCCCTTAGATTGTGCTGTGTACTTCAATGCCAGCTTTATTAAACGTTCGCATGCTAGTGATTTTGAAGTGGCACTCTTAGCTTCTTTTCCTGCTTGTTGAGCAGCTGTTTTAGCTAAATTCATCATCAAATCTTGATGATTCGACATACCGTTCTTAGCATATTTCACAGACAGAAAAAAAAGAATCCTTCAAATTATTATGAAAATACAAAAACTAAATAGCCAATAATAAAAACAAAAGTATAATACTTGAGCTTTTTATTATTACCTATTACTACCAACACAGAATATAAAATTAAGATGGCGGTTTTACATCTGTAGCCTGATATAAAGAATTAATAGCAATATCTGACGACACAAATGCCATCGATTTTGCTAGAGTTGCTAAAGAAAGAGAGTCCATGATTATTCTATTAGCAACATGGTTTAGTTTTGCTCCCTTAGATTGTGCTGTGTACTTCAATGCCAGCTTTATTAAACGTTCGCATGCTAGTGACTTTGAAGTGGCACTCTTAGCTTCTTTTCCTGCTTGTTGAGCAGCTGTTTTAGCTAAATTCATCATCAAATCTTGATGATTCGACATACCGTTCTTAGCATATTTCACAGACATTTCTACTTCTATGGAAGCGGTCAGTGCTCTTCTCAATGCAACTACACTCGCTGCAGATAAATACGCTACATCACCTGCGTATAATATTGCTTTTTTAGCTTTTAACTCCAGACGCTCTTGTTTTTGTTTTGCTTTCTTTTCATTGGCAACTTCATCTTCTTCTTCAGGTTGCTCTATTTCCATTTCTGCAACTATGTCTGGATTCAAAACATTAACGTTATCTTTAGTATCAATCCAGTCATCAATGAGACCGGGAGAGTTTTGTTCTTGGGCATCTAATGAAGAAGAGTCGGCTTTAACTAAATGTGTTGTATTTACTTCTTTGTTTAAAATTACAGCATTACTTACATTGTTATTATAAAAATCATTTTCTATGTCTAGAGCCGTTTTATTCAAAAATCCTTTTGGTGTTGATAACATGTTGTTTTTAGTGGGTATAATATGTACTGGGATTTTGGTCTCTTTGGGGAATACCGAAAACGGTGTTAATAATGGTTTAGTGCTTGGGTTTAGAGAACTTGGAACTTTTGTCGGGGCGACAGTTGAAACAGAGTTTTTGGAACTGGACTTGTTTAATAAGAAATCATATGTAGTTCGTGACTCTAGAGCCGCGGTAACAGCATCTTTTACGGCTGTAGTAGGTGCAGCTCTCTTTCTCCGTAAAGATAAGTCTACGGATTGCTTTTTAGATAATGCTGTAGCGTAAGTTATATCTTTTAAAGCTGATACAATGGATATTTCAGCTGCTATTTGAGCTAAACCAAAAACTAATCTGTGTAATTCAGGCTCTGTTGAAGATCTTGTTATAGTTAACATATGACTGGATAATGTTCTTGATATATAATCCAAAATACGTCGAGTTTCTATCGCAGTCATACCTTTGGTTTTTCCTGGTGCATCAAGCGCTTCTCTAGTAATTCTAGTGATTTTATCTTGTATTTCTAGTTTTGTGAGAATGGCGGTCACGAGATCTTTCGATATTTGATACAAATTATCTTCCATGTCAGGATTATGTGTCACATTTTTAGTTGCTCTTGATATAGAGTCGTTTAAGTGCTGAACCACTTTATGAGGTGAACTTATAGGTTTATCATTGATGAACGACGAAATTGTTTTAAAATCGTGTATCGGTGATATTCCAGCTAAAATCCCAGTTATCTGAAAAAATGCAAAATTTAGGATCAATATTAACTAATAATATCCTAATACATTACTCTACATATATGTACAAACAATTTTAACTCTATAATATTGACTAACTTGTGACTGTTTAGTTTTGCTTACGTATGATAATTGAATGTCATGATAAACAAGTCTTATTTTATCTATTTCGTCAAAGTTCTTTGACTTTCTTTCTTTCTTCTGAGTTCTTTTACTCAATCCGGTGAAAATTCGGTAACCTATATCACTTCCGGATATTCAAACTTTATAATGATAAAATAAATTTTAAGATTGGACCAGTAGTTTTAAGGTTTCGTACCCAAAAGGATCTGTCTGTCCGTACGTCTGTCACCAGGCTGCATCTCATGAATCGTGATAGACAGTTAATATTTTGACAGATGATGTTTTTCTGTTGCTGCTATAACTACAAATATTACGATCAGAATAAAATAAATATTAAAGGAGGGGTCGGGGAGGAGTCCCATACAACAAACGTGATATTTTGCCGTTTTTATAGATAACTAGCTAACCCGCGCAGCTTCGCCCGCGCGTATATTAATAAGTCATCCATATAGCTTTTAATAAAAATTTCATTCCCTATTTCAGCCCTCCAGGGACTGATTTTTGAAAAAAAAATAGCTTATGTTTAATCCCGTATCTTCAACTATATCCATACCAAATTTCATGAAAATTGGTCTAGCGGTTTAGCCGTGAAAGCCTAACAGATAGACAGAGACTTTCGCATTTGTAATATTAGTATGGATATGGATTAGTTGGAAGTATAGATGGTACGGAATCCTTCTTGCGCGAGACCGACTCGCACTTGGCAGGTTTTTTATTTATTCGTTACAAACATTAAAAAATAAAAATTCTTTATAATAATACTAGCTGACCCGCGCAACTTCGTCTGCGTCACATAAGAGGAAGTGGGTCATAGTGACTTAATACTATTCTAGAGGAACTGTAACTTTTTTTAATACACGAGCCACTTCAAAACTATTAAAGCAAACAATCATACATACAGTGCTAATATAACCAGGAAATATTGTACCTTTGTCTGCTATGTTTGTAGGTACATTCATTTAAAATTTGTTTTTTTTAATATCGGTACACAGTAGATACTCTTAAGCATAACAAAGCCTATTATATAGTCATCCCACTATGATCATGATCAGTAAGACTGAAACTATAGTAAAAATAGAACGGGAACATGAGTAAAAAAGGAATGTTGGGTAACACTACCGAGGTGTGAATCGATGTATAGTTTACGCTACCTCCTAGAAGTTTACTTAGTATTCTGTTATTAATTTCGTCAACACTACTATTTCTAGCCACCAATGTTGCCCTTTGACACATCCACTGGTAGTGGATTTTTTTTCTACTTCGACTACATGCGACATGCTATCTTGCAGAACAGGCTACCATCTGAGTGCTAAGTGTGAGTTTTTCTTTTCACATTCGATCGTGAGCGCGTTTGGAGTTTACTAGGAATTTGTATGTGATTTGTACAGCGCCACCTAGTGGTAAACGTGAGAAACCAGTTTACCACTAGGTGGCGCTGTACATATCACATACAAATTCTTAGTAAACTCGAAACGCGCTCACGATCGAATGCGAAAAGAAAAACTCACACTTAGCCCTCTGACTTCGCTACCCCACATTTTCGCGGCGCCCCACACCTCGCGTCACGCGTAGTCCTTAATAATAATAATATTATATCTTAAATCTGTGATATCTCCTAAGTTATTGGTTGAAATCAAATGAAGCAAAGGGCGATTTTATTCAAAATTAAATACTTGTGATAAATAACGAATTTATTTAGATAAAGATTAACACCGTGTTTATTAAAACACTGTCGCAAATAATGCATTATTTTACAAAAATTTTGATAACCAAAAAAAGGGTCATAAAATGTGAACCTCATTTGTCAGATGTACACTACCCTAGACTTTTTTAAATAACTTTTTAAGACGAACAAATCGATCATACATGATTTTTGTGTAACTTTAACCGTTAACGCAGCGCACGCCAGGAAAGCTCTCGAAAGGTAAAAAAATCCCCGTTTATACCACATTTTTCGTTGTTACTCTGATCCTGTTAGTCGAAGCGTGATGTTATATAGCCAATAACCTTCCTCGATGAACAGGCTATCCAACTCAAAAAGAATTATTCAAATCGGTTCAGCAGTTTTCGAGATTAGCGCATACAGCCAAACAAACAAACTACAATTTTATAATAAGTATAGATAAATCATTATAATCTATATTAATTATTTAATATTATAAATGCGAAAGTTTGGATGTTCTGATGGATGGAGTTTTGTTACTCAATCACGCAAAAACTACTGAACGGATTTGAATGAAATACGGCACACAGGTTAATGATGACCTGGAATAGCACATATTATTATGCTACTTTTTAACCCGGAAAAATTTTGTTCCCGCGGCACTCACAATAAACTATTCTGATGTAGCGGCTGCACGCTGCAGCTAGTACCTATAATATAAATAAAATATTCATGGGACAAATTCCACTTACTATCTAACCCCAAAGTAAGCAAATTATTTGTTTTATTATGGTTGTTATTCAACGATACTATTACACAGAAATACATATATAAATACTGGAAATATTTATGCTCATCACACAAATGCTTGTCCCCGTCGGGGATTGAAGCCGAGCCCCGTCGATTGCGTAGTCAGGGTCGCTAACCACTCGACCAACGGGGCGATCATAATTTCAGTATAGATAAATACATAGCCATATTTTCTAGTTTTCAATAATTGAATATTATTACAAAAACTACCTTCCCATGGCGTTTATTGGTTACCAGTTTTTTCCCACGACTTCGCTCGTGTTTAAAGTTATTTTTCAATCCCTCAAGATCAATATCCTTTATAGTAACCCTGACCACAGATTATAAAATAGTTACTATCGTAACCCTGACCACAGATTATATAATCATTACTATTATCCATCGTAACCTTGACAACGTATGTGCAAAATTTTATGATAATCGGTGGGGTTATCACGTAACTCGCACTGCGCGATTATCGTCACTATTTGGTTATTGCAAGACACATAATAGCCTTGTATTTGTATAGTGGCAGTCGGTGCCGCTTGTTTTTTCTTGGTATTGTGTGGAACTGTGACAAAACAAAAAGTGAATCCAGCGGCCATCAAGCAATTTAGTTTTTGATGATTCTTTTATTACGTTTAAGAGTCATCGCTGATCGCTGTCGGATTGCAAATTTTAAGTAATATGCTTGCGGTTAGTAGTTTACTTTAGAAAGCGGCATAAACAAACAAACCAAAGTCATTTTTGCATTAAAATTAGCAAACAAGAGTAAATAAACACGGGGGAAATGGCATTTAACCTTATTGGCCTGACCTACCTTTAAAGAATAGACTAACTAACGTTCTGCCAAGCAGGCGTTAAAGGCGACCGATTGGCTTATACCTCTCACTGCTATCGTGGCTACCAGGTGGTAGAACGTCCACCCGGGTATAAGGGCAATCGCTTTGTCTATTCCTTCCACAATAGCGTCAATGCTTGTCATTATCGTGTTCCGGTTTGGTTTGAAGGTAGCCAGCAAATTTATGCATGTGGCATTGTCTCGCCCAGATCTGCTACCAACGCCTTACCTATTCCTGCCGCAATAGCATGAGTGCTTGTCACTGTCATTTTCCGGTTTGGAGGGTAAGGTAGCCGGTAAACGTATGCATGTGCCTCGCCACAAGATAGCAACGCACCATTAACATCTTTGGTGTTTATGGACGATGGTTGACTCTTTGCATCATTAGACCTATTTGCTTGTTTGCTATCTTATGATATAAAAAAATATAAAAAATATAAGACTGGTATTGAGGAACAATTAATCCTAAGCTTGTTTGTCTGCTATGTTATCTGAGATTTTATAATACCCTTTTTTACACAGTTTTGTTTTAACACATTTTTTAAATTTGTTTATTAGCATCTTATTGCCACATGAAAGAGTTATTTATTCTATGGAGACGAGAAGCATACACAACAAGATTGTTTTTGTTTCTTCTATTTAAGTAGTGTACATCATAATTGTTTTTAAAGGAGCAAATATTTTTACAAACATACATTTAATTTTCAAGTATGTATTGGGAGATTATAGTAAGCATACAAAGACCTACAAAAAATATTATTACTTACAATTTTTTGTAGGTCTTTGTAAGCATATTGATTTCTTTAAATTATTCTTGGAAACTCTCCGGCTAAGATTGTAAACGGATCTTACAGTTCTTTTTTATAATAGGTACAAATATAGCATCTATTTCTGAATTTCCCCAGAGAATTTCGTATGACATAATGCTGTGGAAGTAACTAAAGTACACCATTTTTGCAGTGTCAACGTCATTTTTTTTTAACTACATAAGCTGCTGATCTAAGTCTATTTGCTAAGATATTAATGTGCGCTCCCTATTGTAATTTCTTATCTAAAATTATACCTAGAAGCACACTGAAATCCACCATTTTGTTGTTGTCTTTTTCCATCAGAAAAACCGGATTGTTTGAAACGTTTGAAACATCGTTGATGAACAGTGTAAATTAAGATTATTTAAACTACTTACACAAAGAAATCCACTGAAAAGTGCGCAATATAAGTTGTAAAAAAACATTTTCGTTGAGCGACGACTCTACATTGGAGTTTCATGGAGATGTATGCTAACAACTAATAACAATAGTTATTATTTTAATTGCCAATTTGTTCCTACGATAATGAATGGTCTATAAAAATGACTCAGTCAATTCGTTACATGCGTATGTTACCTGCTCATGTACTCAGCTTCTGAATTACGTATTTCTTCAAAATGTGGCCGTTTTTAAAGTTCCTTTGTAAAAACTTTATAAACAAAGAAAAATTTTGTTATAACTAGATTAGGACCAAGGAGCGCTGCCTGGCGTAATGGCCAGAGAGTTGCTGATTCAATCCAGTCAATAAAAATATTTCTTTGCTTAAAAGTTTTAATATTTTTCTTAATGACTTACTAATATATAAGTCAATGATTTTTCCTAACACGGAATCTACAATACAGATATGGTTCTGTAGTAAAGTAATGAGGCGATTTTTTTTATTTTTGTAAGTTAGCATTGGATAAGATAGCAAACAAGCAAACATTCCTCTTGGTAATTATAGATAACCGCCGCACCGCCTATAAATAAAATAAAGTAAAACAATAGATTATCGCATTGAATGAAGTATATATATAATTATTATTGTAATGAAATAACAATTTACAAATTGTAATGAAACAACAATATAAAAATTGTAACGAAATTACAATTTAAAAATTGTAATTAAATAACAATTTACAAATTGTAATGAAATAACAATTTACAAATTGTAATGAAATAATAATTTAAAAATTGTAATAAAATAACAATTTAAAAATTGTAATGAAATAATAATTAAAAACTGTAACGAAATAACAATTTAAAAATTGTAATGAAATAAAAAATTTTAAAGTGTAATGAAATATCAATTTAAAAATTGTAATGAAATAATAATTTAAAAATAGTAGGTAATGAAATAACAATTTAAAAATTTTAATGAAATAACCATTTAAAAATTGTAATGAAATAACGATTTCAAAATTGTAATGTAATAACAATTGGAAAATTGTAATAAAATAACAATTTTAAAATTGTGATGAAGTAACAATTTGAAAATTGTAATGAAATAACAATTTACAAATAGTAATGAAGTACCAATTTAACAATTGTAATGAAATTCTCCCCATGTTGTTCCCGGGCTCCTTTGAAGAATATACCAACTGTCGTCCTGCCAGGCAGGTCGTAAATGGCGACCGATTACGAGTAATACGGGTCACGAACATCGTGACTACTAGGTGGTAGAGTTCTGCATTGTCTCGGCCGGGTCTGGTACCACCGTCTTACCTATTCCTGCCGCGATAGCGTCAGTGCTTGTCAATGTCGTGTTCCTGTTTGGAAGATAATGTAGCCGGTAAACTTATTCTTGTGACATTAGACCTCGCCACAAGATAGCAACGCACTATTAACACTTTTAGTGTCTATAGGCGATGGCTGACTCTTTCCATCAGGAAGACCCATCTGCTTGTTTGCTATCTTATGACATAAAAAATAGAAATTTAAAAATTATAATGAAAATGCAATGAGCTCATAAATAAAATACACAAATTGATCTACCCTAAGTATTCAACTATAACGCATTTCAAGGCAATTTCTTAGATTGTCAGTGTGGCTTGCATTTACACCCAGAATACACAATACCTACTGATGAAATAAAATCACTCCAAGGGTATTTTTTTAACCTTGACTTCTTATTCGGCACTATAAAATAGCACAACATGGAAAATTTCGATTTTTCTCGATATATTAAATATCCGCAAGCGTTTGACAGTTACAAGCATATTTTGCTCATATGAGAGGGTACACATTCCCCACCCAACACCGTGTCTTGTATTCATGTGGTCTGTGATCTAACCCCAATATAAGTTTATTACTTGTTTGTGATATGAGTGTTAGGTACACATACACAGAGGAAAGCGTAAATAAAATATTGAATTTATATTAATTAACCTATATTAATCCATATGTTAAAACGTGAAGGAAAAATTTTGGACCCCTTTTTAAGACAATTGTGCAAACATATATATATATATATATGCAAACATATAGATATATTTAAAGTTTATAATGGGATAAATTTTGCTTGACACTCCTACTCAACTTTTTGGTGTTTTAATGTCACGGGACGGTAATGACGTGGTAATGAAAAAGGCATAAATATAATTGCCAGGATTTTTGTTATATTGAAATTAGTTTTTTTAATAATAATTTAATAAAATTCATATGATTTTATAAATTACCTTGTAAAATTATCCAGCGAAAGAATTATACATAGATATTCTTCGTTTGCTGTGCTCTATTCTTCTGTAAACAAACAAAGGCCGATACACATAATTGTTGCTCTCTGCTGTTGACATATCATGTGTTTCTTTTACATCTTGTTCTTCTGTTTCTTTTACATTATGTACTACATTTGTGATATAATGTTGATTATCTGGTAAATTATCATTTTTATCTTCTTTGTGCATGCTGTCGTATAGCGTACCAACAGTTGATTTATTCACGTAACTTAAGAAATCATCCATTACTATACATTTAATGATAAAACATAAAATAATATAACCTTTTAATATAATATCCACTCCCTTCATGTTTGCAAATTTGAAAGGATTTAGTTACAGCAATCCATTACTTTATATAAGAAAACTATTCATTTGAATTAGAGCACTAATCTTTACTAATGCAAATGTTAATTATAGAAGTACTTAACATATCACTGTTATTTATATCAATTACATTACATGATGAAGAAAAAAATATAACTATGTGTATAAACTATATACATTTATAAAATCAAAAATTTATCAATACATATATTGATAAGTTTTTGATTTTATAAATGCGTAAGTTTCGATGTATGGATGTTTGTTACTCAATCACGCAATAAAGGTGCGTCCATAAATTACGTGAGGTGTTTTTTTTTTCAAATTTTCTGTCCCTCCCTCCTATCCTGTTGAGATGTTATGAGATTTTATTCAACCCCCTCCTCCATCCCCCAATCTCACGTGAGATTTTTCAAAATGTGGGTTTCTTAAATATGTAAACGCGTTGGACTGTTATTGTAAAAAGAAAAAAAAATTGCTTCGTGCTTTTATTTACTAGTTAAAACTACATAACGTCAAAGTTTGAATGAAATTATTTTCTTTCGAACGAATAGTGAATGATTTTAATCATATGACGATTACGCTTAAGATTAAATTAAGCTTAAGCGTGCACAATCTGGATAATAGACCAAAATAGTATATATTTTTTTCAATCAGAAGAAAAAATTGCGTGTTATTTGCCGAGACAACCCCGAGTAAGATTAGATGCGATTTGACTCGATCCCCTCTCCCCCTTAAACATCTCACGTAATTTGTGGACGCCCTCTAATCGTTTTTGGATAAAATTTGGCACCTGGAAATAGCACATAGATTTTTTTCCCTGGAAAAATATGTTGTTCCCGTGGGATTCACCAAAAATGTTTATACATTTTCCACAACTGTTGTATTTTATTACTATACGATAGGCAACAAAAACATGGTTTAAACTGAAGGGGGCGTATAAGTGAATCGATGGCAGTTTTAAAAAAACGATGAAATTATTTATTTAATAAAAATTTTATGACACTTTAATGGTGTATTCCAGTTTGGAGGGTAAGGCTTAACGACTACTTTACCCTCCAAACCGGAACACGACAGTATAAGAATAGGTGGTATTGGATGGCTAGCCGATGCAGTGCAACGGGGCCTCAGTGGGCCCTCGCTACGTTCATAACACAAATCTATTAGCTATCCAAGTTGAATACAAAATATTTAACTTCTGTTTTTATTAATTATGCCTTGTAATGAACAGTAAGAAACCAACGATTAAAAATTTTGCACTTTCAGAATTAATGTTTACATGGCTCCTATGTTTACATTTCATTTAATGTTTACGTAGGAGCCATCATTTCTGCCCCAGGGCCCTTGACTGCATAACGCCACTGGTAGTATCACACCTAAACCAGACATTTCGAAACTCTAGAAAGTAGTAGTCACAATGGTAGTGACTCGTTTGGCTATGTTCACCTTTTACACACTGCCTGGCAGAAAGGCAAATGGTCTATTGTATAAAGGGCGTTCGGGATCATACTTATATCACCTATTTTTTAGTTTTTAAGTTTTAAAGAACATTGTAAAGAAAAACATATTAATAAATTGAGATAAATCTACATTAATGTTTTTCTTTTCCTGATAAGGGGCCATCCATAAATTACGTCATACGTTAAGGGGGAGGGAGGGGGTCGAAGAAGTGTGATATTGTGTGACAACGGTAAAGAGGGTTCCCAAATTTTGGGACATCACATTTTTTTCAAATATAATATTTTATATCTAAGTATTACATAAGAAAATTTAAAAGGCTATCTATTAGATAAAACTAATCGAACAAGGTCATCATTCCAAAAATTGTAAAATATGTGACATTACACTTGGTAGGGGGGTCTCACAAACGTGATCAGCTGTGACAAGGACGGGGGAGAGATCAAAAAATCATGAAATTCGTGTGACGTAACTTATAGATGGCCCCTAAAAAGAAAAACTATCCCTTATAGACGCCAAAGATGTTAATCGTGCCACATGCATAAGTCTTCCGTCTACCTTATCCTCCAAACCGGAAAACGACAATGACAATAATTAACGTTATTGCAGCGGGAATATGTAAGGCGATGGTATCAAATACCCGGGCGAGACGTTGCGCAATTCTACCACAAGTAATTCACGATGATAATGACATATTTAGCCAATCGGACACCTATTACAACCTGTTTGGCATGACAGCAGTTGAAAAAAAATAATTAAAATTAAAAATTAAATTAAATGAACATTCTTTAAAAGATCCCGGACCAACACGGGTTTGTTCTATAAATAAAACAAAAGATATCTACTAACGTTAATTTATTGTGCTATAAAGATTTTTTACAGTATTCGCGCAAATATGACAGATTCTAAATCTAATACTGATACCATGGACAATAAATCCATCAAAGATCTTAAATTGGGGCGGTTTTTGAACGAGACAAAATCTTTTTTGAGCAAATATCATTGTAAGAACTTAGAAATATTAACTTATGATATAGAAAACAAGTACCTAATTTACAATTCGGCGAACATTGGTCAAAGGTCCAGGAATATCTGGAGATGTTAGTCTCAAACTCTGTTTTAACCCATAAATGCAGGCAAGACTCGGATTCGTCCACGGCCTTCAAGAGGTGAATTTTCACCAAACGGAGAAATATCTACTTCATTTCCAGAAGGCAGCAGATCGCTTTCTTGACCACCAATATCTCTGCGGTTTCTTGCCAGAGCTAATTTAGCAGCACCAATATTTTCTTCCGCAGATCCAGATTTCGCACCATCTTTTTCTGTAGCTGACTGTGTTCCTTCTACTTTTGGTGGGATGTGCTGGATCACATCTTCGCTTGGAGCGCAAGCGCAAACTGCTAGCAGCATTAGAGAAGCTACGGCCAAAAGTAGAGAACGCATTTTGAATAGATCCAATCTTGTCGACTTGAAAACTTGTAGAAACTTATCATTGTTTTTGTTCCACTTGCCTTATAAATCCAACAAGGATTACATAAATTATTAACTTTATTGAACGAGTATGCTTAGACAATCAATTTTGTTGTTTGATGTATTTGACGCACTGTTCCTGGGATATATTTTAAACAAACGGATGGATAATAATTTTTGCACGACCCTCGAAGCATGAGTTGCTAATAGAACGCTAATTTGTTACATATTCTAAACAGTGATAAAAATAAAGGCGTAATAGACTATTAGATGCTCACGTGTACCCTCGTGAGCATGTAATACGCATCGCAAACTAAAAGTAAATAAACGCAATTGACTGCAAATCAAACTTCAATTCCCGTTTCTCATGGATCCTGCGCCTCGATACTGTGCCAGACGCTGCGCCCAATTTTAAACGAGGCGCTACTTTAGCAAAGCTAAGCTATCACACTTACACATATTAATTGTTACTTACCATCGACTGTGGCCAAAATTCGAGCATAGACCGAACAATAAAATCTCTGTGTGTGTCTCCCTGTTTGACAGCAGACTTTAGCCGTTAAGAAAATAGTACTTATGCATGCGTGTATATTATCATGTATGTCACATGAATGTAGTATGTGTAATGTTTATTTTAACTAATATAATGTATAGACTCGAGCAGAAGCCTCTGAAGTTAATTACAAACGAAAACAATAATAGTAAAATGAAAGTCAAAACAAAAAGAAACATAAATTACGAGTGATTTGAGTTCGGGGAGGGGAGGGAAAAAACAGTTTATAACGTTTTTCGACAAAAGTCCTATCGAAAAAAATTTAATGGCAAGTTGTCGACAATAAGAAGATTTACAAATTTCGTATCTGCACTTTTTTCACATAACCTCAATGATATCCAAAAACTTTGAAAAACTGATTTTGGTTTTTTTATTTTTATCTTCCACAATTTTTTTTTAACAAAATTTGGTAAAAGGTTGCTTTTTATGTTCTAAATACACTGTTTTTTATTTAGTACTTATGCATGCGTGTATATTATATCATGTATGTCACATGAATGTAGTATGTGTAATGTTTATTTTAACTAATATAATGTATAGACTTGAGCAGAAGCCTCTGAAATTAATTACAAACGAAAACAATAATAGTAAAATGAAAGTCAAAACAAAAAGAAAAATAAATTACGAGCGATTTGAGTTCGGAGAGGGGAGGGAAAAAACAGTTTATCACGTTTTTCGACAAGAGTCCTATCAAAAAAATTTAATGGCAAGTTGTCGACAATAAGAAGATTTACAAATTTCGTATCTGCACTTTTTTAACATAACCTCAAAGATATCCAAAAAATTTGAAAAACTGATTTTGGTTTTTTATTTTTATCTTCCACAAAAATTTTTTAACGAAATTTGGTAAAAGGTTGCTTTTTATGTTCTAAATACACTGTTTTTTATTTAAAATATTCATTTTTTCTTCTTATTTTGACTTAATATTAAAAGTCATCATAATTTTCAATCGAAAATTCTCCTATCAAATTATCTGATATTTTTAAAAAAGTATGTATAATTTTTTTCTTTGGAATCTCTGCTTCCTGATGGTATCAAAAAACATACAATATTATGGAAAACGTTTCGCAGAAAATGAAAAATAATGAGAAAACTCGGATTTGAAAATGATTTCATCATAATGTAAATTTTGAAGCTATTTATTAAAATTTACACTTTAATTACTCGAAAATTGTTTAATAAATACAAGAAGAGAAGTTCACATAATATGTCATATGTAATTAGAATTTAATGTGCTTTTTTTAATTATTATCTTTGACAAAAACAACGTTGTTTATTTTTTTAATTTATCAATGTAACATGGGAACTTTGGGAATTATCGAACTCAAATCGCCCGTAATTTATTTTTCCTCTTATTGTAACTTAATTTTCTTCCTTTTCAACGGGTTTCATTCTACTATAGGTATTTAAGTTTGACAACCGATTTTAGCCTTAAGGAAAATAGAAATTATACACGTGTGTATAGTATATGTGTATATATATATATATATATATATATATATATATATATATATATATATATATATATATATATATATATATATATATATATATATATATATATATATATATATATTAGTTTTTTGCAGTACTCCATAAGGTAAACTTTAACTGTACCAAATTTCGTACTCCACCGTTTGCGCAATTGTCAAAAGGAGACTAGGGATCTCCTCTCCTCATCAAAATCTCTACATACACATTAAAACTTGATGTACATCCGTACTAAGTGGATCGAAGATTTTCATTACGAAAGGAGAACGTATTTTCACCAACGTATCTATTATTGAATAAATGTGTGTATTTATCTTTCTCTTCGATTCAATGCGCTCAACAAATAAAGAACATCCTCATCTCGGCTGAACAGTGTCCATGAAGCTAAACAGTGAAAAGATGTGTAAACGTTATACAATGATCTTCATCCAAAGTAAACTAGAAACCCTTACAGTTTCGCTATTTCCGTCCGTCCGTCCGCAGTCAAACTCAGAGATCCTTATCTTTATTATCCTTATCCTTAAATAACCTCTTTTCTGAGGCGCCGTTTACATACTTTCTGTTTTTTTTTTTTTTTTATATCATAAGATAGCAAACAAGCAGATGGGTCTCCTGATGGAAAGAGTCAACCATCGCCTATAGACACCAAAGATGTTAATGGTGCGTTGCTATCTTGTGGCGAGATCTAATGCCACATGCATAAGTTTACCGGCTACCTTACCCTCCAAACCGGAACACGACAGCGACAAGCACTGACGCTATTGCGGCAGGAATAGATAAGGCGGTGGTACCAGACCCGGGCGAGACAATGCAGAACTCTACCACCTAATAGCCACGATGGTAGTGACTCGATAGCCAATCGGTCGCCTTTTACGACCTGCCTGGCAGAACGGCAGTTGGCCTATTCTACAAAGGAGGCCGGGACCAACACGGCGGATGTAATAAACTAACCACACCAACACCACACGTTTGCCCAAAGGTTGACTAGAGGAGAATGGCAATAGCAATTATGTGCGCCTTTTGTACAAATTTATTTAAGGTGTACAATAAAGTAAATAAATAAATCCTTATATAGTACTATAAAGCTGTAATTTTGGAAGAATACAATCACGCTAACAAGGTGGTAACATAAAATGATGAAAAATTTTTTTCACGGTAGCTCCTCTACAATATGTAAAGTGGGAATGTTAATTTTTTTTTCTCACATACCTCATAGCGAAAGGTAACGTTGGATAAAGTTTTAAAAATTATAGTAACTTTGAGAAAGTAATGTTTCGATTAAGGAACTCTTCTCTGAAATATTAGATACAAGCCCCTTCTGTCAGTTAACGATTGGTTTTGGGGCTTGAAAAAAACTCACGGCAGTAGTAAATATAATGAAGTTAAAAGGAAAACTATCACGGCTTAGATGAACCAACTTATAAAATGTTATGAGAAGTTCATAAAGGCGGTGAACCTGTAGTGCGGATATACCTGTCATTGACGTTAAATGCGTTAAATGTTCATAGTATGAAACAATAAATATACTCTTCAAATTTCGCATGGTCGTGATGGGCAACTCTGGAATCCTATATAGCGCGTGGCCCGACGCGCAAAAAAACTTTTTTTTATATCATTAGATAGCAAACAAGCAGATGTATGGTAGTGACACGTACAGCCAATCAATGACCTTTTACGATCTGCCTAGGAGAACGACAATCGTTCTATTCTTCAAAGGAGGCCCAGAACAGCATGGGATCTGTATCCCATCCGTTTTGTACCTTTACCGATTAATATAAGTACTTGGGTTTGAGCCAAAATAAATGTGCATTAGTAAAAAATTTCGTGTCCACCGCCTTCAACCCATAATTGTGGCTATGTTTATTGCAATAAACATGTTTATTTATTTTTTCTTAAATACACTGGACCATGTATTTAAAAAAATGTTTGTCATATTTACACCAACATTCATCGTTTTTTACACAGCAATATTTTCTTACTAATTTTTTTTGTCCATACAAATGAAACATGCCCATGTTACTACCTCGTTACAATAATAGCTCAAAACTTCCAAAATTTCTTAGGAAGCTTAGAATCAGAATTTTATCAAAGGTTCTTGTAGTACCTGGCCTTCACTTTTATTGATATTTTATCCCCTAGCTTGTCAAATAATAAAAATAAAAATTGTTAATGAGAGCATTCCTGATTTCGCCCTGTGAGAAACAATTTGTGAGAAACGCTATTTAAACCCCCGTAGAATTATAGAAACTGTCACCTCACATATTTTTGTTAAAGCTGGCAGCATTGACGTAATTTATTAAAAAGAAAATGTGTCAGTCTCCCTCTGTGGCTTGGTGTATTGTTGTTATTTTTTTTTGTTGTCTATATTTTTGTGAAAAAATTCTGTGAGAAACGTAATTAATAGCAAGAAAAGTAAGTAATATTTTGTTTAATATTAGTGTTCAACATTTTGAAAGTAAAGTGATCCCGATGCAACAGTATCACGCTATTTTAGTATCAAATTTTTAGGTTATTTAGCAAATAAAGTGTTTTCAAAGTTGCATGTTGGTATGCCTGTGAGAAACGTTCGAACAAAACAAACAAACGAAACAAACAAATTCTAAGGACGTAACTAGAATACAGGGTTACTTTTAAAGATCCGACCAAACTTTAAAATTAGGAGCTAAATATTGAACTGAAAGTGCGTTTTAATAGGGAATATGCATAAAAAATAAAATAGCCCGTTTTTTTTCCTGAGCTTTTAAGGTCCTAGTATTACACTCAATTCGTTATTTTCTAATTTAATATGTATTTAATTATTTAAAACATAAATCAAAAAATGAAAAATTTACGAGCGAAATTCAAATTTGTAAAATGTCCCACCATTATTCGAAATGAAACGTGACGTCATAGGGCATGTCCTGTCACCTGTGATTCCTCTGCCACTTGTTAACTATCAAACTAACTCTCAATGCAAACAATAAACTGACAGGACGTGCCCTATGACGTCACGCCTCAAGCGCGCGAGAAATAGGAGCGTTTGAACTTGACAAATTAAACCAATATTTTTAAGATTTTATGAAAAAATAATTACTACTCTTACAGCTATGTTTATTTTTTTTCTATATCAAAATGAAGTGAATATTGAATAAAAAAAAATAAAAAACTGCCTGCATATTCCCTATTATTATTGTAAAAATATTATTTATTTTTTATTTAAATACTTTATTGCACTAATGGTACAAAGGCGTAACTTAATGCTATTAAGCATTTTCTCACAGTTTGCCTTCCGTAATGCTGAGAGAAAAAACCTGGGTAGTGCACAATAAATTAATTATGAGCTATTAATAAAACTTAACACTAGATACTAATTTATCATAACTAACCTATTATTAAGAATATTCTACAAGAGTCATATAAACATTTTAAGAACCTCAGTATAAATAATACAAACAATTAATACTATAAATAAATATAGGTTGACTACTTACATAGAGAAATATACATACATCAATACTCAATAGTAAATTATAGATACATGTTCATAATATTTAATTACATAAATATAATATAAAATACACACATATACAATAATTAAGAATTCTGACGTTTTAATAAGTGATCATATACCGCAGTTTTAAAAATTGATAGTGTTGATGATTCACGCATCTTAGAGGGAAGATCATGCCATAATCTTATCGCAGTAACAGTGAAGGAATTAAAATATGTTGCCGTATTGTGGTCCGGATACATCAGCGTACTTGAGTGAAATGACCGCTGAAGCCTACCCTGATTTGAAATGTATGCAAAACGTTCTTTTAGATATACTGGAAATGATGGATTCTTCAGAATGTTAAAAAAACATGATAAAACGTGAATGTCACGCCGAAAACGAATATTCAGCCACTTCAATTCCGACCGAAAATGAGTGACATGGTCATATTTACGCAGTCCGAAAATATATCGTATGCATAAATTAAGCAGCCGATCAAGTTTATTTAACAATTCATCGGTTATATCAGTGTAACAAATATCCGCGTAATCAAGGATAGGCAACAACAGTGCATTAACTAGTGTAATTTTAGTTTTTAAAGGTAGAAAGTTTTGTAGACGTTTTAGTGCATGCATAGATATAGATATAGATATAGAAAAAGTAAGGGGGATAACACACCGCCTTGCGGAACACCGCTAACAACAACACACCAGTCCGACTGCATTTCATGAGTCCGGGTTTGTTGTTGACGCCCACTAAGATACGACGTGACATAAATTTAAGGAACGAAGAATAGCAATTAGAATATCATGATCCACACAATTGAACGCATTGCTGAAATCAAGAAGAGTAAGAAGCGTGATCTTTCTTTCATCCATGGCCCACCGTATATCATCAGTGATTTTTATAAGAGCCGTTGTCGTACTATGACATGGGCGAATACAAGATAATATAAAAATATTCATTTAAAAATATCCCACTAAATTCATAAATTGGATACACCGAGTCTTGTGAATGAACTTTGTAATGCTGGCAGTGTGTAATTTTACATTTTCCTATAATTACGATAGTAACTATTATATTATGTAATCTGTCGCTCTAAGTACTTCTTATTTGTTTGAAGCAATATTCGAACTTCTAATTTGTTTAAAGCAATATTGCTTTATTGAAATTATGTCCATGAGTTTTGTCTTGTTGTGTTGGAGTTGGACAAAAATGAAATTTTTAATTTGTAATTTTTTTTATTACATAAATCGAACATATCATTAATTCTGAACAGCCTCTGAAAAAGCCGGACATTTAAAAGTAACTCTATATATAATACGTACGGTATTATAATATCGCATTTATCCTTAGATGAAGGAAACTTCTTCTATTGTCAAAGCATTTATCCCCTTTTACCTCTTGTGTAAATAGGTTAGGACAATTTTGTCAAATTTCATGCCTTTCAGGAGGGCTTTGTTTGTATGCGTGTACTATGTAAGTATGTCTGTCTCTAATCTACATATATAAAAATCAATGCCACTTTTCGTTGTAATTGTATAACTTAAGAACGGGCTCACCTATCCAAACCAAATGTTTAGGCTTTGTTCGGACTATTTAGTAGATGGTTTATGTGAAGTTTGCATAAAATCGGTAGAGCGGTTCTTCATTTATAACATTTTTGTAACAAATGAATTCAATAAATGGCGATACGTAGCTAAGCACATGACGGGCCGCTAGTACCTATATATTTTGATAAATAATACGTCATTAATTCGCCTTGATGGTGCGAATGTGGCTGGGTAGATAAAATTATTGTAAAATCAAAATTGCGTATTATATGCGCTGTAATGTTCACACTAAAAAAATAAGGCCCTTGAGTGGGGTATCAAAAGAAAGGGCTTTTAAGGGCACGTATTCGATTTGTAACAAAAAATTCATTTTCAATTTTTTTACAGAGCAATATCGTAATAATGGGGGCAGATTATTCGAAGGACATAATAGTTTTTGCAAGATTTAAGTCTTGATTATTCGATTTATCGCACGTTCAAAATCTGATCGCCAAAAGATTGCGCGAGGATTTATAGTGTTTTTAAATAATTCTTCTAGATGAGTTTATATAACGGACTGAGATAAAAAATCAGTACATTAACATTACCTAATTTCACTTATAATAAATACTAGCTGTGCCCGCGACTTTCGCGTGAAAAAAATTCTTAAATAAAAACCCGCATAGTTCCCGTTCCCGTGGGATTTCCGGGTTAAGAACTACCCTACATCCTTTCTTGGGTCTCAAACTATATTTGTATCAAATTTTATCCAAATTGGTTCAGCGGTTTAACCGTGAAAGCGTAACAGACAGACAGACAGACAGTTACTTTCGCATTTATAATATTAGTATTCTCTTTATAATATTAGTCTTCTCGCCGTGTTGGTCCCGGCCTCCTTTGAAGAATAGGCCAACTGCCGTTCTGCCAGGCAGGTCGTAAAAGGCGACCGATTGGCTATCGAGTCACTACCATCGTGGCTACTAGGTGGTAGAGTTCTGCATTGTCTCGCCCGGGTCTGGTACCACCGCCTTACCTATTCCTGCCGCAATAGCGTCAGTGCTTGTCGCTGTCGTGTTCCGGTTTGGAGGGTAAGGTAGCCGGTAAACTTATGCATGTGGCATTAGACCTCGCCACAAGATAGCAACGCACCATTAACATCTTTGGTGTCTATAGGCGATGGTTGACTCTTTCCATCAGGAGACCCATCTGCTTGTTTGCTATCTTATGACATAAAAAAAAAAATAGTATGGATTTTAGGTTTCTATTGAAATACTGGTGAAAAAAATGTTAAAGTGAGCTGATTTTGTCATTTTTTAATAATATTTTTTAATATCTAATAACAATATTTTCGTCATTTTGGCTCTATAGTGCACTTAGAGACTATAAATCCTGTTGGAAAAATGCATAAAATAAAATATTTCGGCACATTACAATGGTTGTATTCGTCTTGAAATATAACTCTGACGCCTATTTTCGTAAAACGCTATGCAAGAATTGTCTTCGTTTTAAAAAACCATTAACAAAAATTATATTCTTGCTGCGTAGTGCACTAAATCAAGACGTAATCATGGAAAAACTGTAATATCCTTCGAATAATCTGCTCACATTATTACGATATTTCTCTTGAAAAAACTTGAGAACATGAAGTTTTTGGTGCAAATCAAATACACGCTCTTAAGGGTGAGTGCGGAAACATATTATGCAATCTATATGGTTGAAGAAATTTTAGAGTGACTAATCACCAAATTAAATTACATAATTCAAAAATATATAGGACCCAACTGCGGTGCAAACAAAAAAAATGTAAACTTGCTAAATATGTTATGGACACAAAATAAATAAGTTATTAAAAAAACCAGTCAAGTGTGAGTTGGATTCGTATACCAAAGGTTTCGTATAAACTTGTGTGTAACAGCTGCACATAGAAGTACTCTATGTGTTTTGATCCCCTCGTGAAATCGTAAAATCCGCGACATAAACTATCATATCTTTTAATCAAGTCATTTTGTGATGTAACTAAACATTTACGGTTTCGGATTTTTCCCTTTATGTGTTTTTTTTTATATCATAAGATAGCAAACAGGCAGATGGGTCTCCTGATGGAAAGAGTCAACCATCGCCTATATACACCAAAAAATGGTAATGGTGCGTTGCTATCTTGTGGCGAGTTCTAATGCCACATGCATAGGTTTACCGGCTTCCTTACCCTCGAAACCGGAACACGACAGTGACTAGCACTGACGCTATTGCGGCAGTAAGGCGGTGGTACCAGACCCGGGCGAGACAATGCAGAACTCTACCACCTAGTTTAATAATAAATCAAATCGTTGAGAATAAAACAGGAGGAATGGAAATTTAAACTAATAATACCTATAGTATTTTAATGTTATTGTCATACCTATTACAAATTTTCTGTTCAAAACGTTCACTGACGCGTGTCCAAGCGAGTGGTACACGCGCTTTGAACTATTGCCAACCATTCCGAGATATCGCATCCGTGAGAAGATGCTACATAGGGATTTACTCGAACGTCGTGACGACGACGAGATAATACGAAAAATAAAAGGTGATATAATGTTTTTCATTTCAATGGTGCAAAAAAATCTACATAATATAAAAAATGTAAAAAAAAACAGTGATATGAAAACACTGAAGCGCATCAGATTGATGTATGGTGGGTTAATTTCAAGCTAAAATTTAGAAAATATAACGATTTTGTAATAGTTATATGAGGTTATAGGAGTGGGAGGGTCACAAGATGTAAAAAATGTCTTGACATTCTCAAACTAAATTTCTTTTATTTTGAAGAAAATGATGTGATAATAACGAAAAAAAAAATCTGACAATTTCCACAAGCCGAAGGTATTGGACTATTTTTTTTTAATTTTGGTGGAGAGACTCGATCAGGGGCGGATTTGATACGTTTGCTGCCCTAGGCCTACAAAAGATTGCCGCCCCCTATTCGCTGCAACCAGATAACCCTGTAGTTTTTAGCAAAGCATGAAATGAAAATGATACTCGTGAACTAGGGATAAACTAGTATGCAAAGATCCAGTTGGATGAGCAAAACTTCTAATAATCATAATCGCCATACATGAAATTGTTTTTTGTGGGATGCTATATAGACATATTTTTTACACGTAGGCGCGTGCGTTCACAGAAGACGCGACTATTAAAAAAAAAAACGACTGAATTTTGCCACTCCCCAAAAATGTTGCCGCTCTAGGCCTGGGCCTACTTGTACTACAGGGAAATCCGCCATTGGACTCAACAATATGCGAAGTATCCCCATGTTAATCTGCCGCGTTCGTATAAATCCCAAAATCCCCTCTTGACTTCCCAAATATATCGAATCGATATAACATCGGATCTTTTAGATAAATAAAGTGCTTACATCCTATGAATAACCGAAACTTGTTTGTACATAATTATTAGGTGTAATCATGTTGCAATTCTTGAGTTCATATTTTCTTGGTATCATTGAGTCATTCTTATGTCTAATGTTTACTCCAATAATATTCAAATACGCAGCAGTCAGTGTTATTTGTCAGATTTTTAAATAATCTACAAAACATATTCATGGTCATTATTTGCCATTGATGTTATTTATATTTCATATTAACAAGCTGAGTTATTATGTCCACTATGCGTATGCATCCATTTCGGGTTACATTTGTTAGCACAATTAATTCGTTGTTAGTTATCAAATATATAAAGCATAGTGGACTGCAAAGGGCTTATTACAAAATTGACAACTGATTGAGACGCATTACAAACAAGTCTTGAGACTAGATTCAAAATGTCAATTAAACTTCTTCTGTTATTATTTGCAATCGCAAGTGTCAAAGCAGCTCCAATTACCACAGGGGATGAGTCAACTACAGAAACTGGTGTTTTAATAGGCAAAGTCGTTGTCGAATATGTACCAGTTGGGGTAGCCTTTGAAGAAGTTATAGCAACTACACCAAGTGAAAAGGCTGACCACGACATCGCTAAGAGATCTGTCTTGGGAGAAGATTTCGCAAGTAACGATATATTAAACGCTAACGAGGGTTTTCAACAGGATAATGAGCTGAGTGGTTTGGAAAGGAGAATCAAAACTCTGCCATCTTGGGTTGGTTAACTTAGTGTAAGTTATTTGTATTAAGACCAAAGTTATATTATATATAGAGTATAAGAAAATACGCAAATTTAGGCTTAATTTTTTGTTGATTTATAGTTAGGTCTATTTTTAATGGTTTGCTTTTGTTAAATAGGTTTATTATTAAATCAGAGAGTAATTCTGCACTAGTAGATAGTCAGGCGTTACTTTTGGTGTGTTCCTCACATATTCGTGTGGTAAGCCAGGTTCCATTTAATAAATGTTCTTTTTTCACTATGTATAAGTTTTTCTCCTTTGGCCTGAATGATCTAATGGTGCCCGCTTCGTTCTATAACGAAGCGGGCACCACATGAGGTCCTGGGTTCAAATCCCGGCTCGAGAAATTTGTTTTAAATAGGTTTTTAGATTTACTAGAAAAAATAACTTGTCTGAAACTCCATGACTCCGATTCGTCGATAGGTTGGCCACCTATCAATAGGACTAATACCGCTGGGTAATCGTAAATACACTGTTTTTGTGTAGATGTAAATTCTAACTAATATATAAAAACTTTCAGTTAAAAATTGCCTACCTACTGTAAATATTTTACCTACCTTCCTAAATACCTCGTGGGTGTTAGAAAATAGAAACACAATGAAAAAAATTGTACCTATCTTTAGAAATTTACGTCATGCTACTTAGTAAACAAACAAATAATGTCAGTAACTTTTGGTAAACTATGGATAATTTGAATTTCAACCTAGAAGTTACGTTTATATTATTCAAATTTTAAATTTTGTATACACGTTTTCTATGTACAAATGTTTTTAAAAATATCTTTATTCCGTAATCGCCAACTTATTTTGAGGAGCCCATATTTTATGTGACCTGGTGTTGGTCCCGGTCTCCTTTGCAGAATAGGCCAACTAGGTTCTGCCAGACAGGTTGTAAAAGGCAACTGATTGGCTACTCGAGTCACTACTATCGTGGTTACTACTACTACGTGCTCTAGTACTACGTGGTACGTGGTACTAGAGCACAAGAGATATGGATTACTCAGAGAAATGATAAAACTGGATCATATGAGGCAAATATTAGATAACCTACTTAGTAGCATTTATATAAGGAAATAAATTGGGTTGGGCTACACGTAAAATTTATAACAAATTTCAGAAATCGCAAACTTATAATCGCCATAGGCATATTCTACCTTACCTAAATAATTAACTTGTTAATGTTGTTTAAATTCTATTAAATGTAAAATGAATTAAAAATATATTTTACCAAAGCGAAATTATTATTAAAATGTATAAATATATTGTGAATATGCTTTACGTTATATTAGAAAATATTACTCGTAATATTAATCGACTATGTAATGTACTAAGTAATTAAGGTTTGTAATTTATTGTGAATATAATAAAAACGTTAAAGTAGGTATGTATTTAAAATTTAAACACATTTTGAATATAACGTAATAAATTTTTGTACTGAACTATATTTTTTTATTTATTGGTGAAATACCTACTCAGTTTTTTATATCATAAGATAGCAAACAAGCAGATGGCTCTTCTGATGGAAAGAGAAAATCATCATGTATCACCATCGAAAAAAAAGTATCTTCACGCCCATATCCCCGATGGGGTAGGCAGAGGTACACCAAGTGCACCCACGATTAGCCGAAGATACTTGGTCCCACAAATGTGATAGGTGGCAAGCCTATCGCCAACCGGGCACTTTCCAATCCCGGGCAACTTTGTGTTTCTCAGAAAATTGAAAAAACACTTTTCTTATGTGCCCGACCCGGGAATCGAACCCGGGACCTCATGTGGTCGACGCCAACGCTGGACCACTAGACCACAGAGCCGATAGACATCAAAGATGTTAATAGTGCTTTGCTATGCTGGTGGCGGAGTCTTAATGCCACATGCATAACTTAACCGGCAACCTTACTCTCAAAACGAACACGATTACGAGTAGTAAAAAATCACTGACGCTATTGCGGCAGGAATTGGTAAAATGGTAATAACAGAATTCTTCATTACTTTCTTTTACTGAACATGTAAAACATAGCATTTGTGTCTATCGTCACAAAGATTCGTGCAATGACACGATAAATGTAGATGTTACAGGCCATTATTGGCTATTTTCCAAGTATATTGTTATCCTTATTATAAACTTTATAAATAAAAAGGTTGTCTGGAAGAGATCACTTTATTAGTGATAAGACCGCCTTTGTGTATCTTATTTGTGAAATATTTTTTGTAACATATGTTGACATTTATTTTGGTGCACAATAAAGAGTTATTGTATTGTATTTTCGCATACATTCGAGACTGCGTATGCCTTAGCGCGCATATAACTTTATAACTTCGGGACGATAGACCTAGGTGCGGCCCCAGCATTAGTGATATATATATATATATATATATATATATATATATATATATATATATATATATATATATATATATATATATATATATATATATATATATATATATATATATATATATATATATATATATATATATATATATAGTATACTTATACATCGGTGGGCGGAAGTCCAAGTTGAGTCCAAGAGGGAGGCACTGGCAGTTAGTTTATTAGTTAGACATAGCGAAGACTTTTGATAGGGTATGGCACAAAGCGCCTCAGGCGAAGCTGCCTTCCTATGGGCTTCCCGAGAAATTATGCAAGTGGATCACCAGTTTTTTGGCTGATCGGAGCATCAAGGTCGTAGTTGACGGTGCGTGCTCTGACCTTAAATCTATCAATGCTGGTGTTCCACAAGGCTGCGTGCTATCACCAACACTGTTCCTTCTGCATATCAATGACATGATGCGAATTCGCAACATACATTGCTATGCATATGACAGTACTGGTGATGCTACATACTCCGGCCGAAGCGGTATTTCTCGGGAACACGTCGAAAAGAACCGAAACAAGCTTGTGTCCGAAGAATCGACTAACCGATGTTTTGGAATGGGGTCGTCAAAACCTGGTCACTTTTAACCCTAAGAAGACACAGCTTTTCATGTTTTCCGCTAAAAAGACACCCTTTGTCATGTCACCTCGATTTGGGGATACTCTCCTGACAGCCTCAGCTAGTATCGGGATTCTGGGAGTCGACATATCGAATTACGTTCAGTTTCGCGGTCATTTGGAAAGCAAGGCTAAACTAGCCTCCAAAAAGCTCGGTGTGCTCAGCAGAGCGAGACAGTACTTCTTGTCGGCCCATCGCCTTCAACTTTGTAAGGCTCAAATTCGGCCCCACATGGAGTACTGTTCTCATCTCTGGGCCGGAGCTCCTCAGTACCAGCTCCTTCCTCTTGATCGCATTCAGCGTAGAGCGGTTCGAATCGTTGACGACCTGGCTATTTCGAAACGGCTCGACTCTTTGGCATTGCGCAGAGATGTTGGTTCACTCTTCTATGGGGAGTGTTCCGACGAGTTATTTGGATTAATTCCTGCCGCCGAATTCCATCATCGGACATCGCGCCAAAATTTGAAATTCTATCCTCACCATCTCGATGTCTGGAAATCCACAACTGTGCGTTTCTCTCGACCCTTTTTGCCTCGCACTACTTTGTTGTGGAACCAATTACCGGCAGAGGTGTTTCTATATATATATATATATATATATATATATATATATATATATATATATATATATATATATATATATATATATATTTATATATATATATATATATATATATATATAAGTGGTCGACGTCGCCAATGAACAAAAATGGAATACCTAGGCTGGAACTAGCCCAGGTATTCCATTCATGTGTTGCCTATCCTGAGACATAAGATGTTAAGTCTCGGTGCCAGTAATTACACTGCCATTCTTGCCCTTCTCTCCGAAACACAGCAAAGCTGTTTCATGGGAGAAATAGGCAAGATGTTGGTACCCATGCAGCCGGGAGCGCGGCACAGCGCATCCCTCCCACCGGTAACGAAAGGTGAACTTTTTAAAATCGGTACACTAGTTTTTAAGTTTATCCACTACAAACTTACAAACAGTCGAATATCTTCCTTTTTACGGTTGACCCCGTTGGTCGAGTGGTTAGCGACCCTGACTACGCGATCGACAGAGCTCGGGTTCGATCCCCAACGGGGATAAGCATTTGTGTGATGAGCATCAATGTTTGTATTTCCGGGTTTGGGTGTTTATTAAATATATTTCAGTATTTATACCTATATGTATTTCTATGTATTACGGCGGCTTGCATCAAAATGCTTAAATGCATTTAGTCCCTTAAACATGTTTAGCAAATGTCAAATCTCCTTAAAAGCATTTTGGTGCAAGCCATCCTTAGTATCGTTGACTAACACCCATAACACAAGCAAATAATTTGCTTAGTTTGGGGTTAGATCAGTAAGTGTAGTTTGTCCCGTGAATATTTATTTATTATTATTATTTATGGTTCCGAAGCAAACTAAGAACACTTATAGTTTCGCTATGTCCGTCCGTCCGTAATCTAGCTCAGGTCTCAAACTAGATCTCGGCGATGTATGGCGCGGAAGCGCGGGCGAGACCGGCGCGATCTAAGACATAGATTCTTATGGAAGTAAACTGGATGACAGCGGCGCGAAGCTGAAAAAGAGCTCTGTAATTAGGCATAAATATACATATCTTCAATACTTTCCGTCGTCGGTACTAGGTGAAATTCCATTATTGTAATACTTGTACTTTAATTTCACATTAAAAGATATTTGTTGTACTTACGTTTTTGTTGTACGTACATTGTTATTTTCTACTGTAAATGATGTGTGTTGTGTGCAATAAAGTATATTATTATTAAAAGTTTTATTTTTGTATATCACTCGACCGGTTTCACTTTTTAAGCATATTCAGGATGTAATATACTTAAATTGATTATTATTGACTGTTGTAATATAAATATTGTTTACTAAAAATTTTTGGTTATGATTTCCATTCGTTACGTAACGTTTTGTGGTTACGTTATTGCGGCTGGAATAGGTAAGACGGTGGTACTTGTACCCACCGATCAAGCGAGTCGCCACAGGACTCTAGCGCTGTTAAGGTCACGATATGATCTAATTCAAATTTGAATTAGAATTTAGGGTGACACAAAACAAACAATTTGAGTTAATATCAATCATATTGTGCGCCTGAGCGTCTTCAGCTAATCGTGGGTGCACTGGTTGTACCTCTGCCTACCTCTTTGGGGATACGGGCGTAAATATACTAACATCAATAAATTAACAATTACTTTGTTTTTTTTTTTTTGCTTCGTTAATATTGATGCAGCCTAAAAAAGGTTGACAATCCCTATTTTTTTTCATTTCACAAAATATTCAGAAACGAAGCCTACAGGCTTGATTTATATGAAAAATTATAAAGGTATTGTTCAGGTGGAACCTTTTAAAATGCAATTTGAGGGAGATATAATCGATTTAAAAATTACACAATTCCCATGTCATAGGCCATACGTTAAAAATTATTTATTAGTAACTAACGATCCTATCTACAAAATCGATAGAGCTTGGGTTGATTCCCGCCAGTGACATAATAATATACCTACAGCGTGTAAGGGACGGTCTACAGAAAGATTAAGAAAACACGCCATTTTTGTGTTGTAGTTATGGGGGCAATTCCTTTTTTTTGTAAGAAATGCAAAACTTGTGTTTTATGATTTTTTATAATTTTCACAATCACGCAATGTAAAGCGTACATTGCTCGAACTAGTCGCGCCCGTAGAAGTCTCTAACCAGTCATTTATTTTACGCGGTATGTGGCGCATTTTGTGTATTATTTTGTGTATTTGCCTAAATTTTATATATTTAAAAAACACTGTAGAGTACTTACTAGCATAATTCAAATTATACAAAGTTAAGATAAAAAAAATCACCAAAAAAATATTTAAAAAAATCCCACATCAATTTCCAAAGGCTTTCATTTTAGAATCATGGTCAAAATCTATTATTTCGATTCACAGCAAGCAGATCATCCGTTAAACGCTGTTGGTATACACATGTATACTATTTTCTTTAAGGCTAAAGTCTTTTGTCAGACTTAAAAGATTTTATTGTTTAGTTTATGGTCGAATTTCGACTATTATGCCAATGATTTTATTCCGGGACAAATTACACTTACTAATCTAACCTCAAAGTAAGTAAATTAATGGCTTGTGTTATGGATGTTAGTCAACGATACTAATACCTACATAGAAATACATATATAAATACTAGAATATATTTAATAAACACCCCAACTCGGAAAAACAAACATTTATGCTCATCACACAAATGTTTTCTCCGTCGGAGATCGAACCCGAGCCCCGTCGATTGCGTAGTCAGGGTCGCTAACCACACGACCAACGAGGCGGTCAATCTTGTACAATAATATAGCCCAAATTACTGCACTTTTGAGAACTCTGAAAAATAGCTCTATAAACACAATAAAGTCAAAACAACTATTTAGTATAAAAACGACATATTAAACACAATTCTGACACACATAAATTACAAATAATTGACCGCCCGTTGGTAGAGTTGGTCACACTCACATTTGTCAGATGAACATGTTTTTATTTCCGGGTTTGGGTGTTTATTAAACATACCTATTCCAGTATTTATATGTATATGTATATCTATGTATTAGTATCGTTGACTAACACCCATAACACAAGCAAATAATTTGCTTACTTTGGGGTTAGATCAGTAAGTGTAATTTGTCCCGTTATTTAATTATTTATTATTAGTATTTAAATAATAAAAGAGATATATAAAAAAAATATGTATATTTCATTATAATCATATACAATCTTTATACTTATATACTAAATAATACATAATTCAAAATGTCTTTAAATATACTGAGCAAATACTTTAACAATCTAATTACAACCAATTGTTCAATAATTGTCATTTATTTAATTTTTTACAACCTTTAAAAAAATTACAATATTTCTTCTCAAAGGACATTTCTTGACTTAATAAACGCAATGCAGGCGAGAGGTTTCCGATAAATGAAAACACAATAAATACCATAATGTATGACACGATCGCATCATCTCGAGACCAAACGTTTATGACATCATTATAGCGCTAATATCGACAGTATAACGATCTGCGAGACAGTTCCGTGTTGGATTGGTTTGGTTTGATTTTGATTCCGTGTTGGTCCCGGGCTCCTTTGAAGAATAGGCCAACTGCCGTTCTGCCAGGTAGGTCGTAAAAGGCGACTGAGTGGCTATTTGCGTCACTACCATCGTGACTACTGGTGGTAGAGTTGGTAGAGTTCTGCATCGGCTCGCCCGGGTCTGGTACCACCACCTTACCTATTCCTGCCGCAATAGCGTCCGTGCTGGTCACTGTCGTGTTCCGGTTTGGAGGGTAAGGTAGCCGGTAAACTTATGCATGTGGCATTAGACCTCGCCACAAGATAGCAACGCACCATTAACATCTTTGGTGTCTATAGGCGATGGTTGACTCTTTCCATCAGGAGACCCATCTGCTTGTTTGCTATCTTATGATATAAAAAAAAAGTTCAAGCGCGGATATGTGTAACTGGTAGTGAAAATCATACGCAAAACTTGGGAGGTCCAGTAATAATGCGATCGTATTTTATTATTGCCACATAGTGATTAAAATTGATTTAATAGTGCTAATATACACGTCGGCGATTTTTTCAACAATAAACGAAAGGATAACAAGACGTGCTAACTAATCTAAATAAAACTGGTGTAACAAAACAATAATCATTTTTATTTTTATCGATATAAAAAAAACATGTGCATATATATATAAATATCGGCATAAATATCAGTTCACACTAAACCAAATTTATCAAATACTAACTGAGCTCGCGACTTCGTCCGCGTCGAATAATTGCGAAAGAAAAGTAGCCTAAGTTACTCTCTATCACATCAGCTATCTGCCAGTGTAAGTCCCGTCAAAATCGGTCAAGCCGTTCTAGAGATTAGCCGGAACAAACAGACAGACAGATAAAAATTGTAAAAAAAAAAAAAATGTTATTTTGGTATAGGTATGTATCGTGTATACATCCATATGCACTAAGTAAGAAGCGGTTATTTCAATATTACAAACAGACACTCCAATTTTATTTATTTGTATAGATAATCATCGAATATAATCATACTGTATATATAGTAATTATGTATTGTGTTCATCTTCCAATTTGCAAGCCTTTTAAAATACATGCAAAAAATTGTTTTTTTCAGTTTTCTAATAAAATCGACCTTGCCCGGAATCGGATAAGTGCCCGGTTGGCGCTAGGCCTGCTACCTATTACGAGTTGTGGAATAAAATTTTGACGTAATCTATATTTACATTAATATTATAAATGCGAAAGTTTGGATGTTTGGACATTTGGATGTGTGGATGGATGGATGGATGTTTGTTTGTTTCTCCATCACACAAAAACTACTGAGCGGATTTAGATGAAATTTTGTACACAGGTAAATGATGATCTAGAACAGCAATAGGCTCCTTTTCATCCCGGAAAAATTACGTGATCCCGCGGGATTCGTCAAAAACTTATATAACACAGCGGGCTGCACGCTTCAGCTTGTTATCCAATAAAATGTTTAGCACGGTAATCCGATCACAGATATCAAAGTTCATATTTTACAAACAGCGATTTGCCACCGCGGCCCGTGTCTGTTAAAGCGCGAGCCCTTTATCCGTGCTACACTACTTTCGTTGAGGTTAGTAATTAGTTAAATAATATTTTCTTTTTACTATATTTGTATTGGCTAGTATGAATATTAACTATTGTGTCATTCAATGTTTTGCAGTATTTTAACAATCAAACAGCGGCAGCTACTTTTTAATATTTATAATTATTGTAAGTCCCAATTTAAGCTAATATCTAAATTTTCTTATTGGCAAGCAATTGGCATTCGCACTTGAAAATAAATATCATTATTTAGAAACATTAAACAATTATACAGAATATAAGGGCACCTCTTCAAAAATTTAAATTACGGACGTTAAAACATATGAAATTCGTACAAAAACAGAAAAACATTAAAAATAATAATATTATAATGCCATAATACTAAATAATTTAAAACGAATACATTCCCGTTTAATCGCTGTACCGTGTATCAGTGAGCGCGAGGAAGTCCGACTCACCCTAATGAAGGACCTCATATAGGTCCAAAACTAGCCGGAACCTACACCGATTAAACGTGAGTGTTGTCGTTTTTAATTATTAAATTAATAATGTCTCGCAAAAATTTTGCTATAATTTTGAATAATTACAAAAACAATGATTTAAACAAAATCACCTAAACTTAGCAGTCACTATATTACGTAAAGCTCTCGTATTGCCAGAAATCAATCGCGCGCATACGCCATCTGCATCACGTAATGTAAAACACGTTCGGGCTCACGCATGTACGCGGTGTACATTGCGTAATGTAGAATCCTTTTAGGTTTATACGCGTACGAGGTCCACATTGCGTAATGTAGAACACGTTCAGGCTCACACGTGTACGCGGTCCATATTGCGTAATGTAGAATACGCTCGGACTCATGCGCATACACGATCTACTTTGCGTAATGTAGATTACGCTCGGGCTCATGCGCGTACGCGGTCCACAATGCGTAATGTAGAACACGTTCAGGCTCACACGTGTACGCCGTCCACATTGCGTAATGTAGAACACGTTCAGGCTCACACGTGTACGCCGTCCACATTGCGTAATGTAGAACACGTTCAGGCTCACACGTGTACGCCGTCCACATTGCGTAATGTAGAACACGTTCAGGCTCACACGTGTACGCCGTCCACATTGCGTAATGTAGAACACGTTCAGGCTCACACGTGTACGCCGTCCACATTGCGTAATGTAGAACACGTTCGGGCTCATTCGTGTACGTTTCTTTCATTTCATATTGAGCAATGTAGAATACGTTCGGGCTCATTCGCGTACGCGATCCACATTACGTAATGTAGAACACGTTCGGGCGCATTCGCGTACGCAGTTCACATTGCGCAATGTAGAACACGTTCGGACTCTTTCGCATACACGGTCCACATTGCATAATGTAGCACACATTCGGACTCATGCGCGTACGCGGTCGACATTGCGTAATGCTAAAAAATATTGATAAAATTTTAATTTCTCACATAAAATAAAATTTTCATCACAAAAAGAATATAAAATTAAATTAAAATTTTCGAAGAGCTGTTCTTTAGAGCCCATCCACATATTACGTCATCGGATTTGGAATGTATATGAGCAAAACATTAGAGAGCATACTTAATAGCTACCAAAACATAAAATCCAGTCTGTACTATTACCCTAACCGCGCTTGTAGCAGTATTGTTTTAATATTATATTGATTTTGACATTTTTATTTAAAACCGAACAATATTGAAATAATACTACTATGTATGATATCACAGCATCAAATGATATATAGATTACATCTTATCTTATTAATTACCTGTATTGTATATACCTACCTACCCATAATACAAATTAATTAATCTCGAATCTAATACATCAACTCTATCAACAAGCAGATATCCCAATCATTAAATTGGTAAATAGAGTTGTATGAAAATTTAAAACATAGATGAACAATAATATTTGCTGACGCTAGAGGCAACTGTAACAATCAACAGCAGCTGCCGATATGTCGACAGTATGACAAGATGGTAGAAATTATAAGGCAAAAGAACAATCACAAGTTATTTATGTTTTTGGTACTGAATTGCAAAATAAGTTGAAAAAATCGTAAAACTCCATATTTATTCTTAAAAAATATTAGAACTAAAATATACTATTGATTTTGAGTATATAAGCAGAATGAAGAAACGACACCGCCAAATTTTGCCAACTTATTACACTGTCAAAACGATGACTTTAGCAACAGCAGTTATTTTTGTCGACAGTAATATGCCGCTCGCTTGGATGAAGCCTTACAAGCGTCCAAAAAAGACAACCTTTTCCTATTGTACGACTTTAGCGGCAAAACAGCAACATGCGTAAGCAGAGTTAAAGTATACACCACAATCGATTATCATTTTATTTTTTAAATTTTATTGTATGGATCAATGGATGTATTCATATTAACTTGTCTGGCTTTAGTCTGCCTGACTGCCTACCAAACTTACTTAGACCTGTTGCCAAAGTAAACGAAATTTATTCGATTTAGTTTTAAGTTTAGCCGATTTCTTTTGGATCATTAATATAAAAAGCCCAAGATACACAATCAGTGTCTCAAAAACGTCCTCCAAAAATGAGCGCACAATTTAAAATTCGAATTTGAAGAAGCGATTAATTTCAAAAAGAATCACGTCGATCGCGAAAATGTCAATTTTATTTCTTTTTGTACATTGCTTTGTATAAACAACTATAAATCTTGCATTTAAGGTGGGATATGCAGGCATATATTTTTGCCATATCTATAAATACTTAAATAAAATTAGTGACACTTTTGAGTGTCAGTTTTGTTTGGGACTGTGCATCTTGAGATTTTTATATCAATGTTTTGGACACACTTTCTATCTTTAACTATCAAAATCTATAGAAAAACTGTCAAAATAATGCAAAGGCGCCTTGACTTACAAATTAAAATACCAACATTGGAGGGACTCCGGAGCTACTGAATCAAATTCAGGGGCTGGATACGATAAGCTTATTTATTCCGACCAGAATGGTGAGCGACTGAGCGTATTGCAATTAGAATGAGAGAGTGAGTGCTATTGCAAATTGCGGATATACTTCCAGTGAGATGCGACAAGCGATAATTATCCTAAAAACTACCGTTACCGCCTTACCTATTCCTGCCGCAATAGCGTCAGTGCTTGCCACTCCCGTGTTCCGGTTTGGAGAGTAAGGTTATGCCACATGCCGATAAACTTATGCATGTAGCATTAGACCTCTCCACAAGATAGCAACGCACCATTAACATCTTTAGTGTCTATATGCGATGGTTGACTCTTTCCTTCAGAAGACCCATCTGCTTGTTTACTATCCTATGGTATATAGAAACGAATAATCAGTTCCGTCGTCACTTCTCGTCACTTCGTCGTCACACTTCGTCGTCACACTTCAGTATTTACTGACCCTAACACTATAATCACATTTTTTCCTACAACCCTTATTTATCAATATTTAAATAAGCAAAAACCAACTTAAGCCTTAGCAAAGTCTATTTCTATACATAATGTCATTCCACAATAGGTGAAAGTATTTTAACCCAACTTTCGGTACGTCTAATCAAAGATATCCAGCTAAAAACAAACGTCATTCAAGGGTGTACAACTTTTTGATTTGTACGAAAAAATTTCGTATACGATATAAATTTCATACAAATCAAAAAGTTTTAAACCCTTGAATGACGTTTGTTTTTAGCTTGATATCTTTGGTTAGACGTACCGAATGCTGTGTTAAGATATGTTCACCTATTATGGAATGACCCTATATACGTAACCACCACCGCACACCCAAGAAAGGCCAATATCATCTGCCTATCGGTATGCAGACGACAAACAGGAGAAAACAGTAAAGCCACCGCTATTTAGAGAGGTCGAGCTTTTTGCTTTTCACCTTAAAGCTATTTTGAGGTGTTACAGAGTTACCAGAGTCTGATACAGAATTACTAGAGATGTTAGTATCGGTGTACCAGCCACACAATCTTTTGACAGCGTCTTCCCATCTAGCAATTATCGGTTCATAAGACTTCTTAACTTGTGAACGTGGCTTGAATATTGCGCCAACTTTTCGAAGAGATTTTAGTTCTTCCTTTGATTTAAATATTCCTGAAATTAATGATATAAGAGATAACTTTTACGAAATAGAATCTATTTAATGTTTACGGGCGTTTAGAGTTTACATTCACCCTCTTATCACTGTTACACCTGCTGCGATATTTAATAGGAGCCTTATACCATTAGGGCGATGACATGGCAGTAAGTAATTGTTAAGTAATTGTTATCTATAGTTGTTATATTCCGACGTATAACAAAAACAATAAAATGTCTATAGCGTAAATTAAATATCGATAGATCAATTTGGCAAAACTAAATTGCCGTCTACTTCTTGTCATGCTATCTATAGTTGTTATATTCCAATGTAATTCATTAAAAAAAATGATACAATATCTATAGCATAAATTAAATGTCGATAGATCAATTTGACAAAACTAAATTGCCGTCTTCTTCTTGTCAGGGTATCTATAGTTGTTATATTCCGTTGTATTTCATTAAAAAAAAATGATAAAATGTCTATAGCATAAATTAAGTGTGGATAGATCAAATTTGACAAAATTAAATTGCCGTCTACTTCTTGTCATGCTATCTATAGTCCAATATAACCAAAGTCCGGCCGAAACACGGCCAAGTTCGAATTCGATTCACACCACATTCGGCCCATCTCTAATTATTATCAATAACCGCGCAACAAAGAAATAACAATTACGTACACAACTATAAATGAATTGAGATATTACCTAGTTGGAGCCCGACGATATGTGCACATCCCAACGACGACATCTCAACAGTTTCGGGCCTCTCGACTACCAGTCCGGTTAGATCAGCTACAAGTTGAGCAACAAAATCATTGTTCGACACTCCTCCGTCTAACCTGCCAAGGTATTCATGCGACAAAACAATTAGAAGGCAGCTAAACAAAGCATGGACGACATTAGGTAGATTGAACGAGACAATTTTTTTACATCTTAGGACAACAGACAAGCGTATAGCTTCATGATAGACACAAGTGACAACCAAAGTTTATAGATTAAAGATGTTAATAGGCCTTAGACCAATTTGACGTAGTTACACGAAAAGGATAAAATCAACACAAAATCAGTTTAGAAATATTGAAGTTTGAAGTTGGTTATTTTTTCATTTTTTAACATGTCATACATGGGGACTAGTTCTGAGGTTAAATAAAGTAATAGAGAGCTATTTTTGCTTAAATGTTTTTTACTGGCCATAATATTATTGATGTTTAGCTTCAGTTTGGTGCACTTAACTCATTTTTACCACATTGTGGATTGGGTCCTTTTAACTACGTCCAATTAAAAATGTCAATAAATATATTTATTTATTTTATAGAGGGGAGGGCAAAAGAGCAGGAGGTGCACCTGATGGTAAGTGATCACCGCTGTCCATGGACATCCGCAATACCAGCGGTCTTGCAGTTGCATTGCCGTCCTTTTAAGAATGAGTAAGCTCTTTTCTTGACGGACCCCAAGTCGTATCCGTTTGGAAACACCCCTGCCGGTAATTGATTCCACAACAGAGTAGTGCGAGGCAAAAAGTATCGAGAGAAACGCACAGTTGTGGCTTTTCAGACATCGAGATGATGAGGGTGGAATTTCAAATTTCAAATATATTGTAAATGGGTTGACTAAAAAATCCAGTAAACATTATTTGTTTAAACAATTATTATTTGTTTAAACATTTCACTGGTTTGGATAATAAACAAATTCCATACCAATCGTAAATATTAATCCTATTATAATATGCAAAGGTTAGGTTGACTATATTTTTATCGTCAAACTCTTGCGTAAGCTATAAACAGGTAAATCGAAACTAGTAACTTGCATTGGTCTGGTTAATAAAATAGCGTTAAAAAGTATCTTCACGCCCGTATCCCCGAAGAGATAGGCAGAGGTACGACCAGTGAATGTGGTGACAAGTCTATCACCAACCGGGCACTTATCCAATTCCGGGCAACGTTGTTTATATCAGAAAACTGAAAAAACACATTGTTGATTTGCCCGACCCGAAAATCGAACCCGGTACCTATTGCAAATCAACACCGACACCGGAATACTAAACCACAGAGGCGGTATAGGGATTTCTGTGTAAAATCAGTCCTGAATTGCGGCTGTCAAGTTTTAAAAAGTGAAATATTGCTGTGAGTGAGAGATCCCAGCGAACCATCCCATGCGAAAGAAGAGGACGCAGCATTGCAGCTATGTGTGGTTCGTCTATTGAAAAATGAAATTGAATGCGATCCCGACTTCTCAGGAATTTGTTAATCTTTCTCTTAAAACTCCTTAATGTAAATTTAACTCTCAATATCAAAGCTACTGAGAAAAACCGTGTGAGGTAGGCTATTCAAAAGATTTACTGTTCGTAAAAAGATTTGCCGTGTTGGTCCCGGCCTCCTTTGTAGAATAGGCCAACTGCCGTTCTGCCAGGCAGGTCGTAAAAGGCGACCGATTGGCTATCGAGTCACTACCATCGTGGCTACTAGGTGGTAGAGTTCTGCATTGTCTCGCCCGGGTCTGGTACCACCGCCTTACCTATACCTGCCGCAATAGCGTCAGCGCTTGTCGCTGTCGTGTTCCGGTTTGGAGGGTAAGGTAGCCGGTAAACTTATGCATGTGGCATTAGACCTCGCCACAAGATAGCAACGCACCATTAACATCTTTGGTGTCTATAGGCGATGGTTGACTCTTTCCATCAGGAGACACATCTGCTTGTTTGCTATCTTATGATATAAAAAAAAATATTAATAAATCGAACAGTCTTAGATGACTAATCGTCAAGATGGTGTAGGTGGAATCTATGACAAAAGACAAATGTATCTGTTTCTTTCGTGTTTGTTTAACATTCTTCAAAATCCAGCCTCTCCAATATACCTGAGAGAACGCTTCAAGTATATCTCTTAGGACTCAGCAGTCTCAAAATTATGGAATACTCTCCCGGCTCAACGGTGTATCATATGATACTCCGTCCCTATCTATTTTTAAAAGTCGAGTGCACGATCATTTTTTTACACGTGAAACTTTATAAGTATTGTATTTGTATGTATTTTATATTATTCTTGTATGTATGTAGTATGTAGAAATAAGTATTCTATTTTGTTATATATTAAGTATTTATTGGTGTATTTTAATTATGTAAGTAGTTAGTTTATGAGTATATATGATACCTATGTAAGTATATGTATGTTATACAATTAATAGTTATTATTATGTTATTTTAATTAAATCATAATATTTCGTTTTGTCATAATAAGAGGGTTATTAAGTTTTAGTTAAATACAGATTAATCATTATATCGTAATAAGTGGTTATGAACTACCCAAGCTTGTTCTCTCAGCTTCAGCGAAGTTAAACTGTGAGAAAATGCTTAATAGCACTAAACCTTTGTTACTTATTTGTGCAAGAAAGATTAAAATAAATAAATATATATATATATATATATATATATATATATATATATATATATATATATATATAGATATGTGTGTGTGTGTGTATATATATATAATGTCTCGCGCGGGTCTGGTACCAACGCCTTACCTATTCCTGCCGCAATGCCGCAATAGCGTCTGTGCTTATCATTGTCGTGTTCCGGTTTGGAGGGTAAGGTAGCTGGTAAATTTATGCACGTGGCATTAGACCTCGCCACAAGATAGCAACGCATCAATAACACCTTTGGTGTCTATAGGCGATGGTTGACTCTTTCCATCAGGAGACCCGTCTGCTTGTTTGCTATCTTGTGATATAAAAAAAATGATATTATAATACCTGATAGTATCAAAAGTGTATGTAGTTTCAGCTCTCGCGCACGCGTACAGTTGCGCAGTTCGGAACGCAAGCGACTCGAAGACAGCCCTTACGAGATGTGCCTTTGTCGTCGACGGCTTTATACCCACGAACCCTGAGGCGGCAGTACTGTTGTTGTATGGAGGCTAGAATGAAATGCAGTTCTTGTTTCGTACTAATCACACATTTCTTATAGTTAAAATATTATTCTTTATATTAAAATATTATTAATCGCCTCTGTGGTCTAGTGGTCCAGTGTTGGCGTTGACCACATGAGGTCCCGGGTTCGATTCCCGGGTCGGGCACTTTAAAAAAAAAAAGTGTTTTTTCAGTTTTCTGAGAAACACAAATTTGCTCGGGATTGGAAAGTGCCCGGTTGGCGATAGGCTTGCCACCTATCACATTTGTGGGACCAAGTATCTTCGGCTAATCGTGGGTGCACTTGTTGTACCTCTGCCTACCCCTTCGGGGATATGGGCGTGAAGATACTTTTTTTTTTTTTAAATATTATTACACCAGTACCGGGTGCCTGTTAGTCAGAGCTTCCTTTGAGGAATAGACTGGAATAGACCATCTGTCATTTTGACAGGTAATTCATAAAAAGTGAACGATTGGCTGGACATGTCACTAACCTCACGAGGCCTTGTGACTACTGGGTGGTAGAAGTTAGCGACGATTCGCTAGGGTTCGATACTACCACATTCCCAATTCCTGCCGAAACAGCTTTAATGGATGGCACTGTCACGTTTCGGTGTGGAGGGTAAGGTAGCGGTAAATTTATGGATTGGGCCACACGCGGATCCATCGTCGTGACCACGATAGGCATGCCCACAACCCTAATAAGCATTTGACGTTACACTTGGAGGGTCTATTTAGGCCTCACGTATCTATCATAATATATAGTAACAAAAAATGCTGTACGATCGTCATAGACCAAATATATAAACTTTCATGAATCATTAAACTTAAATGATATTTTCTATACTTTCCATCGTCGGCACTTGGTGAAATTCCATTATTGTAATACAATTATTGTAACACTTGTTCTTTAATTTCACATTAAAACTTTTATGTTTGTATATCACTCGACCGGTTTCACTTTAAAGCATCTTCAGGATGTAATAATATACTTAAGTTCTATTTAAAAAAAAACTTATTAAAATCTATTTAAGTATATTACATCCTGAAGATGCTTAAAAAGTGAAACCGGTCAAGTGATATACAAAAATAAAAAGTTTTAATAAAAGTTTTAATAAAAAGTGTACAATAATTGTGTTACATTAAATGATATTTCAAATATCAGTATGGCAACACAAATAGTATGGAAGTATGAATTCTTTTGTGCATTTGCGTAACTAAACTCTGGTTAAACTTAATTTTAATGAATTTTTTGTGTGTGTTCGAGTGGATTCAAGAATGATTTTTGTCCCCGTGTCGGTCCCGGGATCCTTTGAAGAACAGGCCAACTGCCGTTCTGCCAGGCAGGTCGTAAAAGGGCACCGATTGACTACGTGTCACTACCATCGTGGCTACTAGGTGGTAAAGGGAGCCAATCGGTCGCCTTTTACGACCTGCCTGGCAGAATGGCAGTTGGTCTATTCTTCAAAGGAGCCCGGAACCAACACGGGGGTGATGCTCCTAAAAAGTGGCAATTTTTAGCAAGAATTATTTTCACAAAATAATTTCAAGTAGTATCTTCACGCCCGTATCCCCGAAGAGGTAGGCAGAGGTACAACAAGTGCACATACTATCAGCTGAACATACTTAGTCGCATAATATGATAGATCGCAAGCCCATCGCCAACCGGGCACTTATGCAATCACGGGCAACGTTGTTTGAAAACTGAAAAAAACACACACGATTCCAAACAAAACATTTTAATTAACAAATAACACAAAAGAAACATAGGAAATATTAAGTCATCATAAGATCACTAGTTAAAATATAGTAGCAGACGTCCACCATTTTGTTTATTGGAACCGATTTTCGAATAACCATATTATAAATATAAATATAATAAATATAAATATTCACGGGACAAATTACACTTACTGATCTAACCCCAAAGTAAGCAAATTATTTGCTTGTGTTATGGGTGTTAGTCAACGATACCAACACATAGAAATACATATATAAATATTAGAATATATATAATTAACACCCAAACCCGGAAATACAAACATTTATGCTCATCACACAAATGCTTGTCCCCGTCGGGGATCGAACCCGAGCCTCGTTGATTGCGTAGTCAGGATCTCTAACCACTCGACCAACGGGGCGGTGTTATGATATTATGTTTACAGACTTCTGCGTCGACAAAAAATACCGATGTAAAATTTTGTATTACTCATTTTCTTATAAACCGTAAATTATTAAATGACGTTGTGTAACTCACATACCACAGAAAATGAACATCTGACTAATTAAATCCATTCTTCCATACTTTCTATATTCATACTAATATTGTAAATGCGAAAGTCTGTCTGTTAGGCTTCCGCGGCTAAATAGCTGAACCGATTTCGATACAATTTGACATGGAGATAGTTAAATATACGGGGATAAGTATAGGCTAAATTTTTTTCTAAAAATCAACCCCTTGATGGGCTGAAAAAGGATTATGAAAAATTATAACATGTTAATGGACTCTCGGGCGATGCTGCGTGGGTCAGCTAGTATTAAAATAATTAAAACCAGCCAAGTGCGAGTCGAACTTGCGAACAGAGGGTTCCGTACAATCATCTATAAAAACGGCAAAAAATCACGTTTGTTGTGTTGGGAGTCTTCTTAAATATTTATTTTATTTTAATATAATTATTTATTATTAAAGTGAATATATTCTGTGAATATTTCAAGCGTCTACCACTTGCAACGTTTGTTGTATGGGAGCACCCCTTAAATATTTATTTTATTGGTTTTTTTTTACATCATCTATGAAAAATTCAATTGTCTATATATCACGGCTCATGTGATACAGCCTGGTGACAGGCAGAGATAGACAGACACAGACGGACAGGGAAGTCATAGTAATAGGGTCCCATTTTACCCTTAGGATACAGAACCCTAAAAATGAGTAGTTTCATAAGGAATGTGTGCAAACCGCCAAAATTCGAAAAAGTGTGTATTGTATGGAAAAAAACTACTTACTCCCAAACCGCTAAACGCTGGGATGAAGAATACACCATCAGAGTCCGGAACTGACATAGCAATGTCTGCTGTGTCTTCGGGGTTTTGGAATAAATCTGCAATACGGCACTTGTTTACTGATATAAATTAATTTGCTTTTAATAATCATAGAAATAGATGTCTCAAAAATTGGGAAACAAAACTATGATAAAACCGGCCCTGCTAAAAAATCTACTACAGGATTGCTTGCCGTATTGAACTATATAGTAATGTTTTAAGTTCTTGCTCTAATGACGCATAATATAAAACCAGTAATTTTTTATACCATAAAAACAAACAAGCAGATGGCTCTCCTGATGGTAAGAGAAACCATCGTTTATAAACGCCAAATATGGTGCGTTGCTATTCTTAGACAAGTAATAGCCAGCCGGGTGTAGCGCACCTGTGTGATTTATGCAGCTGTTATTGTGAGATATGGACATCATCGTTAACAACCACAGACAAATATAAATTAGGATAGTATAAATAGGCGGGAATATGATGTTTTCGATTAATTGTAATTCTATCGCTTCTTGAGGACGTTACTCTGCCAAAAATTATACTGTGCATGCAAAAGTGAATCAAGTGTTTGATTCAGCCAAACTGCTTCTCCGATGTTAATACATCTTAATAGATATTTTATACTGAACTGCATAGAAATTACCTAAATTCTGTGCCCATTTAACAATACTCGCTGTGTCGTTATTAGCCCCTTCAGCGGAGAACACAATCTCGTCGCCAAGTCGCCAACCTACGACGGGATAAAACCCGGACACACTCGCGTGGGGCGTAGCCCCCGTGTTTATGTTGAAGAATGTTCCAGTTCCCATGGTCAGCTTCACGTCACCGACCTTAAAACAACACGAGCCCCACATTGACGCTGTTTGGTCCGCTATCTGGGAAAATGGTGGATATTAATTAATAATAATAAATAAATATTAAATATTCACGGGACAAATTACACTTACTGATCTGACCCCATAATAAGCAAATTATTTCCTTGTGTTATGGGTGTTAGTCAACGATACTAATACACAGAAATTCATATATAAATACTGGAATGTATTTAATACACACCATAACACCATAACACTAACAACAATAATTGCATTATTTGTAGATTAGTTTTTTTTATCTTAAACACATAGAACTCACTGGGAGAGACTTCTGAAACGGGTCATTGGCCTGGGTGTGGCCAACGCCTTTATTCTTCTCGTTGTTGATTACCTGAAACTTTAGCATCGCAGTCCAAATTTTCGGTACTCGTTTGTTAAAAAAACTTGGTTAACTCGATCTTTTATTGACCGATTTGACAGAATCGTTTTTTTGGCGGGTATACTTCCCATTCGGTCCCACATAAATTCGATGAAAATCTGACTCGGGGCTTCAGTGATAAGTACAGGCAAGGGGGTGTCATTGCCCAGTTTAGGTATATTCGGCCGCGCGCGCCGCCCGGGCGGCGTATGGCAGTGTCCTGTCCAGTGTCAGCAGACGTACAATATATAATTAATGTACATGTACCATAATCTCATGAATTTTTTAATCCTGAATCCTAAGCGTACCATCTTGAAAAACATACAATAATTTTGAACTATAGCAAATTTGTACATAAAGTTATTATTCTCTTTAAAAAATAATATTTTAGATAGATAGTTATTGAAATGCTTGAATCAAATTTCCCGCCTTACCAATAACTGAGTTCTCAAGTATATAGATACTTGAATGAAAAATCACATTTAAAAAAATTTTTTTTTTTTTTTTTTTATATCATAAGATAGCAAACAAGCAGATGGGTCTCCTGATGGAAAGAGTCAACCATCGCCTATAGACACCAAAGATGTTAATGGTGCGTTGCTATCTTGTGGCGAGGTCTAATGCCACATGCATAAGTTTACCGGCTACCTTACCCTCCAAACCGGAACACGACAGCGACAAGCACTGGCGCTATTGCGGCAGAAATAGGTAAGGCGGTGGTACCAGACCCGGGCGAGACAATGCAGAACTCTACCACCTAGTAGCCACGATGGTAGTGACTCGATAGCCAATCGGTCGCCTTTTACGACCTGCCTGGCAGAACGGCAGTTGGCCTATTCTACAAAGGAGGCCGGGACCAACACGGCGGACAAAGGAGGCCGGGACCAACACGGCGGATTTTTGTTCAATAATTGCCGGAACATAATTTAAATAAAATTATTTTAGTGATTCTTTTTTAAACTAAAGCTTCCAGACGACAATTAAATCTAATTTTGAAATGTACAACAATTTTATTGAAAATACAATAATTTTACGGCCCTGATACAATAATATTTTTTCACGGGTCTGCCAACACTGGTCCTGTCGGTCGCTCAGCTCGTACGACAGTCGCGGTCACGTCGCGCTCGCGCATAATTAATCAACTAGGTACAAAAACTTTTCAAGTGACAGCCCCATGCTGACATTCGCAGGTCATAAAACTGGTGCGCGCAAAGAAAATTCACGTTTCGCGCGCGGTTATAAGCTTCAATTTTACTTGCAAGTAGCTCTGGCGTGTCTAGGTATATTTTTATACCTAAATCTAACTTTTGTAAGGGAGTGACTCATCTGTACGGTAGTAATATTAGATATTCTGTGGTACATGAGATTGGAAGAGTTGCTGCAGTTTTACTGAAATTAAATTATAAAGAGATAAAATATCGACGCTAGCTTTGCAATTGGGACAGTGTCAATAAATATTATATGTATTTATCATTATTACTCATACTTAACGAAAGCATACACTTACACAACTTCTAATGGGTATCGCATGACCCCATATTTCTGGCGCAGTGCTGGTAAAATGGTCCCCTGCCGTATCCACAACGGGAGGTAGCATTGATATTGGTAAACCAAAAATAGACATCGCCCATCCAGCCCATTGCATCGTGAATGGATCAAAAAATCCAGTTGCGGAAGCCGAAGAAACATCAGTCATATGTATTTTACCGCCTGAAATGTACATAATTATCAGTAAAGCGTTGAAATATATTTAGCAGCACTGGTCGGAACCAATAGTCTTATTATATAAGGTCGGGGCAAAAGTATTTTCATATTGTTCATACAAAGGAAAATATTTTTTTAGGTATCATCTAGGCCATCTTGTGGGTAGTGTCATGATCCCATTCCTGTAGAAACTTTGAAATTTTTGATTAAAAAATCTGATAGGTAGTGTTCAGTCCAGGGCTGCCAGGCATGAATCATGAGATTACCCGCAGCCAGTCATAAAAATACCCGCTTTTACCCGCCTTCAAACTAAAGATACCCGTAAAGAGGCTATTTTTAGTACTATCAACAAAGTGTTTTTTTTGTAATTATTGCGTATAATTTTGAAAGTTAACGAAAAATTTTGCCTATACTAACTTATTTATGTACCACAGTTTTGTTTTTAGCATGTCAGCATTAGGTTGAAATGCTGCGATGCCACCAGATTTACGAATACCTTCTCGTTTAACCCATAATGCAACAATACTGTCGGTATTTAGAAAGTTTTTGTTGTCTATTTTAATATTTTTCAGATCACTGAATAGCTGTTTTTCGACTGATGCATTAGAAAAAAGTAGAACAAGTTACATGACTATTACTTCTTTCAGCTTTACAAACACATTCATAGTAGCATTATTTTTTTCCAATATGAAATAGGTAGATAAAATAGTTCCAATCTATGGTGACTTTCTCACCATAGACAATATGCATTGTTTTTACATTGTAAAAATATAGGCAATGCCTATATTTTTACTTAGCATCCAAATTAAAATTATGTACAATACAAAATACCCGCTTTTACCCTCAAGACAACAAATACCCGCGAAATTACCCGTCTTCTCAGTTCATCGTCAAATTACCCGCAATGCGGGTAATTACCCGCCAATTGGCAGCGTTAGTTCAGTGTTCTTTTGAGGTTAGCTTTATGCTTCCTAAAGAGTTCTGCAATGACCGAAACAGGTGAAAATCTGATGGTCAGAGCAAGGTCAGGGCTATACGGAGGATGCATCGACACATCCCAGCCAAGCTCTCTTAATTTTTGCTGCGTGACTATAGATGAGTGCGGTCTGGCGTTGTCATGGTGGAACAACACGCCCTTCTCTATTCACCAGCTCCAGCCGGTTTTTCTCAATAACTTTTTTTAACCTCATCAGTTGCTGACAGTAGAGGCCAAAATCGATAGTTTTACCAGGTGGCAAAAGCTCATAGTGGACGATTCCTTTACAATCCCACTATACACATAGCATCACTTTGTTCCGAGTCAGGCTGGACTTTGCCACGGTCTGTGGGGCTTGTCCTTGCTTCGACCATGATCTTTTTCGCACATTCTTATCGTAAATCACCCATTTTTCATCACCCGTAATCAACTGTTTAAGAAATGATTCGGAATTGTTACGTTTCAACAAAAAATCGCAAATGGAAACACGTTGCATTAGGTTTCTCTCAGTGAGATCATGTGGTAGGTACCCAAATGTCAAGTTTTTTCTTGTACCCAGACTTTCGTAAATGACGTAACACTGTTTTATGATCAACATTCAGTTCTTCAGCAATGTCGTAGCTACTAATACGTCGATCTTGCTCCACTTTCTCAAAGATGATTTTATTCACGGCGTTTGTCGCATTTTCCCTTTTTTGTAATAAGACTTTAAAACGTACCGAAATTCTTCGTCACATACGTTCATTTTGCTTGCTTGAAAAACAAAAGAAAAATGGCGGGAACTAGTTTTTTTTATTTATTGCATCTTCCGAATGTCACGTTCAGTACAGCCAAAGAGCTTTAATTACTAATAATACTGTTACGAATAATCTAGAAACATGAAGAGTTGGAACGCTGGAGGGATCTAGAAATAAGAGAAAGAGATAGCTACTCCTATTAATAAACATATAGTTGGCCGGTATCGGAATAGCTATACCATAATGAACTTTGTGGTGTAGGGCATAAGGTTGAAAATAGCGTGTACTAGGACGTATAAATCATAACTTGTTTATCATAAGTTGATTACAATAATTGTCTATTGTTTACGAGATGATTGCGGAAGATGCGCGATTGTTGTAGAACTTTACCCTGGATATAAATAGAGATGTGTTGACAAATACAGGGGAGTTTTAACACATTGATCGAAAGCGATAGTACGAGCAACCAATGCGAAGTGAGAAGTGTTTTGTTGTGTAGTCGGTTAAGTTCAATGTTAGTACAGTGAGTGGCTAGAGTATTTAAGTATTACATTGTGTTGTGTTGTGTTGTGTGTATTTGTATTGTAAATACACGGATTTAAATAAGTGGTGTTTTTTTACAATTACGAAACCGAAGTACGTAACAATATATTCAAAATACGGAAATACTTCTGCCCCGACCTGTTATCATAGGCTATCGAACAATCTGATGGTTTCTGTGATAGAAAGAGATAACTATCGCCTATATAAAAAGACCACCAGAGAAACTAATAAATCATTGCCATCCGTGTGGCAGGATAACAACGCTCTATTAATTTCACCATTTTCACCATTCTCAATAAAATGTCAAATAGAAATGAATTTGCAACCAACGAAAAGGAAAAATATATTTTTCGGACCTTCGGTGGATTTATTCCATACATACATTGTTTTCCTTTTAGAGGCATAGCAGAGCTCACGTGTGAAAATCTACGAATGACTGCAATCTTTTTTAATTAATTTATTTCTTACGCCTGTGTGGTCTAGTGGTTCAGTATCGTCGCTGACCACATGTGATCCCACAGTGATTTCCAGGTCGGGCAATTAAAAAAAAACCGGCTAAGTGCGAGTTGGACTCGTGCACGAAAGGTTCCTTACCATCATAGCAAGAAATACGAAAAACACGTTTATTGTATAATGGCGAAACCTCTTAATATTTTAGTATTTTGTATTTGTTGTTATAGCAGCAACGAAGACATAATTTGTGAAAATTTCAGCTTTCTGCTATCACGGTTTATGAGATACAGCCTGCTGACAGACAGACAGACAGACAGACGGCGAAAGCTTAATAATAGGCTTCCGTTTCAACTTTTAGGTACGGTACCCAATGTGTTTTCCCCGTTTTCTGCTAATGACAACTTTGCTCGGGTTTGGATAAGTGCCTGGTTGGCGGGCTTGTCACCCATCACATCTTCGACTAATCGTTGGTGCACTTACTGTTCCTCTCCCTACCTATTCGGGGATATAGGCGTGTAGATACCTATAACTACAGAATATTTACCTGTCAATTTATAAAGAAGCCAAGTGTCTAAAGTGCCAAACATTGCATCATTAGTGGCCACTGCCGCTTTGAGCTCCGGAACGTTGTGTAGGGCCCAGTACAATCTTAACGTTGCCTGAAAATTTTAATTTAAATATTAAAATACTAGCTGATTAGCTCAGTTTCGTCCGCAAGTAAAGTAATAAGTCATCAATTTAATCTTCCATACAAACATTCGTGCCCCATTTAATCCTCTTAGGGGTTGATTCTTGAAAAAAATTAAGCCCTATATGACCCCCAGTCTTAAACTGTTTCCATTCCAAATTTTATCAAAATTGGTTCAGTGGTCTAGCCAAGAGTGAAATATAGACAGACAGACGGACAGACAAACAGACAGACTTTCGCATTTATATTAAGAAAGATAGTATGGGTTAACTGACAAATTACTTCGTTGTTCTAGTACGGTTCAGGCGTGATGGTGGGGCAGTGTTACTGATTTGATTTATTCTATCTAGGAATATATATATATATATATATATATATATATATATATATATATATATATATATATATATATATATATATATATATATATATATATATATATATATATATATATATATATACTAGATGAAAACCCGGCTTCGCTCGGAAGTCTTATAATACGCAATCTTATATACTAACTCAAATAATAGACATTAAAAAGTAGCAACACTGTAGTGACGTCTTCTTTCAACTATTACGTTGGTTTAATAAAGACAACACTATAGTGTTGCTATTTTTTAATTTCTACTCTTTTATTAACGATAAGAAAATAAGTTTCACGATAATCTGCGCTCCGTTCTACGATTATTTAATAAATCCTCACGCCATCTACACCACGTATTTGTAACCTTTAAAGAAATATGGCCGATTTGTCTATCAGCGCCGTTAGAATTTTTAATCAGTATTTTAACAAAATACTTGATAATCCGAATTTTTCGGATATAAGTTGTCGACTCAGAATTATAATCATTTTACGCTTTATAATTTAGGTAAGGTTCCGATTGAGTTTACCGTAACCCTTGACGAAATTATATATCGCCCGGGTATTTGGCCTTCTTGCTGCAAAACAGTCCATGCTTGTCATTGTCGTGTTCCGATTTGGAGAATAACGTAGCCAGTAGGCTTAATAGATCAGGACCTTTAAGGTCCTGATCGACGAGCGACCCTATACCGCGGTTTTATGGCCCGTCGGTAAAGCTCGCCCGTATATCATCACAATACCGCGGTTACATGTAATGCAATTGGCCACAAGTTTTGTATCGAAGGCTCTTAGACCATTAAGACCGCGGTATAGGCTCGCCCGTCAATCAGCACCTTTATGCACGTGACATTGCCATCCCGATACACGGATAGCAACCAACATTAACATCATTGATGTCTATAGGCGATGGTTTATCTTTCCATCAAGACAGCTATCTTTGTTTTCTATTTTATAATATAAAAAATACTTAGTATTCACGTTATTCTCACTTTTTAGCCTTACTTTTTTGCCTAGCAATAGGATGATTATATTCTTCGAATGAAGCCCAGATCAACACGGGAATATCAGATTATTTTAATGTTTAACATTCTTGTTCGATCTTTTGTTTCAACTTCATTTATATTTCATTTTTGTTATAGAATAAATAATAGAATCACAACAGCTCAAACCTGTATCTTGACACTTGACCTTGCTCTAACAACGCAGTTAGCCAAAGGTACAATAAAAAACGGTAAAAAAACTTAAATTTTATACTTACTTGTATCTTTGAGATGTTGATATATTAACACAACAATATTAATGGCTTTCCCAGTAGGTTTTCCTGGTAGAGGATTTTCCTGGTAGAGGGTTCTTGTAATGAGGAACCTCTACCAGCTAAACGTTGGTTTTGGGGGTGGGAAAAAATTCACGATAATGGTAAATGTAATGAAGTTAAAATTAAAACTATCAAGGCTTAGAAAACATACCTAACAAATTTTAGATTAATAGTCGACCCACACATGAGCGTACCCAGGTTCTGAACCAAGGGGGGTGAATACAAAATCTATGTAACTTATTCAATTGCAAAATAAGATTTTGTCTTTACAACAGTAGATAGTAGAGAGACTAACAAAATCAAGAAAGAGGTGGGGCCAGCTGCCCCTTATGATTTTTTTATTACGACGAAAACCAAAGTAATTATCACATTTTATTTCCAAGCAATTACAAATTGATTTTGGTTCATGGCTAAATCTTGATGCAATATAACATAATGTTTAACTAAACGAATATTCATCGTATCTAAGAAAGAATATTCTATTACGGGAACGAATCACAGAAGCCTAATTTTTATTTAAAAATTAAGGTTTCTTACCACAAACAAATGTAGATATTTAAAAATGTTTTTTTTTTTTATATCATAAAATAGCAAACAAGCAGATGGATCTCCTGAGGGAAAGAGTTAACCATCGCCTATAGACACCAAAGATGTTAATGGTGCGTTGCTATCTTGTGGCGAGGTCTACGCCGAGGGAAAAACGCTTAGCTCCGCGGCTGGAGGGGGGGGGGTTACTTTTGTCTTACTAATGTTTCTGTCGTAACGTTAAAACAAAAAACATAAAATTAGGTTTGGAACTTGCTGATGCGAAACTGTAGAGTTATTTTTGGACTTCAACAAAAATATTGAAGGACTTAATTGAAAAATTCTCCAATGAAAGGCTTTGCTTGGAGATAAAAAAGAAAACTTTAGAGTGTTGGACTAAGAAAAATTTCTACTTTACGTGTAGGACTCGTCTGTCAAAACGAATATATATTATGTATATATTTATATATAGATTAATATAATTATTTAAATTTTATCTTCTATACATATACAAATAAATACAATTTGTGTCTGTTTGTAACAAGCTAATCTGGAACGGCTGGACTGATTTTGACAGGACTTTCACTGGCAGATAGCTGATGTGACAGGGAATAACTTAGGCTATTTAATTTTCAAAATTTTTCCACGCGGACGAAGTCGCGGACTCATCTAGTCATTTATAAAATCATTCACCTTAAACTTAAGAACCTCTCTAACTCGGTTAATTTTGACCAGAGGAGGAAAAGTCATCAAGTCAGTTGTTCTGCCTTTTTAACTACTCTTATTTTTCTTCTGTATTTTCTCACCTTTTAAACCTTCCCTGGGCTTCAACAATTAATTGAAAACCAAAATTAGCCTAATCGGTTCAGCCGCTCTCGAGTTTTAGAGGGACTAACGAACAGCAATTGAGTTTTATCTATATATAGATGGAACCATGGTGACCTTAACATCTATATATCATATATATATATATATATATATATATATATATATATATATATATATATATATATATATATATATATATATATATATATATATATATATATAGATTAGATTGATAGCTAATGAACTTACCTGATTGTTAGTAAATTTCAGGACGCTGCCAGCACGAAATCTAGTACTCCTTGACGCTATGTAAAGAACATATGCACCCAGCTTTATTAACTATAACAAATGTCACAATTTAATCAATAAGTTTGTAAAAACTAAAGGTAAAACTATATGCATATTAAAAAGGAATCTCATCACACTACTATCCTAACGCAACAAGTAGGTATACAAGCTGTTTTTTTGACAAGGGACCTGTTAAAGGAGAGTACTCCGTATTCGGTTGTGAGCTCAAATATCTATAAAATATATGAACTTAGATTTTGACTTAATTCATAATTTGATTAAAACATCAACCGCTCAAGAACTTGACAGCCAGAATAGATTTCACAGGCGGAGTCATAGCAAAGAATTGAATCATTAATGTATGACAGGACAGATATGGTTAAAAGTGCAGAACTGCAATGGATGAATATGGCCCAAAACAGGGCGAATCGAAAGGGTTTAGAGAAGCAGTTACTAAAAAGGGGCTCACAATAAAACATTAAAATAATAATTTAAGTCATAAAATATTAAACACATTTTTATACTTTTTTGTTGACAAAATATTATTACGGTAGAGCCACTTTAAGTGAAACCTTGATAAGTCAAAACCTTACCTCAAACTGCCGTTCTGCCAGGCAGGTCGTAAAAGGCAACTGATTGGTTATACGAGTCACTACCATCGTGGCTATTAGGTGTTAGAGTTCTGCATCGTCTCGTCCGAGTCAGGTACCACCGCCTTACATATTTCTGCCGCAATAGCGTCAGGGCTTGTCAATGTCGTGTTCCGGTTTGGAGGGTAAGGTAGCGGGTAAACTTATGCATGTGACATTACAACTCGCCACAAGATAGCAATGCACCATTAACACCCTGGCCTTGGTGTCTATAGGCGATGGTTGACTCTTTCCATCAGGAAACCGATCTGCTTGTTTGCTATCTTATCATATTAAAAAAACAGTAATCAAATATGCTTGTTACCTCTGTAACTTGATTTTTTTATAAATTGCATCTCTATATCTCAAAATTAGTTAGAACTAATTTTAACCTCTACAAATTGAATCAAATCAGCCTTACTCGAAATCCTCGATAAGTCGAAAACTCTATAACTCAAATTTTTTGACATCTTTCAAAAATCTTTATAAGCCAATGTCATGGCTTATAAAGGTTTTACTGTATAATTATTATTATAAACTACAGGTGTGGCAGCATTGTATATATGATTTTTGTGATTATAATACAAGAAAAAGTTTGTTTACATTTTTAGATATCTGTTATTTATTGTTAGTAGTCAAAACAATATAATATTTTTGATATGATACCAAGAGACAAGACACTGCATTGGTACAAAATATTAAATGAATGAATGAATGAATACTCTTTATTGCGCACCAAATTTAACAAGACAGATTATGTACAATACTTATAGCTAATAATTATGTATATAGTGGGTACACAAAGGCGGTCTTATCGCTAAAGAGCGATATCTGCCAGACAACCTTTAGGTAGAGGAGATCTTATAATTAATATATTTTAGGTAGTGGTGCCATTTAATTAAGAGACATAATTTCCAAATACAATATATATTATGAAAATTTTTAATATTAACTAAATAAATATATAAAAAATATAAATACATACGACGATATATATACACACATACACATACATATTATATACATAATAAACATATTTAATATATGACACCTAAATATTTAATCATATTCGGCATCACTATTCTATATACCACGGCACTTAAAGCTAATGACTATGGTCGGAACTTTAATTCAATTCCAGATTTGACAATTTCAGTGTTGCAAAGTTATGGCAAGTACTAAATAGTGACGTTGCGAAATTATTCGATACGGAAATGGAATATTTCCGGATCTATTCCTCTCGTTTATAGTAGTATATCTAAACAACTGCTACTTTAATAGAAACTAAGTATATTGGGAAATTAAATATTTCTGACTGGAGGGTTTAGTTATGACAATTAATTTTATTAAGGACCTGAGAGTTTTCTTTAATAATTGTGTGTGAAAGAAATAAAAAAATGTGATCATGAAGGAAGATGAGAAATAAAACAAATAGATGTATTATGGTAATATTTTATTTTATAAATCGTCGCCACCATCGCTATCGCTATCGCTGTCACTTTCTGTAACATTTATTATAAATGTCTGTGATGTTGTCAATTAACATATCTAGCCCACTCATTTTTTCCTCTTCTTCTACTTATTAAGACCATTCGGTAGCCGTAATTATTTGAATGCCTTCCTCAAATAAATTTCTCACGTCTGTCATTTTGAAAGTTTTATTATTTTGAGCTACATACCCCTTTACCTGCGCCCATATGAATTCAATAGGGTTCAGCTCGCAATAGTAAGGGGGCAGTCTTAAAACCGTGATCCCATGTTGTGCTGCCATTTCGTCTACACCATAGTTATTCAAAGACTTGTTATGCGGAATCAGTTCTAAAAGTGTAGCTTTAACCATATCTGGTTCGTAATGAATATTTTTATTCAAAAACCAATCTTGAATAGCAGCTTTTTTCCAGCTCTTTTTCGGTACCGTTTCCAATTTTCGGGAGTGGTAAAGCTAATTATCCATCCCCACAATTGAGTTTGGTCTTAATTTTGGTAAAAGTCCAGCGAACCACTCCTCAAAACAAACTGCATTCATCTCATCATGGTAATCTTCACAATTTTTCTTTGCTTCAAAAATCATGAGCCCCTCTTCCAGGAAGCCTTCTTTACTACCTATATGGCTAATTATGAGACGTTTGCCTTTTCCAGGTGGATTCTTTAATCCAGTGGTCAGTCCCTCCAAAAACGCTTGCCGATATGATGTGACTTTCTTGTCCCCCCAAGTTTTTTTTACAGTATGACCTAAAAATAAATATAGCACATGAACATTCAATATTACTATTAAATTTAAGGTAAAATGTATATAAATTCAAAATGTTAGCCTTACCTGCATTAACCCAAGTTTCATCTTGATTAATATTATATGTCTTCCTTCTCATCGAAACTGACATATAGATCGCAGGTAATGGTGCCAGACCATATTGATTTGCAATGAAATAAGAAATTCGTGCAGTCAGACTGGGAAAATGAAACTGAATGACAAGATAAACAAAATGGCGATAGCTGCATGAGCACGCACAGGTTGCCAATACAGAAAACTATCTATCTAGGCTCTTTTATTATAAGTTTTGTTTTTAATATAAAAAACAAAAGTATTAACTTTTTATAAACAAAGCAGTGGTTACTAATTAATAAATAATTATTATGAACTAGCTGCAGCGTGCAGCCCGCCGCATTATGAAAGTTTTTAGTGAATCCCACGGGATCACCTAACTTTTCCGGGATAAGAAAATAGCCTATGTGTTAATCTGGGTTTTCAGCTATCTACATACCAAATTTCATCGTAATCGGTACAGTAGTATTTGCGTGAAAGAGTAACAAACATCCATACATACATACTCACAAACTTTCGCATTTATATTATTAGTAGGATAATTATGTATTTATTTAAATAAAAATCAATAATTTAGTCTTTAATTGGCACACCAATATTATTATTACATAAACATAAATCGCGATTGTTTATCGATTTTTGTGCTCATCACTACACTATTATAATATGTGGTATCATTATTTTACAAAATGACAGTAACTAATGTCAAATTATAATTCTGAGTATAAACATGGGTGCATTAGTTGCACCTAAGTCTACCTCTTTGGGATATACTTATTCTTCTTCGTCTTTTATAATATCATGTATTTGTTTGAATAAGTACCAACAATCTAACGCAATGTACAATGAACAGGTACCTTCTAGGGAAATGCAATCCATCTTAGGCCACATCTTAGCTTACCATCAGGCGAGATTGTGGTCAAGCTCTTTCCTATCGATTAAAAAAAAGATTTATGTGTGATATTTATAGAAGATTATATGTATTTCTGCTTACTTTCCACATATAAGAATTATTCCATTGCTTGACTAATTTATCAGCTCTCATATCCTTCCATGTGATGAATCTGTGGAATGGTTTGCCTGTTTTACGAGACCATGTTATGAATGATGCTCTTTGTGTTGATATACCCATAGCAGTTATTTGTCCAGCTGTAAGTTTGGCATCTAACAACAAAAGTTTTTATCAGTTTTTTAGCCCCCTATAAAGAATAGACTATGTGCCATCCTGCCAAGCTGTTCGTAATGGGTGAATGATTGGCTATACAAGTCACTAAAATTGTGACTATTAATTGGAGAGATAACCAAGCCTGTAGACACAAAAAAATTAACATTTATTACTTTGTTACCCATGTTGCAAGATGGTAATGCCACATCATAAATTTACTAGCTACCTTACCCTCCAAACCTGATACATGACAGTGACAACTGACAAACATTGATACTATTCGCTCCGTGCGAAGCCATGGTGGGGAGAAACTGATTTACCGTCAGCGCTACCCGTGGCTATATCCGGTACTACGGGGGGCTGTTTTTATGTTTCGAGTTAGCTAAATATACAAGTGAATTGTTATTTAAAATTTATTTAAATAAAATAACATAAAATGAGTCACAAAAGTTGTTGTGTTGTAAGTTGTAAGAATACAGGTAGAAAAAGTGCTTGTCATTTTTATAAATTTCCAACAGCAAGTTGGAAAATAAATCAAAGGAAAAAATGGATAGCCGCTGTTAGGAGACAAAAGTAAGTAGAATCATAACCTTACTATCCGTAATAATAAAAATCTTGAAAGGAGTAAAACTTAAAAAAATAGTAAGTTTAGAAAATGCTAGGAAATATTATTATTAATTAAAAAAAAATATTTTTTTAAACATTTTTAAATTTAGCATAATTATATATTAAAAAATAAGATTGAATTTTTTTATTATAAACTTTTCATTAATTATTTAAAATTTATTTACTCTTTGCCACTTATTATATTAAACAAAAAGATTATCCATATCAATGATCATAAATTTTAAATAATAAATATTAAAAATTTTCAATTTTCCTTGCAGTATTGATGGCTCATTGTGGACTCCAAAGGCACATGATTATATTTGTAGTGATCATTTTATTGGAGGCCAAAAGTCTGACATAGAATGGAGTCCCAGCTACATTCCTACTAAATTTCCTACAGCTTATAAATCTCAAAAAGTTAATGAGTTAATGGTTACGAATAGGTGAGTAATAATATATAGAAATTTACATAATTTATACTAAATAGGAGAGTATTACTATAAATTTTAGATATTATTTTATAAACAAATACTGTCGCTAATAAAATTTGTGACTATCAACAATCTAATAATATGAACTTTTGTGTAATAAATTTTTCAGATTTAAGCGCTTAATGGACCGCCGGCAGAACAAAAATGCATCTTCAGCACTCAATCGTAAGCCTGAAGTTAATGAATTGCAAGAAATGATTACTGAAGATCCGCCGACAGTAACTCATTTGAGAGTTGATCAAGAGTGTCAAGTTAACTTCGATTCAGAGTCTGATGTCAATTTTTTGTCAATCGATTCAGTCTGATTTCAGTTAACCTATCTTTATGTGTGCTAACTTCTATGCTACTTTTTCAGTATTAACTATACTTACATTTTATTTTTTAATGCACAAGAACACTTTACATTAACAAATATTTATTATAAATATTCCCTTTAATTAAAAAAGCATTTTTTTATTTATCATTCAATATTATTATTACTGACAGCCATTCAATACTTAATAATATATATTACAATAGCCCCCTTTAGTTCAAACGTACCATGGCGCTGAAGTCGCGCACAGAGCGAATAGTGGTATTACCAAACAAGAATGAGTAGACAACACAGGAAATATTCAAGGACCAGTAAATCTACCCTCAAAAATAGAACATGACAGTAACACGCAATCACACTTGTAGCAGAAAAAGTAAGATAGACTAGCTATGGAAATTATACTTTTATTTCACTATCAGGTCATGAAGTTATTTGTTTTTTGTCACTGTTATATCACGGTTAATAAATCAATACTGTTATATTTTATAAGCAACAATTATTGTCAAATGGGTGCATTTTATTCCGTACATGTTACATCGCCGTGCAGTTATTACTATTGATATGTGGTTAGTAAAGGGAGATAACATCAAACATATTCTCTCTTCTAGCTGGTGGCACAGTGTTGCCCAAATGTTGCTGCTGTGTATCTTTTGCACAATGGATTTCTGCGAATTATAAGCTTAAGTAACAGCTTTGCCCGTGTGCAATTAAATCACGCTTGCATTTAATTCACACTTGCATTAAATCACGCTTACATTAATGGATAGTTTCGATGCATATAACTGTTGTGCACATGATTTATTTTATAACGAGTAATAAAACCAGTGATAAATTAAATGTGCCATGCCTAAGGTGAACCAAACCTAGACAAGACATTACAGAACTAGTTCGTAGATACGTCTGGTAAATTATTCTAATTTTATGAACTGCCTGGCAAGAAAGCTAATGGTCTATTCTTCAACACAACTACTTTTGTTTACAACCTTGCATTCAAAAAGCAATACATACCTTTTAACGAAAGTTTAACAACATTTATTACTGATTGCCATAATTCATCTGGGTCGATTTCAACATATCCGACGCCGTCATAATGAAGAACTACCTAAATAAACGAACTTTCTCTTATAAAAATTGAAACCATATGAGTTTATATGATTAATGAATTTATACAAAGCGGGAATAATTTTTAATATTACCTGATCAATTGCTATGCCCACATTTACGGTTCGAGAATTATAAATAACTGACCTAATTGTCGTTGTTCCTATATCTAACGATAAAATATACTTTTCTTCCATACTGTAAATCAATTTAAAAATGAATAAGAATATTGAAATAATACGCAATTATATCTATTGACTAAAAATTAACAACATTACATATTTCGATTAAAATAAAACTAAGTTGTGAAATGTGAATATTAAATTAAATTTGAGATAATTTAATATAGGTACTACATACTTAGCTCTCTCCTTGATAACTTTTCCTAAATCCTAATGTTTTGACTTTTTTGACTGCTGTCAATTGTCACTCAACTGACAACTCCGTTAGGAGCATAGACTAATATTGTAAGTATAGGTCAAAGAACTTATATAGGTACGATAAATGGAATTTTACGATACGAAGCAAAATTTGATAAATAAAAATGTACTTTATTATGATTCTCATAAAGTTGACATCTGTTCCTTACTTAACAGAGAGGAAAAATGTTCTGAGTAAGACAACAACAAGAGTGGATGTTGTCCCTTTCTTGCAATTGCCAGTGTAAATAAAACTATCTGATGGTAGATTTTTATATATTAGGTAATCGTTAAATCCCTTTTATTCATACACGTCGATAATCATATTACCATAAAATGTATTATAATTAACTCACTATCACGTAATTACTTATGTAATGTAAAGCTGTTTCTCAAATTAGTAGAATTACTTGGTAGTAATCTACAAACTACGCATGGCCGCACTTATATATTTGCGCTTTATTTGGTAGAAAGAGACACACTCCACCAATGTCGTGGTAATCTTCGGAACGATTTTGAAGCGCGTGTGAACATTCCGGGTAGAATGTAACTTCCTTGATATAGGTACCTAAATAGGTAATAGATGACTGTCTCTAGCACTTTTCCTGAACCCTTATGGCTAAAACTCTACCAACTCCAATTTACATGACGTGATGTCCTTTCGCCTACTTATACAACCCAATACACATCACTGGTTGTAGATAATGCCAATTTACAATATGAAGATATTACTAATTTAAATGCTGAGAAGATAAGTTACGCAAATTAACAACGCAAAACTTCACTCGATCAACATTTAAATAAACAAAACAGTAATGACGTAAGCGGTGAGAATGACATGACAGCTACCATTCTTTGTCAAAATCAAAAGACACTACTGTCACATTAAAGGCCAAAATTGTCACGTTCTATATGTGTACCATAGACAAGGCTAGTACTCTTTATAAGTGGAATACCGGCCGTGGTGCACAGCAATCATTACTCAGCACCACACAGCACAGACATAAGTAACAAAGTAGACAAAACATAGGTAAGCTAAGAACTAAGAAGAGATATAACATAGGCAAGGCTTTTTTCAGTTTATCAATTTTTGTTTATTAATTTTGTAAATAAAATTTTCGTTAGCAAATACTTGCAAGAAAAAGTAGCAAAAATAAATTTAGAAATTATTATGATCCGCTTTTACCTTTGAGCATACTCAAAAGTTTTACAGTACCTAGGTACATAAATTAGGTTCATAATAAAATAAAGATATGCAAAAACATTTCAATTATTAATAGCAAATACAATTAAAAATAATATATATCAAATATCCATTTTATGTTTTAGACCTTGTATGACAAGAGTACCTTTTTACCCGACTGCAGGAGGGTATTGTGTTTATGAGTCTATATATGTATGTATGTATGTTTGTTCCTATGTGGCATTCTACAGGCCAAACGCGGAGGCCGATTTTAATGATTCGTATGTCAATCGATTCGTCTTAATCTTGCGAGTGTCACTAGATATGACATTTATTACACTCCACCATGGAAACCACCATAACCATATTGTCAAAAAATCTTTAGTGACTTAAGTAATAATTATCTCTTTCCAACAGGTGACCTACTTGGTTATGAAAAAACTATTGATCATGATCAGTCAATTTTGGTTGCAGAAATTCAGTCAAATTTGTGTGCAGAAAGCATTTTGAAGGAAAATGCTTTTAATCAACTTCTTTGAGTTTTCGTCTTCATGCAGATGCATATCCTACATTGTTTTCTGAAGTAGAGATTACGAGAGGCATTCCTGGAACTGCACGAAATCACGTAAGGATGGTGTTTTAATAGTCTTTATTATAGCTTCTATCTTTTTAAAGATTATTACAACCTTTATTCTCTAAGTTCTACCTTCTTGATTTAAATATGGTTATCATAAACATATATTTAAGGAGCATCTATTAAAGAAATACTTCTATCTTTTTAAAGTTAAAAATATCTGTTTAAAGTTTATTTTAACCTTATTCTCTAAGCTTAAGCTGTTTTATAAGAAGCCTGGTAGGAAGCCATGGCCTATTATTTACAGAATTTCCAGAGCCATAGTGGAAATACTTGCGCATTATTACGTTAATTCAGTTCTATGGCTCTATATAATAATAATATAATAAAATTGCTAAATTACACCAATCGATCTAACCCCAAAGTAAGAAAATCATTTGCTTGTATTATGGGTGTTAGTCAATGATACTAATACATATATAAACACTGTTATAATAAATACCCAAACCCAGAAATACAAAAATATATGCTCATTCCACAAATGTCTATCCCTGTCGGGAATCGAATCCGAGCCCCATCAATTCGTAGTTAGGTTTGCTAACCACTCAACCTACGGTTTTGTCGAATTATTTAGATTTACATTGCCTCATCTATTAACTTATATTATGGTGTTATTCTATATTCTAATGTTTAGTTGTACACAAAATCACTTAGTATTTTTTACAATCCGTGCTGCACAGCCTTAATCTTACAATAACTATATTTTTGCTTAAGCTGTGCCTAAAATTTCTAAAATAAAAGTAGCCAAAATTACTCCTTATTGCCTCAGCTATCTGCCAGTGAAAGTTCCATCAAAATAGGTCCAACTGTTTGAGAGAATAGCTGAAACAGACAGATAGACAAAAAAAAAAAAAATGTTAATTTAGCATATGTACCGTGTATACATCCATATGCGTTTAGTAGCAGACGGTTATTCTAATATTACAAACATACACTCCAATTTTTTTTATTTGTATAGATGAATTTAGCCTATTTGTTGAATTTAGCTCAATTTTTTGTTGTTGATTTCCTGTTTATCAAACTTTATTTAAATTTATCAAGCCATTTGTATATCATGAAACTATAAATTTATTACGCTACTAAATTATCACTTGTACATTAATTTCACTTTATAAATTTATTTTTTACATATCACTCAGCCGGTTTCACTTTTTTAAGCATCAAGCAAGCTATGGAATTTCACCAAGAGCTGAGAATGGAAAGTATAGAATAACTTTAAAAAAAATATCAAGGAGCCATAAACACACATATATGTACAAATTCAGTGTAATAATTTGTGTGTGTAGAAGATTGTAATAATCGATTTAAGCAATAATATTAAGTAATAATTTATGGCACGTGGTTGGTAAGTGTGCCTATTATTTGTTGTATTATATCAAGGAAGTTATATTCTAGGAATGTTCACACGCGCTTCAAAATCGTTCCGAAGAGTACCACGACATGGGTGGAGTGTGTCTCTTTCTACTAAATAAAGCGCCAATCGCCATATATAAGTGCGGCCATGCGTTGTTTGCAAATTACTACTAAGTAATTCTACTAATTTGAGAAACAGTTTTTGCATTGCATAATTAATTGCGTAATAATTAAAATAAGCACATTTTAGAACTCACTATGTTAATTACAATACATTTTATGCTAATTTATTTATCGACGTGTATGAATAAAAAGTATTTAACGATTACCGAATGTGTAAAAATCTACCATCTAGATAGTTTTATTTACACTGGCAATTACAAGAAAGGGACAACATCCACTCTTGTCGTTGTCTTGCTCAGAACGTTTTTCCCCTCTGTTATGTAAGAAATAAATGTCAACTTTATTTATTACGAAATAAAGTACATTTTTATTTTTCAAATGTTGCTTCGTAACAATTCCAGTTATAGTATATAAGTTCCTTGTATTATATATATATATATATATATATATAATATATATATATATATATATATATATATATATATATATATATATATATATATATATATATATATATATATATATATATGTAGATATATATCTTTTGTTTATGTATATAATGTCACATGCACTACTTACAGTTAAAATTAAACTTCACGCACTATTTACACTTATTTAATATGTACATGATAAAACTATTTACACAAAAAGATAACTGAACTATATATATTATATTTACAATCACAATGTACAACGGATTAACACACATACGTTGCATATGGAATGCACTCGGAAGTTACGATATCTAACTAGCGCAGCGATGTACGTGCGATCGATCGGGGAACAGCTCTCGCACTCGTGCATCGATACGAAGGCGTCGCATTCCTGAACTGATCTTAGATAAGGAAACTAGTGCATTCAATATGCAACGGTCAAGGAAGTTACATTCTTCCCGGAATGTTCACACGCGCTTCAAAATCGTTCCGAAGAGTACCACGACATGGGTGGAGTGTGTCTCTTTCTACTAAATAAAGCGGCAATCGCCATATTTAAGTGCGGCCATGTGTAGTTTGCAAATTACTACTAAGTAATTCTACTACTAATTTGAGAAACAATTTTTGCATTGCATAAGTAATTACGTAATAATTAAAATAAGCACATTTTAAAACTCACTGTGCTAATTACAATACATTTTATGCTAATGTATTTATGGACGTGTATGAATAAAAGGGATTTAACGATTACCGACTATATAAAAATCTACCATCAGATAGTTTTATTTACACTGGCAATTGCAAGAAAGGGACAACATCCACTCTTGTCGTTGTCTTGCTCAGAACGTTTTTTCCCTCTGTTAAGTAAGAAACAAATTTCAACTTTATACGTGACGAAATAAAGTATATTTTTATTTTTCAAATTTGCTTCGTAGTAATTCCAATTATATAAATTCCTTGGCAACGGTAAATTAATATCGATTATTTCGTATCGACAACTGTCGATACGAAATACATTATATTTAAAATTATTTTATTATAATACATAATATAAGACACAAATAAATATTTACAAACTACATACACGATCACCAAGTAATAATCGAATTAGTAGATTCTATAAGTCAGTGTTTCGGAACCTGTGATCCGCGGACCCCTAAGAGGTCCGCGAGTATGAGTATGGGGGTCCACTGCCTTATCTATGGACATTTCAATAAGTAAATATTTTCTATTAAAGGGGTCCCTGAAACTGTGCTTGATTTTCCTAGGGGTCCGCGGGCTACGCTAACGCTGCTATAAGTGGTTAATAAAAATATTTTTTTACAAGTGAAATAGCTGATTAGCATTTTAATTGTAACTAGCTGAGCCCGCGACTTCGTCATGTATACTTACCTCAAACACAGACTTACCTCAAATGCAACTTAAAGCATTTAATAAATATAAAACTAAATTAAAAAATAAAAAGAAATCCCAAACAGTTTATTTGTCTTTTATTTTTGTTATCCTGTACACAAAAGAAAAACGAAAAAGGGGATGGGTATAAGCAAAATATATACAGAGGCATTATGTAGGGAGATGTTTGCCTTTTGTGATAAGTGCATATGAAAAAAACTATACTTGTCAAAATGTATATGTGAGCGTTCCTATTGGCTATTTTTTAGTTTGAGAGATTGCCGTCTGATGCTTGCATCTCTAAGTGGTCTGTGCTGTGCACAGACTATTTAAGCCCCCATAGACCTACAATAATATTGCGCAATATTACGTATTGTACAATATTATTGTCTGTTTAGAGTTAATATTGAAGATTGAACGAAAGTTTGAGCGGGTTTAATTTCTATTGTACAATATTTTTTTCTTGCACTGTGTAGGTTTAATATTGCACAATATTTTTCACTTCAGCGGTCGCATCAGTCATTCCCGGTGTTTAATTTATGTTCGTGTCGTAAATTTAAGCAAAATGACGAGCAAGAAATTTTCGGAATTTCGCGGTAATTTTATTCATCTTGTTAGTAGAATGGGCCAAAATTTCGGCCACTGGCCGAAATTCGACACTCGGTCGAAATTGAACATGTGACTGAAATACGTCATTCCGTCAAATTTCGACATTCGATCGAAATTCAACTTTCGGCCGAAACTCAACATTCGGCCGAAATTCGACATTCAGGCTAATTCACTAATCAATATAAGTGTTGATCGAAACAAGACTAATCAATAAAAGATGAAGAACGGGAGTTTTAATTTGAGTGTATAGAATTGTATAGATTTATATAACAAAATCACCAGCATGGTTGCCGTCAAAACTTCGTCGTCTGACATGTTACTCGAACGAAAATATTGATCAGACTGGTTTGTCAATTTTATTGAGTGAATTTGTTGAACGTCTGGAAACAAAGGGGTATTCAATATTATTGCACAACAAAAGTGTTGCGCAATATTATTGTAGGTCTGTGGGGCACCTTATCAGTCAGTCGGTCATGCTCAGTGAGTCACGGTGTTTTAATGTATGGTCGTGTCGTAAATTTAAATAAAATGACGAGCATGAACGCTATAAAAGATAAAGAACGGGAGTTTTTACTTGAGTGAATGGAATCGTATAGAGATTTATTTAACAAAGTCACCAGCATGGATGGCGCCAAAACTTCGTCGTCAGACATGTTGCTCGCACGAAAATATTGATCAGACAGGAAATCAAAGGGGCATTCAATATTATCTATACATATAATAAAATCATAGGAACTTCAAAACTGTACATTGAATATTTTTTAAAAAGAATACTAATTAGGGAGTGATCTACAATCGATATCGAAGCCTAAAATATAGTATTGGAGTTTACTCCATAAGAATCGGTTTTTTTATATAAGGCGCCCGGCATGAGAAAAATGTGAGGATTAAAATTACTGAACGAATGACCTCATTACGTTTTTGGTGCGCAATTTTCTAACTTGGTGTGAGCAGTGCAGCTAGATCGTGCATTTTTTTTGCGTCTGTTTTGACAATCGTACTTAAGGCGTAAACTCCATTCGTGCGTCGGAGCTGACACACACAATTTAATTTAGAATTTTTGTCTGTTTGCCTGTATGTATATCCGGGGTAAACTCAAAAAATACTGCATAGATTTTTCAAATTTTGAATAAATATTACTAACAGATCGGGTCAACATATAGGCTACGTATTATCACGTTGTCACCTAAGGGTGAGGAGCTGTGCGAAGTAAACGAATTCCACGCGGACGAAGTCATGGGCAGCAGCTAGTTGCACAATGCACAATAAAAGTATTGCGCAATATTATAGTAGGTCTATGTAACACTTTAGAGATGCAAGCATTTGCTGTGTAATGATTGTAAATGATATCCAGAAACATACGCATGATATCATTTTAATTAAAATATTAAAATATAACATATAGTTAATAATGATCTCTCTTGATTCATATTTGACGATTAAATTATGTAATAAATATATAATTTAATTGTTAAAATGATTATAAAATAAACGTTCAGGAATGAATTTATTTTTTAAGCTTGCAACATTAGTTATTGTCTAAATCTGACAGGAGGCGCGTTTTGGTTCTATGAGTGCAGAAAATTGTGATGTAAAAAAATAGAAGATAAATGTTTGTTGATCATAATGGCGAATCCTAGGAAATTTAGTGAAAAAATAGCCCTTCACAATCAAAAGCAAGCCGAAGAAACGGCTGCTTTTGAAAAAATTATGCGTGAAGTTTCCGACGCAACAAATAAGGTATGTCGCGGGTCGCCTATTTACTCAAGCAATCGCTTCCTGGCCGTCAAATATGCTCGCCGACGTAAACAATAATGATTGCAATGTGCCTATTGCGACTAAATTATTGTCTTTTATTATAATTATATATGAAAGATACAGTTAAATTACCTACTTTGTGTTAAACAGTAATAGTCACAAATAATTGTCAGTATCTAAACAGATTTATCGCAAAATATTTTTTATGCTTTGTAGCAATATTAATTGAATTTTGTATTTTAGGTTTGTCTTCTTTATACAATGAATCTTTTTACCACAATACCGTAATAATGACAATAGTTTGTTCAAGTAAAGTAAATAAACACAAATATTCAAATATTTTTAATTTCTTTAAGTTGTGTTTGGTGTATTAAAGTGTCTCATAATATTAATATTGACTAAATAATTTGGACGGTATTACAAATAATTTTTAATAGATATAAACTTGACAAATTGTTTGACATTGTTATAATGGTATCAAATTTGGGTTGGCATTAGTAACGGGCCGCACGATTTTTGTATTTCTGAATGGTGGGTTAGATAGGGGTTGGCTTTCCCTTTGTAATGATGCTACTCCCGCCACATGGAAATGTCTAGTTTTTTTTTATAACCACTTTTTTGAACTAGTAAGTGAACTACCTGTGTAGGTTAGGTTATAACTAAAACTATATATAAAAACATGTAAAAAGCAAACCGGACGGGGGGGCGAGGGGGGTGGAGCCCCCCATTCTGGGGGGATCGGGGAGCGAAGCCCTCACTACTTAGAAAAAGAATTCATTCAATGCCACAGTTGAAGTAGATTAGTTAGGTTCTCTTTAGATCCCACACCCCGAAATAGGAGCCCCCCTTAGCGACGTATTCCTCCGTCTGGGCTCCGTCGACATACTCCTACCCGACTTGTTACAGAAATAGGTAGTATTTTATTGCAATTATGAAGAAAAATAATGTATTATGAAATTATGAAAAAATATGTTATTATGAAAGAATTTTTATGATTTTTTAAAATATGTTATATATTTATGAAGTGCCATATTTCTTGGAATTAATTTTATTAATATTTAAAATATGACAAATAATGATTATGATTTTAAGTTAGACAAATTATACTTATTAATAACATCTCATAAAAAATAGTGCAAAATAATTCAAGATGGATATTTGAAGTGTTTTTAAGTATTTGAGGTAAAGTTAGGCTAGTTTTTGGCCCATAACTTTTTTTATAAACATTTCCGTAGGGGGGAAGTTTTACTGCAGCGGAGTAGACTTCGACACCTACCCCCCTCCCCCCTCAACCCCAAATTTGTGGGGCCCGTTTCTAATGCAATCCCTCAAATTTATTTTGCTTAAGCCACAACCGACCTTGGCAATATATAGTAATATGCCTAGACTACCACATGCTCTATGTGTGGTAAGAAGTGCTCCATGTAATGAAGCTATTGATGAAAATAGTAAAACTGCTCACACAATGGTAAAAAGCCAAGGAAGTGATTTAATTAAGCATTCAGTTATTGTAAGCAAGGTCTAAATAGAGTGGAGTACAATTTGAATATTAGTATGTACATTTGATCAGTAATTATTGTATTATTTTTATTATTTTTTTAACAATAGACAAAGCATAATTGGTCAAGGAATCATGGGTGATGGAAGAAGTTTAAACAAATTCAAATTTGCATTTAAGGTGGACATTTTATCTATGCCTAGTAATAGTGATAGTTAATATCTAAAGGAGACTGATAGTGTTGCATACAAACTTGGGCCCTCTTGTAATAAGATGAATATTATGTTAATTAATAGCTAATTTAACATTATATAAATACTGATAATTTTACAGATTTTAGCAATTTGAGAACAGAGATATAAGATATTCACTAGAAGTAAGGTTACGGCACTATGGTACAGTTTAACTCACTGTAACCGTTTACTATTATATAAACAACTGATACTTGTACCACAAATTAAAGGATGCCTTTCTGTAGCTACGTAAAATAGCGAAGAGTAAAGTCCGCGACTTGCGAGTGCGACTCTTGCGAGCCGTCAGTGATGTCAGTTGTAACTGTCAATTTTAGTCACTAAATCATTATGATTATATTTTTTTTATAGATTAATTATATTGGTTATATTTTTTCTTTTTATATTATAAAAAAATGGTTTGTAAAATTATGATAGTACTTACTGTTGATTAAACTAAATATTAATCAAAACTACACTTACATATAATTCCAAGCTTATACTTCGATTAAAATTATTTACATAAATCAATTATAATTTTATTGATTATACAATTATAGTACCACAAACTTATTCTCATGTTGTCTTTTTCCCCAGAAAGCGGATTAAGCTCATATTTTGAACTTTGAAATGGTAAAATAGTACCATTTTTTTGAACCATACTTCAACCCTTTACATTTGGGCCCAAAAATCCCCCTCTCCTTTATTGGAATGCAAAAAAAATATTTTGCATATATTTAAGCATCAAAGAGCTAGACAGAGATGAGATGCCATCTATCCATGATTAGCCAATAGTATTAAGTCTAATGCCAGTAGTTGCCAATGTATCAATAAGTCAGGCAAGTATATAATTAGGAAAATCCAAAAAACTTTGATTAGAATGATGTATCAGATCCTAGATTCAAATCTAAGGGCCGGCACATTATTCTCAATCTTATATCACTACTAAAACTGATGCTACTAGACCACAGGGACAACTCTTTACATTTATTTATTACTACCTGACCCAGCAAACGTTGTTCTGCCTTTTTAACTACTTTTATTTTCTTGTTCTTGTGTTTTAGCGAGAATAACGAACAGCAATTGATTTTTATATATATAGATTAAATATTTATAAGACTTAATTCTATTTGTGTTTGTTCTTCTCTAATATATCTTAAAACTCCTGTATTTAAAAGTTAAATGTTATTAGTATAATTAGATGTCCGGTTAAATAAAAGGTAAAATTAGTTACTTTTAAGTAAGGTTAAGTTACTTTAAAGGGGAAACTTATTTATTTATCTTATCTTCACTAATTTATTACTATAAAGAAACTGAATAAGGAGTGGTTACAGGTAAACTCAAATTCTCGCCGTGCCAAAATTAAAATATCTCCCGAACCAGAGGCAATTGAAAATCTATTACCAATACAACAAAGTGTTGGCACATTCAGAAGTGGCTCACTCCCCAATGTTGCAGCACCGCAGCCAGCAACGGCCGAGCCAGAATCAAAGAAGGTTCCACGTTTTGGAATCTGCTTGATTATTAGTTGCAATACTTGTTCTTGTATAGCCCAGGATTTCTCAACCAAAAAGACCAAAAAATATAATAATACCGGTTGTCTTGTGAGATAGGTGACAGTAAGCTTAATGTTAATAGAAGTTTAGATTCACCAAAATTTGTCAAATTTTTGATGGACAAAATAGGATGGTGATCTCATCACCTCATTTGTCAACCTTATGATAATCACTTCCCATTAGGCATTAAAATGATAAGTGGGTGTTATAAATATCTTTTTTACAAGTATATAAACAATGATTTCAAATTGAGAAGACAAATGGGGGCATAAATATTAGTGTTTGCATTTACAAGACCATCAAAATAGGTTGAGAATCCCTGGTTTAGTTTGAGCTATCTCAAAGCATTTTATTTTTATTTATAACTTTTGTTTTTCAAAACCTATGAATGAGTTAGAAATTTTCAAATAATACTCTTAATATTTTACATTGAATTAGTTGCTAGGTGTTTCTTTATGCAAGTAGTTAATGCTGAAAGCAGTGTAGTTAGTTTTTTTTGTAACATGTGTTGTACAAGTTTTTCTTGATTCTTCATCATCTGTTTACATTATAAACATATTGTTAATGACTATAGTGCTTCAGTATTAGTATTTGTGTTAAGCAGTCAGTATTTTACAGTTTATTTCTTAGAAGTAGATTAAGCATGACTAGTTTCAAACTTCTAGCTAATATCTTTCTAGATGAGATTGTATTCATTGATTAAATTATGTAGTTTAAAACTGCATGCTTATAGAGGATTGTACATAAAACATAATGTTTTGGCAAACTAGTAGACAATTACAACCAAATAAAATGCACTGGATGTGTATATGATAGATAGATGTGTTAAGGATTTAATTTGAATCAACTTATCATTTTAATTACAGAAATGTAGTTTGTGAAATGTATGTATCTGATTAAATCCCTTTGTTGGCATATTATAAAACTTGTATAATTTTTTGTTTTGTTATATATATCAACAACTTATTTCTTGATTTATATCAACAATTGTTGATATATATGAAGAACTTATATCATTTTTCATAATATGGCAACAAAGGGATTTAATCATATACATTTCATACATAGAAAAATGTAAATATACTTTAAATATAATTTTTTTTAAGATGTATTTACATGATACATTGTCATATAAAATTTTGTTGATAATTTTTCTGATCATGTTAATGATAACAAAAATCAAACAAATTTAGTTTCCTCTACATTAGTTTGTTAATTACAGGGCCGCTCTAAACTATATTACTAATATTAGTTTATTTAAATTGACAATTTCAATTATACATATGCTAAATTACAATTTAAAGAGGCCCTGTAATTGACTAACTAATGTAGAGGAAACCAAATTTGTCTACTATATGGATGATTCTTGTTATCATTAACAAGATCGGAAAAAAATATTAATGAAATTTTATTTGACTATGTATCATGTATACACATCTCAAAGAAAATATAAAAGGGGGTATAATCTATAAACTATACATTATAACAATCTGTCGGACTGTAACCTTTTTATGTGACCCAAAAACATTACTTTTTTTTTGTTTAGTCAGTTAAAAAAGTAGTCCCTCCGCATTATTGCCTATTAAATGAAACAAGTTTGGGGCACATCGGTTTGATGCTTTCAAAGTCTTAATGGTCATAGCTAAAAACAATTTTTGTGTTTTATATATATAGGTATAGCTATTATAAAAAAATAATTCACTTCATCATTGGTAATTGATGAAAGATCTGATTGCCTGAAATTTAACTACAAATTGTAATTTCATGTTGTAGGCTATACATTTTTTATAATCGTAGGATAGAAACAAGACGTTGACCATCGCCGAAGATATTATTGGTGTGTTGCTATGGCACTTATTGTGAAATGCATTCATTTACCTACTGTCTACCATCCTTTGAACCAAAATATTTCGATGAAAAGCACTGGTGCTATTGCTACTAAAAAAGTATCTTCACGCCCATATCCTCGAATAGGTAGGCAGAGGTACAACAAGTGCACCCACGATTAGCCGAAGATACGTGGTCCCACAAATGTGATAGGTGGCAAGCCTATCGCCAACCGGGCACTTTCCAATCCCGAGCAACTTTGTGTTTCTCAGAAAACTGAAAAAAACATTTTTTTATGTGCCCGACCCGGGAATCGAACCCGGGACCTCATGTGGTCAACGTCAACGCTGGACCACTAGACCACAGAGGCGACTAGAATATTTTATATTGCTACTAGAATAAGATAAAGTGCAGTGGTACCAAACGTGCAAGACATTGCAGAACTCTACCACTATTCAAACATTGAAATCCATTAGCCAAAGGACACATTATCCAAACAATGAGTATCATTCCCTCATGTTGGTCCGAGCCTCTTTTGAAGAATAGACCATCTGCCATTTTGCCAGACAGTTTGTAAAAAGCAAATGATTGGCTGTGGGTGTCTCTACCATTGCGACTGCTAGTTGGTAGAGTTCCACAAAGTCTCGCCCGGGTATTTGGTACCACCGCCATTCATATTCCTGCTGCAATAGTGTTTGGTTTGAAGGATAAGGTAGCCAGGAGTCTGATGCATGTGCATTGCCTTCCCACTACACAGATAGCAAACCACCATTAGCATCTTTGTTGTCTTAAGGCGATAGTTCTCTTTCCTTCAAGAGAGTTATCTGCTTGCTTGCTATTTTGTAATATAAAAAAATTGTTTTATTCTTTAAAAGGTGCCCAGTCTAACAGTTCGATAATTATAATTAACTAGCTGACCCGGCAAACGTTGTTTTGCCTTACATATTAGGAATTCATAGTGGACAAACAACGTGACACGTAATTTATATAAGACTACGGGATTGTCCTTCCACGCAGCCAAAATGGCATTAAACATTATATGGTGGTTAAGTATTCTTAAATTTTTTAATTTTCCGCACAATTTTCTTAATATTTTCTTTTATAAGAACCTTCTCCTTACAATTACAAACACAACAAAAAAAAAAAATATATATATATATATATATATATATATATATATATATATATATATATATATATATATATATATATATATATATATATATATATATATATATATATATATATATATATATATATATATATATATATATATATATATATATATATATATATATATATATATATATATATATATATATATATATATATATATATATATAGATTTTATTATAGCCAATCAGTTTCAGTGCTGCATTTTGCTTCATGATGATCAGAGCTAGTATTAAAATATCCAACAGCTGTTTTATATTTATAAATGCAATGTGACGACAGAATATATAAATATTACAACTTGCATACAAAAAATTATTAATTAGGTTTAAAATTATAAGCCAGAGTGAGTTGTTTATGGATTTGTTAAATAAGCTATTCTACATATTTCCAAGCTTTCATGAAGCATTTATTAAAGACCAGCTGTGCCCGGGTTTTCATCCGCATGGAATAGGTTTTAAAATAAAATTCCCGGGTTTACCAATGTAGCTCCCATTCCCGTGGGATTTCCGGGATAAAAACTATTCTATGTCCTTTCTCGCGTTTCAAACTATATTTGTACCAAATTTCATCCAAATCTGTTCAGTGGTTTAGGCATGAAGAAGAGACAGACATACAGACTTACTTTTGCATTTATAATAGCATGGATTTCCAAGCTTTTACTATCAATATTAAGGTACTAGCAATATTTTTATTTGTATTGCAGGGATGCATGTTCAAAATTCTGAAGCCAAATTTCATGTTTTTAGACATAATTATTCAAAAATTGTTGGTTGTCTGTGTATTACGCTGATTGCAGACTGTTTTATAGATAATCATGATCTATATTGTGATTTGTGAAGCATGTCAATTAAAATGTGTCATACTATTATCTGAATATTTAATAAATCAAGATAATCCTGTAGTAGTGATAAAAGGATTTGACCTATATTATTTATTTTTATCTAAAAATAAATGATTATGTAAAAATACTTTATCATTACTTATTAAAGGAAAGCGGAGCTGTATATTTAGAATGAAAATTTACAGACATGATATTTTTTGGAGTGAAGCTACTAAACATAGTAGATAAATTATAATAATTATTATTAATTATTATAATTCTAAGATCTAAGATTTGAATAATCATAATTATTAATTATTTAAATCTTAGAATAATGTATTATGAATCTAATAATTGTAAGCTTAGAACCAATATTTGTGAATGAATCTTTAGATTATTAGTTATCCATTGCCCCTTTTAATGTGCCTATTAAGTACCAGTACTACAGAATTGTTCGTTCTTGTGATTGAGTTACTGTATATATATGTGGTATTGATTCTGAAGATCGTCTATATGTTTATAATTTGCACTACCAGGAATTATTTATACTTGTTTTAATCTGACTTCTTTTTAAATAATCGTGTTATCTGCCTTCCAGCTAAGCAGCTCATAAAAGGCAAGAATAAACAAGGATCACCACTACCTTACCTATCTGCTATAATCTTTGTGCTTTTCATTGTGGTGATCCAGCTTATGGCTAAGATAGCTAATAAATGTATAGATTTAGCTTTGCGCCTTTGTACAAATAATAACACACTATTTGTATCTGTGGTACCCATGGGTAAAATTTGTCTCAATCAGTGGAACCAGGAAAACCAAAAGAAAAAGAAAGTAAAATCTACAGTAATGAATCACAAATTAGACAATATTTTTGCAGTTACATAGCTTACTAAAGATATTGTTTATACTGACAAAATAGAACTTAGTTATTTCTAGTGTACTTATTCAGTAATTATTTAAAAATTTGCAGTAATAATTTTAAAATTTCTGCAAGTGCTAAAAGTCCTAGCCTCTTTTTTACCCAGAAAAATAGAGCATTTCCTTTCCTCTTAGCCAGTTTGTAAAATATAAACTATTTGCTAAACATGTTTTCCCCGTGTTGGTCTCGGGCTACTTTGAAGTATAGGCTACCTCCCGTTCTGCCAGGCAGGTCGCAAAAGGGGACCGATTGGCTATTTGAGTCACTACCAGCATGGCTACTAGATGGTAGAGTTCTGCATTGTCTCACCCGGGTCAGGTATCACCGCCTTGCCTATTCCAGCCATAGTCCCGGTTTGGAGGGTAAGATAGCCGGTAAAATTATGCATGTGGCATTAGACCTCGCCATAGAATAGCAATGCACCATTAACATCTTCGGTGTCTATAGGTGATCGTTGACTCTTTCCATCAGGAGACCCATCTGCTTGTTTGCTATCTTATAATATAAAAAATATGTCACTCATATTGTAATTATTGGATTGTTAGTTTCTACGTTTCTGTAACATCTCGCACGGAATGGGTAATTTTTTGCCACAAAAAAATTAGTGCTTATCAAATTCGTGTTCCAATTTATAAGATAGCCGGTAAACTTACGCATGTGGTATTGCATCTCTGCCAAATTGACATCTATGACTTTAGAGTGTTTGATTGTCTCTTTCCATTAGGACAGCTATTTGTTTATTTGCTAACCTATGGGTTAAAATTCCGAAAGTATGTAAAAGAGAGAATCTCTGTAAGGGAGCAATATACAAACATGTGTAGCCATCAGATCAGGTACAATTATGAATTATGATAAATATTTTTAACTACACATGTAGTTCATAATATTTATCATAATCATATAGTAGTGGGAAGTTGGTTCAAATTTAAATATTTGTATACCATAACATATAATTAACAATATGAATAGATTTTTAAAATATTCACTGAACAATTCCAAATTTGGCAAGTCTGTTGATAGAAACTACAAATTGAATCAAAAGATGTGCATGCACTATTAGCCAATATTTTCAACTTTCTACTATTATACTATTAGTCTAGATTTCTAATACTAAGTACCTGATTTTTAAATTATTATTTTGTCGACAGCCTGAGGAAGTTTCGTTAGCAAATCAATATGGAATTGGTGGTAGAAGTGGGGGCACATCACCAACACCTCGTACTCCAGGGCAAAGAGGTCGGCCTTCTTCGTCTGTAGGACCAATGCGGAGGCCGGCTGATCGCAGACACGATACAAGTCCATATGGAAGTACTGTTTATTTAAGGTATGTAATATTTTGAATACGCTATATGTCTAAGAATAGAAATTTTAACAAGACCAGTTATTTTGGAGTCTGAACATCTAATGCATAATTATTTAAAATCAGTTAAAATTTTGTGGTAAAATAATTATTTCTAGAATGTACATTCATCCACTTCGATTCCGCTCTTTTAACCCCAGATAAACACAATTCACAGACTTTCTGTAGCCAGCTGCATTGTCAAGTTTGCCAGTTTTAACAAATATTGACAAAAGTGGTTACTTGGATCGACAGTTTTACATGTGTCCTACAAGGTATAGAGTTTTACTCCACTTCTGTTCTGATTCTAGGCTGCTAATGAAGCGTATATACCAGTTGTTCTCGATTTTTTCCCATGAAACCCTAACTGAAAAGACAATTTTTAAAGAAGCGAATTTTAAATCATTATATTTTTTATTAAAATACATCATTGTACAAAAGTTATTACATGAACGATGATTTGTCAATCGATTACCCAAAAGAAGGTTATCAATTCGGGCGTATGTTTTTTCTGTTTGTTACCTTAGAACTCTATGAACCGTTCTTGGTAATTCTTTTTTGTTTGAGAGGGTATATTCACCATGTGATTCTATTTTAATTTGGTGAGATGTGATGGGTACTAGAGATACAGGAAGTGGGAAGTTGGTTGTTGCAGTTTTACTGCGTCAAAAAAATATTTTTTCACATATTTTTCTCTTAACACTAAAATTAGATTATTGCCTGACAACCAAACACGTCATTTAGAGCTGCATCTAGTGCTTCTCTACTTGTATTTGGTGTATGTCGGCATTTTCGCAATAGCGACATAACGACATCGAGATTATAAACTGAGACCTCATGAGTTGCAGTCAAATACTATCTTAAATACATTTAACTTTGCTATACGAACATGATTTTTTGATCAAAAGACCTCCTTTTATACAAACATTGTAGGATTATAGTTGAACTAGCTTTTGTTTTGGAAGTGGGGGGTTAGAAAGAGACAAAAAGTAGCATATGTCACTCTCCATCCCTTCAACTATCTCAACTTAAAAAATCACGTTAATTCGTCGCTCTGTTTTGCCGTAAAGACGGACTAACAAACACACACATACTTTCCCATTTATAATGTAAGTATGGATAATCTATAAAGATATAAGCTCGGTTAATTTCCGAATAGGGTCTCTATATTATCCGCTATGTGAAGTGCTGCTACTTCAATTCATTTTGTTTGGGGATAGACTACTTAGGACAACACGTTTTATTGTCTCATATAGACGTAGGAGCGACAGGTGTTCTTGACTCGTTATAACACTCTCGAGCAGCGGTCGGCAATACGTGGCCCGCGTACGCGCATTACTTGCGGCTCGTGAATGTTTTGTAAATAATTTTAAAATATCAAAATAAATTCATGAACCATCGCGATCGACCTTATAGTATGGATCCAGACTTAAGAACGCGCTATGCTCCGCCTATGAATCCGTGCTATGAATGAGGGATGCACGGGAGGGGGCGTTCCTCTCGCCTCGCCCCGCCCTCATTAATATGCTTCTCGTCTCATAGATGATTTGAGAGCCATTCTACGAATTGCAACTACGAATATGACAGCTGACATACAAAATATAACCTCCCAAATGCAATCTCATGCATCACTGAAATTTGTGTAAAATCAGTTACTTGTTAGGCGTTACTTTGAAGTTTTCATGTTTTTTTTTTCGGTGGTTCTTTTTCTAGCTATAAAGCCCAAGTATATAAACATAATGTAACTATTACCTAAGTGTGCAAATTAAGTTTCGTAAATTGTAACAATTTCAATAGCATTTTCATTTTTTCTAGATAGGATTATGTAACCAATAATTATATGTAGTATGGTTGGGTTTATGAAAATAATATTAGAAGTGCGGCCCCCTTTTACTTAATTTTGCCACCTCGTGACCCTTGCCTGCCAAAAGATTGCCGACCGCTGATCTAGAGGATAATTATATGTTATTCCAGGCACCAATAAAAAGAAGAATGGTTTAGGCTATTAAATAAGAAATAAAGGAGAGGATAAAAATATCAGCAGACTATAAACATCAGATACCTAGGTCTCGCTCTTAAATTGCTTGCCTTTATGATAGCTGAAAATGGTTTTTTATTTTATAGAAAAACAAGCAGTCGATATGTTATAATATTTAAAAAACAGTCCATTAATGTTACAAAAATATAACTTACAAATCTATAAAATAACAACAGTTAAGTAAAATTACAATTGAAGTCGCCACGACAGCAATCCAGCCGATCGAAAAAATAGGTTTGCTATAATACGTGAATAAGACTAATGGATATAATTCCTATTTGATCGTGATGACCCATTACAGGTTACAGTTTACACAGTTTATACTTCATATATTATAAACACACACACGGTCGCGGCCCACTGTCTCGGCTCGCAAGTACTGGAGACCCTGGCCAAGAGTTTATTAATGAGGTGAAATCTTGATGCCGCTTACTTTCCAACATTATGATACTGTGTTAAGCCAAGGCTCGAAACCACAAGAGACATCCTTACGGGTCTACTAACTTAAACTTTGGCTGAGTACTTTGCTCGCTAAAATCCCGGTGTCGCCCTTACATCATTTCGAAAATGACACTAGGCTTTTTTTTCACGAACTTTTTAGACGTTTTTAAACACTGATACGTAGTCGTCTTTAAAAAAATTGGCGCTATTATGACTGATACGCAAAATGACCGAATTTACTAATAGTCTATGTGAAGCTATAATATTACTACACAACCTCTAGTTAAAACGTAATTAAAAACAAGATGTGCGTCACTAGAAGATTATACTACCTTGATCTCCTGTAAAATTTCAATTTATCTGTATGTCTATCGATAGTAACATGATATTAACATTATTTTTTTTTATATCATAAGATAGCAAACAAGCAGATGGGTCAACCATCGCCTATAGACACCAAAGATGTTAATGGTGCGTTGCTATCTTGTGGCGAGGTCTAATGCCACATGCATAAGTTTACCGGCAACCTTACCCTCCAAACCGGAACACGACAGCGACAAGCACTGACGCTATTGCGGCAGGAATAGGTAAGGCGGTGGTACCAGACCCGGGCGAGACAATGCAGAAATCTACCACCTAGTAGCCACGATGGTAGTGACTCGATAGCCAATCGGTCGCCTTTTACGACCTGCCTGGCAGAACTGCAGTTGGCCTATTCTTCAAAGGAGGCCGGGACCAACACGGCGAATTATTATTCTTACGTCATTAACGACATAAGACATAACAGTAACAAAAAAGTAGATTAGCAAATATGCAAATAAAAAAATTGGGAATACCAAGTTGGCCGGTTCGATATGACTCAAAAATTACTTGTAATATTGTATCACTTAAATGCTGTGAATGCTGGATTACTCTATTGGATCGATGAAAACATGGCCTTAAAGCTATCGCCAAACTACGAGGGTGGATTGAAAAGTACTCGGCCTAACACATCCATTCAATTCTAAAAATCAAATCTAACCACATTATTTAGTTCAGTTCAGAGTTGTTAATTGTGTGAAGTTCGAAACATGTGCAATATTTTGTTGTGATTTTATAATTTTTTTAACAAAGCAATCGGATATACTTTCGACAAATGGAGCAAATCGAGCAGCGTGCCGTCATTAAGTACCTCCATAAGAAGGGGCTATCACAGAAAGCCGTCCATAATGATATGGTCAGTACATTAGGGGATTCTGCTCTGTCTTATTCATCCGTCAAAAAATGGATAACAGAATTCAAGCGTGGTAGAGAGAGTGTGAAAGATGAACCCCGATCTGGATGGCCTGCGACGTCCACTAGTGACGAAAATATTAAAAAAGTACTTGATTTAATTATGGGAGACCGCAGATTAAAAATTAGAGAAATAGCCGAGATTATAGGCATCTCTTATGAACGAACTCAAAATATCATAGTCAACGAATTGGGTTTCCTCAAAGTGTCTGCGAGGTGGGTTCCGCGACTGCTTTCAGTTGAACAAAAAAGGACGCAGTTGACTATTTCTGTTCGCATGACTGTTTGGAGTTATTTGAAGCCAATGCAGATGATTTTTTAAATCGTTTTGTTACAATGGACGAAACATGGGTTCATTACTGTACGCCAGAAACAAAACAACAATCAAAACAGTGGAGAAGATCTGGTTCACCACCTTCCAAAAAAGCTCAGGCGCTTTTGTCGGCAAGTAAGGTAATAGCTTCATTATTCTGGAACTCGAAGGGTGTGATTATGATTGATTATCTTGAAAAGGATCAGACTATAAACTCTGATTAGTAATGTGTCTTAGTACGCCGTTTACAAGAGGATATAAAAGAAAAACGTCCAGGAATCATCATGATAACGCCTGTATTCACACGTCTGTGCTGACGTTCACGTCTGTGAAATCCACAATCGTGGCTTTGAACTATTACCGCATCCGCCACCTGATCTGGCACCGTCAGACTTCTTTCTGTTTCCTAACCTAAAACAGCACTTGAGAGGTCAAAGATTTTCGACAAACGACGAAGTCAAAACAGCAGTAGACGCATATTTAGACTCTAAGGAAGAGTCATTTTTTTCAACGGTCTAAATGCTTTGAATGGGAGATGGCAAAAGTGCATCGAACTTGATGGTAAATATGTAGAAAAATAAAAATATAACTGATTTAGTATATGTTTATTTATCTTGATTAGGCCGAATACTTTTCAATCCACCCTCGTAGCTCGATTATATAACTAGCTATGGATGCCTACCATACCACAAATTATAATTTTTTTAATATCATTAGCAAAGAAGCAGATGGGTTTCCTGATGAGAGTTAACCATCGCTTATAGACACTAAAGATGTTAATGGTGCGTTGCTAGCTTGTGGCTAGGTCTAATGCTACATGCATAAGTTTATCGGCTACCTTACCCTCGAAACTGGAACACGACTGACGACAGTGCCAAGTACTGACGCTATTGCGACAGGAATAGGCAAGGCGATGGTATCAGACCAGGGCGAAACAATGCAGAACCATATCACCTAGTAGCCACGATTGTAGTGACTCTTATAGCCAGTCGGGTCGCCTTTTACGACCTGCCTGGCTGAATGGCAGTTGGCCTAATAATCTTGTAAAGTTATATAGATGACATACTGACGTCATCGCGACAATAGTTGGAAAAGATTCCTAGGACCTCAAAACGTGGAGATCCGGTGAAAACTCCATTTTCGAAAATCGGGGCAAATTCAATAACTTCCTATCTACGTACACTACGTACTACGTAGCGGGAAGTTAAAAAAATAATCATATACAACCGGCTACCTGACCCTCGAAACTGAAACACGACAGTGACAAGTACCTACTGACGCTATTGCGGCAGGAATAGGCAAGGCAATGGTGCCAGACCCGGGCGAGACAATACAGAACTCTACTAGTAACTAGTTAATGGCTAAAGCCTGAATTTTTTTATCGTTTTGTCTCTAGTCGAATTTCGACCACAGGGCGATCACTAATACTTTTGTTAAAGTCAAGCTTTTAATTACGTCACTAAATAGCAGCCCTTCCACTAACGTTTATTCCTGCCGGAATCTACAATCCTTATGGAATGAACGTCAGTGGATTTGCAAAAGCAAGAAAAAATGACGGTGTTAAAACCTCGCGTTCCCTCCCGTCGTGAAGACGCGGCGCGGTAACTGGTCAAGTTAGTGTCTGTTTATTTATCAGACGTGATTGAGCTCACGTTTGTTATCATTTCGTGTTCGTCTCCATCTCGGAAGGATAAAATGGACTTGACTCTAACAAAAATTAGCACTTTAAAGCTTAAATTTCACAAACGAGTCCCTTTATCCAAAAACTGTTTTCACAAACCTAAACAAATACCACATAAGAGAAAAAAAAATTATCATGCCCACCCTACATATAGAGGAGCTACCCAAATTTTTATTTTTATGTTATCACTTTATTATTGTGACTAATGTATATCGCAAGTTGAAGTTTTTTAGACTCTAGTAGTCATGAAGATCGTGACTCGCATAATCAATCTTTCGCCTCTTACGAGGAATAAGTAAGACGGTAGTCATGTAAAGACGGGAATCATCAAGGATCTCTGCGCTGGACGGACCGTCGGATATAGCGAAACTGTAAGCTTTCCTAGTTAACTCCGGAACCCTAAAAATAAAGATCTGTAGAAAGAAACATCCATTCTTAGTTTTTAAAATCGTCATGTTCATTGTATACCAGTTCTTTTAAAATTCTTAAATTACTATATTTTTCCTTTTCTGATAACCAGTTTTTACCCACATTCTATGTCTCCTTTTAGGTTCAAATATATATTCACTCGCAATAAGACTCAGAGCAATAGCAATCTCTTGCTTACGGGTACACATGTCGCAAAATGAAAATAATCTTTAAAGATAATTTAAAATCACGGGCATTATGACAACAATCTTTATAAAATTATAGGATTTTAACCATCCACCAACATGCAATCCCTCGATATGGCTGACAAGATGCAAACTGACAGGAATGTCCCTAAATGTGTGGATGGTAACCGAAGGATTGTTTTTCCAGTCGGACTGGCGTGTTGTGATAATTCAGGGGAAAGAACGTAAGATTGCGGTTTAATTATTGGCTACAACGGTTTTATTTTATCCCGTCGCGTTTCTGTATGGTTTGCACCTCAGGACAAGTCTGAAGGAATGAACGTTAGTGAATGGGCCGCTAATGTTAATATGGAACAAATCATTTAAGTATACAAAAATACATTTATACGGGAGTTTCGTGAAAAATTAATTAACAGTTATGAATCATTTTGAATATTTCTTAAGTCTGGTATTCGGTAGGTATTGGATAACTTTCTGTAAAACAAAAACGTGTTTGAACAGAAATGATACATTGAGTTGTAGCGGTGCCGATACAGATATATGAGGACCCGGGTTCGAATCTCAAGTCGGTAATTTTAAATTTTAATAAATTCTTAAAATACTTTTTCAATTTAGTAAATACTTCACTCACTACGCTTTTGGACGTAATACTATCGAATAAAATGAATAGAAAATAAAAAATATTGTACCCCAGTTAGCTGGGTCGCGCACTTTGCCGAAAATCAATAAAATGTATAATGGACAGAATTGAGAAATAAAATATTTTTTGTAACTGTATATTAGATATCATTATTTATTGTCGATTAAAGCATCGACGGAATCGATCATATAGCAAAGAAGAATTTCGCAACGTCGAGCCTGACGACACTAGCTCAGTGGTAGAGCGTCCCGGCTTTAAGGAATGGGTCGCAGGTTTAGTTCCTGCGTGCCGATATTTTTCTTTGTTGTTTTTAAAGTTATCCAGTTAAGAACCTCTACGGATTAGGCAGAATAAACCTTATTTAACAAGATTCGCCGTTTTGTTGTCCGGTGAGAAAAATGTTGATCCCCTTCGTCACATTTTTCAAAATTTAGACAGCAATGGCGCAGCGCGGAGCCGCCATGCATGCAAGTCGGCCTTTACTACATAAAAATTGAAACTCAAATGAATGAAAAACTACAGGATTCTTCTCGTTCAGTTAGAATCATATTTAAGAAATAATTAAGATTTTACACTTTTTCTTTAAATCTTCTTTTCTTTTATCTATAATTTTATCCATTATTTTACTGAAAAATATTACGCTCTCAAGACGCTTCAAAAAGAGAAACTCGTCGATTAATTTAAAATAATTTAGTCTATACCTATAGTTAAATGTAAGTACAAGTGCGTTATAAACTAGTTTCAACTAAAAATTAATTAAAACTACAGAAATTTGTCAAGAAGCATAATATTATAGCACAAGTAAAAGATGAAATCCGAAAATGTATAATTTTAAGGTAGTGTATTTAAAAATTGCAAATTTTACTCGGTCTTAATATGAAAAATAAAGCTGCGAACTACACTCTTAACAGTATAAATCAAGATATATGACTACTAATTTACTTAACTTTTAAAAACGTTGTGTTATCGTAAATATTCTTTGGTGAAACATTTCATGTGCAAGTACCACTCGTATTTAGCTGGTTTTTTCTATAATATATTTAAATGTTGGTGGCTTATCTGGTAAAATCTTTTTAACTACAATCTCCAAGGGTTTTTAAGGATTTTTGGTTATATGACGAACTAGCGACCTGCTCGCGGTTTCACCTGCGTTTTTTTTGTTCCTGTGAGAATATCGGAAAGGTTTATATATTAAAACCTTCCTCAAGAATCAATCTATCTACTAAAAAAACCGTTGCGTAGTATTAAAGATTTAATACGTAGGAACATAAGGACATAGGGACAGACAGAGAAAGCTACTTTGTTTTATACGATGTAATGATGTAAGTTTTAAAATATTTTATTGATTCAGGCCATACTTTGCGGAAACCCATTATTAAAAAGGTGAAATTAATTAAATTTGCTATTATCTGCGAACTGTTCTATGTATCTTCCGCGGTGGTACCGAAAATAAAGACGTCGGTTTAATAAATGGATGAGACTCACCGATGGTTCGGACAAAACCCCAGCGGTACAATTATCCACCCACATCCACTACACAAGTAAACCCACGTTCCGCACCGACACCAAGCGCAAAAGCACACAGTTTATGTACGTACTCAATGCACGTTTCACTTCGAAACCGAAGCATCTTCAGGAGAAACGAATACTACCTCAATCTACGCGAGTGTAAGTTTTAAAGCAAACTCATTTGAAGAGCTAACGGTATCTAACCCAATGGTAGTACTTAGGACGTTTCATTTAATAATTATTTTTTTCATTTCATTGTCATTTTAGTAGGTGGTAACTTTGGCGAAATAATATATTTCTAAATTCCGTTATTAAGAACTCGATTAAGAAAATTTGTGTCTAGGCGAAAATACTAAAAACCAGACTAGATAGAGGTCTGTAACGTTGCGTCAGTTTGGTACCTTTCTAAACTCAATAATTGAAAATAACAAATAGTAAAGGAACAAGTCACCATTCGTAGGGTTCTGTAACATTGCCTTGGTTTGGTGCCACCACTTTATTTTTTCATTGGCAATAGCATCAGTGCTTAGCGCTGTATTTCAGTTCGGAGAGTAAGGTATCTTACAAACTTATACATACACATAACATAGTAAGCTTTACAATTATTATACATCAATATGTTGAAGTTTATAGTAGAGATGCCATGAATAATGATTTAGCCGAATCCCGAACCGAATAGTCAGCGGCGTATTTGTATTATTATCGAGTCAATCGTGTCACAGCTCGTTTTAGTTGTTTATGACAGATTGACTTAAATAAATTTTTCTATATTCTATTGCTAAAAATATTGTTTATCTTATTGTCCAAAGAGTAATCAGTATCAAGAAATGCTAAAACAAAATATTTTTCTACACTTTTTATCGTCGGCACTTGGTGAAACTCCATTTTAAGACAATATTTGCTAGCTGATAACACTTGTACTGTTTCACAATAAGATAATTATATTTAATTTCCGACCGGTTTCGCTTACACAAGCATCCTCAGGGTATTTACAATAATTATTGTGAAACAGTACAAGTGTTATCAGCTAGCAAATATTGTCTAACAACGAAATCTAAATGTTAGTTAATAATTATTGTAAATACCCTGAGGATGCTTGTGTAAGCGAAACCGGTCGAAAATTAAATATAATTATCTTATTGTGAAACAGTACAAGTGTTATCAGCTAGCAAATATTGTCTCAAAATATTTTTATTCATAACAACTAACCTCTGATAAATCTTAAGTATTAATTTGATGTATCCTGGTAAAGTATTTTATGAGTAATATATGATTTTGAATTTTCTTATGAATATGCCGAATACCACAATAATTATCCAAATAGGTCGAATATCAAATACGTAGGTCACACTATAAGTTTTGCGTAACTTAAAAAAACTACATGTAATAACCAAAATATTATGTTTATTGCTTTTCAAAATAATCTCCTATACATTTTAAACATTTTTTCATGCGATCGAACCATTTTTTAAAACAGGAGGACCACAGATCTGAAGGCATGTTTTCTACGTGCTGATCGAACGCTATCGGAGTTGCTATGCCTCTTCGGAGTTGGTAAAAGTAAAACCTCTCATCAAATCTTTGATTTTGGGGAAAATACAGAAATCACAGGGTGCTAGGTCGGGGCTATGCGCAGGATAAGTGAACTTAATTTTTCGGAAGCTAAAAATGACTTTGTTTTGTTGGCCGTATGTGAAGACGCGTTATCATGGTGTAGGAGAATGCGGCTTTTGGGTCGTCTTTCGCGAACTTGTCCGTGGTCGTACTTCAGTAGCATCTGTGAGCACTATTCCACGCGAGCCCGCTTCTGCTACGCTGTCAGTTCTTGAGGGATCCAGCGACAACAAAGTTTCCGAACTTTAAATTCTTCGTGTAAAATTTTCTGAATTTGGCTCATACCAATCTCCAATAGTCCTCGAATTGTCTCATAGGTAATCCGAGGGTTTTCTTCAATCAACCGCTTAACAGTAGCCACATTATTTTCGTTGACGGCATATTGAAGGACGCTCTTCACGAAATTCGTCATGTAAAGAAACCCGACCTCTCTCAAATTCAGCAAACCAAGGTTCACTCACTCATTCACTCACGATGCTCAAACAAGGTGCTTCTCCCCAAAGCATTTTGAAGACGAGCGGCACAGTCTTGCGGAGAAAGAGAACTTTTAAAATCATAAAAAATCATCGCTCTAAAATCTTTTCGACTTAATTCCATTTTCGTTGCGTACGTAGAACTTTGATGTGTGATAAAAAAACAAATGACAGATCATTTCCCGTAAATTTTTTTTTATTACTAAGAAGGTTGCAACGTTTTAAAAATATAACATTCGAAATTCAAATAGTTCCGATTAGCTAGAAGTGCAAAACTTTTAGTGTGCCCCATGTAGTAACCAAATACTCATGGCATCTCTACTTTATAGGCGGTGGTATTCTTTTGCATTAGAAGAACCATCTGCTTGTTTGCTATTTAAATGTATATAAAAAACAAATCCAAGTTGTTCACATATTGTACATACATATTAATATTAAAATATGTTATTAAAATATGTTAATAATAAATTACTAATATTTTATTTTTTTCCATTGTACATGATACGTGCATAATACACGTACATAACAGCGTCTGATTACGAATCTCATGAATTGTAATGAAAATAATTTGTGTTTTCGCGATAGGTATTTATAAAATTTTTGAGCAAACACTGCACGCTATTGAATTAATTATAAATTTTTTATTACAATAAAAATGTTAAGTGCCACCATATCTAATAATGGAAATTTAATAAATTATATTTATCTAACATTTTAAATATAATTATTTAAGTAAATATAATACTTAAGATTACTTTTACTTAGACGATGTGTATGACACTGTAGGTCTACATTTTGGAAAGTAATTTGAAATTTGAACAAATAAATTAAAAATTCCTGGACAAATTACATGAATTAATCTAGCCCCGAAGTAAGTAACATATTTGCTTGCGTTATGGGTGTTAATCAACGATATTAATACATACAAACACATATATAAATGCAGATATATTTTAGAGCTGAGCATAAATGTTTTTATTTCTTTCTAGGTTTCTAGGCTTGGTTGGAAACCCAGAAATAAAAACATTTATGCTCAGCTCTACCACACAAATGTTTTGTCACAATGATATTAAGAAAATTGGAGTTATCCCCGTGCCTTGAATAGACACACAAAGAGATCGAGAATGACTCGGTTATCGCTAGAAACAAGTGAATAAAAGCGCCTGAAGATGCTTTAGTTAAACGATATGTGTGGTAATCCCCATCACCTCAATTTTTAATCTTAAACGGCTATCGCTTGTTCCTTGCGGTTTTACGTATTTACGTTTTTACGTATGAGCACAAGTCTCCAAGACATGGGAGTAGTAAAGCACCGCCATTTGATAACTGGCTGGATAATTTTTTTGGATCATATTTGAGATTCGGGGAGCAAAGTATTTTTTGGAATAGGATAAGCACTAGACTACGAGCCAGAGAAATCCATACTAACACTATTAATGCGAAAGTCTGTCTGTCTGTTACGCTTTTATGGCTGAACCGTTGAACCGATTAAAAAGAAATTTGGTATGAAGATAGTTAAAGATCCGAGGTATTTATAGGTTAACTTTTTAAAAAAACAACCTCAAAAAGGCTGAAATAGAGGTATGAAGTTTAAACGAAAAACTAGCTGTTTGTAGCTTATAAAGAAAAAAAAATTAAAAAAAAATCTCAACGTTTGGAGGTAGCCCACTCGTTTTTTAATAAAATAAGATAAGAAAATCACAAAAATATACTCGATTTCAGTGATTTTCTTATCGGAAGTAATGTTTTGTATTGTTTATTCCACATTAATTTGGTGGAAATCTGATTTAGAATTAAAGAAATTATTCAAGGTTAAATGCCGATGTTTATTGGAACAGTTTAATTACTGTGCAGAATAGAAAATTAATGTGAATATTGTTACAAATAATCTAGAAATGTGTAGAGTTGGAGCGCTGGAGAGATCTAGAAATAAAAGAAAGAGATAGCTACTCCTATTGACAAACAAATAGTTGACCTGGGCTATGCCATAATGAACTTTGTGGGATATGGCATAAGGTTAAAAGTAGCGTGTACTAGGATTTGACTCATAACATGTTTACGATAAGAAGTGATTTATTGTTTCCCGATACATTTAGATTTTTCTGGATCCAGCTAGGACTTTACCCTGCCTATAAATAGAGAGGTGTTGACAAACACAGGGCAGTTTTTATGAAGCGATCGAGAGCGATACATCAAGTGACCAGTGCGAAGCGAGAAGTGTTTTATTGTGTAGTGTTCTAAGTTCAGGGATAGTGCTGTACTATCCCAGTACTGTAGTTCAGGGATAGTACAGCAAGTGACTAGTGTGTAAAGCGTATTTTAGTATTACGTTGTTTTGTGTTGTGTAAATACACGGATTTAATATAAGTGGTGTTTTCTTACAATTACGAACCCGAGTACGTAACAATATGTACTGAAAAATTGTGATGGACTCTATGACAATATTTTCTGCTAAATGAAAAGTCACAAAAACAGTTAACGAAATTGCTCCCACGTTAAATAAATTTTCTTTACTTCCCATCTATTATAGTTCAAATAACAATTGTTTTCTCATGAACACCAATTGTAAATGGCAATGTTAATTTTTCTAAGTATTTTTTTTTCAAGGTTAAATTCTATATATTCTAATTATAGATATATCTACTATTTGGTCTTAACTCAAAAGATAGGAGTATTTATCTCAATCACCCCCCCCCCCCCCCTTCTTCCTTTCAAGTACCCCACATAAATATTCAGTTTGTATGGTAATACAAAGTTTGCCGGGTCAGCTAGTATTGGTATAAATAGCTACTGTATACTTTTCAGACAGTATCCTACAGATTTTCTTGAATACAATAATCCCATTAATATTTCTATAATATATAATATCCATAATATTAATATGTCAAGCGAAAACTATGTACCGCGTTTTTAAACCCGACACAAAACAGAAGTTTTGACGTCTGTGTCATAGTAGCAAGGTTTTTTATTTGAAAGCCGAGTTTTTTATTTAAAAGCAACGCTGAATCTTGCTATTACGTCCCCGAAGAAAAGGGGCCATTCATAAATTAGGGGCGGGAGGGGATCGACGAAGTGTGACATTGTGTGACAAGGGGTAGGGAGGGGTCTCAAATTTTGTGCCATCACATTTTTTCAAAATATAGTGTTTTATATTTAAGTATTGTAACAGTAAATTTAAAAAGCCACCTGTAATGATAAAAAAAAAAACAGTAGCAGTCGTGGGACTGCCGATAGAAGTGAAAACGGAACTATTAAGTTGAGAGTAATTAAAACTATATGCAAAACATAGCTATAGATATACTATTATCATTAGCATGTCGGTGACGCGAACCGAGGATTTTACCCTCTACCAAAACGCTCAACGCGCCTAAAGAAGTTTTCACTTCAATAATCGAATGAAATCATAATTCCAATGTTAAAATTGTAAAATATGTGACATCACACTAGGTAGGGGGTCTCGAAAATGTGACCAGCTGTGACAAGGACGGGAGAAGGGTCAAAAATCTTGAAATTCGTGTGACGTAATTCATGGATGGCCCCAAATAGGCAGACATGCAATTTACATATGCCTATTTGGGGCCTTCCATAAATTATGCACTTGTGTACTTACTTAATTATGCACTCGTAAATCAGTAGTATTAGACAGCGGTATTAGGCGAAAATAATATAACAGATCCAAAACAAATTCCCCAGATTGGGTTCGAACCGTGAACCTCGCGTGTGTAATCCGGACCGCTAATGACCAAATTCAGATTTGTTTTATTGATTTAACTATAAGGATAAAATATTTGCTTGTTAATTACTATTGGTAGATTTATGTTTCAATAATATTCACGTTTCCACCTCTATGACGCACCCAATGTATCACTGTATTATAATTCTGTTCTTATTATAATACATTCTAGGAAATCTCATTAATAAATAATTAATAAATACAATTGTTTCGATGACAAAAGTGTATGTATATTGGTATTGACATTTGATTCTTCTTACTGAAGGTGGATCCTTACTATGAATTTAATGTTACATAATTGAATTTGAAAAATTAAACCGCCGAATATCTCAAACTACTGAACCGATTTTGATTAAACTTGGTCCGTGCCCTAAGTTGGAATATACCTGATTTAATACAAAGATAATGATAACGATAAAGCATCTAGTTCCTGAGTACCCTATATTTCCCTAGAGTTCCCTATAAGTACTGGATGTTGTATTCCCGGGATTAAGTATTTCTGTCAAGAGTCTTCGCAACCGGCGTGTTTGTATGAAGAGTGTACTGAATGTGGAGGAAGCGATATAAGTCTCCAAGGATCGTGATGTAACACCCGTTTTCTCTACCAACCCCGTAAGGGATCTGGCGTGAAGCAATGTATGTATTTCTGTGTATTAGTATCGTTAACCAAAACTATTCAAGTCATAACTAAAACCCATACGTGGACATAATGTGCTTACTTTTCGATGAGATCAATTTGTGAATTTTATCAAATACTAGCTGACCACGTAAACGTTGTTCTGCCTTTTTAACTACTATTATTACCTGACTGTGCTAAAAGGAGGATTATGTTTTTCGAGTGTATGTATAAGTGTATATTCCTTTGGCACGCTTTGGAGCTTAAAAGGCTTGTTTTGTGTTTTGTGTTTATTGTGAGTATAGCATTAGACATTTTTACCCGACTGTACTTAGAAAGAGGTTCATATTTTTTTGGATTGGGTCGCAATTGGGTTTTTTGTTTTTATAATAATTGCCTTTTGACAAAATGACGCTTGACAAAAACCTAATGTTTTTATAACGGCTTCTCATTTTAATTCTTTCCTTGTAAAACTATGATATTAAAACTACTACATGACTAAACTCTATAAAGCATCACGTTTTCAAGATATCTATAAGCTATCACATTGGTAGTGGTGTCGCAATCACAGAACAAAAACTAGAAATTAATATCAAGGATACGTGTCGTTTTGTGAGCTTATTGTTGATGACTTCGTACAGACCGTACTGTTAGCTCGCGGTACATCACCTTTTACCAGATACTTACAAAGAAATGCCGAATTGTTACAGTCTCCAGTAGACTTAAAAACTTCGTTCGCTTGTTCAATGTAGGTATGCCGATAGATTATATTGTTCAACTGTCGATATGAAAGGATAAAATGAGAATACTTAATGACCATTTCCGATTGTCAATACTCACGCTATTGTTTTTCCTAACTTACTGCCTGATTTATTAGCACTAAAATTAAATGACGATAAGAATATGTTCTTAATGTAATATGTTATTATTCCTCTGATCTAATGATTCGGTGTCGGTAATGACCACACCAGGTCTTGGGTTCGTTCTGATAAAAACAACAAAAGTATTGGCTAAGTACCCGGTTGCAATAGGCTTGCTACCTACCACATTGTAGGACTAAGTATTTTCGGCTAATCATGGGTGCATTGTGTACCTTTGGTTACCTGTTCGGGAATACGGGCGTGAAAATACTTTTTTATGGTATTATTAACTAATGAAAAGCAGAGCTTTGTAAGCGCTCGAAAAAGTTTGTACCTAGTAATAATTTATAAGAAAATAATATCTTTTAATGTTTGGTTTTTGTTTATATCTAACATTCTATTTGCATCGATGTTAATTTTTTTAGCAGGTGTCGTTAGTAGTAACCAATTGAAAAGTTTACACATGTTTTATTAGTTTTGTAATTTTAGACGGACGGCGTTAGTAATACATGGGGCACACTAAAAGTTTTGCACTTCTAGCTAATCGGAACTATTTGAATTTCGAATGTTACATTTTTAAAACGTTGCAACCTTCTTAGTAATAAAAAAAAACAATTTGCGGAAAATGATTTGTTAATTGTTTTTTTATCACACATTAAAGTTCTACGTACGCAACGAAAATGGAATTAAGTCGAAAAGATTTTAGAGCGATGATTTTTTATGATTTTAAAAGTTCTCTTTCTCCGCAAGATTGTGCCGCTCGTCTTCAAAATACTTTTGGGAGAGAAGCACCTTAATTGAGCACCGTAAGGCAATGGTTTGCTGAATTCGAGAGAGGACGAGTTTCTTTACATGACGAATTTCGTGAAGGGCGGCCTTCAACTGCCGTCAACGAAAATAATGTGGCTACTGTAAAGCGGTTAATTGAAGATAACACCCCGTATTACCTATAAGACAATTCGATTACTATTGGGGATTGGTATGAGCCAAATTCAGAAAATTTTACACGAAGAATTGTAAGTTCGGAAACTTTGTTGTCGTTGGATCCCTCATGAACTGACAGCGGAGTAGAAGCGGGCTCGCGTGGAATGGTGCTCATAGATGCTACTGAAGTACGACCACGGACATTCTAATGCTGTTTATGACATTGTCACAAGAGACGAAACGTAGATTTATTGTTTTGAACCCGAAAAAAAACAGCAATCTTGTGAATGGGTGTTTGAAAATGAGAACAGGCCAACAAAAGTGAGACAGGCGAGAAACGTTGGTAAAAAAGTGATCGCGTTATTTTTTCTCAGCTACGGGTCCCATCTGTACAATTCTACTTGAAGATCAAAAGAGTGTTAATGCCGAGTGGTATTTTACCATTTGTTTACCCAGGGTGTTAGAAAAAGTTCGCGAATGACGACCCAAAAGCCGCATTCTCCTACACCATGATAACTCTTTTTCACACACAGCCAACAAAACAAAGTCATTTTTAGCTTCCGAAAAAGTACTTTTTGTTACTCATCTTGCGCATAGCCCCGACCTATCACCCTGTGATTTCTGTATGTTCCCCAAAATCACAGATTTAATGAAAGGTTTTGTTTTTACCAACTCCGAAGAAGCAGTGATAGCGTTCAATCAGCACGTAGAAAACATGCCTTCAGATCTGTGGTCCTCCTGTTTTAAAAAATAGTTCGATCGCATAAAAAAATGTTTAAAATGTAAAGAAGATTAATTTGAAAAGCAATAAACATAATATTTTGGTTATAAGATGTTGTTTTTTTAAGTTACGCAAAACTTATAGTGTGACCACGTACAATAAAACTCTTATTATTACAAATTGTTATATCTTTTATTTATTTTTTTAATGTTTATAAAATGGTATTTGTGTGATAGATAACACATCTAGACATGAATTTAAATTACTACGTTAAAGCCCAAACCTAAAGTTGTGATATTTTTAAGTAAAGTCTAACATAAAAGTGCATAGATTGTGGGATGGTGTTAAATTTTACGTTTCATTGCAACAACAAGGCTAAAACTTAAGGTTTTGTGTTTGTAAACAAAGAAGTAATATATAAGTAGTTTGGAAAATCCAAAAGTGCACGAGTTGCTCATGCTCATTTGATCATGCTCATTTATTTGATAATGCTCATTTGATCGTATAAAAAGTCCGCGCTAATCGAAAGGTGGCTGCGCGAAATTAATAAAATAAAATAATGGTATGAAAGAATGTATCCCAATACAAAAGGGCATGCAAGTAGAATGAACGCTGTCGGGATTAGATCGCTTCGAAAAATATGTTCCGTAACACTTGCGGACCGGTATCGTAATGTTGAAGTGAGAGAGAAGTTATACCTCAAAAAAAGGGGTCGGAGTAAAGATGAGAAAGGGCAGGGTCCGTTGGTTCGGACATGTAGAAAAAATGGTAGATGAAAGATTAACAAAATAAATATACAGTGCGAATGTGGAAGGATGTAGGTACCGGGGAAGATTAAGACTGACATACCATGATCAGATTGGTCTTGTACTCTACAAAGGTGGGGTTCAAGAATCTTCGCATCCGGTGTTGACTGACTGAACTGGACTGGACTGACTGACTGTATGAAGAGAGTAATGAATGTGGAGGAAGCTAGACAAGTCGTCAGCAGGATCGTGATGTATGGCACTCGATTCCCTCTGCCTATCCCGTAAGGGATCTGGCGTGAAGATATATATATGTACATATGTATAGTAAAAAAATTGCATGTGCTTTTAGAAATACAAATGTCAATTTTATTTACAGTGAAAATTTAAATAAAATAATAGTTTTTTATGAATTGTAAATAAATAACACAAAGTTAGGCAGCTGTTTGAAATACGGAATCGTTCCAAGGACAATACCAGTCCATTAAAAAAATAATATTCAATCTCTTTTTAACCTTACAAAAAAAGCAACACAATTTTTTTACTGCTTCGCGAGAATTTTCAGGAAGTTTTTTTAATGATTTTCTCGTTCAGTCATGTCAGTACATTAAGGGATTCTGCTCTGTCTTATTCATCAAAAATGGATAACAGAATTCAAGCGTGGCAGAGAGAGTGTGAAAGATGAACCCTGATGTGGAAGGCCTTCGACGTCCATTACTGACGAAAATATTAAAAAAGTACTTGATTTAATTTTGGGAGACCGCAGATTAAAAATTAGAGAGATAGTCGAGATTATAGGCATCTCTTATGAACGAACTCAAAATATCATAGTCAACGAATTGGGTTTCCACAAAGTGTCCGCGGGATGGGTTCTGCAATTGCTTTCAGTTGAAGAAAAATGTACGCAAGAAACAAAACAACAATCAAAACAGTGGAGAAGACCTGGTTCACCACCCCCCAAAAGGCTAAGGCGCTTTTGTCAGCATATGTAATGGCTTCAGTATTCTGGGACTCGAAGGGTGTGATTATGATTGATTATCTTGAAAGGGGTCAGACTATAAACTCTGAATACTCCTGTGTCTTACGACGTCGTTTACGAGAGGAAATAAAAGAAAAACGTCCAGGAATGCTCAGAAGAAAAAGTCCTGTTTCATACCCGTAACGCCCGTGTTTACATGTCTGTGCAATCAATGGCTGAAATCCACAATTGTGTCTTTGAACTATTACCGCATCCACCTTGTTCACCTGATCTGGCACCGTCAGACTTCTTTCTGTTCCCTAACCTTAAAAAAAGCACTTAGGAGGTCAAAGATTTTCGACAAATGACGAAGTCAAAACAGCAATGGTCGCATATTTTGACTCTAAGGAAGAATCATTTTTTTCAACGGTCTAAATGCTTTGAATGGGAGATGGCAAAAGTGCATCGTACTTAATGGTGATTATGTAGAAAAATAAAAATATAACTTATTTAGTATGTGTTTGTTTTCTTGGTTTGATTCAACCATCGTAAGATTGATATTAAAAAAATTGTATTATTTTTCCTCACAAAAGTAGTGATCTTTTAAATTGAGGTATTTTTAAAATTGTAAAATAATGCATAGATACATCTACAGTGCAGCCTGTGGTGTATATAGCTCTCGGTACTATTAATAGGTCTAAACATTTTATTTCAGCCCACCACCAGACAGCAGTTGGCGAAGAACAAACTCAGATTCAGCATTACACCAGTCGTGTGGTGGTGAACAACCAGTCACCTCCCAGCCACTCTCACCGCATCACCCCTTGCATTCCCACGCGCATCCACATGTACATCCACACCAAAATCACCGCAGAGGTATGTCAGTTACCTTTATAATATCGCATCTCCGATAAAGTATAGAGACAACTAGGAAAAGTTGTTTTTTGGGGAAAAAAGAAAACAGCTTTCTTACTGGCGTGAGGAGTTATTGTAAAAGACATACATAAAATTTATGGCCAAACTTAGACGATCATATCAAAAGTTCCGAATTACAAAATAATGTCATAAATTTATCAATTCATTATTCACAAGTTCCTTTAAGGGATAGTAAGGTGACAAAATAGTAAGCAAACAGAAATCGATTCTTCGACAATTACTGTTTAACTGTTTGTATACCTTGTAAATTCGCTTATTGGTTTCAAATATTTTATTTCAACCAAAGATAATCCATACATCCATACTAATATTATAAATGCGAAAGTAACTCTGTCTATCTCTTTTTCACGCCTAAACTACTTAACCGGTTTGGCTGAAATTTGGAACCAAGAACCAACCAAAATTTGGTTTGAGAACCAAGAAAGGACATAGAATAGTTTTTATCCCGAAAATCCCACGGGAACGGGAACTATACGAGTAAAACAGTGGGACTTTTATTTAAAAAAAAATCCACGCGAACAAAGTCGCGGGCACAGCCAGTTTCTCATAGGAACAATGACTCATAATGTACGTATAGTGACGAACTCTGTAATAAATCGGCATTGTTTACAAGTCGTTGTCCTGCGGCTTTTTTTTTAAAGTTTGAAGTGGGATAGTTCGAAAATATGTTTATTTTTAATTATTGGAGATAATTTGATATTTTTCTGTATTTATTGAAGTTTATGTTAAGTCTAGGTTAAGTCCAACGACTTTTACTTACTAACGTGTGAAATCTGGCGTTCTGACGACTGACTTGCTTTTCACTTTGTTTCATCTGTAACAACACCCCATCGTGATAATTGTCCAAAATGCCTTTCACACTAGCTCAAATTGGACAAGCTGTCGCTTTGATTAGAGTAAACAACTTTGATAAAGTAAACCCCATACGCTTAATTACAACGGTACCGAGAGACTGGCCGGTACATTTGCAGAGTAGCGTCGTAAGGGGTGCACTTTAGCAAGAGACAACCACTTTATTGTCTTGCAAATTCTTAGAAACCGCTACATGACTGGTTGAGATCAAGCAACGTCTCTGAAACGCAAGAGTGAATGTCAGTGAGCGAACGGTGAGAAGACGAATGGAGGAAGTGTACTTGAGAGCATGCAGATCAGCGTGACTTTAAGAACTTCTTAGGAAGCACCATGGTTACTAGACTTCGGATTGCTTGAGAACATGCAAGTTTGACTCACGAACAATGGGCTAATGTTTTGTGCATAGACGAGTGCAGAGGTCCTGATGGCAGACAACGTGTGTGTTCTCACAAAGAGAACGGTTTTTCCGATAACCACTACCCAAAATCTGGCTTTTCATGAAGGGTTCATTATGGTATGGGGTGGGATAGGTTTCATTGCTCGCACAGGCTTAGTCATCAGATAACCTTAACAGCTACTCGATACATCGAGGAGATCCTTTAGGATTACATTATACCCTATTCCAGGTTCATTGGATTCGACCGCTTTCTTTTAATGCACGATAACGCACGTCCATCCCCACATTTCAGGTTGAGTAAACGAATTAGTCATCTGGTTGGCATCCTTAAATTACAGTGGAGTGCTCGTTCTTCGGACTTAAGTCCTATAGAGAACATCAGAGAAATGCTAAAAAGGAAAATTAGCAGCAGTTGCGTTTCTTCACAAAGTCTTGCTGAACTGAGTATTGCGGCTACAGCGCGCGGGGGAAGATCATTATCCAAAAAAACCTTATCCAAGGCATGCCAGATCAAATACAGGCCGCAATTAAGACTAGAAGAGGTAGCACAGTACTTAAACATGTATTGAATTAACTATATTGAACATTATCCTTTAATTTTTATTGTTTGATGTGATTGGTACAATTAATTTTTTCAACATGAAACTCAGATTTTTAGCAATAAAGTTAGTTGGCAGCGAAATCATCTTTGAAACATAATGTTAAAACCATAAGAAACATTTGTTAAACCAATTTACATTTAAATTACAACCGGAGAAAAGAGATACTTTACTGTCATAGAATTTGTAAATTTCCATGCCGGTGAGTGTACCTAAAATTTAATGATATTGAAATACAAGAATTAGTTTTACTCTCGGTATTTCCTTGAACGTATGAATACAAAGTAATAAGTTTTGAATTACAAGAATTAGTTTTTATTCACAGTATCTAGAATTGTAAATAATTGTACTTTGGTTATTCTTATTTTGAGTGTTTTTGTCTAGTAAATTGTTTGTTAGAAAATTCGGAGGTTACTTAGTTAATTAGGTCATTAAATAGTTAATTCCCTGTGAATTCATAAAACATAGATGCATAAAAACAATATATCGAAACGACGATCCACATATCCCAAATAAGTTATCCACTTCAAGTCTATCGACTATTCCTACATACAGTATTGAAACTGAACATTTTTGAATTTTTTACGTAACATATATATATATATATATATATATATATATATATATATATATATATATATATATATATATATATATATATATATATATATATATATATATATATATATATATATATATATACTGTGATTTAAAGTACATGTTTTAATTATTTTCAGCTGCTAATATTAACTTGGACATGTTAGCGACGTTAGGGATGACACCTTCAAATCGGCCGCGATCATCTTGTGAAATCCCAAGGATACCTAACAATAACAAGTAAGTAAAGGTTTTTGTATACCCTACAGTGCCAACTTGCTTATTATTGATTTCTCGTTCATAACAAATTATTCCCCGTTTTGTACTGGACTCAATGAATACCATCGTCCAAGTGTCAGACAGTTTTTAAGATATTTAAAAAAAAACGTAATGCTACGTAATACGATTGCGGGCATAGAGTGCATTGCGACTCGTTTTTCGTAATACTGCATGTCTACGCCACTAATAAGATGGAAATATAATCATAAAAGGGTGATCAAAAGACAATATTAATCTTATACAAGTTCAATATTTTTAATAATATAAACGGACCAAAACGCATACACATAATTACTTGTAAACCTCGACATTTCGGCCAAGTTATATTGACCGTGGTCACGAGCGGACTCGGACCGGAGGCCTTGCAGATTTTTTGCCAACCCACTCGCGTTATATTTTTTAACATGCGTGGTTTTAAATAAAGTACTTTTCATCCATTAAACAGATGGGTGAAGGTCATTTCCAGTTCGAATTTTAGACTCATCATAATTTTAGCGTTAGTCCCGGTTATTCCTCACGTTGATACGTTGAAACCCAGGGTCCGCTTTCTTGCATTTACTTTTCCATTTCGCACGGTCTTCGGCATCCTTAATAGTTAGTCCATTAGCACGCATATTTTGGACTACAACTTTTAACCAGGGTTTCTTGGACGTCTTCTCTTGCCAGCACCTAGTGGCTTTATCGTGTTTAGGCACTTGTTACCTACATAATCTGCCAGTTTTCTTTTTTCTTGCCTTTTCTTTAAACTTAACTGGCATTTAGGGATCACATATGACTCCTGTCAATTTTCGCCACTTTGCCCAAGCCGATGATATTTGGGCTTCGATTTCGGAGTAGTTATCACCACATGTGTGTAATACAGATGTATAACGTTGTCTTCGATGCGGACAGAAGTTGAATTTGTTGTATTGCAAGCCATGTACTTAGTCTTAGCCACATTCAAACCTTTATTCCTTTCTCCATTGTCAAACGATCCTTTCCATCGGTTTACTCGTCTCACTAGGCGCCTTTTTTGAGTATCTGCTAGCGCGATATCGTCGGCGTATATAAGCAGGCACGGCGGTAACGCATCATCAGTGTAAGCTGAAAGTACGTCTAATAATATCACGCTAATCAGAAATGGGCTTAGAACTGAGCCTTGAGGAACAGATTACTAAATAGTTACTTCGTAACAAATAAATCACTCCAAATAAGTCCATACCTACTTTTATAAATGCCTACAATTTCTGAAAGGTGACAGCTCCGTGTGAAAATGTACCTTAAATGCTCACACGCCCGATCGTTAGTCTATTGCGCTGTTGTGGCCTTGTAGTTTGAGACCGATGTCTGTGCATGTTAGGGTTGTTTCTTACAATTAAATATTTATGTAGGTAAATAAAGTTACGCATTTAACTTTGAAATGTTTTATCTATATATCTGCACAAAAAATAAAATTGGAGTGTCTGTTTGTAATATAAAAAAACTACTTTTTTGCTTAATACACATAGACGTACACATGCTACATATACTAAAATAGCATTTTTTTACAATTTTTGTTTGTCCGTCCGTCTGTCTGTCTGTCTGTTCCGGTTAATCTCTGAAACTGCTGGATCGATTTTGACGGGACTTTCACTGGCAAATAGCTTATATAATAAGGAGTAACTAAGGCTAATTTTATTTATAAAAAAATCCACGCAGACGAAGTCGCAAGCATAGCTAGTTTTCATATAAAAAGTTTTTAACATAATATATATACAAATAAATAAAATTGGAGTGTCTGTTTGTAATATTAAAATAACCACTTTTTACTAAATGCATATGGATGTATACATGGTACATATACAAAAATAACATTTTTTACAATTTTTTACATTATACTATTGTAAAACTTAAATATTATACATACACAAAGACTATTAACTAAAACGCGATTACATAAGGTAGACTTACTTATGTAATCGCATTTTAGTTTCGCATTAATAGGAGAAACAGGTTGGCTGTAAGTTTAAAAGTGATGTGTAATAAATAAAATTTAAATTACATTTGTGAAACAGTACAAGTGTTTATGTTATATAATTAATATGATGCAGTTTCACCAAGTGCCGACTATGGAAAGTATAAATTATATATAGTCTTTAATTTTTAAACGTAGCTGCAAAACGATCACAGTAGATTTATTGCCGGGCGACCTCTATGGTAATTTAATTAATATTAGTACGCACGCGTCGCGCTCGTGTGTCGACAACCTACTGCGATAGGGATCTTTTTTTTTTATATCATAAAATAGCAAACAAGCAGATGGGTCTCCTGATGGAAAGAGTCAACCATCGCCTATAGACACCAAAGATTTTAATGGTGCATTGCTATCTTGTGGCGAGATCTTATGACACATGCATAAGTTTACCGGCTACCTTACCCTCCAAACCGGAACACGACAGCGACAAGCACTGATGCTATTGCGGCAGGAATAGGTAAGGCGGTGGTACCAATCCCGGGCGAGACAATGCCCTACCATCACTACCACTTAGTAGCCACGATGGTAGTGACTCGATAGCCAATCGGTTGCCTTTTACGACCTGCCTGGTAGAACGGCAGTTGGCCCATTCTTCAAAGGAGGCCGGGACCAACACGGCGTAAACGGATCTGCCAAGATACAGCGAGCTGTGGGCATTTAACGCGCATAAGTACATCGAGTGACACAGACCTGTTTGAGATACTCTGACGGAGTACCCCCACTTCCCTATTTCAATTTAAAGCGAGCGAAGCCGCTGGTAAAAGCTAGTATTGTTATATTATAATGCAGTGTGTACGAGAGCGGGGGGGACGGCGGGGGAGGCGGCGGCGCGGGGTCGCTGGCGTGCGGCGAGCTGCAGGTGCCGGGCGGGTCGCTGCCCGACCTCACCTCCGTGCACTACCCGCCGCACTACCTGCCGCACCGCGCCTCGCCGCCCTGCCAGCCCAGATACGTGCGTACACACACACACACACACACACACACACACACACACACACTAGCATATACGTTGTACACCCTCACACACATTCACACGCACGCGCACACACGCACACACACATGCACACACACACACATGCACACAAACACGCATACACACACACACACACACACACACACACACACACACACACACCCACACAAACAAACATGTAAATTGTATACCCACACACACATACATATTGGTTGCTTGTATCTATCTATAAACAATATATGATCTGCTACACAATTGACTAAGCATTTGTACTTTAATTTCACTTTATAACATTACTTTTGATATATCACTCAACCGGTTTTACTTTTTGAGCATCTTCAGGATATAATATACTTTAGTGAAATTGAAGTACAAATGCTTAGTCAATTGTGTAACAATAAGGAAATTTTACCAAGTGCCAAAGATGGAGAGTATAGAACATGATATATGGACCTCTAGGATTGACATGTTTAGTTTTTTCCACAGGGCGCTAAATGTGTTTTTGCACTCCGTATAGAGGCCGCAAAATTGTAAATGTAAAGACTTCCGTAATAAAAACAAAATTACGTCTGTGAGAAATTCTTCAATACGATAGATGTGAAATCAAAAGCTACTAAATCAAATCCAACTGAAAATTCCATTTTTCAGTTTAGTAATTATAATGTAACAATCGATATAGTCCATCAAGCATTTTAAATAATTTACGTTCAGCTTTTAATTTCCTTCAATTAAACAAATAATCCAAAATTAATGTGTCATATAGATAATCTAAATGTAAAATTCATATTTACGGGCTGAGGACAAAAAATAGTTTATAGGTTACCGCAAACGTAATATATCATTCACGCTAATGCGACTTAGCGGCTTCGCTGTGCTTGACCCAGAACTTTCGCACTCGCTGTAAATAAGATACGTTTTTAGGGTTCCGTACCTAAAAGGTAAAATGGAACTCTATTACTAAGACTATCTATCAGTCTGTCTGTCTTTCTGTCACCAGACTGTATCTCATAAACCGTGATAGCTAGAAAGCTGAAATTTTACAAACTATGTATTTCCGTTGCCGCTGTAACAATACTAAAAATAAAAAAATGAAAATATTTAGAGGTGGTCCCTATAAAATAAATCTATTTTTTTGCTATAATGGTACGGAACCCTTCGTGCGCGAGTCCGACTCGCACTTGGCCGATTTTTATTTTTCTTGGTGCTAATGTGCTATTAATTGAATGATAAGAAATAGACTAGCTCTATAATCAGGTAGAAAAATTGTCGATCAACATAATGTTTATATTAAAAAAAGGAATAAAATATGTAATGCTACTTTAATATATTATTAAGAAAATGTACATATTTGGTTCCATAGAGTCCGACGTCCCCGGGCGGCAGCGTGTCCCCGGCGACAGGCGGACTGTCGCCGGCGTCGGGCTCGCCCGTGGGCGCCACCGTGCCGCACGCGCTACACCACGACCACTCCGCACTCTATGACACGCAGGTCAGTACTGCGACACTATACTACACCGTGCCGCACGCGCTACACCACGACCACTCCGCACTCTACGACACGCAGGTCAGTACTGCGACACTACACTACACCGTGCCGCACGCGCTACACCACGACCACTCCGCACTCTACGACACGCAGGTCAGTACTGCGACACTACACTACACCGTGCCACACGCGCTACACTACGACCACTCCGCACTCTACGACACGCAGGTCAGTACTGCGACACTACACTACACTGTGCCGCACGCGCTACACTACGACCACTCCGCACTCTATGACACGCAGGTCAGTACTGCGACACTACACTACACCGTGCCGCACGCGCTACACCACGACCACTCCGCACTCTATGACACGCAGGTCAGTACTGCGACACTACACTACACCGTGCCGCACGCGCTACACCACGACCACTCCGCACTCTACGACACGCAGGTCAGTACTGCGACACTACACTACACCGTGCCGCACGCGCTACACCACGACCACTCCGCACTCTACGACACGCAGGTCAGTACTGCGACACTACACTACACCGTGCCGCACGCGCTACACCACGACCACTCCGCACTCTATGACACGCAGGTCAGTACTGCGACACTACACTACACCGTGCCGCACGCGCTACACCACGATCACTCCGCACTCTATGACACGCAGGTCAGTACTGTGACACTACACTACACCGTGCCGCACGCGCTACACCACGACCACTCCGCACTCTACGACACGCAGGTCAGTACTGCGACACTACACTACACCGTGCCGCACGCGCTACACCACGACCACTCCGCACTCTATGACACGCAGGTCAGTACTGCGACACTACACTACACCGTGCCGCACGCGCTACACCACGACCACTCCGCACTCTACGACACGCAGGTCAGTACTGCGACACTACACTACACCGTGCCGCACGCGCTACACCACGACCACTCCGCACTCTACGACACGCAGGTCAGTGCTGCGACACTACACTACACTGTGCCGCACGCGCTACACTACGACCACTCCGCACTCTATGACACGCAGGTCAGTACTGCGACACTACACTACACCGTGCCGCACGCGCTACACCACGACCACTCCGCACTCTATGACCCGCAGGTCAGTACTGTGACACTACACTACACCGTGCCGCACGCGCTACACCACGACCACTCCGCACTCTACGACACGCAGGTCAGTACTGCGACACTACACTACACCGTGCCGCACGCGCTACACCACGACCACTCCGCACTCTACGACACGCAGGTCAGTACTGCGACACTACACTTCACCGTGCCGCATGCGCTACACCACGACCACTCCGCACTCTACGACACGCAGGTCAGTACTGCGACACTACACTACACCGTGCCGCACGCGCTACACCACGACCACTCCGCACTCTACGACACGCAGGTCAGTACTGCGACACTACACTACACCGTGCCGCACGCGCTACACCACGACCACTCCGCACTCTATGACACGCAGGTCAGTACTGCGACACTACACTACACCGTGCCGCACGCGCTACACCACGACCACTCCGCACTCTATGACACGCAGGTCAGTACTGTGACACTACACTACACCGTGCCGCACGCGCTACACCACGACCACTCCGCACTCTACGACACGCAGGTCAGTACTGCGACACTACACTACACCGTGCCGCACGCGCTACACCACGACCACTCCGCACTCTACGACACGCAGGTCAGTACTGCGACACTACACTTCACCGTGCCGCATGCGCTACACCACGACCACTCCGCACTCTACGACACGCAGGTCAGCACTGCGACACTACACTACACCGTGCCGCACGCGCTACACCACGACCACTCCGCACTCTACGACACGCAGGTCAGTACTGCGACACTACACTACACCGTGCCGCACGCGCTACACCACGACCACTCCGCACTCTACGACACGCAGGTCAGTACTGCGACACTACACTTCACCGTGCCGCATGCGCTACACCACGACCACTCCGCACTCTACGACACGCAGGTCAGTACTGCGACACTACACTACACCGTGCCGCACGCGCTACACCACGACCACTCCGCACTCTATGACACGCAGGTCAGTACTGCGACACTACACTACACCGTGCCGCACGCGCTACACCACGACCACTCCGCACTCTACGACACGCAGGTCAGTACTGCGACACTACACTACACCGTGCCGCACGCGCTACACCACGACCACTCCGCACTCTACGACACGCAGGTCTGTACTGCGACACTACACTACATCGTGTCGCACGCGCTACACCTCGACCACTCCGCACTCTACGACACGCAGGTCAGTACTGCGACACTACACTACACCGTGCCGCACGCGCTACACCACGACCACTCCGCACTCTACGACACGCAGGTCAGTACTGCGACACTACACTACACCGTGCCGCACGCGCTACACCACGACCACTCCGCACTCTACGACACGCAGGTCAGTACTGCGACACTACACTACACCGTGCCGCACGCGCTACACCACGACCACTCCGCACTCTACGACACGCAGGTCAGCACTGCGACACTACACTACACCGTGCCGCACGCGCTACACCACGACCACTCCGCACTCTACGACACGCAGGTCAGCACTGCGACACTACACTACACCGTGCCGCACGCGCTACACCACGACCACTCCGCACTCTATGACACGCAGGTCAGTACTGCGACACTACACTACACCGTGCCGCACGCGCTACACCACGACCACTCTGCACTCTACGACACGCAGGTCAGTACTGCGACACTACACTACACCGTGCCGCACGCGCTACACCACGACCACTCCGCACTCTACGACACGCAGGTCAGCACTGCGACACTACACTACACCGTGCCGCACGCGCTACACCACGACCACTCCGCACTCTACGACACGCAGGTCAGTACTGCGACACTACACTACACCGTGCCGCACGCGCTACACCACGACCACTCCGCACTCTATGACACGCAGGTCAGTACTGCGACACTACACTACACCGTGCCGCACGCGCTACACCACGACCACTCTGCACTCTACGACACGCAGGTCAGTACTGCGACACTACACTACATCGTGCCGCACGCGCTACACCACGACCACTCCGCACTCTACGACACGCAGGTCAGTACTGCGACACTACACTACACCGTGCCGCACGCGCTACACCACGACCACTCCGCACTCTACGACACGCAGGTCAGTACTGCGACACTACACTACACCGTGCCGCACGCGCTACACCACGACCACTCCGCACTCTACGACACGCAGGTCAGTACTGCGACACTACACTACACCGTGCCGCACGCGCTACACCACGACCACTCCGCACTCTACGACACGCAGGTCAGTACTGCGACACTACACTACACCGTGCCGCACGCGCTACACCACGACCACTCCGCACTCTACGACACGCAGGTCAGTACTGCGACACTACACTACACCGTGCCGCACGCGCTACACCACGACCACTCCGCACTCTACGACACGCAGGTCAGTACTGCGACACTACACTACACCGTGCCGCACGCGCTACACCACGACCACTCCGCACTCTACGACACGCAGGTCAGTACTGCGACACTACACTACACCGTGCCGCACGCGCTACACCACGACCACTCCGCACTCTAAGACACGCAGGTCAGAACTGCGACACTACATTACACTGCTCGGCACCTTACACTACGCGCTCTACGACTCACAGCCTTCTTTGAGCCCTTCAAGCCCTAAATTACACTAACCGAGTCGTACTCCGCGCTCTATAACACAGGTAAGTCTTTAACACGACACTACACTAGATCGCGTGGCACTGCCATACTCCGAGTTTTACAACAAGCAGGTTAGTAACAATGTCTAGAACAAAAGATTACCGGTATTGAAAATCGTCTACCCATTTAACACATGTGGCAACGACTACCACTAACATAAAAGTCTATTATGTGTCTTGCAATAACTAAACAATTATGGTAATTGTGCATTACGAGATAAGTGAGAACTGCCGTCCGATCAACATAAATGACGGCCATGGCTCGTAAAAAATATTACTTTTTTTTTGGAATGTCTCAATTGCTGTTAGCCTTATGGGCTGTTACAGCTTCACCGGTCGCGGGGGCGAGCAGAGTGCTCAGCCAGAATTTAAAGATGTAGCTCAGCTAGAATTTAAAGCTGTACGCCCTCCGCCCTAAGGGTGTCTCCTGCGAGACCGAACCTCGGCTTAAGGTGGGGTCGTGATTTGCGATGAGAGGGCTAGTGGCATTGTTTTGTCCGTCGGCCGAACTTTGCCCTTGGGCTCGGTTCGCCGAAGGGCGAAACAGGGGTCCTCGTCGCTGCCGGCGGCGACGGTGTCGCGAATGTAGGCATTAAAAATATCCAAACTCATCCAATTGTTTCTTCTACCTACCCCTTAATCACAAACACTACATCTGTTCTGGTTAGTTCACTTTGAAATACTAGTACTATTGTCTTCGCGTTCAGTTGTAAGCCTGTATTATTTCACTGTGACCAGTATTTGTAGCTCAGATGGAGCCTGAAATACAGCGTCATCTGCATAAAACAAGTAATTTAGCATTAGATTACCCATGCGTTGTCCATGGACCGACAGCTTTATGTGCTCGTCTGTTGTACGATTTTATAAAAAAATATTTAATAAAATGTGATTAGGTTTTAATTAATTTTTAAGCCAAATGATTATTTATTCAATTGTTTTTTTTTTGTTATTTTATTCGATTCTAGAATTATTATACTCTTATTTTATGTAATATGTTGATACAATTGTATTTTTTTCCTTATAACATAAAGCTTATACTACAATAATTAACATTATTAATCCCGAAATTATTGTAACTAGGAATATGTTTAATGAATTATGTTTTTCTCTCGTGTATGTATTATTTAGATAATGGTAAAATTGTATTTAAACATTTTCCTTTAATTGTCCACTTACATTAAAATAAGTAAAATTGAAGTTTTGTAACGGATAAATAAACTGACGATTTTGTAATTCAGATATTGCGCACTCATTGGTCAATTTAAATAACGCGCGCTCATTGGTCAATTGAATCAGTGCTTGCTTCCCCGGCCTGTTACACACTTCCCTTGCGTTTCACAAAATCACTCCCACAAATTTTAAGAAAGCGGAAGAATAGATGTAACAGTGACGTAAAATCAGATTTTTACATTGCCCTTCTTTTCGTTGTAATAACAGTTTATTTTAGTAGGTAGGTAGAGTATAGATAGCGAGTTTTCACACGTTAGCTACACCTAATTACGTTGATCGAGACGAGACTTTGATTCTCCCCCGACAAGGACAAGCATATGTGAAACTATGTGTGAATAATATATATATATATATATATATATATATATATATATATATATATATATATATATATATATATATATATATATATATATATATATATATATATATATATAGAATATAGAAGTTGACTATAGAAGTTTCAGTCCGTACTTCTGGGCAATACACAATAAAGGCGTTAAAATTAAAACAAAAAATGAATATTACACGGCAAATCGCATGAACTAATTTAACCCCATGGCAAGCATACTATTTGCTTGTGACAAAGGTATTAGTCAACAATACTAAAACCCCAGAAGTGACATAAAATACTAAAATACATTTGGACCAGGTATACAAATATATAAACAGGGTTATTTTTTTTCACCTGCCAAATGTAAATAGGTGGTTCAGACCATGAAAGTAAACAACTTTCCCAAAGAAACATGGGCCCAAAAGTGAAAAAAAATTCAGACCTTCCATACGAAATTGACCACGTGATCGAGCAGTTTTCTATGGGAGGGTCGAATTTTTTTCACTTTTCGACCCATGTTTCTTTAGGAAAGTTATTTACTTTCATGGTCTGAACCACCTATTTAAATTTGGCAGGTGATAAAAAAATAACCCTGTATATGTATATATTTATATACCTGGTCCAAATGTATTTTAGTATTTTATATCACTTCTGGGGTTTTAGTATTGTTGACTAATACCTTTGTTACAAGCAAATAGTATGCTTGCCATGGGGTTAAATTAGTTCATGCGATTTGCCGTGTAATATTCATTTTTTGTTTTAATTTTAATGCCTTTATTGTGTATTGCCCAGAAGTACGGACTGAAAGTCAACTTCTATAAGTGCACAGAAGTCTGCACAGATTGTTTAAGGGTTTTCTAATGTAGTGTAATAAAAAGTCTACTCAAGCGTTTACATGCAAGGTATAATCATTAAGACTGTCAATTGTTTATTGCATTGTAGTCGTATTAGCGTCTATAGTAAGCTTCAATGTAATGTCTGATCAATATTTTCTTACTAAGTGTTTAACATTTTCGTTGTTTATTTTGTTGTGTTTATTTGCTTTCAACACAATTCACTTTTTGTTTATTTCAGAATCACTTATCTGTACCAAACACAAATAATTACCTTCATCATAGTAAGGTTCGTTTTATAACCTTTTAATATTTTAATACATCAGCTTGACTGCTTGTGATGCTATAAATTGGTTAAATTCATTAAAACCTTTTTTTAAATCGGCTTAAAAATCTTATAACATTTAATCACAAAATTTAAAAATTGTCACATCTCAAATTGCATGTTGTCTTATAACGCTTTAATATATGTGCCTTAATTATTTTATTTGTCCATAAATAATAATTTTTAATCCTTTATACTACTGTGATTAAAATACTATATATTTATATGTACCATTTTTAATATTTTTATAATATTACTAGCTGACCCGGCAAACGTTGTTCTGCCGTTTTAACTATTCTTTTTTTACTATATTTTCTCACCTTTTAAACCTTCCCTGGACTTCAACAATTAATTCAAAACCAAAATTAGCCAAATCGGTTCAGCCGTTCTTGAATTTTAGCGAGACTAACAAACATCAAATGATTTTTATATATATAGATGATCGCTTTTTAACGTTATAAAACATTTCTAAATTTCGTAACTGGAATATTAATCCCTTGAAATTCCTTCCACATTTCAATGTTTAATTACATTTACACCAATTTTAATAACATTTACTCCAATCTATTTTAAACTGTGATGTAATTTGGAAAATTATGTTATTTTCATTGGTGTATTATTAAAAATATTTAATTCAACAATACTTGTTTTTCAGCTAAAGCAGTATATTATTCTAAGAAATCGCGCCTAAATTTGTAAATATCATGCTTCAATAAATTTAAAAAGAGCTTATTCTCAATGTGTTGATGTATACATATATACAGTTATACATAAATACAAAAAAAAAATATGACGTTGACCGATTTCGATGGTAATCTATACATATAATAAAATCGTAGGTAAGTCAAAACTGTACATTGAATATTTTTTAAAAGAATACTTGGGGCGTGATCTACAATCGATATCGAAGCCAAAAATATAGTTTTTAGAATTTTTGTCTGTTTGTATGTGTTTGTATGTATGTCCGGGGTAAACTCAAAAAGAACTGCATGGATTTACTTTAAATTTTGCATGATATTACTAACAGGTCGGGTCAACATATAGGCAACATATTATCACGCTATCACCTACGGGGGAGGAGCTGTGCGGAGTAAACGAAGTCCGCGCGGACGAAGTCGCGGCCAACAGCTAGTTTTTAATAAAAAATATTTCTCGTAATTATTCTTAGTTTTTGGTATATATAAATGCAGTATCTCATTTATATATTTTTTTATTTTATGTTATAGGAGTACTAATACTTCTGTGTGAAAAAAAATGGTAAAATATATTTTACGTTAAGAATACTAAAAATATTGTAAAATTGGTCGAGTCTTCAAGTACACTTTAAATTTTTTATTTTGATAACCATGTCATAATGGCCTCAGCTTTCATATATTTACATCATGTTAGACATTTAACATTCGTATTTAATTTGTTATTTTGAAGTACTAATTGAATTTATGCTTTAATATCTAACTGCATGTAAGGGTGTAATCTTTTATTCTTTTTATTATTAGGAATGAATATATTTTAATGAATATGTTTTTTTTTGCATTATAATGTGTCTTGTTTACACGATTATGTGGTTTATTTTATTAAGAACTCATGAGATCAAGAATATTACTTTTTAATTTGATATCAAAATACATACACTACGATTCGCGCACTGTAGAAATTTGCATAGGTCACCTGAACTGTGGGTCACCTAAACCTAAAATATTGTCAATTAATTACTTTAATATTAGGCCTAACGAAATTGTGAATCGTGAGAACTATTGGTTTAATACTTACGAAAATGTAGCATGTTAATTGTAAAATAAGACGTGGTTCGATTACAAATAGTCAGAAGTATGTATTGGGATTTTTACTAAGTACGAACATTATGAGTAAAAAGGTCATAATTTTAAGGGTGTTACTCAGTAGCCCAGTAGTTTCTATAACAATTTTAGAACCTTCTCTTCATGAAGGCAAAGTGGTAGTTTGTTACATTCGACTAGTATTCCGTGTAAACAAGACATTGTAAGGTGGGACTATTCGTTTATTTTGCCTATTTTAAGTGCTATTTTGGTTGCTGGTTACAGAATATGTCCCCGTTAGATCATAGTTGGATGACATCAAGCTACCAGTCTCATTGTAGTCCGCCCTCACAATATTCATCGACATCGAATATAAACATACCTTCACCTACGGTAAGCATGTTTTCTTTTAATTTCTTTATGTTTATTGTCAATGTTTGTATAATTTTTTCTTTGTCTTATAATTATTTTCCTCGTATTTCTGTAAAGGTTTATATTTAAAAAATATGTGTAAGTGGACGCCTAAACAGTAAACAGAATGTGTATATCAAATGTCACCTCTTCCAGTCGGATTCGACGTAATTTGTTTCTTCGAGTCGAATCGTTAATAAACTAAACAAAAATAGCGAAATTCGGCTTGTCTTTAGTCGTCGTAAGAGCATGAAGTTACTATGGGGACTAAGACGGAATCGACCGTTACCCAATTATTGCGTCTAAGACTACGGATGCTTCCGCAACTTTAACCACCGCGGAAAGCATAATAGTAACTACAGTAAATATAAAACGCGTGTCGGCGGGTGGGGGTGATGAGTTTGACATTAGGAGCGACAATAAATAAACTATTTTATTTTCTTAGCCTGGAGAACAATTTGCAGCTGAAAAAAATAATTTGAAGATTTAGAAGATTTGATGAATAAATAAATTAATGTTAGTACGTTAACTAAAAATGTAAACTATTTTTATCAAGAAAGTTCACCTTATTAAATATTGACGTCCAGCACGTAATGGAAGCATAGTCGTAATGAAAGAGTTCCGACAATACGCACACGAGAAGAAGATACGCACGCCCTGCGTGCATGCACGCACACACTACCACACTTCCACGCACGCCCGGAAGAAAAAATATTCTACATAATTAATTAACCAACGTAAACAAACCAAAGCCTTAACGCTGATTTATTCCCTGCTTGATCCGGATAAGTATACTTGGAGGATAAGGATATATCATCTAGAAGACAAGCTGGTGATCCGCTTAAAGAATTGCAGACATTATTTGAAGAATATGAATAAAATTGTACTAAACTTCAAAACCGATGAGAGTCTTGTATGTAATAAAGAATTTTTGTTGTCAGGGTCGCTAATTACTCTACCGATACAACAAGATAATTAGTACAGTAGAAGCGATACAGTCACAGTAAACGCGAGTTGTTTAACTTAATGATCGAAATAAACATGGCGCATTAACTAACTTTACTTCATTTATCGCCTTATCAAAACTACAACTAATTAACTGGTAGCCCGTACAAGTATTATAACTATAGGTGTCTATTTAGGATGACGTTGCGGAACTATAGGTACTATCTTGTAGTGGCATGTTAAGCAATCGTTCGACTTTTACAAAATGCCTGTCCAAATAGCAGATGGTCTATTCTTATTTCATAATTGGTGCATACCAAATTTGATAGTTGGGGATTGCAAAGGTTTTATTTTTTGTTTTTTCTCGGTCCGTGCCTTGAAAAATAGATGATCTCTGCATTGCCTTCCTGACAGGCACTGTAAATAGCAAAAATTGGCCACAATAGTCACTGCTTGTCACTGTCGTGTTCCAGTTATACCTTAACATGCCTTTTTAAACAGATTACGAGAGTCGGACTTTAACATCTTGAGCAAGTAATGATTATTATCTCTTTTTACCAGAAGAACCATATTGTTATTGTTTGCTGTCTTGTGATATGAGTTGAGGCTTATGTCTTCGTCTCAGTAAAATTATTTGAGAAGATATTGGGGAGCCATTCTTGGAAAGTTGTTGGAAAGCCCTTTGGAACATTCATCCCCGCATCTTCTTCAATCTCGATTAACTCTAGATCCAAACTCATTTTTAATGAAATCCTTAAAGACTTGTTAAACCTAGAATTTAAGCGCTATTTTAGCGCATAATAATTTGGGTTTTCTAAATAAAATTAGTGAATAAAATATGCGGTACTTTAGTCGGACAAAAGTGTTTGGTCTTTTTTCTGTTTGTAAATGTAACAGTCTCAATAATAACATGGAGTGGCTGATGATAGTATAAGAAACAACCGCGTCTTGACAATTTCATTGTTTTGATTTGACATTAACTTCAGTTGATTCTGACAATTTCGATAGCCTTTTAGTGGTTATAGAATTGAGCGGTCAATCGAGGTGAAAATAAGCATCTAATAACATCTCGATAAATATTACTCTTGTCTAACCGTTCCATGCCCCTATGGCTTCTAGAGTAGCCATCCGGAATATTGCGTAAAGGAAAACATGGCTACTACAGGAGCGATGTTTTCCTTTACGCATTTTCTGTATTTTTCCTCCTTAATTCTGTACTCGTTGGTATTTAAACCGTTTCCGAACGAAACATTGTACAATATAACATCAAGTTGGCACCCTTTTTTCAAGTATGCTCTTGGGAAAAATAAAAAGAATTCGTCCGCCATTTTAATTAATGGTGTGTATTAATTATTGGTTGCAGTTTATAGGCTTATGTTAATTTAAGTGTTTTAGCGTATTTACCAACAAGTAAACTTTAATTATAATCAAGATTCGTTCAACATCTAACAGTTTAGATATTAATTTTGTCGAAAAACCGTAAATATAAATTAATAAAACATATCTCCCTATAACGACCATATTGATGCTATATATATATGTATATATATGTAAATCAATATTTTTTTCGTATGTATATGTTTATTAAGAAAAAAACATGAATTTATTTTTTGAATTAAAAATCCTAGACTAACAAGTAGTCATATTTTTTTTCCTAATATCAATTTATACTTGATTTATTTTGCATTAGATCACTAAATTAAACAATTCTCACACCAGTATGTTTGCAGTATCCAAGACCTCTTAAAAATATACGCTTATAGTCTGCGCAGACGACGGATTTTTGTCCGCAGCCTTTTTTGTCCGCTAAAATATATCACTTACAACTGTATCGAGTAAAATGAGAGATTAAAAGTACCGAGTACAAAAAGTCCCCCGAATAACCGAGGACATGCATAGAGCGGACCGGACAAAATTATGGGGGAGTTCCCGAAAAAATAGAACACGTGTGACTAGGCGAAGCAACGCATACGGCGGACTCTAGTCTGCGTTGTGCGCTAGAGAGCGACGTATGTTCCGGGCAACAAATGATCGCACACCGTGTGCGTTGAGTTCGCGGTAAATTCGCGGCGGAGTTTTTATTCGCGGAGCGTACTTTTTTCTCCGCCACGGAGAAAAGTCCGTCGTCTGCGCAGGCTATTAATATTATTGAACTCAACCCAAACAACTTATAAATCACTTTTTCTGACTGCGGTCCACCGGAACTGACCCGGTACGTTCGCGTGCGTAACGGCAATTGGCCCTGGGCATCAAGCGGCTAAATATAATGCCTTTATAAATGTAGATAAAAGTGAGATAAACTATAAGAGCTTAATCAAACTAGGGATGCTGCGAGAACACTAAATATCTAATGTAATTGTTAAATTCCAGATGGTGCATAGTCCTGGAAGTCCTGTGGAGTCACCTCAGGCAGATTATAATAATTTACACCAAGCTCTATTACAACCTTTTGAACAAATAACAATGGTATGTATTTATTTTATATTTTACTTTTTATAAATATGTGTTATGTGATGCAGATAATATTATATTTAAAACTAGCTGTTGCCAGCGACTTCGTCCGCGCGGACTTCGTTTACTCCGCACAGCACCTCCCCCATAGGTGATAGCATGATAATATGTAGCCTATATGTTGACCCGTCCTATTAATAATATTCATGCAAAATTTGAAGTAAATCCATGCAGTACTTTTGAGTTTACCCCGGACATACAAACAGACAAAAATTTTAAAAACTATATTTTTGGCTTCGATATGGATTGTAGATCAAGCCCCAAGTATTCTTTTAAAAAAATATGCGATGTACATTTTTCACTCCCCTACGATTTTATTATATGTTTAGATATTCACGGACTACAGAATACAAGTGGACGTACGACGTTGTCGTATCACTCATCCCGTGTCAACCGTATCGCAATTAGCATTGTATTTTTCTAGTCGTTATATTCAAGCTGCAACTAATATGATATTACAAATATAACCTTTACGAGAGCAAGTTTAATCATATTACGTCATTTACTCGTAAAATATCTATTCTTATTTTGAGACAATAAATAACAAATACTATGTAAAATATTTTTGGTGCTATTTTTATATATTTTTATCGTGAAGAGTCGGTTTGAATAGTTTTATTAAATATGCAGCAGATTTTATCTATAAATTCTTAAATACCAAATAAATTAGTTTGAATGCCAACGACATGAGAAAGGCTGAATAGTCTTAATGTCTTTGCCAGGTATCTACAAAATATATATATATTTTTAAGACCGATGCGGTATTTAGTACAGTGCCATCAACTTATGTGCTCAGCAAACGGCGTCGCTAGGCAGATAGACGAGTTATTTAAGAATTTTTACTAAGATAAACTGGCATCGGAATGAAATTTTACGAGATGGCGGTTGTAGTTGCGACTTTTATACTGAACTACACTATAGTAGGTGGCACTATAGTTGTACATGACTTTGATGCTTTTTTCTATGGCTGGCAAAAATACTAGGCAATTCAGTCTACTTAATGACATCATCACTTAAAAGTAAAAAAGAAATTTTTTATAAGTTAACCAAATGCATGTCGGAACACGCGCAATGTTGGGTTCTGTAGTTACCCATCATAATAATGCCGACTAAGAAAAGGGATTTTTCATTGTTTTATAGATAACATAACTTTTACCAAGGGAATGACTGATATATTAGATTTTTCTTCTGCAAGTATATTTTGTATATTTTTTGATTATTCCTCGTAAACTTGTAAAGTCTACTTACATGTACAAGTTTTCCTTTTAACTTTTTCAAATATATAAGGTCTTTCCAAAATAGGTGAACATAATATTTTAACTCAGTGTTCGGTACGTCTAACAAAATATATCCACCCAAAAAATAATGCGATTCAAGGGACTAAAACATTATTTTTACGAATAAAATAATTTTGTCTCATAACACAACACTTTCCGCATAAAATAATCCGCAAGGTTATTTACCTTAGTACTCACAACGTTCTTACGTTGTGAGTACTAAGGTTAATAACCTCGCGCCATATCTGTGGGTCAGACGCCATTATGCTTTACGCACCGACCACACAACCCATAGACCCCTAATAACAGGCGAATGGTTCTGTCAACACATCTGACTTATAGTTCCGATGTAAATGTCCATGCACCAATACCCAATCAGTGTCGACCAATCAGATTCTCTGTACATCACTGTGGCCTTGAGTAAGCCAATCACGATGTTGCAGCTCAGCTCAGCTAGTTGCCAGAATGTATTCAATACGGAAAATCGAACATTAGGCGTCTATGGGCTGTGTGGTCGATGGCTTTACGTCATATAAATACGTCAGACGCGGCCTTATCAGCTGACAGCTGTAACCGTTATTATTAATGATTATTAATGATTCTAATTTCCCATCACACCAAACATGGTAATCGTGCTTTGCTATCCTTATATCTCGTAAGAATAATGCTGAAAATTGTACAACTGAGCCATGTCTTATGTAGAGGGTGCAAGATAAAAACACTTTCGTCCCATCTCTTTTGCTCATTATATTATTGTTTAATTTGTCGGTACAGTAAGTTGACATGCAATAAGTAAGCGTCGTAATAAGTCAGCGTCAACCAATCAGATCCTCTGTACATCACTATCTTTCACTGTGGCCTTGAGTAAGCCAATCACGATGTTGCAGCTCAGCTCAGCTAGTTGCCAGAATGCATTCAATACGAAAAATCGAACATTAGGCGTCTATGTCTATGGGCTGTGTGGTCGATGAGCGAAACTTATTTCTAGGAAATTAATGCGTTTCCTACTATGTCGTCTATACATAATATAATAAGTCTGAAGAAAAGTTGTGTCTGTTATTTAGTAGGGATCTATGAACTTAATAACGTAGTCATAGTCATTAAGTTCCTAGACCAGCGTTGTAGTAAATTCCTATTTCAGTATCTTCTAAACCTACTACACTATTAATATCAAGCGTCAAATATTACATGTCTATACATCCACAGTTTGCCGATATGTTTAGGTCCAGTGTAATAGAACCAATAACCTACAATGTTTGAAATATAAATAAATTATTTTAACGGTTATTGTTTTATTGAAATATAAATGTTCTCCGCAAAAACAGATTTTTGTTCAGATTTTTTTAAATATAAATTTTACAAACCCTTAAAATACTACCTAAGTAAATGCATAAAAATATATTCGACTCCACTTATGTCTTGTCCTGCTGGTTAACTTCAGTCAAAAATTTTATTTCTTTTTGTACATTGCTTTTTAAAAACAACTATAAATCTTGCGCTTAAGGTTGAATTAGCAAAAACATGTCTTTGTCATAACTATAAATTTTAGACTAAAATTTGTTTGGGACTGTGTATCTTGGATATTTTATATTAATGGCTATAAGTGAATTGTCTGGGCCATGGAAAAATATCATACGTATGTATATATTATACAAAACTTTTTTAATGTTTCAAATGGAATTTCAAATTGGCACTGGCTCGATGCGTAGCCAAACAAACGGCTGCAAGGTCCCATTAACTAGATCAGCATAATATGTGACTAAATTATGCACATTAATCTAATATATTTATTTTATGGTGATGCCCAGTGAAGGTCAATTTACGTTCGGATCTTTCCAAACCTAAATTGACCTTCATCGGGCTGACAATAGAATGAAAGTTATTTAAAAATAAATTTAGTAGGTATATTAGAGAATTTATCAAAAAAAACCTGGACGGGCTATTTTTAATTATTGTATTAAAAATGATTTTTAACTATAACATCGGAATAATTAAAACATATTGTACGAACTTATAGTATGAAACCTATAAAAGATGGGATTGCTAAAAAACCTGGCAGGATATGTTTAATTATTAATAGTAACATCCAAATAATAAGAAAATTTTATATGAACTTAAAATATGATACCTATAGAATGTGCAAACGTTGTATTTGCTACTATGGAGTTAACAAGTATAAACAGGTAAATCGATATCGGTTACTTTCACTTGATTTTATAATAGATTCTTTTATATCAACTTGCGCTGTTTTATTTCGAGCACGTTGATATGAGGTTGAGTGTAGAAGCACAGTAGAATAATAAGGCAGTAGATCAACTCCATTCAAGGCGCCCGAATCGCCGCACGCACACAGAAGTGTCGTTTACACGGCCGCTAACCTAATTTTTCCGACCAAGATAGGTTAGCGGCCGTGTAAACGACACGTTACTTTCACTTGATTTGATAATACACCTTGTCCGCCTTATCATTCTACTGTGGTAAAAGTGTTGCTCCCAGTGTAAGATTCCGAGTTTTGAAATTTTGAATTTCAATGCAAATGGAAATATGTGACAGAGAAATCCGAATCAAGTGGAATACATGAGCGCTAATTTTTTTATAGTATAAGGTAACAAACAAGCAAATGGGTCCCCTGCTGGAAAGAGTCAACCATCGCCTATAGACACCAAAATTGTTAATGGTGCGTTGTTATCTTGTGGCGAGGTCTTATGCCACATGCATAAGTTTACCGGCTACCTTACCCTACAAACCGGAACACGACGGTAACAAGCACTGACGCTATTGCGGCAGGAATAGGTAAGGCGGTGGTACCAGACCCGGGCGAGGCAATGCAGAACTCTACCACCCAGTAGCCACGATGTTAGTGACTCTCATTGCCAATCGGTCGCCTTTTACGACCTACCTGGCAGAACGGCAGTTGGCCTATTCTTCAAAGAAGCCCGGGATCAACACAGGGAAAATCATCTTGACAATTTTTTTTCTATTATCAAATCAAGTGAAAGTAACTGTTACCGATATACCTGTTTATACTTGCCAACCCAGTAGTTTGTCTACGTAAAAACATTTTTTTGCGTTTGCACATTCTATAGGTATCATATTTTAAGTTGGTATAAAATTTTCTTATTATTTGGATGTTACTATTAATAAATAAACATATCCAGCCAGATTTTTTAGCAAATCCCATATTTTATACATTCTCTAATAATAGACTTAATTTATTTTAAAATACCATTCATTCTACTATCAACCCAGTGAAGGTGGATTTAGGTACGGATCTTAAACTATTAGCTTTTATTATCACCATATACTTTGCGTTTTCCATTTAATAGTATGAGTTTTAACGAATTCAAAATTTATTATGTATGTATATCTTCTTCCTTATCATGTTTTTTTAAAGTTTATATGTATTGATATTTATTAAACGGTTGATATTATAAATATATATGGAACGCTTACTCATGTTCATGTCAGTTACTATTCATGTATTTTATTTTAAAATATTTCAACGCTTCAATGGAGTAGCAAGGAGTTGTGAGTAATTTGTAGATAATATAAACGTGGCTTTAAAATAGCTTAGAATAATATTTAAAAATATATAAAGGTAAAAAACGCACTGGCAATAAAAATTTTACACTTAAATACATGTTATTTCATTCAAGACAATAAAGGCACCTAGACATTAATACCTATATTTAAAAACGATTAGTATAATGTCGTAAATGAAGATCAATGTGGATTTAATTGTGTGTGAGAGAAAATATTTTTACAATTCATTAACACATATATATTATTTACCTAATTCGTTGTTATAATATTCGTGCTATCAACCACAAAAAGAGATTACTATTTATTATTTTGATATCTATAGACATTATTTGTAATATATATCATAATTTACTAGCTTTTGTTTGCAGTTTTATAACCCTTAAAAACTAAACAGCAAAATGAGAACAAAGTCTTTATCATATTATCTCGGATACCAAACTTGCCTACTTGTTGTGAGCTCTGTTTGTACCGACGAAGCCCTTTTCACACTTACAACGCTAAAGAGTTATGTATCTTCCTGCAGACGTAAAGTCATTGCTCAAATTAAATTCCACTTTTAGGAGTATGATCTACTTCGGCTTAATGGACTAGATCGTATATGTGCATATCTCCTAATGTTTTGCTGTATAAAATGGTTTGTAGAATAAATAGTCCAGTAAAAAGTTTAACGAAACCATGATCGACCAGTTTTGGCGCAATGAGTAAAAATGTGTTCATTAATACTTAAATAATGATATTATGAAAGAAATTTTGATTAAAATTAAGGGGAAAGGGATGAAAAAAATAAAAAAAGGGTTGAAAAATGCCTTTTTTTAAAATAACTTAATAACGGTAAGAAATAGAAAAAAAAGTTTCAAGTAAAAGCTGTAGAGAAAAAAATTCTATACAAAAAGTTCCTCTTCATTTTTTTGTTATCTGCTTTAGTTTAGCTACAAAAAATAAAAATTAAATTTGTAGTAAAATATGTAAAAATATATAAATATGGGAATACATGTGTAGTAGTGTTAGTACATACTAATGTGATGCGCGCGCTACATGGTACAGGGCCGTAATAATTCTGGTAAGGTTTTATAATTAATTACAGAGCAAATTTAATTTTTATTTTTTGGAGCTAAACTAAAGCAGATAACAAAAAAATGAAGAGGAACTTTTTGTGTAGAATTTTTTTCTCTACAACTTTTACTTGAAACTTTTTTTCTATTTCTTACCGTTATTAAGTTATTTAAAAAAAGGCATTTTTCAACCATTTTTTTATTTTTTTCATCCCTTTCCCCTTAATTTTAATCAAAATTTCTTTCATAATATCATTATTTAAGTATTAATGAACACATTTTTACCCATTGCGCCAAAACTGGTCGATCACGGTTTCGTTAAACTTTTTACTGGACTAAAAAAAGAACAAAAACATATAAAGGAATTGTCCTTACCAATAAGTGACAGAATTGTTGTCATGTCTAACTTACAGTTCAAACCACTAAATAAATCCTAAGACACCTATTATAATGGGAAAAAATAAGGAGAGTTTAGGGGAAATCAAAACTAGCAACACGCAAAGCCGCAAGCCAAAGCTTTTTTGACAAAGCAAAATTTAATGACAAGCATAGCTGACCTATGGATTCGAAATAAAATTAACAGATAAATAATATTCTTTTGTATGTGGTTGTATGTGCCTATATGTTTGTAACATTGGTGGATGTTGACCAAGGATTGGGCGCAGCTGGTGCAGAGTCTCGTGGAGTCTGGCTGGACCGCGCACGTTCAGGTCGCGGAAAATGTACGACACTTATACACCAAACTATATTCCAATTTTATACGTGTATATTTCAGTTCGTACGGACGATCGCTCACGATAAATGTATAAGCACTTTTTTTAATTTAAACTATTTAAAACATTATTTTAATCATTTATTTTAATGACGTAATAAAAACAAAAAAAAACATATAAATAACACTTTTTTGTTTATCATGTAACTTCAAATTTCGCAGACGCGACTTCATACGCGATAAAGTAAAGGTAACGTGACCATACGTCCCGTTTTGGACGGGACTGTCCCGGTCTCTACTATCGTGTCCCGTTGTCCCCAGTAATTTTTCGTGGCCGTGACAATGCCCCGTATTCCGAAAACATACAAAGCCATGACACAAAAAATTATAAATTGTATACCAATTGGTCGCCAATCTCATCTATCTTGATGAATATTTAGTCAGACGCAAGCCTAATACAAAAATCGTTCTAAAATGTTAAATTTTCAATAAGAAGACCATTTACTTTCAAACTTTCTAGTAGATCGGACTAAGGAATAATATTTTATTTCGATTTTTCTTGCGGAAATAGATACATCATTGCTATTATTTATTGCTTGCGTAGTTCACACCAAGCTAATGTCCCGTTTTAAGATAAAGGCAATATGGTCAGTTTAGTTAACGCGGAAAAATATTTGAGCTAGCGACGTAGACAAACAATTACTGATTCTAACAAAGATAAAGTCGTTTGTGAACAAAACGTGTTTATTTATTTTATGTTCTTATTTATATAAAAAAAGTATTCACTTGATTTACTCTCGTCACTGATAATCAAATAGTTATATATAAGTAAATTTGATTTACTACCGTACAAATTTTACTATAATGTGAATAATTTTGCAAATATAATTAAATGTTAATCTAATCAATTTTTTATTGAATAATTTATCTGTATCTTAGGTATTTCGTGTTAGATTTTCACCAACTTAATATAGGTCAAGTACTGTCTTTCCATAAAAATCGAAATCATAATCAGTCTATGTATAGATTTAATGCATATTAACACTGGTTATATCTAAACCTTTAAAACAAAAAATATGTATCAATATCATGAAGATTTCATTTGATTTTGCTAATTTTAGAAACAATTGTTCGTTAGCGATCGTAAATTTTCAATCAAAACCTTAAAATAGATTATGGCACCTTTTTATTTTAGGTATAAGTTGGTCTTTTGATTATATATTTTTATTGGAAGTACTGTTTGAGTGAAATTAAATCAAATCTTAATTTTTGAATACAAAGTAAACAGTGATGGCCATATAAAAAAGACATTTTTTAAAGTAAAAACATGTTTAAAAATTTAAATACGTCATAAATATATAAATACGGTCACGCCCATATCTCCAAAGATGTAGGCAGAGTTTTAACGCTAGATTAGTGCACCCACGATTAACTTATTGTATTCAGTCCCACGATGTATCAGGTGGCCAATCTATAAAAAAATCGGCCTTATATTCAATCTTGATCAAAATATATTTGACAGAACAAGCTTCTAATCCACGATCTCATGCGACACCGAAGTCGGTACCACTAGACTATTGATTAAGTCGTATCAATAAATGTATGTCGTATCAGTAAATGGCTGAAAAAAATTACATGAAGTCCTTTGGTTCTGCCTGTAGGAGAATAATTGCAACAAAAAGTACTTATTGAAATATGTATAAACATTACGTATTTTAATTACTTAACTTTTAATGTTATTTTGCGTGACTTTAGATAATATCTTCAAAGTAATTTAAAAACAAGAAATGTATATTAATTAATAATTAAAAAACAAGATGTCTTCAGTTATATGACTATACACTGTTATAACTTCACATGTAATTTGTGATTTGATTTCCTTTGACATGAATGCTTAAACTACTGGATGGCAATTTTTATTTTATATAACTGACCATTTACTCGATTGTTATATGAAATAATAGTATACCTAGAACAACAGGGGAGGAAGAAAATAAATTATTTTTTAAATAATATTGTGACCAGTATTTTAAGTCTATAAGTTTAGCTTTCACTTAGTTCTCTAGTTAGTTTTACCGTAGTTAGACACAAGCGTTTAATTGAAAATAAATTTCTATATAATAATATTACTTATTTTGCTAAACGTTTTATTTTTACAGCGAAAATGTAAACAAATAAAACAACTATATTTTTTATATTATTTTGAAAAATAAATAGATACTATGAACTACATGATATAGACTTACACACATTTAAAAATATTACAATTTGTGTCAACGTACAAATTTATTTATTAAATATATGAGACATTATAAACATAATATATTATACAAAAACACTAAACACAATATTATGGTTATATAAAAAAAATTACCAAACAGTTTGCAAATATTGTTGTACTATAATTTTATAAGGCGCTTAATTTCTATATTTTTCAATTGAGTATCTCTATGTACGTTAAGAAAAATTCTCAGTTTTATATTTGCATGATAAGGTTGCGTGTATATTACATTTTTGAACACGGTTATTAGTTTAAGGGTCGTAAGTTTTTAAATATCTGATACTGAACAGATAATTGTGTATACTTAATTGTACAAATTTTATACTATTAGTAGTTTGCATGATGTCTTTAATATAACTTATATGTATATTTTCAATTTAACACTGAAATTCGCAGCAATGTTGACTACATCCATCGAAATTAAACCTTAAACTAAATTCACCGTATTCGAAGCCTTATATTATGACGTTTTGTACTTTTAAAGATATTTTTAGTTTTCTTTCGTATAAGCAACTCAATGTTTTGCATATAAAAATGGCATGGCTTCTTATATATACATTTGAAATAACATCTGAGTTTTAATTATTTATTTATAATTATAGCTTATTTCACAATTTTTAAACAAACTTTTCATATTATTTAAATTAAACATACACCTAATAATAAATATTCGTTGGTAGACTACTTACTTAATCCTATTAACTTTAAAATAAATCAGTCACCTCACATTTTTAATACTCATACTTTGAAATCACCATTTCTCTATTTTTGTCAGAAAATTGTGAAAAGTCTTAAGTTTTTCATACATTATGCTTACATTTCTTTATGATTGTAAAGTAGATGTACGTTTTTAGTATTGAAAAGTTTAAAAAATAATTTTATGTATGTTTGAATATTTTGTGCAGCTCGACCAGCCGACGTCAAATTACAATACGACGTATATTAATCACAGTTCACCACACTCTCCACAATCAACGAACTCACCGCACACGTATTCACAGGTATTTAAATATATCAATTAATTATCAAAATCAAGCTTTTGTAATTAATTGACGTAGTCTAATAACCTTTGTTTAGCATACCTATGTACAGGCGCACGGATCGCATACGGGACACACGCACACGGAAGAAACCCGCCCGCGGGATCCTGTGGCAGGCGGCGCGTATTCAGCGCTGCAGCCGCTAGCGTCCCCGCCGCAGCCGCCCACACCCGCCACGCCCGCCTCCATACCCGACATCATACTAACGGGTGAGTGTAGCAGAGTTCGAGTGTCTACAGCGCTGTAGCCGCTAGCGTCCCCGCCGCAGCCGCCCACACCCGCCACGCCCGCCTCCATACCCGACATCATACTGACGGGTGAGTGTAGCAGAGTTTGAGTATCTACAGCGCTGTAGCCGCTAGCGTCCCCGCCGCAGCCGCCCACACCCGCCACGCCCGCCTCCATACCCGACATCATACTGACGGGTGAGTGTAGCAGAGTTCGAGTGTCTACAGCGCTGTAGCCGCTAGCGTCCCCGCCGCAGCCGCCCACACCCGCCACGCCCGCCTCCATACCCGACATCATACTGACGGGTGAGTGTAGCAGAGTTTGAGTATCTACAGCGCTGTAGCCGCTAGCGTCCCCGCCGCAGCCGCCCACACCCGCCACGCCCGCCTCCATACCCGACATCATACTGACGGGTGAGTGTAGCAGAGTTCGAGTGTCTACAGCGCTGTAGCCGCTAGCGTTCCCGCCGCAGCCGCCCACACCCGCCACGCCCGCCTCCATACCCGACATCATACTGACGGGTGAGTGTAGCAGAGTTTGAGTATCTACAGCGCTGTAGCCGCTAGCGTCCCCGCCGCAGCCGCCCACACCCGCCACGCCCGCCTCCATACCCGACATCATACTGACGGGTGAGTGTAGCAGAGTTCGAGTGTCTACAGCGCTGTAGCCGCTAGCGTCCCCGCCGCAGCCGCCCACACCCGCCACGCCCGCCTCCATACCCGACATCATACTGACGGGTGAGTGTAGCAGAGTTTGAGTATCTACAGCGCTGTAGCCGCTAGCGTCCCCGCCACAGCCGCCCACACCCGCCACGCCCGCCTCCATACCCGACATCATACTGACGGGTGAGTGTAGCAGAGTTCGAGTGTCTACAGCGCTGTAGCCGCTAGCGTTCCCGCCGCAGCCGCCCACACCCGCCACGCCCGCCTCCATACCCGACATCATACTGACGGGTGAGTGTAGCAGAGTTTGAGTATCTACAGCGCTGTAGCCGCTAGCGTCCCCGACGCAGCCGCCCACACCCGCCACGCCCGCCTCCATACCCGACATCATACTGACGGGTGAGTGTAGCAGAGTTTGAGTATCTACAGCGCTGTAGCCGCTAACGTCCCCGCCGCAGCCGCCCACACCCGCCACGCCCGCCTCCATACCCGACATCATACTGACGGGTGAGTGTAGCAGAGTTCGAGTGTCTACAGCGCTGTAGCCGCTAGCGTTCCCGCCGCAGCCGCCCACACCCGCCACGCCCGCCTCCATACCCGACATCATACTGACGGATGAGTGTAGTAGAGTTCGAGTGTCTACAGCGCTGTAGCCGCTAGCGTTCCCGCCGCAGCCGCCCACACCCGCCACGCCCGCCTCCATACCCGACATCATACTGACGGGTGAGTGTAGCAGAGTTGGAGTATCTACAGCGCTGTAGCCGCTAGCGTCCCCACCGCAGCCGCCCGCACCCGCCACGCCCGCCTTCATACCCGACATCATACTGACGGGTGAGTGTAGCAGTGTTCGAGTATCTACAGCGCTGTAGCCGCTAGCGTTCCCGCCGCAGCCGCCCACACCCGCCACGCCCGCCTCCATACCCGACATCATACTGACGGGTGAGTGTAGCAGAGTTCGAGTGTCTACAGCGCTGTAGCCGCTAGCGTCCCCGCCGCAGCCGCCCACACCCGCCACGCCCGCCTCCATACCCGACATCATACTGACGGGTGAGTGTAGCAGAGTTTGAGTATCTACAGCGCTGTAGCCGCTAGCGTCCCCGCCGCAGCCGCCCACACCCGCCACGCCCGCCTCCATACCCGACATCATACTGACGGGTGAGTGTAGCAGAGTTCGAGTGTCTACAGCGCTGTAGCCGCTAGCGTTCCCGCCGCAGCCGCCCACACCCGCCACGCCCGCCTCCATACCCGACATCATACTGACGGGTGAGTGTAGCAGAGTTTGAGTATCTACAGCGCTGTAGCCGCTAGCGTCCCTGCCGCAGCCGCCCACACCCGCCACGCCCGCCTCCATACCCGACTTCATACTGACGGGTGAGTGTAGCAGAGTTCGAGTGTCTACAGCGCTGTAGCCGCTAGCGTCCCCGCCGCAGCCGCCCACACCCGTCACGCCCGCCTCCATACCCGACATCATACTGACGGGTGAGTGTAGCAAAGTTCGAGTGTCTACAACGCTGTAGCCGCTAGCGTCCCCGCCGCAGCCGCCCACACCCGCCACGCCCGCCTCCATACCCGACATCATACTGACGGGTGAATGTAGCAGAGTTCGAGTGTCTACAGCGCTGTAGCCGCTAGCGTTCCCGCCGCAGCCGCCCACACCCGCCACGCCCGCCTCCATACCCGACATCATACTGACGGGTGAGTGTAGCAGAGTTCGAGTGTCTACAGCGCTGTAGCCGCTAGCGTTCCCGCCGCAGCCGCCCACACCCGCCACGCCCGCCTCCATACCCGACATCATACTGACGGGTGAGTGTAGCAGAGTTTGAGTATCTACAGCGCTGTAGCCGCTAGCGTCCCTGCCGCAGCCGCCCACACCCGCCACGCCCGCCTCCATACCCGACTTCATACTGACGGGTGAGTGTAGCAGAGTTCGAGTGTCTACAGCGCTGTAGCCGCTAGCGTCCCCGCCGCAGCCGCCCACACCCGTCACGCCCGCCTCCATACCCGACATCATACTGACGGGTGAGTGTAGCAAAGTTCGAGTGTCTACAACGCTGTAGCCGCTAGCGTCCCCGCCGCAGCCGCCCACACCCGCCACGCCCGCCTCCATACCCGACATCATACTGACGGGTGAATGTAGCAGAGTTCGAGTGTCTACAGCGCTGTAGCCGCTAGCGTCCCCGCCGCAGCCGCCCACACCCGCCACGCCCGCCTCCATACCCGACATCATACTGACGGGTGAATGTAGCAGAGTTCGAGTGTCTATAGAGCTGCAGCCGCAGCCGCCCATACCGCCGCGTCCGTCTCTACGGGCCGCGTTTACATTTTGATTAATGTTTAATGTGAGTGCTTAATGCAGATGCTTAGTTTAAGAAAAAACACGTGTAAACAGCCGTTGATTAGTGCGAGTAATTTAAATAAATCAGTGTCTATTCACTTTACTACGCTGATTACTAATCACTCGCACTAATCATCGGCAGTCTACTCGTGCTTTTTGTTTTAAAACTAATCACCTGCATTAAACACTCGCACTGGCACTAATCAAAATATAAACGGGATCATACAAACGGGTGAGAATTGCAGAGTGCGAGTACATCAATGCAGCGTGAGGAGCATCTTCGCCAACATCATGCTGACGGGTATGAATGCACAAGAGGTTAAGAGTATTACAGCCGTTAGTGTCCTTACAGTCCCGTTTTCACTTTGATTAATGCGAGTGCGATTGTTAACGGCCTGGTTTTTCGCGCCCACGATTTTTCGCGCGGCGCTAACGGCACAGCGTCTGGCGTCTGAAACAAATGTATGGGAAAGTACTGAACATACCGCGTGGTGCGGCGACCGGCGGGGCAACCGACGAATTTTGCCGAACGAATCGCGCGCGCGTCGGGCGAGGCTGCGGGCGATTGAAACAAATGTATGAATCAACACAGTGCATGCCACGGACTTTGGCGGCGGCCGCGGCGGATAGTCTAAGAATCAAAACCGTTTAGCTGTAGTTGCCGCGAAATACACTATGAACATTTTAACTTCTATTTTCAAATACTTACTAGGCCTTTGTAAGTCTGGTCACCACATCATAAGTACGTATAAACAAAATCTAGAGATATAATTTTTCTTTCTTCCAACAATGTTGAATATTCATAAGAATATAAATAGTGTCACAAAAAAATCGATAGTTTTAATCTAGAAACGCCATAACATCGATAATATCGATAGTATTGAACGCTACAAATAAATAAATTATCGACTGTTTCGATAGTATCAATCATTGGAGATAAACAGTGTCGATTCTATCAATAGTATTGTTAGACAATATTGCTTTGACTATCGATATACTGTCGATAGTTTGTACAATCGATAGCATTGGTCAGTATTAGAATAAAGTTGACTATCGATAGTTTTGATAGTATCGATACTATCGACAGTAATTGTGATTAATGCAATATTAAATAGCAATACTATCGATAGTATGGATACTTTTGATAGTTTATTTTTTAATCATGAATACTATCGATGCTATCAATTGTATTGCTGTTTATTGATAGTATTGTACTAAGGTAAACGTACGGCAACACTATAAATCGAAAGTTTCGAGTTTCGACACTCTTTCCAAAAAATTTGTCTTGTTATATTATGTATTTCTCAAACTTCTTGTGTAATTCAACGTCTATACTATACCCCGATTCTTCTTTAAATCATGTACTGCACGTTCTCTTCCAAATAGTAAGTGTTGAAGTACAAAACTACTCCCCTCCAAACAATATCGAGATAAAGTTGAAAAAGTCATCTTGCTCTCGGACTGTACTGGTCGCAGTGGTGAACGCAAGTCCCCGTGGCTTGAAAATCCGCGCCGCGCGAATTTTCGCCTCGCCCGCTGCTCTCTCGCCGCCGTCGCCTGTTCGCGTGGCCGGATGATAATACAGGTGCTTAATATTTAGGAAAAAATACGTGAAGACAGCTGTTATGTGTGCAGTGCGAGTGATTAGTAATCAGCGTCTATTAAATTTACTACGTTGGATACTAAGCACCTTCATTAAACACTCGCACTCGAACTAATCAAAGTGAAAACGGGGCTTACTACAACTGAGCTAATTTACAGCGTTGCTTCTGCTACCGATTCTGCCGCAACCGCCCACAGTGACTTATGTACTGACAGATAAGGGTAGCGGTGTAAAAGTACACACAACTGCAACTTATCCATTAATTTATTAAACTACTCTGAAATGGGAATATTAAATTTTATAAATATCGCTGTGTTTAGTAGCCATCTCAGACATTGTTTTTTTAACTTTCCGCTAGTTGTTAGTTTCACCCAGATTTTCGAAAATTAAGTTTTTATCAGATCTCCATGTTTTAGGTCCTAGGAAACTGCTCTGACTATTTTTAGGATCACGTCAATCAGTATATACAGGTTGTCTGCACTGGTAAAAGATTGTACATACCAAAGACGGGTATTTAGTACTCGATTCTGATACCGAATATGTAAAAAAATGCGCGCGCAATTTTGTATGTATATTGCCGGCGTACGGTTGAGTGATGGAACTCTTATTTACTTAGATTTCTTGCAAATTTTAACCGATTTAGTCCAGTACAATTTTAGATATTTCAAAAAACGTCAGATATAAAGTTGCCAAAACAATTTTTTTAATCACCATCAGACTAATTTAACGATTGATTCCAAAATTTAATCAACTGTTTTCCTTAAAAAACTATGTATCTATCTATGTAATGCCACCAATCGAATCAAAATCTGTTCTATTTATTGTTCTGTAATTATCGTTGACTGAATTTTTTTTTAAAAAAATCTACACATTTCGACGTATCGTTTTTGTACTTGTACCCAAGACAACATTTTCAAACTTAAAAAAATTGTTGCACGCCATTTGAAATATCAAAATCGCGTCCAAAAATTAAAATACTGTCAATTTAACAAACTTTTTATTTGAGCTTTCCGAGTTCATATTTTAAAGTTGAAAAATCTTTGCTGTAATATATTTTTGCTTAAAATACTTCAGCTTAGTGGAAAGTTTCAGAGATGATCTGCAGAGTCAATCATTTTTTTTAATTCAAGTATTATATTAATTAATTAATGTACACCGCAACCATAATGTGAATTTCAGACACTTCAATAACGATAATACGTGGATAATTTCAGATTATTCGGGTGAATTAGACACAGGCATATTTGGTGGGGAGGAAGCTCAATTGCGCGAGGGGTTGGATCTGGGCGACCTCACGCTGCTAGAAGAGCCGAGTGCACTCCTGCCAGATTCAGCGGTCGAGCACGAGTTCCGAATGGACCGGTTCGACCGCTTGTAGTACAGCCCAGGCCGCGTCGCTACACCCCTCCTTGTCACTCGCGCCGTCCGCCGGCGAGATAGCAACACTCGCCGCGCCTTCGGCTTCTGACGCGTTGCAGGTCAGTGACGCTCTCCAGACTCCCAATACTTCATGACAATTTCTATTCAAGTCTGAGTTAGTGATTATAGTTGGTGTGGCCGGCGAGAGACTCGTCACACATTCCCGACGCTCGCGAGCGTGCGCGGGCTCGCAAGCGTCACCGCGCGCGATCGTCACCACGATCTGATATCGACAGTAACGTTGACAGTGCCAGTGTTCATTGTTTAAATGTTTTACTCATGTTTTTAATTCGAAGGAATTAGGTATGTTATAGATTTACTTTTTTTTTAAATAATCGATCTGTTTCGGTATTCGATCGATTCGTGTACAGTTTAGTGATTGTTTTTTTAATAAGTATTGTGAATTTGTACTCGAATATCATTAGAGAATTTATTTCGAAATTAATACAAAGACCTCTTTGTACTCTGTGAGACCGATACGGTCGTTTCTCTGTAAATAGTACTTGAAAGTGTTCACATTATGAAGTTGCATTTAAATCGCTAATGTTGCATGCTAATTTTTTAAAAGAATTACTCTTTAATGTCATTGTAATAGGTAATAATTTTCTCAATATCTTATGTCATCGAAGCAAGAAAATGCATTTCAATAGCAAAAAAACTGACCAGGAGACAGATGTATGTGATATTATATTATTCTTTACTCGTTTTATTCATTAAATAGACTTGACTATGTTTGCATTTTATCGATTCTATTGGTCGTATTTGGTTTTACGTCTGGAGCCTGGACCCATCATCTAGACTGGATTATTGAAAATATAAAAATATTTCAGTATACTCTTTAAGAAAGTTGTAATACAATAAGCAATAGTAGAATTTCGAGATATGTACAATATTGCTTTGATATTATTGTTCGACTTATTTTTATATCTAAAATAGGAAGGAAATATTGAAAATGTGTAAAAGAAAACAGCTTTAGGATTTTAAGTAAAAGTTGTAAAATTTTTATATTTGTAATTAATGTAATGTATAAACCTAATTTTTATTGATTAAGCCATAAAAATTAGATTTATACATTACATTAATACAATGTTGAGGGTAAGTATACGAAATGCATTCTCTCGGTTATATGACCAAAAATATTGATCCTTACATTTTTCTAATACTTGCAAATTGCTCAAGCCTCAACTTAATATTTTTAAATCACCTCAATTACCAATCATCTTTTTAATACACGTAGAGCAGTAAATTGAGTGAAGCGGAGTGAACGATCTAGCGATTTGAATGTTTTTAATGAGAATGTAAAGACAACCCTAGGATTATATGGATTGATTGATATTGTCCACGATGTGTTCTGCTACAGTCAGTTTACTGGCTATACAGAATTGATAAAAAATACTGTACGATAAAAACAGTATGTGAATGTGTATTATACATGTAAGAAATATATAAAAGAACCTTTAACACGAGTGTTTCTCCAATATAATAAACATCCTCCACTTCTGTTAACGACTATTATTAACGTATTGCGGGCATGTTTACCCAATAAAATAACTTGTGTTCTTTGATAAACTAGATTTAGTTGTGCATTTATGCACACATGAAATAGAAGATATTTTACGTAATATATAAAAATTGAGAAATCCACAGAATATTATATTTATATCATGGTGTAAATTGTTCATCAAATTAATAAAAAAAGAATTGCTTTGTAATCAATCCATAAGTTTAGATTCTGCATTGTCATTGGTGGACACACATAATCGCCAAATATACTCCGCCTTTTGATTTCAGGGTTAATATATACAATTAAAATAAACACGTGTACCTGAATATAATTAATTATATTAAATTTAATTGCATCTTTGTCGTACAGTATTTTTAATTATTAGTATGTTACTTGCAACCACCCCTTTTTATGGATTTGGATAATATATTGTTTAAGGTGTATATAAAAGTTGTTAAAAAAATTTTAATAAGCTTTTGTCGCAAACATATCTATATTTGAATGTACGTGCGCATGTGTACGAGGCCCGTTTCGTATTACCATTTTTATATAAAATTTGTTATATGTGACGAAATAATTTCTTTTCCCTGCATATTAATGACGAATACTTGCATTTTCACAGTAGTAGAACTACATATTTTATAAAGTTAAACTTTAAATAGATTTAAGTTTATATATAGTAAGCTCTCATGCTGCGAATTGGGAACAGTCGAAAAGATTGGTAGAAATGCTTGGCACGATTTGCAACCACCACAAGGTCTTATGAAGCCAATTTGTTTTTTTTTTTTTTTGACAACTAGGTGACCGCATAACTGGAAACAACTGAAATTTCAATAAATTAACCTGTTACTGTTTTCTTCCATACGAGACATTTCGAAGTTGCTATGGTAATGTAAAGGGAAACTTTTTGGGAAATAAAGCACGCATGCGCTTTTATTGGGTCAAGTGCAATGGGATACTGCTGTTACTTTTTGCTGCATAACAATGTATTTCAGTAATATGTTAGTTCCACTCATCATAGATACGTATACAAGAGAAAAAGTATAGGTGATAAAACACATCCTAGGGGGACACCAGCGTTATTAAAATTTTCGACAGAATGATGACAATTACAGAGACTATAATTACAATGTCCATTGAGAAAATCTGCAATCCAGGTACATAGGTTCACAGGCAACCTATACAACAGAGGTTTTGTTAAAAAATCTTTATTTTAAAAGTCTTAACTAACCTGACAAAACCGTGTCATTTAATGGCAACCCCTTTTAATGTATTCATTATGTGCTTCTATAATAAAACAGAATTGTTCTATACTATTAATCGTCGGCACTTGGTGAAACTGCATTTTGATTTTAATTATAAAACACTTGTACAGCTAAACAAGAAAGTTCTCGTTTAGCTATAAGTCCTGAAGATGTGTTAATACGCGAAACCGGTAGACTTTAAATAATTTGGAAGAATACATATGTAGTGAAACCAGTACAAGTGTTTTATAATTAAAATCAAACAGAATTGGTTATTTGACATATAAAAATTAATTCTAATTAAATTGAATTCTTCCATGAATAAAATTTTGCACCTGATGGTTTTGAAGACCAAACTAGATTAAGGGCATATTGTCTCGAAGTTTAAACATAATGTAAAACGTACAGACGGTATGGGACGATTATATCGAGTCAAATTTTAAAAAAGAACTATTTTTTAAATATTTTTGTTGAAATATTTATGCAGTATTTCACATTTTAAAATCTAAAGAATACATATTTATTCTTCTCTTTTTAAAATTCTTACGATAAGTAACTGGACCTATTTGACGACGCAATACGTGATAAATATAGCTTATTACCTAATATTTAGATTGTGCAATTTATTTTATATGCAAAACTGAATAATCCAAACAATTTCCTTATGTAAATAACTTTAGATTATTGATGATATTACAGATTTTTCTTCTACATATTTCGACTGTTCTGAATCGCAGCAATCCTCGATGTGCTCGCAATGTCTTAATGGTTCGTGCATTATTCCTTTATTTTGTATTATGATCGTTCTATGTATGACTTGTATAAAATTTACGAATTATTTTTAAGGTTAACTTGTAATAGAGTTTAAAACGAACGTTATCGAAAATTAAATAACGGAATCGCCATGGAAACGTTACCAAATATATATTTTTTAAGATTTTTTTATGAAGATCATTTAAAATTACTTGAAAACTCCAAATTAATTAAACCTTGTTTGGTAGAATGCGATAAAAATATAAAAATGGAAGTAATTTTCATAAAACAATATATATTTATTTAGTTCGACTTGCCGACACATTTTAAATTCAAACATATTTAACCATAGTAAAAGTCATTTAAAAGATATTTAAATAGTTTGATGCAAGCAGATCTTAATGTAATTTTGTCGTGGCCATGCTTAAAGAAAAATATTCAAATCTATTTTAAAAAGTTTTTCGTAACACAAGATAACAACAGATAGCTTTCATGATAAAAAAGATAATTCTGTGTGGCAATTATATAATGCCACATGCTTAAAATTACTGGACTATTGCAGCAGTATAAGATAAGGCGGTGATACCAAGTCGATGGGATACTTTGCAGATTTCTCTACCATCTATTAAACACAATTATAGCGAGGTGTCTGGCCTTTGACCGCCCTTAACAAGCCGCCTCATAATAAAATCTTTTCAAAAAAGGTAAAGACCCAACACGAAAAAAATTACATTTTAGTGTAATTAACTTATTAATATCTGTGTCTACACTTACATTCAAACGTTTAATCACTATTCTACTTATCACTATATTAATTACTAAGTTAGTACTACTAACTACTTCTTATTCCTATTCCACTTTACTTTTTTGCAAAGCCAGCTATGATGAAGCACTTTTCTTGAGCCTAAAACTTTTTAAATATTTTTCGGAAATGATTTTTTATTTGAGGCCATTATTTATCTCGCTATAACTTTTTCATGTTATAATTAAAAAACAGGTTTACGTGGTTCGGATTTTTGTACATGGGTATACAAAAATCCGAACCATGTCAACCTGTTTTTTTTTGTCCAAAAGATTGCATTGTTGCTGTTTGAATGATTGACAAAATAACAAATTCGTGTTGTTAGTTTTCTTAGTTATGGTATAGTTCCGCGCCTACTGGCCGAGATATGGTACTTCCTCGCCGCCTTACGTATTTTCACGGCTTAATGTCAGTGCTTGTCATTGTCGAATTCCGCTTGGAATAACTGATCAACTTACTCTCAATTTGGCAACATGAATGTACAATCATGGATGGATCATGGACAACGCATCCATTTTTTGCTATTCCCAACACTTTTATTCCCAAGTAAAAAGTTGTAATTTTGACGGCGACAGTTTTTTACAATTAGAAAAAGTTTGCAATATTTTACTGAAATCAATTTTAAATAAATTGTATTTTTATTTTTTACATTTTTAAGTCATTCTACTAATACAAGGTACAGAGTATACAGTTATTTTCGCTAACAGTCATTTTACACTCAGTATGTTTTGCGAGTGCAGTGACATATATGTGTGTTTTGTTTTGTTAATGCTCATTTTTATGTTTTAAGAGTCTAGTCATCAAGTTGTTTGTTCAAACGAACCTGCAATCCGTTAAGATGTATATATTTTCCATAGGTGAAACAATAGATATATATTAGATAGATTGCGCAAAAATATGGAACAGACAAATCAGTAAAACACTTGAAATGTCAATGCCAAACAATTTATTCAATTACATGAAAATTCTAAAATACAGGCAAATCTAACCACATTTCATATTTCAAGCGTTTGGGATAATTAGTCTACCCCTAACGCAGTCGGAAACAAAATAGATCACTATATCGCACCTTGAAATCAAAAGAGGCATTATTCAAAAGTAGTGCTTTTCAGTATGGCGGTTTAAATTTTTTTACGTAGCGTCGTGATTCATATCTAATATCATAAAAGTATGCAAAATATTACAACGCCGGTTTTCGCAGTCATAGCGGTTTCTTTTAAATAACATAGATGTCCTTTTAACTGAGAATTGCCCTTTTTTGTATAACGCCACTTTTGTTATCAAGGTGCGATATATTATAATAAATGAACTTACAATGGCTATGTTATTCCAATATACTAGACAATTTTAACAACATGCATGTGCAATTCCTTACAATTTAAACGTTTATATTCTACATATATTAGATCTTTCTGCGTTATCTATCCGCAATATATCAATGGTTTTAAGATAAGTGAAAGTGACAGTCTTTTAACGCACACTTAAAAGTTTAAAATTATATGCAAATTATCTAAATTTTATTTTTCTGAAAATTTATGATATGTTTATACACAAAATATATCTATAATATGTTGAAAAATATGAATTCTATATTCCGCTCCCGAGTGTGTACTGTATGACAGATATAGATTGTATAAATATATGTGATAAAAGAAATAAGCACAAGATAAGTCATAGTAAAGCCTAATCAAATATATATAAGATTTTTCCTGCAAATTTTCATACATTTTTTCTAATTACGTCTGTAGTGTATGTAACTAGTTCTGTCAAAATGATTTTGTAAAATTCAAAAGTATATATTACCAGTCTAGAGTTAACTAATGATGTTAAACATTCGTTGCTAATGGTATGTTTAGTTTTATGTAATGATAGTTAATTCCACATTAGGCAATATGGACGTCCTTATTTTTTCATACATTATAAGATATACATTTATGTCTAATAATGTCTTATTTTGCCCATTGGCATAAGCCAGAATGGTGTTATTAAATTACAACAATGTATGCATATTAATACGCATTGTTAAAACATGACAAGTTATGATGAAATATATGATTCATCTTCGGCCTTTACAAAAAAAAAATACATCAGAAAAATACAATTAAATTCCCTTAGATAATGGAAAGTTTGTAATATTTTATTGCTGACGAAGAGAAGTGTAAAATATATAAATAAATAATAAAACACGAATTTAGCATTCTTAGTGATTGTAACTAGCTGGATTAAAATTTATTAACACATTGTAATTATATTACAATAAGAACTCAGATAAAGTTATCCTACAAGTAATATTATTAAACTAGCTTTTGCCCGCGGCTTTGCTCCCGTTAAATGGGAAGTGGGGGGTTAGAAAGAGACAAAAAGCAGCCCATGTCACTTTCCATCTCTGCAACTATCTCAACTTAAAAATTAACATCAATTCGTGCCCCGTTTTGCCGTGAAAGACGAACAAACAAACACATACATACATTTTCCCATTTATAATATTAATATGAATGTTCTAGTAACAACTGCGAACATATTAATTGAAATCTCGAAAAGAAAAAGTCCGTGTAGTGCCTTAATAACTTGTATTTTGGTTTATAACTTTTTTGGCTATCATTTAATATAAATATAAATATTCACGGGACAAATTACACTTACTGATCTAACCCCAAAGTAAGCAAATTATTTGCTTGTGTTATGGGTGTTAGTCAACGATACTAATACATACAAATACATATATAAATATTGGAATATATTTAATAAACATCCAAATCCGGAAATACAAACACTTATGCTTATCACACAAATGCTTGTCCCTGTCCCGGGATCGAGTCCGAGCCCCGTCGATTGCGTAGTCAGGGTCGGTAACCACTCGACCCTATATATATATATATATATATATATATATATATATATATATATATATATATATATATATATATATATATCATTATTCGAGTGAATTGTGAAATATCGTTTTTGTTTAAATCTGTCACACTAACGAATATAATTACTCTTTTGTCACATTCCAAGTTGTGTGTTCTTAAACTATAAATACAGCATTTTTAGTTAACTCTAGATACTGGACTGAACAATAATATTTGCATCTGAGTATATTCATTATTGTAGACAAACCTTTATTTTCCATAACTTTTTATTGCATCCATATAATAAATACTGCCTTAATATTTGGCAAAATAAAAGAATATGAATTATTGTATTGAAAAAAAGATATATTATCGATATTTTTCATACACATCGATATTTTACATTTTGCTATTAGAATATGTACTTACCAAAAAAAGTCTAGGGGTATCTGTAGATTATAACAATTCTGTTAATATTTTCTTAATAAAATCATTGATATAAAAATCCAAGATACACAGTCCCGAACAAAAGGAACACTCAAAACTGTCCCTAATTTCACACAAGAAGTTATAGATATATATTTTTGCATACCCAATCGTAAGCGCCAGACTTATAGTTGTTTTTACAAAGCAATGTACGAAAAATAATAAAATTGACAGTATCGCAACCAACGCGATTCTATTTGAAATGAGCGCACAATTATAAATATTGCGCTCATTTTTAGAGGACGTTTTTTTAACACTGATTGTGTATCTTTTGTAATTTTGTAATTTTCCTGAACGTAATTTCATGTTATAATAAAAGTTACATTGTAGTAGGTACTTTTGTCAAAGTAACTTTTTTATAACGTACGAGGGGCGTTCAATGTATTCTCGGTATAGTTATGAAAGAAAAGTCAGAAAATTTTAGGAAAAATCTATTTCACTATGTAATCTCCTAGAACCTCAATACATTTATTAGAACGAGGTATTAATTTATCTAAACCTTGTAAAAAATATTCTTCCGGCTTTTCTTTAAAATGTGCATTAATCGCTGCCTTCAGTCCTTTATCGTCGGAAAATCTCTTTCCACGAAGATCTTGCTTCAAATTTGGGATTAGGTAGGTAATATCTGGGGGCCAGGTCTGGACTTTATGGTGGGTGGTTAATTTTCTCGAAGTTACAGTCTCGTACAGCAGCCTTCGCAACGCGCGCGGTGTAAACCGGCGCGCTTTCCTTTCCTCGCCTTTTTTCTTTAATCGCCTCCCTCAAATTGCATAAAGTGTTTGCGTATGTTGCTGCCGTTATACTTCACCCTTTTCGTGTACATGATTAATAAAATTCCTTTAGAATCCCAAAAAACAGTGGCCATTATTCCGGCCGATGGGGTGACTGAATGTCTTAGGGGGGTCTGTACCCTTTTTATGTCACTGCATGGATTCTCACTTTCTCTAAGGATCATATTGATGAACCCACGTCTCATCTCCAGTAACCATCTGATCAAATATAATCGCTGGATTTTCGCCACAGGGTTCTAAAAATTTCTAACAGCACTCGACTAACACTTGTTTTTGAGGTGCCGTAAGCATTCGTGGCACCCATCTTGCACTGACCTTTGAAAGATTAAGATGGTCATGCAGTATAGCGTGTATGGTACCCACGGATAAGTTAGTCATCTCTGCTAACATCTTGATTTTTATTCGGGCATCTTCGAATACAAGTTTCTCAACTGTTGTGACGTTTTCTTCAGTAATGGCGCTAACAGACCCGCCTGAGCGAGGGTCGTCTTCAATGGTTTCCCTGCCTCGTTTAAATTCACTTTACCATTTTTGAACGATGGATTACGTCGGTGCAGAGTCTTAGTAAACAGCGACCATCTCTTCGTGAATGGTTTTTTGGCTTTTTCCCTGCTTAGTGAGGAATTTAATAACCGCACGCTGCTAAATTTTTTCATCATTGGGGCGTCAGTCATTCTGAACGTCTTTCACTGAGGATAATTAGAAAACTAATGATCATAAATGGGTGAAATTTTATAATCATACCCTCAGATAGTGTCACTAGTAAATAATTTAATTACATTAACCATATAGTAAGAGAATCACTCCGTTACCGAGAATACATTGAACGCCGCTCGTAGGAAAGAAAACAAACCGATAGCTCTCTTGGATGAAGAGATAAGTATCGCTTATAGATACCAAAGAAATTAATAGTGCGTTGTTTTTGGAAGCAGGATGGTAATGGGTCATGCATAAATTTACCGGCTATTATACCCTCCAAACTTAAATTTTATAAATAATAGCTGTGCCGGCAACTTGGTCCGCATGGAAGAATTTTAAAAATAAAAGTAGTCTAAGTTACTCCTTATTACTGTGGTTTAAAAGATACCCGCATAGTTCCCGTTCCCGTGGGATTTCCGGGAAAAAACTATCCTATGTCCTTTCTCGGGTCTTAAACTATATTTGTACTATATTTCATTCAAATCGGTTGAGTGGTCTAGACGTGAAGAGACAGACAGTTACTTTCGCATTTATTATATTAGTATGGATAAATTTTACTGTGTTAAATATATACCAGGTTTTCATGAATAAATTAGGTTTGCGAAACATGAATGAAAATATATTTATTTGCAAGATGTAGTGCTTTGCAGTCCCACAGAAAGTTTTAGCTGTTTAATATTTTTTTGTGGTTAAAATTGCTATAAAATTCATTTGAAAGCGTACCTAACGCTGTTTCTATGTGGTTCACATGGTGCGCAATCAAAAAAAAATGGCCGTGCTTTTGAATTAGCTTTTTTTTATTTCGAAAACTGTTATATCTAAAAGGAAACCAAATCATTTTATAGAAATAAACATTGAGAACAAAAGAAAATTATTTTAATACTATTAAAAACTCTACTAAACAATTTAAATATCCCTAGACTTTTTAAGTGTATTCGTTTACTTATTAAACCTTCCTCCCAATTTACGTATCAAGCCCATAATCGAATCGCTTAGAGCTCTTACACACATAAATACGATCCAGCTTCGAGTCGTGCTGCTACCACTAATTTAACAAAATGTGTAAGTCTTAAACTAAGTTTCGATTCGTTTTATGTTTTGTTACGTTAATCGGGCCCATAGACATACTACATTGTATGTATAGTTAAGATCATAGAATTTTCGAGATTTTTATTTTCATATACTTATAATGTATGCGAGAAAAGCTATTCTTGAACACATTTTATGTTGAAAGCATGCGAGTGAAACTATAAATAGTTGGTTAAACTCTAAATTACAGGCTAAATACGGCAGTCGCCACACTGCTGCAGCTATGGCTGATCGTATATTAACGCGTAGAAGCGATTCGTATGAACCTTAAAAAGTATCCATTACTAAAAAATGCTTAGAGATAATGCGCGGACGTAGTCAGAGAATAGGCTTCTTATATTAGCCAATATTTTGTACTTGTAATTTCTCTGTACATGAAACGCACACAAACAATGTGCGCGATGGAGTTTCTTTGAAATAAGCCACTATTTAAATTTTTTATCTCTGACAAAGTACAATCCATTTTACCTTACGAATAATTTAGAGTTACATCTAATGACAACCTCTGTTTCAGTCTTTGTTTGAGTTACTTCTAAAATGTATTGTTACTTTTTCTGTAATAGAATAAACTTAGGAGTAACCGTCCAGCATCAGTTATCGGCCATTTTTAATTTTTTTCAGTTTTCTCCTAAAAACAAAGTTGCCCGGGATCGGATAAGTGTTTGGTTGGTGATAGGCTTGCTACCTGTCACATTATGGGACTAAGTATCTTTGGTTAATCGTCAATGCACTTGTACCCTGCCTACCGCTTCGGGGATATGGACGTGCACTTTTTTACGGCAAAAGTTATTCACCTTATTTTTACGTATTGCAACATTAATAACTCACTGTAAGAATATATTAAGTCCGTCATATAGGCTCGTAAGAGACGAGCGAAGGTTAAGTTTTTCACCAATGAGTGCTTCCTCCTTCTCAATTACATGCTGTAATAACATCTCACACAGTTATATTCATTACTAGCTGACCCGGCAAACTTTGTTCCGCCTTAATGGCAATAAATAAGCAGATTTATTTTTTAATTGAAAAAAAAAAGTATCCTATGTCCTTCTCCTGGCTCTAAACTACCTCCCTGCCAATTTTCAGCTAAATCGGTTCAGCCTTTCTTGAGTTATAAGTGGAGTAACTAACACGACTTTCTTTTATATATATAGATTATCATACATAACCTGTCTATTCCTTCTTGTAATAGCAAGTGCCATTATAAAATGTAAATTGGCCGATAACTGCAACGAATAGTTCTAAGATCTTAATTTAAGATTACTTTTTGTTTGAGGATTTATTGGTGATTTAAAATAAGTATTAATATTACTACGTAGAAAAATATTGTTCTACACAAGTTTAAGCCAATTTCAAATTCATATGAGAATAATACCGCAGAACAACATAATTTGTGTTCAAGTTTTAAGGCAGTAAGTATCAAAATGGTACTGACATTTGAAAAAATATTTCGGGGAAATTTTGCTACTACATAGATTTATTTGATGTCAAAGATATATCAACTTCTGGCCTAAAAACGGCCAGTTTCTTGTTAGTAACCCACCCTTACGAACTATATTTGTTTTGATTTTTTGTTATGTCTTTTCTTAAATACATTTCTGTACGTTGATTGTATGTTCTATGCAGACATCGGCATTTAAAAATCTGAATACTAATGTTAAATGTCTATATATATTTGCATTTTTACGAATAAGATAAAATTGTAATATAAATTGTAGGATAGTTTATTTGCTAACGCACGTGGGTTATATGTCGCGCCAAAAACGCAAATAAAAATATCAATCGATATGTTAGTATTGTGTTACTTCGACAAAGGCGCCCGCATATAAAATTCGCGATCGGTTGACAAATGTCCTACCATTTATAATTTCACGTATGATTAAATTAAATGGCTTTTAAGATATTTAAAAGCAATGAAACACCAAATCGTGTGATGTATTTCTACAAAAAGTATAAGATTTTTATGACATTAATGTAAGACATAAATGTTTTTTCTCAAATATGCACAAACTTATTGAACAATTTGCAGTTAAATGTTTAAAAGGTTTGTTTTATTTAAACCAAATGTACATAATAAGTGTGATAGAGATGAAACGGTCTCATTTAAAATAAAATTGTTGTAAGTATTTTTGTCTTTTCTTCTCTATTTTGTATAAAGACAAACGGTATTGGATATGTTGGTAATTAAATTTTGCTTGTTTTTTTATTTTCTTGCCTTTAGTTATAATTGTTTTATTTTCTATCTAGGCATATTTCAGTACATCTCGGACTCTGATGGTAGTGTTTAAAAAATCCGTGCATCGTAACAACGTTAGCGTTAAGGTGTTGATCTCGTTTAGCCCAAATAAGAAGCGACAAGCAACAAAACTGATAAATCTAATACTAATCTTAGTAAATCAAGTAAATAAAAAAAAGATATGCTTAATTCCTCTTTGGACAGACGATAATCCATCAGTCTTGCGATCTGTAACTTGTCTGTTCTTAGAAATCTTCTAAGTTCTGTAATATAGAAGATTTCTTTTTTTTTTTGTTAAATGATATGTAAATAAATGAGTAGTAAAATATTTTGCCATTTGAATGTGTTTTGAACAAACTTAAAAAATTAAGTCCTGCATTGTTATTCTTGACAAAACTATTACTAAACAATTCTCAAAATATTTATTGTAATTCTAAATTATCTATATAAGTTATGAGAAAAAACTAAACCTCAAAAAACAGAGGCGGTTTTGGTTTTGTACATTCCTCGTGTGTCTTTCGGAGTGGCAAATATTAGATACACTAAATTAATTTTCTACGTTGTTTAAATTAATTAACTAAAATACGTCGCTAGGAACAATCATATAAAAATATTGAGACTTTAATTTGATTGAATTCTATCGTCATATTAACGTGTTACCATTGTATGAAACTTTACATTTGCATTAAAACAGCAATAAACTAATTTTCATTGTATCAAATAAAAATTCTCCCTGTTTTTGTACTGAAGAATAGTTTAAAGATATTTTTTTTGTTATTTAAAGTATCTTGACAAAATCTTAGCTCAGAATTTTGTCAATGTTAGATTTTTCAAATTAGCAGTTGTACCAGACACCTAATGACACGATAAATTATGCACAGGCTACTAAGGCGAGAACTGAATGTTTACCTAAATTCCTACTTTATTTAGCTACTATTACCCAAAATATTTGGGTATTAATAACGGATAAGTTAAGGAGTTGATATAGAATCTTACGGAATATATTAAACTTTAAGGTAATAACTAAAAAAAACGATGTATGAAGTCTCGCCCGTGCTTTTTGTGTTTTTCTTTTTTCTTTTAATGGAATTGGTCTGGCACATTAATAGGAAAAGGCAAACAAAATCTGCAAAATATTGGATAAGTTACAGATCGCCAGACCGATCCAAACAACAATAAAGTTCATTTTGAGCGTTTCGTACCTCGAAAGGAAAAAAACGGAATCCTTACAGGATCACTTTATTGTCCGTCTGTCAAGACCCCTTTTCACAGGAACGTGTGGAGGTAATAAGCTGAATTTTTATCGAATACTCAAATCTACTGTCCCTTAGAGCTGTGAAAAAATCAATCTTCTAAGCCAACGTAATCAAAAGAAACAGCCGTTTATGCCGAAAGTTTTCGAAACTCAAGGGAATCAAAACCTACTTCCCGTGAACTCGGAATCTTGAAATTTGGTACGAAGCAACGTCTTATAGCATTATTATTAAGAAAAAAATGCAGAAACCGTAAATTTTTAGTTAAATCATATAAGGTCAGGGCAAAAGTATTTTCGTATTGTTCATACAACGGAAAATATTTTTTTAGGTATAATTTTTTATTTATTTATAATATGTATGCGCCGTTTTGATCGATGACTTGCCATTTTGAGATTTTGGATTAAAAAATCTGACACGTAGTGTTCACAGTATTCTTTTGAGGTTAGCTTTATGCTTCCTAAAGAGTTCTGCAATGACCAAAACAGGTGGAAATCTGATAGAGCAAGGTCAGGGCTATACGGAGGATGCATCGACACATCCCATCCAAGCTCTCCTGCGTGGCTTTAGATGAGTGCGGTCTGGCGTTGTCATTGTGGAACACCACGCCCTTCCTATTCATCAGCTCCGGCCGGTTTTTCTCAATAGCTTTTTTTAACCTCATCAGTTGCTGAAAGTAGAGGTCAGTATCGATAGTTTTACCCGGTGGCAAAAGCTTATAGTAGACGATTCTTTCCAATCCCACCATACACATAGCATCACTTTGCTCCGAGTCAGGCCGGGCTTTGCCACGGTCTGTAGGGCTTGTCCATACTTCGACTATGATCTTTTTTACACATTTTTATCTTGAAGTCACCCATTTATCATCACTGTAATGAAATGGTTCAGAATTGTTACGTTTCAACAAAGAATCGCAAATGGAAACACGTTGCATTAGGTTTCTCTCAGTGAGATCATGTGGTACCCAAATGTCAAGATTTTTCTTGTACCCAGATTTTCGTAAATGACGTAAAACTGTTTTATGATCATCATCCAGTTCTTCAGCAATGTTGTAGATACTAATATGTCGATCCTGCTCCACTTTCTCAAAGATGGCACTGATTTTATCTGTGACAGGACGTCCAGAACGAACGAACGAAAAATTTCTATACTTGAAACGCTTGAACCGCATTTGTGCTACTCTTATTGATAACACACTTACGCACCGCATTAGGTCAGTAACGCACAAATTTTATTCGCGGCGTTCGTCGCATTTTTACCTTTTTTGTAATAAAACTTTAAAATGTACCGAATTTCTTCGTTACATACGTTCATTTTGTTTGCTTAAAAACCATTGAAAAATGGCGGGAACTAATTTTATTTTTATTTATTGCATCTTCAGAATGTCACATTTAATGGTATTAAAACCAGCCAGTTACATTCAGTACAACCAAAAAGGTTTACATTGATATAAAAAGGGAAGATACGTCACCTAGTCACAGCGCCTGGTCCTACAAAACTAGGTCCGTAGACACAGTGACAATTGGTGACAATCAATCACGCGCGGGACCTCATATCATACACTTATATTTTCCGACTATTTTTACCATTAAACACGCATCAAAATACCTTCTTGTATATTCAGCCAGTGTTATAATCACTCAAGGGAAAAAAATAAGACACACGGGATTACTTTCCATTCGTAAGTACGGTTAAAACAATTTGTTTGAAAATAAGGTTAAATTATTGTTTAGTTCGCCATGTTTGCGAGAGTGAGATAGTACAATACAAAAGTAAGCGAGAAAAACGTAATTTGCTACGTTCGTCGCATTACTTTGCGTTCGACTGATCGAGCTAAACCTAGCAATTGAGATATTAGAGCGTAACATATCTTCTCTTTTTATATCAATTAAGGTTTGATTATTAATAATACACTCAAAATACGAAAATACTTTTGCCCCGACCTTATTACAATAAAAATATTTTGGTTATTTTGCGTTTGATATATTGTTGCTATACAGGTTTGTGTATGTATACAGGTTTGTACGGACTCCTCTTGGCCAATTTTTTGTTTTTATTCTGGATTCCCATTTCCCACCCTTTTTGACAGTCGCCGCTAGGACTCTAGCATCTATTGACGTTCACTTCAATTTGCCTACGTTGCAAGGCAATTGGCGTGATATTTTTTTAAAATTTTAGCGTTTATCATATTGATTTCGTAACAATAAAATTGAAAGAAATTAATAAACATCTTTAAGTTAGTCGTACAACTGTTAGTATCTAAGCTTTAAACTTAAAAGATTGATTAGGTACTTGAAATCAAACCAATTTTGATAATACACTCAAAAGACGAAAATACTTTTGCCCCGACCTTATTACAATAAAAATATTTTGGTTATTTTGCGTTTGATATATTGTTGCTATACAGGTTTGTGTATGTATACAGGTTTGTACGGACTCCTCTTGGCCAATTTTTTGTTTTTATTCTGGATTCCCATTTCCCACCCTTTTTGACAGTCGCCGCTAGGACTCTAGCATCTATTGACGTTCACTTCAATTTGCCTACGTTGCAAGGCAATTGGCGTGATATTTTTTTAAAATTTTAGCGTTTATCATATTGATTTCGTAACAATAAAATTGAAAGAAATTAATAAACATCTTTAAGTTAGTCGTACAACTGTTAGTATCTAAGCTTTAAACTTAAAAGATTGATTAGGTACTTGAAATCAAACCAATTTTGAAGTGAAAACTTCTTTAGGCGCGTTGAGCGTTTTGGTAGAGGGTAAAATCCTCGGTTCGCGTCACCGACATGCTAATGATAATAGTATATCTATAGCTATGTTTTGCATATACTTTTAATTACTCTCAACTTAATAGTTCCGTTTTCACTTCTATCGGCAGTCCCACGACTGCTACTGTTTTTTTATTATTTTACGATTCCAACACTATAGGTACATTTGTTATGAATAAAACGACAACACGTTTCACGATTCTCTGGTTTTCACATTATCAGAGATATTTTTAAAAGAGGGGGGTAAGCGGACACTCATGGACAATAACGCTACCACCAATTCACGTACAAAAACTTCAATCCAGTCGAAGAGCTTAGGACTCTTACACAGATACAACCACGCGACATAATAATATGTAAGATCCGAAAACTCTGCAACTTATTGACGTTACGTAAATCGAGCCCCATAGGTCTTGCAATTGCGTTGCGGACCTTTTAAGAATGGGTTAGATCTTTCCTTGAAGATCTCTGAGACGTAACCCTAAAAACCCCGGTTGACAAATGGTTGCATAGAGTAGTTTGGGGCAAAACTTGCCTCCACAATCGTAAGTGTTAATGGAAATAAACAGGTTTATTTTTACAGGAGTGTAAGGTAGCCGGTAAACTTACGCAGTGGCATTAGATCTCACCACAAGATAGCAACACACCATTAGCATCTTTGGTGTCTATAGGCGATGGTTGACTCTTTCTATCAGGAGACCCATTTGCTTGTTTGCGTCTATGCGTTCCGGGACTTTGCCTTTTTTTATAATTCTCCCTTCACAGTACACACGTCCCCTTGGCTAAATGTACTTGGAGAAGTTTTTACAGGTGGTAAACCTGTAGTGCGGATATATTCGTCATTAACGTTAAATGTTCATTATATGAAACGGTAAAAACCCTCTTTAGTCGGTATTATTATGATAGGCATTCGGAATCCTACATAGCGCGTCGCCCGACACCCACTATTATTTTTTATACATCTAGAAAGCCTACCAGTTACAAGAAGGACATTTAACATCACTAAAGGGTATACAATAAACGTTTGAAAAATCATGACAAAATAGATAATAATTACATAATAAAGACACAAGTTTATGTAATCTTTTCAGAATACTAACTATTATCAAATAACTATAAATTAGATAAAAACAGTTTACATCGCTTCTTTGTCTGTGAATAACAGGCCAGTAAAAATATTAACCGTAGTTTATATATATAACCTCTATGGTCATTAGCAAATGAAATAACTCTGACAGACGCTTAAACTTCTCGACGTTATATAAAATGCATTTTTTCTTATTTTTTATTTTGTTAGTAGTTTTGTTGTCTCGAGTGGATTGCAGACCGTCCCGACTATTAGAAGCAAACGAAAGGTATGTACTTGTAGTGAAATTTATGTGACTTTCTAAACATATTAACTTTTCACAAATGAATACAAAGATAAGCAGGTGCTAACGTACTAGATCTGAGGCATGTTCTACGCTACTTGTGCTTTACTAAAGTGCTGTTCATGTACTGCACCTACTGCTCGTTGAATGAAACGCGTAAGCGTCATGAAATTTCATGGCGGTTACGACCCTTTGGTCGCGAATATAATATATTATACTTTATGATTTAGTATAGCTTCTCTGGTACGTACTACATTATTTCAAGCTCTCTAAATTTAGTGGCGGATTTACGCTTGATGCCGCCTTAGGACCCGACTGGTATGCCGCTCTTTTTGCTTTGTAAGGAAGTGATAATTGTAATTGAAATTATGCATGTAATTTACAAATATTTAAAATTTTATAGATAAATACTAAAAAACTTATAATTAGTTGAATTTTTATTTAGTATCGATAGGGAATCACTTGACCAGGATCTCGCCTGATGGTAAGCTAAGATGTGGTCTAAGATTAGGTAGTTACTTAATAAGTTGATTTATAATTGTCCAAAAAATAACTGTTGTATACGCGACTTTGTTCGCGTGGCCCAAAAACATCATTTCTTTTAATTTACTTCGATAAATAGTAACCTTAATCCGGTAAAAAGTAATGATACCCCAGAACAATATAGTTTTCCATTAGATGAAGGGATTTTTAAAATCAGTTTATTCTAATAATATTCACACATGGATTTTTTAAATTCGTATTGCCCTTGACTTCTTTCGCCTTTCAAATTTTGTCATTTCGAAAATTTTGCCGCCCCTAGAATAATGCCGCTCTAGGCACGGGCCCATGGGTAAATCCACCACTAAATTCAGACTGAATTATGTTGAATAACGATCGATCGATGGTGGTGGCTGGTTGATACTGGTTCCGAGTGATAACTGTTTTCTGCGAATTGTAACCCCTACCGAGTTGCAATCCGCATCTGCTAAGGTAGAAACAGAATACTAAGCTGTTGTTCTAGCTTTAATTTTAAAATTTAATCCATGACCGATTTAAGTGTCCGATGCAGATATATGAAATTGAGAAACAAATAAGTTAGATTTTTTTTCATAATAACTAAGATGTTAGTTGATATTGTTACGAATAATCTAGAAACGTGTAGAGTTTTATTGTGTAGTTCGGTGATAGTATAGTGAGTGACTAGTGTGTAAAGTATATTTTAGTATTACATTGTGTTGTCTTGTGTATTTGTATACTAAATACAATGTGTTTTCTTAAAATTACGAACCCGAGTACGTAAAAATATGCTTAAAATAATGTTAAAATTATCCAAATGATTCCCATCCTAGATTTCATAATTAATCGTAACTTCCCGCGACTTCGTTCTCCTGGCAATACATTGTTTCCTGTTGCTAAGTCAGGCTAAAACGTTGCAGTATAATTTTCCTCATGAGTGTCGCTATCATACGCAAAAAGGTTATTCTCAATCTGTCTTTTCAATAAATTATTTAGTTTTATTATTATAGATTATAATCTTTCAAAAACACATTCTTTACACTTCACAAATTGTGTGCGTTCTATCTGCGCTTGGTGAATCTTCATTATAGGTATTTTTGGTAGGATAAGGGGGCGTCCACAAATTACGTGAGATGTTTAAGTGAGAGAGGGGGTCGAGTCAAATCTTATCTAATCTAACGTTGAAGAGAGGGGGGGGGGGGTCTCGGCAAATATCACGCATTTTTTTTTCTGATTGGAACAAAAAAAAAATATACTATTTTAGTCCATTATCCAGATTGTACATGCTTAAGATTTAATCTTAAGCGTAATCGTAATACGATTAAGATCATTCACTAATTCGTTTGAAAGAACATAATTTCATTCATACTTCGACGTTATACATTACTACTGACTGTCAAACCACCATATTTGTTAGGGCGAGCGAAGCGAGCCCTACACTAGGCCACTTTCCATGCACTTTTGTGGTACATTTTACTGAGAAAATATCGCATTTTTAGGTTTTAGCTTCGACGTGGTAGTTTATATTCATGTCTAGATTTGTTATTTACCACAAAAATACCATTTTATAAAAATAAAAAAATAGAAGGTACAATTTGTATTAGAATCTTATTACTACTAACGCCATCTCTTATTAAATTAACGAGTTAACATTGATAGAAGATACATTTTCTATTCGATTTTTTGAACTTATTAAGAGACTACCTACTTCATGAATTGTTTCTTCATATTTGACTGGCGGCGCGCGGTTATCGTGCCCTTGTATAAAGGCGAGGTTCAAGCATAAACTGCAATAGCTATAGGGCCATCAGTTTGATCAGTTTGGCATCGAAGGTGTATGATAAAATTATTGAAAGGAGAATGCAAGGGAAGTTCGAAGTAATATTGTGGGAAGCACAAGGAGAATTTAGGTCTAGAGCAGGGATGTTTGCTGGGAGCAGAGTAAATAGAGCGTTCGAGAGTTTCACAATATGCTTATTGAGAAACAGTACAGATGTATTAATTGATTTATATTGTACTAGCTGTGCCCGCGACTGCGTTCGCGTGGAAAAAATTCTAAAATAAAAACCCGCATAGTTCCCGTTCCCGTGGGATTTCCGAGATAAAAACTATCCTATATCCTTTCTTGGGTCTCAAACTATATTTGTACCAAATTTTATCCAAATCGGTTCAGTGGTTTGGCCGTGAAAGCGTAACAGACAGACAGACAGAGTTACTTTCGCATTTATAGATGTATTATAGAGTATGGATAGTATGGATTGAGATCAATTCCTAATCTTAGCCCGAGGGCGAGGGTAAAAAGCTAAAAAAAAGGTATATTTACGCCCGTATCCCCGAAGAGGTAGGCAGAAGTACAACGTGTGCATCCACGGTTAGCTGAAGATACTTAAGCCCCACAATGTGATAGGTGGCCAGCCTATCGCCAGTAGGGCACTTTTCCAATCCCGGGCAAAGTTGTTTTATCAGAAAACTGAAAAAACACATTTTTTCATTTGCCTGATTCTGGAATCGAACTCCGAGGGTTTCTCTGAGAGAAAAATTCGAAAAATGTATTCGCTGAGTGTCTACCGTCAATTCTTCGTGCCTGCGTAGTCCAAAAATTTTGAAGGTTTATTTAAATAAAACATTTTTTGATTTTGATTTCGTAAATCGACGTAAAACCAGGAACTTCCTGATTTTAGAAAAAAGACAATTATTTCAGCAAAATGTCAAAAATGTGTTTTTTATAAGGTCAACCTTCATTTTTAATACATATTTTTCCTTGAAAATACCAACAAACAAAAACCAAATATTCCTAGTCCAAAGCCTGACGACGCGGGCCTTTGATGCGAATGTAATGTTTAGGTGAAAATACGCTGAGTTTTTTAGGTTAGATAATTATAAATAAAGTCCATACATTAAAAGATGTAATTCTCATAAAAATACTTTTCTAACAATATTACTAGATAGTATAACTTTGCGAGCCCTTACAAAGCTCTGCTTTTTGCTAGTTTTATACCAAATAGATCTGCATATGATTCTTCACGACCGTTTTCTGACACCTCCATACCCTATCACTCAGGTTGATGGACATTTGACAATTCCGGACTTTAAAGAGCATGACGGAAAGTCATTTGGTCAATTTCTAATATGCCACTGCCTACGGATTCAACCGCTGAATGCCTTCATCACCACGCCTTATGATCTCTATTGTCCAAGTGTACGTGATGATTTAGAGAAAATATGCCGCAGTACATGCGGTATTTACTTTGCATTTATCACAAGAGCTGCAGAGCACAGGCGAGCAGTCCACATTGCACCAGCTAAGTGCGACCATCACGGATTGTCACAAGACTAACTAATGAGTTACTGATACTGATTAGATGTTCGATGCTAAGACCGTCGTGACCTGGTGACTTGCCCCTAGACACTGTTTTTACAGTGTCCGCGATTTGCTTGGATGTAAACCTGACATTAATTTCCTTCCACTCACTTTTATCTCCTCATCAGCCTTAGTAGTATGTGGCTCAACAGTAAATGCTTGCTTAAATAAGTCAGCTATCTCTCTTGTGTCACTTACACCACCGACACAATCCGGCAGGCCATGTTTTTGGTTCTGCTTATTGGTATATTTCCAAAATTCACGAAAGCGATGCTTAGAATGAAGCTCATCTAGTTTATCCATTTTGATTCGTTCTTGATGATCTTGACACCATTCTAGTTTGGATTTAAATATTTTCCTACTTGCACGCATTTTTTCATGGACTAAGCCTGCTGTAGGCTTACCATAAAGTAACCACAAATGAAACTTTGACCTAGCCTGCCTGTGAGCATCACTCACGTACCTGTTCCACCCAACTACGCATTTTGACTTCCGCTGCTTTCGACCTCTCACACGGCTTACGGCTGCTGATTGACTTAAAGCGGTCACAACGTCTTTATACATAGTGTCAATTATCACCCTATGTTTCAGATCATTACACCGCCTGTCACAGCAGCTTGAAAACTGACTAGGAAAATCAATAAGTCTCAATCTTCTATGACATTCTTCCCTGTCTATGTAAGAAATCCACATTTTGAAAATCTCACGTGAGATTGGGGGTTGGGGGAGGGGGTTGAATAAAATCTCACGACGTCTTACCAGGAGGGAGAGAACATTTAAAAAACACCTCACGTAATTTATAGACGCACCCTAATAGTATGAGTATCATATGACACGATCTGCCTACCCCGTAAGGGGTCTGGCGTGAATATGAGTATATGTAATCTTCACTTGTACTATTTTTTTTTAATTTTATTGAGGTATATTTTACTTCACATAAGAAAATTGAACTTTGCTGAATTTTAAAACCGTAATTGTATGAAATATTGTTTTAGTGATCTTACAAGCGTTGAAGTTATTTTAAAGATTTTGAATAAATGTAAGCGAATTATAAAATAGTATAAGTGTATATTGTTCTACTAAAAATCGAATATTTTCTTCTCCAATACAGGGAAAGTAGAGACGCTGAGTACGAAGGAGAAAATGATGCAGTGGCCGAAGAGTATGCTCAAGAAGAACAAGAGGTACTTACCCATTTCAATTTTTTGCCTTTGTTACATTGATATACTAACATAAAAATATCAGACAACATTAAAAACAATAGTTTTAATTACAAATAACATTAAATATCTATTGACTAACAAAGTAAAAGCAATTATTTAATGGATACAAGTATCATATAAGGTATCGTATCATATAGGTATGTTGCTGTGTTTTGTTTCGTGACATAAGTATGATTTCGTTGGTTCATTCCTTGATGACTCCATTCCATATATGACCTGCCTATCTAGATCTATGGTAGAGTTCTGCATTGTCTCGCCTGGGTCTGGTACCACCGCCTTACATATTCCTGTCGCAACAGCCACAGTGCTTGTCACTGTCGTGTTACAGTTTGGAGGGTGGAGCAGCCGGTAAACTTATGCATGTGGCATTAGACTTCACCACAAGATAGCAACGCACTATTAACACCTTTGGTATCTATAGGCGATGGTTGACTCTTTCCATCAAGAGACCCATCTGCTTGTTCGTTATCTTATGATATAAAAAAAATATCAACATTCAATATGTTGACACAAAATTAAAATTATTAAATAAATTGCCCTATCGACCGTTCTAAAATGAGTTCGCGTTATCTTATATATAAAAATCAATTGCTGTTCGTTAGTCTCGCTAAAACTCGAGAACGGCTGAACCGATTTGGCTAATTTTGGTTTTGAATTAATTGTTGATGTCCAGGGAAGGTTTAAAACGTGAGAAAATATAGAAAAAAAGAATAGTTTTAAAGGCAGAACAACGTTTGCCGGATCAGCTTGTATTTATCTTCTATATTATAAATGTGAAAGATTGGATGTTTGGATGGATGTTTGTTACTCAATCACGCAAAAACTACTGAATGGATTTGAATGAAATTTGGCACAGAGATAGACGATGACCAGGAATAGCACATAAGCTACTTTTTATCCCGTGATTCTGCGGGATTCACCAAAAACTTTTATAATGCAGCGGGCTGCACGCTGCACGCTGCAGCTAGTATAAATATATAGTATAAATAAGTGCAGTTTTCATGGACATATTGCTCAAGGTCTAACTTATAATATAGGCTCCATTTTACCGTAGAAAATATACTATTCCTAGTGATGTAAATTTGACGTTGCCCTGATCACCGAAAATACTTTGATTCCCAAAACACAAATGATACGTATTTCACTTATTTGTATGTAGATAATTTACTATTATTTTTATTATAATAAGGGTCAAGGAGATGATCGGGAAGAGATGCGATACGAACAACAAAGACAAAAAGATGATGGCTGTTTAAAATCTAATGATATGAAGCGTAACATTCAGACCCGACTCGAATCTAACAAGGTATAACTCTAAACATACTTCCAATTTTTTAAAAGTATTAATAATAATAAAATTAAGACAAATCGCTAGGTATCAATGCAAACAATATCCAAAAACTAGCTATTACAAGTTTTTAAAGAATGCTATTTACTTTTTATATTTCAATGAGTCTAATTAGTTTTCAGATTATAAAAATGGCAGAGAAATTAATGAAGAAAATGAGCCCAATGTCAATTTAGAAGATAATGTTGCGATTCCGTCCAGTGGACATAAACTAAATGTTTATAAACAATCTTATGAAGGGAATAATAATCAGCCTGTGAAAGTCATAGCTCAAGATGAGGAAGCTGAGCCTAAACAAAGTGATATGTACTATCACTCTCGGGCAAATGAAGAAGGTGAAATTTTGTTTAAAAATGGACCTAATCAAAAGGAAACAGATTCCTTCCGATATAATAATGAGTCTCCTATGATTGACGAACATCCAAGGTCTAACGAATATTACAATTCAATGCATATAAGTAACAAACGTATAAGAGATGAAAAGAGGTATGATAACAGTCAAAATGTAGAAAGAGATCGCCGACAAGTACAGAACAATGACGAAAAGCAAGTAGATGTTTTAAATAACACACCTAATGAACAGGAATCAAATGCAGCAACGGCAATAGAAGATGGTGAAACTGCTATTAAAAATAAAATAAAAAAACTTTCTAAGGAAGATCTCGAGGATTTGCTTAACTCTCTTTCAGAAGATAAAAAGTCTATCTTAAGGAAAGTTATAGATGATAAAGATATACCTAACAAGAGAGAAATAACTAAAAAGGCTGGAGCTATTGAAGATAACAGTTTTATAGAAAATAGTCAAATAGATGTAAGAAATTTACAACCAGAGTGTTCTTCTGAATCAAATTTAGATATTACGGCGTCTCAAGGTAGTGGTGCCACTGGAGCCGGTTCTAACGAAAATAGCGATTCATCCAGTACAAAAGTACCAGATACAGAGAAAAATTCAGAAAAAACAAATAGCAACAACCAATTATCCGAAATAAACCCTAACGAAAATAAACGGGACACTGATACAAGTGACACACGTGTTGATGTAAAAAATGAAGATAACATTAGTGACAGCTCTAAAGATTCTACTAAAAAAGATGATAAACGTGAAACCAATTCCAAACAATTGCTAAGAAAGGAGCCATTAAGTATTGATAATGACAAACTTAAAACTGATTATCAGGAGTCGTTGGAGCAAAGTGGGATCTGTAACAATAACGAAAATTATGCATATTTAGAGAATGATGAAATGCAACCAGAAATAAAAACGGATAGCAAACGAGAAACAGAAGAGATTCAAAATAACCCTGAGGATTCTATTAAGTCATTACAAGATTCTTTTCCCACAGAAAATGAAGAACCGAATTTAAATTCAGATTTGGCTCCATTGGTTAGAGTTAAAAGAACAGATCAGAGTCACTTAGATAAAAAAAGAGATACAAACTCTATGTCTAACGTAAAAGTTCCTTATTTTCCAAATATTGAAAATGAAAATCTTGAAAATGAAAGAAGTGAATTTGAGGATTATGGATTTTTTGACCGTGAATCTCATTTTGCAGGTAATGAAAAATTCGAAGATACAGATAAAAGCAACGTAGATGCCTCTCTTCGGCAACGGAGGTTTAAAAGTAATGACGGCTATTTATCAAAAGAAAATTCGAAACTAAGAAATTTCAATCCTGATGTCGACGGTATGAGTCTAGGTTCTGATACTGATAGTGTTCTTACCGGGGTTGAAGGGGTTGATGAAAATATAATGTTTAATAGTGGTTCACGAAACAAACGAGCGGTTAAACACATGAAAATAATGACCGAGGACGCAAAGGCCCGTATAGGTCGGACCACAGGGCCGTTGGAAATGAATCCAATATATGAAAATAATATAAATAATCACGGCTTAAAGGAGGACGATGCATTTGGGCCATTGCCTCGTAACTACGAGGGCGATATTGATCGTTTTAAAAGAGTTAGGGAAATTAAACAAAGTTGAGGTTCTAGAGATTTAGAAAAACCTGCAAATAAATGTTTATCGCGTTAATTGTTAGATCTATATTTGATAATTTAGTTTGTAATATTTATTGTATACATTAGTTGATGTAAAACTTTATAAACGCTTCATTTATAAGTTTCAATAAACATCAGTATGGTTTAATTTTTGTTTTACCCGTGTCTCGTATCTTATTATAAGATAGCAAAGATGTTAATAGGGTGTTAGCGCAGTAATTGATGTCCAGTTAAAATTCACCAAGCGTAAGTTAACCCTTTTTACCCTTCAAACCGAAATAGTGACAACTGACAAGCACTGATGCTATTGCGGCAACAAGACTCAAGTCTGTGATACCAAACGTGAGCGAGACATTGCAGAGCTTTACCATTGTAATATTAGTATAGATATGAAATAACAATTACCTTAACTCTCTCCTCTTGATAATATTAGTATAGATATGACAATTATCCGCCTTTTTCGGTTTATTGTTTGGCTACTAGGTCTACTCGTCACCGGAGTATGACACGAACAGACTTCGAACTTCTATTGAGATAGTTTTGGTTACCAAGACTCCATAATATATATTGCTCGGGCCGGGATTCGGGCACGGCAAATTGTGATCTACTGCTAAATTAGTTAGCCAATTGGCAGGATTGTCGTGTAAAAAAGTAATTTAGTGTGTTTTGAGCGATAATAATTAATTACCACATGAATATATTGGTCTTATATATTTTGTTGACGAGCTGACGCAAGGTTTTGAAGGTGCCGGGAAATAGAAAACGGATCATTAAAAGTATTAATGGGTCTCTAGAGTTTATTTATCAACTTATACTCAATAAATACCTAAAGATTACCTTGCCATGGACATACTTGAGGCAGATTTACTTTGAGTCAGTCACAAGACTTATGGAACAGGAGAACAATTTCGATTTCATGCGAAATTTTATGATTTGTTCTATATACCTTCACAGCATTAAGAATCGATAGTGACAATAATAATTTATCTGTTTTTTGTAACTGGCTCTATGGAAATCTACCTTAATAGGATAAGGAGAAATGAAACGCATCTCTATTACAAATATTTCTATTATAAAGTTACATGGCAATGTTTTATTTAAATAAAATATAACTGTTAATAAAATTATTTGATAACGGAGTATAACGCATAAAGATTATAATTTTTCAAGGCACATGCACATTTATTTATTATGTTGAGACTAGCAATGTTAGTTAGCGACAATTAAATTGTAAAACTTAAACAAAAATGCTTTTTAATATTATGTCATAATTCGAAGCGCTTAATCATTACTTTGGAGCTTGTTGAGTTATTTTCGCTGTATAAAATTTGTGTTCACGTGAATCTCTTGTGTGTTTAAATGGTGTACGCGGAGATTCAATAAGCGTTGCTGGACAAGTTCCATGTACATGTGCAGTAAATTCTCGTTTGTAACTGGTCCCACCGTCACCTAAAACAAAGTGGGATGTGTTACCGTGTCGAGCATGGCGCTCAACTCGTTCTACACGCTCTGTGCGATCAATTTTCTGCATTTGATTGACAGTTTGATTAGATCTTGAAAAGTTCCCATACGAACGAGCCTCGGAATGTCCATAAAATTCACCTCCTATTTGTAGGTTGTCCTTTACAATTACGCGTGGTTGCCGTTCTACTATTAGTGTTGATTGACCATCTCTTCTCTGGTGATGACGTGAATCTGTATTATCAGTATGCTGAGATATGAATCCGACATTATCTCGTGTGGATCTATGCATAGAACTAATGCTCTTTCTGTCAGCACTATGTGTTGAGTTGCTTATATAATCGCCGCGTTCATGAAGATTCGTGATACTTTTTCTTTGGGCCGCTGCGGTAGAACTTATTGAGTGCTGAGCTTCAGTTGTAGATGTAACACCTTTACGATGAAGGACAGCATTAGAGCTTGACGCATCAGAAACTAAATCAGACGTCCGTTTGTGATGACCGACTCTTTTTGAATTTTCTATAGATGTATTTGTAATGTCATTTCCTCCATGCATCGCTCTTTGAAATTCCAAGCTTGTTTTTGTCACACTGTCACTTAATTGAGTTTTATTACTAACCTGTGAATGTTGTGATGATTCTCTTACAATATTTTGCCCTTTAGAAGAAACAGATACGTTGTTTGAGCTATGTGTAGCTCGCTGATCACTACCGGATATGTAGGAATGACGATTATCGGAATCAGTAAGTCTATTGGAATGAACTTGAGACAATGACCCTTGATCGGAAATATATTTTTTCGTTGAGTGGTCATGGTGAACATGATGTTGACTTTCATTTATGTGTTGAGTAGATGTAATATTTTTCTGCTCTGAGCGACTGGATTCATTAGAAATATGTTTAGAATGTACGGATTCTTGAGATCTAATATCTGAGGAATCATGAATATGACCTTTTTGTAAATATTGAGAATTATTTCTCTGTGATATATTATCGGAACTTGTTTGTTTCGTTACATGGCTATCAGAGGAGGAATGTTTAGTTACTTGAGTTATATGATTTTGGTTATCTTGACCTTTTATTATGTATGTAGAATCTGAGGCATTCCGAATAATTTGATTATCAACGTTGCCTGTTCGTGTTATTTTATTGCTGTCATTCGTCGTTTTATTTTCAGATATGATTCTTTGAGTACTGTAACCATCTCTTGGCTTGGTAGGACTTCCAGTAATAGTATCGGGAACGGATTTTATAGCGGACACTGGAGTTGTTTCTACTTCAATATTCTTTGTTACGTTGACCCATTTACCGGCAATCAGCTTTTTCTCTGTGACTTGTTTAATTATTTTAGTTGTTTTACTCGATATATTCGTTACGCTTTTAGATTCAGTTTTATTATCTACACGTGAACCTCCAATATGGCGTACTGTTGATTGTTGTATATTTTTGTTATTTTTATCAATAATATTTTTTGTTTGATAAGGTTTTTGGCCAGGTTGGGGTATCTGATCTTTGCTTATTGGAGTCCCTGCATGATCAACGTTAATATATTCATTTAAGTGCGTGGAATGTTGTGTTTGCGCACCAGTTTGTGTATGACTTACATTTGAACGTATGATTGTACTATGAATCCCAGTTTCATTAGTATGAGCCTCCGTCTGACGTCTCTCAATGTTCGTGTCATGATGTATATGAGATGTCTTATCAGTTGTTTGATGATGTTGTTTATGTTCTGTATTGTATTTACTATCTCTGTAGCTGTCTGTCGAGTCATATACTGTATGTTTAGTGATCTGGTTATCTGGACCCAATCTATCTTTTGGACTTTCTCGTTGTTGAATTCTGTCTGGAGTATCTGCTCTTAAAGGTGTACTTTGAGATCTAGTATTTGGAATAAATTCATTTTCTGGAGCTACACGACGATCTGGTTTAGAAGATTTAATTGTATCATAACCATTTGTATCATCTTCAGGATAAACATTTCTAGGTTTCTCTCTATCTTGTGATGGCGATTCAGATTTACCAGGAGTGGGTTTTCTCGGTGATTCTTGGTATTCTGGTGTTTTTTGTTTAGGCAAAGGACGTCCATTTACTCGTGGAGAGTCTGGACTTGAGCCTTTTATATTTTTTACGTAAGTTTGTTTTTCTCTGTTTATAATTTCATCATCATGGTAAGTAATTGATTTATGTTCATGTTTCTTTAATTGATAATCATCTTTACGTGTAAGGTCTTCAAAAACACCTTCTATTTTTAAATTATCTTCTCTACGAGTTAATTTAACTCTTTGACCCTTTACAACACGATATGTATCAGACGTCCTTACATTTTCCATTTCGCCTTCCATTTTCAGGTTATCTTCGTGTTTTATAAGACTAGTTTTACTGCCTGTAACTTTAGTATAGTCGTTCTTTTGCCTCATATCTACAAATTCGCCTTCAATTTTCAAATTATCCTCTCTTCTGATAATATCAACCCGTTCAATTTTTTGCTTATGACGTAAATCAACTTCTTTATCAATCGTAATATTATCGACTTGCTTAAATGGTTTCCTTTTTTCAGCTGGTTGAGAAGGAACATTTTCAGGCCGATAAAATTTACCGTCAGGTTTAAGATTATCCTTAGGTTTTACAACAGGAGCTCGTTCTCCCTTGGTAGCGGAATAATCATCACGAGTGTGTAAATCAATAAATTCTCCTTCAGTTCTTAAGTTATCTTCATGCTTTTGAATTATTATTTTTTCAGTTCTATCTATTCTCTTATAATCATCTCTAGAACGATGAGTATCGATAACTCCCTCCATTCTTAGATGATCTTCATGTTTAACAACATCAGCTCGATCTCCACGTGTCACTGTGTAATCTGTTCTCCTAGATATTTCCATGTTACCTTCTGGTTTTAGGTTATCTTCAGGTTTCTTTTGTACCGGTCTTTCGCCGCCAGTAACTGGTTTCGTTTTTTCAGGTCGAACAAATTGGCCTTCGGGTTTTAAATTGTCTTCGGGCTTTTTCGGTTTTGGACGTTCTGCAGGTTGCCATTGTGGAGATACGGGCTTTTCGAAATCTCCTTCAGGTTTCAAGTTATCTTGGGGCCTTTTCGGCGATTGTCGCTCAGCAGGTCTCCATTCATCTTGTTTTGGTTTTTCGAACTCGCCTTCTGGTTTTAAGTTATCTTTAGGTTTTTTAGGTGTTTGTTTTTCAGCGGGGCGCCATTCTTCAGTTTTAGGTTTATCAAAATCTCCTTCGGGTTTTAAATTGTCTTTCGGTTTCTTTATTTCTGGTTTTTCGGCTGGCCGCCACTTATCTTTTTTAGGAGTTTCAAATTCTCCTTCTGGTTTTAAATTATCTTCAGGCTTTCTCTGTATAGGACGTTCAGCAGGTCTCCATTGTTCTTTCTCGGGAGTGACGAAATCACCTTCAGGATGCAAATTGTCATCAGGACGATGCACTGGTGCCCTTTCACCAGGTTTCCATTCTTTAGGTTGTCTTTTCTCGAATTCACCTTCAGGGCGTAAATTATCATGGGGTTTTTTGGGTTTAGGCCGTTCAGCTGGGCGCCATTCTTCAGGTATTGGTTGTTCAAAATCTCCTTCGGGTTTTAAATTATCCTTTGGCTTCATCTGCGTTGGGCGCTCAGCGGGAGTCCAGTGATCTGGTTTTCGTTTCTCGAAGTCTCCTTCTGGTCGTAAGTTGTCACTCGGTTTTTGAGCTTTTGGTCTTTCAGCGGGTTTCCATTGATCTTGCTTTGGAGTCTCAAATTCACCTTCAGGTCTTAAATTATCGACAGGTTTTTTTGGCGTTTGTCTTTCGGCTGGCCGCCATTCTTCTGTAGTAGGTTGTTCAAATTCACCCTCTGGCTTAAGATTGTCTTTTGGTTTTTTTTGCACAGGTCTTTCAGCTGGTTTCCACTGTTCTTTTTGAGGTGTAGTGAATTCACCTTCCGGTTGTAAATTATCTACAGGTTTCTTTGGTTTCACACGATCTGCTGGACGCCACTCCTCTTGTTTAGGAGTTTCGAATGTACCTTCGGGCTTTAGGTTGTCTTTTGGTATTTTTGGACTTTGTCTTTCTGCAGGTTTCCATTTTTCAGTCTTAGGTTGATCAAATTCACCTTCTGGTTTAAGATTATCAATCGGTTTCTTTTGAGAAGGTCTTTCAGCTGGATGCCATTTTTCTTGTGGGCGCTTTTCAAAATCACCTTCTGATTTCAAGTTATCTTGTGGCTTTTTGGCCTTAGGACGCTCAGCAGGTCGCCACTGTTCTTTTTCTGGTGTTTCGAATTGGCCTTCCGGTTTAAGATTGTCACTTGGTTTTTTCGGAGTTACTCTGTCAGCGGGTCGCCATTCATCTGCCTTTGGTTTTTCAAAGTCACCTTCAGGTCTTAGATTATCTTTAGGTCTCTTTTGTACTGGTCGCTCAGCCGGGCGCCATTGTTCTTTTTCAGGAGTAGTAAATACGCCTTCCGGGTGCAAATTGTCCTCCGGTTTTTTCTGAATCGGACGGTCTGCTGGACGCCACTCGTCCAATTTAGGTTTTTCAAAGTTTCCTTCAGGCTTAAGGTTGTCCTTTGGTTTTATTTGTGTTGGCCGTTCGGCAGGACGCCATTGTTCCTTTTCAGGGGAAGTAAATTCACCTTCCGGATGTAAGTTATCAGTTGGCTTTTTCGGTTTTGATCTTTCAGCAGGACGCCATTCTTCTTGTTTCGGAGTTTCGAATTTCCCTTCTGGTTTCAAATTATCTTTTGGTTTAATTGGTGTTTGTTTTTCAGCAGGGAACCACTCTTCTATTTTTGGTTTTTCGAAATCTCCTTCAGGTGCAAGATTGTCTGTCGGTTTCTTTATTTCAGGCCTACGAATGACACGTTCATAAGTTTGATATTCTTCTTGAGTAGTTGTAATAGTTTCTTGAGTATCTTCGGTGGAATAAAATTTGTCGAAATCTTCTTTAGTCCACGTGCGACGTCTTTGTGGACGCTCAATAGTTGTAATTTTTGAAGTATAATCATTTTGATTTGATGTTGTGAACTCAATTTCACCTTCATTGATTAAATTGTCAGTTTTTCTAGTCGCTAATTTTATACGTTCAACAGTATCAGTGTAATCTATGAACTCTGCTTTTGAAGTAGTTTCAGTTGTCATATCACCTTCAATCTTTGTAAATGTGTTACGTCTAACAGGTTTAGGCCTTTCGGTTGGTTTAATAGTGAACTCAGTGCGGCTTGTTGTTTCATCTGAAACAAATAATTTTTATAAATATATAAGTAAGGTGGTTATATTTTTATAAATCGAAAATAGCGAAACCGTTTTCGCACCCATGTTGCTATACTTGTCTGTCCGTTATCTTGAGTATCTAGTTCTGGTACTATTTACCCTATCAAGTGGTAGCAAGGATGAATGGAATTTATCCTATAACATTTAAATTATTATAGTACTAGCTGACTCGGCAAACGTTTTTTTGTTATACAAATTACTTGCATTAAATATTTGAAGGGGTGGGAAGATTAATTGTTGAGATAAAAACTATCCTATCATGTATGTTAGACCAAACAGTAAATATCTACAAAATTTCATTGAAATCGGTCCCATAGTTTCGATGTCCATCGCGGACAAACAACGTGACACGTAATTTACATATGTTGAGAGTAGCAATTTGTTTTGATAGTTGCAAGTATGCGCCATCAAAACGGTAAAGTTGTCATTGGGATTATAATTCATAACCAGCTCTCACAAGGCTGTTTGTTGTGGTTGTGGACATATTCATTCCATAGTATGAAAAGTATATACAACGAGTAGATGGCTCTCCAGATAGAAAGAGAAACCATCGCCTATAGACACCAAGGATGTAAATGGCGCGTTGATATCCGTGTGGTGAGTTGGCAATGTCATATACATAATTCTACATATTACGACAAGCATGACGCCATTGCGGCAGGAATAGCGAAAACTTACGTAGTATTGTATACACTTTGGCTAAAACAGTAGTTCCATATACCCGGGCAAGATGTTGCAGAACTCTAATACCTAGTAGTCACGATAATAGTAACACGTGTAGCCAATTAGTCGCCTTTTACGATCTGTCTTGCGGAACTGCACTTGGTCTATTTTTCAACACGGGGTAAAACCGTGATAAATTTACAACCATAGCCTGATTGTCAATCTATCACGGTTATTGTTATGTTATTTATGGCGTGCGCAATTTTAGAAGCTTCTTAAAGGCATGGTCATTTTTTATAACACAAATATTGACAATTATGTTATTTTAGTATTGTGTATCCAACATTTATTTTGGATTTATTTTACATTTATTTTCGGAGAATTGAGAGAGAGATTACCACGCCGTCAGTCCGACAATTAGCGAGCCTGACTACGCAATCAATAGGGCGCGTTCGATTTCAAGCAGAACTTTGATAAGGCACAAACGGTTATTTTTTCAAAATTATTAATCACTTAAACCGATAAAGTTTGAGTGATTAGTAATTATATTTCAGTATTTAGTTGACTTTTGTTTTTCTTTGACTCACATATCAAAAGCAAATAAGCCTACTTTGGGATCAGATCAATTCTTGTTATTGGTCTAGCGATATTTATTTATTGATTGCTTTTTTGGGATCAAGTCAAAGAAGCCCTTATAAATCTGCATTCACTTGTGAGGTGATTAACATAAAATAGGTTTTTAATTGATAAAAATTACCTGTAAATGTTCCTTCAGTTATTAAATTGTCAGTGCGACGAATAATTTCCGCTCTTTCGCCGATAACCACGTTATATTCATCAGTTCTAGTCGTAGTAAATTCTCCTTCAGGGCGTAAGTTGTCCTTTGGCTTTTTCTGTTCTGGTCTTTCTGCGGGTTTCCAAGAATCTTGCTTGGGAACAGTGAAATCACCTTCCGGCTTTAGATTGTCTTCTGGCTTACGGACAGGAGCTCTATCACCAGGTCGCCATTCATCCGGTTTTCTTTTTTCAAATTCTCCTTCAGGTCGTAAATTATCTTCAGGTTTTTTTATCTTCTGTCGTTCAGCTGGTTTCCATGGTTCTTTTTTAGGTGTTTCGAATTCTCCTTCAGTTCGAAGATTATCTTCAGGACGTCGGATTGGAGCTCTGTCACCAGGTTGCCATTCTTCAGTCCATCTTTGCGCAAAATCACCTGCTGCTGGTTTCAAATTATCTTCAGGACGTCTAACTGGTGCCCTCTCTCCAGGGCGCCAATCTTCTGGTTTGCGTCTTTCAAAGTCTCCTTCAGGACGCAAATTATCTTCAGGTTTCTTAGGATACTGACGTTCAGCTGGCCGCCATTCTTCTTTTTTAGGAGTGGTGAAATCACCTTCAGTTCGAAGATTATCTGTAGGACGTCGCATTGGAGCTCTGTCACCAGGTTGCCATTCTTCAGTCTTTCTTTTCTCAAAATCACCCGCTGGTTTCAAATTATCTTCAGGCCGTCTAACCGTTGCCCTCTCTCCAGGGCGCCAATCTTCTGGCTTGCGTCTTTCAAAGTCTCCTTCAGGACGCAGATTATCTTCAGGTTTCTTAGGATGTTGACGTTCAGCTGGCCGCCATTCTTCTTTTTTTGGAGTGGTGAATTCACCTTCAGGATAAAGATTATCTTCAGGGCGGTGAGTTGGAGCTCTGTCGCCAGGTCGCCATTCTTCAGGACGTCTCTTTTCAAAATCTCCTTCGGGCCTTAAATTATCTTCTGGTTTTTTCATAGGCTCCCTATCACCAGGACGCCATTTTTCAGGTTGACGCTTTTCAAATTCACCTTCAGGCCTTAGATTATCCTCGGGTTTTTTAGGGCTTTGACGCTCAGCTGGACGCCATGGCTCTTTTGTAGGAGTAGTGAACTCACCCTCAGGGTACAGATTATCTTCTGGGCGACGAGCCGGCGCCCTGTCTCCTGGATGCCAGTCTTCTGGATGGCGTTTTTCAAAATCTCCTTCTGGTCTTAAATTATCTTCAGGTTTCTTCGGTGTTTGACGTTCAGCTGGCCTCCATGGTTCTTTTGTAGGAGTAGTGAACTCACCTTCCGGGTAGAGATTATCTTCTGGGCGGCGAGTTGGAGCTCTGTCTCCAGGACGCCATTCTTCAGGACGTCTCTTTTCAAATTCTCCTTCAGGTCGTAAATTATCTTCAGGTTTTTTTATCTTCTGTCGTTCAGCTGGTTTCCATGGTTCTTTTTTAGGTGTTTCGAATTCTCCTTCAGTTCGAAGATTATCTTCAGGACGTCGGATTGGAGCTCTGTCACCAGGTTGCCATTCTTCAGTCCGTCTTTGCGCAAAATCACCTGCTGGTTTCAAATTATCTTCAGGACGTCTAACTGGTGCCCTCTCTCCAGGGCGCCAATCTTCTGGCTTGCGTCTTTCAAAGTCTCCTTCAGGACGCAGATTATCTTCAGGTTTCTTAGGATGTTGACGTTCAGCTGGCCGCCATTCTTCTTTTTTAGGAGTGGTGAAATCACCTTCAGGATAAAGATTATCTTCAGGGCGGTGAGTTGGAGCTCTGTCGCCAGGTCGCCATTCTTCAGGACGTCTCTTTTCAAAATCTCCTTCGGGCCTTAAATTATCTTCTGGTTTTTTCATAGGCTCCCTATCACCAGGACGCCATTTTTCAGGTTGACGCTTTTCAAATTCACCTTCAGGCCTTAGATTATCCTCGGGTTTTTTAGGGCTTTGACGCTCAGCTGGACGCCATGGCTCTTTTGTAGGAGTAGTGAACTCACCCTCAGGGTACAGATTATCTTCTGGGCGACGAGCCGGCGCCCTGTCTCCTGGATGCCAGTCTTCTGGACGGCGTTTTTCAAAATCTCCTTCTGGTCTTAAATTATCTTCAGGTTTCTTCGGTGTTTGACGTTCAGCTGGCCTCCATGGTTCTTTTGTAGGAGTAGTGAACTCACCTTCTGGGTGAAGATTATCTTCTGGGCGGCGAGTTGGAGCTCTGTCTCCAGGACGCCATTCTTCAGGATGTCTCTTTTCAAAGTCTCCTTCGGGTCTTAGATTATCTTCTGGTTTTTTCATGGGCTCCCTTTCACCAGGACGCCATTTTTCAGGTTCGCGCTTTTCAAATTCACCTTCAGGCCTTAAATTGTCCTCGGGTTTTTTAGGGCTTTGTCGCTCAGCTGGACGCCATGATTCTTTTTTAGGCGTGGTAAAATCACCTTCAGGTTTCAAATTGTCTTCTGGTCGTCGTATAGGGGCTCGGTCACCAGGACGCCATTCATCCGGACGTCTTTTTTCAAAGTCGCCTTCAGGTTTTAAATTATCTTCAGGGCGCCGTACGGGTGCTCTGTCTCCAGGTTTCCATTCTTCCGGCTTCCTACCTTCAAAATCACCCTCCGGTTTAAGGTTATCCTCTGGTCGTCGGACAGGAGCCCGTTCACCTGGACGCCAATCTTCTGGTTTTCTTTTTTCAAATTCCCCTTCTGGTCGTAAATTATCTTCGGGCCTTTTAGGTTTTGGACGTTCAGCTGGGCGCCATTGAGTCTTTTCTGGAGTTGTAAAATCTCCTTCTGGGCGAAGATTATCTTCAGGACGACGAGTTGGAGCTCTGTCACCTGGGTGCCATTCTTCTGGACGTCTTTTCTCAAATTCCCCTTCTGGTTTTAAGTTATCTTCTGGTTTTTTTACAGGTGCTCTATCGCCAGGTTTCCACTGCTCTGGTTTTCTGCCTTCAAAATCTCCTTCTGGTCTCAAATTATCTTCTGGCTTACGAACTGGAGCACGATCCCCTGGGCGCCAGTCATCTGGTTTACGTTTCTCAAACTCTCCTTCGGGCTTCAAATTATCTTCAGGCTTTTTAGGACGTTGTCGTTCAGCTGGACGCCATTGTTCCTTTTCAGGTGTTGAGAAATCACCTTCAGGTCGTAGGTTATCTTCTGGACGACGAGTAGGTGCTCTATCACCAGGACGCCACTCTTCTGGTCGTCGTTTTTCAAATTCTCCCTCAGGTTTCAAATTATCTTCAGGTTTAGTAGGTTTGGGACGTTCAACTGGTTGCCATTGAGGTCGCTCAGGGGCTTGAAAATCACCCTCAAGTCGCAAATGATCCTCGTGGTGAACGGCTGTTGTTCTAGTGACTTGCTTTTCGTCGTAATCCTGTTGATATGCGGAGACCACGCTCTTCGTGTGCACCACATCGAACAATGGCTCCGGGACATCGTTGTGTGGGCAACGGTGACGCCTGGAAAAAAATTAAAATAATTCGTTAATAAAAATATTAATTTTGTGTTTCTAGTAATGAGCTTTTGGGAAATTAATTTAATGGTTCACAAGGTAAAGAAAACTCTGAAGCTAATATAAACTGATAATTTTAGTAAAATGAGACTAGTTACTAGTGCAGAAATACTTTTGATATTATATGACACAATAATAAATAATAAATTGTTAACACGATCAATTTTTAGTAAAATATTACTTAGGCATTAAAATAATTACAGGCGTGTTTAACTACTGAATGAGGTAATTGTATAATTTTTAAAATGTTACAATAATAGTACCACCCTACAATTTTTGTCTCTACAAAATCTAAGTAAAATATTACGTGCATTACTCGAAACTAGTAAATACATAAAGAAAACGAACATCACAAACTATTTACTTGGTAAGTAGTACTGAAGGCTTCGTTTGCGCAGAAATTAGAAACCATATAAAATTTAAACCTTATTAGGGTTATAAAAGTCAGTTTCGGTTGAAGAAAAACAATGTTCTTGGCTGTTTATTTGTTAATAAAAAGTTTTATTAAATTTTTCATAGTAAATGTCTCAATTTTTACTAAGAAAAATTAGGTAAATAGTGATTTTTAATTAAGAGCTAATAATTATTTCTAAATGTGCACGGCCGTATTTTCAAAAATTATTAAAACTATCGTGAGACATTGTTAACTATTAATAAAAATCGGCTACACTCACGTTTAATCGGCGTAGGTTCCGACTAGTTTCGGACCAATATGAGGTCCTTCCTCAGGGTGAGTTAGACGTTCGCTCGGTATGCTACTCTCGTCTGGAACTAGGCGAAAGTAGCGTACCGAGCGATCGTCTAACTCAGCCTGAGGAAGGACCTGAGTGCTAAGTGTGAGTTTTTCTTTTCGCATTCGATCGTGAGCGCGTTTCGAGTTTACTAGAAATTTGTATGTGATTTGTACAGCGTCACCTAGTGGTAAACGTGAGAAACCAGTTTACCACTAGGTGGCGCTGTACAAATCACATACTAATTCCTAGTAAACTCGAAACGCGCTCACGATCGAATGCGAAAAGAAAAACTCACACTTAGCACTCTGATATAGGTCCGAAACTAGTCGGAACCTACGCCGATTAAACGTGAGTGTAGCCGATTTTAATTAATAGCCGTATTTTCTGTTAGAAATGCGAACTAATCAGTGGTGATCTCAAATCATGACCCTAAACACAATTGGAAATTAATTATATTATTCACTCTCTGTTCTCCGCAACTTCCGACACAGATTACACCTACATACATAACTTCGTTTTATGCAGCCGGGTAAATATTACTGTTACTCAGTAATAATGTAGCTTCATATTGGCGCAAGAATTTTTGACGGTCAAGTATTTTGAGTCTGGTACCACCGCCTCACCTATTCCTGCAGCAATAGCGTCAGTGCTTGTCACTGTCGTGTTCCGGTTTGGAGATAGCCGGTAAACTTATGCATGTGGCATTTGACCTCGCCACAAAATAGCAACCCACCATTAACATCTCTAGTGTCTATAGGCGATGGTTGACCTTTTCATCAGGAGATCCATCTGCTTATTAGCTTCTATCTCATGATGTAAAAAATATATATTTTAGTATAGATGTTAAATCAGATTACTATTTGTAGGGACTGATTACATTATTTATTTAATACTAGCTGACCCGGCAAACGTTGTTCTGCCTTTTAACTACTCTTATTTTTTTCTATATTTTATTTTAGTTTTAGCGAGGCTAAAGAACAGCAATATAAATATATATTAAAGAATATATAATAAAGAAAAGCAACGAAAAAAAACTGCGACAACCGACTTCCCATTCTCAGTATCTCCGGAACCCTGTGTCAGATCTTCACCAAATTAAAATGGAACCACACAGGGAGACCACCCTCCCAAAAAAAAATATCGAAAATCGGTACATAAATGACAGAGTTCAGGTTACGAAGTATTTAGTAATCTGTGGTTCAGGTAACAAACCAAAAAAAAACGTACAATTGATAACCTTCTCCTTTTGGAAAGTCGGTTGAAATAAGCGCGTTCGCCCAGGTACTCTTTAATAATAAAGTCCAAATATTTCTATATACTTATACACAATCTTTCGAATAAAGGCTTAAAAAATTATTTCATGACGTGAGATTTAATTCAGAAACTATTTTTTAGTGTAAGCCAAAGCTTCCTGTAAGCCTGTGTTTAAAGAAACATCATTCAATTTTTCGTTTAAAGTTACACCATCCAGGGATGATAAAGGCTCCTTTTTACCCGACAACAAAAAGAAGTCATGATTTTGGGCTGCGAGTAACAGCTACATAAAAGTTTTTATCTTCGGAAGTCTTAGAATTAAAAAAGTTTATTTTTATATAAGGGGGGTTCATTACTTACGTGAGGAGATTTTGGCATTTTTTTCGACTTCTCCGATCAAGAAAAATCTCACGATATATTTTATCTTAATAAATATCGGTGATAGTGATGGCATAAAAGTTGCTTATTTTGTAGAGACAAAATAAACGCATGACTAGATTTGTTTTGTTTCTTATACGAGTATTTAGAGAGTTTACGTCACAATTCTTCTTAAATTAGAAAATATTTTTACATATATCAAGATTTCAAATATTAATTTGAGATGAGATTGAAAACTGACGTAATAGCACTTTTTGGCGAGATATTATTACAGAACTCTACCACCTATTATAGTAGTCATTATGTAACAAGTGTAGCCGATCCATCGATATGGTTAAGACTATCACCTCATATCACGAGGATTTGGGTTCGGTCCCCGAGTTAAATAATTTTACAAAGAAGTCTTTTGCTTTTTTAAAAACATAACTTGCCCGAGACTGGATATGTACCCAATTTGTTGACAGGTTAGCCATCTGTTACAGGATTTAAGCCATTAGTTAGGCATGGATAAATAGTTGCACCTCTGTCTAACTCGTAATTATAAATCTTTGACGTTGGTCAGACGTTTCCTTAATAATAGAGGAGTCCAAGGTGCTAATTGTGCCTCGTGTGGTCCTATTGGATTTTGTAGATTAAATGGCAGGAAAAATTAAATGTTTTTTAATGTTTTTCATTTCAATTGTGGGGAAAATTCACAGATAAAAAAATATAAAATTAATATAATAATAAAAGTAATTTAAAAAAAATTAACCGACTTCAAATATTTGTCAAATATAATCATATCTCTAAAACTACTGAAACAACTACTGTTACTGTTCCCTAAATTGGATTATTCCTGATTTAAATTAAAAAAATATATTTCGAAATGGTTTTTAGTTCCCGAGAAACTCGTGGACAAACATACACACATTTCGAAATTTAACATGTGCTTAAGCGTCTACATAGATGATCATACTCAAATATTGTCAAATTCAACAATGTATATTATTTTATCTATATTAATATTATATAGGTACCTAAATGCGAAAGTTTGGATGTACCTATGTATGGATGTTTGTTAGTCAATCACAAAATACTGAACGGACTTGATGTTTGGCACATAGGTAGATGGTAAGCTGGAACTTTTTATTCCGGATAAATAAGTTCCCGCGGAATTCATAAAAAAGCTGCACAGCGCAGCTAGTATCACATACATGTCAAACTAATAACCGTCCGCGTTTTCGCCGGTTGATAAAGCTACCAACAACTTTACTAAATTTTCCATTAAATATATAAGCAATCTGTGTCACCTTTTAATTTTATAGGGATGTAAGTACAAAGGAAATCGTCGAGGTTGTGGTATAAGAGGCAATGTAAGGGGCTCGGCCATCGCACGCACCCATCGCGCCTCCTTTCAAGAGTCCTGTGTTACAAGACCGGATATCCACAAATATATTCCATTCTTAGTAATTTAAATTACACTTTAATTAACATTATCTTGACACTTATATTTTCAATGTCCGAACATAATTTCAGTTTGAAATACAAGTTCGTAATCGCGATTTCTCCGTTACGTTTGTTACGTTCACGGTGTACGTTTGACGTGGTCGCAGACCGTCTACTGCCGTAAAATCTTCATAAGGCTCGCATTTGCCGCGCTTACTATTACTAACTAGGCGACAGCTTGGTTATGATGATATTTTTCATGTGAAAACAGATTATCACGGAGATGACACTTACCATCAATTTTATTAGTAAAAGACAATCTATCTAAATACAATTTTCATCAAAGCCGTAAGAGCCGTTTTGGAGAAACCAATTATATATTAAAATATAACTTGCGATCGCCTATGGCCGAAATTCGACGATAGACTAAATAATGTAACATCTTTTAAGTTTGTCAAACTTAAAAGATGTTACATTATTTAGTCTATCGTCGAATTGACTGACTTTAGCCGTAAAGCAAATAATATTCGTGTGGGTGTATGTAACTAGCGATCACCTGTGACCGAAATTCGACGACAGACTAAGCAATATAACATCTTTTAAGTTTGACAACTGACTTTAGCCGTATAGCAAATAATATCTATTCGTGTGTGTGTGTGTGTAACTAGCGATCACCTGTGGCCGAAATTCGACGACAGACTAAGCAATATAACATCTTTTAAGTTTGACAACTGACTTTAGCCGTAAAGCAAATAATATCTACTCGTGTGTGTGTGTGTGTGTGCGTGTGTGTGTGTGTGTGTGTAACTAGCGATCACCTGTGGCCGAAATTCGACGACAGACTAAGCAATATAACATCTTTTAAGTTTGACAACTGACTTTAGCCGTAAAGCAAATAATAGTCGTGTGTGTGTATGTAACTAGCGATCACCTGTGGCCGAAATTCGACGACAGACTAAGCAATATAACATCTTTTAAGTTTGACAACTGACTTTAGCCGTAAAGCAAATAATATCTATTCGTGTGTGTGTATGTGTGTATGTGTGTGTGTGACTAGCGATCACCTGTGGCCGAAATTCGACGACAGACTAAGCAATATAACATCTTTTAAGTTTGACAACTGACTTTAGCCGTAAAGCAAATAATATCTATTCGTGTGTGTGTGTGTGTGTGTGTAACTAGCGATCACCTGAGGCCGAAATTCGACGATAGACTAAACAATATAACATCTTTTAAGTTTGACAACTGACTTTAGCCGTAAAGCAAATAATATCTATTAGTGTGTGTGTGTGTGTGTGTAACTAGCGATCACCTGAGGCCGAAATTCGACGATAGACTAAACAATATAACATCTTTTAAGTTTGACAACTGACTTTAGCCGTAAAGCAAATAATATCTATTCGTGTGTGTGTGTGTGTGTGTGTGTGTAACTAGCGATCACCTGAGGCCGAAATTCGATGATAGACTAAACAATATAACATCTTTTAAGTTTGAAAAATGACTTTAGCCGTAAAGCAAATAATATCAATTCGTGTGTGTGTAACTAGGGATAGCCTGTGACCGAAATTCGACGATAGACTAAACCATATGACATCTTTTAAGTTTGACTTACTGACTTTAGCCGTGTGTAAGATAATATTCGTGTGTGTATTATCATACACCTCACATGAATGTAGTGTGCGTAAATTTTATTTTTATTAATTTAATGTATTTATAATGCATGAATTTAATGTATTTATAATTATTAGGGCGGCTTGCACCAAAATGCTTAAATCATTTTAAGTCACTAAATACGTTTAAAGTGACAGCTTTTAAGGCGATCTGACATTTGATAAACATGTTGCATGTATGCATAATGCATTTAAATGCATTTAAGCATTTTGGTGCAAGCCACCTTCAATTTAATGTATTTATTTCAAAATATTAGGTTTCTGTAGTCCTCCGCAATGTAAACTTTATCTGTGCCAAATTTCATACTCCTACGTTCGCGCAATTTTCTTATGAAGAGGTTTAAAGTTTTCCCTTCACGTAATAATATATAGATAATAGCTCGTTTAAAGTACAGAATCACAAGTATATCTATGGAAAGCGAATAAGAATAATTGAAGATAATCAAGTAATACTGTATAAAATTGCTGTTTATAATTTATTATCTAAAAGTATATACTATTCCCTCGTGTTGATACGGGATTTTAATGCTAGGCACTTCATAAATGGCGATTGGCTATACGTCTTTTATTCATCTTGACTACTAGGTAGAGTTCTGCAACGTCTAATCGGATTTTGGTATCACCGCCTTTTCTATTCCCGCCAGTGTTCCTCGCTGTTATGTTTCCGTTTAGAGGGTAAGTTAGTCGAAAACTTATGCAACGTAGGTAACATTGACATCTTTAATATCTAATAGGCAATCTCTTTCCACCAGGAGAGCTATCTGTTTGTTTGCTATCTCATGTTATAAAAAAATCTTTTCTCAAACTTAAAAGAGATTTTATTGTTTATGTTTGAATTTTGCCCACGAAACGATCGCTAGTTGTAATAAATACGTGAGTTGCAATAAATAATACTTGTGTTAACATAGATGACATGTAGAGGCCTAAAAATTATTGATCTTGCGGAAACGCCGCGAGATCAATAATTTATTTAATTTATTATTTTTATCTCTGGTAAAGGCATATAATAAAATAAATCATATTTATAGTAAAAAAATATAAATAAAAAAGATATCCAAACCATTGAAGCGTAATTGAAACAAAAAATATTTTTTTTAAATAATAGGTAAAAACAAAAACACGAAATATTTTTTGTTTCTAACTAACGGTAGCCCACGACTTCGCTTGCTTAACAGGGTTGAAGTGGTCGAATAGTTGAGGCAGACTTTCCTGATTGCATCAGAAGGTCACAACCATTCCGCTTTAATAAGCTTTTGATAAAAAATACACACATGTTATACTAGAGCACCATTCGTTTTTGAATCGGTGGTAAATGTTGAGACTGTGTGTCATTGGTTATCAAATAAACAAGTACTTGACCTACCTACACGTCACCATAGCTACGGTTACGACTGCCACCTGAAGCTTTCGGTCTTTTTTTATTACCAAGGCTCTACTTTATGACTGTTTCGGCATATTGGCCTAAATTATGAAATTGCTTTAAATTCGTAGAAGTATATTCTTACATTTATATCAGTTTAGGACAATGTCATAAAAACTTCAATAACTTCTCTAAAAGAAGGAAGTACTCAATTCGGTTTTATTTTAAACCGATGTTCTAAGGTTTTTAACTCGGTTTTATTTTTTAACACCTTCCTTAAAAGGGAGGTTCTAATTCCGTTTAATATTAACCGACTTCCTAAAAAGATGCAGCTTCTCAATTAAATTTTATTTTCAAACGACTTCCTTAAAAGGGGAAGGTTCTCAGTTAGGTTTTATTTTTAACCGACTTCCTAAAAGGGGGAGATTCTCAAGTCGGTATTATTTTTAAGCGACTTCCTAACAAGGAAAGCTTCATAATTCGGTTTTATTTTTAAAAGGCTTCCTTAAAAGGGAGGTTCTAGTTCGGTTTAATTTTTAAGCGACTTCCTAAAAAGAGGCAGCTTCTTAATTCAATTTTATTTTTAATCGACTTCCTTAAAAAAGGCGAGTTTCTCAATTGGGGTTTTTCATCCGTCTTCCTAAAAAAAGCGAGTTTCTCAATTCTGTTTTATTTTCAAGCAACTTCCTAAAAGGGAAAGATTCACCATGGGGTTTCATTTTTCAACCGTCTTCCTAAAAAGGGGGAGTTTCTCAATTCGGTTTTATTTTTCAACCGTCTTCCTAAAAAGGGGCAAGTTTCTCAATTCGATTTTATTTTCAAGCGACTTCCTTAAAAGTTGGAGGTTCTTGATTCTATCCCGGTCTGGTACCACCGCCTTACCTATTCCTACCGCAATAGCGCTTGTCACTGTCGTGTTCCGGTTTGAAGGGTGAAGTAGCCGGTAAACTCATGCATGAGGCATCAAGACCCTGCTACAAGGATAGCAACGCATCATTAACATATTTGACTGTCTATACGCGATGGTTGTCTCTAATTTCTATAGTCGAATTTCGACCACAGGGCGATCTCTAGTTGTAATAAATACGTGAATTTAGTAATACTAATGTAAATATGGATAGATAGGCACATAGCACGCGCAACAAGTCGTTATTCGGCACTGCTTATTGACGTTGGAATTGGTGAAACGTTCTGAGAGTCTATCATAACGTTTCCGTTTTCTCTGCCTATCACGGCAGAGAAACGGTGTAATGATAATTATTTTACAGATGAATCTTATACCAGTGCGAACGCGTATACTAAAGAAAGCGCATACCTATAGTTAAAATGACACACTGCTCTAAGCGATGAGTGGGCAATTCATTCGAGGGATTCCATATTTAGCGCTGACACAATCAATGAATTCATTTGTTGTTTACTTATGCAAGCTGTAATTCATATGTTTTCTATTTAGTAATCCGACTTATATTATAAATGTGTCAGTTTGTATGTTTGGTATACAGTACTTAAATCACGCAAAAATATGTTCTCCCTGCATAGGTCCGGCCTGCCTTTGAAGAATAGATAAATAATGCCTGGCATAATCTACTATTATGCGAGACAGTTCGTAAAAGGCAAGTCATTATGTATTAAATACTTTTATATATTAAAAACGGTTATATGTGTCATTACCACCCGGGTTTGGTAACATCGCCTTACTCATACCTGCCGCAATAGCGTCACTGTTTGTCACTGTCGTGTCTCGATTTAGAGGAAAACATAGGCGGTAAAATTCTGCGGTATACCAACGCACCATTCACACATTTGGAATAAATGATCTATCTTCTTTTTTCTGTATTATGATCCAAAAAAATATAGCTAACTGAGTTGGATGAATCTTGGTATACAAGTAGTTATAATTCCTCACACATAGGTGAATGTGTTATACAAGTAGTTATAATTCCTCACACATAGGTGAATTTGGTATACAAATAGTGTACTTCCTCACACATAGGTGAATTTGGTATAATAATAGTAGTATATATAGTTCCTCACACAATTTTTTATATCACATAGGTGAATTTGGTATATAAGTAGTAAATTTTTCACACGTATGTGAACTTTTATGCTGGAAATATATAAATAGATATTTTTTGTCACAGAATAATTTATTATTTTATGGGGATTTCCATACTACTTTTATCATGTAAGGGGATTCAAGGCGAATCGCTACTACAAAATATGTTTTTCAGAAAAAATCGCTTGAATTGTTATTTCTAATGTAGTTTTGAGTAATATAACTAATTTAAAAATAAAATAAAATTTAAAGGGACCAAACTATAAAATGTGCTTCGGAAACAAAAATAAATCAAATCGGTATATCAATGACCGAGTTCTGAAGTCACAAATATAAAAAAATACAGCTGAATTTACAACCTCCTACTTTTTGTGCAGTTGGTTGAAAATGGTAAATGCTTTTTGTTGCTTCAATCATGACATACGTTCTAGAGACAAGAATCAAACTAGAAGGAGATCAGATACTTCGTGCTCTACGACTCTATTAAACACTGCGACTTCGTTCGCGTGACCATGAGCATAATAAGATAGAAGAATATAATAAGATATAAATATAGTCTTAAAATTTAACGGATTTGGTTTCGGCCAGGACTGGAACAGAAGCTGAAGTTACGGTTTCGGTTTCGGCTGAAAATCAGGTTTCGGTCGGTCACTATTTATTATGATTTTTTATAATCAGATATTATAATTTTATCTGATTTGCCTGGGTACCTGGGTAACCTGAGAAACCTGGGTACGCCAAGACCCACAGGTCACAATAATTTCTTCCACTCAGTCGGGTAGATGTAGGTATTCTACTCATGTATAGCTAATACTCAGTCATAATATAGCTTAATGTATGATACTCAGTAATAATATAACTTAATGTATGATACTCAGTAATAAGATAACTTAATGTATGATACTCAGTAATAATATAACTTAATGTATGATACTCAGTAATAATATAACTTAATGTATGATACTCAGTAATAAGATAACTTAATGTATGATACTCAGTAATAAGATAACTTAATGTATGATACTCAGTAATAAGATAACTTAATGTATGATACTCAGTAATAAGATAACTTAATGTATGATACTCAGTAATAAGATAACTTAATGTATGATACTCAGTAATAATATAGCTTAATGTCGCTAAATGAATTTTTAAAACCTGCAGTTATTGAGTTACATTACAAACAAGTAAATCTTACATCTTATTGGTTAACCATAAATCATGCCATAAATAGATTTGAATTACTAAACTCTAGCTTTGTAACTTCAGCTTTTAGATAATGTTAAATAATAGACGCTTGTGGTACGCCTGTGACACGATTTGCCTTGTGATTTACCAAACTTCCTAATGGCTCACCGAGACGTCAATAGACGTGCTACATAATTGATGCGTCGCCTAGCGATAGAGACGCATCAAACATGTCCTAATTCATACCATTATACCGGCGATCAATATCATGAAACCTCTAAAGTTAAAAGAGAAACTTTCTTCACTCCTTCCTTGTTATTACAGTACGATTAAATTTACTTAAACCGGCATACTAGATTAGGTATAATACAGGTTTTGCTGGAAGTGATCTCTTAAAGAGCACACGTATGTATAATATATATTTTTTTGAATATATTTTGTTTTTGTACATAAAGAGTTGAATAAAATAAATAAAAATAATAGATACAGTTTATCTGGATCCGCAGTGTATCTAAAAACATTGTTAAAATAAAGTCAGTCACATATAACGATTTATAAATAAAAATAAACATAAATTGTAGATGTAAAAAAAATAATCTAATTCGTAACCGAAATACAATCAATTACAAAACACTTCAATAATGATTTAATCGAATGAAATATATGCATATTAATACGTAAAGCTAAATTTGTATTAAAGTGACGATTACGCGAAAGGTGGAATATAATATGACATATCTCTAATATCACTACATAATATAAAAGTCGTTTTCTCTGTCTGTCCCTATGTCCGTATGTATGCTTAAATCTTTAAAACTACGTAACGGATTTTGATGCGGTTTTTTAAAATAGATAGATTGATTCTTGAGAAAGGTTTTAGCATATAATACTTTCCGATATTCCCACGGGAACAATAGCTAAAAAAGCTGTAATTTGGCACGAATATACTTATTAGTCACTTTAACGAAGTGGTTATATAAAATCTTGAAAAATGTTTTTTTTCAGAGTAGCTCCCCTATTGCCTACGTGGAAAGTGGGGATGTTAATTTTTCTCACGTACCTCATTGTGTGGTGTATGTTTGGATAGGTTTTAAAAAATATTGTAGGTTTGCTAAAACGACTTTTCGATTAAGGGATTCGTTTGTAAAATATTAAGCTTCTAAATGCTAATTTTTGTGTCCTTCCCCCCTCCCCTCCCTCTGCAGGCTAAACGACTGGTTGTAGGTATGGGTAAAAAATCATGTTAGTAGTAAATATAATGAAGTTAAAAGGAAAACTATCACGGCTTAGAAGACTACCAGTTTTTGAATAATAGTCAACCAACTTATAAAATGTACTTAGAGATGCTTTTATACGCAGTGAACCTGTGGTGCGGATATACATGTGTCATTGACGCTGTACAGCTTAAATGTTCATAGTGTAAAACTATGAAAGCCCTCTTCTTAGTTTAAGTTATTGTGATGGGCAACCACGGAACCCTACATTGCGCGTGGCCCGACACGCATTTTACTAATTTTTTTATAAATTTTAATGGATTTGGATGAAATTCAATATACAGAAATTAATAGCTTATGTAAAAGCGCTTTTATCGCTTTCTTTCTAATATATCTCCTCTGTGGTCTAGTGGTCCGGTGTCGGTCGGTGTTATCACATAAGGTGCGATACCCGGGTCGGACATTTCAAAAATGTGCTTTTTCAGTTTTCTGATAATAACAACGTTGCCCGGGATTGAAAAGGCTTGCCACTTATCACGTTTTGGGACTAAATATCTTCGGCTAATCGTGGGTGTACCTCTGCCTACCTTTTCGGGGATACGGGCGTTAAGATATTTTCTAAAAATCCTTATGCGACTATAACGCGGCCACTACTGGATACTTTTTGTTGGACACTTCTGTTAACAGAGTCTTTCCTCCTATGCTGTTTAATACTCCATTCGTGTAAGTCTCTAGTCTGTATTCTCTACATTTCATAGTTTCCGTGGAGTATTATAAAAAAAGTAAACCCGCTGCTGTAAGGTGGGTTGCCAATTTTATATTTTCAAAACTTGTAAAAAAGCAATATTGTAATAATAATGTATTACGTGATAAGTTACAGATAAAATAATATAAAAATAAAACATTACCTTAGAAAATATAGCATTGATAAATTGTTTTTACACGTCGTAATAACCTTTTATCCAAAATATGCAAGTGTTTTCTGGAATTGATAGTTATCTTGTGCAGTATGCGATAACTGTTGAATTAGATAATACGTAGATAACATAATGCCACTGTTGTTTGTCATTTGATAACCTCAAACTAAATACTTAGGCGCGACTTTACTTATTCTACTTTTACTATATCGTAGGGTAGTTACAGATGCAACTATGATGTATATTTAATCCTTCTCTACTACTTACTTATTTTATCACTAGGCGACTTTCTATGCACTTATGTGGTACATTTTACTAAAAAAGTATTGCACTTTTAGGTTTGAGCTTTGACGTGGTGGTTTAAATTCATGTCTAGATATTTTATCTTTTTTGTTTTTTTTTTATATCATAAGATAGCAAACAAGCAGATGGGTCTCCTGATGGGAAAAGTCAACCATCGCCTATAGACACCAAAGATGTTAATGGTGCGTTGCTATCTTGTGGCGAGGTCTAATGCCACATGCATAAGTTTACCGGCTACCTTACCCTCCAAACCGGAACACGACAGCGACAAGCACTGACGCTATTGCGGCAGGAATAGGTAAGGCGGTGGTACCAGACCCGGGCGAGACAATGCAGAACTCTACCACCTAGTAGCCACGATGGTAGTGACTCGATAGCCAATCGGTCGCCTTTTACGACCTGCCTGGCAGAACGGCAGTTGTCCTATTCTACAAAGGAGGCCGGGACCAACACGGCGTAAACCATTAAAATGCTATTTCATAAACATTAAAAAAATAGAAGATACATTTTTTATTAGAATTTTATTACTGCTATCGCCATTTATTATAAAACTAACGAGTTAAAATTCTATAAAGCTACACTAGGCGACGATCTGTGCCCTTTAGTGGTACATTTTACTGAAAAAATTTCGCACTTTTAGGTTTAAGCTTTGGCGTGGTAGTTTTATTTCATTTAATTCATTTTCGTTCACTCCATTTAATAGTATTAAAATAATTATAATATTATTAAATAGTATTAATCTATTAAAACACTTGTACTTTTTAACTTCCCACTACGTGTGTAGATAGGGAGGTTACTTATTTTGCTCCGATTTTCAAAAAAGGAGTTTTTACCGTATGTTCACGTTTTGTGGTCTTAGGAACCATTTTCGACTATTTTCGCGATGACGTCAGTATGTCTGTATGTGTGTGTGTGTGTGTGTGTGCGTGTGCGTGTGCGTGTGCGTGTGCGTTGATGGCATTCTACTGGTTTCCGCTCAACTTATACTTTCTGAAAATTTGAACCAAATGCCCAAGAGATTATGAGAAATTTTGAAAAAATCCAAAAAAATTGTGGCGAAACAGAATTTTTTTAAATAACTTCCAGATTAATGTACCGATTGAGTACAAAAACTAATCAGCTCTATTCCTCAAAAAACTACGTCTAATGCATAAATTGCCTCAAAATCAGTTTATTCGTTTGAAAGTAATCGTTGACGAAAATTTTGAAAAACGTGTTTTTTCGACATAACTTCGAAATATTTCAATCAATCATTTGGTATTCTACGATATTTTAATACTAAAAAAAATACGTCGAATGCCCTTTTAAAAATCAAAACCGAATCTTATTTTAAAAAATTACAGCTTTTCAAATATTAAAATTACGCAATAGCAAAGTTACTTAATATTTTTGAAATAACTTTCAGGCTAATATACCGATTGACTTCAAAATCTTATCATCTTTTCTCCTTTAAAAACTGCGCCACGTACCGTTAATTGGATAAAAATCGGTCAATTTGTTTGGGATCTATCAATGACGAAAATTTTTGAAAAAAATGTTTTTGACATTGTTTCGAAATTTTTGAACCTACCGATTTTTTAGCTAAAGCAATATTTAAATTGAGTTGAATGCCATTTGAAAGATCAAAATCGATCATGGTTTCCAAAATATACAGCTTTTCAAAAATCAATAAACTGCCATTTTTATCAAAATAGATGTTTATACTGAAAAATCTATGCTTATAGTTTTTACTATTTTGAGCTTATAATACGTTAATTTAGCGGGAAGTTTCAGGGATGGCTTGCAAGGTCAACCATTTACAGATTACAGAAAGTGATAGGTGACCAGTCTATCACCAACTGGGTACTTTTCCAATCCTGGGCAACATTTTTTATCAGCAAACTGAAAAACCGCATTTTTTATTTGCCTGACTCGGGAATCGAGCCCCGAGAGTTTCTCTGAGGGAAAAATTCGAAAAATTTATTCGCTGAGTTTCTACCGCCTATTCTTCGTGCCTGCGGTAAGTCCAATATTAATTCTAAAAATTTTGAAGGTTAATTAAATTAAATTTTCTTTATAAGATCAACTTTTATTTTTAAAACTAATTTTTCCTAGAAAACTCTTTTACCAGAAAGTTACCATAAATAAAAATTGATTTCTATCAATATTAGACTTCAAGAACGAAGTGGTGGCGCGAGATAGATTTTGAGTTGCTACGTATTATAGGTAGGTGCTATTATTATAGGTAGAACAGAAAATATGGTGTAAAATATGTAGATAACCTTTATCATTGTTCTGTGTAGATAACATTGACAATTATAGAATTCGTGTATTTAATAAATCAAGAAAATTTTAAAGAATTTTTCTTATACATAAGTACTAAAAAATTTATCTTAGAAACATTTTATTTTTTATTTTGGTTTCATTTTTCTGCGCCTCCCTAGATACAAAGCCTGACGACACCTTTGATGCGAACATAATAAATAAAGCCCATGATACATTAAAAGATGTAATTCGCATAAAAATACTTTCCTAAGAATATTACTAGGTAATATAACTTAGCGAGCCCTTACAAAGCTCTGCTTTTTGCTAAAATTTAAGATATTAATTGAGTGTTGACATTCGTATGACATGGATGTAATGCTAGCTGCATAAGTGTACCCATAGTAAAGTCTAAATCCAAACACAGTCGCAAGCACTGACACTATTGTGGCAGGAAAATATAAGGCGTAGGTTTTAAAAGGCAAACTTTGCAGAACTCTACCACATAGAAGTCACGATGGTAGTAACATATTTTGGCCAATCATTCGCCTTTAAGAAATATCTGATTGGAAGGCAGACGATTTCCTTTTTCATAATAGGCCTGATCTAAATATGATGCTAAAGGACTTGTGTTTTGGCTTTAAAAGCCAAACTCCCGGGCTCCTTTGAAGAATAGGCCAACTGCCGTTCTGCCAGGCAGGTCGCATAAGGTGACCGATTGGCTATACGAGTCACTACCGTCGTGGCTTCTAGGTGGTAGAGTTCTGCATTGACTCGCCCACTGCCTGCATATTCGCGTCACTGTCGTGTTCCGGTTTGGAGGGGAAGGTAGCCGGTAAACTTATGCATGTGGCATTAGACCTCGCCACAAGATAGCAACACACCATTAATACTTTTGGTGTCTATAGGCGATGGTTGACTCTTTCCATCAGGAGAACCATCTGCTTGTTTGCTATCTTATGATATAAAAAAACTAGTCATTAACATCGTTAATGTTTACAAAGGGATGTTTCTTTCAATCAGAAAAGCCTCATATCTAGTTGTTTGCTTTCTTGGCCATAAAACTCTTTTAAAATACCTATTTTCCCTATAAGTAATTCAAGTAGACACATATAATTTCACAAAATGTTTATCAAGCGATTACCTAGGTCATGTAGGCAATTATTCTGTTTAATCAATGCACGCTTGTAGGCATTACACTGAAACAGGGTTTTAAACACAAGGTTTCGACCTATAAAACATCTCCATAAATAAAAACAAGTGACACAGTGCGAAAACCACAAGATTTATAATGAGTTGGTGTTTCTTTGAACACAGTACAGGAAACCTTGGCTTATATTACACTTAAATCTCACGTCATGAAGCAAATCTTTTAAGCCTTAATTCGAAAGATTAATTTACAATTACATAGAGATCTTTGGACTTTGTTGATAAACAGTACCTGGGCGAACGAGCTTTTTTGGTGAAATCGTATACTTTCATAAAATATACTGAGATTACAAGTGTTGGTTCCAGGCTCCTTTGTAGAATAAACCAACTGCCGTTCTGCCAGGCAGGTTGTAAAAGGCGACCGAATGGCTATGCGAGTTACCACCATCGTGTCTTCTAGGTGGTAGAGTTCTGCATTGTCTTGCCCGGGTCTGGTACCACCACCTTACCTATTCCTGCCGCAATAGCGTCAGTGCTTGTCACTGTCGTGTTCCAGTTTGGAGAGTAAGGTAACCGGTAAACTTATGCATGTGGCATTAGCCCTCCACAAGATAGCATCTTTGGTGTCCATAGGCGATGATTAACTCTTTCCATCAGGAGACCCATGTGCTTGTTTGCTATCTTATATATTTTTTTTACACACACACACACACACACATATATATATATATATATATATATATATATATATATATATATATATATATATATATATATATATATATAAAAATGCAACATATACCATTTCACCACCATAGTGACTACAGGGTGGTAGAGTCCGTCATCGTCTCGCTCGGGTCTGGTTCCACCGCTTTACCTCTTCCTACCACAATGGCGTCAGCACTGTCGTGTTCTAATATTTTAAAGGGTAAGGTACCTAACCGTTAAAGTTATATATCTGGCATTCATACCCCGCCACATGGATAGCAACGCACCATTAACATCTTTGGTGTCTATATGCGATAGTTGGATCATTTCATTAAAAGAGCTATCTACTTGTTTGCTATTTTATAATGCAAAAAATCTACTTACAATATTCGTAGTTTTTGGGGCATTAAGAAATCTATACATATAATAAAATCGTAGGAAAGTCGAAACTATACATTGAATATTTTTTAAAGAATACTTGGGGCGTGATCTATAATCGATATCGAAGCCAAAAATATAGTTTTTAGAATTTTTGTCTGTTTGTCTGTTTATCTGTTTATCTGTTTGTCTATTTGTCTGTATGTATGTCCGGGGTAAACTCAAAAAGTACTGCATAGATTTACTTAAAATTTTGCATGAATATTACTAACAGGTCGGATCAACATATAGGCTACATATTATCACTCTATCACCTACGGGGGAGGTGCTGTGCGGAGGAAACGAAGTCCGCGCGGACGAAGTCGCTGGCAACAGCTAGTAACAAATATTCACACACTATGTGTGTGTTTTTCTCGATAAGTGGGATGGAATGACATTATATGACTGGTGAAGCCGTGAGACTCTATTAGTTTTAATAACTTTTGATTTGAATGCACTGCTCTTGATAAGTGCTTCTCCGCATTAATTGCACTTCATTAAAATAAAGTAGTTTTATTCATATGAAGATGGTTTAGGACATGAGTTCGGAGATTTGTATGCTAATTGATATCCTCCGCCGTTTCGCAAGCAGAGCTGCGCATCTGTTTGTAATACTCTGACTCATGGTTTTCTTAAGTATGGGTGACGATACCAAATCTTGACTATATTGGGAATATTACTCAACTTACATTATGCATTCATTCAGTTGAAAGAGGTACTAGTGTTCTTTGTTATGTAAACACTGTTCGACTATTTTGACCACAAATTGGAAAATAAAAGTACAAGTAATTTATAGAAAATTTTATAAAACTATTAGCTGACCCGCTAAACTTTGTTTCGCTATATAAATTATTTGAAGCAAATGTTTTGGCGTGATACTGTTAATAAGGGGTTTGAGGTAGGAGGGTGAATTTTTAATGCTAAATAAAGAAATGCTAAATAGTACAAAATAAATTAAAAAGTACATAAAAAACTGTCTGGTTATTAGGTGTCCGTGGCAATTTTTTAAATCACTTTATATTTTACAATACCTATCTAATGTAAGGTAAGGTAGGTAAGTACCTATATGAAAATCTCGTGTTACATTGTATGTGGTCGCGCTCAAACGGATCAACCTTTGTAGGTACGCCTTTGTAGTGTTTTTAAAACAATTACGCGTATGGTGGTGTATGAATTTTGCAACAGATAAAGCTTAGATTGCGAAGAACGGCAGAAACCTAATAGAAATTTTTAAATAATATGTATGACGTAGGTACAAACTTAAAAGAGATTTAATTGTTTACTCTAGGCGATTGCTAGTTCTAATAAGAAGGTACTTTTTTATAAATATATTTAAAAAAATGTTTTAACTGAGGCGAAAAATGTTCCCTTAAATGGACCAATAATTTTCGCAAGGTGACGAACATTGTCTGTTTCAAGAACAGAATAATCAACTCACTACGGAACTTTATTTTTTACTTTACGAATATATGACTGGCGTACTAATTAATTATGCAAAAATAACCTTGGTAGATACTGAAATGAAAAAATGCATTTTTTTATTATCTTTCTGACAGTCTTTATAAAATATTCAAAAAAACTTCATAACCATATTAAATTTATATCTATTAGAAAATATATGGAGAAATAATTATAGTAGAATAAACTGCACACATCTTGCAGTGATCTACTTTCGCCTTACCAAAATCAAGCATCTTTCTCGAGTAAAATGATTATTTTGTTTACGAAAATTTAGTAAAATTCCATAATTTACAGGAAGAGAAAATACTTTCAGTATATTTAGTTTTAATTTAAATAATCTACGATTTTGGCCGACTGTCGTTTAAATATATTTTAAATATATTTAGCAATCAAATTTATCAAGCGCAAGCCATTTAAGCGTAATTTAAGAAGTAGCATACACAGAAAGAACCTGAAAATAATCCATATTGTATGACAAATAATTAGAATATTTCCTTTAAGCTTAAAAAGATTTATCTAAGATTAGGCTCACAGAGCATATATTTCGGCAATTATTGGTTTGCGTGCTACAATGTCAGTCGAGCCATATGGCCGACGACCTTCTCTGGATTAGACGGTGACTGGCTAGCACCTCCACAACCCACTCTTTTTTCAATACTAACACTTCTGCAGTGACTTCATAAGCGTAATATTTGACTCGTGAAGGTCGTAATTTAATAATTTGGTTAAAAATTGTTATTATAAGAAGTTTTGTATTTCTGGTGCTAGAATTCCTTTACTCCTAATTAATGCGTATTAAACTATTTTCCGTATACGATAATACAAATTTTGCGTCTCCTAGCTGTGTTTTAGAGACTGAATAATGCCGAACTTAAATTTAAAATTTAAAAAAAAAAACAATATTTTAACTCAATTCTAAATTTAAAATGAATTGCTTAATCGTTGTGCATAACAGAAACCCATTCCAAAATTAAAGTTTCCATGAGAATACTTTATTTTCTAGATATTTTGGTTAAAAATTGTTATTATAAGAAGTTTTGTATTTCTGGTGCTAGAATTCCTTTACTCCTATATAATGTGTATTAAACTATTTCCCGTATACAATAATCCAAATTTTGCTTCTCCTAGCTGTGTTTTAGAGATTGAATAATGTCAAACTTAGATTTAAAATTTAAAAAAAAATTACAATATTTTAACTACATTCTAAATTCAAAATGAATTGCTTAATCGTTGTGTACCACAAAAACCCATTCCACAAATTAAAGTTACAATGAGAATACTTTATTTTCTAGATATCATAATGTAAAAAAAGTAAATAAAAATTTACCCTATATTATGTTAATTTATGTGTAGTCAAGTTTCATGTAAATTCATTCTACTGGTAACTATCAAAATGTTATACCAAATATTTAAACACATTGTATTCGGATTGAGATTAATACATACCATGAATTTATTTATTCGTCATTTCTATTTATAACTGAAGTAAAGTACGTATGTATATTATATTTCTGATTATATGTACCTAGTGACAATGTCGACTATTTTTGTCGTGACAATATTGACGCAAATTTTTGTGGCATTATTTAAGTGTTTCTAAAATTACATTTGATTGAAACTTTATATAATACTAGCTGCAGCGTGCAGTCCTCTGCATTATTAAAGTTTTTGGCGAATCCCGCGGGATCACCTAATTTTTCCGGGATAAAAAGTAGCCTATGTGCTATTTCAGGTCATCATCTAACTGTGTGCCAAATTTCATTCAAATCTGTTTAGTAGTTTTTGCGTGATTGAGTAACAAACATCCATCTATCCATGCATCCATCCAAACAAACTTTCGCATTTATAATATTATAATATAGATATACATTAGCTGTAGCGTACTACGAGTAACTTTATATATTACTATCAAAGATAATTTCTCTATGTTACTATGGCTTTGAATTCGAAATTTTTGAATCGAAAACTTGTTTTTTTACATTTTTCTGATAAAAACAACGTTGCGCGGGCTTGGATAAGTGCCCTGTTGGTAATAGATTTGTCACGTATCACATGGGAATAAGTATCTTCGGCCAATTGTGAGTGCACTGGTTGTAACTCTGACTACTCCTTCGGGGATACGGGCGAGAAGGTACCTTTATTACTAGGCAAGTTACACTAATTGATTGGTTGGATTACTTTGGTAAGCACATTTGATAAAGTTGTTAGTCAACAATTATTTTACATAGAAATACGTAGAAATACTGAAATATATTTAACTAGCTGTTGCCTGCCACTTCGTCGCGCGGACTTCGTTTACTCCGCACTGCTCCTCCCCTGTAGGTGATAGCGTGATAATATGTAGCCTATATGTTGACCTGACCTGTTAGTAATATTCATGCAAAATTTGAAGTAAATCCACTTTGAGTTTACCCCGGACATACATACAGACAAACAGACAAAAATTCTAAAAACTATATTTTTGGCTTCGATATCGATTGTAGATAACGCCCTAAGTATTCTTTTAAAAAAAATTTTCAATGTACAGTTTTGACTTTCCTACGATTTTATTTTATTATATGTATATATATATATATTATACACACCAAAATCCAGATATACGAATTACGAACATTATTTATTTGTTTGCATTCCACAATATCTTATAAGTTATGCATATAATATGATATTGATGCTGATCACACAACCTTTTGAGAATATCGAACCTGAACGTAATTTATTGCGAAGTTAGAGTCGCTAACCACTCGACCAACACCGCCTTGTTTATAATTTTAGGAAAGAATTGGAGTAATTTATTCAAAACCTAAAAAATATTTATAGATGCTCCTCTTAGCTTTTCTGCGATGATAATTTTTATCACCTATTTCATCTCCTTGGGGGTTGATCTTCTATCTTCGATTTTATCAACTCACTTTAGCTGGTTAAGCTGTGAAAGTATAACAGACAGACAGACTTTCGCATTTATAATAACACCTGCGCCCTGCAGTCCACTACAACATAATATGTTTGGTGAATCCCACGGGAACAACTTTTCCCGGGATATAAGGTATCCTGTGTGCTATTTCAGTTTATCATCTATATGTGTGCCAAATTCCATCCAAATGGTTTCAGCTGTTTTTATGTGACAGACCGAAACCAAACAAGACACACGGAAACAGTAACAAACATACACCCATCCATATAAACTTTCGCATTACATTATACATCACATTATTTTTTTATATATTATGATATATAAAAAATGTGTAAACGGTTGACCCTGCAGGCCATCCCTGAAACTTCCCGCTAAATTAAGTTATTTTAAGCTCAAAGTAATAAAAACTATAAGCATAGATTTCTTCAGTGCAAACATCTAGTTACTTCAAAATGACAGTAAGTATATTGATTTTAGAAAAGCTGTGTATTTTGGAAAAGATGATCGAATTAAATCTTTCAAATGGCATTCAAATCAATTTTTGAGATCTAAAATATTGCGTCAGCAAAATAATGAATAGGTTATAGGTTGAAAGATTTCGAAGCAATGTCAAGAAAACATTTTTTTCAAATATTTTCATCATTTTGATCTAATTAACGGTATTTCAAGCAGTTTTTAAAGGAGAAAACTGATGAGATTTTTAAGTCAATCGGTGTATTAGCCTCAAATTTATTTCAAAAATATTAAGTAAGTTTGCAAAAAACAACGTAATTCTAATATTTGAAAAGCTGTAACTTTTGAAAATTAATACCGATTTTTATTTTCGAAACGGCATTCGACGTAGTTTTTTTAGTACTTCAATATCGTACAATACCAAAAATGTTTGGTTGAAGTTATGTCGAAAAAACACTTTTTTCAAAATTTTTCATCAAAAATTGCTGCCAAATGGATAAACCAATTTTGATGCAATTTATGCTTTAGACGTAGTTTTTTGAGGAATAGAGCTGATTAGTTTTTGTACTCAATCGGTACATTAATTTGGAAGTTATATTAAAAAATACTGTTTCGCCAAAAAAATTATTATGGTTTTTTTTTTAAATTTCTCAAAATCTACTAAGCCGATTTAATTCAAATTTTCAGGAAATCTAAGTTGAGTGGAATGCAATCGAATGCCCGTTTCGATCGGCCTAGCCATTCAAAAGTTATGAGATGTTTACACACACACATATACAGACATACTGATGTCATCGTGAAATAAGTCGAAAAAGGTTCCTAGGACCTCAAAACGTGGAGATCTGGTGAAAACCCGATTTTCGAAAGTCGGGGCAAAATCAAAAAAAGTAACTTCTTTATCTATATAAGTAGCGGGAAGTTAAAAAATAATGAGATAGCAAACAAGCAGATAGTTCCCCTGATGGAAATTGGAAAGAGTCAACCATTTGCTATAGACACCAAAGATGTTAATGATGCGTTGCTATCTTGTGGCGAAGTCTAGTGCCACATGCATTACCGGCAACCTTACCTTCCAAACATTATATTAGTATGAAGTATTAGGCGTAATATGATTAGTATGGATTTCCACCTCCTTAAATATTTATCGCTTTTGTTGATTTACGATTATTTAAAAGGCGAGGTCGATATGCAAGTATTAGCAGAACTTTATGTTTTTTAAATATATTTTACACTATCAGCGGATTTTACTGATTACTTCACAAAGATAACACGAATAAGACAAGAGCGGATTGTCAAAACAACTTCGACATGTGTTTTATCTTTTTACCTAATATACAAAAATATTTATGACATAATTACGTCCAAAAATGCAGTTTTATAATGGTTCAAAAAGCATTTTTCGCTTTAATATCAAGTTTATTCTTTTTAAATATCTTATTCTGTTCTATTTAAATATCAAGTTTTTTTATCGTAAGCAAACAAGCAGGTGGCTCTCCTGGTGGTAAGAGACAACCATTGCCTATAGAATTCAAAGGTATTAATATTGGTAAATTAAAAGGTATTGCTGTCCGTGTAGCGTGATGATAATGCCACGTGCAAAGTTTAAGAGCTGCCTTATCCTCTGAACCGGAATACGACATTGACAAGTACTGACGCTATTGCGTCAGGAATAGGTAAGGTGGTTGTACCAAATTCGAAAGGGGGGAAAACTCAACCTTCTTAAGTAGTCACGAAGGTAGTTAGCCTAATATTTCGCTTTTTAGGAATGGCTAAACCTTCTCGTTACACTGCCTAAAACTTCTTGTCAGTGGAATGAAGTTGGAAATTGACAGAGGATTTTTTTTTTATATCATAACAGGCAGATGGGCCTCCTGATGTTAAAAGTCAACCATCGCATATACATACCAAAGATGTTAATGATGCGTTGCTAACTTGTGGCGAGTTCTAATGCTTTATGCATAGATTTACCGGCTACCTTACGCGCCAAATCGGATCACGACAGTGACAAGCACTGACACTATTGTGGCAGGAAAATCGGCCACATTTTACGACCTGACTGGCAGAGTGACAGTTGGCCTATTCTTAAAAGGAGCCCGGGACCAACACGGGCGAATCTCTGATTCTCTGAAGATCTCTGGAGATATTTTTAAAATTACATAACAAGGGTGCAAATATCTAACGTATAAACACATAATATTATATGTATGTTCTACAGCTAATTAAAATTCCTCAAAATGAGTAGTTACGTCATTTTACTTACAAATCTTATAATAACATCAACGACCGTCACGGTTCGAGTCATGAGAAGTTATTATGTTTCTTTTTATTCTCTTTGCTATGCACTATTGTTCTTTTTTTATTCTTTTTCAATGATTCATAATTATTTTACTTCGTACCAAGATCCTTAGTAAAAATGTACAAAGGTTTAGGAATAATAAAATATTGCATACCAGTTAGACCTATACTAATTCTTTCACAACATTTAAATTTTAATCCTACTGTATTCCCAGAACTTTTTCGTCCCAATACATCAACTCATATAGGTAATACTCAGGATAACCTATCTGAAAATCACTTTCAAACAATAATATATTTTTTTCGAACTATTACAGTTGACCTTTTGGTCTTTACTGCGTCACCGGACTTTAAACAATAGATTACTTATTCACAAATCAGTGCAAGAGTTAAGTAGAAATCAGTGTATGGATATCTCTGTGAGCATTTCACCTTCATCCATTTACCTAATTTTCTTTGACGCAAATCTATCGATCTTTATGAAGGTTTCCTCACTATTATGCCCGGTATAAACGGTATTTATTTACTAATAAATTAACGGAATGCTTTTAAAGTCTCAAACATCACAAATATTTACGAAGTACTCATACTTATCAAATAGCTTTATAATATTACATAGATTATAGTCCAGTAAAAAGTTTAATGAAACCATGATCTGACCAGTTTTAGCGCAATGAGTAAAAATGTGTTCATTAATATTTAAATAATGATATTATGAAAGAAATTTTGATTTAAATTTAGGGGAAAGGGATGAAAAACATAAAAAAAGGGTTGAAAAATGCCTTTTTTTAAATAACTTAATAACGGTAGGAAATAGAAAAAAAAGTTTCAAGATAAAGTTGTAGAGAAAAAAATTCTACACAAAAAAGTCCCTCTTCATTTTTTTTGTTATCTGCTTTAGCTTTTATTTTTTATTTTTTTAATTATAAAAACTTACCAGAATTATTACGGCTCTGTACCATCCAGCACACGCATCACATAAATATGTACTAACACTACTACATATGTTTTCCTATATTTATATATTTTTACATATTTTACTACAAATTTTAAACTAATATATGTGGACACCGCTAGACCCAGCCATATGAACAGCAACTATTATAATCTTTGGAGAACATAAGATTGAAAAATATGATCTCCAAAATATTATCTGTTTGCTGTTCTTGATCACCTGTCGTTATGCCCAACAATTCGTAAACAGTGAATGAATAATGAAATGTGCTTCTGCCATCGTGATTGCAAGGTGACAGAGTCCCGCAACGTCTCGTCTAGTACCATTGTTTTAACTATTCCTGCCGCAATAGCGACAATTTTTGTTACTGTCTGTTCCAGTTTAGGGGGCAGTGTAGCCGGTATACTATTAATAAGGTTTTACTATATCGCCAATCGTCATACGCAACACACTATTAACGTCTTTGGTGTCAAGACGATGTATATCTATTTCTGTCAGCGGAGCCATCCGTTTTTTTGCTATCCTATTATTTAAACGTATCCTTTTCATTACTAACTATTTTTAACAACTATATGAGTAAAAAATAACTGTGTATTTATTACGAAAATCTAACAATAAACGAACGCATCAATGCTTTATAGAGCTTTCAACTTTCATTATTGTTAGTAATTTCCTCAGAAACTGGCAAATGATAATTAAATAATAAATTGTGAGAACTACTTTTGTTTCTTGACTTCTGAGATTTCTGTTTCCATATCATGTTTATTTGGTATTGTTTAGATTTAATATTATTTTATTCGAGTTTAATAGTCTGTCGTTCAGTCATTTATTAGACCATGACGGTAATACTATTAGGTATTCTGTGAACATGATACGCTAACCCTATGTATGACTCTTTCATTTACAAAATCATATTTTACCCCGGACTAAATAAAAAAATATACATCTTGTAACTGATATCTAATGAGTAAAAAGATAGTACTTCCCATAGTGTAATAGGTAAGTGTGATATTAATTAAGTACGGGAAAATTGATTTTCAGAGATGTTCAAAAATCTCAGTAAAGAATTAGCCCGAATTTGCATTCACGTCAAAATCTCGTGATATTCGCCTTTCTTTTTCTTATCCCAATAAAGTGGGATTGTAACTTTTCAGTATAGAGGGATTTGTAGCCGGTAAACTTATACACGTGGTATTTCAACTGCCCAACGGATAGCGACGCACCATTAACTGTTTTAATGTCTACAGGTGAGGATTCTCTTTCCATTAGAAAAATCATTATTTATACCATTCTTATATTTATATCTTATATAATTTATAAATACTATTTTATATAGAAGTATCATGAAGTATTTATAAATTAAAATTTAATACGAAAGCTTTGAAGTCTCTTTTATGTATATCATGCTTTCGAAGCAGCTATGTATACACACATACATGATTTATATTGAATCTATAGAATTACATTCATGTGCTAACTAAACTTATTCAACTAACGAACTAACAACATATAATATTTTACCAGTGGATAGAGGAAGTTTATTTATTTAGTTAACAGTTTATTGTACACAAAAACTAGCACAAATAAAATAAAATAAACGTAACAAAAATACAATGGGCAAACTTATCTCTACCTACTTAAAGATCCAGCCAACTCCATCCTTAAAGATCCAACCAAAAGAGCAGATATATATCATATCATAAATATATAATAAGAGCAAAATATATATCATAATTACCATTGATATAAAAAACCCAAGATACACAATCAGTGGCTCAAAAACGTCCTCCAAAAATAAGCGCACAATTTTAAATTGTGCGCTCATTTCAAATAGAATCGCGTGGGTCGCAACATTGACAATTTTATTTCTTTTTGTACATTGCTTTGTAAAAACAACTATAAATCTTGTGCTTAAGGTTTGATATGCAAAAACATAAGTTTTTGCCATATCTATAACTATTTAAATGAAATTAGGGACACTTTTGAGTGTCAGTTTTGTTCGGGACTGTGCATCTTGGGTTTTTTATATCAATGATAATTACATAACTAAAATAAATATATATTAACTATAATGACGGGAAAAAATCTATACATAATAAGGAAAATTTACAATCCAGCTAGAAAGTGTTCTTTAAAGGAGTCGATTTTTAAAGGAATCTTTGGCAGAGGTGAATTTCACTAGACGGAGAGTTCCATAAAATTATGACATAAACCGTAATGGAGTATAAAAAGGCAGCAGAGTTACCTAGAAGGAAATCGTAACAAGGTTCTAACTTTAGAGCGACATGGAGAATCAGGAGGGTACAAAAAAAATTAAAAGAATCAAGGAGATAATGAATTGAAAGTATTTTTCTATCTAGTGATATAAAAAAGATATTGTATTTCTTGAAAAGCGCCACATATCCGTTTTTTGAGAAGGATCAAGGGAATCACGGTCATGTGCCAACTAATCTTATGGCAACCAATTAATACTCTACTGGGAGAAGAATTCGCTTGTAATTGTTTGCTATCTTATGATATAAAAAGTTATTTGTATTTCCTGGAAAGCGCAGGCCACATGTCCGTTTTTTTTCTCGATATGCCCGTAAACACGAGAATACATTATCATCTATAGAAGGAGCCTAAATACTTGCAGCAAATCCTTTTTTGGTTGCGGCGCAGCAACTTTCCATGTGTAGAGAATTGGGGTCAATCATTTCGTTCGCCTCATATGATAATATAAATTGTGATCAGATTGTAGGTACACAAGAAATCTTTGTCTTTTTCCTTGTATATTTTTGTACTATGTAAATAAAATGCAGCTAAAAAGACATCGCTAATTTACAGATGGATCTATTTCAAAGCTTCCTCTTTTATAAACAAAGTTTGTAAATAAAATGATGCTAAAAAAGCATATCGCTTAAACACAGATGGACCTATTTCAAAGCCTCCTCTTTTATAAACAAAGTCAAATATAAGCGTGTTTAAGCGTAACACACACTACCATTTATCTAACACACATCGTAATATACACATATACGTATACTATTTTGTTTATGGTTAAAATTAGTGATCAAACTTAGAAGAGAATTCGTTATTTAGTCAGCGTCATAAAATTATGGTTAAATTTATCCAAAGGGCGATTGCTAGTTTAAAAATAAATTAAATTTATAAAAAACACTACACACTCTACCATGCGTTCAACACACGCATGCACACACACATACACACACACGCACATATAAAAATATTTTTTTTGTTATGGTTAGTCTGTTGTCGAAATTTTGAAGTGATTTTTTATTTAGTACGAGTATATATACTGGTCACACTCGTCTGTTACATCTTATATGATGTAACAGAGTCATAGTCTGCTTAAACTATATATAATATTTCTAAAAGATATTTATACTTTAACAATAATATATTTACGGTAGAGTTTCGAGCAGAGGGATTGCTAGTTACATTTATATTATGGCTATAAATAAATGGCATTTCGAATGTAAATCGATACAAAACTCATTAGATGTCTCATGTCTATTATCAAAAGTCGTTACCGGTTGAATATCTTTCACATAAACATAAAAGTTTTATTAGTTTTACGTTGGTGACGAAGAATAATTAAGTAGATTTGCAAGTTCATAAATATGTGTTTCTCAGCGAACTCCAAGTTTCGTCTGATTGGTAAGTGGTCCGAGTTTGGCCTGATCTACCATGCTGCGAGCTAGCTTGTAAAAGACAAGCAAAGACCACCGTAATCAATGGATGACGAAGTTCTAGGACGACACTCCTAGATGGCTTTTGTTCCCTTTCCTATTTATAATGTTTAAACTGTTTTTCATGAGTGATGTCGGGTGAGCATTACGTTTTTGGTACACATAGCAGCTGAATACGTATAATTAATATCTAGACGAGTTTGGCTATCTCTAGTCACAAGGAGGATTGTTCACACGACACCCTACGCTTTAAAAAGAAAAATTTACTGAAATCAACAAGTAGATCCAAATGGCATTAGACAAGCTGGCTGAGCACTCTGCTCTCCCAAAAAGCCCGGTTACGCAGTAACGACCCTTGAGGCCAACTGCAATAGTCATTTTGAAAAAAAAAAAGGCATTGGACACGATAATTTCTTGAGCTTTCTAATAATATATGAACAAAGTGATTAACAAAAATACTATCAAGAAGAAACGTATAAGGCCAAAATCGCAGACATGCCTAAAGGAGGAGAAAACATAAGTATAATCTTCAAGTATATAAGTATATAAGTATAATCTTCACAGGCGACTATTATTCCCGGAAAAATGCAATTTCCCATAGGATTCATAGAGAACTTTTATTACGCAGCGAACTACGTGGCGGATCGCTATCAAAAATACATGGTGTATATCCACTACTGTACAGGTTGACGTCATGCGAACATGGAAAAGGTAATATATTCCCAGCAAACTTCCCAAAAAGCTTTCTAAAACTCGTATAAATGTTATAACATGATTTAATATAAGCTGAAACTTTATGTATCGTGTTCGCGATTGATTTACTTCTACACAATAGCAGCGTAGACATGGTCAACGCATAAATTAATTATTTTATCTAAAATCCGAATTTTATGCAAGTTTTATATAAGAACTATTTAAATAAATATAGGATAAAGGATACGATTTACAAACGGAAATATAAGATTTAAGCGAAGGAAGAAGAAATATGCAGCGAATGACGTAAGGCTGCACAACGAACAGCGATAAGTAATACATTTATAAGTAAACAAGTAAGAAACGAGTCTTGAGCGAGGACGTGGGCTCCAACGGCTCCAGCGATGAGATCACCGCCGCAAATAGCGCCAAGCTGAGGTCGTAGCCTGCCTCTGCTGCCACGAACGTCGCGTATCTTTCTAATTAGATTCGGTTTATTCGATAAATGCTTTCACACACTCAGAGGATGATTTTGTCATAAATTAAGAGATATACATAAAAAGTAAAAGTATATAATTATGTTTTTTAATCATAATCTTTAAGGATACTAACATCCTATTCGGTGACTTTTCGCCAAATGGGAAGATCTTACCTTTCATTTTAGATTCATATAATAAGAATTCGTGCATAAATATTTTTTTAACACAGTAAAACTGCAGCATCCGACATCTCATTCCCTGTATCTCTGGAACCTTGTATCAGATCTTCACCAAATTAAAATGGAACCACACGGCAAGTATACCCTCTTGAACAAAAAAAGAGTTTTCAAAATTGGTTCATAAATGACCGAGTTCTGAGGTAACAAACATACATACAGCCGAATTGTGAACCCCTCATTTTGGGAAGTCGATTGAAAACGAAAGATAACTCACTCAATTAAAACTGCCAGGTAGGAATAAAGATGCTTTAATCTTACATGGAAAATCCCTGCAGTCCGCTGCACTAAAAAGTCTTTGGTGAATCCCACAGAAATAACTTATTTTTTCGAGATAAAAATCATTTACCTGTGTGCCAAATTTCATCTAAATCGGTCCATTCATTTTTACGTGATTGAATTACAAACATCCAAACATACATACTTTCACATTTAAAACATACCTATAGGGCAAACTTAAATACAAATAACAGAAAACTGTTAGTACTTTAAACGCAATAAAACTGCAAATACCGACTTCTTGTCTCCTGTATCTCGGGAACTCTGGGTCAAATCTTCGCCCAATTTACATAGAACCAAATAGGAACTACTTTTCAAACTACAATAATATTTCAAAATGGTTAATAAAAAAAGAGTTTTTGAGATACACAAGCAAATATAAAAAAATACAGCTGAATTAACAAAACCGCGCCCTTTTTGGGATGTCGTTTGAAAAGAAAAAGTTTATAATCTTCAAGGATACTAGAACACTATCTGGTGAAAATATAGCTTAATCATGCGAAAATATATTTATTCGGAAACTAAAATACAAGCCACGTCAAGCCGGATATAAAAAACGAAAGGTTATCGACTTACAAATGTCAGCGAAGAATGATTTTAGCAAAGTCTCTGGAGATACTATAAACCTGTATGATAAAAAGATAGCTTTCCTGTGATGATTCAAACTCCTTACTGAAGAATATATTAACTGTCTTTACTGCTAGAGATCTCGTCAAAAACGAGAGCCGACTAGTACGTGTAACTAACATTTTGATTACTAACCAGGTTAACTAGGTGTTTTTATTTTTATATCATTAGATAACAAACAAGCAGATGGCCTTCTGGTGGAAAGAGAAATCATCGCATATAGACACCAAATATGTTAACAGAGCGTTGCTATTCGCGTGGCGCGGTGCAATAGAATGCCACATGCATAAATCTACAGACCTTACCCTCCAGACCCGAACACGACAATGACGAGCATTGCCGCTATTGCTGGAGGAATAGATAAAGTACCCGGGCGAGACTACCACCTAGTCACGATGCAAAGACGTACCTTTTTGATTGATCGTACTTTACGACTTGCCTTTCAAAACGGCAGTTGGTCAATTCTTCCAGGCTAATACGAAGGAAAAGGTGTAGTTGATAAAGTTTTAAGTACGACGTCTCAAAACGCATATTCTCGTAGGATTCAGCAAAACCGTTTGGTGTTTAATCGCAATATTAAATAAACTAGTATTGGAAAAAATCCTTCTATATGAATGTAAGTGATGCAATTTATTGATATAGATGTATGTAAAGCTCATTGATGTGGTGACCTAAGCACTAGTCATATGTTTATATATCATACAGCTCATTACATATCATTAAAATATCATTTGTGTAACTACTATACCGCGGAAACAGAATAAATTGTTGCTTTAAATACCAAGTAAATAACAATGTAATATATCTAAATCCCACCAATAAATGCGAGTTTACGTGTGTGTATGTTTGTTACTTCGTCCCGAAAATATAACCTGTGGTTTCCGTAATCACGTGTTCCCACTAGATATCAATTTTCATCAAGATCGGTTAAGCCCATCTAGAGTTATAACTAGACTAATAAAAAGAAGAAAATTCCCAAAATGGTTAATTAAAGTAAATCGTTAACACAAAATTTGACAAAAAAGTATACAGACAAACGCTACAGATTATATTGGAATATAGATAATCGTACATAAGTATTTTTAAAAAGATCACATAGAGACATCTACTACCGTCAAAATCTTTTGCATACAACGCGCAACTTACTCGATCCTAAAGATCTCATCACAGTTAGCTCTTTACAATTTACATACATCACCATCATCACAGCTTCGACCCGCTAACACTCCAGACCCTGGTCAAGAGTCATTAACGAGTCAAAATCCGATGCCACTCACTCTGCCACTTATCGTTAAGATAATGCCCTAAGCCGACGTTCAGTTTTACAGGAGACACCTTTAGGGCGGGTTCTAAAGTTCTAAATCCCATCGCAAAAAAAAAATTGGACCAACTAGACTGCTAAGTTCGTTTTGAAATAATAATAGTAAAATCTAAATGCAAATACAAAGTACTGGTGTTATATGTTTCATTCATTTGTTAATTCATTCATTCATTGACAAAACCAATTCTAAATTATACGTGTTAAGGTATACGTAGGCGGAAATCTCGCGTATGATGATTTGGTGGCCAAAACAACCTTCTAAACTCTTATTTACTAAGTTGTCAATAATTGTATGCTTGATGATGATGATGAATGATGATTGACGATGCACCACAACAACGTTGACTTATTATTGAAATTTTTTTTCCTTAAAAACTTACGTCATCACACAAAATACTCTTCCAAACTAAACGTATAAGAAATCGTTAATAGGACTTGTAAAATCGTAGGGTGGTGAAGTAATAATTAATTTTGAATATTCAACATCCACACTCATAAAATATAAATGCGAAAGTAACTCTGTCTATCTCTGTCTGTCTCTTCTTCGCGCCTTAATCACTAGACTGATTTAGATGAAATTTGGTACAAACATAGTATGAGACCCGAGAAAAGACATAGGATAGTTTTTATTCCAAAGATCCGACGGGAACGGGAACTATGCGGATTTTTATTTTATAAATTTTACCACGCGGACGTTGTGGGCACAGCTAGTCTTATATGTAAAATTCTAGTGTCACAATGTTGGTTACCATACTCCTTCGAAACGGCTTGACCGATTTTTATGAAACTTTATATGCATATTCAGTAGGTCTGAGAATCGGCTACTATCTATTTTTCATACCCCGAAGTGATAAGGGTTGTTTTTCATACCCCTAACATTTTATTTTTATTTTTTTATAATGTGGCATTAAAAGACACATAATCTTAAATGTTTACCCTTCTATTACCAACCCCTACTTTTAATAGCAAAATTGGTAATTTAATAATTTATATGGCAAAACAACATTTGCCGGGTCAGCTAGTAATATATAAAAGGCGATAAATTCTGAAATATAAATATTGTGTTCTTAAATAAATTTACTTTAATACCTAATTAATTGATATTAGAATACCTAATTACTGTAAACCAACGATTGTCTACGGGCAACTCGACCATAGATAAACAATAAAATCTCTTTCATGTTTGAAAACAGAATTTAGCCGTAAAGAAAATACTATACCTGCATGCGTGTATATTATTGTGTATATCACATGAAAGTAGTGTGTGTAATATTAATTTTTGTTGATTTAATGTATTTCTAATACACATTTTTTATAACAAGATAGCAAACAAGCAGTTGGGTCTCTGATGGAAAGATTCGACCATCGCCTATAGACACCAAAGATGTTAATGTTGCGTTGTGCACATAAGTTTACCGGTTAAAGTAACCCTCCAAGCCGGAACACGACAGTGATAAGCACTGACGCTATTGCGGCAGGAATAGGTAAGTCGGTGGTACCAGACCCGGGCGAGACAAGGTAGAACTCAATCACCCCGTAAATAATGTATTAGAGTATCGTAAAGTATATATGCTTTCTTCAGTCTTCCGCAATGTAAACTTTAATGGTACGAAATTTCATACTTTTCTTATCGTTCACGTGTCGGAAAAAGAGATAGATACAAAGTTTTTCCTTCAAATATTAATATTTAGAAAATAAACAAGCAATTCCTTTACTAACGACGATATAAGTATATATATAAGATCTCCACCAGGAGAATCTGTATGCGTGTATGCAAACATTGCAAATCTGCGCTTTAAAAGAAGTTCAGACTAATAACATAATAGACTTATAACCTGGTTGGTGTTAAGGTCAGAGTTGTTTTCATCTAAATTGAAGCAGACAGTGGGCGAGTGGTCTTTGGTAATCGTCGCCAATATAACTGCTTATGATTACGGCATTTACCATAATGGAGCGACGCTATCACTCTGCTTGTTAAAGAGACTTGTTTAAACGCTATAAAGCTATTGTGGATTGTAGTTTTAACTACACAATGGTACAACCGACATGACATTTATTATTCTAGACGGGATCGTTAAAGCCTGAACAACATTACGTTCGTTTAGGTAACGTTAAAAGGTGAACAGTAGTTGCATAACCCTAAGAATTGTATTTTTTTGTATCTGTTCTATTCATGCAACAACTATTTTGTTTATGGGAATATTTACTTTGCAGGCATTGCTACAAAATTACAAATAGCCATTGTTAAAGCACAAATGTGAATTTAAGTAAACTATAGGAAAAACAAAATAGGCATGACAAAAGTTTGATCATATACTATATTAAAATTTCTTCTCAGTTTGAAAACAGACATACTTTTGTGTTTCAAAAGCGTAATAGAGTAATGTGTATACTTTTAATTTTATTTCTATGTCAAATTATAGTAAGTATATAAAAATATTAGCATTCTGCTTTTTTGTCCATATAAACTTTAACTATGCCAAATTTTATTAAATTTATATGAGTATTCTCCTCAGTACGCCTATTTTTTTTATAAAGAGGAAAAAAATTTCGCTTTACGTATAAATATATAAAATATTTATATTCATACTAATGTTAAACCATCCCCTTTATAGACCAAGGATGCAAATGGTAAATTGATATACTTGTGGCGGGAAGGCAATGCCAAATGCATAAAAATCTATCGCCTACATTACTCTCTAAACTGAAACACGACAGTGACAAGCATTGAAGACGTAAGGCAGTGGTAACAGATCCGAACGTGACGTTAAAAAACTCTACCACCTAGAAGTCACGATGGTAGTGACATGTATAGGTAACCAATCATTCAGGTTTTACGAAATGCCTGGCAGAATGGTAGAAGGTTTATTTTGAAAGCGGCTCGTACCAAGTTGTTGTAGAGTTTATTTGTTTGTTTGTTTGGTTGTACGCGCTAATCTCTAAAACTGCTGAACCGATTTGAATAATTCTTTTTGAGTTGGATAGCCTGTTTATCGAGGAAGGTTATATATATATAGGCTATATAACATCATGATACGACCAGTAGGAGTAGAGTAAACAAAGTCCGCGCGGACGAAGTCGCGGGCAACAGCTAGTAATTATGACATATATAAATATGACAGAACAATGTTTTTCGGGTGAGCCAGTCATTGTATTGAAAACGATTTTATACGTACATGTACAAATGGTTACGTAATTACCTATTCACATCGCTCAACGACTAAATTGCTATGTAGAGCCATTATTCGACTACATTTTTTATGCACCGTTTTATAGCATTTATCTTTTTCTCTATCGTTTTTTTATATTATCAGCAAAGCAATGTGGAAACTGCCACATTTTGATATCATAGGATAGTAAACAAGCGGATAGTTCTCCTTGTGATAACCATTGCCAATAACATTAAGGGTGTGAGCACAACGGTTACAAAGACGCTGTTTGTAAAGAAAAGAAAGACTGGAGCTTTTATCTATTGTGGAAAAAAAACAAAAGAATGTTACGAAACCTGCGCGAGACATAGCAGAACTTTGGTGGATTTGTCATTAGGCGATATTTTCTTTTTCATCAGCAGAGCTATCTGCTTTTTTATTATCCTACGATATAAAAAAAGAGTAAAATAGGCCATATTTTTACCCGAATGGGTAAAACGTAGCAATGTGAGTGGTCATACAAAAGAAGTCGAGGAGAACAGCTTATGCTAAATAAGTCAATAAACGTAGAAATTATTGAACCAAGCAACACAAAGACGCTCTTCAGTCGTCACTGTGATAACACCATACGTGTAGAATTCCTATTAATTTACGCTTTTATCCTCCATTGTCATTCATGGGCTGTTAAAATGTTGGCCATGTCCCGTTAAACTCCCACTCTACAATTTACATACAATACATGTAATACGCGAAATACTAGGAACGACAGCGTCTTAATAATGACATGAAATCAGCATTGCTGGCATGCACATAGGGTTGTCAGGTCCTGAAATTGAGAAACCGGGCTTTTTAACCTTTTTGTTTTCAGGTACCAAAATGGCCCGAACACCATAAAAACAAGGATTGTACGCCATTACAAGAAAAGGACTGTTACTTGTAAGTCATTGAAGCCGGAAACATTACCAGGACTTAGTATTATTGATATCTAAAAGCCTAGACATCATAAAAAGTAACATTGCATGCCTTTTAAAAAACTCATTAAAACGTCTTATTTATTTAACAAGATCATACAGTTTACAAACCGAAAATTGATCCAAAGATTTGCAGACTTTCCGATTTACTATAATTCACTAGTTTGTCGATAAACTAATGATCCCACCGGAATCTACAGCTTTATGTGCTCATTAATGATACGGGGATTTTTTAACATATTACCAAACATCAGAAAACTCTGAAAAAACCTTAATGTTATCAAATCATGACAGTCTAACAATTTATTTAACAATAAACAAAATAAAATTAATGCTATCACACTTATAAAGACGGTGTGCGTGCAGTGAGACAATGACCTCACGACGTAGATTTAGCTATAAATGCAAAATCTAACAAAAAATGGACAAGTCAGACACTATCTACTTTGGTCGGGCATATTTTAGTAACAAATGCGGATAAAAAAGATTTCATTTCTTTTTTTATCTGGACACTAGCTGCTGTCGTCCGCGAATTCGTTAGCGTGACCCAAAGACAAGCTTAATCGAATAAAGAAGTAGCCTATGTTACTCAGAAATATTGGAGCTTTTCATCGATGAAAGTATTTTTAAAACCTATTTAGTAGTTTTTAAGTGTATCCATTACCAACTTACAGATAATCAAATATCTAGGTACCTATTACAAATAACCACACTTGTCATTGTAGTTCAATTTTTTTTAAAAAGCGAACTAGATGTACAGGAGAGTTTATTTGTAATATCTTTTTTTTAAATGCAGTTTCACCAAGTGGTCTGCACTCCTCGACGGAAGTATCCAGTTTATTGAGACAATGAAGTCTTACCTATGTATATTAGTTTTTTATTGTAGATTGACAACCCTAAACGAACATAGCTAATGTAAAAACATAAAAATAAAACGCTAACAAAATATATATATAAAAGGTAAAGTATAGTCAAAATGTAACGAGGCATCGCAGGCTGGATTTACCGTCGCTCTAAAAACGTGTACTTTCAAGGTTATAATACCTACCTCTGAGATACTCGTTTTGTAATATTTCGACCCGAGTGAGATAGAAGATAGCTTTAAGACATTTTGTTTGCTTTAGTGACGAATTATCGAGCTAGCTAAAGTGTACATATTTTATTACGATATTACGAAATTAATAAAAAACAACTTCTTTTTCAAACAATTTACCTCGTATTAGTCCGGCCTCCCTTTAGAGAATAGACCATCTGCCTTCTGCCAGGCAGTTCATAGGAGGCAAACGATTGACTGCGAGTCACCATCGTGGCTACTAGGTGGTAGAGTAGAGAGTGGTGGTGGCATCGTCTCGCTCGGGTCTAATACCACCCTCTTATCTACTCCTGCCGTTCTGGTGTGGAGGGTAAGGTAGCCGATAAGCTTATGCATGTGGCTTTAAGCCCCAGCCACAAGGAGAGCAACGCACCATTTACATCTTTGTTGTCTATATGCGGTGGTCTTCTCTTATATAATAGATACGTTATACTGGCTGACCAGCGCATCTTCTCCTACTCTTCTCCTACGAATAGAGTGATCGATATATTTTTTATTATCGGTAGGGAAGCGCTTGACCCCGATATCGCCTGATGGTAAGCTAAGATGCGGCCTAGATGGAACGCGCTTCCCTAGAAGGTACCTGTTCTCTCTTCTCTTGAAGATCCCCAGGTTGTACCCGTTGGGGAACACAAACTATATATATATATATATATATATATATATATATATATATATATATATATATATATATATATATATATATATATATATATATAAAAAACAACCTTAGGGTGAAATAGGAGATAAAAATTTGTATGAAACTTTTTATTCCCTGCATATTTGCATGAAATTTCGTATGAATTGAGTTGAAAAAAAACAATGAATAACGTGTTTAAGCGTTTTTCAAAATTCGATCTCGAGGAGGGTAAAATAAGGAAAGTAGCTTATAAAGAAAGGTTAAATAAGTTCTAAAGTAAATATGCGCGAGCGAAGCCGCGGGTAACAGCTAGTTACATATAAATTTGAATCCCCTTAATTTAGATTTTTTGTAATTAACCCTTGTTATTCCTAGCCAATGCAGCATACCACGTGTATTCATCCAGATATGTCCTTGCCTTTAACAATGCAGCCACATTTAAAAAATATGAAACACAAAATATTGCGACAAGAAATATCAAGTGCTCTAGTTTTGTAAACAAATCATAGCATAATAAAAACTGCAAACAAAATTTTAAGTCTAATCTAATTTGTGCAAGTTACTCGGATTGCTTTAAATTGTCTTGATTACCGGAGCTGATTGCTTTAATTAAACTGGATGTACTTACGACGCGACGACGTGTAATTTTTATGAACGTTATTTCCAGCATGGCAAACTTATCCTCCTTTAACGCATAGTAATGTCCACATCATACGTCTTATACCAACGCGAATTTTTTTTGTTACTCTTTCCCAGCTAAACCGTTGAACCGATTTTGATGAAATTTAGCTAGGTAACAGTTGATTGGCCCAGATTTCGGAGATATAGGAAAAAGGAAGTCGGTTACTGGAGTTCAACTGCCACACCTCTTTTTATTACTAATAAATTATAACATAGCAAACAAGCACATGGCCCTCCTGATGGAAAGATAAACCATAGCCTATAAATACCAAAGATATTAACAGTTCGTTACTATCTGTGTGGCGGAATGGCAATGTCACATGCATAAGTCTACCGGCTACCTTATCCTCCAAATCGGAACAGGACTATGATAAGCATTGACGCTATTGCGGCAGGAATACTTAAGGGTACTAAATACCCGGACGAGAAATCGCGGAACTCTAGCACCTAGTAGGCATCGGTGGCAGTGACACGTATAGCTAATCTGTCGCCTTTTGCGACCGCCTGGCAGAACAACAGTTGGTCTATTCATCAAAGGAGCCCGGACCAACACGGAGGATTAACCCTACTAATGTATGAACGTATGGTGTAGAAATATAACAACGCGACGATGAATTTGATGACTGCTAATTGAGCGTATTTAATGCAACCAGTGAAGCAATTAATTAGCAGCGTTGCGACTATTTAGAATTTCTCTTTGGCGCCAATTAACACTAGACACTCTTATTGAAAGCGGAAATAGAATAAGCAGACTGACATGCAAGCTTAACCTCTTTACAACTCATTTTAGTTGTGTTATGTTGGCTTGCATCATCGTTCTTATGTGCCAATTACAACTCAGATAACAAGTGAATTTTAAATTATATTAGGGCCTTACTTATAAAAGACCACATGCGGTTTTGGTTTTGCACATTCCTTGTGTATCTTTCGGAGTGACGAATATTAGATCAACTAGAATAATTTTGTATGTTTTTAAATACATTAAATAAAATATATCTCTAGGTACAATCACATAAAAAGTATTGAGACTTTAATTGATTTCTATTATCATATTAATTAAGTGTTGCCATTCTATAAAACTTTAATTGCATTTGTATTAAGACAGCAATAAGTTTATGTGTCATGATTTTCATTATAAGTATCAAATCAAAATTCTCTATGTTTTTGTACTAAAGAATAGTTTAAAGCTAATTTATTTTCTGTTATTTTAAACATCTAAAAAGTGTCTTAGCAAAATCTTAGCTCACAATTTTGTCAATCTAACTTAGATTTCTGAGATTAGCAGTTATATTAAAGACACCCAATGACAAGATAAACACCTAAGCACAAACTATTAAGAAGAGAGAGCTGAATGTTTACGTTATGCTTACCTAAATTCCAATTCTATTTAACTACTATTCCCCAAGTTTAAAAAATATTTATTAAATGCGAATAAGTTAAGGATTTGATATAGATTCTTACGGAATATATTAAACTTTAAGGTAATACCTAAAAAAAGAATTTATTTTTATTTTAGTTTATTGAGGAATTCCCAATTCAAATACGAGAAAAAAACTTATAATAAGTTAACTGAAAAAAGATACGACCGTTTACGCCGCAAAAAAACGTTTATTTCGACAATCTCAAAGGAATCAAAATTTTAACTTCTACTTTCCGTTTCACCTTGGGTTTTTTTTTCAAACAAGTACTTTCCGTTAACCTAGAACTATGAAATTAGGCAAGTAATATCGTCTTATACTACGAATATAAGGCGACATTACTTACTGCTTAAAAACTGACTTCATTTTATCTAAAGTTTAGATTTTTTGGTTAGTTTAGATTCTAAACTAATATTACTACACGGAAAAATCTGAAAACTGTACATTTGTAAATAAATAAATAAATGAATATTTATGGGACAAATTACACTTACTGATCTAAACCCAAAGTAAACAAATTATTTGCTTGTGTAATACATAGAAATACATTTACAAATACTAGAATATATTTAATAAACACCCAAACCCAGAAATACAAACATTTATGCTCATCACACAAATGCTTGTCCCCGTCGGGAATCGAACCCGAGCCCCGTCGAATGAGTAGTCAGGGTCGCTAATCCTTCAACCAAAGGGGTGGTTAATTCGTATGCATAGTTTTCAGATTGAGAAAAAATATAATTTTAATATCTTTATTTAAATTAGGTACCTACATAAGTTTTGGAAACTGAAAATAACTCGGAAAAAACTACGAGACTCGATTCTTGAACTATTTATGATATGCACTTACAAATTTATACGGAACCCTCGGTGGGCAAGTCCGACTCGCACGTGTCCCGTTTCTTAAAAAAATTAACCAGTTGGTCTGTATGGCCGTTAGTGCGAAACCGGGTTTTTGGGCAAGCAGAGTACTCAGGCAGAGCTTAAGTTTAGAACATGACAGTGACAAGAACTAACGCTATTATGGCAGGAATAGGTAAGGTAGGTAGGTACCATACCCAAGCGACAATACAGATCAGAAATGTACCACCTAGAACCCACGACGGTAGTGCCACGTATTACCAATCGTTCGTCTTTTACGAACTGCCGTCTCTTACGAACTGCCTGGCAAAACAGCAGATGCTCTATTCTTCAAAGGGAGCTCGAACTAACACGAGGAAAAACTTTGCCAACGCGAGGGCACAACTTTCGGGGTGAATTTATATTTTTTTATATCATAAGATAGCAAACAAGCAGATGGGTCTCCTGATGGAAAGAGTCAACCATCGCATATAGACACCAAGGTGGTAATGGTGTGTTGCCATCTTGTGGCATGGTCTAATGCCACATGCATAAGTCTATCGGCTACCTTACCCGCCAAACCGGAACACGACAGTGAGAAGCACCTACGCTATTGCGGCAGGAATATATAAGGCGGGGGTACCAGACCCGGGCGAGACAATGCAGAAGTCTACCACCTAATAGCTACGATAGTAGTGACTCGCATAGCCAATCGGTCACCTTTTACGACCTGCCTGGTAGAACGGCATTTGGCCTATTCTTTAAAGAAACCCGGGACCAACACGGGGAAAATAATAATAACTTATTAAAGAATGCGTATTTTTTCTTATTGTGTTATCATTAATAAATAGTTTACATACGTGACAAGTTTATAAATAAATGATTGCAGCATATTTGGTGGTCTATTAAACGAAACATATTTTACGGCTATCTGTCTTGTCAAATCGGCTTACATTTGAACGTGCCTAGAATATCCAAGACACCACATTATCAAAGCGCCAAATGCATCGTGTTTAAATATTATAAATTGTGATTTTAAGTAACTTTACTTACTGTCTCTCTCTCTTACTAACTTTGACTGCATTGTGGTCTAACGGTTAGCCTATTCAGATCATGATATCCCGGGTTCATCTCTGGGTCGTGCAAAAGTGTTTTAAAGGTTTTCCCGAGGTATTCCTTAAAATCTAAATTCAGTAAGAACTCTGAATCTAGTGATAGCGTGTTAGCACTCCTGTACTTGACTCTTCAGAAACAATTAAATATCATTATCAAAATACAGCGAAAGGAGTTACCAACCCTTCTCATCAAATAATGTTTATCTAATATACTAGATTATCTTTAATATATATTCCTCCTCCGTGTTGGTCCGCGCTCCTTTGAAGAATAGACCATTTGCTATTCTGCCAGACAGATCGTAAGAAACGACTGATTGGCTATACGTGTCACCAGCATCATAACTACTAGGTGGTAGAGTTCTGTATCGACTCGTCCGGGTATTTGGTACCTCCATTTCTGCCGCAATAGCGTCAATGCTTGTGATTGTGAATGTCGTGTGATTGTCGTGTTCCGGTTTGGAGGCTAAGGTAGCCGGTAGACTTATGCATTGGGCATTGCCATCCCGCCACACGGATAGCAACGCACTATTACCATCTTTGGTGTCTATAGGCAATGGTTGTGTCTTTCCATCGCAATCAGGTGAGAAATCTACTTGTTTGATATCTTATCCATACTTCCATACTATCCATACTAATATTATAAATGCGAAAGTAACTCTGTCTGTCTGTCCGTCTGTCCGTCTGTCTGTCTATCTGTCTGTTACGCTTTCACGGCTAAACCGCTGAACCGATTTGGATAAAATTTGGTACAAATATAGTTTGAGACCCAAGAAAGGACGTAAGAAAGTTCTTATCCCGGAAATCCCACGGGAACGGGAAATATGCGGGTTTTTATTTTAGATTTTTTTCCACGCGAATGAAGTCGCGGGCACAGCTAGTCATATATAAAAATAAAAATATCACATATTAGGTCTAGAGTATTTTCATGGTTCTAATTCATAAATTATATAATACTAGCTGTTGCCAGCGACTTCGTCCGCGCGGACTTCGTTTACTCCGCACTGCTCCTCCCCCGTAAGTGATAGTGTGATAATATGAAGCCTATATGTTGACCCGACCTGTCAGTAATATTCATGCAAAATTTGAAGTAAATCCATGTAGTACTTTTAGAGTTTACCCCGGACATACATACAGACAAAAATTCTAAAAACTATATTTTTGGCTTCGATATCGATTGTAGATCACGCCCCAAGTATTCTTTTAAAAAATATTCAATGTACAGTTTTGACTTTCCTTCGATTTTATTATATGTATAGATTAAGTCGTCTCGATGACTGCATAGAAATCGTAAAGATGAGTGTTGTTTATAAGAAACTGACATTAAACAACACCTACTTATGACTGGGTTCGACCTTCACTTCACCACCGTGCCTACGCTAAGGAATTGACTTCATGTTATCTAAACTAATATTATAAAGATTTTTTATTTGTTACGATTTAGCTTAAAAGTACTCGACTGTATTAAAAATACTTTTACCATTATACAGCTACATTATCCAGGAGTGACAGGCTACTTTTTACTGGACAGCGCAAAGGAAAGATGACTTTTGGTCATACTAACGAAATCTCCAGTAACTGCTAGTTATATATAAATTACAAACTTAAATACATTTTTGTTATATAATATATTACTAGCGACCCGCCCTGGCTTCGCACGGGTGTAATGTACACGCAAATATAATAATAATATGTTTTTACGACAAATCTTTTAAATTTTCAGTTTTTTTTAACTATAATATGCACGTACTATACATATATATTCCCCTTGAATCACTCTATCTATTCATGAAAACTGTATTAAAATCTGTTCCGTAATTTAAAAGATATACAGCAAAGAACATACAGCGGAAGTGACTTTGTTTTATACTGTAAAGATTAAAAGGCGTAATTTTGGTCAAAAAAGTGCTAAGGAATAAAAATCGTTTTTACGATTTAAAGTGTCTGTTTTTATAATAGGATAGAAGTTCAACAGATGGCGCTCGTGATAGAAAGATATACCAACTTCTGTAGACACTAAATAATGGTTATGGTACATTTTCATCCTAGTAATTTAGTATAATATATATATAATTTTAGTATATTGTACACTTCGACTTATATTTATGGTCAAGTATTTCACTTTACCGGGTTGGCTGTAAGAAATCGCTTTTTTAGGGATAAGTTCGCCTTTTGTACCTTTTTAAAAATTCTGCTTGCTGTAATTTTGTGTGTTGTTCTATTGTGTACAATAAAGTATTAAATAAATAAATAATTTTCTAAATTATCTTATATATAAAATTCCCGTGTCACAATGTTAGTTACCGTACTCCTCCGAAACGGCTTGACCGATTTTGATGAAATTTCATATGCATATTATGCAGTGGGTCTGAGAATCGGCCAACATCTATTTTTCATCTCCCTAAATGTTAAGGGTTGTCCACTCCTAAAATTTTTTTTTTACTTTATGGACAAAAATTTTTATTTTTATTTTTTTATGATTCACATGATGAAATGAATGAAATGATGAATGAAAAATACATACAACTCTCAATTGTTACCCCTCTATCACCAAGCCTTATTTTTTAATTAAATAATTTATATGGCAAAACAACATTTGCCGGGTCAGCTAGTATATATAAAATTTTCGTAAAAAGAGATAACCAAGTTTTAGGTTTACGTATAATAGTTATATATATTGAGCCAACCGATTTCGCCTTTAATCAGCTTATAGCATATTGAGGCACTTTCGATGAAACATTTTTTCGGTCTTTTTTTAGTAAGTAGACATTCATTTCCACGCATTACGTGTCCCTAACAAGTCAAACAATTCTTAAACTGTGACCTACTAATCTAAATTATTTTATGGTGGAATCGAACGCAACAGGTATACCATACAAACATTGGTACAAAGACCTTTTCGCAACATAGCGTGACGCAACAACTCTGTCACGATGGTCGCGCACGTAAATCTCCAGTCACAGTTGAGTACGTATAGCGCTATATTGGAACTTCTGCTGTGTTAGATTACATCACCGACCACATGAATACTAATAATTCCAATTATTATTAATACTAATTATACCCACATTGCTCGTGGGTTACATCTATATATTAATACGAGAAATCGGAACTTTGTACCCCGTCCGACAGTTACGCGAATGGTGGAGTATGGAATTAGGCACAGAAAAACTTTACATTGCGGAAGACTGCAGGAAGCTAATGTTTTTAAATATTATGCAATACCTATACATTAGTTTTTTCCCGTGTTGGTTCGGGCAACTTTGAAGAATAGACCAACTGCGGTTCTGCCAGGCAGGCAGGTCATAAAAGGCGACAGATTAGCTATACGTGTCACTACCATCGTGACTACTAGGTGTAGAGTTCCGCTACCTCTCGTCCGAGTATACGAGATTTTGTATCATCGCCTATACAGTATTTTATATCATCGCCTTACCTATTCCTGCCGCAATAACGTCATTGCTCATTGTCGTGTTCCGGTTTGGAGGATAAGATAACCAGTAAACTTGTGTATGTGACATTTCCATCCCGCCATCCGGATAGCAATGCACCATAAACAGCTTTGGTGTCTATAGGAGGTGGTTATCTCTTTCCATGAGGAGAGCCTATTGCTTTTTTACAATATATAAAAACAGTATCAAGAAAATCATCTGGCTCATGTTGTAGACAATAAGAAATAAAGCAACATTTAAATTTTTTAGATAACACTGGAATAAACGAGTTTGCGGTTAGGGCTTATCTTTATGCAGAGAACCACAGATATATAACACCATTTACACTCATATCTGCACATACACCTTGCTTATATTGTGCTACTTATATGTAATTGACTGACACCAGCCTGCTTCGCTGGGCGTGAATTCATTAAAGATAAAAATTTTAAATGGTCTATCTGCACAATCAAGTTTTCTGTCTGTTTTGTACACGGTTAATATCGAGATTGGTCAAGCTGTTCTTGTTTGTTCATTATATTAACATAATAATATATAATAATATTATTATGTTAATATTACGGGATATATAGACGGACAAACAAAAGTTTTCAAAATGGTAAAATTTATGTCGGTGAGTAATGACTAAGTTACACAAATTATACCATAACGAATATTTAACACACAATTTGACAAAATTTGAGTGTAGAGTTAGAAACTAGATTTGTATAGAAGTACACACCAACTGAAATCCTCATTAGCATATTTGCTCGAACAAGTGAGCGGATTCGCGATCTCTAGTTGAGGGGCATAGGTTAATTAATAGATCACAAAGCAGTCAAAGTGCTAAGTATTTCGTACAAGTTTATCACATTGCCCTTTCACAACAGACCTGCCTCTTAGTTGTCAGGCCGATATCTCTCGAAGTCACCGTTTAAGATAAATCCGCCAATAATGTATTGCATATAAAATATATGTTTAGTGAATTATAAACATCAATATCATCTGGCAGATCACGTGTTATTGCTGAGATGGGATATTTATACTTTCAAACGCCGAGAGGCTATAGGGGCCATCCATAAATTACGTCACACACTAAGGGGTGGGAGGAGGTCTACAAAGTGTGACATTGCGTGACATGGGGTAGGGAGTGAATTTTGTGATAGGTATCACATTTTTTTAAATATCTAAACTATTAAAACAGTAAATTTTAAAAGCCACCTGTATAGATAAAAATAATCGAATGAGATCATTATTCCAATTTAAAATTGTTAAATATGTGACATCACACTAGGTGGGAGGGGGTTTCACAAATGTGACCAGCTGTGACAAGGACGGGGGAGGGGTCAAAAAATCGTGGAATTCGTGTGATGTAATTTGTGGATGGCCCCATAGAACCAATATGTACACTTAATATTTTTATACTTTTAATTTTCAACTGGTTATATACATGTCAGAAAGATCGCACACTATGGAACACGTCAATTACTTAGTATTTTTTAATAAAACCATAAATTCGACACTGAAAAATTTGTACCAAATTTCATTCAAATCGGTTTAATGATTTAGGCGTGAAGAAGCGACAGACACACAGACAGAGTTACTTTCGCGTTTATTATATTAGTATGGATAAACTCACTTGTTCTTCTTATTCATTTTTCCATATTAATTTATACATCCAATGAGTTTTGCTAATTACTGCATCTTTAAGGATGTTTTGCACAGTCTGTGATGATTTTGTTGGAAAACCAGTTGGATTTATATAATAAATAATATAAAAGTGAACTAGAAGTAAAAGTTCACTTTTTATATTATTTACAATATTTTGTGTATAAATGTATATGTGAAGTTATTTGTAATATTTTAGAATGTAGTTTCACCAAATGTGGACGATGCATAGAGATATACAGAAGAAAGGATTCTAATGAGCATAGGTATAAACCATGGTATAAACTGAGAAAAGCAAATAAAAAATGAAATTAAATTTTAAGTAGTCAGAAGATAAAGAGTCAAACTGTCCTGTGATATTAAAAAATCAGTTTCTGGATTTAGAGTTCTTCAAATGAACTTCAATATTACGAAGTACTATTTTAAGAGGATACTCATAGAATAAATGTGTGAGCAAATATGTATGTTTATTCAGCTTTTACGTTCCGATGACTCGTGGTAATTTACGATCTGCTGACTAAATAGACACGTAATATCATTGATATAATTATATTGAGACTAACGAACAGCAATTGATTTATATATATATATATATATATATATATATATATATATATATATATATATATATATATATATATATATATATATATATATATATATATATATATATCATATTTATATTATATTAATTATCCACAGTCGATTTTTAATCGAATTAGCTAATTTGATTGCAACACTTGTGCACAAAAAATGTAATAATGGTGTCGATACGATTTTGAGAAATTACACATTGCATTCACCATTTACTTTGAAATTTATGAAGTTTGGAAATATAGTATTACAGCTACAATTTATTACAAAGTATTTATTTTCTGTAACAAGGATTTTTGTTTAGGATAGCAAGGACGTAGACCTTTTATAATATAATAACACCTCTGTAAATAATTGAAATACCAAAAGTGTTACGAATGTGTTGCTCGTCTTGAAAAAAAATGAAAAATATGATATATATATAAATAAGGTTTGACCGACCGACCGAAATTGACCGCCCCGTTGGTCGAGTGGTCAGAGACCCTGACTACGCGATCAAAGGGGCTCGGGTTCGATCCCCGACGGGGACAAGCATTTGTGTGATGAGCATAAATGTTTGTATTTCCGGGTTTGGGTGTTTATTATGTATGTAAAACTATTTATATATGTATTTCTATGTATTAGTATCGCTGACTGACACCCATAACACAACCAAATAATTTGCTTACTTTGGGGTTAGATCAGTAAGTGTAATTTGTCCCGTGAATATTTATATTTATTTATACAGGTAAAAATTTAACCTGATCAAAATAATTAACCATAAATGATAATTCAAATAATACTATGGCAATACAAAATATCACTAGCAAGTGCCTTAAGACACTTCCACGAAAAACCTAATAATCACTGGCTGACGTCATAAGGAGTAACTTAGGCTACTTTTATTTTAGATATTTTCACACGCGGATGAAGTCGCGGGGACAGCTATTGGGAAATAATACTGATCTTCTATGCGTCCTTACTCAATATTATTAAGTCTGTATGTCTGTTACATTTTCACGGTTAAACCGTTTATGATGTTTGTCAATTATATATTTCAATATTTACACTAATATTATACAGAGGAAAGATTTGATTGTTAGTAAGTTTGTAAAATTGTTTGTATTAGATAAACGCACAAACTAATAAACTGATTTTATATAAAAATTATTTTATCTATTGAAATCTACATAACTCCGGAGTAACATAGACTATTTTTACACGAATAAGTAAAAGGAAGTAATGTTTTTGGGTTACGTGGAGTGTCACTGGAAACGCTTATGTGTGTATTCTTATGTATAAGTATTAAGTATCCTTAATCAACACTCATATTACAAGCAAATAATTGGGTTATTTTGGCGTTAGACCAAGTAATTTTGGCTTATTCATATTTATTCGCTTGTAACAAGTAAAATGTTATGAGGTCATAACAATACATGACACATGCCTATAATGTCAGCGTTCGTAGGGTGTAAAGAATATAAAGTGTACGAGTCACGTGAGAAACACCTGTATAAAAGGGAAATTAGTACAAAAAAATAGAGCCACTGGTAATATGATGCTTGCTAAAAAGTTTATTTAATACGCGTTACTTTTTATTATTTTATTTATTATATTATTGTCATGATTTAATTTTAAGAGTCCTATCTAATCTAAACTAATATTATAAAACGGAAAAACTTTTGAAAACTAATATTATAAAAAGGGAAAAATTTTCTCCGTGTTGGTCCCTGGCTCCTTTGAAGAATAGGCCAATTGCCGTTCTGCCTGGAAGGTCGTAAAAGGCGACCGATTGGTTGTACGTGTCACTACCATCGTGGCTACTAGGTGGTAGAGTTCTGCATTGTCTCGCCCGTGTCTGGAACCACCGCCTTACCTATTCCTGCTGCAATAGCGTCAGTGCTTGTTCCGGTTTGGAGGGTGAAGTAGCCGGTAAACTTATGCGTGTGTCATTAGACCTTGCCACAAGATAGCAACGCACCATTAACACCTTTGGTGTCTATAGACAATGGTTGACCCTTTCCATCAGGAGACCAATCTGCTGCTTGTCTACTATCTTATAATATATTTAAAAAAATTGGGTGGGCCAAATCGATATTTCTTTTTTCTAAGTCGGATAAAAGTAGCTTATGTTACTACGGGATACTGTAGCTTTCCATAGGTGTAACAATTTTCAAAATCAGTTAAGTAGTTTTTGAGTTTATGTTTTACTAGCTGCACTGATACATTATAAAAGTTTTTGGGCAATCCCGCAGGAAAAACAAGTTTGTCCGGGATAAAAAGTAGCATATGTGCCATCCCAGGTCACCTGTGTGCCAAATTTCATCTAAATCCGTTCAGTAGTTTTTGCGTAATTGAGTAGGTACCAAACAACCATCCATCTATACATCCAATCATCCAAACTTTCACATTTATAGAATTTACAAAATTACAAACAAACAAATCATTCCTCATTCCTACCTGTTACTGGTGACTTCGTTCGCGTGATTCAAAATCATTACTTTACTTTGGTCAGTCGGATAAAAAGTATTCTATATTAATCCTGGATAGTGCAGTTTTCTAAAAGTAAAATATTTTTTAAGATAGGTCTAGAAATTTTTGAATTATTTGAAAGTTACAAACATATGAAAATTCAAGTGTTTCTTCTTTACTAGCCGTTTCAGAGATTATTCCCGTCCAAACATAATGACAGACAGACTGAAATTATACAACGCTTTAATTATATATAACGCTTTTGGAAAAAAATTTTACTTTGAAATCACAGACAGACACTTCAATCTTATTTATATGTATAGCTTAATGTAAAAAAATCTACGTTTTATTGTAGAATTCTATTTATCTTTACAATTCTGTTTCAAGCATTAAAAGGCAGTAGAAAACTCTAATGTATACAGCAACTCGTAAAACGTGTTTGCGATTTCTTGAAATTCTTAACGATTCTCTCAACCAGATTTTGTTAATAAGCTTATTGTGGAATGTTGGCCGATTTCTACCGTTTTGTATTACCCTGATTTAAATCACTTATTTTTTTTATTAATTACAAAAACTAAACATAAATATAGCATTATAAACTGCTAGCTGCACTTGTACACTGTGCAACTTGCCGCATAATAAAAATTTTTGGTAAATTCCACAGGAACAACATATTTTTGCTGGGATAAAAAAATATTTGGTATCCTATTTCCGATTATTCTCTACCTATGTGCAAATTTTCATTCAAATCCGTCAAGCCAAGCAAGGTATAAAACAGCTCTACATAAAGCTATTTTCTACCGACGAAAAATCATAGGTTATCGAATTTGACACGTATTTGTGTAATATTGTTAGAATTTAATAATATATGAGTATTTACCTATTAAGGCGTCTAAGCAAGTATACTAAATTTCGTGTTTGTACGTTTGTATGTTTTTTCACGAATTTCTCGGAAACCAAAAGCTCTATCTAGATAATTCACTTTGATTTAAAACAGATATATTTTAACTCAGCAACAGTTTAAGTTTCATCAAAATCGGTTCAGTAGTTTTAGAGATTAGAGTATAGTAGATACAGAGTACAAGTTTTAGAGATATAGTGAACAGTTGAAAGATATTTGAAGTCAGTTTAATTTTTTTAATTACTTTTAATATTCTATAGGGCAATACTTGTATTCTGAATAAAAGATACCCTATGTTTTTTTCTGTACCTCTAACAACGGGTATGCGAAATTTGATGACGATTGTTTAAATATTTAAAATGTTAAAATGCAACAAACAAACCAACTTTCGTATTTAAGACACTCCTAGCTACGCCCAGCAACCCGCTGCATTATAACGGTTTTTGGTAAATCCCACGGGAAAAACTTATCTTTCCGGGATAAAAATAACCCTATGTCCTATACCAGGTCATCATATGTATGTGTGCCAAGGAGTAACAAACATCCATCCATCCATTCAAACATACTTTCGTATCAATTATATTAGTAGGAAATAGGAGTATCTAGTTTGGATTAATATTGTATTATCTGTTTGTTGATCAAACTGTAACCAATATATCTAGATCAAAAACAATATATTCAAGTATGAAACTGTAATCAATATATCTAGCTCAATAACTATTTATTTTTATACTATTTATATTCATATATCTATTTATTTTTATTTATTTATTTAATAACAAAATATTTAAATATCAAACTGTAACCAATATATCTAGCTCAATAACAAAATATTTAAATATCAAACTGTAACCAATATATCTAGCACAATAACAAAATATTTAAATATCAAACTGTTACCAATTTATCTAGCTAAATAGTAAAATATTTAAATATCAAACTGTAACCAATACATCTAGCTCAATAACAAAATATTTAAATATCAAACTGTAACCAATATATCTAGCTCAATAACAAAATATTTAAATATCAAACTGTAACCAATATATCTAGCTCAATAACAAAATATTTAAATGTCAAACTGTAACCGCTATATCTAGCTCAATAACAAAATATTTAAATGTCAAACTGTAACCAATATATCTAGCTCAATAACAAAATATTTAAATATCAAACTGTAACCAATATATCTAGCACAATAACAAAATATTTAAATATCAAACTGTTACCAATTTATCTAGCTAAATAGCAAAATATTTAAATATCAAACTGTAACCAATATATCTAGCTCAATAACAAAATATTTAAATATCAAACTGTAACCAATATATCTAGCTCAATAACAAAATATTTAAATATCAAACTGTAACCAATATATCTAGCTCAATAACAAAATATTTAAATGTCAAACTGTAACCGCTATATCTAGCTCAATAACAAAATATTTAAATGTCAAACTGTAACCAATATATCTAGCTCAATAACAAAATATTTAAATATCAAACTGTAACCAATATATCTAGCTCAATAACAAAACATTTAAATTTAAAACTTCTTTCGAATTCAACTCGTTTAAGCTTGATGAAATTAAAAAAAATAAACAATGTAGCAGCAGAGTAGTAACATCGTAGTAACATTTTTATTACTTTCACTAATATTAAAAATAAGTGGAATTCGTATCGCGATAAAACGCTGTAAAGTATGTACATATAAACACGTTGATGTAATACAAAGTTGTAAGAATTGTAAATTCAAGGTTATTTATAACGAACCGTATACTCATGCTGCTCTTTGAGAAAGGCGCGATTATTTTGAAACCATTCCAAGCGTAGTGTTATTGTACTAGTTTTTACGTTAGTCATTTAAAATTCGGTAGATGTTATGTCACATCTACGTTGCTTACATATGCGATGGTTGCATCTCTAATTATTCCTTTAGGTTATCAATTAATATATTTTACACTTTCTATCGTCGGCACTTGGTGAAATTCCATTATTATTTAATTAATATTATAACTAAAGCATTTTTACTTTTATTTCACGTTAAACATATTGTTTTACATTAGCTGAAGCGTGCTGCATTATAAAAGTATTTGGCGAATCCCGCAGGATCACCTGATTTTTTCGGGATAAAAAGCAGCCTATGTGCTATCCCGGTCATCATCTACCTATGTGCTAAATTTCATTCAAATCCGTTCAGTAGTTTTGGCGTGATTGAGTAACTAACATCAATTCATTCATCCATCCAAATTTTCGCATTTATAATATTAATATAAATTTTTGGTACTTAATCAAGCTCTTTTTCGTTTATTACTAGTTGTTTTAAAAAGGGGTACAAAGTTTTCCCTTCACGTATTATGTAAGATACTATAGATTTAGAATTTTGTTGTATGAAATATTGACAGTAATTAAATCACTTTTCCCTGCTCTATAATTATAATTACGACTTGACGTCTTCAAAAGTGCACTAAAATATTTAAACAAAAAAAATATCTATATAGATATTTTTCGCATTATTAGTAGTATTTTCGCAGTTTTGATAAAAATACGTATATGCGTATTTTTATCAAAACTGCGAAAATACTTGTGTCTATAATATATAAATAAACAAGCGGCCCGTTACGTGCTTTGCTACGTATCGTCATTTATTGAATTCATTTGTTACAAAAAATGTGATAAATGAAGAACCGCTCTACCGATTTTGTGCAAACTTCACATAAACCATCTACTAAATAGTCCGAACAAATCCTAAACATTTGGTTTGGATAGGTCAGCCCGTTTTTGAGTTATAAAATTACAACGAAAAGTGGCATTGATTTTATATATATAGATATTCACGTGACAAATTACACCTGATCTAACCCCAAAGTAAGCAAATTATTTGCTTGTGTTATGGGTGCTAGTCAACGATACTAATAAATAGAAATATATAAATACTAGCATATATTTAATAAACACCCAAACCCGGAAAGACAAACATTTATGCTCATCACACAAATGCTTGTCCCCGTCAGGGATCGAACCCGAGCCCCGTCGATTGCGTAGTCAGGGTCGCTAACCACTCGACCAACGGGGCGGTCAAAAATAATAATAATAATCCTAAATCTTCAAACTCTACTTATAAAAGTTCGTGTTCTATATTCAAGTACTTAGTCCATAATCTTGATACTAATATTTCAACAAGCATTTCCTATTCAACTTAATTACAAGTACTTTACCCACTTATGGGTAAGCGTAGATCTACTGCTAATATAATACATGTGAGAGTTTGTATGTTTTGATATCTTTACTCAAACTTACAAATACAGCTGAACCGAACTTAACCGAAGTGGATAAAATTAATTATCCAGGACGTTGATATGATTACATTTTATTCGGCAAAGATCTAACATTCCCAAATCCCATGAGATTAAACAGATTATCGACGAATACTATTGAATATTTGCTATATAATATTAATAAGTAATATATTGAATGTATTTAAAGTTTAAATATAACTTTGTGTAACGTGATACAAAAAAGGAAAACTATCTAAATTAATGGCAAATATGTATAATTGACATTTTAATAATAAGAAAATGTTCTTATTATTAAAATGTCAATTATACATAGCTAAAGCTTTAAAGAACTAACCGTATTTTAGATTATCAAATAAAGGATTTTATTTTTTTCGTGAATATAAAGTCGCAAGATTATATTTTTTGGAATTGAAGAAGGATGTTTGCGTAAAGAAAACTGTTACTAAGTACAGGAATATTTTTATCGTTATTTAAAACCTTAACTTTTTCAAACAATAAAAACGACATTAACTTCTAATTAGGAGTTATCTTAACGGCTGACTAATTACATGGTAAAAGTCGTCTATAAATAGACATAGGGTATGTGAGAAAAAATGCCACGAGTTGTAAAGTATTTTTGTATAAATCCTCTTGTAAGTAAAATATATCTCATATTACTATAAATAAATATAAATATTTTTTGGTTGACTTTTTTTATACAAACTCATCAATTTGAGAACCATCGTTCTCCTGATGGAAAGAGATAACCATCATCTATAAAGACCAAAGTTGCTAATGGTGCGTACCTATCCATATGGCAGTGATAAAATGCTAAAAGAATAAGTTTACCGGCTACATTACTCTGCAAACCGGAACACGATACCAAGAAGCACCAATGCTATTGCAACAGGAATCGGTGAGGGACAAAACCTGGTAGAGAGTCGAGACGTTATAGAGCTCTATTAGTTAGTTGTCATGATGATAGTGACACGTTCGCCTTTTCTGGCCTTTTACGATATGCCTAACAGACAGTTGATTAATTCTTCTAAAGGAGCCTGGATCAAAACCGGGAAATATCACAAACACTTGAGAACATTTCTAACTTATTGGCTTTTAAGCCATTTAAATTTTATAAAAGAGAAAATAAACCTACTAGCTTATAACACTTGTACTGTTTCACAATAAGATAATTATATTTAATTTCCGACCGGTTTAGCTTACACAGGCATCCTCAGGGTATTTACAATAAGTGTCACAAATAACAGATTTTAAGGATGTACATTTGCCTTCAAATCTGTTATTTGTGACATTTAGATTTCGTTGCTAGTTAATAATTATTGTAAATACCCTAAGGATGCTTGTGTAAGCGAAACCAGTCGGAAATTAAATATAATTATCTTATTGTGAAACAGTACAAGTATTATAAGCTAGCAAATATTATGTTAAAACGGAGTTTCACCAAGTGCCGACGATAAAAAGTGTAGAATATAGAAAATAAACCTAATACGCTTTCATGGTTAGACCACAGATTTTGATGTTATTTGTCAAGGAGATTGTTAAAGACCCGGGATCAAACAGAGTCTACTTTTCAAAAACAAACTTTACGTGAAACACTAATAGGTATGTAAAAATGTACTAACATGTGACCTAAATTTCCTTCTTCTTCGTAATATTATAAATGTGAAAGTTCATTTGGTCGTAATCCGTTTGTCTGTTATCGTGTCACATCCTAACTAAACCGACCATTAAAATTTCCACGTATATCGTCAGGGAACATTAGAGGACATGGAGTATCTTTTATCCAAAACAAAGTATTCTTTCCGGGAGATTAAAAAATAAATTTTAATGCGAATGAACCCGTGGACAAAAGCTGCTTTACAATACGCTCGAGAGTGAGTTGAAAAGTGGGCAAGATTTTTTTATGACTGTACTGAAAAATAACTGAGACATGACAATGGATTCATTAATATACATAATGGTTATTTCAAGCGTATGAAGCTATAGTCATACAAAAGCTAGCTGATTAGTCAAGAAATATTTATTTTATCACGCGAACGAAAATATGTTTGAGTTATGACTCAACAGCCAATCTGCTAAATTTTCTGGCATTTTTGTTTTGTAATCACAATCACATCAGTGTCATGAATGAAAGATTAGCTACCAATTGGAGAAACAATCGAAGGCCAGGAAAATTTCCCATGGTTTAAATAGTCGTGTCGCGAGAACAATAGGACATGTCAACGAACTTATCAATGCAATAATTATGATGCTAATCACACACTAATAAGATTGTTACGAAGATTATTTAGAATTACCTTGGTGACCGAGCTTCTCACGGAACATTTTTTCTAAAAATGCGTTTTTTTTTCGAAACATCATTTTTAATGTAGGTATCACACGGGAATGATGTTTTTTCCAAAATAAAAAGTCTTTGAATAAATCAAATTTCGCCTAAAATCCAGCCATTTTAGCAAAAGGAAATAACAATAATTTACATACGACAAATTTTCACATTTATAATCAGATAGATCCAATCGTAATTAGAACTGGCTGATGCCCGGAGCCTCGCCCACGGAAAAAGTTATTGTTCTGAGTATATTTTGTAGCTAATATATGATAATTATAATATTTAAATAATAATTGTAATATAATGTTTTTAATTATGTGTGGACTATTGTGACCTCAGGGTTTTAAAGAATTATATGAATGTTTTATATCGGTTGGATATATTTTTGAGCTTATCTATTACAAATAAAAATACGAAAAGAATATTTCTTATTTAATTATTATCATTACAACAGCTTCGTATTTTCCTCCACGGTTTCAAATCCATTTGTTCAATCAACTACGAGGGATCGTAACGTAATATACATTTTACTACCTTTACTACCTTATTAAAGACATCGACTTGGCAATTAAATAATATTTTTTTCACCTACGAGTACTGATAGATTCTGAATATAAGCTTTATTAATTATTATATCCATATAGATAAACACTATTATCACCCACGATATCAAATACCTAATATATTAATTTATTTAATACTTCTTTTTATATTGTTGAAACACTATTATTAATTTTATTACAAGTTTGGTCCGCTTTTTGTAACTTTTCAATTTTGTGCAGGTTTACTTAATTAAAAAAAAAATTTATATATATATATATAAGTCGACTGAAAATAAAAATATGTCTTTATCTATACAAATAAATAAAATTGGAGTGTCTGTGTGTAATATTAAAATAACCGCTTTTTACTAAATGCATATGGATGTATACACGATACATATACCAAAACAGCATTTTTTACAATATTTGTCTGTCTGTCTGTTTGTTTGTTCCGGCTTATCTCTGGAACGGCTGGACCGATTTGACGGGACTTTCACTGGCAGATAGCTGATGCGTCAGGGAGTAACTTAGGCTACTTTTTTCGAAATTTTTCCACTGGGACGAAGTCGCGGGCTCAGCTAGTTTATCATATAACAGTATAAATATCGTCAAACACGCCTAATAATTTATAGCAAAGAGATCCATCAAATGATAAAACCCATATAAAACGACTTCACAATAAAGTAATTGCAACAGAACGTTATATAATCAATGATATCTGATAAGATATATGTATAATAATTTACGATAAATATGGAATTGTATGACTAATTAAAGTGAAGAACTTAACATTTTCTAATTAAATCTACTTTAAACTTTCATAATATAACAGAAAAATATGGAATTGTCTACATGTATGTTATTGTTGAGGATGAAGATTAACTATGATTAATTCTGTGAATTGAGTACCTTTAAGTTATAATTTGTTTTTTTTTTAAGATTTTGTTATGTATTAGGGGCCATCCATAAAGTACGTCACACGTTAATGGGGAGGGAGGGTATCACCGAAGTGTGACATCGTGTGACAAGTGGTATGGGGGGGTCAATAGTTTTGTGACGTCACATGTTAAAATTTAAAATACTAAAACGCAAAGTGCCTGATTTACCAGTAATAGCTGATATAAAAGAGTGGATCCAAAGTCCATGGACACTCGATAATTAAATTTTTTATCTTTAATTAATATAATTAATCGTTTATTATTTTCTAACTAGTTGTTTGTTTTTTCGGTTTTATGAAATTTGTGACGTCACATCAGGAGGGGGGGGGGTTATAAAAATGTGACAACCTGTGACAAGGACGGGGGGAGGGGTTCAAAAGTCCTAAAATTCGTATGACGTACTTTATGGATGGCCCCTTATTGTAAAGAATTTTATAATTTTAATCCTAATTTAATAACGTAATAATGAATTTAATTTTTATATTTAGAATTTTATTGTAATTATGTATTTATTTCATAGATTATTGTTTATTGTAATTGTCTTTATTTCATAGAGTGTTATAAATAATGGAAGAGCGGGATTACCTGGCACAAGTATTAAATACTTAAAAGGTAATCTCCACATCTAGTTGTATATTTTGTGCTGAAATGTAATAAAAGATTATTATTATTATTATATCATTATTATTATTATTTAAGTGTGGGTAATATATTTTTCCAACTTTAACAATATAATATTAAATCTTTCTAAAGTTAACGTTTAATCCTTGTGATTTTATACTAAACTTGTAGTTACCTGCGTCTTTTTTCGCGTGACAAAAAGATTATTTCCTTATGAACTCTTGGGTAAAAAATGCGTGAGATCCGACTGGGTCATTCTGAGATGCGCACGTTCAAAAAACAAAAAATCTTGAGCTTTATTATTTATATTAGTATAGAATACTGTATATTTAGTTATACAGTATTTGCTAGACATTGCATCAAGTAAATATACTTATGATTTGTAAAAATATATATTAAACATACAACAAAATGCATACTTAACACATTTACTTTGTACTTATACACGTACTACGCTCGGCTTACCCCGCAAGGGAACCCGACGTAATGATACTACTATTTCTAATTTAATACATGTACTCAGTAATTCAAAAGACCTATAAATTTGATGGAGACTATCCGGCTTTACTAACACTGAATTTAAGTGAACTTATTATTAATGTGTTAAGTTAATCTTTATTCAGAAAAAAATAATAATTCACGCCCACATAACGAAAACGTAAGCAGAGAACTATTAAGCCCACGAATCCTTATTTAGAATTCTTATCTTTCATATTAAACTATCTTTTGGTATTATGAGAATAAATTTAAATCTTTATTTTGGAGTCGTAAGGAAAATTTCTTCACATTTCCTTTACAACACATTTACTTTACAAGCAAAAAAATTGTTACATACATACATCACATTTACTTTACAAGCAAAAAAATTGTTTACGGGTTCATAAACGATATACCTATTACTTATTTATTATATAATAAAGGAGTATGCTCTTTATATTCTATACTTTCTATCGTCGGCACTTGGTCGGCATTATACTCTTTATCTTTTTTTCTCATAATATATTTTTGTTGCAGTACTCTACCACGTAGTAATTTTTCTTGTTTTAAATCTCTGCTTTGCGATATTTTGTGCAACATTATAATTGATAAAAACATATCACGCAATTGACGTATTAACAGGGGCGGATCTACTTAAGGGCTTTTTGGGCTGCAGCCCAGGGGCCCGAAGATAAAAGGCCCCTGAATTCCACTAAAAAAAGCTGAAAGATATTGTGAAAAAAAAAATACAATCCGACTATTGATTTGGCGATAAATTGAATTTGATGGCGGGCCACAAATAAACCCGTATGAGTGACTGTTGGATATAAATAAAAAAATAATGTCTTATATTTTGTTATTATTATTAACATTACTATAGAAAACAATGTTTTGGCTGCATATTAATAAGCAATGAAATCAGGAAGACTCCTAAGTAAAGTCCCTGCATATTAAAAAAAATAAAACACATAAAATCAAAATTTTCTTGCTATACGTTAAAATTACTAGCTCTTTTTTCCGTGTATTAAAGGTACCTAACCAAATTAAAAGGGTTTAACTTTTAATGACACACAGAATTGGTTTAAATATCGTTAGAATACTCGTTGTATATTTATGAGCAAACTTTACCCTTTACGTTACAGTGCAAATACGATAAAAAAAAGATACAAATTTAAGGCGATTTAAGAAAATGTATGTGACTGCTTCAATTAAGTTTAAATCACCTAATAATATTTAAGTCTGAGAAAATGATCTAATTTACATGAGTTTTTTAATTGTAAAAATAACATAAAAGTACTCACCCACAAGTACAGATTTCACAGATGCACTGCTCCTTGTGAACAACTTTTTCAGGTTTTCTTGGACCACCCTGTCTTGGTCTTGTTCCATCACTGTAAATTGTTTCGTCAACGTAGACTGTCTCATCGATTGTAGTCTTGTCGTCTCGCACGGTTTTCCTGTCGTCGATTATGGTGGTCCTATCGTCAATTATATTTTTTCTATCATCGATAATAGTTTCGTCGTAGATAGTGTTGACAACAGTATCCTCCCTAGTAGTATCTGTTATTGCTCTATCTACCACGTCGTAGTCGCGTATTTCTTTCGTTGTGTGGACATCCTTCTGCAAAAAAATAGATACAATTTAATTACAGTAAACTCACACAACTGGTTAAAAACGGTTTTAATTAAGCACACTTACCAAATTTTTGATGTCTAACGAACTGTTATCGACATAAACATTAGTTTTAATGTTTTCATCTTCTTTCGCATCTTCATATGTTGTCACTTTTCTAGTTATTCCATTTTCTGTTATATAACGCGTGACTTCTATTTGGCTTCTTGTTTTATCAATTTCAAAAGATCGTTTAATTTTATCTCCACTAGTAGTACTCACTACCGTTGTTTCTTCTGTGTCGATCCCTTCATATAAATCTTTGACATCTTCGTTAATTTTGGTTCCAAAAGTCACCTTGTCAATCCTTTTGAACGGATACTTTTTGACAGTTTCAATAATTTCCTTGAGAACTCGGTCATCGATATTTCTTTTTATTACAATATTCTTATTACTTACAGTGACGTCTTTATTGGTTGATGATGATTCAATTATTTTTCGTAAGTCGCTAATTGATGTAAAGTCCTTTATATCTCGTGATGATAAAATAATATTATCTTCCGTATCTTGTCGTTTTAAATGATGTCTAGGTTGTTCCGGTTTTCCAAACGGAGACATTTCTTTTGGACGCTTAGGCCTGTCATCATCTTTTTCATAAACAAATTTCCCATTCCAAGTTCCAGTACTCCTTTCGTATGTTGTTCGAGTGTCTTTTGTTTCCGACGTAGATGTTGTTTCTTTCGTCAAATGTTCTTTCTCATTTGATATAAAATTAGTCGTATTATCTGAATATTTATCATCAGTAATTTTAGTTGTAGTGTCTTTTGTTGTTGTCTTGTAGTTATTATCAGTGATTTTGGATTTTGTATCTCTAGTTACAGTCTTATAGCTTTCGTCGGTAGTTTTAGATGTGGTGTCTCTTGTGGTAGTTTCACGGGTATCAGAGTACATATTTCTATCTGTTTGATCTGTAACATGTTTATTTGTGTAGTCAATTCTATCAGTGGGATAATCAGTAATGGCCGGCTTTTTCGTAAAATCACCAGCATAAGTATTGCTAGTGGATGCTATTTGTTTTCCATTTTTGTATAACACTGATTCTTCCGTTACTTGAGTGGCGCTCTTAGGAATACCATCTTTTCCAGTATCATAAAAAGATTCTTTATCTAGAACATGTCGAGAATACTCATGTTCAGGTTTCATTCCCGTACCACTCAAATAATGACTTGTTTCATAAGTAGCATGATCTTTGCTATCGCCCCACTCTCTATGTGAACTATCTACAACAGTCTGTTTTCCATCTACAACTTCAAATACATAGGATGATGTCGATGCTTGTTGTGCACTAGTCGTGTTACTTTTTAATATTTTTGTCGAATAATTAATATTTTCGGTAGCAGGAACTTGCAAAATATCTCCTACCTTTTTAAGCTGATTTTGAATAGTTGCATCATAGCCATAAAAGTTAGACGAATCAGTTTGATTCATATGTCTCCTTGTAACTGTATCTTTGTTAACCGTACTACTGTTTGATATGTTGGTTGTCGTATGGTCTTGTTTATGATGAACAGAATCTTTAGTTGTTTGGTAATGATCATGTGAAGTTGTCTTGTCTTGTATTGAAGTGGGCTGTCCTGACTCGAGAATGTTATTTTTTTGAGAAATCATACTTTCATGGCTGGTAATTTTTTTACCATCTTTTATAACTTGGGAATTTTCTGAGACAGTCATTTCATTAATAGGTTTACTTCCATCTTTACCTGTATCGTATTTAGATTTCATATCGTAGTCTTGAGTACTATATACAGTCTCTGGTTTGATATCAGTACCACTAATGCTAGCATATGCTTCTTTTGAAGCATGTTCCTGAGCATCACCCCATTCTCTGTTTGAACTGTCAATAATACGTTCTTTACCGTCAACTATTTCAACTACATATGAAGAGGATGATGACTTTGTGTTCTTACTACTTTTGTTTTCACTAGTCTGATTTGTACTTGTATATTCTTTTGATTTGACATTTTTATCAAGTGTTCCTTCGCCTCCGTAAAAACTGGAAGTATCAGATTTTACAGTTTTATCCCTGCTAGATGTACTTGGAATGTTTTGAAAACGGTCATTCTCGCGAATATTAACATTTCTTGAATCAGAGGAAGTAGTTTGTTTATTAATTATTTTATCTTGTGACACGCTGGATCTATTCCTTGATTGTGTATTCATTAGGTTTTGACGTTCAGACTGAATAAAAGAATCAGTCGCATTTGCACCCTGGGATCGCGACAAAAAATTATTACTGGAATTACTTACGTTATGCGTTGAGTTATCAATAAAACCAGTATTAAGGGTTTTGTTATTGACATTGGAATCCATAGTACGATCAAATGTTTGACTGTGGCTTGAACCTGATTGTTGCATTGATGTTGATGACTGATACGTCTCACTAGTAGAGCTTTGTTGATGAGAAGTTGATGATTCTTGCTGCACTGAACTAGAGACGTAGTCACCAGTTGTTGACTGTGAAATATCGCTTACGTGATGTTCATGTGATTTAATTTGCGATAAATCCGTGATCGATGGAGCTTCCGTAATTATATAGTGGGGGTGGCTATTATAATGCTCAGAAATAGTAGATCCGCTAATGGATGCATGATCGGTGACATCTGTAATCATAAGTGGGTCATCTTCCTCGACCTTTACTTCAATATACCGAACCTTCTTACCAGATGTGCTGACCTTCTGTACAGTGTTACTGCTCTTCTGCACTGACGTAGATGAGCTAGTCTTCTGCGCACTACTCGAAGCCTTCGATGAAGTCACTTCAGAAGTACTCGACTGTTTAGTCTTTTTATTTTTTATAGTCATTTTTGCAGCACTTAATTACAATAATAAATAAAAGTATTTACAAACTCCTAATTAATATGAGATTCTTAAATGCGGTTAAATAAACACAAGTCTTAATAAAACTTAATATCACATATAATATACAATAATCTATGCCATGTAAAAAGTAAAATAAATTCGCGAGAGTCGTTCGTATCGTGTATCGCTTGGTGCGCGCGCGCTTCTTGCGACTGACTCGCGGAGTCTGAGTGCGCCGGCGCCCCCCGACGCCTTGACGCGACGTATCATTTCGCCCACAAGACCTTCGCAATTCGTGACACGTAAGCGCTTACTTACATCTCTGTTGGACTGATACCAAAAAAGGCACATCGAACGTTAATGAATATGGTCAACAATATATTTTTCTTGGTAATTATAACCTAATTGATATTTAAAACTCAACCATGAAAAATTTCAAAGTCAACTTTCAAAGTATTAGTTATAGTAATAGATCACGAATCGTATTCTCAGAAAGAAATAAAATTAAATGGCGTGTAATGGTAGAGTCAAGGTAAAATAATTTATCGTTGCGTCAAACCTTTTATCAATAAGCGCTCATATGTTTCTCTAGTTTCGTCAATAACAATGACAAACTTTAATGAAAGCAATACAAATCAAACCCACGTTTAATGAATATTGGGTATTATCGAACTGATACTGAACGAATATTAAGTACTAACTCAGCAACTCAAAATAAAAAATACTTTTAGATATAGACCACACAACAAATTAATATGGCTGTCAGAACATGTATCTTTTTTGTAATTTTTAATAGGTGAAAGAGGTGATTATTTGATTAAGTCCTTAGAAATAAGTTAAATATCTCAAGTATACTTTCTAAAGTAATATTCGGTTAAATAAGATAAGAGTCGATACGTACTCGGTTCGGCAGTTAATATTTATGCTACAATTGGGACAATACTACTCAGTATTAAAATGTCTCAATGTCAAAAATACTGTAAAGTGCTCATATAAGATGAAGCCACACAAAAAGATATACGGTGTTGAGGAAATATAAATTGGTTATTTTTAGTTTTCAGTTGTATTGGATTCAGTCTTCTGAAATAGCTTACGTTATAAGAAGTAGAAATCTTTAATCAATAGACAATTTTTACGCGTTTCGATCTTATTACGAGGTTGGGGAACTCTACGTGTAGTTAAAGAAACACAACAATATAAATAGCTTAGCACGATTTAGTAACATCGAAATCGATTTTAGCGTCTAGCCTTCGCGACTAGAGCTACGACACTGCCTTGGTTTTAAGGGTCGCAAGGCCGCAACCAACTTATGACAATGCAAGAAGGGACACCTATTTGACGATGAGCTTTCATTTTTAAATTGCAGTATTCAATTTTGCAAATATACTTTAAACTACATATAATCCTTTTGTGTAATGAATATTTCAGGATATGGAATAATAAACAGGTAGCAGTCCTGATAGCAAGATAATCGGCACCGATAGACACCAGACTTATAGATGCATTGTATCCGCATCTTCACGTAACTTAGTTTCCAAACCCCATTCATATATGTAGATGAACAACAACCTAACCTTCTAACTGGAATATTACACTGACAGACAAAGATAAAATGCCGTTCTGCTAAGCAGGTCGTCAAAAACGACCAATTGACTATACATGTCACTACCATCGTCACTACTAGGTTCCACAATGTTTCACCCGGGTATTTGGTACTACCGCCTTACCTATTCCTGCCGTAATAGCGTCAATGTTTGTCATTGTCGTGTTCGGGTTTAGAGCTTAAGGTAGCCGGTAAAATTATGCATATGCCATTGCCATGCCGTCACTTGAATAGCAATGTACCATTAACATCTTTGGTGTCTATAGGCGATGGTTTTTCTTTCTACAAAGAGAGCCATCTGCTTGTTATCTTATGATATAAAAAATGCTGAAGTGCAACAATATGTGAATTGGCAATACCATACAAACATGTCAATTCACATATATGTCACTCTACTCCACCACCAAATAGTTTTTTCTCCATGTTTGACTTTGAAGAAAAGACTATCTTCCACTCTGCCAGGCAATTCGTATAAGGCGGCTATACGTACCAAGGCCATCGTACTAGCTGTTAGAGTTCACCAATGCCTCGCCCGGGTGTATGGTACCACCGCCTTACCTATTCCTGCCACAATAACGTCAATGCTTGTCATTATCGTGTTCCGGTTTGAAGGATAAATTAGCCGATAGACGGCATGTGGCATTGTCATCACGTCAACATCTTTAGTGCATGTAGGCGATGGTTTTTCTTTCCATTAGGAGAGTCATCTGATTTTTTGCTTTTATAAAAAGAAAATACTTAAAAACCTTACTGCTGAATAGTTTCTTCAGAACACGGAATAATATATAGGTGACAGTCCTAATCGTAAGAACAACGCGCTATTAACATCTGTAGTGTATATAGGCGATGATTTTTCTTTCCATCAGGAGCATTTGCTAGTTTGATAATTAATGATATGAAAACTACTTAGAATCCTTGCTGTTCAATGGATATTTTGGGATATAGAATGATAAGCAGGTGCCAGTTCTGATACTAAGATAACCGGCACCGATAGACACCAGATTCTTTCAACGTATTGCTATCCGTGTAATCTAGTTTCAAAGCCATATTTATACATGTAGGTGAACTACATCCCAAAATGTTAACCGGAATATGACAGTGACAGGGAATAGAACTATGCTAAAACACCACCATAATATGTGAATTTGCAACACCATTTTTTTATAATCCATTTTGTTTCCGCACTTAGCCACTTAGGCCTTTGTACGTAGCTGGCTAAACCTATTCCAGCCATCCTGACTCCTTCTAGAAACCTATAAGACGGCTGATGTTTTCACAAGATTCTTTTGGAGTTTTTGGGTTTTTCAGGATGCGTACCCGTTGTTTAGCCAAGCTCTTGAATTTGCAACACCATGTTAATATGCCAATTCATATATTATGTGGCAAAACTCTAACTCTAAGTAGTTGTTCCGGGCCCTCTTTGAAGAACAGACCATCTGCCATTCTGCCAGGCAGTTCGTAAAAGACGGACGATTTGTTGTACGTATCACTATTTTTACGTGATTATTAGATGGTAGAGTTCCGCAACGTCTCACCCAGGTATAGGGTACCACAACCTTACCTACCTACTGCAGTAGCATCAACACTTGTTATTGTTGAGTTTCTGGTTTGGAGTGTAAGGTTAAAAATAGCGGGTACAGTTATGCTTACGGCGTTACTATCTTGCCCAATGGGTAGCAACACACCATTAACATCTTTGGTGTCTATAGACGATGGTTGTCCATTTCCATCAGGAGACTCCTCTGCATGTTTGCTGTCTAATGATGTTTAAAATAGGTGACCATGATAGTCTTGAATATAGCTTTTGTTCATCTTCACTGTCTTATTTTGCAGGTGTACATGTATAATTAATTTATTAAAAAGGAAATCTGTCATAATTACTTCGCTTTAGGGAATAAAGAATGCATGTTTGACTGGACAACTCTTCATTAAAAATGAAGAGTTGTCCACTCAAACTTTTCCCACATATGCGGGAAAAAGTTTACCACATATGTGGGAAAAAGTTTGACTGTATTGGGATTGTTAACACTAATTGCTTGTGTCGACTGACCTCGTATTGAATTTAGCGTGAATATATATGCATGTTGTACCCATGTAGGCAAATGTATTATGAATGAAACAGCAAATGCAAACGCAATATGCTGGTAATTTACATAAACTTTAGGATTTGATCGACGTTCAATTAACGTGGCAATGTCAACATGGATTTAAATCGTGCGACCTACTTTATAAAATGCAAGCTGATTAAAACCAGCAAGCCACTGTCAAATAATACAGAAAAACAGTGTAAAAGTAATTTCGTACTGTTTGATTTTGAGCTAATTTTATACATTCTTTATATTCTCATTAGACAACAAACAAGCAGATAGATCTCCTGATGAAAAGAGAACCCATCACCTAGAGATACCAAAGATGTTATTGGTGCGTTGCTATTCCTGTGGTAGGATGGCAATGTCACGTGCATAAATCTACTGGCTACCTTACTTTCCAAACCGGAACACGTCAATGACAAGATTTACACTATTGCTAAGTAAGGCGGTAGTAATAAAGTACCAAATACCCGGACGAGACGTTGCGGAATTCTACCACATTGTAATCACGATGGTAATGACACATGTAACCAATCGATCGACATTTACGACCTGCCGGGCAGAACGGCAGTTGGTCTATTTTTCAAAGGAGCACGGACCAACACGGGGAAAACATCATCTCATAACATAATATATGTATCTATACGCCACTCCCTTATGGATTTTCAGAGAAAATAAAGTGAAAATTATCGTCATTTAGGTAAACTTGCAGTTGCCACACATTTGTAAATCTCTTCTTACAGTCAAAACGATTTCAAAGACCCTTGACACCTTTCCGACAGATTTGATCGTGGTAAATCAATCAATCAAGGTATAATACACAAGGTATACAAGGTATACTTTCCGTCTGCCTGCGCATTGTATATCCGTTTGTGTCTTGAGTTTTACAAATATACATTGCAAAATATAGAACTAAATTCCAAGAAACTCGGAATAAAGATGATATTCCTACCAGGTACAAAAATATATGTTGTATGAGAAGTGCAAAAACTTAATATGTTTTTATTTTATAATATTCTTGCTATCAGTTTTATAAGAATATCCAGCAAAATGATTATAATTCATTGAATTATCTTAGTCGCCTCTGTGGTTTAGTGGTCCGGTGTCGGAGTTGACCACACGAGGTCCTGTGTTCAATTCCTGGATCGAGCAAGTAAAAAAGTGTTATTTCAGTTTTTTGATAAAAACAACGTCCCCGGGATTGGAAAAGTGCCTGATTGGCGATAGGCTTGCCACCTATCATACTGTGGGACATTGTATCTTCGGCTAATCGTGAGCGCACCAGTTACACCTCTGCCTATCTTCAAGGATACGGGCGTGAAGATACTTTTGAATTATCTTAAAATGCAGCCAGCCCAGCGACTTCATCCTTCGTGTTTCTTTGATAATCTTTAGGAAACTCTCTTTTTAGTCTTTAAAGTGTTGGTCCGGGCTCCTTTGAAGAATAGACCATCTGCCGTTCTACCAGGCAGTTCGTAAGAAGTGAACCATTGGCTATGCGAGTCACTACCATCGTGGCCACTAAGTGGTAGAGTTCTGCATTGTCTCGCCCGGGTCTGGTACCACCGCCTTATCTATTCTTGCCGCAACAGCGTCATTGCTTGTCGCTGACGCGTTCCGGTTTGGAGAGTAAGGTAGCTGGTAAAGTTATAAAATTGTAATAACAGTACGCACATAAATTACATATTTCCTCAATATATGTAATAAATGTTATGAAACATTGAAATTAACCTAAAAGTAAAAAAAAGGCTAAGGTAGCCGGTAAATTTATGCATGTGGCATTAAGAGTTCACTACAAGGATAGCAATGGACCATTAACGTCTTTGGTGTCTATAGACGATTGTTTTATCTTTCCATCAAGAGAGCTGTCTGCTTGTTTGCTCTCTTGTAATATAAAAAAGTTATATCTGCACAGCAGTAACAGCACAGCATAATACTGAGAGGTGATTGTCTAGGTTTATAAATATATGGCAATATTTCGTGAGACATTTTTGAGGTGATCAGTTCGGACATATTGCGCAATGCTTCGCAATAATGAACATAATATAATTTCTTATAAAATGAATCAGAGCAAATATATACCATCTGAAAAGTATTAAAAGCAAAAGTTATCATAGCGATACCAACTTGGTCAAATATCATATCAAAGCAATTAAACTGAAACTCAAAAACTCAATAAAATTCTTCGAAATCCAACCATTTCAGAGAAGTTCAAACACTATAAGTTTTTTTACACACGAATTACATGATCGCAGTCGATTCCTTACACTTTAGTCAATACAAGTGGAAGAGCCGTAAATGAATTAGGAACTTAAAATATTAAATAATAAGATATTCCTGCAGAAATCATGAAATTTGACGACACAAGTCGTAGAGTCAAGCAACGAATAACATTAATTGCTAGGGAATATTTCTGTAGAAAGCATGCTATTTGTTTGTACAAATGCTAGAGCTGTGACTAAGTTAGCAAGAAAAACGTTAAACATTAGGACATTTCTGTTGAAAACATGACATTTAACGATACAAGTGGTAGATCCAAGACTAAGTCAACAACGAATATCTTTAAATGCTAAGATATTTCTGTAGAAGGCATGGCATTTGTTTGTACATGTGGTAGAGCTGTGACTAAGTTAGCAACAAAACCTTAAACACTAGGATATTTTTGTTGAAATCATGACATTAGACGATACACGTGATAGAGCCGAGACTAATTCAACAACGAATAGCGTTAAGTCCTAGGACAGTTCTGTAGAAAGCATCGTATTTGTTTGTACAAGTGGAAGAGCTGTGACTAAATTAGCAACAAAAACATTAAACACTAGGATATTTCTGTTAAAATTATGACATTTGACGATACAAGTGGTAGAGCCGAGACTAAGTCAACAACGAGTAGTGTTAAGTGTTAGGATATTTCTGTAGAAAGCATGATATTTGTTTGTACAAGTAGTAGAGTTGTGTCTAAATTAGCAACAAAAACGTTAAACAATAGGATATTTCTGTTAAAATTATGACATTTGATGATACAGGTGGTAGAGCCGAGACTAAGTCAACAACAAATAGCGTTAAATGCTAGGATATTTCTGTAGAAAGCATGGTATTTGTTTGTACAAGTGGTAGAGCTGTGACTAAATTAGCAACAAAAACGTTAAATACTAGAATATTTCTTTAAAAGTAGTACAGCCAAGACTAAGTCAACAACGAATAGCGTTAAATGCTAGGATATTTCTGTAGAAAGCATGGGTATTTGTTTAAACAAGTAGAGCTATGACTAAATTAATAACAAAAATGCTAAACACTGGGATATTTTTGTTGAAATCATGACATTTGTCGCCATAAGTAGTAGAGCCTCGATTAAACTATCAAACGTGACGGTTATTTATTAGATTTTTTGTGAGAATTCGGCATTCAATTCTTAGACGAAATAAATATGTGGTTGTGAAATCCTTAAGAGTAAGGCTGCTTAGCACTCTGGTGTGTACAAAAATTAAATCTGCAAAGAGAAAACAACAGTAAGCATCTATATTAATATTATAAATGCGAACGTTTGGATGTTTGGATGGATAAATGGATGGATGGATGTTTGTTACTCAATCACGCCAAAACTACTACACGGATTTGAATTAAATTTGGCACACATGTAGATTATGATCTGAAATAGCACATAGGTTACTTTTTATCGCGGAAGATTGGGTGATCCCGCGGGATTCACCAAAAACTTTTATAATGCAACGGGCTGCACGCTGCAGCTAGTATTTCTAAAAAAATCAAAATGTTTGCTAGTTAAATTGGTAGAGCCCCTACTAAGCTAACTACGACAAAGGCTAATTTGCAGCACCTTTTTGTGTATTTGATGGTTGTATAATTCGGTGGCAGTGAAAGTGTTAATTGAAATCACTATATTTCCCCGTGTTGATTCCGGGCTCCTTTGAAAAATAGACCAACTGCCGTTTTGCCAGGCAGGTCGTAAAAGGCGACCGATTGGCTATGCGAGTCACTACCATCATGGCTACTAGGTGTTAGAGTTCTGCATTGTCTCGCTCGGGTCTGGTACCACCGCCTTAACTATTCCTGCCGCAATAGCGTTGTCGCTGTCGTGTTCCGGTTTGGGGGGTAAGGTAGCCGGCAAACTTATGCATATGGCATTAGACCTCGTCACAAGATAGCAACGCACCATTAACATCTTTGGTGTCTAGGCGATGGTCGACTCTTTCCATCAGGAGACCCATCTGCTTGTTTGATATCTTATGATATAAAAAAAAACTAAATGCATGAAACTGTTACTGAATATCACATATACAAATTACGCAAAGTACTAGTTAGTTGGAGTTTATTAACAGTACAAGTGTTTTTAATCATGGCTCTCCAGATGAAAAGAGTCTTGAAGCATCGCATAAACAGCAAAGACGTTAATTACCCCATGATGGTCCAAGCCGCGTCGAAAAATAGACCATCTGACATTCTGCCGGGCAGGGCGTAATAGTTAAGATTTTAACTAAATATGTCACTATCTTCGTGACTACTAGGTAACCGTGAGTACTAGGTTCCGCAACGTTCGGTACCACCTCGGTGCCACCGCTTTACCTAATTTTGTCTCAATAGCAGCAATTATTGCCACTGTCAGCCACCACACGAACAGCAACCCATTAATATCATTGTCGTCTATAGGCGACGGTCGTCTTTCCATCAGAAAAGCAGTCTGATTATTTGCTATGTTATATTAAAAAAACTTACAATTGTACATATTTGGCGTAACATCCGCGGACCGGGTTTGTAATACTGAAATTAGAGATGCAAATTTGGCGGGATGTCGGTACCAGAAAAGAGCTAAACTGATATACCGTGGTCAGATTGATCGGAATTCGGGGGAAGCAAAGATAAATATGTAAGAATCGTGACATATGACAATCGGTTTTCTCTGCCTACTCTGTAAGGGGTGATATCTAGCAGAGATATCTATGTAAGTCATTTGTATGTACACAACTTCATGCGAATTTGCTGATGATCTCAGTAAAACGTAGCATTTATCATACAATTTTTTATATATTATATTAGCTAACCCGGCAAACGTTGTTTTACCATATAAATTATTTAATTAAAAAAAATTAGGTTTGGTAATATACGTAGAAGGCTGAAATTTTAGGATTGTATGTATTTTTAATGCAACATTACAAAAAAATAAAAATTTAAATTTTGAACAAATAATTTAAAAAAAATTTAGGGGTAGACAACCCTTATTATTCAGGGGTATGAAAAAAAGATACTAGCCGTTTCTCAGACCTACTGAATATGTATATAAAAAGTTCATAAAAATCGGTTAAGCCGTTTCGGAAAAGTATAGTAACTAACATTGTGACACGAGAATTTTATATATAAGATACTCGTAGCAAGCAAGCAGATGACTCTCCTGATTGAAAGAGAAACCATCGTCTATAGACACAAAGATGTTAATGGTGCGTTGTCATCCGTGTGGCAGGATGGCAACGCCACATGCATACGTCTGCCGGCTACCTTACTGTAGAATACGACAATGACAAGCATTGACGCTATTGCGTCAGGAATAGGTTAGGCGGTTATGCTACACCCGTAACCTGACCAAAACCTGACAGCATAATCTTTCGCCTTATACGAACTGCATGGTAGAACGGAAAAACCAACACGGTGAAAATTAAAATTAATCTCTTCCCATCAGGAAGACCATTAGGTCTTTACCGTTTTATGATTTAAAAAAATATAACTTTTCTGATGGAAATGGATATTTATCGTCTATAAACACTAAATATGTTAATGGCGCGATTCTATCCGTGTGGCAAGTATGTAATACAACATAAAAATTTGACCGCCTACCTTGTACAAGATAATATATGTATTATCTGTCCAACTTTCTAATCTATACGGATAAAGAAAGATTTGATTGTTTATATATTTGTAATAATAATAATATCGCTAGACAAATTACATGAATTAATCCCAAAGTAAACAAAAATATTTGCTTGTGATGTGGGTGTTATCAACGATATTAATTATATAAACACTGAAATATATTTAACAAATTTTCAAACTCAGATATACAAACGTCAACGTTTATCACACAAATGCTTATCCTCTGTCGGGAATTGAACCCGAGCTCCACTGATTGTGTAATCGGAGTCTAACTTTAACCTCTCGAAAAACGGGGGGATGAACTTTAAATCTAATGGCAGTTTTTAACAATTCTTTCGTTTACAGAATGCTACATTATTCTGAAGTAACATTGGCTGCTTTTTTACCCGACAAAGCGAAAGTAGGTAAGTAATGTTATGGGTCCCGCAAATAAAGTCGCGAGTCAGAGCTAGTAGATAAATAAGAGATACAGTTAATAATCGATTACATAAAGACGAATAAAAAATCGATTACAGTTAAAATCAGAACATAACACAAAGTGTACAGTTTAGCAAGGTTTAAGCGAACCCAGACGTGGGTTGCACAAGACCGGGTTTGTTGCCATTTCGAGGCATCGGTGGGCGGGCCGCTTTTGAATCATGCGCCTACGCAGTGACTGGCTGACTGCATACAAGATCTACAAATAAGTCGATTAATCACCTTACAGTTCTTGAGATAAATGCTTTCACATTGAACTTTTCCATATTGAATTAATTGTGCCATATTCTTAAAACACGAAAATTCCTGAATATTGAACGAAAATTTTGGAAAAACAAGTAATCATTGTTTTTTTTCGGAATGTCTCAATTACTGCTGGCCTTATGGGCCGTCACAGCTTCACCGATCGTGGGGCGAGCAGAGTGCTCAGCCAGAATAATAGTCATTGTAAAAAAATTAATTTGAAAAATTAAACCGACGAATATCTCAAAAACTATTGAACCAGTTTTGATGAAACTTGGACCGTTCCCTAACTTGGAATATACCTGATTTAATACAAAAATAATGACCTCGATATGGCTTTTAGTTCCCGAGAAACATTATTTTTTTTTTAGAAACATAAACACATAAATATACATACACTTAACTGCTTGACCGCCCCGTTAGTCGAGTAGTTAGCGACCCTAACTACGCAATCGACGGGGCTCGGGTTCGATCCCCGACGGGGACAAGCATTTGTGTGATGAGCATAAACGTTTGTATTTCCGGGTTTGGGTGTTGATTATGTATGTAAAAGTATTATAAAGTAAGATTTATATATGTATTTCTATGTAATAGTATCGTTGACTAACGCCCATAACACAAGCAAATAATTTACTTACTTTGGGGTTAGATCAGTAAGTGTAATTTGTCCCGTGATATTTATTTATTTGTTTTTTTAATTACATTACGAAATGTAGTATACGTGGTTGGACGTTGAAATAGATTACCATACTCAAATATCCAATTCCAACAACATTACATACATACATGTCAAACTGATAACCTCCATTTTTCGTCGGTTGAAAACCCGACTGCAACCCGATTTGAAAAAATATAACACTCCTTCTAGTGCAGTCGGGTAAAAATTATACTTCGCAAACTTAAATCTATCAAAGTAATTAGGTTACCAAAGTAATATACATACATACCGCCGCCGTTGGTCGAGTAGTTAGCGACCCTGACTACGCAATCGATGGGGCTCGGGTTCGATCCTCGACGGGGACAAGCATTTGTGTGATGAGCATAAATGTTTGTATATACATAATATATGTATTTCTATGTAATAGTATCGTTGACTAACACCCATAACACAAGCAAATAATTTGCTTAATTTGGGGTTAGATCAGTACGTGTAATTTGTTCCGTGAATATTTATATTTTTGTTTATTATACATGTATACATACATTCACTCGAAAAACATAACCCTCCTTCTAGCACAGTTGGGTAAAAATTATAAATCCCATGTTACTTTCACAATTAAGGCACATATCATGACACCTTTTAAGCTTAAATCTTTCAAACCGTTTAAGATAGAGCTTACCAAAGAAATATATACATACATTACCTTTCATTTCAGTTGCAGCAGTTCCATATAAGGTTTCGTGGAAATTCTGCAAATTAATTACCATAATTTCTTCTTTTTAAGCATTGATGCCATTGCATCAGGAATAGGTTAATTAGGCGAACCGTTGCAGCTAACTCTACCTGGTAATCAAGATGGTAGTGACAAATTTGGCCAATCGTTCGCATTTTATGAGCAGATGGTCTAATAAGCAAAGGAAGTCCAGACCCCGGACCAACACGAACTTCTGCCATTTTATGACGCTGTAACTATTGTCTTGTTCTCTGTTGTCGTTTCGTACGCAGTTCTCCAGTGTTTGTTGAAGCCAAAAATATAGTTTTTAGAATTTTTGTCTGTTTGTCTGTTTTTCTGTATGTATGTCCGGAGTAAACTCAAAAAGTACTCCATGGATTTACTTCAAATTTTGCATGAATATTACTAACAGGTCGGGTCAACATAACACACTAGGCCACTTTCTATGCACTTTTGTGGTACATTTTACTGAAAAATTATCGGACTTTTAGGTTTGTGCTTCGACGTAGTAGTTTAAATTCATGTCTAGATATGTTATCTACCATAAAAATACCATTTTACAGACCTTAAAAAAATAAATGATACAATTTGTATTAAAATCTTGTTACTAATAACGATATCTATTATAAAACTAACGAGTTAAAATCGATAGAAGATACGTTTTGTATTAGAATCTTATTTCTAGTAACGTCATCTATTATAAAACTAACGAGTTAAAATCGATTGAGGGTAGGCGCCTCCAAATTTTAAGTCATCACTTTTTCCAGATTAGTGATACAAAAAATAAGTAAGCAAATTGTAACTAATAATACAGATTATATTATAATTTAAATCTTGCCATCTTGATGTTTTGTGAGTTGTGATTTATAATTATGCAATCTGGAGACAATTTTTACCTTGCGCTGCTCTTCTGTAGCACCAACTCCACTCTTGACCGCCCGGTTGGTCGAGTGGTTAGCAACCCTGACTACACAATCAACGGGGCTCGGGTTCGATATATATATATATATATATATATATATATATATATATATATATATATATATATATATATATATATATATATATATATATATATATATATATATATATATATATATATATATATAGATAGATATAGATATATATATATATATATAAATATATATATATATATATAGATATATATATATATATATATATATATATATATATATATATATACAAGAATATCGAATACCGACTAATGCATAGTCATATATATATTTATATATGACTATGTATTAGTATAGTTGACTAACGCCCATAGCACAAGCAAATAATTTGCTTACTTTGAGGTTAGATCAGTAAGTGTAATTTGTCCCGTGAAAAAAATAAATTAAAAAAAATGGTTTCAACTTTTCCAGCAATTAGGTACCTAAGCATTTTTTGCTACTCACTATTTTCAGCCGACTACCCAAAAAGGAGGAGGTTCCTATTTGGTCGGAATCTTTTTTTAAGTATGTTCACTGATTATTCGAAGACGCCTGAACCGATAAGGATTTTTTTTTGTTTCAGTGAGTACCTAGATACTTCTCAGGTTGTTTAATTTTAATTTGACGAAGATCTGATGCAGAGTACGGGAGATACTGGAAGTGGGAAATCAACTGTTTGCAAGATTTCTGCGTTTAAATTGTCTCATATTTGTATAGTATTATTAGAGCAATTTTAAATAACATGTTTAAAAATATTTTTAAAAGATTTTAAAACTTTACTCAGGAAATTATAATTATTAACCTCGATTTTCAAAAATCGAGATTTCATCAGATCTCCATGGTTTGAGATTCTTGAAACGTGATTATATTTTTTCAATGACGTCAGTATATATCTGTATGTGCGCACGTGATTAAATCTCTCACAGATTTTAAACGGTCTGGCTGATCGAAAAACGGTTTGCGGTGAAAGATCAAAATCAATAATCAAATTTGAAAGTTTTAAAAATTAAAACAGTATCCTTTTAAACACGGTTTCAGGGATGGCTTGCAGGATCATCCGGTTTAAGGCGATTACACCTGCGAACGACCTTGAGTTAGTGACAGGCGCAACGTAAGTACTATTCCGCACAGAGTGTATACAGTGGGTGCAGATACGTTTTAACATTTTTGTTTACCATGTACCTATGAACTTTTATCATCATGAATCAAATGAATGTTAGCAAACTCAAAACCCATAACCGATAATCGGTCATTTATCGATTCATTTTATAAAAACGATAAATATCGAAAGAAAAAACAGTAAATATCGAAAATCGACAAAAGAATTATATGACAATTTTACACAATAATGACTGTTACGTATCTTATTATCTTATAATATACAATACATCTCGTGTAGCACTTTATTTTAATACATACAATTAACAATTTTAACAAAACCTTTGAAAATGTGATTCTGTAAAAAGTGATCTCTTAAATAACCTTTTAAAAATTTAAGTTTTTGTTTCGAAATCTCGTAGGAAAAAGTAGAGATTTAATTTAATTGAAACCATATCTGTATGCTTTCAATTAAATTAAAAGGAAAGTTTTAAACAGGTTGATTAATTTAGACTATTTGTATGTATAATATATTTAATTTATATTTATTTCATTTCTTATGATAGCAAACAAGTAAACAGTTTTCTTGATAGAAACATATAAACATCGCCTATAGACACTAAAAATGTTAATGGTGCATTGCTATTCATGTAGCAGGGTTAGAATGTTACATGCATATGTTTACCTTGCCCTCAAAACCGAATCACGACAGTTAAAAACACCGATGCTATTGCGGCAGGAATATGTAACGCGGTAGTTCCAAAACCGGGTTGATGTGTTGCAAAAAACCAAGGTCGAAAAAAATAACTACTGATTATAATAACTGCCTCGTAGTCAAGGGGATAACCTAAAGTTTCGTTCAAGGTATTTTTAGAAAATTCAAAAATCTCATTAGCAGCTTGGAGTCTGGCGGTTGGTGTGTTACCACTTCCATGCCTCAAATGAGCACTTTTTCGCCGTGTTGGTCCCGGCCTCCTTTGTAGAATGAGCCAACTGCCGTTCCGCCAGGCAGGTCGTAAAAGGCGACCAATTGGCTATCGAGTCATTACCATCGTGGCTACTAGGTGGTAGAGTTCTGCATTGTCTCGTCCGGGTCTGGTACCACCGCCTTACCTGTTCCTGCCGCAATAGCGTTAGTGCTTGTCGCTGTCGTGTTCCGGTTTGGAGGGTAAGGTAGCCGGTAAACTTATGCGTGTGGCATTAGACCTCGCCACAAGATAGCAACGCACCATTAACATCTTTGGTGTCTATAGGCGATGGTTGACTCTTTCCATCAGGAGACCCATTTGCTTGTTTGCTATCTTATGACATAAAAAAAAAACTCAAAGTTTCCTTACATGCACGTTTATGTAATTGAAGTAAAGAGCATAACTAATAAATTTGAAAAGATTTTGATGAAACAAATTTTATTTGTTATACAAACTTAACCACATTTTTGATCCTTTTAAGGGATGAAATTTAAAAAATCTTAAACTCGTATTCATTTAATTGTGTTAAAAAACATAAATACTAAGTTTTAAATAATTTCTACAATATTCTACAATAAATAATCTATTTTTCATACAAACATAAACGCTTTTTTTACCCTTTTAAAGAATAAAATGTATGAAATCCCTAAATATATAATTTTTAAATTATGTTGAAGAACATAAGTACCAAATTTCAAGTTATTTTGACCATAAGCGTTTAATTTTTCATATGAATTGTAACACCCACTTTTACTCCTTTAAAGGATAAAACTCCGAACTTCATTACGAGCATGTTTCTTCAATTTGGATTGAATTGAATAAGCAGGTACTAAATTTTATGAGAGTTTAGATAATATAAACTTTTTATTTTAATACAAACTTATACACTTACACTTTTAATGGATGAAATTAAAAAAAAACTAAATTTTAATTGTATTAAAAAGCATAAATACTAAATTTTTAGTAATTTCTACAACAAACAATTAATTTTTCATACAAAAATTAACTCTCCTTTTACCCCTTTATGCGATGAAATTCAAAAATGCGTATTTATTTAATCGTATTAAAAAGCATCAATACTAAATTTTAAGTAATAAACATTTTTTAATACAATCGTTAACGCCCCTTTTACCTTTAAGGGATTAAATTACATCATAAGAACAACCTCTGTAAAAATCAGCCTTCCTGCTCCAAACTTATTATCTACTATAAAAAACGTTCAAGCGTAAACGAAATGTCCAATTTTTAAACAGCACAACCTTATTACTGTGCCAGACGCACTATCTGTATTATTACTCTTTGACTCTAATGTGGAGAGCGGTATACGCTGACGTGCGACACAGCCTCCTCGTACGAACGCTACCGGGAGACTGACTTTATACATAAGTAATCTGTGAGACTGACTTTCGGAGCGAGCGCTGTCCGCGAATGAAATGATAAGGTTTTTATTGATTTAATGGCACACTATAATGATTTTGTAAAATATTGAACTTAAATTTTATAAAGCAATAAATTTTCTGTAATAAAGTGAAAAAATCACCAAAATCGTTTCAATAGTTTAGAAGTTATAAGAAAATTCTTGCGTAAAAATAAGAGAGATATTCCATTTTTTTTCGTCAAAAATAACAATGAAATTTGAAAAAACAAACTTAAAATATAAAGTTAATTATATTGTACATACAATGTATATTTTTTTAATTATTGGATTAACGGTTTAGGAGAAGTAGGCTTTCAAAGAGAAGTATATTTCGTAGCTTGGCGTATGTTATCGCCTTAAAGATTTTTTATTAATGATTTTTGAACTTATTAAGAGACTACTTCACAAAATACTTTTCTTTATATTTGACTGGCGGCGCGCGGTCATCGGGCCCTTGTATAAAGGCAAGGGTTCACGTATAGACTGGAATAGCTATAGGGCCATCAGTTTCATCAGCTTAGCTTCGAAGGTGTATAGTAAAACATGGAAAGGAGAATCCAAGGGAAGTCCGAAGGAATGTTGTATTAGGCACAGGGGGGTTTTAGGTCTAGAGCAGGGATGTATGCGGGGAACAGAGTGAATAGAGCGTTAGAGAGATTACTTAAAAGCCCAGTTTTAAGTCAGGGTCCCCGCCCGTCTTGCCCTGCATAATCATGTGCCTATCCCAACGATATTGTATGAAAGTGAGAGTTGGGTATGTTAGAAAGGCATGAAAGTATAAACAACGCAGTCGATGAAACAAATAGCTATGAAAAATATGTCGCATAACTCTCGCGGACCGGGTTCGTAATGTTGAAGTGAGAGAGAAGTTATGCTTGAAAAAAAGTGTTGGTATAAATATGAGAAAGGGCATGCTCCGTTGGTTCGGACATGTACAAAGAATGGTAGGTGAAAGATTAACAAAACAGATATACAATGCGAGAGATGCAATACTTTATTATTTATTTTTCTATACATTAAAAGATTATAGACTTTATTATTATAAAATAAAGTGTATACATTAAAAGATGTAATTCTCATAAAAATATTTTTCTAACAATATTACTAGATAGTATAACTTTGCGAGCCCTTACAAAGCTCTGCTTTTTGCTAGTATAGACTACATATTATCACACTATCACGTACGGGGGAGGTGCTGTGGGGAGTAAACGAAGTACGCGCGGACGAAGTCGCTGGCAATAGCTAGTAAGATATAAAACAAGCAGATGGGTCTTCTGATGGAAAGATTTAATCGTTGCCTATAGACACCAAAGATGTTAATGGTGCGTTGCTATCTTGTGGCGAGGTCTAATGCCACGTGCATAAGTTAACGGGCTACCTTACTCTCCAAACCGGAACACGATAGCGACAAGCACTGAAGCTATTGCGGCAGGAATAGGTAAGGCGGTTTTATTTCCAACGGACAGAAAAATTAAGGTATGACACACGGGTTAAATGAATACGCCTTTCAAGACAATTTCTTAGTTTGTCAGTGTAGCTTTCATTTACATATACAAATACATAGTAATACTACTTAGGGGCCATCCAGAAATTACGTCACACGAATTTCAAGATTTTTTTGACCCCTCCCTCCCCCTTGTCACAGCTGGTCAAATATGTGACGTCATATCATTAATTTATATCAATGATCTTCCTGACAGTTTACAACATGATTGCTTTTTATTTGCTGATGACACTACCCTACTTATTAAATGTAAAAATAAAAAAGACTTGGTAAACGAAACAACTGAAACCTTACTTCAAGTTTCAGACTGGTTAATTAATAATAATTTAAAAGTTAATGTAACTAAAACAAAATTAGTTGAATTTCAGAACTACCACAGTAATATTACTAAAAACACAAATGTATTTTTAAATAAAGTAAATATAGATGATGTAGATTATACAAACTTTTTAGGAATAATTATTGACAAATATTGTAATTGGAAAGCACACATTGAATCTCTATGTAATAAGATTGATAGATTTGTCTATGTCTTAAGAAGACTAAGAGAAGTAGGAAACGTAAAAGCCTCCCTATTAGCATATCATGGATATGTCTCTTCTAATTTACAATATGGAATTCCTATTTGGGGAAATTCTGTTGAATTGATACGAATTTTTAGAGTCCAAAAGAAATGTATTCGAGCAATATGTGGTGTTAATCAGTTACATTCCTGTAAACCACTTTTCAAGTCTCTTAAGGTACTTCCCTTACCATGTTTGTATATTTTAGAGTTATGCGTATTTGTAAATAAGCACCAAAAGTTATTTAAAACAAATGCTGAAGTCACTGGTAACTCATATTTTAGGAATAGTAAAAAATTATATGTGCCTAATCAAAAATTAAATATTTTTACAAAAAATGTGTATTGTATGTCTATTATTATATACATTATACAATCATATCCCTGATAGTCTTAAATCATTACCTATAAATAAATTTCGCAAAAAGTTGTTTGATTTGCTGTTAGATAAAACTTATTATGATATTAAAGAATTTTTAGGCGATAAAATTAAATATTAATGGATAGAAATATAAGTTTGTTGAATTGTCCTTAAAAAATTTCAATGTACCTAGTAAAATTTTGTAAATAGTGAACATTTTGTAAATTATAAAAAATTTAATTGCACAAAATATGGAACTTGTAATTATAAAAAATTCTTTTGTAATATGAAATTGTACATTTATAACAAGTACATAAAATAGAGAAAAAAGACCAGCCCGCTGAGTTTCTTCCGCCGGATCTTCTCAGTGTGTGGCCGCGTTCAGATCCGGTAGTAATTCTAAATATTCGATAGAATCTTTTAAATGTAATATTTTATAATGATAATTTTTTTAAATATTTGCACACCATATAATGGTAGAATATGTTGGTAACTTAATTTATTTTTAACAACTTGTAACACCCATATTCTCGGAAATAAATATTTTCTTTCTTTCTTTCTTTCATATTAGGTAGGGGGGGGGGTTCCTCCTACCTAGTATGACGTCACATATTTTGCAATTTTACATTGGAATAATAATCTCATTTGTTTATTTTTTATCTACACAGGTGGCTTTTTAAATTTAGTGTTTAATTATATTTTGAAAAATGTGATGTCACAAAAGTTGAAACACCTCCCCACCCCTTGTCACGCAATGTCACATTTAGTCGAACCCCTTCCTCCCCCATAACGTGTGACGTAATTTATGGATGGCCTCTTACCAATAAGATCAAATCACTCCAAGGGTAATTTTTAAACCTTATCATCTCATTCGCTAACATCGGATAAATTAGTACAAAATTGTTTATTTCTATTTTTTTTCACAATATAATATATCTCCAAATGTATGACAATTTTTACAGTGATAAGAGCGTTTGCTCATATTCGCGGTGACACATTTCCTTCCTAATGCCGTGTCTATTAGTATTCATTTGGTCTGTGGTTTGACATGTATGTATGTGACATTGTTGAAAAATGAAATTGGATAAAATTTGAGTAGAATGTCTAATCAGGCTTCCAAGCACGTGTATTGATTTTGGTAAGTTTAGGTATGTTTGTATGTTTGTATGTTATATTTTTGTACACGAATTTCTCGGGAACTACAAACCATAATATCGAGATAATTCTTTTTGCTTCGTAGGAATCTAGACGGAGACTGACTGATGCGGATTAGGGAATGGAATAAGGGTCAAAAGAGCTGATGAAGCACTTTTGAGGGTTTTGTTGACGGGGGTCTGATGCAAGCCCTTTGGCCTACAATCAGGGGATATAACAGATCGCATGAAAAAATGTTTGAAATGTAAAGGAGATTATTTTGAAAAGCAATAAACATAATATTTTGGTTATAACATGTTGTTTTTTCAAGTTACGCAAAACTTACAGTGTGACCTACGTATAACAATCGTGTTTTTAATACATCAAGAAAATTTTAGTATGTACTAAAAAAATTTAGTAGGAAGTCTTAGAAATTTGTTTTTATTTTGGCTTTATTTTTCTGCGCTCCCGTAGACCAAAGCCTGACGACGCCTTTGATACGATAAGAACACATATACTCCTAACGGATAAGGATGTTTGGTTTACAAATACGCTGGATTTTATTAGGTTAGACACAAAGTCTATACATTAAAAGGTGTAATTCTCAGAAAAATATTTTCCTAACAATATTACTAGGTAGTAAAACTTTGCGAGCCCTTACAAAGCTCTGCTTTTTGCTGGTTTTTTATGCTTTTAATATTATTGTAATCAAAATCTCATCATTTCATGCATACAGTGCCCTCTACACCGTGAAACTAAAATAATAATCGTATTTTTAAGCGCCATCTTTCAAATATTATCAATGCAACTTTGCAAGGTATCGTGCTGATTGAATGACGTATAAAAATAAATAAGCTAAGTGTAAACTAGATGGCAACACTAATGTTGATAGTCGATAATGGCTGCTTGCGTCAATCGCTGCGCAATCAAGCACGGAAATAACTAACAGCTGTTCTACAATATTCGGTAGGGCAACTCAGGTAGCAGTTGTGTACGAAGAAACACGCAGTCGTTTTCCTTTTAATACAATTGGCTTAGACGCTGCTTGTTCTCTTGACTTTTTCAAATTGTGTCGTGGAAGAATTACATTTTTTTAGGTTAAATAATTGTCAGCAACGAAGCAAACAATCAACAGTGTAAGCAATGAGCAATTGTCAGTGCGCGATTTGTGATTCTGTGAGTTCTTAGCGATGTTTACGAAATTTATTCATTCATTGTTATTGTGACTAAAGAGAAGTTGAAATGCCTCACGAATCCATGGACCACGAAGAAATCAATTCAGTGTTATGTCAATAAAATTTCTAATTGTAGATAGCAAATATAATTTCATCTCAGAATTAAATAGGATAATTTAAAAATGTCTACTACGGTGCCAACCAGTTCCGCTTTGAGGGCTTTGGCCTTAGAGTACAAAAGCTTGCAAGAAGAACCTGTTGAAGGCTTCAGGGTGAAGTTATTAGGAGAGGACAATTTGTTTGAATGGGAAGTTGCAATATTTGGACCTCCAGATACACTGTACCAAGGTGGATATTTCAAGGTAATTCATAAATATACCTATACTTTTATTTCTTATTAGTAAACATAACCTATTTAGGAGAAATTATTTGCACTTAATATTGTAAATTATGTCCAGAAAGTGTCAGGATTAAAAAAAAAACCTTCAGAAATATTGTATTATCTTTATCTATCACTATTCACTAGATCATTAACCTTATGTGCAGTAGCTTTAAAACTTATGACCAATGAAATCTCTATTTTTGTGATATTATCTATATACAACAATAATTTGCCTGAGGCTGAAACAAAAAATAAAACTTACTTTAATTGTCCTGTGATATTGTACATATATACTTTATTTTTCATCTTCCTTATTTGCCTAGAAGTGAATTAATTCTCTTCTTGTTACACTTTAACTTTTTTACTACCCCAATAGTAGGCAAATAACTACTAAATTATAGTCTCCATATTTCTTTTTCTTAGTTATTTTTTTTATAATTGCTAGTATAGCAGATAGTTGATTTGTTTTATTTTATTAAACCCTTATATTTTTATAACTTTACTATTATCATTGGCCTACAAAATGTTTGTGCATACAAATTGTTGTGTATGATTTCTTCACAAAACCTGACCTCTTTATGAAATATGCCTTATTCTTAAAAGGTCAATTCTAGCTAAGCTGACCAATCTAGGGATGCAACATCGCTCATAAAAAACATTGATGTTAAGACATCAATTTTTTCTAGTGACACATTGATGTTAAAAACATCAAAGTTTATGAACGATACCTACATCGATTTGTTTTTTTTTTTATAATGTTATTTATTATAATATTTATATTTTACTTCTATAATGTGGTGATTCATGAATGGCAATCAACCAACAAAACAAAGAGCAGTCTGTGTAAGGGAGACAGAGCAAATGAGACTTTATAGAAAAATCTATTGCTGTGACAGAGAGATATATGTTTTTGTCTGCAGCTGCTGATCACGGACAGGGTGGAAGATGGCTCTATTGTAAAACATTGTTCATAAAGATTGCTCATGAAGAACGATGTTTGTCAATGTTTGGAACTTAGAATGATATATCGATGTTTGAAAAATTTATATACCGTTTACACCCCTAGATCAATCGGAATTAAAATATAACTAGCTTATCAGAAAATAATTAAGTTCTGTACAAATGTTTATCAATGCCTGACACTAATAATTACAAGATATGGTTCAAAACCTTTCAGAATGTCAATTTTATTTTTACAAATAATATTTTTATATTAGAGTTCCCTGTGTTGGTCATGTGCAACAGCAATGGTCTAGTATAGCCCATCCCTTTGAATAATATACCAGTGCTGATCTGCCAAGCAGGTCATAAAAGGTGACCCATTGCCTATATGTGGCACTACCATTCTGACTACAAGGTAGTAGAGAGTTCTGCAACGTTTCGCCCAGATATACGATCCCACCGTCTTACCTATTCCTGTCACAATAGTGTCAAAGCTTATTATTGTCGTGTTCTGGTTTGGAGGCTAAGGTAATATAAATAAAGTAAGATAAACTTATGTGACATTAACGCTCCACCAACACCAAGGATAGCAATACACCATTAACATCTTTGGTGTCTAGAGGTAATGGAACAAAAAAAATCTTGTTGTGCATGCATTTGGTCTCCACAGAATAAGTAACTCTTTTATGGGGCAATGTATACGCTTTTACAATAAACTTCCCGAAACTATAAGAGATCTAAGAGATCTACAAGTCAAAAAATATTATAAAATCTCAGATTATTTAGAAGACAAAAAAGCCTGGGATTAATTGCTCCTTATACCGCTCTCATATATATTTTTTGTAATATTGTGAGATTGTAAAAAAATCAATGATATGAAAAAAAAAAGACAAGCCCGCTGAGTTTCTTCTGCCAGATTTTTCAGTGTGTGGCCGCATTTCCGCTCCGGTAGTAGTTTTAAAAAAATATGTTGACGTGTCAAAATAACTTTACAAAAGTTTTATTTAATAAAGTATTTCTGATTTCTGAATGTTTGTCTCCTTTAATCTGCTTGTTTGCTAACTTAAAAACTGTCAAGATGTCATCCTTCATATTAATTTGTGCGCATTATGCTATAAATATCTTGACTTACATGAATATTTTCTGTGTGGTTACATTTATGTCATAATATAAAGAGGGTGCCCATAAATTATATGAGGCAGTTAAATAAACAGTGAGAGAATTGAACACTTATATATGTCAAAAGAAACTATTCAAATTCCTAGTAAAATATGAATTACCTATATTTTAGTGGACATACATGTTTCAGTGCAAGTGGTTATAAAATAATATCAATACAAATTAACATTGAGTTTTAGCAAGTGCCGACGGTATTCAGTGTTCAAAGTATACATGTTTCACTTAATTTAACAAAGTTTTTCTTCAATTTTAAAGACAGCTTTTTGCAGAAAAAAAAATACGTGATATTTTCTGAGTCGCCCCTCCTCTACATGCGATTTGGTAAGATTTTGCTCGACTACCCTCTCTCCCCTTAAATTTCTAACCTAATTTATAGACTGCTCCTGAATGCAGTATGTGTGTAATTATTTTAATTAAGAAAATTAAAATTGTTAGCTTGTTAAGTATGTTTTCCGGCTAGTATGACGGAATATTACCGGTCCCTTAGCCATTGTTATAGATGGATTCTACTGTACATAACTATTCTAGTCTGCAGTTTCCAATTTGTTTCTGTCAAGTCTAACTCCAAACAACTAAAATGTATGCACTTCTTTAAAATTGTTACTTTGTAAATGTGGTGGCCAAGTGAAGACCATATTTTGTTTGAGATCCAGGTCTTCAGTGAGATTTTTTCAGGCAGATTGTAGTGTAGATTGCACTTCAGTAATGATTTGCAATGCATAAATATCAGCTTAAAGGTGAATATTTTGTCCTATTATGTTACATATATAAAAAATAGCTTAATAGCCTAACAGTATCTGCTTAGTAGACATGGATGTTTGTTGGAATCCTAGGAACATAAATACATCATAATCTCATATGAATCATGAATCCATAAAATTGTAAATTATGTATTTCTGTGATATCTACATAGCATTTATAGAACACTAGCTGCCACATGCAGCTCACTGCATTATAAATGTTTTTGGCGAATCCCAAGGGATCATCTAATTTCTCCGGGATAAAAAGTAGCCTATGTGCTATTCCAGGTCATCTACCTGTGTGCCAAATTTCATTCAAACATCCAAACTTTCGCAGTTATAATTTTAAATAGGTATAGATTAGTTGACTCACACAGATTTGCCTGTGAAGTGATTAACATATATTCAATAGAGTTATTTATATAAACTTTCATCACCTTGTTCTGCTCTTTAGAGGTTGAATTTCAGAAAAAAAAAGTATGAATCTGGATCTTCAACTTGGCAGGAAAATCTGCCAAATTTCGTCAAAATCAGTTAAGCTGTTTAGCCGTGAAAGTTGACAAACATACTTTCACATTCATTATATTAGTATGGATAGGGATAGTATGGATAGGATAGTATGAATGTATGAAAAATAATAATTTAATTTCTAATTTATATTAAGATAAGGAAAACATTTTGTATTCATTAAAATAAAGCACACTGGAGCACTATACGTAATGAGCAATTTGTGATTTGCATGAATTAATGTTCATAGATACTGTTATAATATTTAGGCTTAAACTCTGTCTTCACATATACAATAAAAAAATATTTTTAAACCACATACTGGCTAAAAAAATAAAGTGTCATTATTATAAAAGTAAAAGCCTAGCAAAATCACAAATAATTATTTGAGATAAGTAAATTTCATCTGAATCAATGTGTGTGTGACAATGGTCTTGAATATGGAAGAAGCAAGTCTGTGAAGTGTCAAGAACGTAGTTCCGAACTCCGCTTTGTAATTTTTTGTAAACCATAGGAGCACAGTTTTTCATAATGGTGAGAAACATTGTCACATATAGAAATCATAGATATTACATTTACTGCTACTCTATCCTCTAACCCAGAACATGTTAAGCTGACATTATGGCTACAAGGTTAAGTAGAGTCGTGTAACCAAATCTGAGTTAGTCTTGGCAGCAGTAAGTATATCTATCATTCTCATCAGCTTTTAGCTGTTTCTAGGGTCCCCGGTCGGCCTTTCTCTCATCCCATTAATTGTATTATGCATATTGCATTCTTCTAAAGCCTTGAGTTGGCAGTCCAAGAGACATCAATGTAGTGAATTGGATACATCATCGGCACTTGGTGAAACTGCATTTTGAAATAGATATTACAAATAAACCAACGGTCCCTACGTATAAAGAGACATGTCAAAAACTGAGGTTTACAGGAGAATGTAATTAATGTTCAAATCTCTCTAGAAATAATCCTATGCGTAATTATAAATATTCTTTTTTCTACAATGACTCATTATATTTAGGGAGTCCATAATAGTATTTAAGTATTTCATTTTTTTAATATTTTTCCGGAAAAACTGATAGATGATTGTTTTTACATTGACATTCATATCAGACAAGTCGGAGATACTTTATACTCTGAAAACAAAAAAGCTGAAAACAATTCGATAAATTCATGAAATATAAATGTTTTATGAAAAACAATAACATATTTCAATTTAAATACCATACTTTTAACAACTTAAGATCACCATCCAAAAATATTAAAAATACATTAATAAAGACATGTCTATTTATACTGCATTTTAAATGTTAAAACGCCCATTTTAAAACCGTATAGAACGATAAGTTTAGATATCTGCATATACAACACGTATTGTTTCTAATTATTACACTTGTTCTCTTATTCGATTTGTTGTTTCTTATTTTTCAACCAAGAAAAAATGGATATTATCAGCTTGACATGTGTGTATGTAATATAGTTGGAATTGGAAAATATTTTAGTATGATGATCTATTTAGGCATTCAAGCCAGATAGTTAGTGACAATTGTCATTCACTGGTTCAAACATGTGTATTAAATTTCGTAAGTGTATGTATTGTTTGTTTGTCCACCTCGGGAACTAAAACTCATTTCCAAATAATTCTTTTTTTAATTAATCAGGTATATCCAAACTTAGGGAACATTCTTAGTTTCATCAAAATCGGTTCAGTCCATATAGTTGACAGATATTTGACATGCCATGATCAGATTGATTGAGTACTCTCTGATGGTAGTGACAAGAATCTTCGCAACCGGCGTGTGTGTGTATGAAGAGAGTGATGAATGTGGAGGAAACGAGACAAGCCTGTAAGGATCGTGGGGTCTTAGTATATTATATATTTATTATTTATATATTTATTATTTTCCGCCGTGTTGGTCCCGGCCTCCTTTGTAGAATAGGCCAACTGCCGTTCTGCCAGGCAGGTCGTAAAAGGCGACCGATTGGCTATCGAGTCACTACCATCGTGGCTACTAGGTGGTAGAGTTCTGCATTGTCTCGCCCGGGTCTGGTACCACCGCCTTACCTATTCCTGCCGCAAAAGCATCAGTGCTTGTCGCTGTCGTGTTCCGGTTTGGAGGGTAAGGTAGCCGGTAAACTTATGCATGTGGCATTAGACCTCGCCACAAGATAGCAACGCACCATTAACATCTTTGGTGTCTATAGGCGATGGTTGACTCTTTCCATCAGGAGACCCATCTGCTTGTTTGCTATCTTATGATATAAAAAAAAAAAAAAGTAACATAAACCCTCTCGGACATGAAAGATTTTTTAATAATAATAGTAATGAAATGATTCTGTTTATGAAAAAAAGAATTATAGTATTTTAAAATGGCCGTAGGTACTTACCCTTCAATTTCGACTCAGTAGGCCTCCTTTTGTCTGTTTGTCGAGATTTTGTGTGGCTATATATTACTATTCGAAATCATTTAAGATTAATTATTTTTTTGATCGGCGAAAATTTATCTATCTATATCTGCAAAATATGTGCATATACATGATTGTATTTGGCTACCATATAATGCCTTTGTGGATTGGAAACAGATTTTTTGTACATATGTTTTCACTCTTAGAATGAATGATATTTTGTTACAGGCACATATGAAATTTCCACCTGACTACCCATATTCACCTCCTTCAATTAGGTTTCTAACAAAAGTATGGCATCCAAATGTATATGAGGTAAGTCGATTTTTATTTATTGTTGATATATTAACTTGCTTTCTTATCATGTTTATATAATTATATGATGCCATATCTAACATTTGGCATCATGGTAATGGTGATGACCTCAGTGTCCATATTTCGTACACTTTTATTTAAGTTAAATCAGAACTTCAAAAGTGGCTCTACGGTTCGGTGAAGTTAATGAAGTTAATAAAATTTTAAAGAAGAGAAATGAGGTATTTCAACAAAAAGCCTTCTTATTTTAACTAATTAATTAACATTTTACTTCAAGGGAATATAATTTGTTAACCTTTTAATATTATAATGTTAAGGACTGAAGTATTTTATAAGGTTGTGTCAAATTTATGGCATCTAAAATATATTTCTGTTTTAATTAAGTGAATCTCTGTATTGGGATCTGTAAATAAAAATGCGAATATTAAAAGTATCACACTATTAATCGATTATATTCACAACAATAATTGTATTAAATTTTCCTAAAACGTTACTGGATTTTTGAATAATATCAACGAATATTTTGTAAAGACCTACTTAATGTTTTTTGCCTTAACTTTTTCTATTAATGTCCGAAAGAATAGAAGAGAATAATATATTTTCATTCTGATTTAGGAGGCAAAAAAGTGGCTCATAATAGTAGGTACACAATTTTTTTAACTTCCCGCTATGTATGTAGGTAAAAGTTACTGATTTTGCCCCGATTTTCGAAAATCGAGTTTTCATCAAATTTTCACGTTTTAAAGTCCTAGGAACCTCTTCCGACTATTTTCACGATGACGTCAGTATGTATACATGTACATATGTATATATACATGTACATATGTATATATACATGTACATATGTATTATTTGTGTGTGTATGTAAACATCTTAACTTTTGAACGGCTGGACCGATTGAAACACGATTGATGGGATTCGATTGGATTCCGCTTAACTTAGACTTCCTGAAAATTTGAACCAAGTCGGCCCAGGAGATTTGGAGAAATTTTTAATAAAACCCAAAAAAAATTAGTAAAATAAATTGTACCTACTGCAATTTTGATATTTAAGGGATTTTGCGTGAAGATATATGTGTGTGTGTGTGTATTTTTTAACTTACGGACTAATATTACGAATAAAAAATTAAATCAATTCGTTCAATTGAGATTCAGGAAATCAAAATTTTTGTAACACTTGGCTATACTAGCATAATCAAAACAAAAACGATTCGTCAAATCTTGACTTTTGCCAGGTTCCTATATCAGAAAAAGACGCCGTTTTATTCACGATTAGTAACATTTTCTACGAGGCGTAAGCTAAAATTAATGTCAGATTACCAAATGCTCAAACAACTTCTTGAACGCTTTGTTGTTATTAAATTAGGTGCTAATGGTTACTGTTACGAATAACGGATCGTTGATTATAAAAACCGAGCAATCTTTGTTCGTGTTTGAAAAATTACTGCAAAAAAATTGAGAAAAATTAAATAAGCGAGACTAGATCAGGATGAGTACATGAATTTTATTTCATTTCTTCCAACCTCTTTGGTCAGCTCGTCCGATTAAGGACCCTGCAGAAAATCTTGTATAGGTATAAGGTATATTATTATTATTAAGGATTTTCAAAAGTAAACCACAATTTGTTCTCTGAAAATACAAAGAAACGACAATTCAAGGTCACTAATATCAGTTTCTCAATTATATCTTTTTATTTATCTCTATACAAACCACAAGTTTTTTATAACAATAAATTGCACAAAATAATCTGAACCTCATCCGCCATTGAATCACACGTCACTTTCACTTCGACCGATGCGCTCTCTACCGACTTCTACAGACAACTTAGGTACGTGTGAAACGCGGCAAATTTGAATTAATGAAATACAATTTCATTTCATGTATAATATTTTATCTCAACTCCAATGCTACTTCATTTTTTCACAAAAACAAATACATTTTTAAACACATAAGTTTGGAAAATCCAAAAGTACACGCCTCAAGGAATTAGTTTTCATAATATACGAGTGATTCAAATTCAATTTAAACGAAATATATGTACTAAATTATTTAATTGCCATAATCAAAACCCAATAACCAATATATAATAATAAAAAATTCAAGGCAGCATGAACGTCGATCATAGCCTGATCTAGAATTATTGTCATTGAAGTTTATCAAACAATTTTCCAAAACATGAAGTTTTCGTTACGAAACGAATACGCGCCCTTAATTTTAACGGTCGTGATCGTGCCAGATCCGTACGTACAGAGTGCTGTGAGTTTTTCTTTTCGCATTCGGTCGTGAGCGCGTTTCGAGTTTACTAGGAATTTGTATGTGATTTGTACAGCGCCACCTAGTGGTAAACTGGTTTCTCACGTTTACCACTAGGTGGCGCTGTACAAATCACATACAAATTCCTAGTAAACTCCAAATGCGCTCACGATCGAATGCGAAAAGAAAAACTCACACTTAACACTCAGATATCCGGACGGGCTCGGAAATTTATTTTCAATCATTTTTTACATTAAATGCAATAATTGTTTTAAAAAAATATTAAATACGTTAAAACAAGTGTTTGTCTTAACATACGTGTATTCACATTATCCCAAAAGTACAATATAAATAAAGTAGATGTATTTTTACTTCAGAAAGATGTTTGATTTCGATTAAGCGAGAGTAAACGCGAAGCGTTCGCGTTGATGCGTGAAAAACATCGAGCATGTAACCTAAAAGAGTAGCAATATGAGCCTTCTAATTCCGAAACTGATCAGTGTTTTGCCACTGATAAATAGCAATTCACGCTCGCACGAAAGCAGTACTGCACCAACAAGTGACCTGTGTGTACGTCCCCGATACTCTCGAAAATATTCAAAGTTTGGTATATTATAACCCTATAATGTCGTGTTGTTCTATTAGATTATGTTGTGGAAAAAGCAGCAAAACGTCGAATAAATAAAATAGCTAACAAGAAAGAAAAATAGCTAACAAACAGATGGTTCTCCTGATGGAAAGAGACAACCATCGCCTATAGACACCAAACATATTAATGGCGCTATATGTATCAGTTTGAATAGGGCCTTAAAAAATATCACGTCGAGTCCTTTATGAGGTAGGCAAAGTGAATTAAACGTCGAGTCTTTGTTGAGATGAGTGTTGACTGTTGATCCCCATTATCGTAAAAAGTCGGTGGGTAGCGCTGGCAACTTTGTCTGTTCGTAGCCCGAGTGTAACAATGCCACCATTTTTCAGGAACCAGACTGGCCTTGAATTCTCTTTCTAGATAGTTTTCAAAATACAAAAGTGTTTCTTACCCGTAATAATTCGATCGTGAAAAAATAAATATGAGAAAATAGGTAATTATAAAATATAAAAGACTGCATATACGTATTAGGTAAAAGAAATATACATTTATGTTGAAAATGTGTTGATTAGAAACACAATATCATGAGAGAAAAAATAATATTACTTAACTGATTTTGTTTCCCTTAAGTTATAAGTTTTGTGATAGACTCGTATTGCCCTAGGAGAATTTTTTATTTCAAATGGCTAACTATTTCTGTGTCGTTTAATTATAGTTAGTGAATATGTTATTTATTATGAATTATTTTTACAATTAGACGGAAAATATTTAAGTTTAATTTAATCATTTTCTCGTTTCTGTTGTACTAAATTAATTTTTGAAAATTTCAGATTTAATCTCGATTAAATTGTATAGTGACGTATAAATGTAATTTCTTCTATGTGGTAGCAATAGTAATAGTTGCAGAAAGGAGGCGCAAGAAATTGTTTAATTGTAGAGCATTCTCTAATGCTCCGCATAAGGAATCGTGCAAATTTTTTAACCGACCCTCAAATCATACCTGAGATCTTATAAAGTGACAGACTTGAACAACTAGGTACACAAACCGGAATATGACAATGACAAGCATTGACGCTATTGCGACAGGAATAGGTAAGGGCGAGACGTCGCATAACTCTACGACCTAGAATCCATCGTGACTACTAGGACGACACCTATAGCTAATCGGTCGCCTCTTACGACCTACCCGGCACAACGGCATTTAGTCTATTCCTTAAAGGAACCCAGACCAATACGGGGAGTGAAAACTTAAAACTGCATTAACAAGAATAGACTTATTATCGTGACATCTACTGGGTTTATAATACACTATTTTACAACTGTTTGCAAAGCTATAAGATTACCATATAAACATATTTGGCATGTTGATGACCCTGACGCGCAGTGATTTGAGCCCGAAATATTTTCCTCTACCAAAAATCGCCTAGCTCGAGTTAAGTTGGGAGCGTATGAAAACGCCTTTTTAAAAAAGATACAAAATGTTAAGTCGACAGGCTTCAGTGGTAGTCGGTTGTGAACTAAATTTTAATTCATATAGAATTTTACAAGAGAACACCTTATCTCTAACGGATATAATAAAAGTACTTAAACTAATTGATTCTTCGTATTTGGTCGTGGGACCTAACGTTATGCCAACATAACTATCGACTAAAGAAATTTACTTTAAGCTTTTGGTTAGTACGAAGATATTTATCACACTTTTGTCCCATCTGTCCTCTAGACAAATGAAATTAGAATTGCTCCAGATAACCTTAGGCAACCTACCCTTGTTTTGTTAGTTTCTCGGAATTATTATTTAGCACAGTAAGCGTGCCAAGTGTTTTGGTGAACAAAGGTCCTTTGTCGGGATTTTTTTGTGAAACATTTTCTCGCGATGCTATGAATAATTTTTAAAGAAAGGAACACTCAAACACACGTCATCAAATATTACATTTTTGTTTTATAAGACAAGCAAATCGTTCCCTTAATGAAAGGAAATAAAAATCGCCTAAGCATGAAGGCGCGCTACCACCCATAACTTTAGCGGCAACCTAGCCGCTAAACTCATGATCGTGACAACTGCGACTGCGACTATTTTAACACTTAGGGGTTTTTTGAGACAAAAATTGCCTATGATTCACTCCGGGTCTTCAAATATCCCGATGCTAAGTTTCATCAAAATCGGTTCAGTGTTTAAGACTTGAAATCGAAACAAACAGACAGACTTTCGCATTTATATTAGTATGGATACTTTTATCCATACTAATATAAATGCGAAAGTCTGTCTGTTTGTCTATCTGTTGTCCTTGTCAAGGAATTTTCCAGGAAAATGTTATTCAAGGTGATTACGTTCTACAAAAATATAAAGTTGTAATGTTTCCCTTGAGACATTTTGTTTTGCTAGAAATGGGTAAGTAGGTGTTTTTTGAAACAAGCTTATTTAAACACAGAACAAAAGAGATTATTCATTCTTTATGTTACCAACTACATACATAATTAATTGTTTAGTACAAAAAGCATGTTTCTAATGAAGTCCAAATGCATGAAAAATTTACGTATTTACCCGCCGGCCGCCCCGGATTCACACGGTTAGAAAAACATTATTTGCCTGATTTTTGCATGCCTCATAAGCGGAGCGGTGAATTACTGCTCTACCACGGTAATGTTATACAGTGGCTCTACTCTCAACATATCAGGTCAATCATTTTTCAAACTTAAACTTAAATCTATTGTTGTATGCATTCACTATTTTAAGTGCACAGATATAAAGAATAATCCTTTTATAAACACAGTAAAATTGACAAGTATTATAATAAATATATAAAAAACTAAATTACACATTTTTCGTGGACGTCCGTATATCTGTATACATAGATGTGTCACGATTACGCTCAAAATACTTATCCACCATGAAGCTGTATTTTATCTAGAGGCAGTACTTCTAATACCTACTTGAAACACGACTTTGAATATTGCTGTCATCTTCTGAGGTCTTACCCACTCTTTCTAACACAGTTGTATAAAAAGAGATGTGGAGACTTCATAGACAGAGATATAACGTAAATATTTTTTTCAAATGATTAATATGAGTGCTAGCTCCAGCTAAACTTAATACTTCATGTTATCCACATCCAATATTTTTTAACCACTTCAGTATGTCACGGGATTGTTTCTTACTGAAAATAGCCGCTTAATTTTTTTTATAACATAAGATAGCAAACAAGCAGATGGGTCTCCTGATGAATAGAGTCAAACATCGCCTATAGACACCGAAGGTGTTAATGGTGCGTTGCTATCTTGTGGCGAGATCTAATGCCACATGCATAAGTTTACCGGCTACCTTACCCTCCAAACCGGAACACGACAGTGACAAGCACTGATGCAGGCAGGAATAGGTAACGCCTTACCTTGGTATCAGATCCGGCCGACACAATGCAGAACTCTACCAGCTAGTAGTCACGATGGTAGTGACTCGCATAGCCAATCGGTCGCCTTTTACGACCTGTCTGGCAAACCGGCAGTTGGTCTTTTCTTCAAAGGAGCCCAGAACCAACACGCTCGATTAAATAAAAATAATTATTATTTTTATTTAATCGAGCGTTTTTAGCGTGCACTTTTGAATTTTCTAAACTTTTTTTTCAGTAGTAGTGTCGAATTGAATCCTGAATGAAATTATCTAATGCCACATGCATAAGTTTACCGGCTACCTTACTCTCCAAACCGGAACATGGCAGTGACAAGCACTGACGCTATTGGGACTGAAATAGGTAAAGCGGTGGTACCAGACTCGGGCGAGACAATAAAACTCTACCACCGAGTAGCCACGGTGGTAGTGACTCGCATTGCTAATCGGTCGCTTTTTACAACCTGCCTGGCAGAACGGCAGTTGGGGAAAATAATAATTGACCCAAAGACCTACATAAAATATTTTTTTAGGTCTTTGAATTGACCCTTTATTTAGTAGTTAGAATGGGTATAGTAAGCTATCCAAGATAAACATATCCCATCGGGGACTTTTCTGTAGAACTATTAAAGTTAAACATTTCCACTATACATTTTTTTATTGCATTTTAAAGGGATTAAGTAGCGTTTGCGATGAAGCTCCCAGTCGGCTTAATTTCATTCCACATCTTCTATAATAATGGTCATATATCAATATATCAACAACAGCATTAAAAACCGGTCAACACTTTTTGATATTATCGCTCAAAGACAGACAACTGCTTTTACACAAATAAGCAGAGTGAACCGAACTTTCAAAGAAGCTCAGGTCTTTTACGATTCGAACCGAAACCGGAACAATATGGTTGTTGATCTCGATTAGCAATTATTCTTTGTTCCACGGATTAAATGGATACATCTTCCAAGACAATTTCTTAGTTTGTCAGTGTAGCTTGCAATTACACACAAAAATACAGAATTATACTTCTTACCAATGAAGTAAAATCACTTCAAGGGTAATTTTTAAACCTTGTCATCTCATTCGGTAGGATAAAACAGTTCAACGTTGTTTATTTTTTCGCAATTTAATAGAAACTACAAATGTATGAAATTTTTGACAGTAATAGGAGCGTTTGCTCATATGCGCGGCGACACTTCCCAACGGCGTGTCTATTAGTATTCATGTGGTCTGTGGTTTGCTCCTTTCGGTGATTAGGTGTTACATCCTTACGTGGGCATCTGCAATTAGGGATCTATTTCTTTTTTCGAAATGACTATTGCAGTTGACCTTAAGGGTCGTTACTGCGTAACCGGGCTTTTTGGGCGAGCAGAGTGCTCCGCCAGAGTTTAAATTTGGGCAATAAACACCCGCGCTAAGGGTTGTCTCCTGCGAGACCGGACCTCGGCTTAGTGCTTTGTTTTGACTAAATAATTGGGGGGAGAAGTGGTGTCCGCGCTAGGCGCGGGGCGGAATGAGGTCTTCGTATTATATACTAATATTATATACTACTGAGTTTTCCTCAAACCTTCAATTTTCTCCGGGTAGAGCTAAAAAATTTAACCTATTCGGTTAAACGCTAGCCCACTTCATTCATATATTTTCAACTAAGAAATATAGAGGCTGTCAATTCATGCCAATTTTTTAATGTAAAATCCTTTTTCACCTTTTACTCAAATGTTATGTTAATTTTTGATTAATTTTGAAAATAAAAAGATTATATCATTAAATAGCAAACCAGCTGATGGCTTTACTGATGGAAAGCTACCGGCTAAACACCCTCCAAACCCTGTTCCAGGCTTCTATGAAGAATATACCAACTGCCCTTCTACAGGCAGGTCGTAAAAGGCTACCGATTGGCTATGCGAGTCACTACCATCGTGGCTACTAGGTAGTAGAATTCTGCATTGTCCCACCTGGGTCTAGTACCACCGCCTTACCTAATCCTGCCGCAATAGCGTCAGCACTTATCACTGTCGTGTCCCAGCTTGGAGGTTAAGGTAGCCAGTAAAATTATGCATATGGCCACACGATATCAACGCACCATTAACATCTTTGGTCTCTATAGTCGATGGTTGTCTCTTTCCATCAGGAGAACCATCTACTTGTTTTCTATCATGTCATAAAAATAAAACCGGCCAAGTGTGAGTCGGACTCGCGCACAAAGGGTTCCGTACTATTATCTATAAAAAGCAAAAAAAAAACACGTTTGTTGTGTGTGAGAGCCCCCCTTAAATATTTATTTTATTTTAAATTAATTATTCTTTTAAAGTGAATATGTTTGATAAGTTACGTATATTTTTGACTTTTTGCTACGCACTGTTATGCAATCAATTACCGACAGGGGTGTTTCCGAACGGATACGACTTGGGGGGCTCCAAGAAAAGAGCTTTCTCATTCTTAAAAGCCCGGCAACGCAACTGCAAAACCTCTGGTATTGCGGATGTCCATTGATGGCGGTGATCACTTACCATCAGTTGCACCTCCTGCCCGTTTGCCCCCTATTCTATTAAAAAAATTAAGCTTGATATAGCAAGTAAGATACAGCCTGGTGACAGACAGATAGACGGACGGACAGCGAAGTCTTAGTAATAGGGTTCCGTTTTACTCTTTGGGTATGGAACCCTAAAATAGTATACATATATACGGTACTTTGGCGTGTTATTTGTTCTTAGGTAACTTGCATACGCTTTACGGTTCTTTAACTGAATTCGACACAGCTATTTTTTTTTCTCCAAATAATAATCGGATGGTTATTCACAGCCAAATAAAAACTGAAATACAAAACCGTCAAAAAGCGAAGTTGAATGACAAATTCACAATCGACCTAGTTTACGAGTAAAATACAATGGCGATACGACCAAAAAATACGAGAAAAACTTTAACAATGCCAATTGTTAATGCGAACCGTAACACGTTTGTATAACTATTAACTAATCCTTGCTTAGTATAGAATTATAGATTAGACATCCCTTTTCCCGTGTTAGTCCCGATCTCCTTTGAAGAATAGGTCAACTGCCGTTCTGCCAGGCAGGTCGTAAAAGGCGACCGAGTGGCTATGCGCGTCTTAGACTTCGCCACAAGATAGCAACGCATCATTAACATCTTTGGTGTCTATAGGCGATGGTTAATTCTTTCCATCAGGAGACCCATCTGCTTGTTTGCTATCTTATGATATAAAAAAGACTGTATCGCTACTTGCGTCTATCGTCCCGAAGTTACATGCGCGCTAAGGCACACGCAGTCCGGAATGTATGCGAAAAAAGCCGATAATTATATTATCTGAATTCAATTTTATCAGTTCTAAGATACCAGATTTGGATATATTTATTGATTCACTTAATAAATTTAAACAGAAGATTTTGGATATGACTCGACATAAGTTGGAATTAAGGTAAGATTAAACATTTTGATTCTCTCCTTATTAATTTTTCTAGTTGTTATTATTTTTATTTTATTTTTATTAGAAGTTATTTTATGTTGATGTATGTTTTGTATTATTTTCGTTAAAAAGTTTCACTATTTTTTTTTGTATGATTTATGTGTTCACCTGTAATTGGCAGGTACACTAGACTTGTACCTTAAGTTCTAGTTATAATTTGTATTTATTGTGTATTTGCTGTTGGTGTCCCATTGTAAATAAATAAATAAATAAATAATAGCCGGTCACATCTGCATAGAGTTGTGGTGGTTAATATAATGCATAGCGTTATATAATAGCGTGCTATGTATACCCAACGTAAAGTGTAGAAAAATATAGTTTATAGTCTATATACATATAATAAAATCTAGGAAAGTTATGTATGACCGGGGTAAACTCAAAAAGTACTGCATGGATTTACTTCAAATTTTCCACGAATATTACTAACAGGTCGGGTCAACATATAGGCTACATATTACCACGGTAGCACCTACAGGGGAGGAGCTGTGCGGAGTAAACGAAGTCCGCGCGGACTAAGTCGCGGGCAACAGTTAGTAGTCTATAACGCGCTATCATAAAATAGTGTTTATTCGAACAATACACCACACCTCTACATCTGTATTTATCGTGTCATTGCACGAAGCTTTGTGACGTTAGACGCAGTGCGGCCCCAGCATAATTGTTATATTCTCTGGATCTAGTAGTCGAGACCAGCGTTTCCCATTTTCCGGGTCGCGAACCGGTACCAAAAAATAAAATACCGTGTCGCAACATTAAACGCCTTGTTTTAAAAATGTTACCTACCATCGATCGTCGATTGATAGATTTTTGGTTATCTTGTCGTCAAGAATACACATAATTGGCTCAATAACTAGTTTAGCTTAAAAACAAATATAGAAACCGACTTGAATTGAAACCACCCCTTAGGATAAAATATTCGTCATTTTTCGCGAATTTGGATTCTTTAGTAAAAATTAAACCGCAGCTCCACACTTCGTACTGAAATTTAGGTACTAAATAAGCGATATCAAAGTATTTACCTAGTACTCATAAAACCTTTTTACTTTTAATAATTGTATATTATTTTACTTATGTAATCAGCTTGAGTTTAAAAGTATTTAATGAGTCACGAAGGGCCAGTGTGAAAATTACCGGACTAGAGCAGAACAATGTTTGGGAAACACTCGTCTAGACCAGGGTCGGCAAGCCTATGAATCGGAATAGCCAAAAGGTTGCCAACCACTAATAAATAGTACTTCCAGAAATATAAAGTTTTTTAATAAAAAAATGTCTTAAATTAAAACCTCGTCATTCGAGAGCTCCCGCCTGACGTACTACCGACAGTGACGACGCGTGTCATGGGGGAAAGGGGGGGTGAAAAGCGATGAAAAGAAATATTTTTTTATATAAAATAAATAATATTTTCTTATGAAACTAGAGTCGTAGCTTCACACCCAAAGAGACGCATATGACTCGCGAGCCGCAGGTTGCCGACCCCTTAAATTATCAACTGACGTAAAAACTAAGGTTATCAGTTTCACACGTATGTATATTATATTGTTGGAATTGAATATTATTTGAGCATGATGATCTATCTAGGCGTTCAAGTATATATACTAAATTTCGCAAGTGTGTGTATGTTTGTCCACGAACTTCTTGGGAACTGAAAGCTGATTCTGATCGATCTGATTCTTTTTGATTTAAATTGGGTATAATCCAAATTAGGGAACAGTCCAGGTTTCATTAAAATCGGTTAAATCGTTTTTGACATGTGAGTATAGTTGATATTTAACTTCAATTTTTAAATTATTATTTTACTAGCTGTTGCCCACGACTTCGTCCGCGCGGACTACGTTTACTCCGCACAGCTTCTCCCCCGTAGGTGATAGCGTGATAATATGTAGCCTATATGTTGACCCGACCCATTAGTAATATTCATGCAAAATTTGAAGTACATCCATGCAGTAATTTTTGAGTTTACCCCGGACATACATACAGATAAACAGACAAAAATCCTAAAAACTATATTTTTGGCTTCGATATCGACTGTAGATTACGCAACAAGTATTCTTTTATAAAAATATTCAATGTACAGTTTTGACTTTCCTACGATTTTATTATATGTAAGTAATAGATTCTTTTAAAAAAATATTCAATGTACAGTTTTGACTTTCCTACGATTTTGTTATATGTAATAGATTCTTTTAAAAAAATATTCAATGTACAGTTTTGACTTTCCTACGATTTTATTATATGTAAGTAATAGATTCTTTTAAAAAAATATTCAATGTACAGTTTTGACTTTCCTACGATTTTGTTATATGTAATAGATTTTTTAAAAAAAATATTCAATGTACAGTTTTGACTTTCCTACGATTTTATTATATGTATGGATTCTTTTAAAAAAATATTCAATGTACAGTTTTGACTTTCCTAGGATTTTATTATATGTATAGACTAGCTGTTGCCTGCGACTTCATCCGCGCGGACTTCATTTACTCCGCACTGCTCCTCCCCTGTAGGTGATAGCGCGATAATATGTAGCCTATATGTTGACCCGACCTGTTAGTAATATTCATGCAAAATTTGAAGTAAATCCATGCAGTACTTTTTGAGTTTATCCCGGACATACATACAGACAAACAGATAAACAGACAAACAGACAAAAATTCTAAAAACTATATTTTTGAATTCGGTATCGATTGTAGATCACGCCCCGAGTATTCTTTTAAAAAATATTCAATGTACAGTTTTGACTTTCGTACGATTTTATTATATGTATAGATGATGATACATTGATGCGTCCAAGCACGTGTAATTTAAGGTACAGGTAGGTAGGTACATTTGTGTTTTAATATGTTTGTCCTCGAATTTTTGCCATATCGAGATGATCCATGTATCATCGTACTCAAGTATTATCCAATTCCATCAATGTTACATACATACTTGTCGAACTCATAACCTCCGTTTTTTCGTCTGTTGAAAGTAATTTCTACAAATAAAATATTTACGTCATCTTTAAATTATGAATTTTCGCAAAGTAACGCCTGAATCTATAAAATACCAATATATTTTTATCTTATACAACCACACAGCAAGTCTCATCAGACTATTTATAGATTAACTTATATCGTCTATAAAAATGTACTCGTCCTGTTTCTTTCCGCGCAATCCGTTAAACCAGAAATCTGAATAGATCCAATATTCTGTTGACTACTCGAAGAGGTAATGTAACGTTAAGGATGATAACGACATCTGTCAGAAGCAGATCGCTTTTTATAATACATAACCTGATTAAAATAAATTAAACGCTGTAAAACTGCAACAAACTTATATCTCTTGAACTCTGCATCAGATTTTTGTCTTTGTTTCAGACTGAATGGGAAGTATCCTCCCCTTGCAAACAAAAACATAATTTCCCAAAGCAGTTAATAATTGATCACGTTCTGAGGTAAAAAGAATAGCCCCTTTCCCCGTGTTGGTCCGGGTATTTTAAAATAGACCATCTGCCGATACACTAGGCAGATCGTAAAAGGCGACCGATTGGCTATACCAGTGTTTTTCAACCTTTTTTGTGACATGCCCCACTGTAACATTTCTATCCTATCCTATCGCCAACCAGGCACTTTTCCAATCCCGGGCAAGACCGTTTGTGTCAGAAAACTGAAAAAACACATTTTTTAAATTGTTTTTCCAGTTCAACCGGGAATCAAACCGGATACCTCATGTGGTCAACTACGACACCGGACCACTAGACCACGGAGGCAATTATAAAATATAAATAGCCTTTTATCTCTGGCTTTTACTATTAACAGTAATATTAGAAAAAATGCTAATATTTTTTTGCTAGTGAGTTAGTTTTGTAATTAGTTAGATAATTTTCTTAGTAATTAAGTTACTTTAAGCAAGAACACTCTTGGGCTTACTTTAGACCAAAGAAGTTTACTTGACGAATCTAATCACCCAGTTGATATTTTGTAACTACTAATAAAATTATAGATATACACAAAATATACAACAGGCGAACTTAACGTCTATGGACATTTTCTTCCAGTTAACTTCTTCCAGTTAAACAAATATAGATTTTTAGAAAACTTGTAACGGCCAGTGCACAAGAAAAGTACTAAGGAATAACTGGAGGTACATAAATTTACATTAAACAAAGAAAATGAACACTATTGTTAACATTAATGAGCAGATAAATCTAATATATACATATATATATATATATATATATATATATATATATATATATATATATATATATATATATATACATATAAAATATGCATATAATAATATATAAATAATATATAATGTTAAAATAACAAACAAATAATAATAGTAATAATGATGATACACATATATAAAAAAATATTTACAGTTTTTTCTACTGGTTCCTCATCATTGACTAACCAATAGACAATTTTTTATGTTGCTTAAGATATCTAAGGATAGGTAAGCCTTGTGCTCGTTTGTCCTGTTTTAAATAACAAATACGTAGCCATCCTACGGCTACACCGTACATACCTACTACCTACATGCAAGAAGAAACGGTATGAATTTGTTATATATACCTACTAAAATATTTATATCCAACTTCTATGGAATTTGTAAAATATTTCATTAGAAATAAATTACGATTCACAAGACGCAATGTAGTCTGTAGAAAATTGAAATATTCATCATGTGGCAAAATTGTAGAGATCGAAGTAGCGCGTGTTGTGTTTTAGTCATTCATATCTTTAGTATTCATGGGTCATGATTTCAAGAAACCGTTAGTGAAAATTCAAGGAAAGGACTTTTATGTAGGTACATTCATGTAAAATCGGCTCTGCTTTTTTAAAACTACGTCCTATATTAATATAAACTAACAATACCCGTGCGAATAATTCGCACTAAATAAGTATAATAATTATCACTTTAGAAGATTATTAAAAAATATTTATTTTATTTATTCTATACTAGCTGTTGTCCACGACTTCGTCCGCGCGGATTTCGTTTATTTCGCATAGCTTCCTCCCCTTTAGGTGATAGCGTGATAATATGTAGGCTATATGTTGACCCAACTTCTTAGTAATATTCATGCAAAATTTGAAGTAAATCCATGCAGTACTTTTTGAGTTTACCCCGGACATACATACAGACAAACAGACATACAGACAGACAAAAATTCTAAAAACTATACTTTTTGGCTTCGATATCGATTGTAGATCACGGCCCAAGTATTCTTTTTAAAAAATATTCAATGTACAGTTTTGTCGTTCCTACGATTTTATTATCTAGTATGTATAGATTACAAAACTTCGCAATTATCAAAAACGTTGAGCTTAACGCCAATATACGAAAAGTATTTATACCTACTGATTTGAATTTGACCAAAAAATTTACCGAACGACAATCATGTTGTCGTTGCTTCAAAATTATAGCCGTCAGAAGGCAGCATTGTTGTATTGTGTCTTAATATATAATTTTAATAATTTACAAAAACCAAAGCAATAATCATTTTTTTAGTTGTGGATGCCAATTAAGGGTTTTCTTTATGTACACTGTTACTATAAACATTTCTACAATCCCTGACGGGTAGCTAATCTATATATATAAAAATCAATGCCACTTTTCGTTGTAATTTTATAACTCGAGAACGGGCTCACCTATCCAAACCAGACGTTTAGGCTTTGTTAGGACTATTTAGTAAATGGGTTAGGTGACAAAATCTGTAAAGCGATTCTTCATTTATCACATTTTTTGTGAATTTGATTTTCGAATTAATTTTTTTTTAATATTTCACTTTATACGTAGCGAAGCACGTACCGGGCCGCTAGCACGTTTATATATATCAACGACTACATAGGTATATATCGTAATAAACAAAACTAGAAATATAACAAAAAGCAATTCTATAAGTGTGTGTTTCTGTGTGCTGTTTGTTTGTTGTTGACTGTATTACTAAACAATAAAACCCCATATATAGATAGAAAGAGATAATCTTCGCCTATGGACACTAAATATACTAATGGACCAACTAAAGGGCATACTATCCATATGGCATGGGTTTTGGGTGTCATGTCACTTTTTACACGTGAAATCTTTTAATTGGCCTTTGTATTGACATCACATACGTGACATATGTGGTGTCATCACATACGTGACATATGTGATGTCATCACATGCGTGACTCAATTCTCTCTGCCTACCCCGAAAGAGAATGAATGACTTGTCGTGAAAATATGTATGTATGTATTCACATAATTCGTACATGGAACTAGATGTAAGTTTTCCCTAAATAGATAAACAAACATTTATAACTTTACTGAAAACCTTATCCTCAAAACCAGAAAAGACAACAAGCGCGCGTGTCGCGAAACAAGCGCCACGTTTCGGCAGTTGAAATGGACAGAGCACCAACTCGGGCAAGACGTTGCGGAACTTTATTTCTTAGTTAACTATAATTACGAAAACTACAGCGTTAAATTATATCTGGTTTTCATTTGATTCTGCCGGTTTTAATGTAAAAATTGGTATTAGTTTTAATGCAGTCCAGGCTGTATTATTTTTTATATATCATAGATAGTAACAAGCAGATGGGTCTCCTGATGAAAAGAATCAACCATCGCCTATAGACACCAAAGATGCTAATGGTGCGTTACTATCTTGCGGCGAGTTCTAATGCCACGTGCATAAGTTTACCAGCTACCTTTCTCGCCAAACTGGAACACGATAGTGATAAGCACTGGCAGTTAAGGCAGTGGTACTAAACCCGGGCAAGACAATGCAGAAATCTACCATCTAGTAGCCACGATGGTAATAACTCGCATAGCAAATCGGTCGTCTTTTACGACTTGTCTGGCATAATGCTAATTAGTCTATTCTTTAAAAAAGCCCGGACTAACACAGGGAAAACTTATATATTAAACTAGTAGTTACTCGCGACTTAGTTTGCGTGACCAAAAATCATTAACTCCCTTGGCTCAGTCGGATATAGTCGGAAAATAGTAGCGTATGTTACTCGTGGATAATGTAGCTTTCTAAAAGTGAAAGAATTTTTAGAAACGGTCGAGTAGCTTTTGAGTTAAATCGTAATAACAAACAAAAAATAAAATACTTTGAACACTGAATATCGTCGGCACTTGGTAAAACTCCATATTAACTTATATTTATATCGTATTAAAAGCACTTGTACTGTTTTACTTGACTTTTTATTTATTAAAACCAGCCGGTTTCGCGTTTTAACGCGTCATCAGAGTGCTAAGTGTGAGTTTTTCTTTTCGCATTCGATTTGTATGTGATTTGTACAGCGCTACCTAGTGGTAAACTGGTTTCTCACGTTTACCACTAGGTGGCGCTGTACAAATCACATACAAATTCCTAGTAAACCCCAAACGCGCTGACGATCGAATGCGAAAAGAAAACTCACACTTAGCACTCGGGGCAAAAGTTATTATTGTTTAGTACAATTGACAATTTGACAATTAACAATATATACTGAAGGTAGTATGAACATTTTAAACATAAAATTATATTTCACAATATTAATATAAAATGGTAATTATGATGTGTTACCCACACATCATAATTACCCTTTTAAGCAGGGAGAATTGTGTATAGTAATTTATTAATTCAAGAGTATGTCGATGTCAATAGCGCATAGTAATAGTACAATTGGATTGATTAATATGTAAAAATGTCATATAGATTCTAATGTCAATTAAAATAATTAAATATCGTGATACATTTCCCATATAAGATTAATATAAAATAATTATTCAAAATTCTAGTATTAAATTATCATTATTGAATGTCAATTATACGTAATTATTAATTCAAATTATATAAAGAATAAAGTAATAACAATAATAAAAACAAAAACATAATAATAAAAAATAAAAGCAGTAACTTATACATTAATCATTAAAAATATTCAGTAAAGAAGATACGTTTAGTTCTCTGCGGTCATTTAGTAGTTGGGTCTGATGTTTAAGTCTATTTATTTCCAATGCCTCTAAAGCATCAAGTTTCTTCCCTTTATCACATATGTGTATAGTTTTTATATCCCTTGTAACATCAAAGTCATGGCCTTCAGTAATAGGGTGTTGTGCGAATACAGAATCTCCTTTTTTCAATCGCCAGCCCCTGTCATGTTCCTTAATTCTGGCTGCAAAAGATCTGCCTGTTTGTCCTATGTAGGTAGCATCACAGTCACTGCATTTTAATTGGTAAACTCCACTTTTGGCCATTTGTGGGATTTTTTGTTTATTATTAAACAGTAATTTTTAAGAGAATTTTGTGTGTAGAAAGCTGGCTTATAGTCTTTAATTAATCTTGCGCTATAATCTTGCGCTTAAAAAATAAAAAGTTTATGAGGATATAGAATTTCACATACATGTGAAATTCTATATCCTCATAAACTTTTTCTCTTTTTTGTTATTGCATTTGCTGTGGCCAAAGTATATGGAGGGAAGTACAAGATTTTTCCGCTTCTTTTTAATTAAGGCATCAATCATTTGGGAATTGTAGCCATTGTTCACCGCGATTGCTTTGATAGTTTTTATTTCTTGTTGAAAATTATTGTTTGACAATGGTACTGTCAGCAATCTTTGGACCATCGCATGAAATGCTGCATATTTATGGTTGGGTGGATGTTTAGAGTCCGCTGGTATGATGTATGTGTCTTTTCTGTAAATATTGAAATGGTGCCTTTGTTTTTCTATTTTAATAGTTAAATCTAGAAAGTGTATTTCTTTATCACCGATTTCCATTGTAAATTGAATCCGAGGGTCATATGAATGTAAAAGGTCAAGAAATTTAATAAGTTCTGGTTTTTGCCCCGTCCATAAGCACAAAATATCGTCAACATACCTATACCAGTATCTGATATGCTTTTTTGACATCCCCTCCCCAAGTATCTGTACTTCAATACTATCCATATAAATATCAGCACACAACGGTGATACCGGACTTCCCATCGCTAGACCCTTCACTTGCTTGTAAATTTTATCGTCGTATATAAAATAGTTTTGATCTAGGCACACTTCAAAATATATGATTAAGGTCAATTATTTTTTGTGGTTCCACTTTTACTTTTTCCAAAATATTTTGAAGCGCACGTTTGCAACCCTCAATTGGTACACTCGGAAAAAGATTTTTAACGTCAAATGAGACCAAAATTCCATCATTTGGTATTTCAATATATTTAATTTTATTTATTAAATCCAAACTATTTTTTATTGTATTTTGTGGCTTAAATTTAGTAAGTTTTTTAAAAATACTATTTGTTGTTAATGCTAACTTATAAGTTGCTAACTTATAAGATACAACCGGCTGAATAGGATTTCTAGGTTTGTGTAACTTATAGTATCCATGAAGCCGAGGTATTTGAGGGTTCATAACCTTATATTTGAAAATATCACTAGGTTGAAAAATACTGTTTGCTGATTGAATCGCATTTTTTACTATGTCGTTATATTGCAGTGTGGGGTCTTAATATCTCAAATGACCCTTCTTGTAAAAAATTATTGATTTTCTCGTTGTAATCAATTTTAGTTGCAACCACTAACCTTTGTCGACTTTTGTTATGATCAAATTATTCTCTTTTATTTTATTTTTAACTGAATTTGAAATTTGCTTCTATTATTATTTTTGTTTGTTTCTGATTCCTTTTTTATCTGTTTTGAAATTATATGTTTCGTTGTTAAATCTGTTTTTATTGTCTCTATATCCACGGCTAAATTTTCAAGATCTCTTCTACTATTTTTGCATGGTAGGCAGTATTTAGGTCCTTTCTCAAGAAGGGTGATTTCATTGTTGTCAAAATAAATATTTGTAGTATTATTTAAAAAATAACCTTTTAAAAAAAATGTACACGTTAGGGTATAGTTTCTGGTGCTATAAAGTTAATATGTTTATTTTTGAGTTATTGAATCTTTTTGACATGATTTGCATGTATTTTTGATGATAAAGATTTGCAAAATTCATGTATATCCCGCAAAAGTATATCATGTCATTAGAATCTATATGACATTTTACATATTAATCAATCCAATTGTACTATTACTTTGCACTATTGACATCGACATACTATTGAATTAATAAATTACTATACACTATTCTCCCTGCTTAAAAGGGTAATTATGATGTGTGGGTAACACCGATATTGTGAAATATAATTTTAAATTTAAAATGTTCATACTACCTTCAGTATATATTGTTAATTGTCAAATTGTCAATTGTACTAAACAATAATCACTTTTGCCCTGATGATGCGTTAAAACGCGAAACCGGTTGGTTTTAATAAATAAAAAGTCAAGTAAAACAGTACAAGTGCTTTTAATACGATATAAATATTAAAAAAAATAATCTTTCGTCTTTATATTAGTATAGATATATAATGCAGGCTCAAGTTACACTGGTATTTGTTAAACACGACCACTTTTGACATGACTGGAGTTAAACAAGTTACCTTGCCATAAAGAACAATCGACGGATTCGGTCATAAAGCAAAAGAAGAATTTTGCCACATGGAAATTCGCTATATAGATGACCTAATACTCAACTTTCGGTCGAATCTGCGTGGGTCAATTAATAATCGATCTTTCTTTACATTAGAAGACCCAACGCTCGATGGCTGATGGGATGATCAGTGATATAAATAAAGCACAGATAGGCAGACAAAACCTGAGATATTTTTAAGTTCTATTATTCTAGCCAAAATCCCTAGCAATTAAACAATAATAATAAATCAATATTCATGGGACAAATTACACTTACTAATCTAACCCCAAAGTAAACAAATTATTTGCTTGTGTTATGGGTGATAAATACTGAAATATATTTAATAAACACCCAAACCCGGAAATACAAACATTTATGCTCATCACACAAATACTTATCCCCTTCGGGAATCAAACCCGAGCCCCATCGATTGCGTAGTCAGGATCGCTTACCACTCGACCAACGGGGCGATATTTTTTTGCCATTGTAATTTTTTTTTATACAGTAAAACTGCAGTCCAGTTCCCATTTTCTGTACTCCGGAACCCTGTATCAGATAATGCACCAAACGAGACCTCCTAAACTAGAAAAGAATTTTTGAAATCGATTCATAAATGACCGAGCTCTGAGCTAACAAACTTTAATTAAACAAAACAGAATTGATAACCTACTTTTGGAAAGTCGTTCATAAATCTTTATTACTGGCACAGGTTACACCGTTACAATGAACAAATGAAGACAATGTTCTTCGTTTCAAACAAATAAAATAAAAATTCTTTGATAAATGTAATGTTGAGTAAACATTGCGACACGGTCTGAGCGCGTTTGACCTGACGCGAAGATATTTTGCCCTAGATCGCTGTTTGACCCACTTGTACGATTTTGAGACCGTGAAAAGTAATATGGCGGATGACAAGGTTTTCTAACCTATTTGCTACTATAAAAACAATAATTATAAAAACATAACTGAAACATTCTTAATAATATGTCAAATATACAAATTAACCTAAAATATTTTCAGTTTCATACACCTATAAATCCATAATTGTGTTGTATTTCTGTTATATCAATCATTCCCCATCTGCTAGTTTTTCTATAACCTATATTCCTGAACTAACGTGAGTTTCTTCCGCCGGATCTTCTCAGTGTGTGGCCGCGTTTTCGACCCGGTAGTAGTTTTATAAAAAACGTTGACGTGTCAAAATAACTTGTAAAAAGTTTTATTGATTAAAGTACTTAAGATTTCTGATTTCTAACAACGCAATCCATATATTAAAACGTGAAGCAAAAACTTTATATTCCTAAAAAGACAATTGCGTGAACGGTGGGGTATGATATTTGGCACAGTTAAAACGTACATTGCGGAGTACTGCAGTAACCTATTTTTAAATAATATGCATTAAAAAGACATTACAATAAAGTATTTCTAATAAGTATAAACTCATTGATAACGCATGTGTAAACAGTAGTAACGCATTAGTAATTATGGCCTTGGGATAATTGAGAATGTGTAAAAATCTATTACTTCATTTCCCTTATTTGTATATATATTACATATATATATATATATATATATATATATATATATAATTATAAAAGCAAAAGTGATGGATGTTTGTGACTGAGTGTTTGTGAGAGAGATGTGAGTGATGGATAGATATTCGGATTTGAATGAAATTTAGCATACAGGTAGATGATGATCTGGATCAGCACGCATCTGGATCATGCAGCTAGAATTAAATGGAATTAACTTTTGTGAATATAGAAAGATGAATTTTCTTAAAATGTTTTAAGTTATAATTTTAAGTATTACCTATGACAATAAAAAATGTCAGCAGACACATAGATAGCTACGACTCAGAAATGCTGCGGCCACTAACTTGACGTTTAAAATATCCTCGAAATTTTACAGAATATTTTAAACTGGATAAGTTAAAGGGTAAATACGAGAATTTTAACATAAAAACTTATTCAATCTCGGGCAACGTTGTTTTTATTAGAAAACTGAACACATTTTTTAATTGCCTAACCCGGGAATCGAACCTTATGTGGGACCTCATGTGGTCAACACCGACATCGGACTACTAGACCAAAGAGGCTATAAGCATTTTAATATACCAATGTATTTTTATTATTATAAAAATATGATTTTATTTAATCTTATCGACCTTTCCATATGCCTTTTTCAGGTTAAACAGAGTTTAGTTACCTTGCCTGGTTTTGTTACTCACTGTATATAGAAACAAAATAAAGTATTGAGGTGTTCAAAATATTAGAGTGACAGAATTACCCCACAGAAATTACAAGACAAATACTTGTTATACAAACTAGTTGATAAGTAATAGTTTGCCGCAATTCGTATAAAACTTAAAATACAGTATTCAGATGGCAGAAACCCTATATCTGATCTTTGCCAAAATATTTTACCAACTCTTTACATCACACTTTCAAACGAAAAGAAAATAATCACGAAAGTGAATGTACATTATACATACCTACAAAATGTTACGACTGAAAGCTGGCCAGCTGCCATATCATATATATTACTGTATATTTTAGTTATTTAGATAGATAGATTGAGATAAAAACTATCCTGTCTTTTGAGTTGGACCAAATAGTAGATATCTACAAAATTTCATTGAAATCGATTCAATAGTAGGAATCAACAGCGAACAATGTGGCACGTAATTTATATATATTAAGATATTATAGGACTAACTGACCTACCCAGCTTTGCCTACGAGTAAATTACCATGTCGTCGATATATATAGTTGTTCATATAAATTTTCTTACTATTCTGGTCCCTTAGGGGTTGATTTGCCGAAAAAAGATAGCCGATGTTTGACCCCGGATCTTCAATTATTTCCGTGCCAAATTTCATTAAAATCTGTAGCCGCGGAAGCATAACAGACAAACACACTCACACATTTATAAATGTAACAAGTATGGATATCAAAAAGACAATGATTAACTCTTTCCAATCTGTTTCCTGTTGCATTTTTCGCGATTTTGACGGTTTATTGCAATGTGCTCAAACTTTTAAGATTTACTGGTGAACCGACCTAAATTCAGAGTTAGCGCATCGAAATTCATTAACCCTAGGTGGGCCTGGTCAAAGATACAAAGCATTTTTGTGTTGGTGTAATCCTTACATATATTTTATAGACTCTAAATCAACAAAGGATCAGGACATGGAAGAATAATAATACACAGTGTGCTTGAAACAGTATAAATTTAATTGATATATCTTGGGAATAATTTTTTTAGACTACACACAAACAAATTAACAAATTGACCTATCCAACTCTATAGCTTGGACACAGGATATATTTTTTGTTTCATAAGGTTCATGCAGCTGTATACATTACAACCTTGCCATTCCGTTGTAATTCATTCACCTATGATATTGTTCACCTATGATATTCATTCACCTTTGTCTCTGAAATTACAGAACTGAATGAATTTTATTACTTTCTCTCCGGCAAATTAATCATGGTTTAGACTAGCTCAGGATACAAAGAGATTAAATTAAAACTAAACTCCACGCGTACAAAGTCCTAGGCTTCAGCTATCATACTCCAAAACTTATTGTACAATAGAAAAAATAAAATATATACTAACCAAACAAAATGTATGAGTATCAACTATCAATAGATATTCAAAAATTAGTTTAAAACCCGTATCAGATGGTACCGTTACGTTTCGCTATGGACGAGCGGTGCTATTTTGTGATGAGACAGGTCATCAAACTGCGGATGAATCATGCAATGACATGGCATACAAATTTCTAGAAACGCTACAAGTTTGGTTAAAGTCCGAGGATTTACTGTTGGCAATTGCACGAATTACGAAGAAGGAAGTGAAAAACTTAGATTGTGTTCGCGACTTCATCTGTCTGTCTGACTAAAAAGAGGATATTTTCTAAAAATAATAAACATTAATATTAATATTTTAAGCGTTGACCACATGAGGTCCCAGATTCGATTCCCGGGTCGGGCACAAAAAAAAGTGTTTTTTCAGTTTTCTAAGAAACACAAAATTGCCCGGGATCGGAAAGTGCCCGGTTGGTGATAGGCTTGCCACCTATCACATTTGTGGAACCAAGTATCTTCGGTTAATCGTGGGTGCACTTGTTGTACTTTTGCCTATCCCTTCGGGAATACGGGCGTGAAGATACTTTTTTTAATAATTATTTGATGTTTCTTAACCAAATGACTAATGTTATAAATGTGAAAATGTCTGTCTGTTAGGCTTTTACGCCTAAACCGCTGAACCGATTTTGATGAAATTTGTCAAGGAGATAGCCACCTTAGATTCATGACATATCTTAATGTCCACGACAGGACCTTTTTTTGTCGTTTGATAGCAAACAAGCAGATGGATATATTATGTCATCTCTGACATATGGCATCATAATAATGGTGATGGCCTCAGTGTCAATATTTCATATACTTTTTTTATCGTAACATGGAAAGAGAATACGATCGCCTGTAGACTACAAAGATGTTAATGGTGCGTTGCTATTTATGTGGCGGAATGTTAATGCCACTTGCATATGTTTACCGACTACCTTATCCTCCAAACTAAAACGCAACAGTGACAAACCGCTATTGCGCCAGGCGCTGGTACGAGGCTTGGGCGAGACGATGCAGAATTCTACCACCTAGTAGTCACAAGTGACTCATACAGCCAATCGTTCGCCTTTTACGAACTGCCTGATAGGATATCAGATGACCTATTTTTCAAAGGGGCTCGAACCAACAATCCTTAATTTTGATTTATTTTAGCGCTCTTATTATTTAAAGAAAACAATAAGCTATTAGGTAATATTTGTTTAGACGGCACCTAAGACGTAATAATCTTGTTTACTTGAAAACACGATATTATTCAAAACAGTTACGCCACTATTGTGTTTTTGTTTTTATTTACATTAAAAATTTTCATATTCTATCATCATGATCAGATACTGCGAAGTATATACATACATTAATCCTACAATTATTATACCACATATCAACTCGGAAACGGGCTGTCACTGTATCAGTTTGACCCGTCCAGTGTCCTTTATATGTAACTCCCTACTGCAAAGTGCAAAGCATACTAAGGGGCCATCCATAAGTTACGTACACACGAGTTTCATGATTTTTGTCTCCTCCCGCGTCCTTGTCACAGCTGGTCACATTAATTGTTAATTCCCCCTACCTAATGTGATGTCACATATGTATTTTACAATTTTACATTAGAATAATGATCTCTTTCTTTTATTTTTTATCTATACAGGTGGCTTTTTAATTTTACCGTTGTAATACTTAGATATAAAATATTATATTTTAAAAAAATGTGATGACACAAAATTTGGGACCCCTCCCTACCCCTTGTCACATAATGTCACACTTCGTCGTCCCCCTCCCTCCCCCTTAACGTGTGACGTAATTTATGGATTGCCCCTAATCGGAATCGTAACGTTATCGCCTCGATATGCAGAATCGTCCAGATTCTAGACGTCCCACAGTCGCACACAATTTCAAGTTTTATTACATTATCTTATTTATAGCCGCTCTGAGTTTTTCAGTTCAGTCAGCTTTCCGTGATCCGTCCGCCAATTGGGGGCAGGAGTTCCGCAAGGTTCTTTACATAACCTCAATGTATACGACTCGCCACAGATACGAAAATCTTATCCTATGCAAGTGTAGCGTTTACGTATGCGTTATTTACGGTAACATGCATCACCGGCATGTCGTACAAATTAAATTGTACATGCGCAATGGGGACTGTCACCAGGATCTAGAGTTTCCAATCACCCTGCAACATCTAAAAGAAGAATGACAAAGATATTTCGACACAATGAATAATCACCCAATTCTAATGATGACGGTCGCGGCGAACTACGAGCCCGACACGGCCACCATCCCCAGATTGAGATCCCCATAAGCTTTCCTACGCCGACGTCCGATTACATACGATCCCAATGCCGACAGAAATACATACATAACACGACACCATCGGCGCCGGTCACAACAATGAAAATCTTATTCGCTTCGCGCCTAACGCGCAGGGCAATACAACGGCAATGCCAATATCATAATGTAGGTATAAAACAAGTGACAGTTTTCCCCGTGTAGGTCCCGGGCTCCTTTGAAGAATAGACCAACTGCCGTCCTGCCAGGCATGTCGTAAAAGGCGACCGATTGGCTATGCGAGTCACTATCATCGTGGCTACTAGGTGGTAGAGTTCTGCATTGTCTCGCCCGGGTCTGGTACCACCGCCTAACCTATTCCTGCCGCAATAGCGTCAGTGCTTGTCACTGTCGTGTTCCGGTTTGGAGGGCAAGGTAGCCGGTAAACTTACGTATGTCGCATTAGACCTCGCCACAAGATAGCAACGCACCATTAACATCTTTGGTGTCTATAGGCGATGGTTGACTCTTTCCATTAGGAGACCTATCTGCTTGTTTGCCATTATCCATCTTATAATATACATTTTAAAAAAAACTGTAAAAACGAGATAGCAGCGTTTCCGTGTGGCTTGTAATGCAAAAGATTACGCCTTTCCTTAAACTGATTGTAGTTGAATATCCGGGGCCAAACATAACATTTTCTTTCAAAAATCAACTTAGGTATTGATTTTTGAAAGAAAAAGTTATGTTGAGGGGCTAATAGAGACTGAAATTATGTATGAAAAACTATGTGGACGGCATGTTAAAATATTGGTCGGTAGCGAGTGAAACGGCGCGAGTCAGCTAGTGATCCTAAAATTTCTGATTACATGTAGACGCGGAATCGAGTTGTAAAATCAAACATCTAATGTAAGCACTATATTGCGTTTTTTTTTGTTGCACGGTCATGTAACTACACTGTTGGTAGTCGCTATGCGTAACCAACTAAATTATAACATTGATTTTGTTATACTGCCAGGGTACAGTGGTTATATATTATTCGACAGAAATTATTAGGTTTCGAACTTTCGGATCGGCCGGGCCCTAATAAAGGACATTTTTTCGAAATGACATTAGCTGATAGATAGCCCTTGTTTTCTGCGGACGAGAGAGCGAGCAGTGCTCAGCAGGGTTATGTTTAAAATTGGGCATCTAACGCCCTCGCTAATAATGAATATAATAACTTCCGAGTGGTGTCGATTTATGAATTAGACGGTAATCCCTGTCGCCGCTTTTGCCAAATTTTTAACGGATAGGTATATCTTCTTATTGATGATCACTAGTACTAGTTTCTTTCTGTGCTCTACCGAAGAATGGTAGTCTTAACGGAGCACTTTTAGATTTCGATCTCCACAAAGATTTTATTTTGAGTAGATACCACCGGCCTATCCATTTCAAACGCTTCAGTGATAGTAACTGTGGACTTAGCGTTTGACGGTTAGGTAGCCGGTAAACTAATACATACATCCCTGCCGTTCGGATGCAAAGCAACGTTAACATCCGTAGTATCTAGAGGCGATGGTTGTCGCTTTTCATCAGGAGGGAATTACCTTATGGTAAAAGAAATTTAATCATCATTGGCTGAATAATCTAATAATAATTCATATTAAACCCACATAGATGCTAAAGCGTGTGATTATTATTGCAGTCATCGAACTAAAACAAAAACTTACCGTTATATCATTAAAATACAATTGTTCATTACGTATCTAAATTACTAATAACATTATACGTAGGTCACACTGTAAGTTTTGCGTAACTTAAAAAAACAACATGGTATAACCAAAATATTTTGTTTATTGCTTTTCAAAATAATCTCCTTTACATTTTAAAAATTTTTTCATGCGATCGAACCATTTTTTAAAACAGGAGGGCCACAGATCTGAAGGCATGTTTTCTGCGTGCTGATTGAACGCTATCACTGCCTCTTTGGAGTTGGTAAAAGTAAAACCTCTCAAAATCTTTGATTTTGGGGAAAATACAGAAATCACAGGGTGCTAGGTCGGGGCTATGCGCAGGATGAGTGACGAGATGTACTTTTTTAGAAGCTAAAAATGACTTTGTTTTTTTGGCCGTGTGTGAAGAAGCATGGTGTAGGATAATGCGGCTTTTGGGTCGTCTTTCGCGAACTTTTTCTAACACCCTGGGTAAACAAATGGTAGAATATCACTCGGCATTAACACTCTTTTGATCTTCAAGTGGAATTGTACAGATGGGACCCGTAGCTGAGAAAAAAAAAACGCGATCATTTTTTTACCAACGTTTTTCGCCTGTCTCACTTTTGTTGGCTTGTTCTCATTTTCAAACACCCATTCACAAGATTGCTGTTTTGTTTCGGGTTCAAAACAATAAATCCACGTTTCGTCTTCTGTGACAATGTCATGTTAGAATGTCCGTGGTCGTACTTCAGTAGCATCTGTGAGCACCATTCCACGCGAGCCCGCTTCTGCTCCGCTATCAGTTCATGAGGGATCCAACGACAACAAAGTTTCCGAACTTTGTTGTCGTTTGTACTTGTACGTCGAATTCTTCGTGTAAATTTTTCTGAATTTGGCTCATACAAATCCCCAATAGTCCTCGAATTGTCTCATAGGTAATCCGGGGGTTTTCTTCAATTAACCGCTTAACAGTAGCCACATTATTTTCGTTGACGGCAGTTGAAGGCCGCCCTTCACGAAATTCGTCATGTAAAGAAACTCGACCTCTCTCAAATTCAGTAAACCATCGCCTCACGGTGCTCAAACAAGGTGCTTCTCTCCCAAAAGCATTTTGAAGACGAGCGGCACAGTCTTGCGGTAAAAGAGGACTTTTAAAAAGCATAAAAAATTATCGCTCTAAAATCTTTTCGACTTAATTCCATTTTCATTGCGTACGTAGAACTTTGATGTGTGATAAAAAAAATTGACAAATCATTTCCCGCTAATTGTTTTTTTTTTATTACTAAGAAGGTTGCAACGTTTTAAAAATATAAAATTCGAAATTCAAATAGTTCCGATTAGCTAGAAGTGCAAAACTTTTAGTGTGCCCCATGTAATATAAGCGAAAATGATATACCTATTACGTGCGTAAAACGTATGTACAGACAGACACCGCGGCCGTCGTGACGAGGCTTAAGTTCGATCTCAGTCAGAGGCAAACTGTTTGTGAGAATCTATGCTTGTATATCTAGGTTGAGGTGTTATATTTGTATTTTACATAATGTAAACATAACATATGTTTAGGTGATATTATTATGTATTCCTATGAATTGGTAACTTTACTAGTCTTTGGCTAAGAGTGAGCGATACAAAACGTATGGATATTGAAACTATATAAGTATATCGTTACAATATCATTAATCGAATATCGGCCTAAGCTAAAACTATATAATAACGAAAAACTATAATGTCAAATATCTATTGAATCGCGCAACGAATCGAAACGACGCGACGGAAGGGTGGGTGCGCGATTAAAATGAAATAGATATAATATTATCAGACGGATACTAGTGTTATGATTCCAAATCTTACGCCGAATGCGTATGTAATGGTTATCATTATTTAAGTCGTCGTGTAATTTTAAATTTCGACCTTTCAAATAAGTAAATAAGATATATAGGTATCTAATATACATTGATACTACTTTATCCTAACATGTTAGATAGGTGCCGTAAAATATTGTTACAAAACGATCAAATTGCAGTCAGTCATAGACCTGACAAAAGTACGAATTGTGGATCATGTTTGATTTTTCATACAGATTTATATAGTTACTATCTCAAAAGTCAATACAACAAATCGTATTAGATTTAATGATTTTCGAATCAATTGCATCGGCTTTATCTGACAGTATCCATCAATATAATATAGTTTCACAAAATATAGTGTTTTGATATCGGATATCAATTAATATCAATATATATTTTCGATTTGATATTCATGAAAAGTGATATTACCCACTCCTATCTTTGACTAACACCCATATCCAAAGCAAATAATTTGTTTTACTACAGTTAACTCCAATTGACCAAAGAAAAATAATTAAAATAATGATTTAGTCGATGCATCCTGGTGGTGCATTCGACTAAAGAGCCGCAACGTGCCGAGTTATGTATAATTATTATTTCTTCTTTCTTAGAAACCCCTAATAACACTACCCAATTTGAGAATTGATCCCGGAACAATGTAATGTCAATCAGTTTGTTAACCACTGGACACTATTTTATTTTCATCTTTAAAATATTATTGATATTACGAAAAATGTTGATGATACCATACCAATACAAGTAGGTAAATATTTGGTTGGAAAAAGGATTGTTCAACAGAATTGTTATTCGGTGCAGTTAGGCTTCGTTAGCTTCAAATTTTACTAAACAGTAATTTTTTAGCTCAGCAATCCGTAAGTATGTAGCTGACTGTTAAATCTTAGCTATCACAAATTTAAGGGTTGTCAATTAAGATATTTTTTATGTTAGTTGGATAGGCAAACTGGCAGACGTGCCACTTACCTGATGGTAAGTGGTCGACGTCGCCAATGAACATAAGCTAGTTTACCTGGAACTAGCCCAGGTGAATCATTTATGTGTTGCCTATTCTGAGTTAATGTGTTAAGTCTCGGTGCTAGTAAATACACTGCCTGTCTTACCCTTCTCTCCGAAACACAGCAATGCTATTTCACGGGAGAAACAAGCAAGACGTTGGTACTATAACACTTCTATGCTATTACAAGAAATGCTGGCCACTCGTCGACTTTTAAACAAGTTTAGTTAATTTTGAATTAATATCGAATGTCTATTAAAAACATTTGAGTATAGAGATTTGTATTAGAAGTGATGGAGGACGGATGGTCCTAATAAACGAGTATAAAATTATATCTTAGTTTTCTTAAATAGTTCTTGCTATCCTAAGATCCCGGGGCACCTGATAAACTTCTCGCATTGCAGCGAAGAATAAAGGTGCTACAGTACCCACCCATGCAGACAGGAGCGCGGTACAGCGCATCCCTCCCACCGGTAAATATAGCACAGTTTGAGCGATTTCGCACTGCATCAGATCCAAATCCGAGAAAACGCAAATCTAGGAAACTCGGACCGAGTATATATTTTTACCCAACTGGAGGAGGGTAATGAGTTTATTGGACGGTACTATTTTCAAAAGCACAGATGCAGTAAGCAGGGCCTAGAATGTTGAAATGAAATCATCGTCATCGCCTATACACTCCAAAGATGTTAATGGTGCGTTGCTATCCGTGTGGAGGGATGGCAATGGCACATGCATGAGTCTACCGGTCACATTACCCTCCGAGCCGGAACACGACAATGAGCATTAACGCCAAATACCCGGGCGAGACGTTGTGAAACTCTATCACCTAGTAGTCGTGATGGTAGTGGCACGTATAGCCATGCAATCGGTAATATATAGCAATCTGTCTCCTTTTATGACCTTCCTGGCAAGACGGCCCTTGATCTATTCTTTAAAGGTAGGACCAGCCCGGGGGAAAATCCACTTATTCGCAATGGCATGACATGGCATGATTTATTGTGTTAATGTCACGTGCGTGAGCATAACTAGACTTAATTACAAATGCATACGCTATTAAAATTAATAATTATTTTTAATAGCGTATGCATTTGTTTACGACCGTTTTCCCTTTGTATAAATTCTGTTTATTTTTATCAAAATAAATAGTCACACATATAAAGTTTAAATCACAAACAAGACTGGAATGGTTTTAGCCTATCAATAATCAATCATCTATTATCAGCTTATGCAATACATGCACACATCATACATTGACATGACGTCGGCTTTATTAACTAGGGTGTAATTATATTATAGAAAATTTACAAATTATTCCCTTTTGAAATGAACACTTATGATACATGTATATTGTATATATGAAAAAATTTGAACTTGAGGAAGTACATAATATGTTCACGGTCTAATCTTCTGTGTGATGACTTAATGACGTCCAATGCCAATATATTGGACAAACATTAACCTTGAGGTCATTACCTGAGTCAATATCTTCATTTAACCCTCAGGGAGGTGACGTACATTGTATTGGCAAACCTTCGGCCTTGGGGTAATTAACCTTGTTCGCGGAGACCTGCGTCTTGGCCGCTTTGAACTTGTACTACATTCGCACGCGTCTCTAAATAGTCGCCGCACTGAGATTTCGTCCGAATGGCATATTCCGTGCCAACATTTCGATCGCATACTTTCTTGATTCACGTGGTGTGGTTTATAAAATGTTCTATAATAGGGTTGCCAATAAGGGTTTACAGACATTAAACCTGTATAATATTATTAACCACTTAATGTAATTTTTATTTAATGTCTTATTAATGAGAGAAAAAGAAAGCTTTGCTTTGAAATACTTCCTTAAATATTTTAGCTGTTTGCACAATATGTTTTAAAAGCTATTTCAAAATTTTTCGTTGACATATTTCTACTCAGTAATTAAAGATGAAAATCGAATTAGTGCGATAAAATAATTATTTGTCGCTCTGCCCTGCTCTGGCTTCAGTCGCGGTCGCATTGTAGTCAAATTATCAGGACATACATTAGCGAAGTTATGGTGTTTTTTAAAAAGCAAGAGTCCGCCCATTATCTGTGACCTTGCGCATTAAAGCAAGAAGTAGGCTTGCATATATTTTGAAACGTAATTTATTGAATTATATTGTACTAGTTTTTGCCCGCGACTTCATCCGCGTGGAATTCATAATATGGCGGTTCTCTCGGTAACAGGGATAAAAGGTAACCAGTGCTTTTTTCTGTACCCTGGACATTACGTCTGGAAAATCTCATTACAAGTTAAATAATACTGGGTCATGTTTGCAAACAGATATGTAACAGACATCTGATGTAGAACTTAAAGGACAAAGATTAAGGAGTCGTAAATGTGTATTTCCATTTGAATTGTAAAGTGTCTCTTACCAAGTAGAAGCAATTTAACATTGTCCAGTATTATCTGAATAGAATTAAAGAAAGGACTTACGAAGGAACACAACGCCACAAAAAGCTATTTTTAATTTTCATTCACTATCACATTGTTAAATTGTAATGCCTGTAAATAATTATTGTGTATCGACTTTAAGCAGGCAACCCTAATTACGACGTACACTGTGTTTGATAAAACGCAACTGATAATGCGCATTGCTTTAGGTTTTTATTTTAGACTAGCTGAGCCCGCGACTTCGTCCGCGTGGAAAAATTAAAAAAAAAATAGCCTAAGATACTCGCTATCATATCAGCTATCTTTCAGTGAAAGTCCCGTCAAAATAGGTCCAGTCGTTCCAGAGATTAGCCGGAACAAACAGACAGACAGACAAAAATTCTAAACAATGTTATTTTGGTATACGTACCGTGTATACATCCATATGCATTTAGTAAAAACGGTTATTTTAATATTACAAACAGACACCCCAATTTTATTTATTTGTATAGATGGCGTCAACGCTTGCATTTCTTGCAGATAAAATTGCCCTTACACACATCAATTGATTTTTTTTTTGGTAAATCTATCATATCCGAATTCCGGGTACACTTTAAATATCAAGTCTTTAATGTTGGTAACGATTTCACGAAGGTCTTTACCTATGTAAAATTTTTTTGTAGCCTGATTCAGGAACTTTCCCCTAAGTAACCACTAACCAATCAATATGATCTTGTTTCGAAAATTTGTGCTTCTTCTACCTAAATGATTGCTCATGTTGGTATACCTGCAGCTTCAAAAATTAAACAGTTTTCCACAATGGGGAAGATTTAAAGCAAGATTTAATAATATCATAACTACAAATCCTTATTAAGTAGCTATACAAATACAGTACTTACACCTACTTACTAACGAATTAGACACATATCAGGCCAAAGCGAACGATCATGTATCCCTCCCTCAACAACACCGTAAAATACACAAAATAGATCGAATATTCAACTACTACAAAGTAAAGTGATTTTTTTCAAAGAAGGAAAATCCAACGCTCCGTGTGTATCAAAGAAGTCTATTGCGAAAGGAGCCGGTCACATGTCTACTCCGCGCGGGCCGCAGAGGTTAAAGGTATATGATTCCACTCATGTACCTTAAAAAAACCGGCTAATTGCGAGTCGAACTCGCGCATTAATGGTTCCGTACCATAATCTATAAAAAAACGGCAAACAATCACGTTTGTTGAATGGGAGCCTTCTTAATATTTATTTTATTTTAATTATTTATTTTTAAAGTGATTTTATTATGATAGTGCAAATGCAAAAGGGAGTTTATGCAAAAAAACACGTTTGTTGTATGGTGGTCACCCTTAAATATTTATTTTGTTCTTTTTTTAGTTTGTTATTATAGCGGCAACATAAATACCTACATCATCTGTGAAAATTTCAACTATCATGGTTCATGAGATACAGCCTGGTGACGGACAGATAGTTAGACGTACAAACGCACGGACGGGCAGTGGTGTCTTAGTAATGGGGTCCCGTTTTAAACTTTGAGTATGGAACCTTAAAAAGTATAGTAAAGCCAACGCTCTCACAGTTCGGCTCTTCTCGGCAATGTTCGGTTCTCGTTCGGCGGTCAGAGTAGTGCGCCACATCGTGCACACTGCACACAGCCTTTCGGTTAATACCTAGATAGTACCTAGGTATGTTGAGTTATTTTCGTTTTACATTTTTTTTAAACTATGCATCTAAATAACGTGGTATAAGAGCCAAAGTTTGTCTTCCTAAGATCTTCGTGTTGATGAAGTACTTTTCGTTAGTAAGGATTAATATGATAAGGATTAAAATTCACCTATTAATTTTCTATAATTTTTCGATTCAAAATTCCTTATTGTGTTGTTGTTATAAGAGATATATATATATAGTGTCGTGGACTTTTTTGTGCATCTACTAAAAACCAATATATTTGTAGTACATTGTACTTACGTGTACTTAAGCATTACGCCAGCAAGCGCACGCGGATACAGCCGTTCGATACCGCTTTTTCTTCCGACTTATTTTACAAATATCCATATTTTAACTACGCTAAGAATAATTGTAACGTAATCCTCATGAATGTAGCTATCATTAAACATACACATAATTTTTTTTTCAATCCGACTTGTAGTTCCAGTAATTAGCATTTAGCGCATTCAATGAACAAACAAACGTTAAAATACTCGTATCATATCATATCATCCATACTAATATTATAAATGCGAAAGTAACTCTGTCTGTTACGCTTTCACGGCCAAACCACTGAACCGATTTGGATAAAATTTGGTACAAATATAGTTTGAAATTTGAAACCCAAGAAAGGACATAGGATAGTTCTTATCCCGGAAATCCCACGGGATCTATGCGGGATTTTATTAGAATTTTTTCCACGCGAACTAGTCTTGGGTAGTTCGCGAGCGACCTAGGTGGGAAGAGCGCTCCTTTAGGTGAACTATGCGAACTAGTTCATTGAAAATCCCGCTCTTAGTTCTTTTTATATTTCTGTTAGCGTCCACTTTACTAGACAGTGGCACTATGTGACCAACCGAGTTATTTACTTTTACTGTGCGCGCTTTGATATTTCGATAATCGATATCGATACTAAACAACTTCAAATCCCCATGGTTGAAATTTTATTAAATCATATGAAATCATAACAATCGTCAACTGAAGTATTGCTGGCTAATTATCAAACAGAATACTGTTACGAATAATCTAGAAGCGTGTAGAGTTGAAGCGCGCGCTAACTATCTAGAAATAAAGGAAAGAGATAGCTACTCCTATTGACAAACAAATAGTTGACCTGGGCTATGCCATAATGGACTTTGTAGGGATATGGCATAAGGTTGAAAGTAGCGTGTGCTAGGATTTATGACTCATAACATGTTTACGATAAGAAGTGATTCATTGTTTCCCGATAAATTTAGATTTTTCTGGACTTTACCCTGCCTATAAATAGAGAGCTGTTGACAAACACAGGGCAGTTTTTATCAAGCAATCGAGAGCGATAATCAAGTGACCAGTGCGAAGCGAGAAGTGTTTTATTGTATAGTGTTCTAAGTTCAGTGATAGTACAGCGAGTGACTAGGGTGTAAAGTGTATTTTAGTATTACGTTGTGTTGTGTAAATACACGGATTTAATATAAGTGGCGTTTTCATATAATCACGAACCCGAGTACGTAACAATACTAATACCATTTATGTCTTATTTTACGGTAAGTTTAATTAAAATTAAAAAAAATTTCTTCTATTCCCATTTATTGTTACAAATAATTGATTATTATTATTATTATTATATGTCACGTTAATTATGATTAATTATTAATATAAAGCATTTTATTTTTTCGTTTTTATTTCGATAAAAGATTTTATGTGCCATAACAAAAAGTCAACTTTAATTGTAAAAATTCATACTTTTTAAGTATTCTAATATAATTACACATTATACTAGGAACTAGCCTAGCTGTTGACTAATCATTAATATAAATTATTTTATTTTTCATTATTTAAATAAAAAATCTCATATTACATAAATGGACGTGTAAAATTTTCGTGTAATACTTTGCATTTTTTAAATAACAATAAACAAAACTTACAATAATCATAACTATATTTTTTCTCTATTTATTGTTTTTAATAAATTATTTCAAAAAAAGAACTAATGAACTAATAGAACGAACTAGTTCATCCTTGCATTTTGAACTAAATTGAGCGCTCTCTGTAGTGACCGGTTAAGCCCAAGCCTAACGCGAACGAAGTCGCGGGCACAGCTAGTATCATAATAAAGATAATTCTAAACTCAACGATTTAATTACATGTATATGTGTTTCAATACGTTAGCGCGATGTATTTTCGTGCAGCGACATCTAGTTAATATGCTCTACGTTACGCTTTATGCTCCGCTTTCTTTCGATTAATTTTATTTCCTGTGGAAACGAAATATTTTCCCGCGATAAAAAGTAGCCTATGTCCGTTCTCGACGTCTTATCTATGTTTATGCCAAATTTCATCAAAATCGGTCCTGTGGTTTAAGCGTGAAAGCGTAACAGACAGACAGACAGACAGAGTTACTTTCGCATTTATAATATTAGTATGGATTGGAGTTGTTATTAATTATTTAATTTATAAATTTTATTGCATATTTGGTCTATTCGTTAGCCTATACGGCTGGGACCATGAGGATTCGAAGCAAATTCACAATAAGTTTTTTCTATTTAGAAGAATCTTCATGGCTGCGCATTTATTTAAACTAAACTCATACTTTCCTGCGTATTGTACCCATTTATTTAATCCTCTACCTGTCTATTGGACCGCCCCGTTGGTCGAGTGGTTAGCGACCCTGACCACGCAATCGACGGGGCTAGGGTTTTATATAAGTATTTTTCTGTTCGGTATCCACGGCTTGAAACCGGTCTACACGGGCCTAAGCCAAGTGTAAATCATAAATAATAATAATAATAATAATCACGGGACAAATTACACTTACTGATCTAACCCCAAAGTTAGCAAATTATTTGCTTGTGTTATGGGTCAACGATACCAATATATAGAAATACATATATAAATACAAGAATATATTTAATAAACACCCAAACCCGGAAATACAAACATTTATGCTCATCACACAAATGCTTGTCCCCGACGCGAATCGACCCGAGCCCCGTCGATTGCGTAGTCAGAGCCGCTAACCACTCGACCAACGGGGCGGTACGTCTAAAAACTTTCTGACTATTCTAAAGGTATTCAAAATTACAGATTTTTGCAGATAAACGTATATTATTATGTATGATGGCAGGTCTAGTGTTGAGACTTGAGCGCTTAGTGTAGTTGTTTTGGGATGACACCCGTACTAGATATGACTATTGGTACCACGTTTACTTCTTGTAAGCTCTTTCTTTGAGATCCAGATATTTTGAAAGTTTTTCGACTATTATACTTTGAAGGTTGTGGGTGTTGGTACTGCTATATCAATTTTATTTTATTTATATATACGGCTATTTTTTCTATTAAGTAATATCTGGGCTATTATAATGTGTAGTTTTATCTGTGAGAATAGCCCTATCAATGCATAGTACGTGGGTTCTGTTTTCGAGTACCGTCTGGGGTGTATATTTATAATACGGAACCGATGTTAAAGTATTATCCAGGAGTTTGTACTTGTAAGCGAGCAGTTGGTGGATGATATACGCTACTTGATTATGCCTATACTTGTAGTCTATATTTGCAATTGATTTGCATGATCGGCGGCGTTATCACGTAACTCACAATGCGAAATTATCGTAATTGTTTAGTTATTGCAAGACACATAACAGCCTTGTTTATTAGTGGCAGTCGTTGCCGGTTGATTAGTTTTGGTGCTGAGTCATTGCAAAAAGTGCATCCAATGACCAGCAAGCAATTGGTGACGTTTTTGATGGTTTTTTCATTACGTTTAAAAGTCATCGCTGGTCGCTGGCGGATTGCAAACGTTAGGTGATATGCCTGCCGGTCATGTGTTGTATGATCTCTGAAGCACTATAACATCGACAACATTGTTCAGTTTCTATCACTTGATCCTGAATCGCTATTATAAAACCTTAGCTTCCGTTTCAAGAAAAAATTTAGTTTGGTGGGTAAGCAAATTGTCAAAGCAAAAGCAAATTGTCACGACTGTGGACCCACCTTTAGCCATGCACATCTATTTGAGGCCGCGCCGGTCTCATGCGTACCCAAAGTACTGTTTCGAAACTTGTTGCAATTTTGCACAAACTTACTTATTGTTAACTAGCTGTTGCCTGCGACTTCGTCCGCGCGGACTCCGTTTACTCCGCACTGCTCCTCCCCCGTAGGTGATAGCGTGATAATATGTAGCCTATATGTTGACCCGACCTGTTAGTAATATTCATGCAAAATTTGAAGTAAATCCATGCAGTACTTGAATTTACCCCGGACATACATACAGACAAACAGACATACAGACAAACACAAACAGACAAAAATTCTAAAAACTATATTTTTGGCTTCGATATCGATTATAGATCACGTCCCAAGTATTTTTAAAAAAAAATATTCAATGTACAGTTTTGACTTTCCTACGATTTTATTATATGTATAGATATACCGCTTTGAGTTACCACTTACCAGTACGTAACAATCATTGTAACAATAGCTAGCTATGTATAATATATCGTTTAGATCTTTGAAAATGTTAATAAATGTACCTTTATTATAAGAGGAATATTATATTATAAAAAGATACCCGCACACAGGTCTAATTTTTTGATAATATGTCAATTTTAATTCATTCAGATTTATAAAATTGTCATGATTTATATTTAGATTTATAAAAAAATACTATGTAAGATTTATTATCAGAATGTTATGTACACTAGTCATTACGCAGTACATGCACTCAATTCAATATATGTACATACATTTTTACACATACATACAAACAAACAATAGCACAATAGCAATAGCAGATGGCTCTCCACGTGGAAAAAGATAACCATCGCCTATAGACACCTTTTAACAGTGCGTTCCCATTGCCTGGCACGGAATTAATGCTACATACATAAATTTACTGGTAACTTTATTCTCCATACCGGAAAACGACAGTAAAAAGCACTGCCTTTATATCGGTAGAAAAAATAAAGCGATGGTACCAAACCCCGGCCAAATGTTGCAGATCAGGGGCCTAATTCACGTAACTAACATTGCACGTGCGTGTTAGCACGTGTAGTGTATTTTTATTAATTTATGCTTAAGCATAATAATAAAAATACCTACATACTAGCTGCAGGGTGCTGCCCGCTGCATTATAAATTTATTTAGCGAAACCGCGGGATCAACTAATTTTTCCGAGATAAAAAATAGTCTATGTACTATTCTAGGTCATCATCTACCTGTGTGCCAAATTTCATTCAATTTCGTTAAGTAGTTTTTCCGTGATTGACAAACATCCATCCATCCATCCAAACTTTCGCATTTATAATAATAATATAGATTGGCTTTCGACACTTCTCTATATAAACTTTATTGTGCCAAATTTCATACTCCTCACTCCGCGGAATTTTTGTAATAAAGAGAGTTTTACTTCACCTACCTATTAATATAATAATATCTGCAAATCGTCGAATGAAATAACTATAGATGAGGGGAAAATCATTGCGATTGCGAATACAGTGCGAATGTAGAATTGCTTACATAGCCTAAAGCCCCATTTTAGGCTGCTTAGTATTAAAGAAAACATACGTGAAGACAGCCGTTGATCGATGCGAGTGATTAGTATTCAGCGTAGTAAAAGTGAATAGACGCTGATTACTAATCACTCGCACTGATGAACTGCTGTCTTCACGTATTTTTTGCTTAATATTTAGTACCTGCATTAAACACTCGCACTTGCACTAACCAAAGTGAAAACGGGGCTTAAAGCCCCGATTACACTTTGAATAGTGCGAATGCGTATGTTCATTGCAGGTGCTTAGTATTAAGCAAAAAATACGTAAAGACAGCCGTTGATCAGTGCGAGTGATTAGTAATCAGCGTAGACGCTGATTGCTAATCACTCGCACTGATCAACGGCTGTCTTAACGTATTTTTGCATAATATTAAACTTGCATTCGCACTAATCAAAGTGTGGTCGAGGTCTTATCATAAGCAAAACAGTGATTTATTCAGACTTCGGCTGTACGGCACGCAAAAAACAGTGGAACTTTTACTTGTAAAATATCACCAAACGGCTTTATTTCAACCGACTTCCCAAAAGGAGTGGGTGTGTGTGCAATATTTCAGTGCAAGAAAAAAATATTGTTCAATAAAAATTAAACCCACTCAAACTTTCGTTCAATAATTGTGCAATCTTCAATATTAACTATAAACGGTCAATAATATTGCACAATACGTAATATTGCGCAATATTATTGTAGGTCTAGGGCCCGCCTTATGCTTATCTTTAAACAAATAAAAGAGATCTCATTATCTAAACAAATAGTAAAGATTAAATTGTTTGGAAGTATGTAAGGCCTCATAATGATGAATTTCCAAAAGCTTTGACGTGGCGATTTTTAGGAAAGAAAATAGGGATTTTTATCTTTAACGGTTCTAATGTCCGTGGGTAATGATGGCTGCTTCTAATTGTGTGAATTGAATAGCTACAGAAATGACATCGGTTTCTGCTGTAGATATGATGTTAAAAGTTGACGTCGCCACTGCGACTGTTGACATCATGCAAAAAGGTTAGATGTTCACTGCCAGTCAAGGTTTACTTCTTGGGTATCAAGGCCCATTTGAGTTTTTTTATGAATTGACCGTAGCATTGCGCTCCGCGTTAGATGTGGGCCTTAAGGTCTAATATGGGGCCTTCCACCGACGTCGAAACCAGCGGCGATGATTTTTATGTGCTACGTTAACGTGGTGTGAGTATTTATTAGATTAGGTGTTAGGATCTATGGCGATTACCGCCATTATAAGATCGCCGGCGGGACCCCCTGAGCCAAAGAGCGGAGTCCGCGTCTATAACGTAGTCGCGCATATAGATTGTCTTGGCTACCTACAAAGAGTTGGGGAGGTCGGCTAGTCCGGCGCAGCGTGTGGAGAGCTTTTTAAATTATTGGACTAATGGTCTGTGCCGTTATGTGATCGCCGGCGCAACCCCGTGAGCCAAAGAACGGAGTCCGCATCTATAACGTATTCGCGCATGTAGATTGTCTTAGCTACCTACAAAAGAGTTGGGGAGGTCGTCGCGCATGTAGATTGTCTTGGCTACCTACAAAAGAGTTGGGGAGCTCGGCTAGTCCGGCGTAGCGTGTGGAGAGCTCTTTAAATTGTTGGACTAATGGTCTGTGACGATTGTCGCCGTTATGTGATCGCCGGCGGGACCCGCTGAGCCAAAGAACAGAGTCCGCGTCTATAACGTAGTCGCGCATGTAGATTGTCTTGGCTACCTACAAAAGTATTGGGGAGGTCGGATAGTCCGGTTTAGCGTGTGGAGAACTCTTTAAAATGTTGGACTAATGGTCTGTGACGATTGCCGCTGTTATGTGATCGCCAGCGGGACCCCGTGAGCCAAACAACGGAGTCCGCGACTATAACGTAGTCGCATATGTCGATTGTCAAGGCTACTAACAAAAGGGTTGGGGAACTCGGCTATTTCCGCGTAGTTTATGGAGAGCTCTTTAAAATAGGGAAATCTAGGCTTCATATGCTCATATTTCATAATAAGCATATTATTCGTAAGGCGATGGAATAAAAAAATATTAAAGCGCGATTTAGAATTTTGCTTTTAAACTATATATTTCATCGTTTAAGATTGTTCGGTTGCTACATTTTAAAAATATGTAAAGTAAGGGGTAATATAACTGCTTGTTCAATTTTATAAGTCGTTCTTTTTTAGAATCGTTGTTTTAAGAATGTCATGGCTTTTTTTATCAGTAAATACTAGATAGTCTATTGTAAACGAAGTCGCAAACATCAGCATCTCATATATACATATATTATATAAGCATATATATACGATCACAAAATCTAATTACTATTCATGTTTCATGTGTCAGTCGATTTGTATTATTGATATTAGGAATTAGGAGTACATAACATATTAAGATTAATTAATTCGTAGTTGGAACAACAAACAAATATGGCGTAAATTTAATTATAGTACACGTCAGATTTCACAAAAGCTTCGCATGTTGAGACGTAATTTTCTAAAGTCAAACTTGATTTGTTTATCATACACACCTATTCACATGCCCACCTTTTTGATGGAAATCACTCACTCGGAAGCGCATACATATATTCTTATTCTTCAATTTTAAAATCTTCGATTTGGCAGAAGATGTTTTTAGCGAGTTTTCCTAGAATGAGAGGAATTTTATTAGAGAGCTTATCAGCTAATTCCCTATTTAATAATGTCACAAAAACCGTGCTCGTGATAATTGTCAACGGCATACAATTGGTTTTAAGTTTAGGCTTAGAATGGCGACTACACACATTGAATATCCAACGGAAGAAATTCGGGCCTTTAAAACTCTCTCCTTTAAAAAACTAGATTTAATACTGCTCGGCATCTCGTAAAAGGCGAGAAAATGCTAATACTTGTTACTAACATCTCGACTACTAACTAGGTGGTAGAGTTCTCCAACATTTCGACCTGGTCTTGATATAACCGCCTTACTAAGATAGTGTCGATGATTGCCACTGTCGTGTTCCGGATTGGAGGGTAAAGTAGCCGGTAAACATATGCATTTTGGCATTCCATCCCTGCCATACCATTAACATCTTTAGTGTCTATAGGCGATGTTTGTCTTTTTCAATCACCTTGTTTGCTTCCTATCCTATGATATAAAAAAACTAGCGAGCAGTTTTTAGAATCCCTTGTTTTAGGTCACTTTGTTCCGTTTGTCCGCCCATCAAGCACCTTTTCTCACGAATGCAGGGTAAAGTTGAAATTTATATCAAATACTAGGGCAAGTTTGACACTTACAAGAACAAAATAAATAAATAAATAAATAAATATTCAACCCGGGACAAATTACACTTATTGATCTAACCTCAAAGTAAGCAAATTATTTGCTTGTGTTATGGGTATTAGTCAACGACACTAATACATAGAAATACATATACATATAAATACTTTTATATACATAATAAATACCCAAACCCCGAAATACAAACATTTATGCTCATCACACAAATGCTTGTCCCCGTCGGGGTCGAACACGAGCCCCGTTAATTATGTAGTCAGGGTCGCTAATAGGGATGGGTCGAAATTCTTTTTACATTCGGTTTAACCGAATTTCGGCAGCTTGAGCCGAACTTCGACATTCGGCCGAAATTCAGTTTAAATGCCGAACATTCGGAGCTAGAGAAAAGTACCTACTTACACTATTTCATTGAAATCTACACTAATATAAAGAGCAAAGATTTGTCTTTTATATGTATCGAATTAACTCAGAAACTACTGGATCGATTTGAAAAATTCTTTTGCCATTACAAAGGTATCATATCATCCCCGAGTATCATAGGCTATATTATACTTTCAAAAAATTAGAGATCCCTACCTAACCCAAGGTATCAAAATGTTATCTATGTTATTATTTTGCGTGCGCCGCGAAAACCATTTTTTTTTGCCATTAAAACCATTGCCGCGCTTTCTTGAGAGCGACATCTCAAGAAAGCGCGGCAAAATTGAACCGAAGTTCGGCCGAAATTCGGCCGAAATTCGGCCGAATGTTTTATTTTCACCGAATGTTCCGCCGAAGTTCGAATTCGGTTCAAACCACATTCGGCCCATCTCTAGTCGCTAACCACTCGACCAACGGAGCGGTCAAAAAAAAGCATAATATTTAAAGTAAAATATCCGAAAAATAAGTATTCTGCATCTAATCATATCAACAGTTTAATTATTAACAGAAGTAGAGTAAATTGTATTAAAATTACTAAGGGAATCGACATTTCAAAGTGGAGAGGGATGCTAAGTGTCAGATATCCTGTGTCATGTACTCATGAGATAGGGTCTTATTGACACAGTCAAAAACAATTTTTTTTCTTTAATTAACTATGAGGTCATCGTTTTAGATACCTATTATGTTATAATGAAAAACCTCAAATAATAACTTGCGCGGAGCCAGTCAGTTTCACACTTATCTACTTTCTAAGTTTCTATGTTATATCATCTATCTATATACATATAATAAAATCGTAGGAAATTCAATGTATGTCCGGGGTAAACTCAAAAAGTACCGCTTGGATTTACTTCAAATTTTGCTTGAATATTACTAACAAGTCGGGTCAACATATAGGCTACGTATTATCACGCTATCACCTACGGGGGAGGGGCTGTGCGGAGTAAACGAAGTCCGCGCGAACGAAGTCGCCGGCAACAGCTAGTAAAGTATAAAATGAAATGGATATGAGGCGTAACTAATCGTTTTTGTATCCATATTGTTCAAATAATTGTATGATTGCCTTTTTTATACACTTTTATATTACGACGGGTTAAATGTATTATGTATAAATTTCTTGAATGTTATTGAACTACATATTATGATTAGTTACCACGTTAACCCAAACCGCCTTTGACGAATAGACCAACTGTCTATTTGCCAGATAGTACATAAAAAACGCCTGGCAAACCTCGTTATTATCATCGTAACTCGATGGTATAGTACTTTTTTATATCATAAGATAGCAAACAAACAGATGGGTCTCCTGATGGAAAGAGTCAACCGAAAGAGAGAGAGAAGAGAGAGAGAGAGAAGTTATAGACACCAAAGATGTTAGTGGTGCGTTGCTTTCTTGTGGCGAGGTCTAATGCCACATGCATAAGTTTACCAACTACCTTACCCTCCAATCCGGAACACGATAGTGACTAGCACTGACGCTATTGCGGCAGGAATAGGTAAGGCGGTGGTACCAGACCCGCTCGAGCCGATGCAGAACTCTACCACTGCAATGTAGTACATGGTAGTTTAGTGGGACGGTGGTATTAGGCCTGATCAAAATTAAGTTCGGTATTTATTTAACTTTATTAGATAGTAAACAAGCAGATGCTCTCTTGACGGAAAGAGGAACCATCGCCTTATACACCAAAGATGTTAAAGGTGCGTTGCTATACGTGTAGAAGGATGGCAATGCCACATGCATAACTCTAATGTCTACCTGGCCCTACCAAACCGGAACACGACATTGACATCATTGACGCTATTGCGGCAAGAATAGGTAAGACGGTGGTACCATATTCTCGGGCGAGACGTTGCGGAACTCTACCTACCTAGTAGTCACGATGGCAGTGACACGTTTAGCCAATCGGTCACCTATTACGACTTGCCTGGCAGAACGGCAGTAGATCTATTCTTCAAAGGGGGTCCGGACCAACAAGGGGGTATCCCTTAAACTTATACATGATAATACGTCCATTGGGTTGCAACTTGCAACACACAATATATTTGTGTGTCTTTGGACCATGATTTTCTCTTTCCATCAGGAGACCTTATTGGCTGAATATAACATGAAGAAAGCTCATTTTACCGCCCCGTTGGTCGAGTGGTTAGCGACCCTGACTACGCAACGGACGGGCTCGGGTTCGATTCCCGACGGGGACAAGCATTTGTCTGATGAGCATAAATGTTTGTATTTCCGGATTTGGGTGATTATTTAATATATTCCAGTATTTTATATATGTATTTCTATGTATTAGTATCGTCGACTAACACCCATAACACAAGCAAATAATTTGCTTACTTTGAGGTTAGATCAGTAAGTGTAATTTGTCCCGTAAATATTTATTATTATTATTTTAAAATCGTATATATATACTTCGTATATTTATACTTCTTATGTTTAAAATAATCTATAAAACCGTATGTACATAAAAAAGTGTTGATTATATTATCAACTAGCTGAGCCCGCGACTTCGTCCGCGTGGAAAAAAAAATCGAAAAAAAGTAGCCTAAGTTACTCCCTATCACATCAGCTATATGCCGGTGAAAGTCGCGTCAAAATCGGTCCAGCCGTTCCAGAGATTAGCCGGATCAAACAGACAGACAGACAAAAATAGTAAAAAATGTTATTTTGGTATAATATGTATCGTGTGTATATCCATATGCATTTAGTAGAAAGCGGTTATTTTAAAATTACAAACAGACACTCCAATTTTATTTATTTGTATACATACATATATGAAAACGTTTTGCGGAATTATAGTGCAGATAGAAAAATACGCGCTAGAGTTTATTTTCTATTTTTGAATAGACATCGTAATTTTTGTTATGGCATACCGTTAACTTTTACAATTTTTACTGACATTATTAGAACACTTACGGCTATTATAGCAAAATATATTTTTGTCTCAGCCATGTTGCAACGGCTTCGGTCACGATCGTCGAATATCGCAAAAGGTCTCGCGATTATAACCGTATTTTTATAACTGTTATACCATTTTTCCCAAAACCTCAGCAGTAAAAGAGCAAAAGCTATAACTTCTGTACTAATATTATAAAGAAGTAAAGTTTGTGAGTTTTCTTATTATTGAAGTGAAAACTTCTTTAGGCGCGTTGAGCGTTTTGGTAGAGGGTAAAATCCTCGGTTCGCGTCACCGACATGCTAATGATAATAGTATATCTATAGCTATGTTTTGCATATAGTTTTAATTACTCTCAACTTAATAGTTCCGTTTTCACTTCTATCGGCAGTCCCACGACTGCTACTGTTTTTTTGTTTCTTATTTGTTTCTTATATAATAACTAACTGTTGCCAGCGACTTCGTCCGCGCGGACTTCGTTTACTCCGCACTACTCCTCCCCCGTAGGTGATAGCGTGATAATATGTAGCCTATATGTTGACCCGACCTGTTAGTAATATTCATGCAAAATTTGAAGTAAATCCATGCAGTACTTTTTGAGTTTACCCCGGACATACATACAGACAAACAGACAAAAATTCTAAAAACTATATTTTTGGCTTCGATATCGATTGTAGATCACGCCCCAAGTATTCTTTTAAAAAAATATTCAATGTACAGTTTTGACTTTCCTACGATTTTATTATATGTATAGATTCGAATAAGCAGATGGCTCTCCTAATGGGAAGAGACAACCATTGCATATGCATAGACACCAAAAACGTTAATAGTGCGTCGTTATCCTTGTGACAGAATGGTAATGCATAAGTTTACCGACTGCCTTACCCTCTAAACCGGATCCCAACAGCGTCAATTACCGATGCTATTGCGGCAGGAATGGTTAAGGCGGTAGCGGTGAGTTGTGCACGTTGCAGAACTCTACCACCTAGTAAAGTGTAAAATCTCTGGAACTACTGTGCTTATTTTGAAAATTCTTGAAACTGTAGGATGTTACATTATTCTTGAATGATAAAGACCAGGTACATATTTTTAGCTCAATTTTCTCTCGGGATCAAGACCTCCGCGGGTCATACCTGCTGGGATACTGGTAGCTATTTATACAACAAGATAGCCGGTAATCTTCTGCCTGGGGCTTTCCAACCCACCATAAGGTTGGCAACCCACCGTTAGCGATTAGATGTCTATAAACGATAGTCTAATGGCATATTCTGCTTTTTTATTAAACCTAACGAAATATGAACTAAGGAATTTAGTCTTCACGGAAGCCACATAAAATAAACAAGCAAGTTTATTGATTCAGACGTTACTTTGTGGAATTCATCATAATCTAAAGTTAAAGTTAATTAAATTTGCGGTTTTCCGCAGACTGTTTCGTGTGACCTCCACGATGCCACTGAAAGGGGAGACACCAGTTTAAGAAACAGATATACCTTGCCTAAGGCCTCGATTACACTTGCGAGTGAGTGCGAGTGTTTAATGCAGGTGCTTAGTATTAACCGAAAACACGTGTAGACAGCTGTTGATTGGTGCGAGTTATTAGTAATCAGCGTATATTCATTTTTACTACCTGGATTAAACACTTGCACTCGTATTAATCAAACTGTAATCGGGGCCTAATTTCCGGAAATCAAAGAAAGACCCAGCGGCACAATAATCCACCACTCTTTCCATATCAGCAGCAAACTGACTGAAAAAGCACACATGACACAGTATACACAATCAATGCACGTTTCACTTCGCAACCGCAGTTTCCTGAGGAAACTTACACTCGCGTCTAGTAAAGTAGTGTTTGTTTTTGCTTGAAACAAGCTGTTGCTTGAAACAATGACATGTGTATAATATTCAATTACACTACTTTGCGCATTACTTAAAGCTATTAGCTAGTTAAAATAGCTATTCCATGGTCTCCCTCTATCCTTGGTCAGAAGTCAATTGCTGGAAACTTTTTGATATCATGAGATAACAAAGAAGCAGATGGGTCTGCTGATGGAAAGAGATAACCATCTCCTATAGACGAGAGATGTTATTGGATGGTGCGTTGCCACCTGCGTGTGGCTGAGTGGCACCTTTACATTATATACAAGATAACATTCCAAATTATAGTTTATCACAATCTTCCACAGTTTCATCAAAAAGTATCATCACGCCGAATGTCCACTACGTGGTAGACAGAGCAAACCCAACATCTATAGACTTACCAATTCACCACGATTCACCAGTTGGTCGATTGGCGAGATGAGTGGTGACTCCCGTCGCCGCATTTTACCAACCTGATAATGATCATTGACTACTTCTAGTGATAACCGGCATCGACGGCTTGCTCATCCGAGGCGCGGGAGTGGTAACACACCACTCACTAGACTCTGAGCTCCTAATATTTTGGGTTTTCGAGAAAATCCTCGAATAAAATTTCAATAACACTTTTCCCGACCCGTGATCGCACTCTGGACCTCACGATCAGAACTGAATAGGCTATTCCCTAGACCTCGAGGCAGTCAAATAATCAAATAATCTTAATCCTACTTGACGCTATACCTCGTGAATCTAATAGGTAGCTTTCTCGGCTTATATTGAGGTCCTTGGTTTGATTCGCGGATAAGTCATTTATTGCGTTGCTTCTATCTATCTAGACACGGCGTTGAGAATCACCACCCATTTTATCTGTCGCCAAATTGGTTAATCATGTTGAACCTGAATGTCCATTGGTGTGTTACTTGTAGGTCTAGGTGGTAGGCCCCTTCTGAAGAACAGATTGTCTACTTCCCTGTAAAAAAACCATACAGTCTGACCAAAGGCTAAATACATTTTATCCAAAGCGTGTCCAGCTGCGTCACCAATACACATACATAATTCAGTTAACTGTTAAAATATGCTTCAGGAAAAGCTCAGGAAGTCAAGGTTATTGTATCAGTAATTCATCTTGTGACGCACCGAACAATGTAGTAATGTCCATTTTTGTTTTGCTGACTCTAACAGGAACAGTCATTGTATTTGTGATTTATTTACTTTAAAGACATAAATTATATGTATACGGTATTTATGGGATATATTTACGACTGCTAACCAATTAAATACATAGCTTACAGTAGATAAGGCGGAAATGGTGATGTAAAACCTGCTAATGTCTATTACGAAATGATAATTTTTAGCAGTTCGTCCGATAGGGATATAGTAGGAGTATCCTTCCTTCCTTCAAATACATATTCCAGTTTCATAATTATCTGCTCAGCGTCTATAAAGCGTTTTGGTCTATCCAAAGCCACCTCAACTTGCTAAATTGGCTTAGCTATGTCACCCAATGTAATTTTCTGAGAATTTCGTCATTTTTCGTCAAACGAGACAAACCTGCAAGGATCGTGATATATGGCACTCGGTTCTCTCTGCCTACACTGTAAGGGATCTAGCGTGAAGATATCTATGTATTCGTAATTTTTGACCCTATCAAATCATCACAATTCGTGTGATACCAAAATGTAGAGTATCAAATAGCGAGTGATGACGAGTCACATTAACATTTACAATTTTTCTCGCATCAGAGTACTGCGAAACGATGAAATATAAAAGCGAAATGTGACTGACTCGCTCACTGAATCAATACTGAATCTTAAAAACTGCTTGATCTATAAAGTTTTAATTTATCAGGTAAATATTTTATAGCTAGGAGATGCAAAGGGCTGGATTTGTATTAACTTAGGTATATGTAGTCTTTTTTTTATATCTAGCTTTCAATCAAGTAAATAACTTTCATAAAAAGTTTCACCATTGCCAGCAGTCATCAAATATGTTATAGATGTCGCCATCTTGTGGTGAAGATGTTGTGCCACGTGGATAAATTCACCCGCAACCATACGTTGTGGGGTACATCCAGCGTTCGTGACGTAACATATCCAGGGGGTCACTGAAAGTGTAAGGTGGTGTGACAGGGAGAGGCTTAGAAAGGTGAAATTGGAGGTGACGTATTCTACAAACGGCCTCTTACGGATTTAACGTTTTTGAGAAGCTACTTTCAATCAAATTTAAATTCTCTACTTCCATTAAAATCTAATTTTTTTAATGAATGCTAATTGTCTTTCGAAAACATTACTAAAAAATAAAATTTGTAGTTGATTGCATTATGATAACTGTGATAAATCTAACGTAAGCCGCTTTAGAGACAATTACTAACGCTTTTGCACAAACGGATGATACCAAACACTTGCGAGACACTACAAAACTCTACCACCAAGTTGTCATGAACTCATGACTCTTGATAATATTGACACGCTTGGCCAAATAGGTACTCAGTTTTACGATCTGCTTGGCAGGAAGCCATATGGTCTATGCCAGTGTTTCTCAACCTGTGGTCCGCGGACCCCTGGGGGTCCGCGAGTATGTGCATGGGGGGCCGCCGCCTTATCTATGGACATTTGAATTAATAAATAAATACTATTTTTTCTATTAAAGGGGTCCCTGAAATTGTGCTTGATTTTCCTAGGGGTCCGCGGGCTGAAAAGGTTAAGAAACGCTGGTCTATACTAAAACAGGCAAGACCAAAACGAAGGTCTGTATGTGGGCTAATTTTGCATCATTTTTTATACATAAAAATTATATTGTTCTCGTGGGATTACAAAAAGTTTTTAAGCAAATAGTGTACTCCTGTTCACATTTGTTGCTAAATATTTGTTAATAATACGTGAAGCAAACACCTTGTACCCCGTGTTAAAACAATTACGGGACCGGTGGAGTATGAAAGTTTACGTTGCAGAGAAGCTACTATGCAAAAACCTAATATTATGAAGTAATATCCAATTGAAGTACATTAAATGAATAAACATTACATACACTATATTCATGTGATATTAATGGTAATATACACACATATATGTATACTATTTTCTTTATACATCTGTTCTCAAACTTAAAAGAGATTTTATTTTTAGTGTATGTTTGAATTTCGACCACAGGGCGATTGCTACTCGTAAATGTACAATAATTTGAACGTTTATAAAAAATGTCGGTGTGCTTGCTAAAAGTAAAAAGCCAATTGATGTCTCCAATTCTTATCTATTCCTTTGATTTTTCATGAATTTGCTGTGAACTTTGGTACAAGATTTTTTTATATCTTAATGTCAAACACAAATGGGTTCTACGCTCCAACTCGTTGTTATAACGGTTGTTTTTAAGAATAGCTTGCAGCTTTTATGTATGTGAATTATTATGCTATAAATGTTAGAAATCCAGTTCTAACTGGATTAATGCAAACACGTACATACTACCAGATTCAGTATTTTTCATAAAGAGACCTTTTGTTCTTATGGCGGAGGGGAAATATTAGGAAGTATGATTTGACCACGGATTAGGATTTGACAATTATTAAAAAACGACCAAAAAAACGAGCCATCACGGGACGCTCTGCCAGGCGTCTGGGCAACAATATCTAAACTAATATTATGATGAAAGATTTGATTTTTGTTTGCTACGATTTAACTCAAAAACTAATCGACCTATTTTGAAAAGTCTTCCACCTTTAGAAAGCTACATGATCTAGGAGTGAAATAAAGTACTCTTTTTGCCCGACTGTGTAAAAAAGGAATGATTTTGGTCACGCGAAAGAAGTCGCGAGTAACTGCTAATTAGAACTATTTTGTACAGAAATTAAATATATAAAAATAAATATAAATATTCACGGGACAAATGACACTTACTGATCTAACCCCAAAGTAAGCAAATTATTTGCTTGTGTCATGGGTGTTAGTCAACGATACTAATACATATAAATACATATATAAATACTAGAATATATTTAATAAACACCCTAACCTGGAAATACAAACATTTATGCTCGACGGTAGACTCGACGGCGGTCGATATCTATACATATAATAAAATCGTAGGAAAGTCAAAACTGTACATTGAATATTTTTTTAAAAGAATACTTGGGGCGTGATCTCCAATCGATATCGAAGCCAAAAATATAGTTTTTAGAATTTTTGTCTGTTTGTCTGTATGCCTGTTTGTTTGTATGTATGTCCGGGGTAAACTCAAAAAGCACTGCATGGATTTACTTCAAATTTCGCATGAATATTACTAACAGGTCGGGTCAACATATAGGCTACATATTATCACGCTATCACCTACGGGGGAGGAACAGTGCGGAGTAAACGAAATCCGCGCGGACGAAGTCGCTGGCAACAGCTAGTAATAAATAAATAAATATTCACGGGACAAATTACACTTATTGATCTAACTCCAAAGTAAGCAAATTATTTTCTTGTGTTATGGGTGTTAGTCAACGATACTAATACATAGAAATACAAGAATATATTTAATAAACACCCAAACCCGGAAATACAAATATTTATGTTCATCACACAAATGCTTGTCCCCGTCGGGGATCGAACCTAAGCCCCGTCGATCGCTTAGTCAGGGTCGCTAACCACTCGACCAACGGGGCGGTCAAATATTGTGCATACAATAATAGTTTAATAAGGAAATAAATATGGCAAAATCATCGACAACCAAACACTAAAATGTCTCATCAATTGGCGTGCCTAGACAGTAAAATTGAGTCGTATACCGTGACAACAAACGGCATGACGCTCTTTTGTACCGTCACGCGTTTACCCTTTGCATACACATTTTATATACTTTTTAACTCCTCGGTAAGTAAATTAATTAGTTTCACCTCAGTTTTTTTTATTTAAATTAAATTAGAGTGGGCCCAATCGACCGATTCATTTAACGTCTCCGTCGTTTTGGGCCGCGAGCACAAATGCCACAGAGTACCCAGTTTTTCGGAAAAACTGCTTATGGGTGTTTCTCTGTAAGTATGTTTTTTGCTGTTCCAGGCATTTTTTTATTAGAAAAATTGTTATTTTGTAATTAAAAATAATTTATTACGAAAGTAAAAAAAAAAAAACATTTGTATTTGGAGCATTGAAAACTAAAATGAAATAAATTTTGTTTTTTTTTGCTATAAATTCGTAAACCACCGAAATGTCAGTCCCCTGGGCTGTCCCAGTCCCAAAATTAAAACTTTAAGATTAAATTTTGAGTTATTCGTCAATAATATATAATTTGGTCCATATTGTTTTTAAACTTAATTAGTTAACTAACAATCTTCTTCAATAAAAAGTACTGAAAGTTAATTTATTTCATTAAATTCATTAAAGCAAAGTAAGTCCCAGGCATTTGAGATCAGTCCTCTGCCAGAAGTTCAAAGCCAAAAAAAAGTCTAGCATGTTATTTTACCTTTTGTAAGGTTTATAAGGATCTAACTAGCCTTAAGTTAATAACCATAGAGCTGTTAGCGCTTTATCGCCATTTTATTTAGTGTCAAAGCACCGTTTGTGCTGGAAATATGTGCCTGGGCCACTTCAAAACTCAGTCCCCTGGCAGCTGTTTTTGTTTATAATTTATTTATAAAATTGTATCCATAAGTCTTAATATTATTCTAATTAACGTAAACATTCATTGAGAACTTAAAAAGTTGAATCTATTGAAATAGTTTGCTTCATTTTTCTCAATTTGATAAAAAAAATTAGTCCCCTGTCATGTTACGCATGCAAAAGACACACAAATATCGAAAAAGCAAAAATTAATTCGGCTGTTTATTTATTACGATTAAGCTGATAGTTTTGTAGTCCTTGTTAATTTTCTTTTTTCTAATAAAATAAAAAAAAAATTTGGCCGGACAGTTTGTACAGATTTAAGACGTCCTTACAAAGAATTACCCTTATATTAAATCCTCCATATTATATCCTCCATATTATATCCTCCATATTATATCCTCCATATTTGAACTAAGTCTTTTTCATTTCCATACGGGATTTTCTATAAATTTTTTGGTTTCATAAAAATCTTTTATCAAAAGAAACAGATATTTCGACCGCCCCATTGATCGAGTGGTTAGCGACCCTGACAACGCAATCAACGGAGCTCGGGAGGCTTTCCCGGCGGGGACAAGCATTTGTTTGATGAGCAAAAATGATTGTATTTCTGGGTTTGGGTGTTTATTATGTACGTAACAGTATTTATACGGTGTGTAAAAAAAACCCTGTCCGATCGTCAAAGGCATTATTTGGTAGCTTAATACAAACATGTCTGTGACTTTATTTTATGGATTTTGATACATAATTTTTTTGGCTGGAATAGACATAGCCAGCTACGTACAAAGGCTCAAGTGGCTAAGTGCGGAAAATAAAATGGCAAAAAAAAAACATAAGTTTTCAAAATATTTGTTTGATTTAAGGGGAAGTTGCTCAATTTTAATACTAATATGAGGCACTTTAAACTACGATATTTTTCTTATTTTAATAAAAATATTTTTTTTTTTGACAATGCCATTGAACTACCTGTATACCTATTTCGGATCGTACAGAGTTTTCTTTACACCCGTATAATATGTATTTCTATATATTAGTATCGTTGACTAACACCCATAACACAAGCAAATGGTTTGCTTACTTGGGGGTTAGATCAGTAAGTGTAATTTGTCCCATGAATGTTTATTATTATTAAATATAAATTATAATCATATCCGATCCTGATGATTGCATCACAGTACATACATCATAAAGTAGTGGAAAGTATAAAAGGATAAATAATGTGATATTCAATAGGCTGTAACTAAAAAAATATGGTCAGGCCTTAAATTAAATAAAAGTTAGCGAAAGTGTATATTTTTTGGATTTGAATTTAATTTTTTTTAGAAATTTTGAGAAAGTTTCTGATAAAAAAGGGTTTTCTTTTTAACCTACAGTCCTGAATAAAAAATGTATGTATACTTATATACGCACGTAAAAGTTATACATACTTTGGCGTTAGAAGATAAAAATCTTTCTAAAAAATTTATCCTTCGCGTTATCCTATGTCTGTAGAGAAAACGACGCTAGTAAAAGATAATAAGGTATTTAGTACATTAAAAGAAAGTTTTATTATAACACATTATCTAGTTAAATAAATTTTATTTAAATATCATAAAATAATTATTTGTACGTGATTTAGAAATCAGAAGTACTTTATTCGATAAAACTTTTTACAAGTTATTTTGACGCGTCGATATTCTTTAAAATTACTACGGATCGGAAACGCGGCCATACACTAAGAAAATCCGGCGGAAGAAACTCAGCAAGCTTGTCTTTTTTTGAAATCATATCATTTTTTTAAAATGATATGAATTTAAAAAATGTGTAAACTTTTTTGAAAAACATAAACGTTGATAGGCTAATTTCATGGTGTCGGTTTTTCGTGACGGTGTGCGCGCGCATTGTGAAAATTTACTCTCAAAATCTTTTGCTTACGCGCCAAAAGAAGTATAATTTCAAAAACTCTGGCATAACCTTCATAACATGTACCAGATAGCTTGTATATGTATTTAGCTTATATTTGTTTTTATGTACACCTTGATAGGACCACTTCTCGCTGGGATATCAGATTTGAGTGGAAAAGTATCATTTTGTCCTTGATCATCAATATCGCAGCAACCAATGTTCGCACAAAATTGAACGTGGTTCCGAAAACTTATCGATATCCTACTAATATTATAAATGCGAAAGTTTGTGAGTATGTATGTATGGATGTTTGTTACTCTTTCACGCAAATACTACTGAACTGATTACGATGAAATTTGGTATGTAGGTAGCTGAAGGCCCAGAATAACAAAGGCTGTTTTTTATCCCGGAAAAGTTAAATGATCCCGCGGGATTCACTAAAAACTTTTATAATGCAGCGGGCTGCACGCTGCAGCTAGTATTACATATATCTGTTATTCTCTTAATGCTACAACATTTAAGCCCATATATCAAGAGTGTTATGTTAAATTAACCATATTATATAAAACAAGCATATATACCTATATTATAAAGATGACAAGGAAGTACGGAAATAGCCCTGCATTGGCCTTCCACATTCAAACCACATATTAATATATGCTGTTTTTTTGTTTATTATAATTTACGTTATAATTAATTGAAATTATTGGCATTATTTTGAATTGAATTACGTTTCAGTAATCTGTATATATAAAAATCAATTGCTGTTCGCTATGAACTTTTAAACTAATGCGTTCTACTATCATTTTTAAAAATATATAAACGGGTCATTAACGCGTACATATATAGAACTTACTTGTAAAGCTCGACGTTTCGGCCAAGTTACATTGACCGTGGTCACGAGCAGACTGGAGCAGCGAGTTTCCTCCGTCGTTCCAGTTCCTCCTCGTCCAAGATACGGTTAGTGTTGTGTGTAGGCTAAATTCGAAAAAACAAGACCAGAAGGGGGTAGATGAAAATCGATCCCGACCTGAACGACGGAGGAAACTCGCTGCTCCAGTCTGCTCGTGACTACGGTCAATGTAACTTGGCCGAAACGTCGAGCTTTACAAGTAAGTTCTATATATGTATGCTGTTCGCTAGTCTCGCTCAAACTCGAGAACGACTGAACCGATTTAGCTAATTTTGGTTTTGAATTAATTGTTCAAGTCAAGGGAAGGTTTAAAAGGTGAGAAAATATAGAAAAAATAAGAGTAGTTAAAAAGGCAGAACAATGTTTGCCGGGTCAGCTAGTATTGATTATTAATAGATTATATGTAATGCTGCCAGACAGTTTCCTAAAACGTGAATGACTTACCAAATGTGTCACTACCAGTGTGTCTACTAAGTTGTAGGATTCCGCACTCTGCCTTGGTTCGGTACCATCGCCATTCCTGCCGCAAAAAAATCAGTGCATCGTGTTCCGGTTTGAAGACATGGATCCTGTAAACTTATGCAAGTGGCATCCTATCCCGACATACAAATAACATCTTTGTCTAAAGGCTTTGGTGGAAAGAGATTCTATTTGCTTGCTTATTATCCTATAATATAAAAAAAATCGGACACACATCCCGTCTCGGGCACTTTGCCTTTTAGAAAAATTCATTTAGAATGAATCGTTCCATCCAAAATTCGAACCGTAAACATCACGGGTCTGTACCGAAACCGGTACCACTAAACTTTTAAAATATTATCATGAATTTTTGGAACGAAGTTCCTTACGGCAGGCTTGGAGGGGATAGGGATTTTACTGCGCGACCGAACTGAAAAAAATGTGATAGTAAAACCGTAAGAAAAATGCGTGGAATAAAAGCGTTAAATGAGACGTGCGCAGGCGCGACAGTCGCGTACACAAGCGAGTAGTGCCGTTTAGCCGAAGGAAGTTCGTTCCTACCTGGTGTCCCGCGACACCACATCATTTTTTTAAATAAAATTCTCCAACATTCTCACGCGGGAAAAGGCGCGAGCAACTGCTAATTTAAACTACTTATTACTCGCGATTTCGTTCGCGTTTATCACTTTTCTCAGTCAGATAAAAAGTAGCCAATTTTTTTCTTGTAAATTGTAGCTTTCTGAAGGCAAAAGAATTTCTAAGATCGGTACCACATTATTTGAGTTAATTCTTTACAAAAATACAAACGTTTTCTCTTTATAAATTTATTTAGTACTAACTGCGCCCGCGACTTCGTCCGCGTGGAAAAATTTCGAAAAAAGTAGCCTCAGTTACTCCCTGTCACATCAGCTATCTGCCAGTGAAAGTCTCGTCAAAATCGGTCCAGCCGTTCCAGAGATTAGCCGGAACAAACAGACAGACAAAAATTGTAAAATAATGTTATTTTTTTATATGTACCGTGTATACATCCATATGCATTTAGTAAAAAGCGGTTATTTTAATATTACAAACAGACACTCCAATTTTATTTATTTGTATAGTATAGAAATATAGATAACCTGTTACTGCCACGTATACAAAGCCGCTAGTATTGACTAGTTCATACTTTCATACTATATTATAAATGCGAGTCTGTCTGTATGTCGGTCCGTCTGTACGTTTTCACGACTAAACCGCTTAACTGATTTCAATGTAATTTAGCAAGGAGATAGTTGAAAATCTGGGGTACAACATAGGCTATCTATAAAAAGAATTAACCCCTAAGGAGATAAAAGTTTCTATGAAAAACTACATCGACGACATGTTAATTTATTCGCGGGTGAAGCTGCTCGGGTCATTTAGTGCGCTATAATTATAAACGCGTGTAACGTTATTTTTGTTAATGGGATTGTCTTCATTCGCCGTCCACGTCATTAATTGCACTCATTATATCGTTTTGGAATCCCAATTTGGAGGTCGCACATACGTTTTCTTTGTGAGGAAACACTGAACTGAGTGTATATTTTTAGACGAGGACAGCGCTTCGACCATTGAAGTGCTTCATCATCATGACGACAATATATGATATACTGTTAATTATTAACTTCTCGCTACGTATGTAGATAAGGGAGTTAGGACGGCTTGCACCAAAATGCTTAAATCAATTTAAGTCACTAAATACGTTTAAAGTGACAGCTTTAAAGGCGTTTTGGCATTTGCTGAACATGTTTAAGAACTAAATTTTAAGTAATTTAAAATTTTAAGTTAAGAAAAACTCAAAAATCGAGTTTTCACCAGATCTCCACGTTTTGAGGTCCTAGGAAACTTTTCCGGCTATTTTCATGATGACGTAAGTATGTCTGTATGTATGTGTGTGTGTGTGTGTGTGTGTGTGTGCGTGCGTGTGTGTGTGCGTGCGTGTGTATGTGAACATCTCATAACTTTTAAACGGCTGGACCGACCGAAGCGCGGTTGGCATTCGATTGGATTCCGTTCAACTTTCTGAAAATTTGAACCAAATTTTCAGAAGGCCCAGGAGATTTTGAGAAATTTTGAAAAAAAAACCTCAAAAAGTTTTGGCGAAACAGTATTTTTTTAATATAACTTCCAGATTAATGTACCGATTGAGTGCAAAAACTTATCAGCTCTTCTATTCCTCAAAAAACAACGTCTAATGCATAAATTGCATCAAAATCGGTTTATCCGTTTGGGAAAACACGTTGACGAAAAATTTTGAAAAAAGTGTTTTTTCGACATGACTTCGAAATTTTTCAACCAATCATTTTTTGATTTTCTGCGATATTTTAGTACTAAATACAACGTTGAATGCCGTCTCTAAATTTAAAATCATATCTTATTTTCAAAAGTTAAAGTAAATTAAAGCTTTTTAAATATTAAAATTACGTTGTTTTTAGCAAATTTACTTAATATTTCTGGCAAAACACCGATTGACTTAAAAATCTTATTAAGTTTTTTTCCTTTAAAAACTGCGTCAAATACCGTTAATTGGATCAAAATTGGTCAATTTATTTGGGATTTATTAATGACAATATTTTTTGAAAAATAAATTGAAAAGAAAGGGTTTTTGACATTGCTTCGATAAACTTAGATAAAGCAATATTTTAGATCTCAAAAATTGAGTTAAATGTCATCCGAAAGATAAAATTCAGTCACCAAAATATACAGCTTTACAAAAATCATTTAAACAAAGTAGATGTTTTGAACTGAAAAATCTATGCTTATAGTTTTTAATCTTTTGAGCTTAAAATACCTTAATTTAGCGGGAAGTTAAAGGGATGGCCTGTAGGGTCAACTGTTTACACTTTTTTTTCAAATAATACCCCATCCCAAATAAAACTGAAAAAAGTTAAAAAATAAATAAAATTATTATTACGCTACGCCCGCGTCGCGTCGTATCGAGAATGCTATGATAATTTTATTATAGCAAAAAATATGAAAAAACTTGTTTATTGTTATAGTGGCAACGGAAATACCTACATAATTTGTGAAAATTTCAGCTTTCTAGCTATCACGGCCCGGTGACAGACAGACAGCGGAGGCTTAGTAATAGGGTTCCGTTTTACCTTTTTTGAACGGAGCCCTAAAAAAGAAAAGACAATCAACTTAATTTTTAAACCTGGATCGAAAGTTCATATATTGACCCTATTTTCAAGGCCGAAAATGTGATATTGTTATCCCGTATAAATTGGTCAATACGCTGTATGCGTTTTTCTTGCACATGTGTCGATGTATGATTTTCTGCTGATGTCAATAGTTTTAACATATATTTCAGTTCAATTTTTTAAATAATTTAGATAAATGTTTATTATAAGCTTTTAATTCAGCTGTGATAAAAGAATATTAAACCCTCCACGGGCCGGAACTATCCAAGTAGCACGTTAAGCTGTATATAGGCTGCATTTAGGTTCATTTTTAAACTTAAAGCTGTATACTAAGCCGAACAAAGGTTGTAGAAGCGCTTCTACAGCCGATATAACACCAAAAAGGGCCCCAAGTTATACAGCTTATTGCGTTATGTAGGCTGCACAATAGCTATACAAGCTGTTATAAACTGTACAATGGCTGTTATTTGGTGTATAAAGAAACTATAACACTAAGGATACTCTCTTGTAACTGTCTTGTACAGCTAAGCGTTAAATAGGCTGCACAATAGCTGTACAAGCTGTTATAGGCTGTACAAAGGCTGTTATTCGGTGTATAAAGAAACTATAACACTAAATATACTCTCTCGTACAGCTAAATGTTCTTAATAGGTGTTTGAAAATGATAAAAAGTAACAATCTGTTTTTGATATTGTATAACATTATATCTGCAGACGCCATATTTAAAAATATATTAATAAACGATAAATTCTTGGACTTGGAGCAGTATTGAACGGTGTATTCAAAGTGCAAATTCTAAATGATCGTGAAGTCGTGTATGATTTCCCTCAAAATATTCACGCGCCAACGAAATAATCAAGATAACACAAATAAAATCATTGCAAAATACGGTAAGTGTTTGTGTTTAAGGTTAGAATATACAAGTATTTATGGTACTATATTGTATATAAAGGCATAATGATTATAATATAAGTTGCTTGTCACGATATAACTATAGCTATTGCTAAATATATCTTTTATTTAACAATATATTTCTTTAATGTTGTTTTTAATACACAATAATGGCGACACTTTGTTATACAGCCTAAAGTGTATTTGGAGGGTGATATACTGCAAATAGCTGTACTGAATCTCTTTTTTATTCTATTATACCGCTATTGGCTTTTAATTACCGTCCAAATACACTTTAGGCTGTACTAAGTCCGTATATAAATCTATTATACAGTAATTGGCTTTTAATCACTTAACTTATGTTTAGAGATGCGTAGAAAAATTGAAGAACCCTAAATACAAAACAAATATCACTTGATTTCGCTATTGTGATGTATTGATGTCGGTTGTTTGACTTTACAACTAAACCAACTTATTGTTAACTATACCTTATGGGATATGTATTTCAATCATGTTTTACTTTATTTTTCAGGGAAATATGCCTTATAAAATAATAAAACAATTGAGAGAAGCCAAAACTGTATTTGCATCGTATCCAGTTTGTGGGAGGATAAAGGTGAATTATAATGGCCAAGAAAACAAAATGATATAACTAAGTTGATCAAGAACGAAAAATCTAGCCCTTTAACGATTGGTCTATCACAAAAATATTTTTAAGAAGAATACGTTATTTCGTGCTTGTGATTTAATATTATTAGTTCTTCAAAGAGAAACACATACTCTCTTGCCTGTAATTGTATCTAAGTATATAATATTTTTAAAATGATTGTAAGTATACATATATACGGGGTGTTGCAAAAGTGGTACAGTAAGCCGAAAGGGAGTGACTCAGGGGGTCATTCTTAACAACTTTTGTTTAACGACTTTTGGAAATTCGCGAAAAAAGTATTGATTCTCCATAGAAACTTTGTTGGTCACGTGACTTTTCACAATGGAAAAACAAAATTGTTCTTCGCGAATTTTCACAAATCGTTGAACAAAAGTTGTTCAGAATGACCCTCTGAGTCACCCCCCTTCGGCTTACTATACCGCTTTTGTAACACTCCGTATAGTAAGTAGCAAGTTAAAAATATAAAATATATATATTTTCTCAGTGTAATGATTTTTATTTCTCTTTTTAACTCTTTTTTATATATTCTTTGAAGAATAGACCAATTGCCTATCTGCCAGGCAGGTCGTAAAAGGCGACCGATGGGCAATGCGAATCACTTCCATCGTGGTTACTTGGTGATAGAGTTCTGCATTGGCTCGACCGGGTCTGGTACCACCGCCTTATCTATTTCTGCTGCAAAGCGTCAGTGCTAGTCACTGTCATGTTCCGGTTTCGAGGGCAAGGTTGCCGGTAAACTTATGCATGTGGCATTAGACCTCGCCACAAGATAGCAACGCACCATTAACATTTTTGCTGCCTATAGGCGATGGTTTACTCTTTCCATCAGGAGACCCATCTGCTTGTTTGCTGTCTTATGACGTTAAAAAAAAATCAAATATTATAAATTACCAACCAAGTGACCTTAATGAAGAAGATAAGCCTAAAAAATAATAAATCGGATAACCTACAATCACTTTTTAATGTTTTTGTTACGGAACCCTTTTCCTTGAACATAAAAATGACGATTGTAGGTTACCTGATTTAGTAATTTTTCAGCTTTATCTTCATCACGATTACTTGGTTGGTAATTTATAATATTTAAATATTCCTTTTCAATCTTCCTCTTGATTTTTTCCACATGATATCAACGATGCAGATATAAAAACAGCAAATAACAAAATCAATAATACAGCCTTGAGCTGCACTACAGCTTTATAGGCAGATTTTTTAACACCATTGGCTGCATAACAGTCTACAATTACGCCATAAATATTAGCTGTAGAACGGTGATTGCATGTCCCATTTTACAGAAACAAGCGTTGAGTGATACTATAATAACACTTAAAGCTGTAATAAATTCCCGTGCTCAACATAATACAGCTAATGTACAGCTTTAAGTATTAAAATAAGCCTAATGAGTTACAAAATACTTAAAGTTGTACAGTAGTGTATTAATATTCAGATATAACGCCTAAAGCTTACGCGAAACTCTAAGAAAGGCCTTGTACAGCATTAGGCTGTATAAAAACTCATAAAGGTCTTTTATACCGATAAAATCATCTTTTTACACCATTGTACGGCTGCAATAGAACTTTAAGTAATATATGAGTTGCTTTATGGGTATTAAACATGCTTGATTGCTGCTTGGGTATTACATTGCAACTCGCGTGATAGCATCACGGGGGCTATACGCGGGATAGTTTATGGGGTGTTGCTATCTTGTGGCGAGGTCTAATGCCACATGCATAAGTTTACCGGCTACCTTACCCTCCAAACCGGAACACGACAGCGACAAGGACTGACGCTATTGCGGCAGGAAAGGACAAGACGGTGGTAGCAGACCCGGGCGAGACAATGCAGAACTCTACCACCTAGTAGCCACGATGGTAGTGACTCGTATGGCCAATCGTTTGCCTTTTACGACCTGCCTGGCAGAACGGAATTTGGTCTATTCTTCAAAGGAGCCCGGGACCATAACGGGGTGCATAATATACTATATTTTGCCAATTTCTGTTAACTTGTCAGCCGACGAAATAGTAGTATGTTCTCAATTCGGTGCGTATTTTTTTATGTTCGACATTTTCGACAATCATCGTCACATTTTCAAACAATTTACAAAAAAAACCTAAACGAATTATACCTTCCTCATGAATCATTCTGTCTGTTAGTGAAAGCCCATGTAAATCCGTTATGTATTTTTACATTTAATACGGACATACAATGTATTGATATTTATCACGCACTCGAAAATAAAATTATAAATTTATGGCTAACAAAGCCCTGAATAACAGTTTGTAACTAAATAGAACCCAAATTAAAAAACATTGATATTTCCCCATTCATACTAGTAAAGTATTATCAAGTATGAAGTAGGAGAAACAGTTTAGTATCGACGGATTGTTTGATACCACCGCCTTAACTTTCCTGCCGCAATATCAACAGTATCTATTTGTCACTGTCGTATTCCGGTTTGGAGGATGATAGCCGGTTAATTTATGCATTAAGCACAGCCCGACACGCGGATAGCAACACTCGATTAAAGTTTTTCATATTTTAGAAGTAAAAGATTGCAGTAAAATTACAGACCACATGAATATCAATAGACACGCCAATGGGAAGGAAACGTGTCGCCGCGCATATGAGCATACGCTCCTATTACTGTCAAAAATGTCATATATTTGAACGCTATATTGTAAAAAAAATAGAAATAAACCATTTATCATACCAAATGAGATGACAATGTTTAAAAATTACCCTTGAAGTGATTGTATTCCATGTGTAAGTAGTATAACTCTGTATTTTAATGTGTGAATTCAAGCTAAACTGCCAAACTAAGAAATTGTCTTGAAAGGCGTATCCATTTAATTCGTGAGTGAAATCATTTTGTTTGTAATTAAACATTACATTACAATCAACATTACAACATTATTTGGCTGGTTTTGTATTTATTATTTTGGCTGGTATGTGGCTGGAACCAATAAACATATATGATATTTTAAATATAAAATACTGTGTAATTTAATCTATCTCATTCTCTCGCTGGTTTAATCACTCAATTATATGGTTGATTCCTTATTGTGACGCATTTTCGTATCATCGAGTTTCAAAATACTACGATTCAAATAAAGGTTCACTTCAAAAATTAGGTTTACAAAATTTCCACGTAACAACATCAATATACCTGTGTACGTAATCGATACAAATGTTTAATGTTTATGTTTCGATAATTACCTTTGTGTTGATAAGCTAATAAATGACTTATATTGTACTTCTTGTTTATAAGCTTTTTATATTATAAGATAACAAAAGAGCAGATGGCTCAACTGATGGATAAAGAACATCGTTTATAGAGACCAAATATATTGTTACGTACTTCGAGTTCGTAATTTGTAAGGAAACGCCACTTATATAAAACCGTGTAATTACCACACAAATACACAAAACAACACAATGTAATACTTAAATACTCTAACACTAGTCACTCACTGTACTAACACTAAACTTAACCGACTACTCAATAAAACACTTCTCGCTTCGCAAGGGTCGCCCGTACTACCGCTTTCGATCACTGTATAAAACTACTCTCTATTTGTCAACACATCTCTATTTATACGGATGGTAAAGTTCCACATTTGTGCCGAATCCTCTACCAAGCTAATCATAAACAAGTTATTGTAAACAAGTACTAGTACACACTATTTTCACCCTTATGCCCTAAGTATTTAATTAGGGCATAACTATTCGGGTAACGGTCGACTATTTGTTTATCAATAGAAGTAGCTATCTCTTTCTTTTATTTCTAGATCGCTCGAGCGCTTCAAATCTTCACGTTTTTAGATTATTCTACATTCCCAACAATATTGACGGTGCGTAAAAATGAAATGAAAAATATTTATTTGCAAGAATATGGGTGTCACAAGTTATTAAAAATTAATTAAATTACCAACATATTCTACCATGATATTATAGTGTGCAAACATTTAAATTTCGGTCGATTTCATTTGAATTACTACCGGATCGGAACGCGGCCCTAAACTGAGAAGATCCGGCGCAAGAAACCCAGCAGGCTTGTTTTTTCTATTTTATGTTTTACAATATTTACAATGTATCATAATTATTTTATGTAAGTAATAAAATTTTTACAAGATATATTCGTTGATATCTGTGTGGTGAGATTAAAGACACATGTATTAGTATGCTGGCTACCTTACACTCTAAACCGGAACACGGCAATGAGAAGCAATGCCGTTATTACGGCTGAATGAATAAAGCGGTGGCACCAAATTCAGGCGAGACGTTGCAGAACTTCTACCTAGTAGTCATGATGATAGTGACGACGACGACGCGACGCGACGACGACGCATAGATAATCGTTCGCATTTTATGGACTGCCTGGCAGAATGGCAGATGGTCTATTCTTCAAAGGGAGTCCAGACTAACACGAGGCTCGTTAAACACGTTGCACGAGAAAGTCATCAGGGGGCACGTCCCCCTAGGGAGGCGTAGAGAAATGTTAGTATGTGTGTATGTCGTACGTAATATGTAAGATTAATCAGAAATCAGGAATACTTTATTCAATAAAACTTTTGACACGTCAACATATTTTTTTAAAACTACTACCGGATCGGACGACGACATTTCCAAAAAAAAAATTAACTCGGATTTCCAGAAAAAATTAAAAAAGAGACTCGGACAAAAATATGTTAACACACAGTTAACATATTTTTGTCCGAGTCTCTTTGAAGAATAGATCATCTGCCAATTTGCTATGCAGTTAGTAAAAGGCGAACAGAGTGCTAAGTGTGAGTTTTTCTTTTCGCATTCGATCGTGAGCGCGTTTGGAGTTTACTACAAATTTGTATGTGATTTGTGCAGCGCCACCTAGTGGTAAACGTGAGAAACCAGTTTACCACTAGGTGGCGCTGTACAAATCACATACAAATTTCTAGTAAACTCGAAACGCGCTCACGATCGAATGCGAAAAGAAAAACTCACACTTAGCACTCAGTTAACTATACGTGTAACTACCATCGTGACTACTAGGTGGCAAGGGACCTCAACGTCTCGCCCGAGTTTTTTGTACCGCTGCGTTACCTATGCCTGCCACAAGAGCATCAAGTTTGTCATCGTAGTTTTTCCGTTTGGAAGGCGGGGTAGCCGGTAAACTTACACAAGTGACATTAACACCTCGCCACACGAATAGCAACGTACCATCAACTTCTTTGGTGTCTATTTAGGAGATGGTTGTTTCTTTCCATCAGGAGATATCTGCTTGTTTTCTTTTTATAATATAAAAAAACTGATGATTTCTATCTGGAGAATTGTCTCTTGGTTGCTGTTTTTGATATAAAAATATACACCTAGGCTAATTTTTTTCTCAAAAGGCAGCATCAGTCATCAGACGCCTACTTGACTAGGCATCGAACTAGCTTATGTACTGTCGTATGGGAACACTGAAAATTTAACATTGCTTATTGACATTCAGTATTGCACATTGTGCTAACAGCCATAAAGTTAATATTTCAGTGTTCTCAGAAAATATTCTGTTTTTAGAGTCTGCTGACCCAATGACGTAAGAAAACATTATTGATATTGCAGATAATATAATAATTATACATGGGTTCGGCGGCGGTACGGCGACGGGTTTAATATCAAAAAAACAAGAAAAAGCTACCTGCTACTCTTACATCCATACTAATATTATAAATGCGAAAGTAACTCTGTCTGTCTGTCTGTCTGTCTGTCTGTCTGTCTGTCTGTCTGTCTGTCTGTTACGCTTTCACGGCCAAACCACTGAACCGATTTGGATAAAATTTGGTACAAATATAGTTTGAGACCCAAGAAAGGACATAGGATAGTTCTTATCCCGGAAATCCCACGGGAACGGGAACTATGCGGGTTTTTATTTTAGAATTTTTTCCACGCGAACGAAGTCGCGGGCACAGCTAGTATAATATATTACTATATACTTTATACTATATACTATATACTATATACTATAATACTATCCATACTATCCATACTAGTCCATACTAATATTATAAATGCGAAAGTAACTCTGTCTGTCTGTCTGTCTGTCTGTCTGTCTGTTACGCTTTCACGGCCAAACCACTGAACCGATTTGGATAAAATTTGGTACAAATATAGTTTGAGACCCAAGAAAGGACATAGGATAGTTTTTATCCCGGAAATCCCACGGGAACGGGAACTATGCCGGTTTTTATTTTAGAAGTTTTTCCACGTGAACGAAGTCGCGGGCACAGCTAGTTATGTATAAATCACAGTTGTTTGTCACTTCAATCGCCTTAAGTTTTATTAGCGTTACTTTAAATCCGCTATCTTGTTTTTCAAGCGCGTATTACCGTTAGGGTGCAGCTACATATATCGGGCTACGGCGAAGGTTCGTGCTATCGCGATATCCCAAACTGCTTCGCGAAGGGCTTTGACGCGTCACTGCAGAGGGCGTCAAACTGCGATCCGCTATATTTATCGCGGCAAACACAATAGATAATATAATTATGATAAACAATAATAATTATAGCAAACTGTAATTTGTACATGAAATTAACTAAAAATAAATACTTAGATATACCTATATAAATTTCCTCGTGTAACCCGTTTGCTTGCATTACGATTATGATGACCAATCCGCCCCTGTCGTTCTGCCAGGTATTTATATATAGCCGAGCCCGCGACTTCGTCCGCGTAGAAAAATTTCTAAAAATAGTAACCTAAGTTACTTCCTACCACATCAGCTATCTGCCAGTGAAAGTCCCGTCAAAATCGGTCCAGCCGTTCATGCAATTTGGCATGGAAATAGTTGAAGATCCGGGGTCAAAATAGGCTAATTTTTTCTTCAAAAATCAACCCCTGAAGGGCTGAAATAGGGGATGATTTTTGTATTAAAAGCTATTTCGACGGCATATTTATCTACTCGCGGACGAAGCTGTGCGGGTCAGCTAGCAGTTACACAAAATTAAAGAGTTTAATGAACGGCCTCTTGTAATTTGTTTGCTTTGTCGCGGGGCGCACAATTAATATAACCTGTGGGCCGCGGTTTGATGACCAGTGATAATACAACGTCATTATGACGGAAGCAGGTGTCGCGACATAGGCTAGCGCGAACCTTCGCCGTAGCCCGATATATGTAGCTGCGCCCTAGAAAGGTAGATTGAAATATATATGCTGAGTGTTAGGTATATAACACAGAAAACAATAAACTTAGGTTTGTCGTATTCCTTGTGTATAATGATAGTGTCCCGATTCTCGACCGATTACGATACCACCGCTTTACCTATTTTATTAGGTGGTAGAGTTCTGCATTGTCTCGCCCGGGTCTGGTACCACCGCCTTACCTATTCCTACCGCAATAGCGTCAGTGCTTGTCACTGTCGTATTCCGGTTTGGAGGGTAAGATAGCCGGTAAACTTATGCATTTTTTTTTTTTTTTAATAAATAAGTCACTTTTTTTAATCATATAATATTAATAACCTCTATTGTGTGTTATATAAGTAAATTCTACCTTACTCTGCTGCTGAACCGGAACATTACAGTGACAAACTCTGAAAGGTATATGTATTGATTGCTATAAAATCTTTATTCACTGTGACAAATCATATTCGTTAATGTGTTAGCCGTAAGGGCCGTAACCGTTCAATTAAACGGTTATGTTTTTAGGTCAGTCAATTCAACAAAAAGTAAACCTCAACAAATTATCTATTTGCTTGACATTGTCTAAAAATGTGGGTCATCTGTAATAGAAGCTAAAACCATGTAAACTTTCGTAAATGTGATTTGTTCGCTTCCATAACTTGTGTTTTTATGCCACTTCAAGGAGAAGTGTTATTATGAGAGATGCAAGAATAGTGATTTTGTTGAAAACCCGGCCAGGCCGTTGGCGAATCGCCGACTATTCGACGCCGATTTTGTAGTCATTACTCACCATCGACCTACCAACACGTAATGGTAGGTAAATGGTAGGTCGATGCTAGTCAGCTAATGGGAACATACGGCAGCTAATAATATTGCTGTATTGTATTGCTGAAAATATTCTCTATCTGATCGTCCAAGGAAATATTCTTTGGTATCAAGTTATCGGTATCAAGAAATGCATAAAAAATGATTTTATTTTTTATTCATAACAACTTACATACCTGTGATAAATTTTAAGTATTAATTGTGACTGTAATATTTACAGAAAAAATGTTTTTATTTTTTATTCATAACAACTTACATACCTGTGATAAATTTTAAGTATTAATTGTGACTGTAATATTTACAGAAAAAATGTTTTTATTTTTTATTCATAACAACTTACATACCTGTGATAAATTTTAAGTATTAATTGTGACTGTAATATTTACAAAAAAAAATGTTTTTATTTTTTATTCATAACAACTTACATACCTGTGATTTTTAAGTATTAATTGTGATTGTAATATTTACAGAAAAAATGTTTTTATTTTTTATTCATAATAACTTACATACCTGTGATAAATTTTAAGTATCAATAGTGATTGTAATATTTGTTAGTAAAATATGTTATTTTTTTTTATTAATTCTAATAATGTCGCAATAGTTTCAGTTTTTTTTTATATCAAGACTAGCTGACCCGGCAAACGTTGTTATGCCTTTTTAACTACTCTCTTTTTTTCTATATTTTCTCACCGTTTAAACCTTCTGTGGACTTCAAAAATTAATCCAAAACCTAAATTAGCCAAATCGGTTCAGCCGTTCTCGAGTTTTATCAATCCGGTCCGTTGCTATCCGTGTCTCGGGATGGAAATGCCACATGCATTACTTTACCGTCTACCTTACCTTCCAAGCCGGAACACGACAATGACAAGCACTAATGCTATTACGGTAGGAATAGGTATGGCGGTAGTAACATATACCCGAGAGAGACGTTGCGGAACTCTACCGCCTGTTATTATAGTATTTGTCACTTTTTGTTGTCAGAATGACGATTTCACACATTGTAATTGTCTCAGTCGTGTTCCAATATGGAAGGTAAGGTAACCGATAAACTTAATTAAGTTTAAAATACCCTAGTATAACATATTAATTTCGCTTCCTCCGTGTACTGCGACTACGTTGCCTTCTGCAACGCAGCTACACGCTCGGCTTCTGTATCCACGGGATAAAATACCCTAGTATAACATATTAACTTCGCTTCCTCCGTGTGCTTCGACTACGCTGCCTTTTTGCAACGCATTTACGTCCTTTTGTAGTCTATTCAAAATAGACTCATCTATGTGTACAATAGTGAAACTTAAGATCTTAATAGTTTCGCTATTCTACAATAGATGGCAGTATTGATTTTTCCGTAGTTTTTAGTTGATCATATTTGAGTAGAGAACTTTCTAGAACGATATACGTAATGACTGTCATTACGTATATCTTTCTAGAAAAATTAGGTCAACCTAAAATGAACTTTATATGTAAGGTGTACGGCTGATTTTAGCTTGACTTTCTATTATATCATTAGAGATTATATTAAATCAGGAATTTAATTAAAATAAAATGAAAATTGTACTTTCGAATGATATGAAATATCTCCATTTTTAATCATCTGTATTCTACTATCATTTCTGCATTCAAGGATGGCACAATACGGCATAATTCAGTGTATAATAGATTTTCGCACGACGACTATCTCCTAATGATATGGTAAGTATCACTAAGGCAATTTAGAGTAAAAGCGCATAATAGTGACGCACGCGGCACGCTCACTCTTCACTTCCCTTGTTCTATGTTCCATGGGTGTACTGGTTCTACCTTTGTTTACCTGTTCGGAGATACGGGCACGACGATAATTTTTTTATATAATAATTAACGGGACACGAGTAAAAAGGCTGCTGGCTATTTTCGCACTGATTTATTAATATTATTATAAACGATGACGCCACTCGTATATATATTTTTTTCGAAATGACTATTACAATTGACAATATGAGTCGTTACTGTGTCACCGGACTTTTTGGGCGAGCAGAGTGCTCAGCCAGAGTTTAAGTTTAAATTTCTCTCGTCTCCTGTGAGACCGGATTTCGGCTTAGTGCGGCGTTCAGACTAAAAGTGGAGGGAGGAATCATGGCTGTGCGCCCCATGTTAGGCGCGGGACGATAGAGATTAGAGAAGTCTTCGTCACAAAATAATAAGTATCTTCGTCGTTGAGACCGGCGACGAAGGTGTCGTGTTGTGTATGTATATGTCGGGATCGTGGTCGGGATAGGAAAGTACGTGTCGAGGCCTCCTGAACCTGTCAGCACTCGTATATGCAATTCTGCTTGACTTAAAGTTTGCGAAAAGGAAATATATTACGCGCGAACAAAAACGCAAGATAATGGATATTTATTATGGTAGATTAAAATCGCAATACGGAAATGGGACTGATAACATGATAAACATTAACCAATAGACATTCAATACTGCACGGGCCATATTAAATTTTTCTTTATAGTAAATCAAGGGCACAGTGTGAAGGTAAACTGCTTCTCCGCAAAACACTTCCCGCCTGCTTCCTCAGTGTCCTTATAAGTACAAAACGTTGCGAGGCTTAATATACAAATGCATTAATCCGGGCCTCTTTTTGAAGAATGGATTAACTGCCTTACTGCTGAAATCAGGTTAATGGCGAAAAATGCGAGACTCGGTACTCGAATACATTAATCCAGGCCACTGTTTTAAAAATAAATTAAATGCCTTACTGCTGAAATCTCTTTAAAGGCGGAAAAAGAGAGACTAAGTACTCTTTTTGAATAATAGATTAACTGCCTTACTGCTAAAATCTTGTTAAAGGCGAGAAATGCGAAACTTATTACTCAAATGCAGTAATCAGTGTCCCTTTTTGAAGAATAGATCAATTGCCCTTCTGCTAACATCTTGTAAATGATCTGATATGGCCAATACGTACCTATCACTAACGTCGCGTCGTGATTAATTAGGTGATAGAATTCCATCTTATCTATTTCTACCGAAATAACGTCGCCGGTGGTTTTCGCTGTCCTGTTTCTATTTGTATGGTCCGCACAATGTATTAAAGAGTCTAGTCACGAGTTCGATATATCGCTGTTTGTAAACAATGAACTTCTATGCCATTTCTATGCGCCGCGCCGTGCACGGATGTCTACTAAACATGTTTATTTGGGAAAATAGGTCAATATTTAAGTATATATTTTTTCCCATATTCAGTATCACAGAGTCGAGTACTGAACACCCACCCCCATTCAATATGTACAAGATTTTACCAATCAACCTGTATATAACGTGACCATTTGTTTATGAGTCAGAGTAGGAACCTTAGGGGTGGTGGGGGGGGGGTAATCTTTGTGTATCCCAGTCAGTCACTAGATATTAAATTTGAATTGAGTTTGTTTGCGAAATCGGGACACTTTTGCTCTCGTTGGAGAGAGCGGAACAGACAACCTGACAACGGGACAATTCCGCCCAAAGCGGGACTTATGGCCTTACGTATAGGTAAATAAACAGAATTGAATTTCATAGAAAGAAATGTTACGCAAGTTAAAACAGCTTGCATAATGAAACTTCTGCAAATGTCGTATTCAATAGACAATTTTATAAGTTTTTTCTTGAGTATTCGCAGTGGAAATTTCTCGAGAAAAGGAAACTGTTATGTAAAATAAAACACTTTGTAAAAAACTTATTATGGTCTGCTGATTTTACATATAATTAGTGCTATATAGTTAAAATTAGTTAGGTAGTTACTTATTCATCACTATATAGTATAAAGCAAAGTCGCTTTCTCTGTCTGACCCTATGTCCGTATGTATGCTTAAATCGTTAAAACTACACAATGGATTTTGATGCGGTTTTTTTAATAGATAAATTGATTCTTGAGGAAGGTTTTAGTATGTAAACCTTTCCGATATTTCTACGGGAACAAAAGCTACGCGGGTGAAACCGCGGGCAGGTCGCTAGTAAATCATAACTGAAACCAAGGTGTTTCAAATTGATAAATTTCCCAAAAAAAAGTAATGGCTTCTACTTAGCTTATATTAAAGTTGACTTTAACCACCTCGTTGGCCGAGTGGTTATCGAACCTAACTACGAGTCGATAGGGTGCGTATTCGATTCCCACAGGACATACATTTGTGTTATGAGCATAGATGCTTGTATTTTTGAGTTTGGATGTATTTCTATGTATTATTAACACCTATATTACAAGCAAGTAATTTGCTTACTTTGGCGTGTGATTCATTCCTGTAATTTGTCCAGCGATATCATTTATTATTACTTAGCTGATTCACATGCTTGCTACCTGATGAATCTGCCTCTAATTAAATAATCAAATAACTGTGCTCTCTTTCAAAACTGAGTGAGCGATAAACAGGAAGTAATTATAAATTAATCTAAATTAAGATTTAAACAGACAGAACTTGCTTCTTCAATTTATTAAATTTGCGACTTACATTCATTATTTAGTTTCTTACTCAATCACTGAAAGACAGAACACTTATACTCTCTACGACGGATAAACGGAATTGAATGAAATCTTATAACGCATTTGATTAACACATAGGCTACTTTCGTCTCATCTAGAAGAAATTCATTAATTTCATGGGATTCACAGCAGGCTGCAGCTAGTGTTGCATATATTTCTTTCGCCTATATTCTTATTCATTAAAAAAATTTGAAAAATCAATTCAATTTAAGAATCCTTTTTTATTTACTTTCGCCATTTCCTTACAAATCTAATGAGGTACGTGATGCCATAAGTGTGAAAGCCCCGGCTCCAAGCTAATGCCGAGTTCCTGTACCTAATCAACGATCCGTCATTCGTAGCAGCAACCAACTTAACATTAATGAGGCGTTCTACGAGTTGTTTGGACATTTGATAATTTTACATTTATAGGAATTGTTTTAGTTTACGTCACGTAGAAAATGTTACTACTCGTAACTAAAACGAGTCGTTTTACTGATATTGGAACCGGACATAAATAGGTATCAAAATATTATCATTAACCCAATTTTATTTAGAAATATCTCGGTTGATAAGTATAAGCTTGCGTTATTATTTGACAACAACAACTTAACAGTTCTTTACGTAATCAACCGGTTATAAATATAATAGAGTATATACGTCGCAGTGAAACTGTCAATAGCCGTTAGATTATAATCTACCTAGGGATTTTATAATTTGGTTAGGTTAGGTTAGCAGTTAAATTATAATATCACTTAGGTAGATTATAATCTAACGGTATTGACAATTTCACTGCGACATATATACAATATAACAATTCAACCAAAGCCTGACTTAGAAGCTAGAACCGTAAAGCGATATATTGCAATTAAATGTAATATCGACGTTCTTGCGTTTTATTGCACAAAACGCTACGGATAATGGCCATTGGCCGCCGATGTTTTGATATAAGTAATATGTACTTTTATATTTGTTGACTGACTTTCAGTAAGAAGACATGTCAAAAAAACTATTTTTTGCGTCCATCACGTTGACGTATTTTAGAACATCGTTAGCAACAACGTCTAAAAATTCCATCGCGTCGATATAGGCACTAACGGTAATATTAATAAACTTGTTTGATACTCTTGGTACGGTAGTACTATTTTTTTATTATAAGATACTAAGCAAACAAGCATATGGGTCTCCTAATGGAAAGAGTCAACCATCGCCTATAGACACCAAAGATGTTAATGGTGCGTTGCTATCTTGTGGCGAGGTCTAATGCCACATGCATAAGTTTACCGGCTACCTTATCCTCCAAACCGGAACACGACAATGAAAAGCACTGACGCTATTGCTTCGGCAATAGGTAAGGCGGTGGTACCAGACCCGGGCGAGACAATGGAGAACTCTACCACCTAGTAGCCACGCTGGTAGCGACTCGCATAGCCAATCGGTCGCATTTTAAGACCTACCTTGCAGAACGGCAGTTGGCCTATTCTTCAAAGGTGTCCGGGATCAACACGGGTGAAACTACTGTTAGGTATTCTGTGGTTTTGGTAAATTATATCGCAGCTATTCAGAGAATTTATGTATGAATGAACTCTAATTTACAGTGAAGATCAAACTATGTATTAATAGGATCGTTTATTAAATATATATGAATAAAGTTACCCCGTGTTTCTACGGGTTTTAAAGAGGAACCCCCATCCTAAAGGGGTTGAAAAATGGATTATCGGCCATCCGGCAAGCAGGTCGTAAAAGGCGACAGATTGGCTATACATTTCACTATCTACTACCTACACTACCTATTTTTCCCCTGTGTTGGTTCCGGGCTCCTTTAAAGAATAGACCAACTGCTGTTCTGCCAGGCAGGTCGTAAAAGCGACCGATTAGCGATACGTGTCACTATTATTTTGACTACTAGATGGTAGAGTCACTAGAGTTCCGCAACGCCTCGGCTGGGTATTTGATCCCACCGCCTTTCCTGTTCCTGCCACAATAATGTCAGTGCTTGTCGTGGTCGTGTGTCGTGGTTTGGAGGATAAAGTAGCCGGTAAAGTTATGCATGTGGTATTAAGACCACGCCACAAAGGTAATAGCACATCATTAACGTATTTTGTATCTACAAAATATGTATAAGTGATGGTTGCTTCATTACATCAGGAGTGCCATCTACTTATTTGCTATCTTTTACATACATATAAATACAAATCTTCAGGCCAGACCCCTTACGGGGTAGGCAGAGACTACTGTTTATCTTTTAATATAAATAAAACTTTTTTTTAATTGACCTAATTAAGATAGCCAGAAAATAATTAGTAAGCAATGACATGAATACTATTTCATCGTCTTAGTCAACACTAAGTGAAAACTCATTGTAAATAAAATACCCTTGTGCTATTACAATATTAGTAAAACCGTACAAATAATATGTATTTGGGTAACACCATGGACTAAACTGGATAATTTTTTTTCAAGGTGATTTCTTAGATCGTCAATGTAGCCTGCATTTACACACAGAAATGTTATAGTAATGTTACGTACTTCGGGTTCGTAATTGTAAGAAAACGCCACTTATATTAAATCCGTGTATTTACAACACAAAAACACACAAGACAAGACAACACAATGTAATACTAAACACTCGGATTAACACTAGTCACTCACTGTACTAACAGACTTAGAACACTACACAATATCACTTCGCACGGGTCGCTTCAAGTATCGCTCTCGATCGCTTGATAAAAACTGCCCTGCGTTTGTTAACACATCTCTATTTATAGCCAGGGAAAAGTTCTACCTGGATCCAGAATAATCTAAATATATAACGATAAATCACTTCTTATTGTAATCAACTTATGATAAACAAGTGATTCATCAATCCTAGTACACGCTTCTTTCATCCTTATGCTCTATACCACAAAGTTCATTATGGTATAGCTTAGATCAACTATTTGTTTGTCAATAGGAGTAGCTATCTCTTACTTTTATTTCTAGATCTCTCCAGCGATCCAACTCTACACGTTTCTAGATTACTCGTAACAGTAAAGTTATAATACTTACCGATGAAATAAGATCACTTCAGGAGTATTTTTTAATCTTGGCTTTTTATTAGTTACGATAAAATAGCACAACAAGTCTACAAGCATTTGACACTTTGCTCATTTGAGCGGCTACACGTTCCCCGCTCAATAGTGTTTAACAGTATTTGTGTGATCTGTGGGTAGCAATAACTTACCTGCTTCTAATTCACGTAACAAAACGTCCATCGATTCGAAGAGCTTAGGTCTTTTACACACATAAACACTATACAACGTCGCGTCGTGCTACGACGCAGTTTATTATGTAAGAAAATGTGTAATAGCCCTAAACTCTTCGACTCGATTAAAATTTTGTAACGTGACCGGACCTCTGTTGTATTAGTGTCAGTGTTTGTTAATGTAGTGTTCCAGTGTAATAAGTAAACTTAAACAATAAACATTCCTACCACAGAAATTGACGCTCTATTAACATAATATTGGTGTCTGTATGGGAAAGTTACGCCATTTATCAGGTGGTAGAGTTCTACAACATCTCGAGGGGATTGGGTATCAACATCTCACTTATTCCTGGAGCAAAAGCGTTAGTACTTATCACCGTCGTTTTCCGAATTGGAAGGTAAGGGAGCTAGGTAAACTTATGCATGTGGTAGAGTTCTGCAACGTCTCTAGGGGATTAGTATCTCCGCCTTATTTATTCCTGGCGCAATAGCGCCAATGCTTATCACTGACGTTTTCCAGTTTGGAGGGTAAGGGAGCTTGCTAAACTTATGCATGTGGTAGAGTTCTGCGACGTCTCTAGGGGATTTTGTATCACCGTCTTACTTATTCCTGGCGCAACAGCGTCAGTGGTTATCACCGTCGCTTTTCGGTTTAGAGGGTAAATGAGCTAGGTAACCTTATGCATGAGGTATTCCAAACCCACCACACAGCAAGACACCATTGACATATTTATTATTGTCTACTAGCTGACCCGCCAAACTTTGTTTTGCCATACATATTATGAATCCGTAGCGGACAAACAACATGACACGTAATTTATGTAAGTTTACGGGTTGTCCTTCCAGGCTGCTGAAAGCGCATTGAACTTTATATGGTGGTTAAGTATTCTTAAATTTTCTAATTTTCCGCGCAATTTTCTTAATATTTTCTTTTATAAGAACCTTCTGACAATTACAAACACAACAAAAAAAAATTAGCGAAATCGGTCCAGCCATTCACGCGTGATGTCGTGCCACGGAAAATAGGGATTGATTTTTATATAATGATGTATTATGTAGATAGGCAATAGTAATCTCTTTTCATCAGGGGAACCATTTTATTGTTTGCTATCTTATGAAATAAAATGAAAGGTACTTAAAATTCCACCTGGCGGTATAAATTATTCTATATTACATACTACGACGTAATCGCGTTTTGTTTCCTTCCTGTTATCATAAAGTAGTTAAGCCACTTTTTTACGTGCGCGTGCTAAAATTGCATAAATTTAGTTAAAAAAAGTTATATAAAATATATAAAGTTGCACCCGTTTTCTTTACGGTAAGGCAGTTCAACCAAAATCATTGCTTGTAGACAAATTAGCGAATACCGTTATTAAACGAGTACTAGTTTTGAAGTTGGACTGCAAAAAATAGAGTTGTGAAAACTATATCTAGTTTAATATGTCAGTTTTTGTGTTAAGCAAATAAACGCAGCAATGAAACAAACAAAAGTAATTGTTTTGCAAAACACTTGTAATTAAATACTTACTGTCTGTCTGCTCATAGGTTTGTTATGGTATGCGCAGATTCTTATGGTATGTAGAAACGCCAGTTTTAACGCAACACTCGTATACATAAGTGTGTACATCTAACATTCTCTTTACCTGAATGCTTCAAACGAATGATTTTTCTGAGTTTATATATGAGCTTTCTGAGTATATGAGCTGAGCCCGCGACTTTGTCGCGTGGAAAAATTTCAAAAAAAGTAGCCTAAGTTACTCCCTGTCACATCAACTATCTGCTAGTGAAAGTCCCGTCAAAATCGGTCCAGCCGTTCCAGAGATTAGCCGTAACAAACAGACAGACAGACAAAAATGGTAAAAAATGCTGTTTTGGTATATGTGTCGTGTATACATCCATATACATTTACTAAAAAGCGGTTATATTAATATTACAAACAGACACTCCAATTTTATTTATTTGTATAGATATGTTCCGGCTAAATCCGATTTCCGGCCAAACTAGTTTGTCCTAGACCAAACCGGTTCATACTATAAATAAATAATAAATAAAAATGCATGCTTGCACATAGGTGTTATTTATAAAATATTAGGCGTTTTTTTTTAATATAGGTATTTTGTTTATTCATTTATTTACTATTAATTAAAGTCATGAATGGCAAGTAAAGCACTGCTTTATTGCAATTAGGGACTGCACGCCACTGCCTGACACACTTTGGATCAACTGGTTTACCCTAGAACAAACTAATTAATCTGAAATCGGATTTGGCCGGTAACATATTTTATACAATGCGTAAAAAACGGCGTCCGATCGTCAAAAGCATTGTCTACTAATTCAATACGCTCATAATATCTTTTATATCATTAAACAGCATATAAGCAGATGGCTCTAATGATGGAATGAGAAAACATCGCCTATACCTAACCTAACCAGGTGACACCAAAGGGTGTCTCCTTTGGTGTCTGTAGGCGATGTTTAGCATCACACCTGTATAAATGGTGTGATGTTTAGCATCACACCTACATAAATGCTATCCGTGTGGTGAAATAGTCATGTAGCCCTATGTATGTGGCATAAGATAACCTCCAAACCGGAATTTGGACAAGCATTGCGGCGCTATTGCGGTAAGAATAGCTAAGGCGGTGGTATCATCGTGTACCTACTCGAGACAAAGTAGAACTCTACCACCTAGTAGTTACGATGGTAGTGACTCGTATAGTCAATCAGTCGCATTTTACGAACTGTCTGGGAGAATGACAGATCTCAAAAGTCTATACATCAAAAGGAGCCCGCTGTATCATAATCGATGAATGGGACTTGTACTAATTTATTTATTATTTAATTTCAGAATGGCGATCTGTGTATATCAATCCTGCATCCTCCTGTGGATGATCCTCACTCGGGCGAGTTGCCCTGCGAGCGCTGGAACCCCACGCAGTCAGTGCGCACAGTTCTACTCTCCGTGATTTCACTATTAAATGAACCCAACACGTTCAGTCCTGCGAATGTGGACGCCAGTGTCATGTATCGTCGCTGGCGTGACTCCAAAGGGAAGGACAAGGAATACGAAAATATTATAAGGTACTATTCTACTTTTTAGGATTCCCTACCTCAAGAGAGAAAACGGAACTCTTTTATAATTATTTTTATATAATAATAATAATAATCACGAAACAAATTACACTTACTGATCTAATCCCAAAGTAAGCGAATTATTTGCTTGTGTTATGGGTGTTAGTCAACGATACTAATACAAAGAAATACATATATAAATACTAAAATATATTTATTAAACACCCAAACTCGGAAATACAAACATTTATGTTCATCACACAAATGCTTGTCCCCGTCGGGGATCAAACCCGAGCCCCGTCGATTGTGTAGTCAAAGTCGCTAACCACTCGACCAACGGGGCGGTCAATATATAATCTTATATAATGACTTTGTTGTCCGTGTGTCTGTCTGTCCGTCTGTGAAGTCCCTTTACCTCTGGAATGTGTGGAGGTATCAAGTTAAAATTTAAACCATATACTCAAGTCTATAGTCCCTTGAAGCTGTAAAAAACTTAAACTTTCAGTTAACGAAAAAAAAGATACGAATGTTTATACAGCAAATAACCTATATTTCGACACTCTCAAGGAAATCAAAATTTATAGGGTACTTTCCGATGTTTTGGCAAGTAAAATCGTCTTATGTATTAGACGTGTACTTGATAGTACAGGGACAAATCTAAAAATTGTACATTTGTTATTAATTTTATTTAAAGTACATAGGTTTTGGAAATTGAATCTCGAAAAAAGGTTGCAAAAAACTGCGAGACCCGATTCCTAAACAATTTATAATATAAATGTACTTACTAATTTGTACGGAACCCTTGATGGGCGAGTCCAATTCGTACCAAATAAGCAGGAAACGTATGCACGTGGCATTAGACCTCGCCACAAGATAGCAAATCATTAACATCTTTAGTGTCTATAGGCGATGGTTGACTCTTTCCATCAGGAGACCCATCTGCTTGTTTGCTATCTTATGACATAAAAAAGACACACCTCACGCCTATTAGTAAGTGATAACGGCTGCTTATAGGCATTTGCAATACCAGAGGTCCTGCAAACTTAGAATAAGTAAGCTATTTTCTTGAAAGTCCCTAAGTCGGATCCGTTCGGTAACACCCCTCCTGGTAATTGATCCTAGAATGAAGTAATGCTAGGCAAAAAGTGCCTAGAGAAACGCACGGTTGTGAATTTCAAGACATCTAGGCACCGACCACACAGCCTATAGACGGCTAATGTTTGATTTTCCGTATTGAATACATTCTGGCAACTAGCTGAGGTAAGACGAAGTGGGGTTGCAACGCCGTAATTGGCTAACTCAAGGCCACAGTGAAAGATAGTAATGTACAGAGCATCTGATTGGTCGACACTGATTACGCAATCACTACTCATTGGCGCGTGGACATTTACATCGGAACTATAAGTCAGATGTGTTGACACAAGTCATTCGCCTATTATATTAGGTGTCTATGGGCTGTGTGGTCGGTGCATCTAGGTGATAAGAGTGGAACTTTAAATTCTTCATAGTAATCGTTTCGCTTATTGGCCCACTGGCAGCCACGCTGTGTGGTCAAGGAAGCCCTGAAGTCCATATCAGTTAAGTCGTTAAGTCGTTTTATTGGAATAACTAGGCATTCATTCAATAATTAACTAATATGGCAGAAAACAAGCATAAGTTGCTGTAACTGACTACTGGGCGATGTGTATATTACTCTATACAACATACAGTACCCGGCGATAAATATTGCACATCGAACTTTGGAAAGAGACAGTCGGATAATTTCGGCTGCGTAGAGCGTTATCTCAGTCCCACACTACCTATGTGACGTTTAGTCAGTCCCGATCAAAAATATATATTTAGAGTTGATAACACCCACAAATTTAAATAATTTAAAGTTGTAATATGGCATCTTTCGGAAAAAGAGGGAAACCTTTACGAGATCAGTCACGTGAAATTATCTACAATGTTTATAAATACTTTGTAACCGAAGCTGATAGATTTAAAAAAAAAGTAGATGAAAATGTAAGTTGTTATTTTAAGAAGATTCAAGAGCGAGTTGCAAATGCCACTGGAATTTCAAGAAGAACTTTGAACAATATATTAAACGAAGTCAGTACTGAAACACATTCGACTGGAATTAAGTTCAGCACTCCAAAAAAAGGGAGACCAAAAAAGCAATTTCGTTTGGATATGGACGATTTTGATTACGATGTTGTTCGAAGAATGGTGTATGATTTTCACTTACGATTTAATGAACTGCCAACAATAAAATCATTAAAAGCTAAATTATCTGAAGCTATTAATTACAATGGGTCTGAAAAAACGTTGAGAAAAATACTTCATGACACGGGATTTCAGTTCACTAAAATGGAAGATAATCGAAAAATTCTAATGGAAAAGCACGACGTTAGTCTCAAACGAATGGAATACCTTGATAAAATACGCAAATTTCGCGAAACAGGAAAAAATATCGTCTACATGGATGAGTCATATATACATGCATCCCACACTAAAGGGAAATCTTGGAGTGACGATAAGAAAAAAGGAGTAAAAAAGCCAATTTCAAAAGGTCAACGTTTGATAATAGTTCATGCGGGAAATGAAAAAGCTTTGTACCCGGTGCTTTTTTAACGTATAAATCCACGGACACTACAGGTGACTATCACAATGAAATGAATAACGATAACTATGAGAAATGGCTGGTTAACCAATTAATCCCAAATATACCCAGTGATTCTGTTCTAGTTATCGACAACGCACCCTATCACAACAAGTATGTTGAGAGACCCCCCAACTCAAACACCATTAAACGGGAAATGATCAACTGGTTAAACAGACACGAAATTCCAGTTGATCCAAAATTAACAAAAACCCAGATTTACGCTATTATATGTCAGCACAAGGAGAGGTATACAGAGTTTTCTGTGGACAAAGTACTTGCCGAACATGGGCACACTGTGTTGCGATTGCCACCATATCATCCGGATTTTAATCCAATTGAAAATATATGGTCTCAACTGAAAGGCTATGTAGCCTCTAGAAATGTGGGTATGAACTTAACTACAGTAAAAACATTATTGACTGAAAAAGTAAACATGATCGGCGCTGAAGAGTGGAAAAAGGTTTGCGATCATGCAATCAAATGTGAGAATGAATATAGAAGCATTCAACACAGTTTAGACAATTACACTGATAGATTAGTGATAAATACGGCTGATAGTGGCAGTGATATTGACCTCTTTGAGAGCACAGATAGTGAAATGGAAGTAATTGAGAATTAGAATTATTATTATTTTTATTGCAATGTCTCATTTTAGCAATAGGTATAATGGTGTTTATTATGTACACTAAAGCTGTAATGTTCCAAAATAATTAAATACGTAAATATAATGTGAACATGTTTTTTTAATTTATTTTACCCCAACCTAAAGCCATCACTTATAGAAAAATTAGTGTATTTTATACAAAGAATAAAAATATTAAAGAAGCAAATCATACTTGTTTTAACAGCTCCTAATAGGTACCGGACTGTTTGTATTTTGTGCGACAGAGATAACGCTCTACGAAGCCGAAATTAGCCGATTGTCTCTTTCCAAAGGTCGATGTGCAATATTTATCGCCGGGTACTGTACATGTATTGAATATAACGACAGACCACAATCCACATGAATACTAATAGACACGCCGTTGGAAAGGAAACGTGTCGCCGCGCATATGAGCAAACGCTCCTATTACTGTCAAAAGTTTCATACATTAGTAGGTTATATTGTAAAAAAAAATAAACCATGTTGTACTGTTTTATGTTGTACCGTGTGAGATGACAAGGTTTAAAAATTACCTTTGAAATGATTTTATTTTATTGATAAGTAGTATAAATCTGTATTTCTATATGTAATTGCAAGCTACACTGACAAACTAAGAAATTGTCTTGGAACTTAATCTCCCATTTCCATGGAAACCCTAGATAAGATCTTTTCCAAATTTAAATGGAATCAAGTGGGAACTACACCTGACCCCTCAAAACTAAGGAAAATAATTTTTCGAAACGGTTAGTAAATTACAAGAGTTTTCAGACAAACACTAAAAAAGTACACCCGAATCGAGAACGAGAATTCTCTCTTTTTGGGAAATCTGTTGAAACATTTTTTTACATGGTGAATGGTCGCGTCTTGAAAATATTAAAAAACACTGCCTTAGACCAATATCTATATGTTAATATGTGGAACTAAAACTTTGTACTCTTTTTTATGACAATTACGCGAACGGTGGAATATGAAATTTGTCACAGTTAAAGTTTACAATACCTAGTAAAAGGTGTTAATGGTGCGTTGCTATCTATGTAGCGAGGTGTTAATGCCACATGCATAAGTTTACCGGCTACTTTACGTCGATACGGTCGGACGTTGCGGAACTCTACCACCTAGTATCACCATGGTGGTGATTTTACGAACTGCCTGGTAGTATGGTCTATTTTTCAATGGGACCTGGATGAACACAAGGAAAAGTTATTAATGTTATAAAATTTTAATATTACAGAAAACAAGCCCAAGTTGCTCGAATGGAAGCCGAGAGGGAAGGCATAGTAGTACCTCTAACATTAGAAGATTACTGTATCAAAACTCAAGTTAAATCAACGACACAAGAACATCAGGTAAGGATCTTATATTCGTTTGACCACCCCTATGGTCGAGTGGCTAGAGACCCTAGCTGTGTAATCGATAGGGATTGGGCTTGATTCCGACGAGGATAATCTCAGTCGACTGGGCTTAGTACCACTCTTTTGCTGCTTGTCACTGTCGTGTTCCAGTTTGGAGGGTAAGGGAGTCTGTAAACTTATGCGTGTGGCCTTCAAACCCACACGAATAGCGACGCGCCATTGACTTCTAGATGAATTCATGAATTTGTCCAACGGTAATATTAAAATATGAATAACCAAATATAAAAAAAATACACAATCGTAGTATTTAGTGCAGACTAATAGTGTTTAAAAGCCCTGATCCACGTACGAATATATTCTATTCCGCGCTTTTGTCGCGCTTGTTCGCGTTGGTCGTCATGTCTGAAGAATTTCTTTCGAGGCCGAGGAACGAAGGCGTATAATTACCAAGCTGCTAATCAGATTTTGATTTCCGAGGACAAAGTCAATAAAACTGAGCAGCGCGTGCTTGAACTAGAACGGAAATCTCAAGGGTTCAGCCGGATAGGGTAACCACTAAAGTACGATGCAGTCTGTTATGAATTACGCCTTTTTCAGCAAACACCTATGACCTAAGGGCCGCTCCTAAGGGTCGTATGAGTATAGTATGTAGCATCTAACGTTCTTCAAATTATTGTTTAAACTAAAAACATTGTCACGCCCATATTTGACCGTCGAATGTCGAGTGGTTAGTGACCCTGACTACGCAAGCAACAGGGCTCGGGTTCGATCCCCAACGAATTTGCTTACTTTCGGGTTAGATCAGTCAGTGTAATTTGTCCCGTGAATATTTATATTTATATTATTTATATTATATGTATCTCCAAAAATGTAGGCAGAGGTGCAGCATATCCACGATTGGCCTACGGTATTAAGTCTCATGATCTAAAAATTGGTAAACCTATCGACAAATATACATACACACGGGCAATTTATTTTTTCCAGAAAAAAATAAAAATATATTTAGAACGATATACATATACACCGAGATACATACAGAATCTAATGTATATTGCAGCCGGTATCGACAGAATGCGGTGGAGACCCATAAAATAACAATATTTTTGCTACCAGTTGTCCAACGCGATTGAATTCAATGGCAATTTTTAACCAGAGTGCTAAGTGTGAGTTTTTCTTTTCGCATTCGATCGTGAGCGCGTTGCGAGTTTACTAGGAATTTGTATGTGATTTGTACAGCGCCATCTAGTGGTAAACTGGTTTCTCACGTTTACCACTAGGTGGCGCTGGACAAATATACTCATCAATCACATACTAATTCCTAGTAAACTCCAAACGCGCTCACGATCGAATACGAAAAAAAAACTCACACTTAGCACTCAGCTTTTTGCTTGGAACCCCTAGTAACCCTATTCGAGGGTGGTGTCAAGTATAAAACCAGAATATTTGCATTAAGACGAGGTTGTATGGACCGTAATGTTTAGCACTCAGTCCTTGATTTGACGTGAAGACTTATATATAGCATGTGTCTATTTTATATGTTATTTTTTTGTTTTGTGTTTCAGCTTGACATGACGGATTTTTATGACGACGATTACGATGATCTAGATACAGATTCTGAGGGTGATTTAGAGGGCGGTGAAGGTGACGGCGACGATAGTGGTAATGGTGAGTCGTGAGGCCACGCCCCCCGACCATCTGAGATCTCCCGCAATCGCGTACGGACGACTAGACAACTTTAACATTGTCATACATACGAGAACTGCACGTAACATGTACAATTGCTTCCCTAATGTTCAGGCATAAATTTTATACGTACTAAATATATGCAAATCTTGATATCTACTTTAGGGAATTGATTATACACCTTATGATACAGACGCGTAGAAAAAGCATTAAGATTATTAAGGTAGGAAAATATCAAGCCAAATCTATATTGCAGTAATACCTATATTACAATAATGTATATGATTTATTTAGTAATTTAAATTAAATCAAAAAATTGCTTGCCAAACCATACCAAGCATTTCACGTTGAACCCGATTAAATATTATCGTTCTTGTTAATAATCGAAATAAATATATGTGTTTATTTTAATATAAATAAAATATGTATTTATTTTAATATAAATAAAGTTAATTTCTATATACTTACGTGAAAATATACATATTACTGCAAGGCTTTCCACATTTGCTACATCAGTCCATTTGAAACATTGATATAAAAACACAAGATACCAATCAGTATCTCAAAAACATCCTCTAAAAATGAGCGTAATATTTTAAATTGTGCGGTCATTTCAAATTGCGTCGGTTGCGATACTGTCAATTTTATTACTTTTCGTACATTTCTTTGTAATAACAACTATAAGTCTTGCGCATAAGGTTGGATATGCAAAAACATATATTTTTGCCGTATCCATAACTACTTGTGTTAAATTAGGGACAGTTTTGAGTGTCAGCTTTGTTCGGGACTGTACATCTTGGATTTTTTTATATCAATGATTTGAAAGCAAGGGATTTGAATCTCAGTCTATAAATGTGTGCTGTATCATCTCAATGATCAAATCATTGATATTATATTGGATACCAGCATTACGTTTTCCAGCAAAACAGACTTTTCTAAAAGCATTCAATCGCAATGACTTGGGGTATCTCAAGGTTTGTGGTTATCCTATTATTATCATTGCACATATATATCGAACTTGTGCTGTAAATTAAAATAGGAACATATTAAAGGAATTAAAAAGGCACAATTCCATTAAATATTTTTATACTTTAGATAAAATTGAAACCTCAAATACAGTATTAAAACTTGAATAAATCGTAATACTTTTCTACGCAACATTATTAACATGATCTTTTAGACGAACGTGTTCTACTATCATTTTTAAAAATATATAAACGGATAAAGTGGACTGATTATGTCCGCTCATGACCACGGTCAATGCAACTTGGCCAAAACGTCGAGCTTTACAAGTAAGTTCTATTTATTATGTACGCGTTTTTGACCCGTTTATATATTTTTAAAAATTATAAACATGAAAGCAATATATATTGTTGATACATGTAGTTCTCACTTTATTAAATAGAATATTACTATAACAGTTTAACATACATTTAATTTGCCTCATTATACTTGCCATGATAAATACATATAGTGTCAACGCTCATTAGAATATGTTTCACTATCAAAATTTTATGTAAAGTAGAGAATAAATAAATCGTCTATTTTTATGACTAGTTACAAAAAATGTTTATCGAAAATATTATTTAATTTAGCCTATGGAAAAACCTGTTTTTGTAGCTCCAAAATTATAAAACAAGTATATTCTTGATTTCTTTTCACATATTCATACCACTTTATAATTTTAATCCGCATTGAAGACGAGTTTAGATATCGCCAATTGATGTCGGCCAGTTTTGACTATTTCAACGCATGTTTTCTTTGTTTCTCGTATTCCCTATTTTGTATTTTATATTTTTTCATTCAAATTGCTTTTTATTTACTGTAATATTGCAATCAACTTTATTTCACAACTTTATTGTTACTTGTTATTATCTGCAGAAAACTATGAGCATATCAATAAATCCAAAAATACATTTTATTCAATCATATACGAAAATATATCAATTATATTTATCACTTAATTAATATTAACCAGTGGAAATACACAACTACAATACTTTTGCAAAACGCACTACATATTTACTTTTTTAATGAACTAATGCATTTGTTATGCTATTTATCTTTGGCTAGCTGTACAAATCCATTTTCTGTATAATATCAAGATGAAAAACGTATGTAACAAATGCAAATCCTTTTACTAATAGGTTGTTACGCAATCTAATACTTATAAAAATAACCGAAAAGCAGAAGCTCATTCAGTTGTCTACTATCAAAACTATAGACTGAAGTAACACTGACTGAAACTTTATGGTCTTTTAGTCTACGAAATTTATGGATGTTAATTATAATAATTATTATATATTATGATTAGCAACGACAATTAGAAATGCTATAGTAAATTTTAAAGTTATGAGATATTTTATACAAAATAGTAATATTATTTCAAAAATGGATTCATTAAAGTCATCGTTTATGCAAAATGTTTCCAATTTATACAAATATTTATATAACAGTTTGCCTATTATAATTGATCTTTAATCATATTTGCGGCTAGCCTTAGATAAAAGCAATGTTTATTTCGATATATAAACAATGCAGGAACCATTGGATAAACCTTTTGTACACAAATTCTCATAGACAATAAAGTCCGTACCAGTTGCTTGTACATAATAATTTTACTTATATTTATTGTAAGTCATTTAATATTATTTTCATATTATAATTAGAATATAAAGTTAAGTAGACTTTTAATATTCAGTAAATAATTTTATGTAATTTGTTTGTAAACACATTGAATTAATTTCTGTGATTATATGTATTTGAAAACTTCAAATAATATTAAACAACACTACTTTTACTTTAATTTTCTTTTTGTATTTATAATAATTTTCGTCGGTAATTAGTTATTATTAAAATTAGTGATAATTTTCTTTGAAGTATGCTAAAATAGCGATAAAAAGAGCATCACACTGCTAAATGCATACCATACCTGTATAAACTTTGGTCATCTGTCTGTCATATATTAACGTTTATAACCATTTTCTTACCATTTTTATGCCTTGAGTTAAAGAAAATTGCGATTTCGTTTTATAATTAAGCCATTGAAAATTCGATAACTGAGATAGTCCGATAAACCGTACATAGATAGGGATGCAACATCGCTGTTAAAAAACATTGATTGTTTGACTACATCGATGCTTTATCGATACTTTTTAAAATAATATCTATTCGACCTAGCACTCCTCTGAAATAAAGTAGAAAAAGCGTTTTTTTGAAAATTTAATCTATTTAGGTCGTTTTTCTCGCTCGTTTTTGGGGTTTTTACACAGTATACTGGAGACTAACAGTAGTGAATCTACACACATGTGATATTCGAGCAACGCACACATAGACACGATATCGCGGAATGGTTCGGGACAGTTTGTTCCGCACCAGTCCGAGATATCGCGTCCGTGAGAGGTGTCTATGTGTGCTGTGCTCGAATATTACTTGTATGTAACATTGACTTCTTTTAGTCTCTAAGTATTCTGTGCTTTTTATTAGCTAGTAAATTAATATTTTAGTATATACAAAGGTGAAAAGTTCTCGTGAATTTAAACTTTCTTTTTTGAAAGTAAATTAACAGAACAAAAACGAAATCAGTGTTTGCCTACTGGGTTGATTGCATAGATATAGATAGCGCTATAATAAACTAGCGGTTATCGTTCGCATCCCTATACACATCATATTCTATAATATGTAATCATTTTGTCCATAAGTGTAGCATGTGTGTGAAATTTAAAATACATGCGTTTCTAGGCGGCCATATTTCTGCTTATTGATAACTATATAGACAATCACAAATATACCTACCACGGGCAATGGGCATAATCAGTGGGGAAGAAATAAATAAATCTCGAAAGTACTTAGTAGACGTTTAAAAATGCTTATAGCCTTATATATTCCTGCCACCATAAACTCCTTAAACCCGACTACATGGGTGGCCACTGGCAATACATCGTTAGAAACATATTGGATGTTTATTGATGACTAGAATTGTCTATTAGGGGCCATCCATAACTTACGTCACACGTTTAGGGGGTGGGAGGGGTTCGACGAAGTGTGACATTGTGTGACAAGGGGTAGGAGGGTTCCCAACTTTTGTGACATCACATTTTTTCAAAATATAATATTTTATATCTAAGTATTACAACACTAAATTTAAAAAGGTTATACATAAAAAACGTAGGTATAAATAAAAAATAATCGAATAAGATCATTATTCCAATGCAAAATCGGACGTAGTTAAGCGAAAAGGATCCAATCCACAATATGGCCAAAAATGAGTTAAATGCGCCAAACTGATGCTAAATATCAATACTATTGGCCAGTAAAAAAAGATCCAAGTAAAAATAGCTCTATATTATTTTATTTAACGTTAGAACTAGTCACCATGTATGGCACGTTAAGAAATAAACAAATTGAATAATCCAACTTTCCTGGTTTACAACCAATATTACCAACCGATTAAGTAAATTGAATCAAGGAGCACTGAGGTACTACTACTAGTAATATAGTTTAATGTCAAGGTGTCTGAATTCTTTTGCTTAATTAAAACTAGTTCATCATTGATAGCAACGCACCATTAACATCTTTGGTGTCTATAGGCGATGGTTGTCTCTCCATCAGGAGACCCATCTGCTTGTTTGCTATCTTATGATAAAAAAAAATAGATACTGACATTCTAATAAAAAACTAAAACTAATCCAGTCTATCAAATTTCAAACGTCAGTAAATCTAAAGTGATTTTGTGTGGATTGGATCCTTTTCGTAACTACGACCAATTGTAAAATATGTGACCTAACACTAGGGGGTCTCACAATTGTGAGCAGCTGTGACAAGGACGGGGGAGGGGTCAAAAATCGTGTGACGTAATTTATGGATGGCCGCTTATGATCAAGTGAGTCGTCTGCTTGTTTGGCGTTGCTTCCTTCTTGTTTTTAACACGCTCCTGTTATTAACATGGGTAATAAAAAAGTTTCAAATATAAAATTTTAATAAAAATTCTTTCATTATATTATGTGTCCTGTAATAGGAGTTCAATGGTGAAATCAAAAACTATATTTTATTACCAAAGTGTCGCTTGAATATAAAACTTTGGCAATAATTTACATACCCTAATACAACAAGGAAATGTAAACTATCTATACCAAATGTAAAAATGGTGTGAAAATGAGAAAAAAGGTATTCTCTTTTTGATGATGTAATTACAATTATTATTTTAAAAAGCTAAACAATGTACTTGATTTTTTTAATTTAATTAGAATTTATTTTTAAATGCTAGATATAGTTGTTTTCATTTCTTCTATGTTATATTTATTAAATTTTTCATGATAAATACGGTAGTCTATTAAAAACTTGGTGTAAATATTAATGACTTACTGTAGAAATCATTGTGTGCCGCTCGAGGATTTGCTCGAAATGACTGCGCTTTGGTAATTATAATAATGAAAAAATCAACACAATGCAGTTATAATTGACTTATAAGTATAGCTTAAAATATTTAAACTCATGTGACTTATACTTACTTGAGTATAAGTATTTTAAGCTACTTTAAGACTAAAAGATTAGCTGTCGCCTAAACTATTTATTGTTTTATATAAACATCGTTATCGCAACCAATAGCCAAAAACCAAACATACAACATAATAAGTTGAATCGCTTTGTTCATTTTAACCGCTCCTGCGCAAGAGATCGTCAAACTCAAGCCACACTAATGATTTAAATTGTAATAAACAACATACAAGTAATAGATGAAGAACAGGTTTCCGCACACATCCGTATGTCATCGGAGTTTTCGTCAATGTCTATATTATTCTATCGTGGCGAGATGTTTTGAAGCGTCGTACACTACATTACTATTGAAGTATTGTAACATTTAGGGTTTGGTTACCTTACCTATTCCTGTCGCAACAGTGCTGATCGCTGAGTAGAGGGTAAGGTACCCGGTAAACCTATGCATGTGGAATTACATCTATGCCACACAGTCTATTACACTATTAACGTCGTTGGTGTCTTGGCGATGCTTATCTTTCTATCAGGAGAGTCATATATTTATTACGTACAATAAACCACCCAGTATTGATTGGTTTACGTTTCAAAATAAGGAATAAAAAAACTTTTTTGAATCGGATCAAACGATGACGACAGTTTATCGATTGACGTGACGAGATGTGTGCAATAAATCTAAAATCCATTAGTACCTATCTTAACTACTTAAATTAGGAATTTATTTTTATTCTATTACTAAATTACACTGAATCATTACAACAATAATACACATTGCGGACAGTATCCCTATTCACGTAACAAAACTTCAAAGTCGTCAGTTTTTTTAATTCAAATTAACCGTTATAGACACTTTTGACGGGTCAACAATTTTATAGTTTGGAATCGAAGCCGTTAGATGGCTCTTACACATTACGCAACGCAGTAGCACTACGCGACGTATTGTAGCGTGTTTTATGTGTGTAAGAACCCGAAACGCTTCGATTCGTTTGAAATTTAGTTACGTGAATATGGACTCTGAGAGTTCTCATTAAGTTGGTGTCGAGCGAACTGATATTATATTACCTGTTTTTGTTCTGTCTCAAGATGCTTCTCTAACAAAATTGTCCGAGCTAGAACTTTAACTTAGATTAAGCAATGATAAGTGGTTTGGAAAATTACTGTAGGAAACGCATTGAAAATGTTAATGATATACCTAATATTCAGTAATAAAAGCATGTGTTTGGATGCGAATAAGTTTTTTTTATTTTATACTATATACCTGTTCGTAGTTGGAACTTGGAACCCTGAGTAAAAAAGTAAAAAAATATGTGTAATTTGGTTAACCCCAAATACTATCCCTGAAAGCTCTTGCTTGAGATATTTTAAGCTAAAAGCAGTCAAAATATACATTAGCATACATTTTTGAGCTCTTCGAGTTCAAAAGTATTGTTATGATGACTAAATTTTTTACGAGCGGAGGTCAAACAATTATTTTATTTTATTTTACCATTTATTTGAAGCAACATGGCCCATATTATAAATACCTTATAGATTAACATACATATTAATATAATATACTTAAAACTACACTTAGCTTTGTTCTATTTGTTGGTAAGTGTTGGTATATTTATGCTATGCTAAGTTTATCTAAAGTTTGTTGATAACAACACTAAATGTTGTTTGAAAAGCTATGTTAACTTTGGACGTGGTTAATTTTGATCTTTAAAAAAACGCAGTTTTTTGAGTACTAAAAATGTTGCCTTTTTTAGGAATACAACTTGCAAATAACATAATAATTGTAATATTTGAAAAGCTCTAACCTTTGAGAATTAAATTCGATTTTGATTTTTGAAAAAGCATTAGACGCAGATTTTTATGTACCAAAACACTGCAAAAATAAAAAATCAGTTGAAAAAGTTTTGACAAAAAACACTTTTTTTATTTTCGTCAACGACAAATTCCGAACGGATTAAACGATATCTAATATAATTAATGGCATTCGTAGTTTTTTTAAAGAAAAGAGCTGATTCAATTGGTAATTTAATCTAGATTTTTTTTAAAACACCTTGTTATGTCGATTTTTTTCGAGTTTTTTTTAAAAGTTTCTAAAAATCTACTAGGCTGAATCGGGTTAAATTTTCAGAAAGTCTGAATTTGGCAAAATCCAATCGAATGACAATCGACTACGTTTCGGTCGGTCAAGCCGTTCAAAAGTAATGAGATGTTTACTATTTACATACATATGCATACAGACATACTGAAGTCATCGTGAAAATAGTCGGAAAAGGTTCAAAAACGTGGAGATTTGGTGAAAACACGATTTTCGAAAATCCAGGTAAAATCAGTAACTTCCTATTACTATTTAACGTAGCAGGAAGATAAACATATCTTTATTTCTACACAAATCAGTGCTTTGTCTCGTCTGAAAGTCATCTGTAATGAATTTACTGAAAATTACAAATAACTAAATTAAATTAATGAGCATTTTTCATTAATTTACCTCATGTACATTAAGTAATAGTCACTTTCCTAAGCAATAGTAGTTTAATACATGGGGCTGTTACAAGGATACAAGTTACAGAGAATCCCATAGATTTTACTTGCTTATAAGTTCACATTTTTTGACCTTTTTCTAAATTTTCAAATGCGACTGAACCGTGAATTAATGATTTTTTGGCATATATCTCGTTTTCTTTTACAAATATTCCAAAAGTGATGTATCAAATGTATAGGCAATATTAATATTTATATTTTTTGGTCAATTTTTTTTCTCCAATCGCCTCTGTGGTCTAGCGGTCCAGCGTTGGCGTTGACCACATGAGGTCCCGGGTCGGGCACAAAAAAAAAGTGTTTTTTCAGTTTTCTGAGAAACACAAAGTTGCCCGGGATTGGAAAGTGCCCGGTTGGCGATAGGCTTGCCACCTATCACATTTGTGGGACGAAGTATCTTCGGCTAATCGTGGGTGCACTTGTTGTACCTCTGCCTACCGCTTATGGGGATATGGGCGTGAAGATACTTTCTTTTTTTTCCTCCCATCTCTTTACTTTTTGAGATGTTTTTAAAAAGGTGACTTAGGATGTAGTTTTTTAACTACCCTGAAAAATCAATATTTTTTAACACCAAATACCTAAATTAACTAATAGTTAAAAAATGCAAGCTTTTTGTATTATTATTTAAAAATGTAAAATTATATTTATTGGACTAAAAGTGGTATAAATAGATAACATTTAATTGTGGCTATATCTTTATAAAATTTTGCACAAAAGTAGTTATAAAAACGAATCCTGACTCTTGTCATTTACCATTTATCGAGATTTATAAAAGTAGTTATTCCTATGTAAAAATCATGCATCATAATCAACCGAGAATCAGAAATCAGAAAGCGTGATAATCAACCGGGTTTTACCATTTTTTCCATCTGGCATGTACCTTTATTTTTTCTCTAGCGACATTAATCAGCGCACGACTATGCCACACAGGGTATTTGTTAGTTTGTGCGTTACAGTCGACCAATGGAATACGTGTATCTAAAACATTTTCAACTTCCCTTGTAAAATAAAGTCACGGCCTCATCACTGTAGGACAATCATTAATCTTTGACCAGTTAATACTGGTCAAATCATCATTGATGTTTCCATAATTGGTTTTCCAAAAGAGTCTTTTTAAATGCGTAATTTAGGTATAGGTGATGTAATAATGTCGGTATCATCAAGCTGTATTGTAGTATGATGCTGGTCTTCTTATACCACAAATGAATTAAATTTAGAGATGTTGACGCTTAAGTTACAAAACAAGATGTCAAGGGTGTTACCACTTGAATTTTTATACATAGTATATTGATTTAAATTAGCGAAACTACAAAAAGTTTACAAATTTACAAGCCGTATTTTGTAAATCAATGTTGCTCTTTTAAATCAATGTGGGTTGACCATCAGACCAATGCAAACAAGGTATGTTAAAGTCTCCAGCTATAATACATTTGTCTAAAGGTGCGAGTTCCATTACCCATTTAATGCATGAGATTAATCTAGTAATACTGATTTGGCAATGATTAGGGTCCTACGGGATCAGAAAAAAACTGGACTGTATTACAATAGGTACTGGTATATTCGCTAACCAAATTTAAAATAACAGAAATAGTCAACCGTCAGCGATGAATACAGAAAGCGAATCTCTCGTAGAGAGTATTATATTCTTTGAAGCGAGTGGTGCGGGTGTCGCCCCGCGTCGCTTACGGCGCCCTCTCCGCTGACACCCTCCTCCGGCGCCCTCCCGCGCCGCCAACGCCGCTCGCAACACTCATGCGGCGAATTAATTATGTGAACATACTCCCCGGGTTGAAGTACGATACTTCAAAGATCTGGAAGGGGACAGATATTATTAAATGCCCTTCGAATCGTGCCTTTTTTTTGTTTTTATGTCAGCAACTCTGGTAACGCCGTCGCTGCCTGGGTACAGTTGAATGACTCGTCCTAAGCACCAGAGCTGTGGTGGTAGAGCCTTTTCCTTGACAAGGACAATAGCGCCAAGTTTGATTTCGTGATGTGAAGATTGCCACTTTAATTTTTGTTGCATTAAAGTGACATACTCTACCGAGAACCTCTTCCAAAAGTGTTGCCTTATGACTTCGATTCTTTTAAATCGCTCTAAGCGATTTATATTCGTCTCTGCTAATTGTGGTTGTGGAATGGTCAAAAGCGAACGTCCAATCAAAAAATGAGCAGGAGTTAGAGCCGTGAAGTCAGAAGGGTCAGTGGAAAGTGGAGTAAGAGGACGGGAGTTTAATACCGCCTCTATTAATGTGAGGCAAGTATACATTTCCTCGTATGTGAGATGGGTAAGATGTATGATGCGTTTAAGGTGGTGCTTAGTAGAGCGGATGGCAGCTTCAGCTAAGCCGTTAAAATGAGGGGTGTAAGCTGGAACAAACTTGAAATTAATACCTTCTTGTGCTATTTGACCTTCGAGGTCAGACTCTACTAAGAATTTTGCTAACTAATTACATGTGCCGACAAAATTAGAGCCGTTATCAGAAGTTATAGTACTAGGTTTGCCACGTCGTCGGGCTACGAAGCGATTTAAAGCAGCGATATACGCTTCGCTGGATAAATCCGTGACAAGTTCGATATGGCAGGCCTTGATCGAATTGCAAACAAAGTTTGCCAAATAAGTCTTTATAAGTTTGTAACCTCTACCTTTTCGGTCAGCGATCAACATTGGACCGGCGTAGTCAATCCTACAATTGAGAAAAGGATACTCCAGTTGCGTACGAGATGCCGGTAATTGACCCATGATGGGTTGAACAGTATTTGTATTGAACCTAAAACATCGTACGCATCGTCTAACTAATGATTTCGCAAGATTTTTGCCACCAATCGGCCAATAAGACTGTTTTATATCACCTAACAAAAGTTGAGGTGGTGCATGTGGGTAAATATTTTATGTGAAAATGCTCAAAAAGTATTTTTTTGAAATGATGTTTACTGCATAACAAAATCGGGTGCTTTGTATCATAGGTGTGTAAGGCGAGTTGTCGAGTCTCCCGCCAACTCGAATTAAATTATTTGAATCTAAGAACGGACTTAATGCACTTAAGCGATTTTTGTTAGGCAGTACCTTCCCGGCTATCGAAATAGCATATTCATCAGGAAAACTGTCCAACTGCGAGTTATTAAATTAAGTGAATTTTTAAGTTCCTCCACAGAAAGAGAACCAGTTAATTTATTTTTACGATTTCGACAATTATGGACGAACCGTTGTAAATATGCTATATGTTGTAAATTATTTAATTTAGATTTATTTTTAATAAGATTAGATATTAAGTTAGCATAGACAATCACATCAAGCGCTAAAGAACAAGTAATCAACTCGGGTAGATCCTGTGTCTCGGTTGTGCTGGGAATTTTTGGCCAGGTAGTTTCATGATTAGATAAGAATGTGGGTCCTGACCACCACAACGTTGAACTACTCCGGCTCGAAGTACCAATGATTTGGCAATGATTAGGGTCCTACGGGATCAGAAAAAAACTGGACTGTATTGCAATAGGTACTGGTATATTCGCTAACAAAATTTAAAATAACAGAAATAAGCAACCGTCAGCGATGAATACAGAAAGCGAGTGGTGCGGGTGTCGCCTCGCGTCGCTTACGACGCCCTCTCCGCTGACACCCTCCTCCGGCGCCCCCCGCGCCGCCAACGCCGCTCGCAACACTCATGCGGCGAATTAATTATGTGAACAGATACGCAGGTGCAAATCCCAATGCGGTGACATGTAAACCAACACGATATTGAGATTTCTAGGAATTGCGTTAAAAGAACGCCCATCAGTTGTAATCCATAAATCTATACTAATATTATAAAATTGTAGAGTTTGTTTGTTTGGTTGGTTGTACGCGGTAATCTCGAAAACTGCTGAACCGATTTAAATAATTCTTTTTGAGTTGGATAGCCTGTGTTCTCCGTGTTGGTCGAGAGTCGGAATTCCATTGAAGAATAGACCAACTGCCGTTCTACCAGGCAGGTCGTAAAAAGTGACCGGTTGGCTATTACATGTCACTACCATCGTTACTACTAGGTGATAGAGTTCCGCAACGTCTCACTTCAGGTATTTGGTAATATCGCCTTACCTATTCCTACCACAATAACGTCGATTCCGTCATTATCGTGTTCCAGTTTGAAGGATAAGTACAAATAGCAACGTGCTATTAACATTTTTTTGTCTATAGGCTGTGGTTTCTCTATCAGGTGAGACATATGCTTGTTTGGTTATTATATATGTTAAAAAAAATTGTTAAAATGTATTCTAATAATTCGTAAAGTAGAGAAAATTGTGCAGGAAAGGGTCACTAGTAATATTATAACACCAATATTTGTTTGCCTTTCCTTCACGCAATATCGCTTTAACAGATTTAGATGAAATTTGGCATTGAGATAGACTATATTAAGTAAACTGTGAAAATAATAAAAACACCGAATATTTCATACATTTAATTTTATAATGTATAATTTCTTCGAGAATTTGATTGTGATAGTATACCGAAAGTCCAACAAATGACTCGTTTATCTTATTTTTGATAGACAATGTTAGCCTAAGGTTGACCGGAGGTTGCATTAATTTGTTCTTATTTCTTGTATTGTACTACGATAGTGAAAATACTCCTTTCATGTTTCTTTAAAAAATTAAGTTGTTTACAAATTCCTGTTTAATGAAAATAATACAGATGAATCAAAATTATTTGCCGTGTTAAGAAATGCCGTATACTTTCACCAATTACAGAAAGCGAAATTGTTTTTGTTGCTACGATAATAATTCTTATATCTGTACGTTTTGTCATGATTTGCTTAATCAAAATATCGAAATGACTTTTAAAAGTTTCAATCATGATAGTTTCGATTGCAATATTTGATAAAACATTAACTATCAAAAATATTGTAAACAAGGAGAATCTGTTTTCTTTGGAGTCCAGTTAACAGCTTTCATTGTTGTAGTCATACATTTTTTCCATTAAATCGACTGAAAATCTGCAAAAATAAAATGTAATTAAAATCATAGTTCGCTACATGAACAAAACTTTTCCTATAAGTGAGGCATATTTAATTAAAATGCAAAAGAAATAAGACGACTATAGAGTGACTTAAATATGCAACTAAAACTGAAAACGAAAACTGAATTTGATTACTATAGTAGAATATCGATATTGAAATTATCGATATTATTAATGACCTGTTGATATCACTAGTTAATTATAAACGAAACAAAATTAAATAAATATTATTAATTCTGCCGAAAATGCTGTTATTAATGTAATATTGTATTAAGAGTTTCTGGTAAAAATAAGTTGTTTTAAAGACCATATTAGTCTATTTTTGATTAAAAACAGTGACTACATGCACGTACCTGTAAAACGAAGTTTTACACTCCTTTAGGTAAAATAGTTTGCAATATACGCATTTCCTAATAATGCAAAACTTCTGAGTACACCAAATATAAACTTAGAAATTCACTAAAACATTAACAAATTAATTAAAATGCGAAACTGCCTCATAATATTTAGATTTTAGACTACCATGACAACGATATACAGCATACGTCAAAATTAGTTCTCGGTACCCCCGCCGACAGCGTTTCAAATTGACATATAAAATTAGCTGTCATTTGTATGGGATAACCTGTCCAGTGGTAATATTATACACGTCAATGGATGTGAATAATAAAATACCAGTGCTGCAAATTTAGCGACTGTCGCCAGAAAGTGCTGCAAAATTGCACTCATAGACAATCTTGTCCGGGGTAAACAGAGCAAGAAGACCATGGCACTCCCTACCACGCTTCCTGTGGATTTCTGCAATATCAGGGGGCTTTATTCCAACCTGAACGCCGTCCATTACCATCTCGAGAAGGCGAAGCCAGCTTTGCTCTTGTTGACCGAGACACAGATATCTTCTTCGGCTGATACTTCCTACCTCTCCTACCCGGGGTACAAACTGGAACATTCCTTTGTACCGCGGGCTGGTGTGTGCGCATATGTCAGAGAAGATATCTGTTACGGCGCCTCGGCAGACTTGTAGGTCAGGATCTATCCATCCTCTGGTTACGCGTAGCTTGCGACGACCATCCAAGCAGCTACGCGTGCCTATACAGGTCCCATAGCGGGAATACTGAAGTTAACCGGTTGAGCGCTTACAAACGGCTGTGGATTCCGTGTTAGAGCAGACCCCCTCCGCAGAGATCGTAATCTTGGGTGATTTTAATGCCCACCACTCCGAATGGCTTTGGTCTCATATCACTGATCATGGGGGGGGGGGGAGAGGGGGTCTGTTCACGATTTTGCCTTGGCGTATGGTCTAATTGGTAACCTCGCCTACGCGTGTTCCCGATGTAGATGGCCATACGCCTTCACTGTTGGATCTCCTGCTGACCTCTGACCTAGACCGTTATCATGTATCGGTGAACGCTCCACTTGGCACGTCGGACCACTGCCTGATCCGGAGCAAAGTGCCGGTCACGCGCCCGTCACGGCCTCCCTTTGCAGGCTGTCGTCGCGTTTGGCACTATAGGTCAGCAGATTGGGACGGGATGCGGTCTTTCTTTGCATCCTACCCATGGGGGCGGTTGTGCTTCTCGCTGGATGATTCGAACGCTGTCGCTGACTCTGTCGCTGATGTGGTGCTGCAGGGCATGGAACTTTTCATTCCGTCTTCTGTCTGTCTGTCATCGGTGGCAAGTCTCAGCCTTAGTTTGGTCGTCACTGCAAAGCGGCTTTACGCCGAAAGCAGGAATGCTACCGAGCTTGGGCTGCTGCGTCGGCATCTCGTGATGTAAAACCTAGCGAATTACGAAAGGAGTACAACTCTTCCTCGAGGTTTTTCAAAAGAACTATCGCCAAGGCAAAAGCGGAACACATTGGCAAAATTGGTGAGAAATTAGCTCGCCTTCCTTCGGGCGCTCGTGCGTTCTGGTCTCTCGTCAAGGCTGTCTTAGGGAATTTCTCCCAGCCTTCATTTCCATCCTTGCGATGAGAAAGCCGATCTTCTGGGCTCGTTCTTTGCAGCCAACTCGACTCTGGATGACCGAGGCAACACACCTGCTGCGTGATAGTTCCAAGCCAGGACCACAATTTCGGCAGTCAGCTGTGCGTAAAGCACTACTTTCTTTGGACATCCATAAGTCGAGTGGGCATGATGGCTTTCCTCCTATTGTGCTTAAAGTATGTGCTCCAGAGTTGGCGCCAGTATTGACGCACCTATTCCGGCTCTCCTATTCACTCGGCGTGGTACCGAATTCATGGAAAACAGCTTTAGTGCATCCCATTCCTAAAAAAGGAGATCGCTCTAATCCGTCAAATTATGGGCCAGTAGCCATAACCTCCTTGTTCTCCAAAGTCATGGAGACACTTATAAGCTGTCAGCTCCTGAAGTATTTAGAAGAGCACCAGCTGATTACTGACCGTCAGTACGGTTTCCGTCGTGGCCGCTCAGCTGGTGATCTTCTAGTATACCTGACACATCGTTGGCGAAGGCAGTTGAGTCCAAGTGGGAGGCATTGGCAGTTAGTTTAGATATAGCGAAGGCCTTCGATCGGGTATGGCATAAAGCGCTTCTCTCAAAGCTGCCTTTCTATGGGCTTCCAGAGAAATTATGCAAGTGGATCACCAGTTTTTTGGCTTTTTTTATAGAAGAGGGGGCAAACGGACAGGAGGCTCATCTGATGGTAAGTGATTACAGCCGCCCATAGACAACTACACTACCAGAGGTCTTGTAATTGCGTTGCCGACCTTTTGAGAATGAGTAAGCTCTTTTCTTGAAGGTCCCTAAGTCGTATCCGTTTGGAAACATTTCTGGCGATAGCTGGTGCGTCGTCGTCGGTCGACGACCAGGCTATTTCTAATCGGCTGACTCTTTGGCGTTACGCAGAGATGTGGGTTCGCTTTACATCTTTTACCGTATTTATCATGGGGAGTGTTCCGACGAGTTGTTCGGAATAATTCCTGCCGCTAAATTCCACCATCGGATATCGCGTCAAAATTTAAAGTTCCATCCTCACCACCTGGATGTCTGGAAATCCACAACCGTGCGCTTTTGTTGAACTTTTGGCCTCGCACTACTCCTTTGTAGAATTAAGTACCTTTGAAGGTATTTCCGAATGGATACGCATTGGGTACCTTCAAGAAACGAGCTTATTCATTCTTAAAAGGCCGCAACGCAGCTGCAATACCCCCGATATTGCGGATGTCCATGGGCGGCGATGATCATTTACCATCAAGTGCGCTATCTGCTCGTTTGCCCCCTCTACTATAAAAAATTACGACTTTTAGTGAAACCTTAACGACAAAAAAGGCTTTAGCAACTTAACTGGCGACTTTAGGGTGTGAATGAAAATATTTTGAGGTAGTGATTTTTTTAAACTTCAAAAATTATAAAAAAAAAGTCCTAGTTTGCGCTGAAGGTCAAGCGCAAAAATTAAATGTTTTATTTTTTCATTGTACCACGCGATTCATCATAAATTATTGAATCGAATATTTTTGGCTAGCTTTAAAAAACACTTTCAAAAAACCTAAGCTGATTAATAAATTAAAAAAATACTCCGGACATTTATATAAGACGTTGAATGACACAAGATAAAACATTTAGATTTCGCGCTCAGCGTTTTGCAGATAATGAAACTTCTTAGTTTGATAAAGTGATTAAATTTAATTTAATAAAGCAGCTTACTGTGAACTACCGCTGAACAGACTCACTGACTCTATAGAGTAATAATATGTAGTACGTTACTACTAGTGTATTATTGTTGATACCTTTGATCTATAATAGTCAAATATTACAGGCACTTTGACGGGTCGACAATTTTATAGCTGCTAACGGATCGGATTGGAATTTTCAACGTTTTAACTAAAAACTTTTTTTGGAGTTTGACATTAAAACACATAAATTCACGCGCTAATACTTTATTAGGCATCTAAAAATTCTTGCAAATCGTCACTTATCTCTTGTCTCCATCCCACACTACTTTAGCGACTTTCTAGCGACATTTTATTTTAAGTCTAGCGATTCGGATCTATTGGATATGGCAACACTTTTAGATAGTCTTTGTTGTCAATCAGTGTCAGCTGGCGTACAATAATTATTGTACATATACCAAACTCATGATTTTTTATCCTTAATCCCAAATGTACAATCTAGTCAAAAATATTATATAATTTTGAACGATAACAATTTCCTCTTTGCAAAGTATTATTTTCTTTAAAAAATAATATTAATTGAAATGTTCGAGTCAAATTTCCCGCTTTACCAATAACTGAGTTCTCAAGTATTTTGATAATTGACTGAAAAATTACATTTAAAAAATGTTTATTAATTGCCGGAATATCATTTAAATAAAATTATTTCAGTGATTCTCTTTTAAATTAAAGTTTTCAGACGACAAATCTAATTTTGGAATGTACAATAATTTTATAGAAAATATAATAATGTTAAGGGCCAGATACAATAATATTTTTTCACGGGTCTGCCAACACTGTGACTGTTGTCACCAGTTGTCAGTTGTCACCTAATTGCTTATTGCACTCAATCTCAATCACTGTCATGATTCTAAATTTCAAATATTTCAATTGAGTTTTGTATACGTAATGTAAACACTACTTGTAAAGTTATGATCTATTATATTTTTAAGTAACTACACACAGAAAACTAACGCGGCTATCTATTATATTTATTTAAAAATATTAAATTTGAATATGAGTTACCTTAGTGATTTATCTCAGTCAAACGAATATCTTAGTTTTCGTAGTAGTGTTCCTTTAAGAAAAGTAGTTGTGGACTCAGATGGATTAAAGGTAAAGTTTTTTATTTTTCTTATCTAAATGGGCATATATTTACATATTTAGTAAACATTCTGTTTAATTATACACACGTTATTCGCGTTAATGTGCCCCACTTTAATAATTTTTTAAAGTTTTAGCAATATGTTCCGAATTTCTAATTTGATAATTGCTTTTACAGACCTGGAAAATTTATGACAGTGGACCAAAATCGATAAAATGTCCGCTTGTTTGTTTACCGCCAGTTTCAGGCACTGCAGACATATTTTATAAACAAGTGTTAGGTCTTACTACAAGAGGTATTAGGGTCATTGCTGCTGAAGCTCCACCATATTGGAATGTTAAAGAGTGGTGTGATGGATTTAAACGCCTTATTGACTACCTTGAGTTAGATAAAGTACACTTATTTGGTACTTCATTAGGTAAGTTTCTATACATTGACCTTCTTGGCCTTCCTATGAAATAAACTATTATATTTATTGTATTTGACTTGATTCTTACTTAAAGTAGATTACCCTCATAATAGAAAGAATTTGTTAAGGATAGGTTTGTCAGCCACCTTATCCACCAAACAGAACATAACTAATCTAATTAAAAATTAAACATGTTATTGCCACAGATAAAGGTATGAGGCATTGGCACCAAACTGTTGAACTATACCATCAATGTATTTTGAAAAATCTAAAGATGGTATTTTTTACATTTTAAAAATTTTATTCATTCACTATTTTGATTTTTTGGTTTTGGCTTTAATTTCTTCTTTAGATTTCTCCTTAATGAATATATTTAGTATTTTTTTTTATTATTCATCTTCATTTTTGAACTTTTATTCCAAGTCAAATTTTTTAAGAAAATCAAAAAATCCAGATTATTTAATTTGATAAATTAAAGAAAAATTCCAATCTTTAGATTTTTTGAAAACAAAGAGATGACGATTTTTAATTTTCCAAAAAATGAGTTTTAGAGTAGTTATGAGCTCCAGAATTTTCTGAGGTAAAAATAAAAAAAATGTGTAAACGTTTCACCCTATGGGCCATCCCTGAAACTTCCCACTACGGTATTTTAAGCTCAAAAGAGTAAAAAAATATAAGCATAGATCTTTCAGTTCCAACATCTATTTTGTTAAAAATGGCAAATATTAATTTTTGAAAAGCTGTATATTTGAAAACGATGATGGCATTCAACCCAATTTTTGAGACCTAAAATATTGCATTAGCTATATAATATTGATAGGTTGAAAAATTTTGATGCAATGTCAAAAAACATTTTATTTTTAATTTTATTCAATGATAAACCCCAAACAAATTGATTGATTTTGATTAAATTAACGGTATTTAATGCAGTTTTTAAAGGAAAAAAGCTGATAAGATTTTTAAGTCAACCGGTGAATTAATTTGAAAGTTATTTAAAAAAAATTAGTGAGTTTGCTAAAAACAATGTAATTTTAATATTTGAAAAGCTATAAGTTTTGAGAATTAGATTCGATTTTGATTTTTGTAACGGCATTTGATGTAGTTTTTTAGTACTAAAATATGGTAGAATACCAAAAAATGATTAGTTGAAAAATTTCAAAGCTATGACAAAAAAACACTTCAAAATTTTTCGTCAATGATTACTCCCAAACGGATAAACTGATTTTGATGCAATTTATGTATAAGACGTAGTTTTTTGAGGAATAGAGCTGATTAGTTTTTGTACTCAATCGGTACATAAATCTGGAAGTTATGTTAAAAAAATACTGTTTCCCCAAAATTGGAAAGTTAAAGAATAATGGAAACCATGTTTATGAAACTAATAAATGAGTTCAATTTAAAAATTTTATAAATTTCTATTGATGGGCGGCTTGGTGAGAGCTTCCCAAAATTTTACTTTTGATTTAAAAAAAATTCAGAATGAAAAAAATATTCCATTTATTACCATTACATATCTATTGACAGAAAATAATATTCTGTTTAGTACATATCATAAAAAGGCTTTGATGCCTCTGCATCAAATTTTAGTTAGCAATATCTCTATCTAAAGTTTTACTGGCAGATGGCTGCTACTTTCAGGATCATCAGAAAAGCAGATGTTTCAATCTTCTTAAAGGCCTTTATGGGAAAATGTATTTTACTATGTATATTCCTTGTGTTTTACATTCTTATAAGATTATACACCCACGAAAGATTCATGTTTTGATTTTTGAACTAAAGAAAATTAGAAAAATTATTTTTTATAAAGAACTGAAATAGAAAGTTCTTTTAGATCTTTTATCACTGCAACTAATAACAAGTTGGATTCTCTTTCTACATATTTTTTCCCTTAGTAATTATCATAATTTATTAAATTTAGCACTCATTCATAAAAAATATATTTTTCTTGTTTAAATTTGCTGTTGTAACTGTTTTACATATAATTATTTGTTTTTAGGAGGATTTTTAGCACAGAAATTTACAGAGTTGACTCAAAATTGTCCTAGAACAGCATCATTAGTTCTATGTAATTCATTCACTGACACCTCTGTTTTTGAGTATCATGACTCTTCGGCCCTGTTTTGGTTATTACCTTCATTGGTATTAAAAAGAATGTTAATGGGAAATTTTACAACCGATAAAATTGATACCAGAATCGCCGAGTCTATTGACTTTATGGTGGAGAGAGTAAGTATTCTACATGTTTATACAACTTACAGCCGGTTTCTGAAATGAAAAATAATTTTAACAAAAAAAACAAAACAATGTAAAAAATGCTTGTAAAAATATTTTAAACACAGATTAATTGCTTGTTAAAATTAATTTGGATTTTGAAAACCAAGCGTTTACTGCACTTATTCAAAATTATGTTTCATTCTATTAGAACATATTGTGGCTAGTTTTGGGCTGCTAAGTGTATTGGAAAACTGGTTTGTGGTTTCGAAAGGTTAATACAGTTGTTTAAGCAACATTTAATGTCTTTTGGGTTTTGTTCGAAATCTATATATAGAAAGAATCAAACTAATCAGAATATAAATGCGAAAGTATCTCTGTTTGTATGTCTGTCTGTTTGTCTTTTCAGGCCTAAATCGCTTAACCGTTTTGTATGAAATCGGGGACAAAGATAGTTTGAGACCCTTGGAAGGACATAAGATAGTTTTTATCCCGGAAATCTCTCGGGAACGGAGAACTTTGCGGGTAAAACCCCAGGACTGTCTATTTTTAAACCACGGTAATAAGGAATAACTTACGGCCGGTCTCAATAATCAATCTGTCCCTTACCAGAGTTTAAAATAGCAACAAACAGCATCTATCTGCGCATTTTTACGTTTCAATAAACACAGATAGATAGAAATATCTATCCGCAATCTTTAACTGGAGTTAAAAGGACTCTTCGATTGCCAGAAATAAGTGCTTTCATAGAAAAAAAAGGGTTGAGTGTTTCAATAACACTGTAACAGGTTACTGGAGTTAGTTTAGCTTACCAGCTGTAACGGCACTGCCTATCGCCCGATTTTGATGGATAATTGAGAGATAGTTTTACCGCATTTCTCAATTTATGTATTTTTACATAAAAAAAAACATAGAAAACATAACTAGTTACGATACTGATAATGAAATGTATGGAGATGGTGTATTTAATTACGAAGCGATTTTTGCAGCTTACGATTGGCAAATATATGCTCGTATAAACTATTTTACTAAATTATTTGAAGCAGAAATCGTATATAGATTTAGACTTACCCAAATGTTAAAGTATACCCACACCCCGTTCCCTTATGAGGTAGGCAGAGTAAATTCACGTCTATTGGCTTTCCGGTTCACCACGATTCACCGGTTTGTCGGTTGCCGAGATGAGTGGTGATCACCATCGCGACATTTTATCGACCTGATAACGATTATCGACTATTCCTAGCGATAATCGGGACTGTTTGTTGTACCCGGCAGTCATATCCATTATAAAAGTATTTGGTGTATTTCCACGGGAACAACTTATTTTTCTTTGTTAAGAAGTATCATAACTTTGTGGTATTGACCATTATCTATTTGTGTGCCAAATTTCATCCAAATGGGACTAGCCGTTTCTTCGTGATTGAGTAATAAACATCCAAACATCTAAACATTCAAACACACAAATTTTAACATTTATAATATGTATGAATTTATTATTACATTACCTAACCTAATATTTTTACTAATTACATTACCTAATAAATATCTCACAATGGTGTTATGTGCTAGCGGTCTATTTCAACATAAAATATAAATCTTGCAAGTTGAATTGTAAAATGAATTATATCGCAAACCAGTAATGAAGTATGAGGTACACATCTGCATATTTTTTATCCTGATGGCTGATGATTTTGTATTTGACTCACTTAATTCAGAAATTATTAATTACGCATTAGAACCAGCCATAAATTGTGGTGATAACAAGGAGGTGGATTTATTTGTAATTTGAGTACATTGGATTTGCATTTACAAGAAGCAAATTTTTACTCTCCCAACAAATCACCAGCTGGGTTATGCATTGCAAGTTAATGCTTCTCGTTTCTCACAAACTTTTCTAACCATCAACAGTACATAGAATGCACGTCAAGGTATTTTGTATATACCTGTGAAATTATAAGTGGTGGCTTAACAAATTTTTGCATCAATAGTCATCAATACTGTCTAGAAGACGTAAGATAATATTTGTTTTTAAAAATATTTAAATTAAAATGAAGATCCACCTTTAATGAAATGTCATAGTTAAGAGTTTACAAAGCAAAGATGTTATAACATTCTTCTTATTTAAGTATTAATTTGTATGACCCCTGAAGCCAATGTGAATAGGTATTGATTACTAATCATAAAAGTTAGTTTCCTATTGTCATTTTATAAGTTGTATATTCTCACTGTCGTTGTAAAAAAAAATACATATGCCATCCATTCCGACCAGCTATTTTTTTTCCTTCACCTTATCTGGTAAGTGATACCTCGCCCTCCCTTGTGATTAATAGATTCAATACTTGCCGTTTGACTATCCTGTGTGCTGGACGCACACAGGATAGCCAAACGGCAAGTAAGCTGATGAGATTAGGCGAGAGGCGTCCGTTAAGTTGAATATCTAGCCTAAACAACCCGTTCCATGATGTTCCATCCCACCGCTCATCAGACTTTTTTTGTAAGTAAGTAAGTAAGGTTATTACTACATTTAAATTAAGCATATATTTCCCTATCTTAAGGAATCATGCATACCATTACTAGTTTATATTAAAATCAAAAATATTTATTTTTCTATACTACATTTGACACCGTAGTAACATTAATATTATTTTCTTAATATTTTTTTTCTAAATACTATAATATCCATGCGCACATGTCATTAAATAATAATAAAATGTCTATGCGTTATGATTTTAATATTGGCGCGAATAATCTAGAAACATGAAGAGTTGAAGCGCTGGAGAGATCTAGAAGTAAATGAAAGAGATGGCTACTTCTATTGGTTAACAAATAGCTGACTGTTACCCGAATAGTGATGCCATAATTGACCTTATCACATAGGGCATAAGGGTGAACATGACGTGTACTTACTTGGACTTGTTTACAATTAGAATTGTATATTGTTTACTCGATAAATTTGGATTTTTCGGGAAAGAGGTAGAACTTTACCCTGGGTATAAATAGAGATGTGTTGGCAAATACAGAGCAGTTTTGATACAGCGATCAGAAGCAATAGGACGAGCGACCAGTGTGAAGCAAAGTGACCAGTGTGTAGTATCTATACATATAATAAAATCGTAGGAAAGTCAAAACTGTACATTGAATATTTTTTTAAAAGAATACTTGGGGCGTGATCTACAATCGATATCGAAGCCAAAAATATAGTTTATAGAATTTTTGTCTGTTTGTCTGTATGTATGTCCGGGGTAAACTCAAAAAGTACTGCATGGATTTACTTCAAATTTTGTATGAATATTACTAACAGGTCGGGTCAACATATAGGCTACATATTATCACGCTATCACCTACGGAGGAGAAGCTGTGCGCAGTAAACGAAGTCCGCGCGGACGAAGTCGCTGGCAACAGCTAGCAGTGAATAAGAGAAGTGTTTTCGTTCAGCGTAGTCGGTTAAGTTTAGTGTTAGTACAGCGAGTGTGTATAGTGTATTTACGTTAGCTTATCAGTGCATTTACGTATTTCATCGTAGCGTATTGTACCTTAGTGTTGTAAATACACGGTTTTAATATGTGGCGTTTTCTTGTAAGTTACGAACCTGAAGCAAGTAACAATATTTTGCAGACAATAAACAATCATTTAGGTTAATAACACAAGTAAAATACCAGAGCAAAAGATTTTTAATCGCCATTTATAGATAAGTGATGTAGGAAACATTACTTTTATCTCAGTTAATTTCTTCAATGATAACATACTATTTGCACTTGTGTATACAGTAGATAAATATGTGTAATGATAATTCAATAAAAATATATATTCTCTGTGTATTTTTACCTTATATGGTAGAACATGTTGATAAATATTATACATTAAATTGTACAACTTGTAGCACCCAATTAAATCGTTACCAATTATCTATTATCTTTAAACTTGTAAAATGTCAACATTTTAATTAAAAAATAAATGAAATTTGTAAATTATAGAAATAAGTGTTGGAATGTAAAATAAGTTTGTAATTTGTATCATGTAACTATAATTGAAAAAAAAAACAAGCCCGCCGAGTTTCTTCCGCTGGATCTTCTCAGTGTGTGGCCGCGTTCAGATCCGTAGTAATTGAAAAAAATATCGACTCATAGCATTTTTAATTTAATAATAAATAATTATAATTTTTAAAAAATTGCACACCATATCATGGTAGAATATGTTGATAACTTAATCAAATTTTAATAACTTGTAACTCCCATATTCTGGCAAATAAATAATTTCTTTCTTTCTTTCAAGTGATATTAAAAAAATAGTTTCGCAAAATTTTTTTCGCAAAATTTTTCAAAATTTCTCAATATCTCCTGGACCGAATCGGTTCTAATTTTCGAGAAGTCTAAGTTAAGCGGAATCTAATCGAATGCCATCAACCGAGTTTCGAAAGATCAAGCCCTTCAAAAGTTATGATATGTTTACATACACACAAACACACACACACACGCATACACAAATACATACAGACATACTGACGTCATCGTGAAAATAGTTGGAAAAGGTTCCTGGGTTCTCAAAACGCGGAAATCTGGTGAGAACTCGATTTTCGGAAATTGAGGCAAAAATAATAACTTCCTTATCTACTACATACATACATAGTGGGAAGTGAAAAAAAAATAATTCAACAAACTGGTGAATCACGGTGAAGTGAGGAGTCATTAAATTTCAAACATGGCCATCTTCACATATAGTCGATTAATTTAAGATTTTATGATATGCAAAAAATTACAATACATAAAATATGGCTGTAAATTCAATCATATCCATATCCACGCTTAAACAATATAGAACACAACAATTATTTCTTGTTTTGTTTCAAACTTAGTCATCTCTATCCTCGAATATAAAACAAAACGCGCCATGTCCATTTCGACTAATCACAGTGCAGTATCAATGTTTTGGACGCCATGTTAAATTTAATAAGTTGCCGTTGTGAGTGGTTACGACAAGTGCTTTGTAAAGATTTTATATTATAGAAATGGACAGTGAAATAGTAAAGTTACCACCATAAAAAGCTGAAAAGAAAGCAGTATCTTAGAAAATAATTCAATGTAATAAATCACTGCAAAAATGAAGTAATTTCATTTTAAACTTTTAATTTGTGGCGAGGTTTTAGCTAGGGTTATCAAGTTTATACATTTTGGACAGCTTTATTAATGTGATTTTTAGATAAAAATGATCATTTTTATCTCTAAACTAGCTTTTGTCCCTGGCTTTGTTCATGTGACACAAAACCATTGCACTTTTATGCTTAGTCCAGACAAAGAACCTAGCATTGTTAGTCCGAATTAATCCAGCTTTCCTAAGATGAAAGAGTTTTTCAAATCGGTTTGGTCATTATTGAGTTTATCCATTACATAGGTACAATTTTACAAACAATTCAGTTTCTTTTTATAATATTACTAGCTGTTGCCCGCGACTTCGTCCGCGCGGAGTTCCTTTACTCCGCACTGCCTCTCCCCCGTAGGTGATAGCGTGATAATATGTAGCCTATATGTTGACCCGACCTGTTAGTAATATTCATGCAAAATTTGAAGTAAATCCATCCAGTACTTTTTGAGTTTACCCCCGGACATACATACAGACAAACAGACAAAAATTGTAGATCACGCCCCAAGTATTCTTTTAAAAAAAATATTCAATGTACAGTTTTGATTTTCCTACGATTTTATTATATGTATAGATTAATTATACATGAATAGTGTTGATTGTAAATAAAATATGGGGTGATGCGTGATTTTTTGTATTTATTAAATTACAATTTCTGTCATTACGTTTGTCTGTTTCTTTTATTTGCATCAATCCTGATGACATCGCAATGTCATATCAAATTCTTCCAACTCCACCTTATGTCAAATCATACATAGCCAAATCTCAAAGGTTCAAATCAAACATAGCCATCTCCTAAATTAAAACTGCTATTTAAGAAAGACTAGCATACTTATATCTATTTTTGTAACTTTAATATGAATTAATAATTATGATTTTAATAACCAAAGTCAAAAATGTAAAAAAATATTTTTGGAATCGTCGGCAGTCGATTTTGTGTATTTCTGAGATTTGAGTTATGATGGAGTTGGCCATGTTTGAAATTTAACGACTCCTCAGTCTATTGACATTTGATTAACTGTGCTTACACCGCAAAAGAAATAGCGTAATAATTTTTCCAAAATATGAACTAGCTACATCTGGTAGCTCACTTCACTATGAAAGTTTTTGTGAATCCCAGAGGAACAAGATATTCCGAGATAAAAATTATCCTTTATCCTATTCCAGGTCATCTAACTGTGTACTATTTTTCATTATAATTGGTCCAGCCTATTTTGCGTAATTGAATAAACATTCAAACTTTTACATTTAAATATGTATATGTGATTCTTTAATTTCATTTTTCAGTTAGAAACATTAACACAGGCGGAGTTAGCATCGAGATTAACTTTAAATTGCTCCCCGTCCTACGTACAGCCCCATCACTTGCACAACATTCCTATTACAATAATGGATGTATGGGATGAGTGTGCTCTAAGTGCGAGAGTTCGGGAAGAACTTTGTAAATCATATCCTGACGCGAAACTAGCCCATTTGAAAAGTGGTGGCAATTTTCCTTATTTGAGCAGAAGTGATGAAGTAAATTTGCATTTACTGGTAAGAAATTTTTTACTTTACGAAACACTTTATTTTTCCTGTGAATCTGGTGAGCTGTTATCGAAGGGTATTTTATTAACCAACGAAAAAACGGAGCTTATCAATTTGACATGTATGTCAGTAATATTAATAATAATATACTTTATTGCACACAACACACAGAATTGACAAAAGAAAATAACAATTTACGATAAGGAACGGAGTACAAATAGGCGGTCTTATCACCCATCAGTGATCTCTTCCAGACAACCAGCGACTTTATTTAAATTATCGCGGGCATTGGCGCTCGTCTTACAAATAAATAAAGATGTAAGTGCTAACCAATTTAAGTGCTATTGCAAATGCCATAGATACATTACACATAAAATAATACATCCATACTAATATTATAAATGCGAAAGTCTGTCTGAAACTCTATTTTAATACAATATTTATTGACAAGCTGTTGCCTGCGACTTCGTCCGCGCGGACTTCGTTTACTCCGCACTGCTCCTCCCCCGTAGGTGATAGCGTGATAATATGTAGGTATTATGTTGACCCGACCTGTTAGTAATATTCATGCAAAATTTGAAGTAAATCCATGCAGTACTTTTTGAGTTTACCCCGGACATACATACAGACAAACAGACAAAAATTCTAAAAACTATATTTTTGGCTTCGATATCGATTGTAGATCACGCCCCAAGTATTCTTTTAAAAAAATAATCAATGTACAGTTTTGACTTTTCTACGATTTTATTATATGCATAGATTAGTAACACTTGTACTATTTCAGAATAAGTAATTATTGTGATATAACCCGCGGGACAATTTTTCCCTGCCGGTACTTACGGCGCGGGTACAAATTTCTCCATCGGTTAAACAAAAAATACGTGAAAACAGCCGTTGATCAGTGCGGATGATAAATAATCAGCGTACTAAAAGTGAATAGACGCAGATTACTAGGCGATGATTGTTTCTTTCCATCAGGAATCTGCTTATTTGCTATCTATTACTAAGTGGTAGAGTTCTGCGTTGTCTCGCCCGGGTCTGGTACCACCGCCTTACCTATTCCTGCCGCAATAACGTCAGTGCTTGCCATTGTCGTGTTCCGGTTTGGAGGGTGAGGTAGCCGGTAAAGTTATGCATGTGGCATTAGACTTCGCCACAAGATAGGAACGCACCATTAACACCTTTGGTGTCTATAGGCGATGGTTGACTTTCCATCAGGAGACCCATCTGCTTGCTTGTTATCTTATTCATTAAACAATTTACGCTGGTAGCCGTAATTAATGTCATTTTGGTCAGTAATAAATATAATACTAGCGGAAACCGAAGCGTATCGAGTTTCAGTGTATCATCAGGTTTTATATTTAATAATATTTGTAATAAAAAATACAACTAGCAATTGTTCCCAGCTTTGTCTGTGTGTGAAATCAGGCGCGGATCCAGGATTTGGATCGAGGGGTGGGGGGAAGACGACAATCTTAGCTCATTTCACCTGCTTAATCTTTTAAAAAAATGATGAATTAAAGAAATTTCAGACAATACCAATAATTTGAAGAATGCGACGTAGCTCATGGGGGGGGGGGGGGGGGGGCAATTGCACGCATTGCCACTTGGATCGGCGCCTGTGTGAAATCGATTCGACATGACGATAGCCAGTATTCTTAGGTTTAAATTTGCTGGTGATACAGGCTATTTTGCTTCTTTAGATCCTTAAATTTACTAAATATTATCACACGATGCAGATATTAGATCTTTTCATTCGTCAAAACCACAGATTACATGAATACTAATAGGTACGCCATTGGAAATGAAACGAGTCGCCGCATATACGAGCAAACCCTCCTATAACTGTCAAAAATTTCATACATTTGTAGATATACTTATTATTTAGTGAAGAAATATAAATAAACCATGTTGTACTTTTTTATCGTACCGAGTGAGATGACAAGGTTTAAAAATTACTCTTGAAGTTTTATTTCACCGGTAAGTAGTATAACTCTGTATTTCTGTGTATAATTGCAAGCGACACTGACTGACTAAGAAATTGTCTTAAAAGGCATATCCATTTAATCAGTCAAAACTCTCCGCGCGACATGTCGCAAGATGTTTATCCTAACCATATGCTATTTTTGCGGATATAGGTAAGCAAATAAGTAAATTTCTCGCGATTTAAATTAATAAAAAATGCCAGTTTATTTAATATAATTAATATAGATAACTTTTAGGATTACAAAATGTTTTTTAGAAAAAATAAAAGTTTTATTATGTAGTAAAATCATTTAATGGATATGCCTTTATAATAGACATTTCCTTTTTTTATATTTAGGTATAATTACGTAAAATACCTACATCCCTTTAGCTCTTTAATAAAAATACTAGATTTATCCCGCAGCTTAATTTACGTAAAATTTGATTTTGGAAGACTATTTTTCTCGGTTATAAACTAATATAAATATTTTAAGGACTAAAAGTTACATTTATGTTGCCCTACAAACTTCTTTATCACTCAGTGCAAGACCCATTATAATTTTTACAGCCATTCCGAAGAATACCCCGGAATCAGAAAGACAGGTTGACAAACAAAAAATTTTAAAAAACTGTTGTTTATAATTTTTTATGTCACTTGAAAACAGTTATTGTGAAATTATGGATAGACACTTTATTTTTATTTATATGTACTGTGTGATGATTTCTAAATTTCAGCATCGATTTATGATGCTGTCAAAATTTCCTGTTTATACACCAAATAAGTCGTTGACCTTTCGCTTTTATGTTTGTCGGCGATAAGAAATCTTAACGATGTTGTAAAACGACATCATTTAGTTTTTGCCTCTTGATAAACAAATTAACAAGATATAATTAAAAATTTCAAAAACCCCCGACACATTTTATTATTACCGCCATTCTTCTTAATAAGCATCATTATTACACGATTAAATTAGCTCCTGTATAATAATTTCACTGTATAACTTTATTTTTAATATATCACTCAACCGGTTTCAATTTTTAAGCATCTTCAGGATCCGTACAAGTGCTAATTTAATCGTGTAATAATAATGAAATTTCACCAAGTATCGACGATGGAAAGTATATTATATAGGGTCATTTTTTTTATAACATAAGATAGCAAACATGCAGATGGGTCTCCTGATGGAAAGAGTCAACCATCGCCTATAGACACCAAAGATGTTAATGGTGCAATGCTATCTTGAGGCGAGGTCTAATGCCACATGCATAAGTTTACCGGCTCCCTTACGACAGCGACAAGCACTGACGCTATTGCGGCAGGAATAGGTAAGGCGGTGGTACCAGACCCGGGCGAGACAATGCAGAACTCTACCACCCAGTAAAATTCCATCATTCCATAATAAGTGAAAATATTTTAACACAGCATTCGGTACGTCTAACCAAAGATATCTAGCTAAAAACAGATGTCATTCAAGGATGTAAAACTTTTTGATTTGTACGAATAAAATTTAGTACGATATAAATCTATATTATTCTATATTAATGGATGTTTGATACTCAATCACGCAAAAACTACTGAACGAATTTGAATGAAATTTGGCATATAGGTAGATGATGACTTGGCTACTTTTTATGCCGGATAAGTTAGGTGATCCCGCGAGAGTCACCAAAAAATTTTATGATGCAGCGGGCTGCACGCGGTAGCTAGTTTCATATAAATCAAAAAGTTTTAAACCCTTGATGACTTTTGTTTTTAGTTGGATATCTTTAGACGTACCGAATGCTGGGTTAAAATATTTTCACCTATTATGGAATGACCTTATATAATATGCATCATTTTAAGAGCAAAACGTGAAAGGAGCTGATGTTCTTCGATAAAAAGTCCTGCAGCATCAGGTTAAGGTAACCATGGTTCCTTAATCGAGTCGTGGCCTCCTTTTAGCTCCAACATGTAACCTTGGAAATAATTCTGATTAAGAGAACCTATTTGCCAATATATAACAAATTAGACCACATTGGATGGGCTTATTTTATTTTCTTTACGAGTTCCATGGCTACCTTCTAGTTCTATTATCAACCCCTGTGAATCTTCTAGCAATAAAGACCAACTATATCAGCTCAAGCACGGATTGTTACATTCCAGTTCCATAGAGAGCACGCTAATTCTCGAAAATTGTAAGTTCATAATGTTTTGGCAATTCTTCGATATGTTAGGAATTTCTTTTGGAGGCACTGCGTGCCCCACTTAAAAAGTCATGATTGTTACGAATGTAAACAAGGTTAAGTGTATATTGCTAAGCCGATCGAAAGCAATTGGTTATTAATTATTATATTTGTTTCCAGATTCATCTGAGGCAATTTGATGGTACACATATGTCACCGTCTTATGTAAGTCTTCATAAAATGCAGAGTCAGACAGAAGGAGCAACTGTCAGCTACTTTAACCAAACTGAAAAATTTGTTAAAATCTCTTGATCCTTAATGTAAAAAAAATAATGTGATAAATAATATAAATGCCGCGAATATTCGGCTACTTATTCGGTATTCGGCCTATTCGACCACTTTCTCTGTTATTCGGTATTCAGTCGAATATTGTGAATTGTTTGGCTGAATACCTAATCATGGAGGTACAAAAGTCGCACTCAAAAAAAATAATATATTTTACCAAGAAACATCACTATTACTTAATACTTAGAATTTATCAGAGGTGAGTTGTTATGAATGAAAATATTTTTTTCAGCATTTATTGATTTCATCATATATACGTCATAAAGGGTTCATAAAATACGTCACGCTAAAAACAGCTTTTTTTGACTCCCTACTCCCTCCTTGTCACGCTGTTACCGTTTCAGAGAACCCCTAGAAATATTACGTCACAAAAACTAAGACCCCTCCCTCCTTCCGAATATGAAATTAAAGTATTCAAATTATAGTATACAAATTTTAAGAATTAAAAATATTTATTTTGTTTTTATAATAACATTTGAATGATCAAATATATTTTGTAACGATCAAATAAATAATATTTCTGCTAATCAAAAGTCCAAACATTTTGTAAATGTGTCGAAATATCTATAATAATCGGTATTGTTTTTAAGAAACAGCGAACGTCACGTTGCCGTAGACCCGTCGTCCCTCTTTGTCACATCTTGTAACACTTAGATTATTCCTTGGACAATTAGAAAGACAATATTTTTAGCGATACATGCAGCTCGACTATTAATTACTCAATCTGTCAAACAAATAATACGTGTCGTGACTCGTGACATGACCAACTCACTAATGAAACAAGTGCGCCGACGAATATTCGGTATTTGCCTAAGGGTCTGGCCGAATATTCGATATTCGACAAAATTACTATTCGTGGCATCTCTAATAAATAACGTTCAATATGTGATTCAAATTAATTCAATATTGCAATTAATGAAGTAATTAAATATTCACGGGACAAATTACACTTACTGATCTAACCCCAAAGTAAGCAAATTATTTGCTTGTGTTATGGGTGTTAGTCAACGATACTAATACATAGAAATACATATATAAATACAAGAGTATATTTATTAAACACCCAAACCCGGATGTACAAACATTTATGCTCATCACACAAATGCTTGTCCCCGTCGGAGATCGAACCCTAGCCCCGTCGATTGCGTAGTCAGGGTCGCTAATCACTCGACCAACGGGGCGGTCAAATTATCTTATTAGACAACAAAAGACAGTCAATTTTTGGCTATGCCATGAATTTGGTTATAAAAATTAACAGACGCTATCGGCATGTTTCTTGAGCGCTGACCTTGACTTGCGGAGAAGTAAATAGTATGACGTATAACGTTTGTAATACAGTTTATTTTGGCGTGCGCAGAGTGCGCTGCGCTCGAGAACCGTATCGGGAATTGTACTACCCCGTAAACAATATTTAATTCTGGCTGTCCGGATCTCTATTACAAAATAGATCATTTTCCTTTCTGTCAGTCAAATCAATCAGAAACCAAAAATGACAAACTTTTCTTTATTTCATAGGTTAGCATAAAAGTAAATGGTTTTCTTGATGGAAAGAAATAAAAATCGCCTATAGACACCAAAGTATTAATAGCGTTACTATCCATGTAGCGGTGTTTTAATGCCACATGCATTAGTTTTTAACGTTACCCTAAAAAGTTTTTCGACTACCTTACCCTAAAAACTAGAATGCGACAGCGACAAGCACAAACGTTATTGCGACAGGAATAGGTACCCCCTGTTGATTTTGGGCCCTATTTTGAAGAACCTGTCCTACTCCTTGGTATCTCGTTAAACTCTCTAATAGGTAACACTAACCGTGATTACTAACAGTGGCGTAGCTACCTTCGGTGGTACCTGGTGCGGAAGTTGGTGGTGTCACCCCATCGAAAGTAAAAAGCAATAAATTTTATATGATAAAGGTCATTGATCATTTATATTTATAACAATTCACGCCAATCAAACACAACACACGTCACGAAACAAATGAGAAATGTTGGGAAATCCCCCACGACAGCATCAGGCTCTTTTGCGGATATCCCCGAATTATACATAGAGCTGAGATAGTGCTAGTGGAGGAATCCTCGAAAAATAAATGTTTGTGCTAGCGATTTTTTTTGTTTGTACATTGTTCTTAAAGTTGAGAGACCGGGTGAGTGTCACCCCAAAAAAGGTGACACCCCCGGTGCGGCCCGCCCCCGCCGCCCCGCCTTTGCTTCGCCACTGATTACTAACTAGGTAGTAGACTTTACACCGTCTTTGGTACCACTGCCTCATTTATTCCTGCCGGAAGGAAGCCGGTAAGCTTATGCATATATCACTTCGCCACACAAATTGTAACGCACCATTAACATCTTTGGTGTTTAAAGGTGATAGTTATATCAGAGGTATCTATTTGCTTATTGATATAAAAAAATGAAAACTAGTTGAGTTTCGTCAGCGAGTAGATTAACATGTCGTCGATTTTTTGAACAAATTTCATCTCCTATTAGATTGTCTCATCACCCCCCTAAAGGGGTGACTTAGAAAAAAGTTAGGCTATATTGGACCCAGGAGCTTCAACTATCTGCATGCAAAATTTCACCAAAATCGGTTTAGCGATTTAACCGTGAAAACGTTACAAACAAACAGATGACTTTCACATTCATATGGATAGATTGCTAATAAAAACTAATATCATCTTTAAAATGTGTGATCCGAATATTCCAACATTGAAGTCAAATTTTAAATAATATTTTTGTAACTAGATACTAGGTCGTTTTTTATAAGACAGGTTTTTAATAAATATGTGAAAATTAACTTGATATTCGGCCTTGAAACGTCGGTTACCATATTGGACGATATTTAAAATAATATATTTAACTATCCGCCGAAGTGTTTTGGTGGTAACAGAAAAGGCAGCTGAATGCTATATAATTATTTAAGTCACGCCAAAAAATAAGCTTCATGCAGCATTGCTCCAATCCAAAACTCGTCATTAAAGTTTGCGTTTAATGGTCAAATTTTGGCGCTGTAAGCGCTGTTAAATTCTTATCCTCAGCTAAATCGTTCGTTAAATCAATAAACTATTGTTTATTAATATTGTTTATTTAATCGTTCTTTAAATCAATAAACTATTGTTTATTGATTTAACGAACGATTTAGCTGAGGATAAGAATTTAACAGCGCTTACAGCTATTTTATCAATTTACTGGAAAGTGGAAACTCATTTAAAAGCGCTTTCATTCTAAAAATTATTGTGACGGTGGCGTGACCTTTATTGGATGCTTATTGATGGACACATCTGTCTGCCCTTTTTAATTCTAGTATCCATGGGATAGAAATTACGATAACTAACGCGTAATAGTTTTGTTTAAACATATTACAAAGACGTAACTTTTTATGATCTGTTTAAAATGCGAATATGGAAGGTCGTAAATGGTTTAGATTATTTGAAATGTGTTACTGCTGTAGTCATGTTGCTAGTCCCTAGTCTTGAGATATACAGATTGACTGGTAAAATACTGGACATATTGGGGGACATCATAGTTAATGGTGATAGGACATATTGAGGAATATGATAGTTAATGGTGATATGTAATCAATACAAAGTTTCATCACGCTCGGTTTCCGATTCACCGCTTTATCGGTTGGTAAGATAAGTTGTGATCCACATTGCCGAATTTTACCGACCTGATAACGATTATCAGATATTTCTTGCGATAACCGGGATCGACGGCTTTACGTGCTCACCCGAGGTACGGGAATGGTAACACTGTCCGCCAGATTCCGAGCCGCTATTGAAATTTTGGATTTTCTAAACAAAGAAACAATAACATTTGCCTGACCCGAGGATCAACTCCGGGACCTCATGATCTGAGCCAGAAGAGGCAGTGTAACCAATAAAAATATAATAAAAAAAGAATACTGCTTAATTAGTAAAGCCCAACGAAATTAGTGTAGTAATTCAGAAAATATGGTCACATTAGCGCCGCGCTAACAAATCCGTCGGTCGGTTCGATATCAATACACGTGTATCCATTTAACATTTTTGTTGAATGATGGTCACCCCTCGTTATACTAACAAGTCTAGTTGCGTGTTCGCTAAATTGCTTTTGTAAACAATGAACTTCAATATGCTGTTCGCGAATATTCATACCTAATATTTAATTGGATTATTAGGTCAAAATTGAAATACATATTTTTTACATATTCGGTATCGGAATCGAATACTGAACACCCTTCTCCAGTACGTACAGTTATTTACTAGTCAATCTTTATTAAAGGTCATTCCATAATACGTGAAAAAATTTTAACACAGCATTCGGTACGTCTAACCAAAGATATCCAGCTAAAAACAGATGTAATTCAAGGGTGTAAAACTTTTTGATTTGTACGAATAAAATTTCATACAAATCAAAAAGTTTTAAACCATTGAATAACATCTGTTTTTAGCTGGATATCTTTGGTTAGATGTACCATAAACGGTAATGCTGGGTTAAAATACTTTCATCTATTATGGAATGACCTTATATTGGTTACAAGAATTAACGCTATTTTGGAACGTGTATTGTTGTGTGATTTTTATACTTTTATTGTGGTAGTCTTTAAAGATTTTTTATGGTTACTATACTTATTTTTAGAGACTGTAAAACAGACTGAAGACAATATATCATAGATTTAAGTAATAAATTGTATGTTAACTATTATTCATAAGAAATATTATATTCTTTAGCACTAGCATTTGGTCATTTTGACGATCATGTAGAAAATAATTTTTGCTACATTATTTAGTGTAAAAAAGGTTAAGGTGTTAGATTGGATGAAATTAGATCATATTTTTATTATTAAATAATAAAATACAAGATCGTTAAGTCAATGATACCCAAACAGAAAAAATCCATTGACAAACAGAGGGATATTAATTTTTAAGTGTTATCTTCATAGATAAAGGGAGAGGTATACGAAGTACCGTTGACACGACCAGTTTAATTTTATACACGGATTTCATTTATAGTCCATGCCATTATTTCATAAACATATAATAATTGTTCTTTAATTAAAAATTATATTTTTAACTTAATAATAAAAAAATATAATTTCAAACTAATTTTTGTTTTGTGTAAAAGAAGCTTGAAACAACCTTTGCAATAATTGTTTACTAACATTAAGTCCATGAGTTGTAATGCACGATCTCTTTTACGATACCATTGTTTCGGTCGACGTAGTACCACAAAATAACTCTATATTAATCTGTATATTCGTGGTAGTACTATATTGTAAGCGAAATAATTACAATCTCATTGATAAATTAGCATAGTACTAGATTGTTATTGAAAGAATTACAAATAAATGGAAATGTTTAATAAACAGTATAAAGCGTGGGTAAAAATGAAGAAATCGAAAAAAAATTCCTTTTCCTAAACTATTGAGTTTCTTAGATTGTTTTTTTTCGTGTACGATCTAAAGTATTTATTTCCAAGGCGGCTGTATCAATTAAGTAGACACCGTTTCCTATACTTTGTAGATTCAAGAGTGAAAATGTCCCGTTGATAAATAGAGAAGGAACAAACATTTTGTATACGTATTAGGCGGCCCCTAGACCTACAATAATATTGCGCAATATTACGTATTGTACAATATTATTGACCGTTTAGAGTTAATATTGAAGATTGCACAATGATTGAACGTAAGTTTGAGCACGTTTAATTTTTATTGTACAATATTTTTTCTTGCACTGTGTAGGTTTAATATTGCACAAAATAATTCACTTCAGAGCTTGGAACGGTCGTGGTCGGTCAGTCGCGGTGTTTAATGTATGGTCGTGTCGTAAATTTAAGCAAAATGCCGAGCAAGAAATTTTCATTTCGCGGTAATTTTATTCATCTTGTTAATTTAATAGTAAGTCTCTCTAGGTAAAAAAACTCGGTCGAAATTGAACATGTGACCGAAATTCGAAGTTCAGGCCGATTCACTAATCAATATAAGTGTTGATCGAAACAAAACCAATCAATAAAAGATGAAGAACGGGAGTTTTTACTTGAGTGTATAGAATTGTATAGATTTATTTAACAAAATCACCAGCATGGTTGCCGCCAAAACTTTGTCGTCAGACATGTTAATTGCACGAAAATATTGATTAGGTTGATTTGTCAATTTTATTGAGTGAATTTATTGAACGTCTGGAAACAAAGGGTTATTCAATATTATTGCACAATAAAAGTATTGCGCAATATTATTGTAGGTCTGTGGGGCACCTTAGAGAGATAGACAGAGGAACAAGTACCTACCAAAGTAGATTGATGAGATAAGACAAGTGCTACAAGGATATAGCGTCAGCTTAATATAAAACGTATTTATCTATGACGACAATATATTCCGACATGTATTGCTTAAAATAGTATATAATATCTGTGAAATTGAGTAATATTAATCTTAGAAGGTTTTTTGTTAAATTTGCATTTTTAAAAGTGTCCGTGATAAAATTTACATTCAGATGAAATCAATAATATATTAAAACAATATAAGCATAATTTAACATTCGTTATTTTGATCAATCTCCTTCTCTCTCAATCTCCTTTGATTTTTTTCTCTCTATCGGCGGGACGACTGTTTGCTAGGCATATCTACTCTATGTATACTTATCAATGGTTGTTTTTGTCAATTTATATGTACTTTGTAAAGATCTGTACGCATATGAGTTTACAGAATTAGCTGACCTAATATAAAATATTAATGTTATTACGTGCATATTACGTCACGAGGATATTGTAATATATATTTTGCTTATAAAAATACACTTGCAAAGTCTCTTGTTTTATTATTGTACTCTTAATAATTTTGACATTAATCAAGTAGATTTGCTTTTTGAAATATTTCAGAACATTTCTTTGTCTTGGTTTGACCGTCTGACTTCTGAGCATAAAACAAATAGGTAAAGTAGTCAATCTAAATACAAAAGGCGCTCGAGCAACGCACACATATAAACCCCTCACGGACACGATATCTCGGAATGGTTGGGAATAGTTCAAAGCGAGTGAGCCACCCGCTTGAGACACGCGACAGTGAACTTTTTTGTGCAGAAAATTTGTAATAAGTATAACAATGACATTAAAATATTTTAGTTATTATTGGTTTGCATTTCAGTTTTTCTTGTTTTATTCTGAACATGATGCCGACGACGAGTACGAGTGCCACTATCAGTTTCTTATGCATAAGCCAAAGTTGACAACTCTCGCGCGACCGCCGAACGTAGATATGAAAAGTGAAATACATGAGTTTGATTTTTGTGCCTGTTTCTTTTGTGGTCTGAGCCATGAAGTATTAGGTAAAGGTGGAGCTAGCACTCAGATTAATCACTTGAAACATATATTTACGTTATATCTTTGTCTATGAAGTTTCGCCATCTTTTTTATACAGCTGCGTTAAAAAGAGATGGTAAAAGCTCAGAAGATGACAGCAATATTTGTTTTGTTTCAAGTAGGTATTAGAATTGTTACCTCCAGATATAATACAGATTCATGGTCTCCCTTGTGAAGAAAATACCTAACTGTCAGAAAACTTGGTAAAGACTAGCAAAGACTAAATGTTTATCTTCTATGGTGACTACTGGTAGAAGAGTTAATAACTCGCCCGTGTATGGTTACACCACTTTTGCCAGTAGCAATATCGTCTGTTTGTCACTGCTGTCGTGTTTCGGCTAGAAAAGTAAGGTAGCCGGAATCTTCTGTATGTTGCAATGTATGTATATACGTGTATTTAAACATTACATTGATTTTGAACAATATCAATGGAACGCGTTAGCTTAAGGGTCAATTCACATGGGAACGGCAGTTTTTATACTTAATTTTCATAACACTGAGCTGTTTTTGAAGCTTTTTTTTACAATGTCCATGTCGAGAAGTCCGTAGTAAATATAATCCCAGCAGTTTTTGCAACATCTGTGGTGAATTTACATTCGATACATTCTAAATGTGTGTCGGTTCGGAAAACGAGTTATTTTGATTACTTCGGAGTAGGAGTGAGGCGTACCCTTGTGGAAAAATTTCTCGGATAAAAGTAGGTAAATAACTTACAAAGTGAAAGTAACAGTTTATGAATGTTTATTTTTATTTAAAAAGTCGAAAAAAGTCTTACAAAGTCGGAAAAACTCGGAGTAATTCCAAAATTTCGGACTCTTCCAGAAGAGTTATTCAGTGTTAATAAATCTTGCAACGTTTATGGGTACTAAAAGAAATATATTAAAAGTTAGGGGAAAAAAATATAACTAATACTTCCCCGGTTTTCCGTTTGTCCGCGCAGATGAGAAATGAAACACCGCCTTATACTTTCAAACCAATAATTTAATTTAACTCCGATTGCTTATATGTGTGTGCGAGGAAACAAGGCTTGCGTGGTGTAAATACAATCAGCGCCATCTATTTACGCTGCCACGAACTAAGTCAATATTTTTACTTGAACATCCCGCTCACCAAAGAACTACGTTCTTTCACAAAATACAAAATTAGACAAACATTCAGTATGATGCATGACTCAATATAAATAAAAAAAAACTTATTTCTGTATGACATTATAACATTTTGGAAAGAAAAGAATTGCCAAATAGCTCTTATCCTATAATTAATCAACGACAAGACCCGCTCACCATGCTTGAGCAAGGTAAGAAAAATAAATAAAAATCTTAAATAACACAACTCAAAAGTTTTCTCTTATATGTAAGAACCTACAATGAATTACTGTAAATCTAAATATAATCAAATAATACGTATTATTTGATTATATTTAGATTTACAGTAATTCATTGTAGGTTCTTACATATAAGAGAAAACTTTTGAGTTGTGTTATTTAAGATTTTTATTTATTTTTCTTACTTATACTTAATAATACGTATTATTTGATTATATTTAGATTTACAGTAATTCATTGTAGGTTCTTACATATAAGAGAAAACTTTTGAGTTGTGTTATTTAAGATTTTTATTTATTTTTCTTACCTTGCTCAAGCATGGTGAGCGGGTCTTGTCGTTGATTAATTATAGGATAAGAGCTATTTGGCAATTCTTTTCTTTCCAAAATGTTATAATGTCATACAGAAATAAGTTTTTTTTTATTTATATTGAGTCATGCATCATACTGAATGTTTGTCTAATTTTGTATTTTGTGAAAGAACGTAGTTCTTTGGTGAGCGGGATGTTCAAGTAAAAATATTGACTTAGTTCGTGGCAGCGTAAATAGATGGCGCTGATTGTATTTACACCACGCAAGCCTTGTTTCCTCGCACACACATATAAGCAATCGGAGTTAAATTAAATTATTGGTTTGAAAGTATAAGGCGGTGTTTCATTTCTCATCTGCGCGGACAAACGGAAAACCGGGGAAGTATTAGTTATATTTTTTCCCCTAACTTTTAATATATTTCTTTTAGTACCCATAAACGTTGCAAGATTTATTAACACTGAATAACTCTTCTGGAAGAGTCCGAAATTTTGGAATTACTCCGAGTTTTTCCGACTTTGTAAGACTTTTTTCGACTTTTTAAATAAAAATAAACATTCATAAACTGTTACTTTCACTTTGTAAGTTATTTACCTACTTTTATCCGAGAAATTTTTCCACAAGGGTATGTACTGGAACAGCAACATGGAACAGGTTTCAGAACGTAACAGATCGTACCTATTATGTTGAAAGTGTAATTGGAACAGGTTCGCCAATTCCACACTAGCTTACGATTGGGAACAATTCAGACGCAACAGTCGTTCTTCTGAAACAGTTGGAATAGCCTCTGCCTGTTTCACACAACTTATTAGTTCCTGAAGTTAGAAAGAGATAGCACAAATGTCACTGTTCTTTGTTTTCTGTCCGTTACGTGCGTTCAGATACTTGCAGATCAATTGGTTTCTATAAAGAAACCAATTTTAAAATTTAGCAATAATGCTAAAGGTAAAAGATTTGTTAACGTTTTGTTATTTTAATTCCACAAGTTCTTTGGACCATTTAGTAATTTTACATTTATAGTAGCAGTTTTAACTTACAAAAACGAGTTTAGAAAATAACTAAAACGAATTGTTTTATTGATATAGAAATCGGACATAGTAACGAATCGCCGGGTTACATGACTGGTCTAGCAACAGGTTAAAGTCCATTTGGACCTGTTTCTTTTGATAATCCCGTTTATATTTAGTACCTGGACAACCGAGCTTTGCTACCGAGTAAAAATACCGATTTTTTTAAAAGGACGTTTTCTAAAAATTAAACCTAGCTAGATCGATCGCCCCGAAATCCTCTGCATACTAAATTCCATGAAAATCGTTAAATCCTTTTGCAAGATTCAGATTATATATACATTAGGTAGACACGAGAATAAAAATCTTCAAATCATCAGGGTGGATGATTTGAAGATTTCCTCCAGATCATTGGTGTTTGATACTTAAAAAAGGTTTTTTTTATTAAGATGGGCGTCTCGTCAAAACAAAGTTGTTTACAAATAATCAGCTTTTATGATTATATGTAATAAATGTTACGAATAATAAATGTTCCCGGAACTGATTAATAAACTTGAGCGAATTCAAAATCTATGTATACGATTCATATTATGTCTGGCAAATCGAGATTTTCGAGAAAAACCTTGAAAAAACTTCAATAACACTTGCCCGATCCGGCAATTGAACCAGAGTCCTCATGATACTCTCTAGACCACGAGGCATCTACTTACTATAACTTATATATTACATATATTTTCTGAGTTTACATACTTTATGTTTGCCCAAAGTTTGACTGGAGGAGAATGCAATAGGCATTATGTCCGCCTTTTGTACAAATTTATTTAAGGTGTACAACAAAGCTAAATAAATAAACTTATGTATAACCAGGAGTCGTTTTTTTTGCTCATCCAACTGGTCTCTATTCAGATCTGCCCCCTAATTCACGTAATTGAGTCAAAGCGCTTAGGGCTCTCACACACATAAATACGATAGAACGTCGAGACGTGCTACGACGCGGCATAATATATAAGAAAATGTGTGTCTTAAATGCTTCGACTCGCTTGTTGCTTGATTAGAATTAGGCCCCAGATTTTTGCTAACTACTCTATTTCAAGTTCAAATGTATCATTTTCATTTCGTTTTACTAAAAACTACGGATAAGTATTGGTGCAGGATTATTTGGTTACAGCGAATAGGGCGGTAATCTTTTGCAGGTCTAGGGCAGCCAACGTATCAAATCCGCCCCTGTGTATAACTTCAATGACTTCCAAAACTTGAAAAATTTTAAGATTTTTTTTATTCTAGATTTTTTAGGGACTTCTATTCATGCTTTAATATTATTATAAGAGTAAAAAAAGAGTTATTAGATAGTAAAAAAACAGAACAACATGACAATTGATTTTATTTAAAATAATCTATACACAATTAAGTTTCCTTCTCTAAAGATTTAAGCTGATGTTTTTTACTCTCTTTCTGTGCCTGTAAAGCTTTCTCCCGTTCTTCATCATCTGAGAAGTACTCCGCTAAGCTGTCCTCCTCCCTGGGAACCGGCTGGCCAGCCAAAGTGGTTCCTTTCTCGTTCATCATGTTTAGTTTGTACAGCGGATCCTCATACATGATTTCAGGTACAACTGGTTCGTTCACCTGCTTGTTGTGGCTTGTGACTGTAGAATATATTGACATTGCCTGAAAAACCATGGATATATTACAATTATACTATATGGTCCTGGGCTCCGTTGAACAGCCAATTGCCGTTCTGCCAGGAATGTCGTAAAAGGCAACTGATTGGCTATACGAGTCACTACCTTCGTGGCTACTAGGTGGTAGAGGTTTGCATTGTCTCACCCGGATCTGATACCACTGCCTTACCTATTTTTGCCGCAATAGCGTCAGTGCTTGTCACTGTCGTGTTCCGGTTTGGAGGGTAAGGTAGTCAGTAAACTTATGCATGTGGTATGAGACCTCTCCACAAGATAGCCACGTACCATTGTTGTGTGGTCGTGGTGGTCGACAGGCAGGGACGCCATGTGGTGGATTTCGTGGATGGTTGTGGGAAATACAAAAGAAAGAAGTCTTGACCAATTTTATATTTAAGTGATATCCATCGTGATTGAGTACAAAGTGTTCTTAACTAATTGTTACACAAATATTCATTATAACCTAAATTCCTGCGTCAGAACATTGATGTTACAGTTAGATATTAAATGCAACCGTTAAATCAGTAATTAAGACAATTTAACATTACACCAGACCATTAACATCTTTGGTGTCAATAGGCGATGGTTGACTCTTTCCATCAAGATACCTATCTGCTTGTTTGCTATCTTATGACATAAAATACATATATAGGATTACCGAGAACACTGAAATATTTACTTCATAAAGAAGACCTTAGCCACTGATTAGTCCTCCCACTTCCACAACAGTTTTAATCACGTCATTAGTTAATAATAGTAAAAAATGATAGTATTGAACCGATTGCAAATATCAAATATACTCATATCTCAAAAACCACTAAACCAATTTTAATTAAACTTGGACTGTTCCCTAAGTTGGTGAATATGTTTTTTAATAAAGTAATATGTAGATTTTTTTTTATTTTTGCACAACGGCGTCACCGGTATACTAAGGCGATCTAGAAATTTGTAGATCATCATAGTCTACAATTGTATTGTAACTAGTGATGGGACTCAAGTGACTTTTTGTCACTCGAGTCACTCGCTAATGAAAACTGATTTACTCAACCGAGACTTAAATAATTTTTTCACACGATTCACTCTGTGTGTGTGTGAGTGCCACTTGAGCGAAGGTTATGATTCGAGTTGCTAGAGTAAAGATGTGATTTTTAATAATAACTAAAATACAATTACTAATTAACAAAAAATATTATTTCTCAACAAAACTAAAAAAAAATTAGTAAAATATTATAAATCAAATAAAATCTAACTTTTGCTTTCCTCTTCTGTGGCTTATAGTCGCTATTATATCTATAATATAAAAATACTGACGCTATAACTCCAGAATGCAAGAACTGATTTCCACGGTTTTGCATTCGTTGGAAAGGTCTCGGGCTCCGTGAGGTTTATAGCAAAGAAAATTTAAAAGCAAAGCTATCTGGTGGCGAAACAGAGTTCGCCGGGTTTGCTAGTTATTACATGAATTTAAAAATACTTAGTATATAGTAGGTACCTATTTTTAACATAAATTCTTTTTAGGCTTTCGCATTACTTTAACAATATAGCCAGGTATTATATATTATATATTAGCCAGGTATTTATCGCCTCTGTGGTCTAGTGGTCCAGCGTTGGCGTTGACCACATGAGGTCCCGGGTTCGATTCCCGGGTCGGGCACATAAAAGTGTTTTTTTCAGTTTTCTAAGAAACACAAAGTTGCTCGGGATTGGAAAGTGCCCGGTTGGCGATAGGCTGGCCACCTATCACATTTGTGGGACCAAGTATCTTCGGCTAATCGTGGGTGCACTTGTTGTACCTCTGCCTACCCCTTCGGGGATATGGGCGTGAAGATACTTTATTATAACAAAATATTCAAATATTTTTTTCTATATTAGACGACTAAGAACAACGTCGCCTTGCAGATTCGTACTGAATTTTAAATGGCAGGCACAACGGCCCAAACCTGTCGTAACTTGAATTTCTCCCACGAGTCGGTATAGACCACTCGGGTGTTCTGAGTCATTTGAGTTGACTCGAGTAACTCGTGTGAGTTATATATTTTACTCGGGTGAAACACGGCTCGAGTCCCGTCATTGATTGTACCGACCACATAGCCCACAGACACCTAATAACAGGCAATGGCTTCTGTCAACACCTCTGGCTTATAGTTAATGTCCACGCGTCAATGAGTATTGTTTGAGTAAACTGTGTCGACCAATCAGATGCTCTGTAATCACTGCCTTTCACTGTGGCCTTGAGTTAGCCAATTACGGCGTTCCAACCACCCTTCGGCTAATTGCCAGAATGCGTTCAATACGAAAAATCAAACATTAGCCGTCTATAAGCTGTGTGGTCGGTGACTGATTGTAGCCGTTTTCATGCAAATAAAAAAATGCTATTCTATTCTACTTCAGAAGAGCCATCTGCTTGCTTGTTATCTTATGATATAAAAAATGTATATTGAAATATACCAAATACCTGAGCGACTAAATTGGAAACATCACCGGCGTTGGCTGGTAGGATAAGCGTGTTGTTGGTTCTCGCTAACTTGTTGAAAGCCGCCACGTATTGTTCAGCCAGCGTCAGAGACGCGGCACTTTTGCTTTCCTATAAACAAATCCATATATTTGTATATGAAGAAAAAACTTTGTACTCCTTTTTAAGACAATTACGCGTAAGACAAGTATGAAATTCAGCACAGGGTTTTTACATTGCTGTGTACTGCAGAAACCTAATATTTTAATTGATTTCCCAAACTTGATTAGGTAAACAACTAGAAAAAATGATTTTATTAGATTACTGTATAAAAAAAACAACAGAACAACATGACAAGTGATTTTATTTAAAATAATCACAATTAAGTTTAAAGATTTAAACTCTAATCTTTTAAGTTTAAAGTTTTAAGTTAATGTTTTTTACTTTCTTTTTTTTAATATCATAAGATAGCAAACAAGCAGATGGGTCTCCTGATGGAAACAGTCAACCATCGCCAACCAAAGGTGTTAATGGTGCGTTGCTATCTTGTGGCAAGGTCTAATGCCACATGCATAAGTTTACCGACTACCTTACCCTCCAAACCGGAACACGACAGCGACAAGCACTGACACTATTGCGGCAGAATAGGTAAGGCGGTGATACCTGACCCGGGCGAGACAATGCAGAACTCTACCACCTAGTAGCCACGATGGTAGTGACTCGATAGCCAATCGGTCGCCTTTTACGACCTGCCTGGTATAACTGTTCTTTCTGTGTGTGTAAAACCTTATCTCTTTCTTCATCGTCTGAGAAGTACTTTGCTAAGCTATCGCATAGCTATAGCATTGCATAAGATATAATAATAATAAATATTCACGGGACAAAATACACTTCCTGATCTAACCCCAAAGTAAGCAAATTATTTGCTTGTGTTATGGGTGTTAGTCAACGATACTAATACATAGAAATACATATATAAATACTGGAATATATTTAATAAACATCCAAACCCGGAAATACAAACATTTATGCTCATCACACAAATGCTTGTCCCCGTCGGGGATCGAACCTGAGCCCCGTCGATTGCGTAGTCAGGGTCGCTAACCACTCGACCAACGGGGCGGTCAAAGATATACATTAAAATAATAAAAATAAACATCATACACACACGTTCATGTGTATATTCATACATGATATACACACGTAAGTATTAGGTATAGGTGGAGCTAGCACTCGTATTGATCAATTGAAACAAATATTTACGTTATATCTCTGTCTATGAGGTCTCCCCATCTCTTTTCACACAGCTGTGTTAGAAAGAGAGGGTGAGACCTCAGAAGATGACAGCAGTATTTAAAGTTGTGCTTCAAGTAGGTATTATAAGTGTTGCCTTCAGATATAATACAGCTTCATGATATACGCACATGTATACTATTTTCTTTATAGCCAAAGGTGGTTGTCGAACTTAAAAGCGATTTTATTGTTTAACTAGCAGCGTGCAGCCCGCGACATTATAAGTTTTTAGTGAATCCCGCGGGATCACCAACTTTTCCGGGATAAAAAGTAGCCTGTGTACTATTCCAGGTCATCATCTACCTGTATGCCAAATTTCATTCAAATCCGTTCAGTAGTTTTTGCGTGATTGAGTAACAAACATCCAAACTTTCGCATTTATAATTTATTATAATATTATATAGACTAGCTGCAGCGTGCAGTCCGCTGCATTAGAAAAGTTTTTGGCGAATCCCGCGGGATCACTGAATTTTTCCGGGATAAAAAGTAGCCTATGTCCAGGTCATCAGCTACCCATGTCCCAAATTTTTGTTAATTAATGTTTCTAGGATAGAAAGTAGTCTATGTGCTATTCCAGGTCATCGTCTACCTGTGTACCAAATTTCATTCAAATCCGTCCAGTAGTTTTTGCGTGATTGAGTAACAAACATCTATCCAAAATTTCGCATTTATAATATTTATATAGATAATATTAATATAAATGCATGGTCGAATTTCGGCCACTGGCGATCGCTAGTATTAGTATAAAGCTTTTAGCGTTTGTAAAGTTTATAATTAATATTCGTAGTGTACTACGTGTAGCGTTTTCCCCCGTGTTTGTCTGACCCCCTTTGAAAAACCATCTGCCGTTCCGCCAGGCAGTTCGTAAGGGACGAACGATTACGTATGTGAGGTGGTAGAATTTCGTAACGTTTCGCCTGGGGATATGGTAATGTAACATCTAATTATTGTAATCTTAATGACCACTGGCCGGTTATTATATAGTTTATGTAAGATTAAAAAAACAGCATCTAATTATGAAATTTTTTGTTGATAAATATTAGTTTTTTTGACTCTTTTTACAGAAATGTTCAATGGATAACATGTTGTTTTTCTGGTATGGGAGCGGAAAAAGCGGTAATATTTATTAATTATTAGATGTTTTTAAGGGTTAAAAGAAAAAAAATTACAAAAAAAAATTTTTTGGAGTTATTTTTCCGATTCCGTGCGCTACCACATGTTAAATAAAAAAAATTTACTAACTTCAATATTCACTTCTTTTATCAGCTACAAATTACACACCCAGGTCAAGAAGAAAAAAAATTTTTTTTTCTCTCTACCCTAATAAGTTGAAAAATATAACTCTCCTAGCGCAGTCACCTAAAAAAGAAAATATAATGAGTACCGGTTTAGACAGAGCGCTCGCAATAAACTGTAATCCTCTAGCTCTGGCCTCGGCTACCGCTAACATCGCCTGAGCTTCTCCGGAAGCTTTATTAATTTGCTCTTGCTTTTCGGCCTCTGAAATACAAATACGAACGTACTTTATTTGTCCTTTTACACAGATAAGCAATGAAAAGGCAAAAACTTTAAACTAAGACCAATTTAGGTTGAATTAATAATTTAAATCAATATAAATGAGAGACCGGTGTCGTTTATTTATGACGGAAATAGACATCTATAAAAGTTAACGGCAATTTTTGTTATTCAAATTAACCTTTAAAAGTGCCTATACTTTTGACGAGTTGATAATTTTATAGCTACTACCGAATCGGAACGCGGCGGAGATCGCTTATAGACACCAAATGATAGCTGTTAATGGTGCATTGCTATCCATGTGGTGGGCAGTTAATTCCTCATGCATAAGCTTACTAACTACCTTGACCTCCAAACCCGGAACATGACAGTGACAAACACTGACTCTTTTGGGACAGGAAAAAGTAAGGCCAAACTGGTACCCGATCCGGTCGAGACGTTCCACAAATCTACCACCCAGTAGTCACGATGGTACAGTGGCGTGCAGTCTATAAAGGCAATTAAGCAGTGCTTTACTTACCATTCATGACTAATTAATAGTAAATAAATGAATAAACAAAATGTATTAATTAAAAAAACGTCTAATGTTTTATAAATAGCACCTATTTGCAAGCACACAAACATTATGTTTGCCAGGCGTTTGGCAACTTCAGTTTTCAACGAAGTAAGGCATTTCACTATCAGCAGGATATTTGTTAGAATGTGTGTAGTAATTTTTGTGTTTGTATTCAGTTCGCAAGCGCACACATCTATGAATTTCGTAAGCAGCGATGACGTAATCTTCTGCGGCAGTCCGTACTGTTCGGCAATTATCGAGAGTAATTATTGCGTATTGTAAAATGTTGCTAATGCGTATTATCCGACTAAAATTAATAGGTGGAAATCTAATAAATCACGGTTGCACATTATGCATTTTTGTTTAGTAAGGTTTTATTTGTTTAAATAGGAGAAATGTATTTGTGTTTTGCGAAACTCGAAAGCCATTTGCTTGTTTCGTGTGATAAGCATTGTTTATTATTTTGTTTGCCTCAAATTTTTCATTTTAATATTTGAAAAATTGTACATTTAAGTCTATCACTGAGTTTCTATAATAATTGTAGTAATTTGCTTTTATTAGTGCATTAATTGTAGATTTCTTAAAATGTTATTTGACTGTGAAGGGTGTGTTAAAAATGTGTGTTTATTAAAATTAAAAATAACAAGTTCTCACAATTGTCATTCAGTGAAAAGATTCAAATTGTGTCTAAAGGAGTTACAACAGCAAAAAGTAAACGTAACTCGTAAGTTTCATGTTAAAAGTTATGAAACGTATAACAGACTCTGTGATTCGGGATATTGTTGCCGTAGAAGATGTACATGAATAGTAGTACATCTAAGACTTGTTCTGTTGTCATGGTTTCCGACTTAGAGATCCGTAGCGTGGCTGTCTGTATCTGTAAAAATCTGTAAAAGAAAGTTATTGTGACCGAGTACCCCTCCGCATAGTGCATACCCTGTGTCATAACCCTGTGCACGCCGCTGCAATGGTAGTGACTTTTATAACAGTCACTATAGTGCGCACGGAACTAGTTGGCCGCGCCTTACGTATTACGTATTACGTATGGCGCGGCCAACTAGTTCCGCGCGCACTATAGCTTATTACGACCTTCCTGGCCGCATGGAAGATGTAATATTGTTCAAAACGGGCTCAGACCAACTAAACCGAGTAGGCCCAAGAGACCTGTATTAAAGTTTACCAGCCTCTCTTGCTCTGAAACCAGTCTAAGTACTAAATTATTATTTTTCAAAACGGGTAAATACTGAATACAAAATCAATATTACAAAAGATAATAGTACTGTTCACTTGTCAGTAATCATTTTGTCTACTAAAAGAAAGCATATTGATTTGATAATAAATATGCTTTCTTTCAGTAGACAAAATGTCAAAATCAACAAGATATGTAGACCTTGCTTATTTCATGCACGCTAATGAAATTGCTTATTATTATAAACAGACTCCCATTGATTTCACTGTTTGAATTGACTTAAGCCTACCTACCAGCTTTAAATATAAATGCATCATCATTTGATGCATTTATATTTAAAGCAAGCTACAAGCATCATTTGATTCATTGAATCTTGAATTCATTTGATTTCAAAAGCAAATTAAATTAATTTTGTCTTTATGCATTAGTGTAGATATTATGCAAATGTAAATTAAATTAACTTAATTTCCTTTAATGCATTAATTTAAATATTATTCAATTAAAATAAATTTTCTCTTTATATGTATTACTTTGGATATTACACAGATGCAAATTAAATTAACAGTTTCCTTCATGCATTAATTTAAATATTATACAGTTTAAATTAATTTCCTCTCTATATGCATTAGTTTGGATACTATACAGATGCAAATTAAATTAATTAATTTTCTCTTTATGCATTAGTTTGGATATTATGCAAAAGCAAATTACATTAAGTAAATTAATTTAATTTCCTCATTACGGTTTAGTTTAGATATACACATGTTTGTTAACCTGAAGCCAAAATTCTAGCTTGTCGTTTTCCTTCAGCAACATTGATATCAGCTGCCCGTACTCCCTCGGACTCCAAAATCGCGGCTCGTTTCCTCCGCTCTGCCTCCACTTGCATCTGCATAGCTTCGTGGACGCGTGATGGTAATTTTATATCACCTAATAATAAAAATATTGAGTTAAATAAATCACATTAATTGTTAAAGTGAATTAATTATCTGCTGTGTTTTCCGCTTTAGCTACATTCATCTTTGGTTTGGTGGAGGTGAATTATTAAGAATTTTCTGTTAATCCGGACCCCTTTGAATAAAAGATCATCTGCCTTTCCGCCAGGCAGTTTGTAAAAGGCGAACGAATTACTTAAAATGTCACTACCATTGTGACTATTAGGTGGTAGAGTTTTGCAACATTTTTTCCAGTATGGTACCGTTGCTTTGCTAATAGTCATTGTCTCTGTCGTGTTTCAACTTGGAGGGTAAGGTAACCGGTAAATTTATGGATGTGGCATTATTATCTTTGGTATCTATAATCAACGGTAGCTCTATCCATCGGAAGAACCATCTTGCTGTCTTATGATATTTAATAAAATTGATAATTGTTAGATCTCAAGTAAGGCCCGATATATCAGTGACGTTATGGAAGTCACATATTATAGAAGTATGCAGAATTAATGTAGTAATAAATGTAGCCCAGAAAATCAGCCGTAGTATTCAAAATTTTTGTCACTCTATGGTTTCCTGAGTGACCGCTGAGTGTGCTTACTATTTCACCACCACACTGCCACTATATAAACATTTTTTTAGTGTATTTCCTGGTCTATTGTTTTTTTGGCTTATTTGTACACTCGTTCTTGTGTAGTAAATAAAACAATTCCCAGCGCTAATCTTATTCTTATTCTATAAATATCTTATTTTTGTTCAATTAATTCATTTGGTATATGCTAGTTAGTCAAGGATATAAATACATATATAAATGTTGCAGTCAATTGGTATGTTTTGTCAATATACAAACTGTGTCGTCATTTTATGAACATAAAAGTTCAATAAAAAGTGCCAAAGGCAAATTGTTGATGACATAAATTGCGTCAATGTAAACTATAAACTCCGACGTCGCAGACGGTCCTCCATGTGTGAGACATAAAGGCCACCAACAAACGCACTTTTTTTTTCATTATCGATAGGGAAGCTCTTGACTACGATCTCGCCTGGTTGTAAACTAAGATGCGGCCTATGATGGAATGTGCTTCCCTAAAAAGTACCTGTTCACTCTTCTCTTAAATATCCCCAGATTGTACTCGTCGGGGAACATAGACTCAAAAAGCATGTTCCCTTCTTTTTATTTATCCTTATGTAATTATTATTCTTCAGAAGCCTGATAGGATTCTAGTTTTAAACAAATTACTCATTTACATTAAATGTAATATAAACAATATGCCATGGCAATTTGTTAACAGTGGCGGTAAATATCATGCATTTTATATAATGACGACATGTTAGATTTGGCGTAAGGCATTTTCTAAAACGTATTTATTTTGTAACCTGATGACGCCATTTATATATGGACGAATTATAGAATTTGCCTGTGACATAAATACAGAAACATACTTAATGAACACCGAAATCTAGGAACACAAACATTTACACTAATCATATAAATGCTTGTCCTTGTCGGGTATCAAATCTGAACTTCATCGATGCCTAGTCAGGGTCACCACTAACCACCCACCTAATCAACTGGGTGGATAATGTGTTACTCGGTTTCTTCCATATTCTATACGGTATTACCAATCAAGATGTTCGGTCAGCGATTGAAAATACTAATTGAGGGCTTGAATAATTTTTTTCCCATAAAAAGCTCTTTTATTCCCTCCTGCTTAATATGTAGCTGAAGGTCAGATTATAATAAAACCAGGTAGATGCCATAATTGTTTTGAAGGATGCATCCAGTGCTGATAGATACAATGGCTTATGTCGGCATTGAGTGTTTTAATTGGTCATTGCTCATCACAAATACTATAGTTAACAGTTTATTAGAAAAAAAAAATATCAGGGAAATACAACAAACACCACACAATACTTACGAATTTCGTATCTAAGACAGGTAATACCCCAAGCTTCGCTGGCTTTGTTTATAGCATCCACCATTGATACATTAAGAGATTCTCTCTCTCTGAATACTTTGTCTAATGATATTTTACCCAATTCAGATCGCATAGTAGTTTGGGCCAATTGAGTTATAGCAAATTCGGGATCTTCTACTCCATAAGAAGCTAAAAATTGAGTGTTTAAAATAATTATTCTTATAAAAAACAGGAAATGAGAAAATTTTTAGTCAAATCTTAATTTATGAAATGACCTAATCAATTCCTGGATCTTGCTGTATAAAGTTTTAAATCCTGTTAATAAATAAGTTTTAAAATTCCCGTCAATTTTTAACAATGATATCTTTAATATATCACAATAGTAGTTAAAAGTTAATACAGTGTAATAAATATTATTTTTATTCATTAATGGACAAGCAGCCCTAGGCTGATACGACCATATCTATGTGCCAATGTTTCCATTTTGCCTTTTATCAAATTTATTCTTGAATGCATTGATTGAAGTTGCTTCAATAATTTCCTGTGGTAATCTGTTCCATGTACTTAAGACACGATTGTGAAGGATGTGATGTCCAATTTTCGTGCGAGATGGTCTCCTTGTTATATTAAATATTAGAAATTACAAGTTGACCCATGCAGTGTTGCCTGCGAGATGAGTAATGTGTTATCAATATAATCTTTTATACAACTTTCATGCACTATTTCAGTGCTTTAGGGGTAGGTTTTAAAAAAAAAACAGTAGTCAGCTAGATCATAGCGAAATTTCTTCATAACTGGTTCAACGGTTTAGCCATGAAAGCGTGACAGACACATAAACAGATAGACTTTCGCAATTATAATATTAGTATGGATTTTAAAGAGTAAAAGACAAAAAAAAATTATAATCTGTGGCAAGAAGGATAATCACTAAGTTAACGAGGCAGTTAATTTATTACTCAGAAACCAGTATTTTCTGTAGGTGAAGGTAATTTTTCTATTGATTTGAATTGAAGTAACTTTTACCTAGACATATGTTTGTCAATGGTTATATGATTTTGTCTTTGTATTTTTTATCATATTGGCTTTCATTTAAGAAAGGCATAAAGTGAAAGATAGGTAAAAAATATTTAGGATGTTTTTTTTCTCATTACACACAAAGGCAGACCTCAATGGATCAGGCCACATTGCAAAAATACACCTAGATTGATTTCATACATTTCATATGAAGAATCACACACTATAGCGTGGTGAAGTGGGCCACATCGAGGTGAATTTTTCATTGAATTTCGGTGAATGCTATGCGCTGCTCCTTGCCCCTTCACAATGTGCGATGGCAATTGGAATTGCATGCAGGTGTTCCTCCATCTAATTATTACGTAATTTATTAAATCACATAAGCAATTATGATCACATAAGTGATGTGATTGATAAAGAAAAGTGATTAATAATTTTTTGTCTTCAATAAGTGTGGCTTGGAAAATTTCTATATACTTATTACATAATTTTGTGATTTGCCATATTTATGCTCTAAGAATATGTAGTAGAATAAATGTTTTATATTTTTCTTACCTAAATAAGGGTCTACTATTCTTAAATACAATACTCCATCAATACTTAAAGTGACATTATCTAATGTAATGGCACTCTGCTTCGGGACATCTATTGCTATTTCTTTTAAACTTTGAACATATTTAATCTTATCTACTATAGGCCATAACAAATTTAATCCTGGTTCCAAGAGTCTGTGAAATTTTCCCATGCGTTCAACAATCCATGCCTGAAAAAGTTTTTTTACATTTTTAGATAAGTATATTTTGAAAAATAGACAAGCAGATTATTCTTTAAAGGAAAAAGAGAATTATAGGCTACGATGTTAATGGTGTGTCATCATTCCTGAGGTGGGTTGAAATTAAACATGCTCTATTAATCTGGCTACCATACCCAAACTAGAACATGACAGTGGCGAGCAGAACTAACACTATTGTAGCAGGAATAGGAAAGATCTATAAGATAATACAACTGGTATTACTATCCAGATGAGAAATTGCAGAGCCATATAGTAGTTACGAGTCACAATTGCAGTCACATGTCAAAATCTATACATATAATAAAATTGTAGGAAAGTCAAAACTATACATTGAATATTTTTTTCAAAAAATACTTGGGGCATGATCTACAATCGATATCAAAGCCAAAAATATAGTTTTTAGAATTTTTGTCTGAATGTATGTCCAGGGTAAACTGAAAAAATACTGCATGGATTTACTTAAAATTTTGCATGAATATTACTAATAGGGCGGGTCAACATATAGGCTACATATTATCACGCTATCACCTACGGGAGAGGAGCTGTGCGGAGTAAACAAAGTCCGCGCGGACGAAGTCGTGGACAACAGCTAGTATACCAATAAATTATTGTTTTTTAGATAGTTTTTCCCCCATGTTGGTCTCGGGCTCCTTTCCAGAATAGCCCAATTGTCGTTCTGCCCGCCAGGTCGTAAAAGGCGACCGATTGGTTATGGGAGTCACTACCATCGTAGCTACTAGTACTACCTAGTTTGTTTGAGAGTTTGTATTATAAATATTTATTATGAGCCATATGTATTAAAAATATAAATTAGCCAAATGTATTAAAAATATTAATTAAAGAAGCGAATCCTTTTAATACAAATATAAAAAAATAATAGTTGTGTTATTATGCCTGGACGAGGTGTCAATGTATTTATATAAGGAAGGTAATAATGGTCTGTATAACGGGTACGATGGTTTGGTACTTGGTGGATTCTAGGTGTTATTTATGTGTAACAAGCGCCACACCCAGATGCGTCACACAGACTTCCTCCATATAGCCAGATAGCAAAGGGAGGATGGAACTTTTAATCTCGAGGCGGGCTGACGAGGTAATCACTTATCAAAAAAAAAATAAGTTCAGGATCTGAAACGGAAAATCGCACAATAAAGCAGGAAATGAAATGAGAAAGGCTGACTTGGATGGATGGTATATATTGGTCTCTAAGTTATATTTGCATTTTATAATAGGTTAAGAATTAGAATTATAGTAAGAGAGTTTAAAGTTCAGTCATACACTGCTTCACAAAATTGTCACATAAAAAAAATGAGTTCATACCGGGAATCTGCAAACCTTACTGCGTGGCGGGAAAATCCTAGGCCTTCGGAAAACTGAACATGTGTCAGATGGTGTCCGTGGATATCTCTCCGATCGTGCTCGGTATAATTGGGGGTACTCATTCTAGGCGATCTTTAACGTCCCCTTTTTCCTTTCCCAAGTATATTTTCAGATAATTGTTGAATATGTGTATGAAGAAATATCACACTTTTGATAAAATAGTAAACTCTTGCGATTATTTGGAATTTATATGGCACGCACCTTGCAGTGCCGTCTTTCAAGATTTCAGACTTAATTTAGGCGAAACTATGCCCATTATCTATTTTTAAAAGTTTTAAATATTCTAGACAAAACTTAGCTGAATTTCATTTTGACAGAAAAGCCAGGTGAAAGGTGATGTGTTCAGGACGACTCAAAATTTTAACAGTCTCTATTGACTATACTAAATGCAAAGGTTATTTTGTCCGAACATTATAACGAATTATTAGGTAACGGGATTCACACGTTACAAGTTCTGCATTGCCTCGCCCGGGTCTGGTACCACCACTTCACCTATTCCTGCTGCAATAGTGTCAATGCTTGTTGCTTGCCACAAGATAGCAACGCACTATTAACATCTGTGGTGTCTATAGGCAATGGTTGACTCTTTCCATCAGGAGACCTATTGGAGGAGAGCTTGTTTGCTATCTTATGATATAAAAAAAGATAAGAATAAAAAAGGAGGTATAGTGTAAAAGGTTTTAATTTTCACAATAAGGTAAATATTATGCAATACATGGCTAAGAAAGCTTTAGGTCAATCATATTTTTCTATTAACACAATTTTGTCCAAGAATAATGATTTGTTTAAAAATATATGATTAAACAATATGATTTGTCTAAAAAATTTAAAAATCAAAATAAGGCTCTTACCCACTTATACCCATAGAGTGACAAAAAGAAACCTATTCCTATGCTCCCATTGTCTGTCACAGGGCTCTATCTTTTGAAAGGAAATAGGTAGCCAGACTGAATTTTTCACAGAATGTGTTACTAGAGCCACAATTACAACAAATAATAATAATAAAGTTAGATTCCAAAGTACCCTAATTCAAGTTATCTCTGTTAATATCTCTTGGCAGTACAGAACCCTATGAGTGCGTGTCCACCATACACTTCTATCTATTTTTTAATAGCGTTACCTGTGATTAGCAATTAGACGATCTGATATTGGAAAATGATTTTGGGCAATATTCAAATTCACAGGTGACACACCCTAATTAAGACTCAAGCTTATTTCTTACAATCAGTGAAGCTGTTAGCCAAGGTATATACTAAAGAATGTAAATCAATTTGTAATGTTTTTAAATCAAGCACTTCCATAGTTAGACAAAATAAGTCAAATAAGAGAAAAAAAAAAGAAGAAAAGCATATATTTAAAATAATAAAATAGGGTAACTATTTTACTACACTAAGATAGAGCTATTATAAATATTAAAAATATAATTAAATAATCCTCAATAGCGAATCCACCGCCATCCCCTGTGTTGGTCACTGGCTTATTTGAAGAATAGGCCAACCGTCGTCCTGTCAGGTACGGCGTAAAAGGTGACAGATTGGCTATGCGAGTCACTACCTTTGTGGCTATTAAGTGGTAGAGTTCTGCATTGTCTTGCCTGGGTCAGGTACCACCGCCTTACAGATTCCTGCCACAATAGCATCAGTGCTTGTCATTGTCGTGTTCCTGTTTAAAAGGGGTAAAGTAGCCAGTAAACTTATGCATGTAGTATTAGACCTCACCACAAGATAGCAACACATCATTAACATCTTTGGTGACCATAAGAGATAGTCGACTGATTCTATTAGGAGACCCATCTGCTTGTTTGCTATCTTATGGTATAAAAAAACCGTTTGTCTATTTAAGATTATACAATATATAGTGCAATTGCTGATAGCTACTATTGCATCAGGTCATTTGATTTTTTGATTGAATAAGCGGTAAAATGTAATGGTTTTATATCATTACCTGAGTATACTACTTCATCCTTTATATCCTAAGCAAATGTTAGCATTCATGTGAGAGCTTAGATTCTTACAAAAATAAATTGTCAAATGGTGTATAAATTTAGTCCTTAAGGCCGTTTCTAAACATAAAATGACAAATGACAAATTTTTGTAATAATATAATTTATTGCGTGATAAAAGCCACGCAATCCTATCCCTCCCGCGCAGAGTTCAAATACGAAAATATTAACCTATTTTACAATTTATTAAATGAACGCTTAGTGATAACTTCTTACATATCTAATTTTTTAGCAAATATTTGACTAAAAATATATTTTCATAGGCATACGTTGACAAAAACAATAGGTACGACACTAACCTCTTGTTGTGGTACAAACATTATAATAGTATTTATAGGAGTTGTGGAACGATATCTGGCGCCGGTGTTTGTAAATCCATATAACAATCGCGCTTCATTTTGGTAGTCAAACTTATAAATGCTCTAAAACAAATATTTCATAAAAATTAGGATTATACTTTAAAAAACAATAGTATTACACATTCGTATTAATACATACTTTCAATGGAAGGACCTTAGAAAATATTAAATTGGAACGTGAAAACATTTCAATGATTCAAATTAGTCTTATGTTGTGTAATTTCTATTTAAATTCGGCTTTATCCATTCTAATATTTTTCATGAAAACCGCACTGAAAACTGTTAATGTCAAAATTAAACTGATAATAATGTCAAATAAAATGTCATTGATCAAAAGTCAAAACCGACAGTAACTTCATAGATTATAAAATACAAAATCGTAGATGATGTAACCATATTTGTTGTTAGGTTGTACGTAATTCCATGGGGTGTACAATCAACAATGTTTGATCAATAATATTGAAATTATCCGAAAACAATTTACTGAGCTTGAATTAAACACATCAGTTTGAAAGTTTTTTTGCGTGAAAATGAGTCTCTATAATGTAAGTTTATTGGAATTTTTGTAATTATTCTTATAAATTTTAATTTTTATTATATGTTTAATTAATTTTAAAGTTCAAACCATGAGTTCAAATGAACTCACATGAAGAACTGTTTCAGTTTATACCCACATTTTGTAAGAGTTATTTTTTTAGGGTTTCGAAGTAAATTAAGAGTCCTTAAAAATTCCCTATGTCCGTCCGTTCGTCTGTCCGCAGTCTAGCTTAGAAATTCTTAGTACTAGAAAGCTGTAATTTCAGTCTGTAAAGAAAACCCTGTCCGATCCGAAAGAAGCATATAGGTTGGTTAAAGGCATTACTGAAAAAAATATTAAAATGATTTTATTTCAAAAAATAAAAAAAGAAATCGTCTTTTTAATATTCGTATTTTTACTTATATTTCCCTACCGTTAAGCAAATATTTTAAAATTCACAACACTTTGTCACTGCTTGTTTCATCGTTTCGTTTTGGCGGCTTTCACACAAACACCGCGCCAAGACGCAGTCTTCGTTTTTCGGCTTTTTATAAAGGAATTTTAAACGCACCGAATGACCTTCGGTAGCATACGACTTGCGCAGCATTCTTTGATAGTAGAATTTACTTATTTGTAGGTGTTGTCGTACTTAATGTATGAAAATACCATTTAAGATTACTTTTTTATTGGGAAAACTAATCAATTAATATCCATAAAATAATTACGTAATATGTAGCAAAATATTCGAAAATATATATGTATGACAGAACGTAACCGCTTTTCACTTCTTCTTCTTTCGATCTTTTGAACGCATTGACTTACAAGTTTGATTTTTTTTTCTCAGCTGAATGACTGACAACTGTAGATTTGAGTATTTATAATAATACTAGTTGCAGCGTGCAGCCCGCTGCATTATAAAAGTTTTTGGTGAATCCCGCGAGATCTCCTAACTTTTCCGAGATGAAAAGGAGCCTATGTGCTATTTCAGGTCCTCATCTACCTGTGTATCAAATTTTATTCAAATCCGTTTAGTGGTTTGTGGGATTGAGTAATAATATCCATTCAAACTTTCGCATTTATAATATTGATATAGATTATAATTGGATGGATGGATGGATGTTTGTTACTCAATCACGCAAAAACTACTGAACGGATTTGAAAAAAATTTGGGACATGGGTAGCTGATGACCTGGACATGGGCTACTTTTTATCACGGAGAAAATTGGTGATCCCGCGGGATTCACCAAATGTGTTAATGCAGCGGGCTGCACGCTGCAGCTAATTTGATATAAATTGAACTTGATACATCTTGCCTTGATAGATGGACGGACAGACAAAATAGTGATCCTACCAACACATGGTTTCGTCTTTTTCTTTTGATATATGAAATCCTAAATTTAAATGAATTAAGAACCTCATCATTAATAAAAATTCGGTTAAAAACATCTGCTTTGAATCTAGTTTTTTGATATTTTTAACGATTATTTTTTATTACTTGCAGTAAAAATGGACAACTCAAGCGATATTTCAGAAACAAACGAAAATCTAATTGCCAGATTAAGAAGGTTGAAAATGCAACAAAGTATTCTTTACAAAACTGTAGCAAAATCATGGTCAAAATTTACCGACGAAGTTAAAAATTTCCGCAACCCTCATTCATTTAATGACGTGGACTTAAAAGCATACCTCGACAAACTTAAGACTTCATATAACGCTATTAAAAATCTTTATGAGGATATAAAAATATCTACGTCTGAAGATTGTGAAAATATTGGTATGAATATCTATATTATTATAGAAAATATATTTTGCTGTAAAGTCAAGTTCATTCATTCACTGATTACCTACCTACTTAACTCCCGAGATGTGTGCTAAAATTTACCTTCGAATTTATCTTGATAATAACTACCGCACTGCTGTGCGGTAGTTACGATTTCTTGTTTGTTACAGTAGTAACAAACAAGAAATCGTCATTTTACTTGTTGATTTTGTTTATTCGTTTCACTCATCGTGTTGATTTTGTTTATTCGTTTCCTGACTAAGAATAAAGTAATGAGGTTTTTCAACCAACCTTCCAAAAAGGAGAATAGACTCGAAGCTGGCGACGAATTTCGAGAAGGTTCTTATGGCATTTTGGAATTGCGAAAAAATATAATTTCGTGAAATGGCGATACCAGGCCTGCGAGCATTTGATCGCCCTGTTGATCGAGTGGTTAGCGAGCCAGACTACGCAATCGATGGGATCGGGTTCAATTCTCGACAGGGACAAACATTTGTCTGATAACCAAAAATATTTCTGGAATCTGGATTTAGGTGTTTATTAAATTTGCCCGTGACTTCGTTCACGATTGCCATCCCCGTAGAGTAATTTATTCGTATTTGACTACAGTATTTCTCATATTCAGCAATACTTTGGACGGTGAGGCACTGTTGTCAAGAAGGGAGCTTTTAAAGTGTGGATATGATAACACGTTGACTTTGTCATCTACCGTTGTGCTTTGTGGGGCTTTAGGCAGTGTTTAACTGAAGTCACCACAAAACAACATTGGAACGCCTAACATAGGCCTGTCGTAGCGCCTTATATCTTCTACAGTTAACCTTACAGTAATTCTTTGTCTGAAATTATATACTCAATCCACATAACTATATTTGACTAAAGAACATTTTTGCAAAACCTATTTTTTATTGGGAGGAAGGTCACATACCAGTGAGCAAATAGACGTCGTTTGTGTTTATCTATATTATCTGTAATATTATCTATATCTATATTAATATTATAAAAGAGAAAGTTTGGATGTTTAGATGGATGGATGTTTGTTACTCAATCACGCAAAAACTACGGAACGGATTAGAACGAAATTTAGCACACAGGTAGATGATGACCTGGAATAGCACATAGACTACTTTCTATCCTAGAAATATAAATTAAAAACTTTTATAATGCAGCGGGCGGCTCGCTGCAGCTAGTAGAGTATCTATATACATAATATATAGGCTTAGATTGTAATCAGTAACAGTACAATGAAACCTTTTGACTGACGCCCATAAAATAAGCAAATAATATTTGCTTACTCTGGGTCTAGTTGATCTAATCAATTCTTGTAATATAAATATATATGTAATATGTAATAATGTATATGTAATATCGCCAATATAAACCAGTTTATCTGAAACTGGCCCAGGTAAATCATTTATGTGTTGCCTATCCTGAGACATAAGATGTTAAGTCTTGGTGCCAGTAATTACACTACCTGTCTTGCCCTTCTCCTTGAAACACAAAGCTGTTTCACAAGAAATAGAAAAGGCAATATATGTATATACCTATGTAACATAGAGTAGCAGATAAGCAGATAGGTCCAGACCATATAAATGTAAATATCTATACGTCTATGGTTCAGACGTGAATCCAAGAACGGGACAATGGGTGTAATTACTCCCCCAACCCTCGAAGTTACATCAAATTCTACAAATTATTGGAATCTTCTGAGATTTTTATTTCTCATTTTTCTAGAAGATTAAGCAGGTGAAATGAGCTAAGAATTACCCCCCTGAATTAAATCCTCGATCCGCGCCTGGATAGGTCTCCTGCAGTTGGAAAGAGGCGACCATCACCTTTGGATAACAAAGATGTTATGGTGCGTTGTTCAGTGTGGCGGGATGCTAATGTCATATGCATAAGCTACCGACTACCTTACCTTCCAAACCGGAACGTGACAGTTACAAGCACTAACAATATTCCACCAGAAATAGTTAGGGCGGTGATACAATATCCGGGCGAGACATTGCAGAGCTCTACCACCTAATAGTCACGATGATAGTGTCATGTTTACCCAATCGTTCGCCTTTTACGAACTGTCTGGCAGAAAGGATTGTATTCTTCAAAGGAGGTCCGTACCAACACGGGGACAAATTTTTCCCCGTGTTGGTCCCGGGTTCCTTGTTATAGCCTTTAATTGAGGCAACACTTAGACTTATTATATTTGTAATTTTTTGTCTCGCATGTTTTTGGCGTTTGTCTTGTTGGCTGTACTTCATAAATAAATAAAATAAATAAATAAATAAATATATTTGTTCTTTTTTTCAGATATACAGCAAATTAAAAGGGACATTATGGAGTTAGAATGTAAAATTAAATGTCTCAAGGAATTTATTCGAAATGAATTGGAAGCACTAAAAACTGAGGATTTAGTATCTATTAATAAGGTTTTTACATACATATCTTCATGCTAGATCCTATGGGGTAGGCAAAGAGAACCAAGTACCATACATCACGATCCTTGCAGGCTTGTCACGTTTTTTACACATTAGTAAGATTTTTAATGTATATTTCTTGTTTATTTCTACTTCTTAATAATTGAAAACAATAATTGATAGCATACAATAAATGACAACGACTCTAAATCGATGCCTTGGAGGGCTAGTTCGAAGGAATTTATCTTGCACATGTGGTTACATGTAACGGCAATTATCTCAATATGGCTTTCAGTTTTCTAGAAATTCACGGACAAACAACATACACTTACAACATTTAGTACTTGTGCTTGGACACCTAAATAGGTCAATCATACTCAAATTACCCAATTCTAACAATATTAAGTAGGTACGTGTCAAATTAAAAACCTCCGTTTTTTGTCGTTTGATATTGCAGAGCCTAGACTAACATTTGTAGAAACATCAAAAAGGTAACCAAACCTAAGAGCCTTACTTTGTTATACTAGAAACAAGATATTAAATATACAGAATGACTGTTGAGATACTTTTGATACTTCTGATACTCGGTATTAGATTCTCGTTAAAATCTATACATACAATAAAATCGTAGGAAAGTCAATGTATGTCCGGGGTAAACTCAAAAAGTACTGCATGGATTTACTTCAAATTTTGCATGAATATTAGTAACAGGTCGGGTCAACATATAGGCTACATATTATCACGCTATCACCTACAGGGGTGGAGGAGCTGTGCGGAGTAAACGAAGTCCGCCCGAACGAAGTCGCGGGCAATAGCTAGTGAAATAATAAAATTAGGGGATTAATTTTTGACCAATATTTCTCTAAAAATAAGTGAAATGTGGATATTATACTCTGTAAGCACGCCGTGGTACGCGCTAGTCGACATCAAGCACACGCCGCCGCGCAGCGTCGCTTTTATAGCGCGCTGAAAGACACGCGTCCGCGCGGTGTCCAAGAATGCCGTAGGAAAATATAGGATTATCAGTGTACTGTTTACTAAGTTTACTAAGAAGTATTTTAATATTTATTTTTAACTGACCCGGCAAACGTTGTTCTGCCTTTTTAACTACTTTTATTTTTTTTCTATATTTTCTCACCTTTTAAACCTTCCCTGGATTTCAACAATTAATTCAAAACCAAAATTAGCCAAATCGGTTCAGCCGTTCTTGAGTTTTCGCGAGACTAACGAACAGCAATTGATTTTTATATAATAAGAAAGATGTTATTTTTTCTCATCATATATGTTCGTCAACTATCCTTAAATATTGAAGATAACTCACCAGTCAGTCTGTATTTTAGTCTATGGTTATACTTATCAACTTGCCTTTTCAATTTCTGTAAAATTAGAATCTCATTCGCAAAGAAACAGCAAACAGTAGAATCATGCTTTTCCCCCAAACTATAAGGTAAGATATTTAAAAGAAAACGGAGCAAGAATGGAGTTTTGTAGGACTCACATTGTGGCAGGACCGAGATTTCAAGTCTTTTTTATTTCATAAGATAACAAACAAGCAGATGGCTCTCCTGATGGAAAAAGTCAACCATCGCCTATAGACACCAAAGATGTTGGTGCGTTGCTATCTTTTGGCGAGTTTATCGGCTACCTTAACCTTCAAACTGGAACACGACAGTGACAATCACTGACGCTATTACGGCAGGAATAGGTAAGGCGGTGGTACCATACCCGGGCGAGACAATGCAGAACTCTACCACCTAGTGTCACGATGGTAGTGATTCGCATAACCAATCGGTCTCCTTTACGACCTGCCCGGCAGAACGGCAGTTGGTCTATTCTTCAAAGGAGCCCGGGACAAACACGGGAAAAAGTAAAGCAGTGTATATATTTTCCACGTCGAAGGAAGGAATTCTTTAGTAAAGTCTTGAAGAAACAGATTACAGAACAAACTTTCAATATAGTTAATGTGTATAGTTCAGTTTTTGTAACAGAATTCCTTATCGCACGTTATCATTTGCAGGACCGAATAGTCTAACAGTGTGTAAAGCCCACCAAAAACCGACCATTTTGTCACAGTGTATGGATATACAGTATAGAAACTAAGACTAGTTGATAAAATAATTACCTACGCTCCGTTGAAGCAAAAGGGTTGTCAGTTTTAATGTTTGTGGTATTGTTTTTTAATTAAAATATTCTATGTTCTGTAGTGATCAATTAATCGAATTGAAATAGCTAGTTCACACATAACATTTAAATAGGCGTCTCATTCGTTGGTTAATCTCGATTTTTAAAGAGATCGTGGAAATAAACTTATACATCACCACTCGTCTTGAACGGCACTCACTACTGAGCATTAGTGAGTGCCGCTCAATACTGCTCACTACTCCGTTAGGAGTATATTGTTCTGTGCTACTAGAGCATCGCGACAACCGCTTATGGGTCTCGTCGAAGCGCATGTTTGTGTGAGTGAGCCATTTCGAACGTTTATAGGTAGTTTCCATACTGCTTACATATTTATACTGTGATTTTGTGTGATTTTTGAGGCACTTCCCGATCACCTAGCAAATTAAATTTGCTTGCTAATTTGTTAATTTTGAGAATATGCAAAACTATTTTTTAATTCTAACGTCTAAATACACTTAATTATTATAATAATGTAAATAATATTCTATTAATCAAGAATTATTACTACACAACAGTGAATGGGGGTCTTGTTCCCTGGTCACTTATCGACATACAAGTGACTCAAACGCCCAGTTAAACTTGACACTCCTTTAAGTAACAGTCACGACTCTGATATAACGAAAGGAAGTCCGGTCCAATCGGGTGTGCATAAGACTACTCCCAATTATTTATTTTACAGGCACATCAAAATAGAAAACCAGAAATAAATTCATTTAAACCATCAGTCATCAACAAAAGAATCACATTGTGTAGTCCGGTAAAAGTATTGATTGAGTCGCCGTTTAAATATTCGGTAGGTAAATGTTATATTTTTTGTAGTGTATCTATAGATTATGTTTAAACTAGCTGCACCCTGCAGCACGCTGCACGATAAAAGTTTCTGGTGTATTCCACGGGATGTACCAAAAACTTTTTTCGTGGAGCTTATTTTTTCGGGATAAAAAGTATCCTATGTGCTAATACAGGTCATCATCTACATGAGTACCAAATTTCATCTAAATCAGTCCAGCCGTTTTTGCGTTATTGAGTAACAAACATCCAAACATCCAAATATCCAAAATTCAAACTTCCAAAAATGGCATTCAAATGAGAGCGCTGTACAATGACATTTTACTAATAGACAGGTCATACGAGTACGTCAACATTACTGCGATTTATAACAGCGCGAGTGTAAATTAGCTTGCTATAATATACTGATCTGCGGTGTAAATGTGACTACAACTGTCAGCTACTTATATTATGACATGTAACGTGCGAGACTAAATAAAAGTAGGCAATGCCTTGTTTTCATGATGCCATTTTGGAATGCGAACAACGCATCTATAGTTTTTTTACGTTTTTGGCGCTGTATTAGTTTAGTTTAATAGTCACTCAATAACATCAAGTAAAGAGCAGTTCTCATTTTTTTTGCCAATAATACTTTGAAGGTTGTCCCACAACTTTACACTTGAATAAAATATAGAAGCAAATACTAATAAGTAAACTTTTAAAACTCATCTGTACATTCAAATAAAAAGATCACAAAATATAATTAATTGTACCACCAAATATAATCATATCATTTTAAAATCGGTATTTCAAAATAATTAAAAGTTACCATATGTATGAAATTTGAAGTGTCCCATTTTGATATTCGTAGTTTAAAAATGTTGTATTTATTTATTATTAAAAGAACCTATGTAAGATTTTGCACTTTATTTGTTACCTTTAAGAAGATTAATAATATGCCTGCTATTTTATATTTCACTACAAGATTTAAAATCTGTATACATTTAAAACTTGTCCCAGCAAAAATTCCAAAAATGAAATTCCTATTTTGTTACCTCTTTAAGATCAGTTAGTCAAGAAAAACTAACATTTACTAAGTTTAAATGAGTTTTGGTAACACTGAACGTCATTTTGTGCCACCATGTTTATTTCTTTACGTCATTACATTTCTGACGGTGGCTTTCAACACACATGTACAGTTGAAGGTTATTGTTATTCTACATTTGTTACCACTGTTACAAGGTAAGTTGTAAGTTTTAACAGATTTGTTCATTCTTTTCTTGTAGTTTATTTTGTTTTCTATAAATTGACGTAAATTAACACAACTTCACTTCATTTTTATCATAGATAAGATTTAAAAAAAATTGAAGCCATGTTTTGTTACTTCCTTTTTTGTTATATATTTTATTTTTATTTATTTAACCATTTATTGTACACAAATAATAAAAGTAAAACTAAAGACAAAATTAGTACAAAAGGCAAGCTTATCTCTAAAGAAATTTCTTCCAGCAAGCCCAAAATAAGAGAAAAAAAAAACATAAGGTAGAAAAACACGTGTACAAAACTATAGAACAAAGTAAACAAAATACAAAGAAACTTAACTACTAAACTAATACAAGTCTTATGACTACTTACTATGTCTACAAACTAAACAAACTATGAAATGGATAAGTAGTGCTGTTTCAGGCGACTCTTAAAGGTATCTTGAGATTCACTTATTCTAATGGAATGAGGCAAAGAATTCCAGAGTCTAACGGCACGAATAGTAAAAGAAGAGGAGAAATAGGTCGTCTTATGTACCGGAACTCGCAAGAGAGCACTTACACAAGGACGACAAGGACGGTCTATTGGGTGAAGAAATTCAAATTTTTCGCGTTGATAAGAAGGATAAGAATTGAATTGAAGAAGGATTGAATAAAATATTATATAAAAATGACAATAACCGTAAATTTCTACGAAGGCGAATAGGAAGCCAACCAAGTTGGCTCCTAAAGCTAGAAATATGGTCGAATTTTCGTAAACCAAATACATATCTGATGCATACATTTTGGAGACGTTCTAAACGATTGAGAAGTTCCTCTGTAGCATCAGGATAGCATGAGTCTGCATAATCTAAAATGGGAAGAATTAACGTTTGGACCAAAGATGTTTTTGTTTTAAAAGGAAGAAAATTTTGAAGAAGTTTTAAAGAATGGAAAGCTCGATAAACTTTATTGTGAACATGGTTAATATTAGCCCCCCACGAAAAATCAGAACTAAAAACCAAACCGAGATATCTTCCAGTGCTGCTAAGGTTAATAATAGAATTGTTATATTTAAGCTGTGGAATCCTAGAATTATCAATAGCGTTAAGCAGAAAACGACTTCCTATTAGGAGTGCTTGTGATTTACTAGGGTTGAGAACTAAGACAAAGGACTTAGCCCAGTTGTAAATTGAGTCAAGGTCTGTGTTAATGGAGTTGAATGCAAAAGCTAAATCCTCGACATTAAAATGGCGATACAGTTGTAGATCATCCGCATAAAGGTGGAAATGAGATGAAATGAGATTAGCTACCGTATTGATAAATATTGAAAACAGAAGAGGAGATAAAACCCCACCCTGAGGCACGCCCGCAGAAAGCTCGCACCAATTTGAAAAACAGTCTTTGATGCGAACTCTCTGCGCTCGCCCCACAAGGTAAGATCTAAACCAATCTACTACATTAGAAGGGATGTTAAGAGACAGGAGAATACCTAGAATAATTTCAAGTCAACGAAGTTGAAAGCGTTACTAAAATCTAAAAGAAGAAGAATTGTTAACTGTCTATCTCTTCGGATGTCGTCGGTAACTTTGATCAGTGTGGTAGTAGTACTGTGACCCCGACGAAAGCTAGACTGGTAAGGACTTAATAAATTATTATGAAGAAGAAAATCATTCAGTTGTTTATAGACAATATGCTCAAGAACTTTTGACAAAAAAGGTAAAATGGAAATAGGCCGACAATCAGAAGGGGAAGAGGGGTGCGCAGTTTTAGGAAGAGGCACGACATGAGCAGCTTTCCAGGTGGTAGGAAAGGTAGAGGACATCAAGGAAAAATTGAAAATGTGGGATAGAATGGGAAGTAAGTCAGGGAGAATGAATGTAATCATTTTTGAGCAAATGCCATCATTACCAGAAGCTGAGGAAGAAATAGCGTGGATATGTCTATTGATGTCACTTGTAGTGACGGGAACAAATTGAAAAGGAGCACATTGAGGAATAGGAAGAGAAGCTAAATTATTGAGAGTAATCGATTTAGTAACGCTATCAAGTACAAGAAGAGGTTACTTTGATGTGGTATCATACGTCAAGGAAACTTGAGTAACAAAAACTGGAAATTATTAACCTGTATTCATATATGAATTATTAATATAATATATTAATAATTCAACAGACCTACTGCACAATGCCGTTAACTCCAGCACAGAAAATGCTACGTTATAGAGAAAAATTAAAAAATAATCCCAATAAATTAAAAGAAATTAGAAAAAACTTAAGAGAGAATTAAGTCGAAATATAAATATAAAAAATATCAGAAATGACAGAAGCGGAAAAAAATATTCAAAGGGAGAATTGGAAAAAACCAAAACAAAAAAGAAGAACAAACAAAAAAGTGCAACTGAAGTAGTGATAGCAAATTCATTTCCTACAATCGTTTCAGCAGACTCATCTACAGCATCCACTGCAAGAGCAGAAGAATCAATGGCCATCCAAACTAAACAATCGACGTTGGGAAAAAAATGTAATTTAAGAAAATCCAGAAGTCACTTAAAACTTGAATGCGATAAAGCAAAAAGTTGCATCATATATCTGGAGCGACTTTATGAAGCAAGAAGAAAAAAATTATATAGGTTAAAGAATAAGAGAAAAAGGAAAAAGAAAATTTTGAAGAAGAACTCTCTAAAATAAAGGCACGAAATGAAGTACTCGAAGCTTCTCTAAAGATGACATATAAAAGCTGCGACTCTAATAAAGAAAAGAATCTGATAAAAAAATAGCTAAAAACGATTTAGTTCAAAATAATAAAGCACAGACGTCAATTTCAAAACAAATAGGAATAAGGGTTAGAATTAAAAAGTCTGTTAAAAAACCTCAAAATTTAAAAAATCTATAATTGACTTTTACCATCGAGATGATGTAAGCAGTGCTACCGCAGGCAAACGAGAGTGTAGAGCGGTAAAGAAAAACAAAAAACAAATAAGATATCTAAATGACTCTTTGCATGCTTTACACACGAAGTTCTGAAATGAAGGGGGCACTGCTTCATTTGCAACGTTTTGTCGTTTTAAGCCGTTTTACATCTTTACATCTACGTTTTACATCACCAAATATCAATTACAAAATTGAAGGAAAAAACGAAAAAGACTTGAAGCAATCTTATAATTACATAGATGAATCATTTGAGAATTTTAAAAAAATGTCAATACACATGATTTAAAAATACCTACTCAATAGTTTGATTTATTTCAAAATGGTGAACAAAGCTTTAACATTTTTATTTGGTTACCGAATAATCCAGCTTTTGTTACTGTCCCAGTGTTATGATTCGCAATTTTTATTTGTTATTTAATTTTTATTACGTAATTTTTATATTGTTTCATTAAAAAACAATAAGATGCTTTTTTAAATTATAAAAAAATATAAGGAAGGTCGACCAAAGGACTTTTTAGTTTGACAAGAGGCTTTAACCGTAAAAAAGCTATGTATGTGTGTATATTATAATGTATGTCACACGAATGTAGTGCGTGTAATATTTATTTTAATTAATTTTAATGTATTTCTAATGCATATTATTTAAAAATATAGGTTTCTGCAGTTCTCCGCAATGTAAACTTTATTCAAGGATTTCATACTTTACCGTTCGCAAAATTGTCTTTAAAATGGGTACAAAGTTTTTACTTTACGTACGCATGCTTACGTAAAAGATTACTTACCTAAGTATTAAGATGATGTAAGTGATTTTGTTGAATGAACAATCATTTGTGAGACAGACAGAGAGCGATTTTAGGTGTAATGTAATTAGTACAGTAACTAGGTGAGAGGTCCTGAGAAAACGTGTAATGTAATAAGTGCTGTACCTAAGTACCTGAGTGGCCTAAGCATAATTCACCTTAAACACTGACTAAGTTCTGATTGCCCCCCGTCCCGGTATCGTTGTAGCCCTCTAGGCTTTAAGCTATAGTCATTTAAAAAATCTATAAGAAGGTTGACTCCGCAGGCCATTCCTAAAACTTTCCACTCAATCAAGGTATTTTAAGCTCCGAGAAGCCAAAACCATAACTTTTCATAGATTTTTGAGTTCAAAAAACTAAAGTTCGTAAAAATTGCAGTATTTAAATTTTTGAAATCATGTATATTTTGAAAATCGATTTTTATCTTCAATGACCATTCAACACAATTTTTAAGTTCTGAATTGTTTTATTAGCTACAAAAACGGAGGTTGAAAAATGTCGAAGAAGTGTCAAAACAAACTTTTTTAAAATTTTCGCTATTGATAAATCGCGATTGAATAAACCCATTTTAATCCGATTTAGGGTATTTGACGCAGTTTCTTAAGTATAAGAGCAAATTAGATTAAAAAAAACAACTTGAAATTTATTTTAAAAATATGAATCAAGTTTGCTGTTAAGTGTAAACAACATAATTTTAATATTAAAAAAACTATAACTTTTGAAAATTTTATTTATTTTAATTTTTATTAGGTAGGAGGTCTTGAGCGTAGTTTTTCAAGTACTACAATATTGTAGAGTATCAAAAATGATTAGTAGAAAGTTTCGAATTTATATCGAAAAAACACTTGTTTAAACGTTTTTCGTCAATGGTAATTCCCGAACTGATAAACTGATTTCGTTGCAATTTACGTCATTGGAATTTACGACGTAAATTTTTAAGCAATAGAGCTGATTAGATTTTGTACTCAGTTGGTACATTAAACTGGAAATAATTTAAAAAAAATACTGTTGCGCCGAAATTTTTTTGTGGTATTTTCAGAAGTTTTCTAAAATATCAAAATTGGTTGAAATTTTCAGGAAATCTAAGTTAAGCGGATCCAATCGAACGCCATCAACCACGTTTCGATCAGTCAAGCCGTTCAAAAGTTATGAGATGTTTACATAAATACCTCACACATACAAACTGACGTTAACGTGAAAATATCAAAAAAGGTTCCTCGAACATCAAAACGTAGCGATCTGGTGAAAATTCGATTTTCGAAACTCGGGGCAAAATCAGTAACTTCCTTATTTACATACGTAGCGGGAAGTAAAAAAGTGCCATCTACTTTTTTTATAATTATTGTGGTTATTATTTGAAGTCGACAAAGTTTTATCGCAATTAGATGAAAGGCATAACAGCTTATAAAATATGAACAAACAAAGAAATATTGATTAAATACATTAGAAAAATTGCCATTCTTGACATGCAGGTAATAGGCATGGTAATGGTAATAACTGGATATCGAATTTCGATTTTAATATTTATCGATTGGATATGGCCTCGTACTTAAATCACAAAATAAGATTAACAATTTATACCGATATAAAGAAAATTAATTTAGAAAACTATAAATTACTAGCTGACCCGGCAATCGTTGTTTTGCCATATAAATTATTAAATTAAAAATTAGGGGTTGATGGTAGGAGGGTGAAAATTTAGGGTTACATTTTTTATACCACATTATAAAAAAATAAGAAAAAATATCCAAAATATAAAAAAATGTTAAGGGTGGACAACCCTTATGACTTAGGGGTATGAAAAACAGATAGTAGCCGAATCTCAGGCCTACTGAATATGCATATAAAATTTTATAAAAATCGGTCAAGCCGTTACGGAGGAGTATGATAACTGTCACTGTGACACGAGAATTTTACATATAATTATTTATTAATTATATAAGGTCGATTTTACATGAATCATGACACATTATAGACTGACTGATCCTCTGATCCAACAAATAGTCACTAGGTCAGTGACTATTTGTTTAAGATCACGGAGTCCGGTTTTGATTCCCTAATCTTTTTCTCCCCAAAAAATATTCTTAGCAGCACCCTACTCCGGCACCTTAGATTGAGAACTGTGGTCATCCTAGGCGTCACGTGACAAAGGACGTTAAAATGCCAAATCTGAAAAACAATTGAGAACAATTAATAAATTGATGATGGTATCTTTAGTGAAGCTTAGAACTTTGCGGCTGCCAGAGGTGGCGGAGTATATTAAGACACAAAAAACTATTCTAACATTACACTGTAATGAAAATCTATATTAATAATTCGGTCAAGATGTATGGTAGACTCGGTTGAAATCTCACCTGAAAAATAAAACTTAAAAAAGAATGATTTCGAATCGACAACATCTATCTACAAACATATAGCTACAAAATCGATGAGTTAAAAAATCCTTTGATAAATCCCGAATAAATCAACCGATTTAATCCGATATACAGTATTTGATGCAGTACTTATAGGAAAAAAAAAAACAAATTTTTAAATATATCGGTTTATTTAAAAATCTAGTCAGCCTTAAAATAACTCATTTTAAAAATACGAAGTTTTGCTGTAAACAGCGTAATATTCATATTTGAAAAGCTGTAACTTTTGAAAAAATTGAATCAATTTTCATTGCTGAAACAATATACGACGTAGTTTTTTAAGTACTAAAATATTGTAAAAGATCAAAAAAATATTGTTTGAAAAATTTCGTAGTTATGTCCAAAAACATTTTTTTTCCTTATCTACAAAATTTTCCTTATCTACTTACGATCACAAAGTTAACAATTGTATCAATTCTTCAATTTTTTTAAGAGGTTACCAAAAACATTAGCAATAGTAATATTAGCATTTTATCGGTTTTTCTACTAATATATGCTGTAGAACACACACATTTTAATTGGAAAAAAGTAATCCAGACACAAATGAAACATTTAAAACTGCAATAAAATGTACATACCATCGAACAATTAAATTCAAGATTTAAGGACCTTCCGTTTAATGATATATATTTACAAGAGATACATGTTTGGAAACTCTATACATATATATTCTTCACTTCCCGCTAATAAAGGAAAGTTACTTTTACTAATTACTACTAATCAAAGATGACTATGGAAGGTACCTACTAAGTAAAATTCGGAAAAAAACCTCAAAAAATGTCGACAAAACAATGTTTTTTTTTTTAACTTTAAACCGCTTGATTACAAAATTTAATCAGCTCAATTCCATACAAAACTGCAATCATTGCCGCAAATTGCACCAAAATCGGTTTATCCGTTGGGAAATTATGGTTGAAAATAATTTTTGAAAAATGTTTTTCGACATAACTTCGAGATTTTACAACCAATTGGTTTTTATGTACAATATTTTAGTACTTAAAAAACTGCATTGTATACCGTTTACAAAATCAAAGTCGATTAAAAAACTAGCTGGTTTGTCCTAGAAATGTTGAGAAATTTTAAAATTGCCTAAAAAAATTTGGCCAAACAGTTTTTTTTTTTAATTTGTAAAATAACTTTCAGACTAATACACCGGTTGATTTCTAAATTGAATCAGCTCTTTACCTTTAAAAACTGCTTTAAATACTGTGAATTGGATCAAAATCGATTAATTCGTTTGCGATTTATCAAAGACGAAAGTTTTAAGCAAAACTTTTTTTTGACATTTCTTCATCATTTTAACCTATTAATTTTGTGGCTAATAAAACATTTGAGGCTCAAAATTGCGTTGAATGGCTTTCAAAAGATCAAAATCGATCAAAATTTTGAAAATAACCAGTTTTTTAAAATTAGATCTTTTAATTCTGAGCTCAAAATCTATGCTTAAGTATTGTTTTTACTCCTTTGAGCTTAAAACACCTTAATTTCGCGAGAAGTTTCAGGGATGGCCTGCTAGGTCAACTTGTTTACACATTTTTTATAGTATCTGCAGGCACACAAATGAGTGGATCACCTGACGGAAAGCAGTGACCAATGCCAAAAGTTGTTAACAATGCGATGCCGGCTGCTAAGAATTTTGTTGATCCTCCTCTTAAAAATCCTAATATCAAAGCTACTAAGGAAAACCAAAAAAAATGATTTTTCCAAATAGTTTTTATTTATAAGAATTAGCCATTCTTCAAGATATTTTTGTAGTATGTTGAGCTTATATCCTAAGTACAGGGCGGTTACTCCCTGCGTTTGAACATTCGTTATAATTTCCGATTCAAATTTACCGGAACCGAAATCGGAATCAGAGGTGTAAAATCGATCGGAAGTTCCGACGTATCGGAATCGGAACCGAAGCTCCGTAACAACCCTAAGCAGAGGTAAGCGTCTTGGCAGACGGCGGGGCATGCTAGCGCTATTTGTTGTAAAAACAATTATATGATGAGAACACTCAACCGAAACTAAACCGAAACGCTGAAAGACATTCTCGTTTACCTGGACTAACTCTAAGGCCTTCACTGTCAGTTGGGTTCATAAATAGTTCAATCCAACTTTGTTTCGGGTCGTTAGCATGATGTAATATAATGGTTTGAATCAATTCTTAATTAATAATTACTCTCTTAACTGTTTTATATTTTACTATTTTAGGAGGTTCAACGTTTTCAAGAATTTTTAAAGAACAGTCCTAACCGCTTCGGAGGTTGGAATGAGTACAATCATAATATTTTTATTCAGTTGTGGACAAAGTTTTTTACTAATAACTACGTTCCGTCTACTGATGAAATAATTTTATGTCCTGCATTTCAAGATGAAATTTTATTGAAAATTTCTGGTTAGTATACCTATAACTCGTTAAATAATTGACAGTATTGTTATTAGATTTAAATTTCTCTATGTCTGATTGATATTGATGTTGGTTCAAACAAACTTTCGTATTTATTAATATTATAAATATATAGTATAATAGGATTAGTAGGCAGGCGCGGATCCACCGTTACGGGCATGCCCACAACCCTAATCGATTTCAGACGTCACACTTTCACTGTCTTATTGAGATCTCATATATCTATAATGCCTACTAGTATGTGTCAATAATAATAACATGCATCAATAATATAGAAGCTGTGGGTGGGGTCAGCCAGTATTATACGTAGGTCACACTATAAGTTTTGCGTAACTTAAAAAAACATGTTATAACCAAAATATTATGTTTATTGCTTTTCAAAACAGAACCACCACTTTTTAAAACAGAAGGACCACAGATCCGAAGGCATATTTTCTACGTGCTGATTGAACGCTATCACTGCTTCTTCGGAGTTGGTAAAAGTAAAACCTTTCATCAAATCTTTGATTTTGGGGAAAATACAGAAATCACAGGGTGCTAGGTCGGGGCTATGCGCAGGATGAGTGACGAGTTGTACTTTTTCGGAAGATAAAAATGACTTTGTTTTGTTGGCCGTGTGTGAAGAAGCGTTATCGTGGTGTAGGAGAATGCGGCTTTAGGGTCGTCTTTCGCGAACTTTTTCTAACACTCTGGATAAACAAATGGTAGAATACCACTCGGCATTAACACTCTTTTAATCTTCAAGTGGAATTGTACAGATGGGACCTGTAGCTGAGAAAAAAACGCGATCATTTTTTTACCAACATTTCTCGCCTGTCTCACTTTTGTTGGCCTGTTCTCATTTTCAAACACCCATTCACAAGATTGCTGTTTTTTTTCGGGTTCAAAACAATAAATCCACGTTTCGTCTCTTGTGACAATGTCATAAACAGCATTAGAATGTCCGTGGTCGTACTTCAGTAGCATCTGTGAGCACTATTCCACGCGAGCCCACTTCTGCTCCGCTGTCAGTTCATGAGGGATCCAACGACAACAAAGTTTCCGAACTTTCAATTCTCCGTGTAAAATTTTCTGAATTTGGCTCATACCAACCCCCAATAGTCCTCGAATTGTCTCATAGGTAATCCGGGGGTTTTCTTTAATTAACCGCTTAACAGTAGCCACATTATTTTCGTTGACGGCAGTTGAAAGCCGCCCTTCACGAAATTCGTCATGTAAAGAAACTCGACCTCTTACAAATTCAGCAAATCACGTTGCTCAAACAAGGTGTTTCTCTCCCAAAAGCATTTTGAAGACGAGCGGCACAGTCTTGCGGAGAAAGAGAACTTTTAAAATCATAAAAAATTATCGCTCTAAAATCTTTTCGACTTAATTCCATTTTCGTTGCGTACGTAGAACTTTGATGTGTGATAAAAAAAATAATTGACAAATCATTTTCCGCCAATTGTCTTTTTTTATTACTAAGAAGATTGCAACGTTTTAAAAATATAACATTTGAAATTCAAATAGTTCCGATTAGCTAGAAGTGCAAATCTTTTAGTGTGCCCCATGTATAAATATACCTTAGGGGCCATCCATAAATTACGTCACACGAATTTCATGATTTATGACCCCTCCCCGTCCTTGTCATAGCTGGTCACATTTATGAAACCACCCTACCTAGTGTGATGTCACAAATTTTACAATTTTACATTAAAATAATCATGAAACAAAAAAAAAAACAAGTGGAAGTGAAGAGTGGGCGTGCCGCGTGCATCACTATTATGCGCTGTTACTCTAAATTGCCTAGTGATACTTACCATATCTTTAGGAGATAGTCGTCATGGGAAAATCTATTATACCTGAATTATGCTGTATTGTGCCATCCTTGAATGCAGAAATGATAGTAGAATACAGATGATTAAAAATAGAGATATTTCATATCATCCGAAAGTACAATTTTCATTTTATTTTAATAAAATTCCTGATTTAATATAATCTCTAATGATATAATAGAAAGTCAAGCTAAAATCAGCCGTACACCTTACATATAAAGTTTATTTTAGGTTGACCTAATTTTTCTAGAAAGATATACGTAATGACAGTCATTACGTATATCGTTCGTTATTACGTATCGTAGAAAGTTCTCTACACAAATATGACCAACTGAAAACTACGGAAAAATCAATACTGCCATCTATTGTAGAACAGCGAAACTATTAAGATTATAGTTTCACAATTGTACAAATAGATGAGTCTATTTTGAATAGACTACAAAAGGACGTAAATACTCTTTTTTTGTAGCAAAATAAAATTTATTGTAACGCAGTTTGGTATATTTTTAAATGTTCTGTTTGTGTGTTTCGGATTATTGTTCTTTAAAATGAAAACGACCAATGAAACAATGTTTGCATTAGTAGTTTATATGCAATAATGCTTATTTTATGTGTGAGTATGGCGATCGCGGTCCTGATACAAATGTTTGTACTTGCCAATTCTGTTTGTTTTCTGTTCCATGAAAATAATGATATCATTCGATTATTTTTATCTATACAGGTGCCTTTTTAATTATACTGTTGCTATACTTAAAAAAAATTTGGGACCCCTCCCTACCCCTTGTCACACAATGTCACACTTCGTCGACCCCCTTCTTCCCCTAAACGTTTTCGTAATTTATAGATGGCCTTAAATAGGAGTGTACTATATCGATTATGAACAAGTTCATACGCCGATTCGAACTTGGCCGATTTTCGATGGCTGCGCCCACAACCTTTTTTGAAGGCTAGATCCGCGCCTGTTAGTAGGAAGCAGGATATCCTAAATTATTAGATGCACAATGATTTGTCAACTGTCTTCAAAAAAAAGGAGGAATTGCTCAATTTGTCTAAATTTTTAATGTATGTTCATTGTTCAAAGACATTGACCGATTTCGAAGAATTTTCTTTGCTTTTAGTGTGATGATATTTTATTTTGAATATATCTCTTTTAAAGGTCTTACGGCGGCGGAGCTTACTTCTCACGTTAAATGGTACTTAGAGTTCCTACAGCTCAAGAAGAGTCAGCAGATGGCTCTCGACAAATGGAAAGAGAACAGAAAAAAAATTAAAAAGAGCGCACAATCTGACAAAGTAAAAGTTTTTACTTTATTTTCGTCGTAAAGAATTGTCGGCAAAAACTTATTTGATTACGGTTTTGGTTACGGTTATCCGTATTTAACCGGTTATATTCAGAAACCGGTATTCTACAAATTCTACTCCTGTTTAACGAAATAACCCGGTTAATTATATAATTGATACAAGCGCTTCAGTGCAGAAAAAAGAAAAAGAGAAACCGATTGAATTGTATCCGATGAAATATGAAATAGTAGGGGAGCCCAAGGAAGGATTTTTGCATTTGCTCGAGCGCGTTAAATTAACACGGGGGAAGGGCGGGGGCTACTTCGCATACTGTTGAGGCTCTTCACCAAATGTAGGCCGTTTATAATATAGAGGCTCTCCATCAAATATAGGTCGTTTAGAAGCGGGCGGCATGAAAAAAAATTCTAATAACTTCGGCTTGTGGAAATGGTCAAATTAAATTTTTTTCGTTATTCTTACATCATTACCAATATAATAAAAAAATTCAGACGCGCTCGAGTAGGTATGTCAAAACAACGTTTTCTTTGCAACTTTGTGACCCTCCCACTCCCTTACGCTACACTTGGATCAGCAGATTTTCTAAATTTTAGGTGGCAATTAACCCAACGTACCTTAATCTGACGCGATTTAGTATTTCCATGTCGCTGTTTTTTTTATCATTTTTTGGATCTATAGATTTTTTCTCACCACTGAAATGACCTTATATTTTTCCTATAATTTAATCTACAAAAACCCGTAGGTCCCTACGACGCTCGAGTAACTGCCCATTCAGCATCTTGGGCTCCCCTAATAAAAGTGTCTGCAGTCGGTGCGTGTGTGTTAGATACGTTATTAGAAATAAATTCTGAGTTTAACCGGTTAATTCGACTCGCGACCCGAATTTTTGTATTAACCGGTAAAAATTATAATTTCAGCAGATGTTATCCGTTGAAAAAACTTGAGAGGTGTCAAGGGCCACCCGGATGGAACGAAGTTCCTTTTATTATTATTTACAAAAAACCTGTGTACACTACTATACACTCAACAAAAGTAATCGTCGCGACACCACACTGTTCAATGCGAAATAGAAATGAAAATATCTGGCTTGCTTTCTATAAGAGAGCGAGAGAGAGCGAGAGAGACAGACAGACAGAGAAACATGCGCACGCCGCACAGCTTACAATAGCTTACTGTAGCAAAAAGTGTCGTGACAACTTTTCGTAAGATTTTTTTCCGTCTAGCCCCCTTTCACAACGCGCGATAAGGAACTTCGTTCCAATTATAATTTTTACCGGTACCGTCCACTTTTTTAACCGGTTAATCAATGAGCGGAATTCTATCAGTAACGTGAACGATATTAACCGATATAAAAATACTGGTTCCATACCCTGTTTATTTCCAAGTGCCTAAAAATCTATAGTGTATTGAGCTTAATGCTCAATAAACTATCGATTTTTAGGGTTCTGTACGCAAAGATCCCAATGGAACACAGTAACTACCTTACTTACCTTACAGATAACTTACGTCTATCTATTTTTCTGTTCATTCGTTTTTTTTTATATACGAGTACCTATCATAGAATAGTAAACAATCAGATAGCTCGTCTGATAGAAATATATAACCATCGCCTTAGCAACGTTCAAATAGCAACGCACTGGGCGTTGCTATCAGTGTGGCAGGGATATAAAGTCACATGCATAATATACAAGCCACCTTACCCTACAATCTGAAGACAACAGCAGCTGGAGTGATATTGTTCTGTGGTGATAAGTATTGACTCTATTGGAGGTAGAATGAAAAAGTGAAATAAAAAAAACAGTAGCAGTCGTGGGACTGCCGATAGAAGTGAAAACGGAACTATTAAGTTGAGAGTAATTAAAACTATATGCAAAACATAGCTATAGATATACTATTATCATTAGCATGTCGGTGACGCGAACCGAGGATTTTACCCTCTACCAAAACGCTCAACGCGCCTAAAGAAGTTTTCACTTCAATAAAAGTTAGTTCGCGAAGAATAGCAAATTTAATTAAATTTACCTTTTAATTACGGATTTTCGCAAAGTAACATCTGAATCAATAAAATATGGTATACCTAGTGGGAATGTAAAGTATTTTGTAGGTAATATTTATTTTGTAGGTAACATTTACCTGCAGATTGTAATTGAAAAGTCGCCTTTGTGTTGACAACAAGAGGTCCCAGGTTCGATTCCCGGATCGGGTTTTTTCATTTTTCTGATAAAAACAACGTTGGCGATAGGCTTGCCACAGAATAGAAGAATAAGAATAATTATTTATTGCTTAGAACACGGTTACAATAGAAAGAAGTAATTTTCAAAAGTACGTAGGTATAGTATCACGCATTCTACCGAACGGCATGCAACATTTATAAATTGTATTCAGCTATACATTATTCCAAAATTCAAAATAACAAGATACATGTTTTCGGTTTCGATTTAAAATTATGTTTATCATTCTTATTATAATAATTATCTATAGATATATTTGTGGGATCACAAATCACATTGTGGGATTAACGGTCGGTTTCCGTAACGTAAATTAATTTTAACAAGCAGTTAATCTATGTTTAACATATCTTTACAAGCAAATTATCTTTTAAACTCAGATTACCTATTTGCTTGTTAAAATTAATTTGCGTTTCGGAAATCGGCCGTAAGTATCTTAGGCTAATCGTGGATGCATGTACCTCTGCCTGTCTTCGGGGATTCGGGCGTAAAGATACTTATCTAGATTGTAATTGTTAACGTAGACCAAATACATATAATGTATTAATTTTTTAAGCTAGCGAATGTTAAAAATATGTAAGTAAATGAAAGTCACGTGTGTGAAATAGAAACGATGTGCCTAGCTACCGACTCAGAAACATCTAAATCGTGTAAAAAGGTGAAATTAATTAAATTTGCTATTATCCGCGAACTGTTCTATGTGATTTCCACAACGTAACGCCTGAATGAATAAAATAATCGTGTAGGTTGTAAAACATCTATTTTTCATCACGGGTTTGTATTAAGTTTAGGTAATATTTGAACGTAGGTTAGTATTATTTCTCTTTAAGCGAATAATTGTATTCTTTTGAAGAATAAATGTATCCTAAAAAGTAAAACATATGTAAGACATACAAGTCGCTGCAATGCTCTACCACGTAGTTTACTAAACGCGCACACACACTACCTATTGTTAGTTTTTGTTCCGGCCAAAATAATGCCATACTAATAATTGCTATAGTAACTAAGTATTATATAGTAATCTTGCCATTGTCTTGAAAGCTTTAAAATATTTATGTGTATCCGTTTATTTCGCAGACACGGAAAGCGAAAAAATTCGATAATGAGACTGTAAAAAAAGAGAATGTTACAAATCATTCAGGTAATTATGTACGTACAATGTACATACAGGTAAATGTGTTTTTTTTATATTATAAGGTAGCAAACATGGAATATAGATACAAGATATGTTAATGAGGCGTTGCTATCCGTGCGGCCTCTTTCGTTCTACTATTGTCGCGCAGTGCTTACTATTTTGTCCCTTTCTTGCATTAGACATACAGAGAGACATACATAGCTAGATAGCTAGCTTTGTATGTCTAACGCTGATTAGATAGTCAGATTACTATTTAGTTTTAATTTGTTTGTATAAGTGGAAAGGCTATACGAACGTAAAGATATACTCGATTTTACTACGTCCTGGGATTGTCCTGGTTTTACCAACTTTAATTGTTTTTTTTTTATTTGAGTTTGGCAACCCTATTATAGTATCACTTCGTTATCGTCTGTCAAGACCTTTTTTTCAGGAACGCGTAAAGGTATCAAGTTGTAATTTATAATAAATACTCGGCTCTACGTTTCCTTTCTGCCCTGAAAAAATGAAACTTGTAAGTTATCGCATCCAAAAGCTATGACCATTTATGTCGCATATTTTGCGATTTTAAGAGAGAACCAAAATCTATATAGAACTTCCTGTTGACCTAAAATTGTGAAATTTGACAAGAAGCAATGTGTTATTATATAGCACATATAAAGCTAAGGAAAAATCACAAAATGTTATATTTTAGTTACATCACAAAAACACAAAAATACAAGTTTATACGAAACACTAGTATCCGAGTCCAACTCGCACTTGACCGGTTTTTTGTAGTCGAGACCATGAAGTATTAGATAAAGGTGGAGCTAGCAAAAATACTTAGTTACTTATATCTTATTTTATGAGGTCTCGACTCTCGCCATCTCTTTTTATATAGCTGTGTTAGAAAGAGAGGGTAAAACCTAAGATGATGACAGCAGTATATAAAATTCTGTTTCAAGTTGGTATAAGAAGTGTTCCCCCAGATATAATATAGCTTCATGGTCGAGACACAGGTCCCGCTTAAAATAACTCTATATGCGGCAATGGTATGGATAATGGAACACCTAAGTTTTGCTTTGCTCGTGACAAAGATACTCTATTCTAAAACAATTTTCAACGATACGTAAGCGTTATAAATCAAACAAAGGATATGACGGTACCTTTGTTTAACAGGATACCTCTCATTTAAACAATCTTTGCATTAAGAACAAAACACAAACATCCTGATCGTAACTCATAAGTATGCTCGGCTGAAAATTGTATGACTGACTGTGAGAACCTAGATTTTAGAGTGGCTACAAACTACATTAAAATATTACTATGATATTTTTATGCAAGTGATTATTATTATTAAAATATACTTAGAGTAGCTTTTAAAAAGTGAAAATATAAGGGTTGGAATACAATAAAATGTTTACGATTTTCAATTACCTATGTAAACCCGCTAGCGGTTTAGGTATGAATATGATACCTTCATGTTTTTAATTGCAGACCTATACGTCTAAAAAACAAAAAACCGTTTAATGATGATTTTAGACTAATCTTCGCAATTATTTTCTATCGACCCCATATTGTCCAATCATGTATCGAGTCCGGCCACGGTCTTTGACATTTATTTATTCAGGAAAAACTTATAGCTTAGGTACTATTATAACACATATGACACTAATTTTTAAGTTACTATATAAGCCAAAATAGTTTTCACCACTAGTTATTACAGCGTGTGTGCTATAGAAATAAAAAAAATATATAAAATCGAAAATCGAAAAAATAGAATAATCACTATGAAAACTGCTAATAATTTTGATACGTTAAAGAACCAAAGCATAATGTTAGGTATAGATATTAATCCTATCGGTATTTTTATTAACAAAATTATTAATCATGTTCTACTAAAATAGGGACATAAAACACTATTTTGGAGCAAACACTCAGACGAGGACAATTAAACAGAATGCGTGCGAGGAGAAAAGGAGAGTCTATATAATTATTTATTATTTTAAATAAGAAAATTTGGTCTCTATGTTCACGGCGCAACTCTAACGAAACAGGTTGTGATGTGACTCGGTTACTAAAAATATAATTTGACCTTCGAAGAAATTGATTCTTATATACCATGTGTAGAGGATTCCAAATAATGGATGCATATTCCAGAATACCATCCAGAAGTACCCCGAGATCTCTCACCTCCGTCTAATTATAATCAATCAAGTATAATTATAATCAATTTTATTCATTTTACGAGAAAATGTTATAGGATAGCTATTTAATAGATTCAGGCGTTACTTTGCGGAAATCCATAATTTAAAGGAGAAATTATTGTATTTAATTTGCAAATTTCCGCGAAATGTTATACGGAACTGCCGCGATGCAACAGAAGTAGTAGTTTAATGCTTAACCCTTCATAGAGTGAAGTGCTATTCAACTCTCCTGAAGATGCTTCAGCTGCAAAGTGAAACGTGGTTGAGTACATAACTTGTGTGTTACTGCCTTTGCTTCTGACGTGGAAGAAAATGTTTTGGATGTGGCTGGATTATTGTGCCGCTGTGGTCTTCTATAATTTCAGATTTTGGATAAGTTTGCCCTATTCCTTATACTAGCTTTCATTTTTGTTGCATCACGGTAGTTCCATATAACATTTCGCGGAAATTCGCAAATTAAATACCAAAATTTCTCCTTTATAGAATGGCATTTTTGAATATTTAATTTTAAATCATAGTTAATGCAAAACCGATGAAAATTAGCTAGATCATTTTGGAATAATATGTAATCATCGGTGGCTTTTATAATGGAAAATTTTGTTGTATCATCTGCGTATAGTATAATTTTCGAATTTTGAAAGCAATTAATCACTGAATTAACAAAAATATTAAAAAGCAATGGACCGAGGTGGGAACCCTGAGGTACTCCAGAGGTACAAAGCTGAAGTATAACCTTTTACTGCTACTGCCTCTGATCCGTCACGTAAATAAGATATCAAGCATCTCAGTAGGTCGCCGTGTATACCAATGAAAGCAATTCAAAAGCGTGATTTCATATAATATGTCCAAAAAAATTTAGGACTTTTTTTAGAACATATATGGTGAAAATTAACATAATATGTTTTTTATGATGTGCTAAGTATAACAAATAGTTTTTCTTAAAAAACTGATGAAATAACATCAATTTCAACAAATTGGGTCTTTTTAGCCTTTTAAGCAAAGTTTAACCTATTTGTTTATTTAGATTTATAACAGAGGTGAACTAAATTGTCTAAGCATTTTCGCCCTAGCTTTCAAAATATTATCTACTAGCTGTTGCCCGCGACTTCGTTCGCGCGGACTTCGTTTACTCCGCACAGCTCCTCACCCGTAGGTGATAGCGTGATAATATGTAGCCTATATGTTGACCCGACCTGTTAGTAATATTCATGCAAAATTTGAAGTAAATCCATGCAGTATTTTTTCAGTTTACCCCGGACATACATACAGACAAAAATTCTAAAAACTATATTTTTGGCTTTGATATCGATTGTAGATCACGCCCCAAGTATTTTTTGAAAAAAATATTCAATGTATGGTTTTGACTTTCCTACGATTTTATTATAATATAATATATATACATATTATGTATAGATTTTGACATGTGACTGCAATTGTGACTCGTAACTACTATATGGCTCTGCAATTTCTCATCTGGATAGTAATACCAGTTGTATTATCTTATAGATATTTCCTATTCCTGCTACAATAGTGTTAGTTCTGCTCGCCACTGTCATGTTCTAGTTTGGGTATGGTAGCCAGATCAATAGAGCATGTTTAATTTCAACCCACCTCAGGAATGACAACACACCATTAACATCGTAGCCTATGATTCTCTTTTTCCTTTAAAGAATAATCTGCTTGTCTATTTTTTAAAATATATTTATCTAAAAATGTTTCCTACGATTTTATTATATTTATATATAGATAATGTAATTCAAGGCTCATTCTATTATCAAATTCATATTATATAATAGTGAATGGAAAGTACAAACCAGGAGCAGAATCTAATATGGATTTTGTCCTCGTTAAAGGAAGCTAGAATGGCGTCCGTGTAGCAAAGGACGTTATCTGGTGAGCTGTTTAAAGTAGGCATTACACGTGCCAGCACATTCACTTTATGCCTCAGCCGCACTTGCGTCTATCGTGACAAAGCTTCGTGCAATGACACGATAAATGCAGATGTGATCGGTTATTATCGGCTATTGTCGCATGCATTCCCGACTGCGTGTGCCTTAGCGCGATAATATCCTCCGGATGATAAACGCAAGTGCGGCCGAGTCATTTGTGTTGAATCACTAAAGTTAATGTATTACTCCGCACAGCTCCTCACCCGTAGGTGATAGCGTGATAATATGTAGCCTATATGTTGACCCGACCTGTTAGTAATATTCATGCAAAATTTGAAGTAAATCCATGCAGTACTATTTGAGTTTACCCCGGACATACATTGACTTTCCTACGATTTTATTATATTTATATATAGATAATGTAATTCAAGGCTCATTCTATTATCAAATTCATATTATATAATAGTGAATGGAAAGTACAAACCAGGAGCAGAATCTAATATGGATTTTGTCCTCGTTAAAGGAAGCTAGAATGGCGTCCGTGTAGCAAAGGACGTGATCTGGTGAGCTGTTTTAAAAGAAATGTAGTTTGGTGATTGCCTGTTACAACTTCAGCTATTTTTGGCGCTTTATTTAAAAATGGACTTCTGGCACAATAACGCCGTCTTTCTTTAGGGCTGTTTCAGAGACGCTTACTTTACAGTACTTATTTTACCTACTCTTGGTCGCTACACTAAATTTTTACAAGTATGGTCACGATAGTGTGATAGAGCTGTTGGGATTCCCAATAACTTCATCATACTATCGTGAACATCCCAACTTGGATTAAGTTAAGTAGGCATTACACGTGCCAGCACATTCACTTTATGCCTCAGCCGCACTTGCGTCTATCGTGACAAAGTTTCGTGCAATTCGTGTCATTGCAATAATGACACGAATTATCAATAAATGCAGATGTGATCGGTTATTATCGGCTATTGTCGCATGCATTCCCGACTGCGTGTGCCTTAGCGCGGTAATATCCTCCGGATGATAAACGCAAGTGCGGCCGAGTCATTTGTGTTGAATCACTAAAGTTAATGTATAGGTATAAATTTAAAAAAAACACCATCGGGTATGGTAATTAAGTACGATACCATATATCGATTCTAATAAAATACGGTCAAGAGCGAGTTGGACTTGTATATAGTAGGTTCTGTGCAAATTTGTAGGTAACCTTAGCAAAAAGCAGAGCTTTGTAAGGGCTCGCAAAGTTATACTACCTAGTAATATTGTTAAGAAAGTATTTTTATGAGAATTACATCTTTTAATGTATGGACTTCAATGTGTTTTTTTTTTCAATTTTCTAATAAAAAATTTCTGCCGTGTTGGTCCCGGCTTCCTTTGTAGAATAGGCCAACTGCCGTTCTGCCAGGCAGGTCGTAAAAGGCGACCGATTGGCTATCGAGTCACTACCATCGTGGCTACTAGGTGGTAGAGTTCTGCATTGTCTCGCCCGGGTCTGGTACCACCGCATTACCTATTCCTGCCGCAATAGCGTCAGTGCTTGTCGCTGTCGTGTTCCGATTTGGAGGGTAAGGTAGCCGGTAAACTTATGCATGTGGCATTAGACCTCGACACAAGATAGCAACGCACCATTAACATCTTTGGTGTCTATAGGCGATGGTTGACTCTTTCCATCAGGAGACCCATCTGCTTGTTTGCTATCTTATGATATAAAAAAAAAAACAACGATGCCCGGGATTGGAAAGATGCCCGGCTGGTGATAAGCTGGTCACCTATCACGTTGTGGGACTAAGACGTATCTTCGGCTAATTGTCGATGCACATGTTGTACCTCTGCCTACGTCTTCGGGGATACGGGCATGACCATACCTTTTTTTAGCTTTTTACCCTCGGGCTAAGATTGAAAATTGATCTCAATACAATATTAATCAATTAATACACTTGTACTGTTTCACAATAATCATATTGTGAAAAATCTGTAAACGGTTGACCTTGCAGGCCATTTCTGAAACTTCCCGCTAAATTAAGGTATTTTAAGCTGAAAAGAGTAAAAACTATAAGCATAGATTTTTTTCAGTTCTAAGAAATATTGAAATATCTCAATTACTAAGTCACAAAAAACAGCAAGAAAACACGAATGAACCAACGAAACAATCATACATTTAGTTTATTTTGATAAAAATGGCAGTACATTGATTTTTGAAAAACTATATTTTGGAAACAATAATCAAATTGATCAAATTTCAAATGGTCAATTTCAAATGGCATTGACATGGCGAAGCAATGTCAAAAAACATTTTTTCAAAAATTTTCGTCATTGATAGATACCAAACAAAGTGACTGATTTTTATTCAATTAACGGCACTTGACGCAGTTTTTAAAGGAGAAAAGCTGATAAGATTTTGAGGTCAATCGATATATTAGCCTGAAAGTTATTTCAAAGACATTAAGTAAGTTTGCTAGAAACAACGTAATTTTAATATTTGAAAAGCTCTAACTTTTGAAAATAAGATTCGATTTTAATTTTTAAAACGGCATTCGACGTAATTTTTTTAGTACTAAAATATTGTAGAATACTAAAAAATGATTGGTTGAAATATTTCGACGTTATGTCGAAGAAAGACTTTTTTCAAAATTTTCGTCAACGATTACTTCCAAACAGATGAACCGATGCAACGATTTTGAGAATATAGCTGATTAGTTTTTGTACTCAATCAGTACATTAATCTGGAAGTTATATTAAAAAAAATCTGTTTCACCAAAATTTCTTTTTGGGTTTTTTAAAATTATTCAAAATCTCTTGGGCCTTGGTTTGGGTTCAAATTTTCAGGGAGTCTAAGTTGAGTGGAATCCAATCGAATGCCATCAACCGCGTGTCGATCGGTCCAACCATTCAAAAGTTATGAGATGTTTACATACAGACATACATACACACACGAACACACACACACACATACATAAATACAAACACACTGACGTCATCGCGAAAATAGTCGAAAAAGGTTCCTAGGACCTCAAAAGGCGGTCATCTGGTGAAATATCGATTTTTGAAAATCGGAGCAAAATCAGTAACTTCCTTACCCACATACGTAGCAGGAAGTTAAAAAGTACAAGTGTATTAATAGATTAATATTGTATTAAAATGGAGCGAATGAAAATGAATTAAATCTACCACGCCAAAGTAAGATTTTAACTCTTTAGCGTTTTAACTCGATAGTTTCCTAATAGATGGCGTTAGTAGTAATCAAATTCTAATACATGTATTTTTTATTTTTTTTTCTTAATGTTTATAAAATGGTACTTTAATGGTAGATCATATCTAGACATGAATTTAAACTACCACGTCAAAGCTCAAACCTCGAAGTGCGATATTTTTTTTTAATAACAGATACCACAAAAGTGCATACAAAGTGGCCTAGTGTAGGGCTCGCTTCGCTCGCCCTGATAAATTTCATGATAGTAGGTCGACGGGAAATCTTGTGAAATCGCAAAATATGCTATATAAACGGTCTTTTGATTGCGTTTTTTGGTGATGTAACTAAAAATTTTCGATTTTTTTTCCTTTAATGTGCTGTAAGTCATTGCTTCTTGCCAAATTTCATAATTTTCGGTCAACGCGTAGGACCCTATAATTTTTAATTCCTTTTGGAACTCGCACAACATGCGACATAAATGATTATGTATCTTTAGATCGCGTCGAATTTCAAGTTTCATTTTCACAGCTGAGAGGAACCGTAAACTCGAGTATTTAGTATAAATTTCAACTTGATACTTCTAAGCGTTCCTGAGAAAAAGAGTCTTGACGTACGGGCAGGCGGACAACAAAGTGATCCTATAAAGATTTCGTTTTTTTACTTGTGAGGTGCGGAACGCTTAAAAACAGAAATAATCGTTAATTTCGTTTCTCAAAAAGGATCTTCGGCTTATCGTGGGTGCACTGGTTGTACCTCTGCCTACCTTTTCGGGGACACGAGCGTGAAGATACTTTTTTAACCAGAACATATTTATATGTTTCTCGGGTCTGGGGATCTCTTTTGAGTATAAAATTACTTGTGCCGAGGATTCAAAAGCTTGAAATTTTTCGATTTCCAGATTTGTATATGTTTAATGAGTAAGTACATTTTTTAACAATTAGGTCTATTTTTTGTTTACACTGTTAAAAGAAATGAACAGCTGTTTTATGATACGTTATAAGAATAATGACTAGAAGCACATGGTCAATTATATATTTTCTCCTTTTTGCTAAATGCTTGTCCGAATAATAATAATACATCGTCGAGTCGTCAGTTCATAATAATTTCAGTGTTCATTATCAAGAATTTAGCACAGTTTTTATAAATTAGTTTATTAATTTACTTACGAGTGAACAATATTTTTACAAAACTTGATTATTTTTTTTAGGTAACACTAATATCTTCCTAGTTGAGCCAGACTCGGAACACTATAATATTAGGTAAGATTTGTACTTATTGTAAAACTAGCTGTTGCCTGCGACTTCGTCCGCGCGGACTTCGTTTACTCCGCATTGCTCCTCCCCTGTAAATGATAACGTGATAATAAGTAGCCTATATGTTGACCCGACCTCATAGTAATATTCATGCAAAATTTGAAGTAAATCGATGCAGTACTTTTTGAGTTTACCCCGGACATACATACAGACAAACAGACATACAGACAAACAGACATACAGACAAACAGACAAACAGACAAACAGACAAACAGACAAACAGACAAACAGACAAACAGACAAACAGACAAACAGACAAACAGACATACAGACAAACAGACATACAGACAAACAGACAAAAATTCTAAAAACTATATTTTTGGCGTCGATATCGATTGTAGATCACGCCCCAAGTATTCTTTTAAAAAAATATTCAATGTAAGTACATTGTACCTACAGTTTTGACTTTCCTACGATTTTATTATATGTGTAGATTATAGATATATTTATGTTAGGTACAATATTTAGTTCTTATGTATGTGTGTATATTACTTTATACTTACTTACTTTCTGCAGTGTGTCACGTTTCTGCAGTCCTCCGCAATGTAAACTTAACTGTGCCAAATTTCGTAGGAACGCCACCGTTCACGCAATTGTCTTAAAAAGGGGTCTAAAGGTTTTCCTTCACGTATTAATGTATAAATTGCGCGCATCAAGGAATGGGTGGTTTGCCGTTTGGCATTAGGTATCTATTTTAATATATGTAAACTAAGTGTCTCGTTGTTTGTCCACGGTCGACTCCGAAACTACTGAACTGATTTCAATTAAATTTTATAGATATCTACTGTTTGGTCCAACTTAATTGTTAGGATAGTTTGTATCTCAATTAACCCTTCCCCCATCTCAAGTACTCCACCAAAATATTCAATACAAGTAATTTGTATGGCAAAACAACGTTTTCCGGGTCAGCTAGTAGTTTAGTAACTTTTGTATACTAGGTGGTAGAGTTCTGCATAGTCCCGCCCGGGTCTGGTGCCACCGCCTTACCTATTCCTGCCGCAATAGCTTCAGTGCTTGTCACTGTCGTGTTCTGGTTTGGAGGGTAAGGTATTCGGTAAACTTATGCATGTGACATTAGAACTCGCCACAAGATAACAACGCACCAATAACACCCTTAGTGTTTATAGGCGATGGTTGGCTCTTTCCATCAGGAGATCCATCTGCTTGTTTGCTATCTTAGGAAAAAAATGAAAAATATTACAGGAAGCTAAAATTTATATCGGTATAAGGTACTTGGTGAAATTCAATTATTGTTACACAATTGACTAGAAGAGAAGCACTTGTACTGTAATTTCACTTCACAACATATTTTTAGTATATCTCAACCGGTTTCACATTTTTAGCATCTTCAGGATGTAATAAACTTAATTAAGCATATGTTTCCGGGATAAAAAGTATCCTTTGTGCTATATTCCAGGTTATCATCTACCCATTTGACCGCCTCTTGGTCGAGTGGTTAGCGACCCTGATTACGCAATCGACGGGGCTCGGTTTCAATCCCCGACGGAGACAAGCATTTGTGTGATGAGCATAAATGTTTGTATTTCCGGGTTTGGGTGTTTATTAAATACTAGCTGTTGCCAGCGACATCGTCCGCGCGGACTTCGTTTACTCCGCACTGCTTCTCCCCCGTAGGTGATAGCCTGATAATATGTAGCCTATATGTTGACCTGACCTGTTAGTAATATTCATGCAAAATTTGAAGTAAATCCATGCAGTACTTTTTGAGTTTACCCCGGACATACATTGACTTTCCTACGATTTTATTATATGTATAGATTATTTAATACCTATGTGCCAAAATTCATTCAAATCCGTCTTACTGTGTTTGCGTGATTCAGTAACATACATCCAAACTTTCGTATTTATATATATGGAATTGTATGGTCGAACACTAACTATTCCTTGTTATTAAAATTACATTATACTAGCAAAAAGCAGAGCTTTGTAGGGGCTCGCAAAGTTATACTATCTAGTAATATTGTTAGAAAAGTATTTTTATGAGAATTACATCTTTTAATGTATAGACTTTATTTATAATAATAAAGTCTATAATCTTTTAAAGTATAGAAAAATAAATAATAAAGTATTTCATCTCTCGCATTGTATATCTGTTTTGTTAATCTTTCACCTACCATTCTTTGTACATGTCCGAACCAACGGAGCATGCCTTTTCTCATCTTTACACCAACACTTTCTTTCAAGCATAACTTCTCTCTCACTTCAACATTACGAACCTGGTCCTGCGTTGATTATACTTTCATGCCCTTCTAACATACCCAACTCTCACTTTCATACAATATCGTTGGGATAGGCATAGGCAGGCATAGGAATGATTATGCAGGGCAAGAGGGCCACCCTGATTTAAAACTAACGCTCTATTCACTCTGTTTCCCGCCAGCCAGCCAGCCCCCCCCCCTCTCTCCCTCTCCCCCTCCCCTCTTCCCCGCTCCCTCTCCCCCTCCCCCTCCCCTCCCCTCCCCCTCTCCCTCTCCCCCTTTCCCTCTCCCCCTCTCCCTATCCCTCTCCTCTTCCTATCCGCCTCCCTATCCCCTCCCCCTCTCCCTCTCCCTATCCCTCCCCCCTCTCCCTCTCTCCCTATCCCTCTCCCTCTCTCCCCCTCCCTCTCTCCCTCTCTCCCCCTCCCTCTCTCCCTCTCTCTCCCCCTCCCTCTCTCCCTCTCTCCCTCTCGCCCTCTCTCTCCTTCTCTCCCCCTCCCCCTCCCCCTCTCCCTCTCTCCATATCCCTCTCCCTCCCCCCTCCCCCCCTCCCTCTCTCCCCCTCCCTCTCTACCTCTCTCCCCCTCCCGCTCTCCCCCTCCCTCTCCCCCTCCCCCTCTCCCCCTCTCCCCTACCCTTCTCCACCTCTCCACCCACCCTTCTCCCCCTCCCCTCCCTCTCCCCTTTCCCCTCTCCACCTCCCCCTCTCCCCCTCCCCTCTCCCCCCTCCCCCTCCCCTCTCCCCCTCTCCCTCTCTCCATATCCCTATCGCTCCCCCTTCCCCTCTCCCTATCCCTCTCCCCCCTCCCCCTCCCACTCTCCGCCTCCCCCCTCTCCCCCTCTCCCTCTCTCCATATCCCTCTCCCTCTCTCCCTCCCTCTTTCTCTCTCCCTCCCTCTCCCTCTCTCTCTCCCTCTCCCTCTTCCTCTCCCTCTCCCTCTACCTCCCTCCCTCACTCCCTCCCCCTCTTCCTCACCCTCTCCTTCTTCCTCCCCCTCCCTCCCCCGCCCCCTCCCTCTCCCTCTCCTTCTTCCTCCCCCTCCCTCCCCCGCCCCCTCCCTCTCCCTCACCCTCTCTCTATTTTTATGGTAGATAACATATCTAGACATGAATTTAAACTACTACGTCGAAGCACAAACCTAAAAGTCCGATAATTTTTGAGTAAAACGTACCACAAAAGTGCATAGAAAGTGGCCTAGTGTAGGGCTCGCTTCGCTCGCCCTAATTAGGTTTTTATTTATTTCAGCAAAGACAACGCTATGACAAACAAACATCTAATTAATGTTGAGGAAATAAATAAAAGAATAATGAAGCCTACAAAACAGTGGATTAACAAGTGTAAAGATTTTAAAGACACGCCAACTTATTGCAGTGACATCGAACGTGTTGAAAAACTGTAAGTACTACTTACTTTTAAAGCATAATAAACATATTTGTTTATTACGCTATAATATAATAAACTATGTAAAAAATAATGGACGAAAAGACACGTCCGCTGAGTTTCTTCCGAGTTCCGCCACATCTTCTCAGTATGTGGCCGCGTTCAGACGTACCTACTACCTAATTTTTAAAATGTTGAAAGGTATATATTTGAATAAATCATTTCTTGATTTTAATTTTGATTTTTGATCACCGAATATTCCGTAATGATCAGGGCCCAAAGAGTATAGAAATATTATTTGTCAGGGCCCCTATGAAGAATAAGCTTGTACAAGATAATTGATTGAATAACGTGACACTACCATCATAACTGGTGGAATTATGCGATCTTTTGCCTGGGTACAGTACCATACCACCTTTCATCATAATGTTAAATTGTTCTGCGATTCTAACTAGGAGGGTAAGGCAGAGGGTTACAAGAAACATATTTTTATGAGCCGCTTCCTTATTTAATGTCCTATGATATTATTAAATTAAATTCGTATTTAAAAAAAACAAGTTTCATGCGTCCAAAAACTAATGTGCTCCACGCACGGTTTGCAGGTGGTAGTCGCGAAAGAAATATCGACTACTAGCTGAGCCCGCGACTTCGTCCGCGTGGAATAATTTAAAAAAAAAATAGCCTAAGGTACTCGCTATCATATCAGCTATCTTCCAGTGAAAGTCCCGTTAAAAACCACCCAGTCGTTCCAGAGATTAGCCGGAACAAACAGACAGAGAGACAAAAATTCTAAACAATGTTATTTTGGTATACGTACCGTGTATACATCCATATGCATTTAGTAAAAACGGTTATTTTAATATTACAAACAGACACCCCAATTTTATTTATTTGTATAGATGGCGTCAACGCTTGCATTTCTTGCAGATAAAATTGCCCTTACACACATCAATTGATTTTTTTTTGGTAAATCTATCATATCCGAATTCCGGGTACACTTTAAATATCAAGTCTTTAATGTTGGTTACGATTTCACGAAGGTCTTTATCTATGTAAAATTTTTTTGTAGCCTGATTCAGGAACTTTTCCCTAAGTAACCACTAACCAATCAATATGATCTTGTTTGGAAAATTTGTGCTTCTTCTACCTAAATGATTGCTCATGTTGGTATACCTACCTAGCTTCAAAAATTAAACAGTTTTCCACAATGGGGAAGATTTAAAGCAAGATTTAATAATATCATAACTACAAATCCTTATTAAGTAGCTATACAAATACTGTATTTACACCTACTTACTAACGAATTAGACACATATCAGGCCAAAGCGAATGATCATGTATCCCTCAACAACACCGTAAAATACACAAAATAGATCGAATATTCAACTACTACAAAGTAAAGTGATTTTTTTCAAAGAAGGAAAATCCAACGTTCCGTATCAAAGAAGTCTATTGCGAAAGGAGCCGGTCACATGTCTACTCCGCGCGGGCCGCAGAGGTTAAAAGTATATGATTCCACTCATGTACCTTAAAAAAACCGGCTAATTGCGAGTCGAACTCGCGCATTAAGGGTTCCGTACCATAATCTATAAAAAAACGGCAAACAATCACGTTTGTTGAATGGGAGCCTTCTTAATATTTATTTTATTTTAATTATTTATTTTTAAAGTGATTTTATGCAAATGCAAAAGGGAATTTATGCAAAAAAACACGTTTGTTGTATGGTGGTCACCCTTAAATATTTATTTTATTCTTTTTTTTAGTTTTAGTTATTATAGCGGCAACATAAATACCTACATCATCTGTGAAAATTCAACTATCATGGTTCATGAGATACAGCCTGTGACGGACAGATAGATAGACGTACAAACGCACGGACGGACAGTGGTGTCTTAGTAATGGGGTCCCGTTTTAAACTTTAAGTATGGAACCTTAAAAAGTATAGTAAAGCCAACGCTCTCACAGTTCGGCTCTTCTCGGCAATGTTCGGTTCTCGTTCGGCGGTCAGAGTAGTGCGCCGCATCGTGCACATTGCACACAGCCTTTCGGTTAATACCTAGATAGTACCTAGGTATGTTGAGTTATTTTCGTTTTACATTTTTTTTAAACTATGCATCTAAATAACGTGGTATAAGAGCCAAAGTTTGTCTTCCTAAGATCTTCGTGTTGATGAAGTACTTTTCGTTAGTAAGGATTAATATGATAAGGATTAAAATTCACCTATTAATTTTCTATAATTTTTTGACTCAAAATTCCTTATTGTGTTGTTGTTATAAGAGATAGATATATAGTGTCGTGGACTTTTTTGTGCATCCACTAAAAACCAATATATTTGTAGTACATTGTACTTACGTGTACTTAAGCATTACGCCAGAAAGCGCACGCGGATACAGCCGTTCGATACCGCTTTTTCTTCCGACTTATTTTACAAATATCGATATTTTAACTACGCTAAGAATAATTGTAACGTAATCCTCATGAATGTAGCTATCATTAATCATACACATAAAATTTTTTTCAATCCGACTTGTAGTTCCAGGAATTAGCATTTAGGGCATTCAATGAACAAACAAACGTTAAAAGACTCGTATCATATCATATCATCCATACTAATATTATAAATGCGAAAGTAACTCTGTCTGTCTGTTACGCTTTCACGGCCAAACCACTGAACCGATTTGGATAAAATTTGGTACAAATATAGTTTGAGACCCAAGAAAGGACATAGGTGATAGGATAGTTCTTATCCCGGAAATCCCACGGGAGCGGGAACTATGCGGGGTTTTATTTTAGATTTTTTTCCACGCGAACGAAGTCGCGGGCACAGCTAGTATCATAATAAAGATAATTCTAAACTCAACGATTTAATTACATGTATATGTGTTTCAATCAAGGATTTATAACGTTATTATTTCGATATATTTCCGTCGTTGTGATTGGTTATAGTATATGATATTATGACGTTGTCTGCTAGCGTTAGTTGGTGAACCAATCACAAAACAGCATGAAACGCAGCGAACCAATCACGAAGCAGAAAAAATATCGAAATAATAATGTTATAAATCCTTGGTTTCAATACGTTAGCGCGATGTATTTTCGTGCAGCGACATCTAGTTAATGTGCTCTACGTTACGCTTTATGTTCCGCTTTCTTTCGATTAATTTTATTTCCTGTGGGAACGAAATATTTTCCTGCGGTAAAAAGTAGCCTATGTCCGTTCTCGACGTCTTATCTATGTTTATGCCAAATTTCATTAAAATCGGTCCAGTGGTTTAAGCGTGAAAGCGTAACAGACAGACAGACAGACAGACAGACAGACAGACAGAGTTACTTTCGCATTTATAATATTAGTATGGATTGTTAAGCTTGTATGTATTTATATCATTGTATGTTACTATTCTTACTATTATTAACCGACTTCCCAAAAGGAGAAGGTTATTAATTCGTTTGTATATGTTTTTTACTTCAGAACTCCGTCATTTATTGACCGATTATCCAAATTATTTTTTGTTTGAGAGGTTTACTTCCCGTGTGGTTCCATTTTAATCTGTGTCAAAATAGGTGGATCTAAGGTAGGGTTCCAAAAATATAGAAAATGGGAATTCAGTTCCTACAGTTTTACTGGATAATAAAATTATAGTTCATACAGTGAGTACGCTAAAAACCCTGTCCGCCTGTCAAAATCATAACTACCAAAGCATAGCTATAGCTACCAAATAGCTCAATACGAATGATATTTATGTCATTATTTTGTGGATGTTAATAGATTTTTTTCGACCAAATAAATTAATTTTTATTCCATTATTAAACATTACCTATGTCAACACAAAATGTTTCATATGTACTGTTTGTAAAATTATCGCTACTACATACATAGTATACATATACATATACATAGTACAAAGATGCTGACGCTGCGGACGCGACGTAGTTATACCCACTTTAAAATGTTTGCTAAATTTTACCGAAATTGTAGGATAAATACGAGCTTTTTTTAATAGGGCATTTGGCCCACCTCTCGTTCCCATCACTGTAACTTCTGTAAACCAGAATCAACAGCGGCATCCGACCTAATAACCTCTGAGTTGCGAGCTCAGGGTGCCCTGGGGAAAAGCTTAGCTGTCTTGGGACCCGCAACGAAATTAATCAGAAGTATATAGGAGGAGTAGGAAAATACATCCTGTTTCCCTCCCTTTTAAGCAGGAGACAGCAAAATATTAAAAGCATAAAAATGCTACGAAATGAGAGGTTAAGCCTGATTGCTATTGCACCACGGAAGTTTGGAAATTAGGGACCTACCAAAATGGCCTACTTAATTTTGCTTCCAGTAGTAAGTATGACAAAATCGCTTGAAGGCACGGAAGTTTCCACGTGTTCCCACAAGGTCGGAGTAATAATAATATTACACCGGATATACATTGAATACTATCAAGCATTTGACTACGTTGGTTTTGCCAAAGATTACACTCCCAAAGAATGTGATGTGCAGTTTGTTCATATTTACAATTTAATGAAGAGCATTCGCAAAAAGGAGAAGGAACTAATTTAAACGAGAATAATTTAGCTTTAAAATTACCGTGGCTAGTGAGAAACTGCGCAACACAATGATCTATTTCTATCCACGTTTTACTTAAACGATCTCCGGGATCGTTGGGACCGCATGGGAAAAGTTATATAAATGCCGTCCTTTAGTTGAACAACACCAACGCGACTGCCACTCATCAATTAATTCATTAGTAACGTCGATTACAGGATTAAAGAGACGACGTATTTTTGTTTGAGCTTGTGGGTTGATAAATTCTGGGTTGGTAAAATTCCTAGAATTGTAGTACATTGAAGCCCGACGCTAAATTTCTAAATCTAATGATAAGACACCTGATAAAACGGGTAAAGCTTCGGAGCTTACAGTGCGATATGTTTTGCATAGAAATATTAATGCAGGGCGTTGATTTTGAAGTAGTTTGCGCCGGATCGCACCACTCGTAAATACGAGCTTTTGAAAATACTGTAATATTTTTATATAAATAGAATCATATAATTATTTTTTCTGCTAATGTTATCGCCTCACCTACCCGTTAAACCCCGATCGGGTTAACCAGGGTTTTTATTATTACAGAGCGAATAACAAAAACCCTGTCTGATGTGACGGTTGCCTAGAGCCATCAGAAGAATCGTTTACTTGCTGATTGTTCCATACTTTAAGAACTCCGACAATCTAACTTAAAGAAACAAGCCTATCTAAAATTCTGTTGTAAAAAACTGAAATTAATTAGTCCATTATATTTTGATGATGAAAATTGATATGCGCAAGTTAAAAACGATTTTTGGTTGGCGAAATGTCTTGTGATAGGCTTAACTTTAACGATTTTCGGTTTATATTATTGATAATAGGGTCCTACATCTTTACTTGCTTTTCCGAAGCGCGAGGGCATTAATACATCGCCACCACACTTCAGCTGCCGTAGAGATTTTTCTATGTAAAAGAAAACAACCGGCATAGAAATTTATTTTGGGAACTACCTAATATCTAAGCCGAACATTTTAACAACTAGACTAAAAAAGCAGTACCTACATATATTTATTTAATCTAAAGTTGACTTAAAAACGTAGATTTTATATTTTAACAGACTTAACTCACATTGAGTAAATTATTGTTGCTTGATGTTTTATTAATATATTTATGATATTAATAAAGTTTGTTTTCAGGCACGTTCCACAATGGCGTACACCATTAAATGAATCTTAAGACATTTTTTATTTATATAGGTATCTGATAGATACCGCTGATTGCTACATAAATGGGTAATATAAGAAGTTTATTTTTAAAGTAATACCATATAAAATAAACTTAATTTTCATGTATTTTATTTAATAAAATAATTGAAAAAATAAATGTTGTCATTTTAATCAATATATTACTTATTATTTGTACCTACATATTTTTATATGTACATAAGTAATAACAAAAAATTGGGTAGGTACGTACGACTATGTGTTTTTAGATGCTGTCTACACCTAAATTGCTCGACTTATTTTGTTATTTTTTACGTTTGTATGGGCTGTCTAGATCTAGATATGGAAAGCAGGACAACAAAATGCTTTGTAGTAATGTTTGAAGTTTGGTAGGTACACTTACTAACTCGGATGGCGATGACTCGAAAATGTTGTTCGAAGGTCAACGTGTTTAAACTCGCGTTTTTCGTATTAATATACACATACCTAATATTAACCACAAGTTAATTCTTCAGTGATTTGATAGTTTGTATACGATTAAATATATTACATACGCTCTATGATTGATCCTCGAATCATTAATCATTGAAAGTATACGTATACAAACTGTCAAATCACTGAAGAATTAACTACAGTGATCAATATTAAGTAAGTACGTATACGTTCAATGATTGATGATTCAAGAATCAATCGTGGAACGTATACTTACGTATATAAACTGTCAAATCACTGAAGAATTAACTACAGTGTTTAATATTAGGTAGGTACGTATACTGTGGAGTGATGAATGAAATAAAAATGTTTATGGGCTAATCTAGTACTATGCGTAGGCAAGGCACAATTAACACATTTGATGTCTATAGTTGTCTGTTTCAATTAGGAGAGCCAACTGCTTGTTTGTCTTATAAAAGAAATAGCAACCGTAAGTTATACATACATTTTTCCACGTGTTGGTCCGGACTCCTTTGAAGAATAGGCCAACTGCCGTTCTGCCAGGCAAGTCGTAAAAGGCGACTGATTGGCTATACAAGTCACTACCATCGTGGCTACTAGGTAGAAGAGTTCTGCATTGTCTCGCCCAGGTCTGGTACCACCGCCTTACCTATTCTTGCCGCAATAGCGTCAGTGCTTGAAACTGTCGTCTTCCGGTTTGGAGGGTAAGGTAGCTGGTAAACTTACGCATGTAGCATTAGACCTCCCCACAAGAAGCAACGCATCATTAACATCATCAGTGTCTATAGGCGCTGGTTGACTCTTTTCATCAGAAGCCCTATCTATCTGCTGGTTTGCTGTCTTATGATATAAAAATAAGCTTCTCATTGAGCACACTGAGATAGGCCACAACAGATCAGGACGGGCCGCATCCTAAGGAAAAATACAGCATAGCACATTAGGACGGGCCGCAGCGGAGCGGAGCGGGTCTAATCGCAACGCAGCGCATTCTCGTATTTTTTCCAAATGTTATTCTCCTACTTTCGCACATTGCAACAGGGTGGGGTGAGCGCGTCGCGTTCACCAAAATCCGCTTTAATAGGGCCTGATGCGCCACGTCCGCCGTTGTATACGATACTTCACATAAAATGTATGAGAGTGACCTAGGTGGATTTTATTTTTTTAATTTATTGTGTACAGTTAGCTCCGTGATGCCGTAAAAATGGACTTGGACGTGTACATTTTTTATCGTTAGAGATTTATTAGAGATATTAAGAGAAAACAGAAAAATTGTCAGAGAATACATAATTAGATTTTATATAAAAACTTTGTGGAGTTTATTGGATTTACACATACTAAATACGTTACATACTCTTTGCATATACTGCAAAAGTGCGCTGTGCACACTGGAAGTGATTCAGTCCTAGGGTCCCTATGATCATTCTCGCTCTATGTAATTATCTAATATTAATTGAAAAAAATACTCTCCAACAATTTTTCTTTTTTCTCTTACTCTCTAACGATTACAAAAAAGTAAAACGTCTCTAAGTCCATTTTTATGGCATCAGGGGGCCAACTTCATACAATTAACAATTCTTTTTTCTCTTATTCTCTCTAACGATTAGCATTAACGAAATTTTAAAATAATCAAATCAGGGGGCCAACTTCACGGAGGTCAAACGTATGGCATTGTATAATAATCACCCAAAAGAGATATAGTCAATGCCATAGACTAATATAATATATACCTTATACATGTAATATATATTTTTCGGAAATTAAAATTCAGCAAATTCGTCACTGCTTTACTCGATTGGCACCCGTAAATGACTATCATTATTAAACTCGCCCGAAGTTTTACTTCTGTCTTGTTGTATAAAGTAAAAGTTGTACTCACCAATTTTTCATTTTTATTGATTCAGTCTGTTTGTTACTTTTTCACAGCTGAACCAATTTCGATGTTTCATATTTTATTCAAAAGCCTACCCTTAAGTGTAGGCTTTTGAATAAAGGGGATAAAACTTTGTGTAAAAATTATATCGATGACTTGTTAATCTACTGGCGAGCGAACCGCGCAGGTCAGATAGTATTACATAAAAACATTAGCTTCAAGCACGATCAGTGGTTTGCAACACTGATCGTGTCACAAACAAGGAAGTTACATTCTACCCGGAATATCCACACGGGCTTCAAAATCGTTCCCATTGACGTATATAATATTACCACATTATACATGTCAATGATCGTTCCCAAGAGTACCACGACATGGGTGGAGTGTCTCTTTCTCCTCAATAAAGCGCCAATCGCCATATATAAGTGCGGCCATACATAGTTCGCAAATTACTACTAAGTAATTCTACTTATATGAGAAACAGCTTTGCATTGCATAAGTAATTACGTAATAATTAAAATAAGCACATTTTAGAACTCACTATGTTAATTACAATACATTTTATGCTAATGTATTTATCGACGTGTATGAATAAAAGGGATTTAACGATTACCGAATATATAAAAATCTACCATCAGCAGTTTTATTTTAACACTGGCAATTGTAAGAAAGGGACAACATCCACTCTTGTCGTTGTCTTGCTCAGAACGTTTTTCCCCTCTGTTATGTAAGAAACAAATGTCAACTTTATGAATAACGAAATAAAGTACATTTTTATTTTTCAAATATTGCTTCGTAAAATTCCAGTTATCATATATAAGTTCCTTGGTCACAAATCATGTGTTAATTGACAATTGTAATGTCATTTGTCAACTATTCACTCCCAAAACAGCTTGTTGGTCTTTGTATTGTAAACCTGAAATTTGTAAGACTCAGTTGGTCATGTATGAATAAATTATTGTTACTCGTAAAGTCTTAAACAATTTTATTCAATTAAGTACTCTTGAGTTTTGTTTCAAGAAACCTTAAATCTCCATAAAACTTGTATCTTTTATAAACATTAAGAAGAGGTTATATAATACAATGTCCACTCGGTACAGAATACTATGGCGAAAATTATTTCAAACAAAAGTAAATTTAAATTACAGATCGTTATCCTTAGTTAAGTTACACAAAATTCCGCCAAAAATACCGAAATTACCTTGTACTCTTAGCTTTTCTATTTTAACTTTGATAGGACTTGAAAAAAAGTTAAGTGCTGAAGATGAATTGATACTTACAATTAAACATTGTATACTTTTTATTCAAAGAAATGAATTACAGAAAGCAGAACAGCTTTTACATGTAGCATTAAGACAAGCCCAGCAGATACAGCATCAAAATGGAATAACATACATATATGATGTCATGGCTAATTTAGCACTAGAAAGAGAACAATATGATAAAGCAAAAGAATTGTTTGTAGCTGTAGCCCAAAGGATTATGGCTGATGGAGTATCTGAAGATGACCCAAAGGTTGTTCATATTAGTGCAAAATTAGCAAGAGTTAGCCATATGAAAAAAGAATACACAACTGCACAGTTGGGATATGATTGGTGTTTAGAAAAACTTACTAACATAATTAAAAATGACCCTTCTGATGCAAACATAAAACTTCTTGCTATGACTGAAGACTGGTATGGGAGACTATTTTTAGATTGTAAGAAATATGAACTGGGATTAAACTATATGAAAAATGCATATAATAGAATGAAAGAACTATCCGATATTGAAGTGGAACATTTAGTAACACAACTAAATGATATGGGCACAGCATGTGATCAGTTTGGCGCCATTGATGAAAGTATAGATTATTTTTTGCAAGCTATAGAAATGGGTAAGAAAGTTCCAGAAATGAATGAGCTTGGTACCATGTATGTGAACCTTGGGAGGGCATACTTAAAAAAGAGTTTATTTGATGAAGCTAGAAAATCATGTGGTTTTGGATGGAAGTTGGCAACAATGTCAAAAAACAGTGAAGTGAAACGTGAAGCTGAAAATTGCATTGCAGAAATAAAAAAGATGACATAAGAAAATTACTTTATTTTTATTTCATTTCTATCTTAAATCTTTTGTAGAGTAAGACGTATAGAATATAGATACAATGAATAAAATTAATTAAATGCAGTTAGAGCTATATAACTTGATAATAAGTTATATAAATATCTATTTTATCTTTAACTGTACTTGAGCTGTTTAGGAATTACTATTTTCTCCTTGTGACCTGATATTAAGATAACATACATTGATAAAACCTGTCAGTTACATTTTTTTTGAGAAACAAATATACCTAACACATAACTATGCATAATAATGAACTTTCTTATCTTAATGTTACAAAAATGTGTAACATTTTAAATTTATCAATCGGTAAGATAACAATACATAATCAATGTTATTTTGCACTTTCCTGTGTGTCACTGGTTTCATTTTCATTGATTAAACTGCCTGTTAAGATTTGAAACAACACATTATAATGTATAGAGTATAAAAAAACTAAACTAAATTTCAATGTTACAAAATGTATAATTTCTCTTAAACTTATTAATATTAGAAAGACAAACACATATAACCAATGTTATATTGCACTTTCTTTTGTGACACTGAATGGTTCAGAAACAACCTCAACATATGTGTTTGTAATAACCACATCCTTAACTGGACGATCATTAGCTCCAGTTGGTGTCTTCTCAATTTTCCTAACAACATCCTGTAAAAAATACAAAATTATTATTAATTTTAAAACTACACACTTCAACATAACCTATATTAATAATATAAATTCAAAAGTAAAGTTTGTTAAGCACACCAAAACTGCTGAACGGATTTGAATGAAATTTGACACATAGGTAGATAAAGACCTGGTATAGGCACAGAGGCTACTTTTTATCCCCGAAAAATTCTTTATGGAATATAAAGAAAGGAAAATCTTTTATAATGTAGCGGGCTGCATGCTGCAGCTTGTTATAAATGAGTAAATGCATGCCACTTACAATAAAAAGATGAACAGGAAGGAGGCATTTGTGGCCCAATTGGAACTCAACTATGTAATTATAATAAGTAAAAAATTTATTTACTCTATTTTTCTAAATAACCTGCCTAGGGTAAAACAGTAAATTATTTTAAAAAGATGAGGTGACAATGTTCACCGACTTGTTTGTTTGATTATGACTCAATTGAACTTTATTTGCTTCTTATTAACTGACCATATAAGGCATTTTATTTATAACTACAACCAATAGAATCCTTAGTTACTAGGATTACCTAGCAAAAATTACTCAGAAATTTAAAAAAAAGTGAGCATTGTACTTAAAGATGCCGATTTTCAGCATTTTCAAAAATATCCCTATTCTGAACAAAGGTAACTAAAGTTTTTTCTTATTTTTAGCAGAGCCAATATAGGCTAAGCCATTGCCAATATTTTATATTAGTTGCAAATATACTATAGTTTTAAAATAGACGATACATACCATTCCCTCTATTACTTTTCCAAACACTACATGTCTATTATCTAACCATGGCGTTTTGGTAGTAGTGATAAAGAATTGAGAGCCATTTGTGTCTTTACCAGCATTAGCCATAGATAACCACCCAGCTCCATAATGGCGAAGTTTGAAGTTTTCATCTTCAAAGCGGTCACCATATATGCTACGACCTGAAAATTGATAATAATTAAATCTTCAAAACTATGTAAGAGATTTTTAGTTGGAAAGAATAAGTTGAAAAACCACATTGCCTGACTGATTATGTGCTTGTCAAACTGATTCCTCACCACTTGTGGCTAGATGAGCCTCAAGAATCTCAGATTATTTTTTTGCAAATATATCATTCTTTGCAAAATAAGATATTGTTCATTATTGGTGTGTTATCTTGGTTTTTTAAAACCTTACAATTTTCTGCATTTATCATTAGGTCATTGAGTATAAGTAATTAAGAATTTTGAAGCTTTATTAAGGATAGAAAATTAAAAAGCCTTGTTGTATGGTTTGAATACTACTGGAAAGTGAGAAAAAACAGAAGACAAAAAAACATTTGCTAGAATTACTAATACCTAACAATGTTGTTAAAAAGGTAAATCTATGTTAATATTATAAACACGTAAGTTTGGATGTTTGTTACCAAATCACAAAAACTACTAAATGGATTTGAAGGACAAATTTCCTTCAAATCCATTTACTAGTTTTTCGTGATTTGGTAGCACATGGACAGGCACTTGGGTAGATGATGACCTGGAATAGCACATAGGCTACTTTTTATTCTGAAAAAATTTGGTGATCCTGTGGGATTCGCCAAAAACTGTTATAATGTAGCAGGCTGCATGCTGCAGCTAGTAAAATTATAGAGTAAAAACTGTGTAAAGCACAAATTGTTAGATTTTTGTAAATTTTCTTGTCAGTGCAGTGACTATTTAACTATGCAACTGCACAGACAAAAGCGTGCTATTAAATTTGATAATATAGATAATCAAAAATGATTATTATTGGTTATCTATATTACTAAGAAAGAAAATGGAATTGTAAATTTTTCTATTTACTGTACTATTCGTTTTTTAAGCTTTTCATTGTTGCTCTTAACTACCTTAAACTGTTTGGATATAAATCTTATCAAGTTAGCCAATTAAAAGTTCTTTGAAATTATACTTTATAATTAACAATTATTTTTCTATTGCTTTATCGTGCACCCATAAAACCATACTAAAACAATTATTCATATTACATAATATCACACTGTAATATCTAATATTCCTAAACGTGAGAAACTATAAAAGAATTTTTAGTTGTACTCAAGACGTGGTGAGAGGTCCAATTCCTGCATAAAGCTGGTAAAAGTGACTATTCAACACCTGGACCAATTAGTCTAAAAATCTTTCCTTTTAAAAACTCGGGAAAGGATAACAAAATTACACTAACTCAAGTATACACAATTAAACTCCAGAAAATAAATCTATTGAGTAGACGAATCTACAGAAAATGCATTACACAAGGTGGTGGAAAAAATGCAATAAGCACTTAAAAAATAAGATATGAAGTCTCAGCTGCTTTATTGTTATAGAAAAAGTAGATGATTTGATGAAGTATGTGGCCTATGTGTAGATAGTAGGCCCAGAGCTCAATCACAATCCTTCTCAGTGAGATAAATCCATAATCAAAGAGAATACCCATAAAAAACTACTGGCAAATGCAGGCAGGCCAAACATGTACTTCTTGCACTTAAGCAGGAAACTACTCAAACTTAGTGGACTAGAACTGAGATAAATATGTGGCGTAATAAAGGACACCGTCCAATGAACAAACACTTGTTCACACTGAGAATCACGCATAGCCCGCAATTTAGAGCATGTCTATCCCATGAAGAAACTCCACTCTACTTTCTTACTGAAATCAACTTAATCGTATGTTCCTCAGAGACATAAACTTTGAGGAAGATAACTGAGAGCTGTAGAAGATTCTTCAACCTCAAAAACGGGTTGAGTAGCTGGAAAAGTCATCATCACCTATGCTAATAATGACCCGCAGCTTACACATCCAGATTATGATGTATTTTTTCTTAAAACCCTTCAAAATCACGCAGTGTAATATACCTCCAAAAAATAAAAATAGCTAGTTATTTAAGATCGCCTCTGTGGTCTAGTGGTCCAGTGTTGGTGTTGACGACATGAGGTCCCGGGTGCGATTCCCGGGTCGGGCACTTAAAAAAGCGTTTTTTCAGTTTTCTGATAAACACAAAGTTGCCCGGGATTAGAAAATGCCAGTTTGGCGATAGGCTTGCCACCCGTCACATTTGTGGGACCAAGTATCTTCAGCTAATCGTGGGTGCACTTGTTGTACCTCTGTCTAACCCTTCGGGGATACAGGTGTGAAGATACTTTTTTAGTTATTTAAGATTGGATGACATCATTGTAATAAAACTTTTGAGATCTACAGTTAAAGTATTAGAAATAAAATATTTTCAAAATCATCAATAAAAATATCTTCACACCTGTATCCTTAAAGAGGTAGGCAAAGGTACAACTAGTTTAGCCAACCACAATTAGTCAAAGGCACTCAATCCCATGTAATAGATGGCAAGCCTATCCCCAGCCGTGCCCCTATCCAATCCTTGGTAGCATTGTTTGTATCAGACAACTGAAAAATACTATTTTGGTTTGCCCGACTCAGGAAATAAACCCGAAACCTCAAGTGGTTAACACCAATATCAGATCACTAGACCACAGAGGCGATTTTTAAATTGACATATGACATTAATATTGGTAGCCTGTAATATTTTTGTAGGATTTTAAAACCAGTCATATTAATTAATAGCTGTTATTTTTTTTAAGATAGTGAGTGGATATTTGATTTATGAATAATATTGGAGTCAATATTGACACTTAGAAATTGTGCTTATAAAATTATTTTTACAAAATTATTGTGGATAAAAAATAATTATTAACGTTACCTCCAGTACCATCCCCTTTAGTAAAGTCACCTCCCTGTATCATGAAATTATCAATGACCCGGTGGAACTTGCTGCCTTTATAGCCTTCTCCTACAGGCTTCTGAGCTAGTTCATAGAAATTTTTGGTAGTCCTCGGTACAGTTTTACCAAAAAGCCCTATTACCACAGAGCCAATCTGTTCATCTCCAATGCTTATGTCAAATTTGACCTAAAATGTTGTTCAAATTTAAAATGTAATAAAATGTAAAAAAATAATAATATAAACTTTGTTAATTATTTTGCACTTATTTATTTGAAACTAGCCGTGCCCGCGACTTCGTCTGCGTAGAAAAAAAATTAAGTCTCGGGGTTGTACTAGCATAGATCCCGCTCCCGTGGGATTTCCGGAATAAAAATTATCCCATGTCTTTCTCGGGTCTCACTGTCTTTGTACCGAATGTTATCCAAGTCGGACCAATATTTTAGGCGTGAAGAAGAGACATACAGTTACTTTCGCATATAATGTATGCATTTTGATTTAAAGTAAAGAGACACAAAGTTTCAAGTTTCTTTTCAAGTTGAAGGAAATTATTGTCAATAAAAGTTCACTCACATTAAATACAAAAGTTACATCTCAAATTGAAGAAAACAAGCTGCTGATACAGAACAAAGAAAATTTGTGTGTCATAAAAGGTCAACAACTTTTTGACTTGTTTTTTTGAATGAAAAACCTTACCTTGTGAGTAACTTTAGGGCCTTTTGGCGCATCGTCAGACCAGGCAGTAGACGCAATGAGAAGAATGCCGACGGAAGTCACGAGGAAACCCATGACTATGATTAATTTAGTACGTTTTCTTGTTATTTTTGTAATTAATTTATAAACGAAACTACGAACTGTCGTTACTCTTTCGCGAGTGTTTTTGTCGGCAGTTCTTTTCAAAATGTCCACGTCAGTCTCCTCTCCACACTCGTCACTTTTCAAATTCAATTCCACAGAAATCAGATTGTCAAATCATAAATTTACAATCATTACAGTGTTGCCAGATCAGATTTGTAAATTTACAGTGTTTTTGATATAAAAATACAGTAGTTTGGTATAAAAATACAGTAAATCACAAAGTTAAATACAGCGCTTTTACAGTAAATAAAAGTAAAATACACCATAATGTAATCAAATTATATATTTTTAATAAAATTATTATTAATCACTATCCGTTTCACTCAGAGATAGTTCGTTTTGATCATAATTACACGCTTTTTATTAGCTTCACCTGTATGTTTGTATGTTTGTATGTTTGTTTGTAACCGACTTCTTTGGGCGCGATTTTGACCCACTTTAAACGGCCAGATTTCGTTCAAACTTTGTAGATTTATCGAGGACCGATGACAATACACTAATTTGATAAAATTATTCCATTTTTAACCGACTTCAAAAAAAGGAGGAGGTATTCAATTCGGCTGGTTTTTTTTTTTTTGTGTATGTACACCGATTTCTCCGAGGTTTCTGAACCGAATTACGTGATTCTTTTTTTGTTTGATGCGGAATAGTTTCGAATTGGTCCCATAAAAATTTGATTCAGGTAGGCCCAGTAGTTTTTGTTTTATGAGCATTTTTTTATTTATTGTATCTATCTCGATGTCTGAAATCAAATCTCTCAAGTAAATTTGATCCACTTCCCGGTTACCGATTGAGCTGAAATTTTGTATACGTATGTTAATTGAATGACAATGAAACCTTATTATGACATGGAGCTGATCCGATGAATCTGAATCGGAAGGTGACCACAGGAACTTAATAATTAAGTGGTTAAAAATCGGTTAATAACAAGACTATTGAGTTTGGACTCATTTGATTCATGTTGACGAGCACTTTGGTGCTTGGTGGTGATTAGGATCCTGCAGGGTCCGATGATGTAGCTAGAAGATGGTCATAGGAGCTCAGCAATTAAATGACACAACTCTATCGAATTTGGGCTCATTTGATTAGTGTTGACGAGCACTTTGGTGCTTGGTGCTAACTAGGATCCTGCAGGGTTCGATGATGAAACCAGAAGGTGACCATAGGAGCTCAGCAATTAAATAACACAACTCTATCGAGTTTGGGCTCGTTTGATTCGTGTTGACGAGCACTTTGGTGCGGGTGGAAACTAGTTATAAAAGGAACTACTCTTAACAAAAGTCTTTGTTCTACGTCTGTCAAGTCGGTCAGTTCAAGAGGTAAAGATATAACTTCCATGTTGTTCCAGTAGGCCTGAGAAGGAACTTTTCGTCTTTTTATGGTAGTCGAGCAAAAAAAATCAAAACGTGCTTTAACTAATGACGTCTGTTGTTTTGGATATAATAATTTCTTACAGATTGTACATGGTACTTCAGCATATTGATTTATGGTGGTTATAAAATTACGCTCAGTAATTGAACGAAGTCTTTGTGACGTCTGACGCGCTACCGCTAGGCGATTCTCACGTGGCTGAGCAGACTCGATTGCTGTACGGTTTCGTATCACTACTAATCCACGAGCTCTCTGCTCGGCGGACTCCTTAGCTAAACGCTCCTCAATGAGACCAATTCTATGAGCCTTCTGCTCGGCAGACTCGTTCGCTAGTAGTTTTCTCGCTAGTCGCTAGTTCGCTAGTTCGCTCAATAATGAGATCAACTCTAATAGCTCTCTGCTCAAAAGACTCATTCGCTACACGCTCTTGGATCGGAGGATCTTGGATCTTCCGAAGGTGGTATAAAGAGTCTCCGCAACCGGCGTGTTTGTATGAAAAGAGTGATGAATGTGGAGGAAGCGAGACAAGCCTGCAAGGATCGTGATGTATGGCACTTGGTTCTCTCTGCCTACCCCGTAAGGGATCTGGCGTGAAGATATGTATATATGAAAAAATTTTTCGATCGTAAAGCACTCTCTGATGCTTCGCATCATGAGTCGTGTAATAGTTTAAAATTAAAAAAAAACAAGCTATTATAAATAAGCCAAACTAAAAAGTAGAAAATAAATAATAGTTTAAAAAAACTAAAAACACGCTTTTTATAGAAAACCGAATTAAAAAATAGAAAATAAATTTTAATAAATTTAAATTAAGAATAGTGTTAAAAATTTCAATAATTATAAATTAATAATAGTGTGAATAAAAAAAATTAATTTTATTTTAAAAAAAGCGTGGGGTGCTTTTTAAGATATTACCGAAATGATAATCACTCTACTCATATGTGTCAATAAAATATTTATAACTATTGACACCATGCACCCCACGCTTTTTTTAAATAAAATTATTTTTTTTATTCACACTATTATTAATTTATAATTATTGAAATTTTTAACACTATTCTTAATTTAAATTTATTAAAATTTATTTTCTATTTTTTAATTCGGTTTTCTATAAAAAGCGTGTTTTTAGTTTTTTTAAACTATTATTTTTTTCTCTTCTTCTTCGATTTCTTTTAAAGATGATTGTACATAGGTATTTCACATAATATTATTTTAACGAAATAAAGCAACTAAAGGTTTGAGCTTCGACGTGGTAGCTTATATTCATGCCTAGATTTGTTATCTACCATAAAAATATCATTTTATAAACATTAAAAAATAGAAGTTACAATTTGTATTAGAATTTTATTACTACTAACGCCATCTCTTATCAAAGTAACGAGTTAAAATTGATAGAAGATACATTTTGTATTAGAATTTTTGAACTTATTAAGAGACTACTTTATGAATAATTGTTTCTTCATATTTGACTGACACAATTGCCAGTAGGGCACTTTTCTAAACCCGGGCAAAGTTGTTTTTATCAGAAAACTGAAAAAACACATTTTTTCATTTGCCTGACTTTGGAGTCGAACTCCGATGGTTTCTCTGAGAGAAATATTCAAAAATGTATTCGCTGAATGTCTACCGTCAATTCTTCGTGCCTGAGTTAAGTCCAATATTAAGTCCAAAAATTTTGAAGGTTTATTTAAATAAAACATTTTGTGATTTTGATTTCATAAATCGACGTAAAACCAGGAACTTCCTGAGTTTAAAAAAAATCAATTATTTCAGTAAAATGTTAAAAATGTGTTTTTTTTATAAGATCAATCTTCATTTTTAATACCCATTTTTCCTTGAAAATAGAACAAATATTCCTAGTCCAAAGCCTGATGACGCCTTTGATGCGAATGTAATGTTTAGATGAAAATACGCTGGGTTTTTTAGGTTAGATAATTGTAAATAAAGTCCATACATTAAAAGATATAATTCTCATAAAAATATCTTTCTAACAATATTACTAGATAGTATAACTTTGCGAGCCCTTACAAAGCTCTGCTTTTTGCTAGTATATCATAAGATAGCAACCTAGCAGATGGGTCTCTTGATGGAAAGAGTCAACCATCGCCTATAGACACCAAAGATGTTAATGGTGCTTTGCTACCTTGTGGCGAGGTCTAATGCCACATGCATAAGTTTACCGGCTACCTTACCCTCCAAACCGGAACACGACAGCAACAAGCACTGACGTTATTGTGGCAGGAATTTTTAAGGCGGTGGTACCAGAACCGGTCGAGGCGATACTACTACTACGACCTAGTAGCCACGATGGTAGTGACTCGATAACTAAACGGTAGCCTTTTACGACCTGCTTAGCAGAACGGCAGTTGGCCTATTCTTCAAAGGAGGCCGGGACCAACACGGCGTAAAATTTTCTTCGCAATTTCGTAGCATGGACTACAAAAAGATATTATGTATAGATTATTATTTGGAAATTTATTTAAAATCCATCCTATATACAAAACAAATAAATAAATATAACAAATTTATTATAAGTAAGAGTTGCTTATCAAAAACGTGTACATTTAAATCGATAATTTTTATTTCTGTATTCGATCATTTTTGGTCTGTGGCTAACCAGATACGCGAACGGCACTATTCGAGTCTTGCGTTCCATGAAGTATGACATTTGTGTCTGAATGAATGTCACTCAAAAATAGATCATTTTTTTGATCTGATGAAAATTAGAATCATTTGATGGGCATGATCATGTGTCACAGGTATCAATGGGTACCAAGCTATATTTTACGGATTATAGATATTTGACAGATATATCCAAAAAGTAAATTAATACAAAAGAAGTATCGTTTTTACTGTATACTGTATTTTTTTAATACAGTATACAGTTAAAACGAAAAAAAGCAGCTACATTACAGCGAATCTACTGTAATTACAGTGAATCTGGCAACACTGATAAATATACCTACCATATATGTACTACCTACACGTCCAGAGTGCTAAGCACAGATGAGTTAATATATGTACTACGTACAGATGGGACAGTACCATTGACGTGTATAATATTATTATAGACGTTAATGGACAGTACCATGAAATGAAGTTCCCAAATCTGGCGCTAAGCGCCACTATCGCTCTACTGCTTTTTTATTATCTGTGACAGATAATATTTCAAATTACAAAAAAAAACATAGATAATTGCCATATGCCATTTTTGCCATGCCATAATTGCCACTACATTACATACATACTCTTTGATAATTGCAACTAGGCCCACATTACAAAATCTAGGCAACTCAAATCACATCGACATAAATTATGTAGGTCTTTATATATAAAATTATAAACATATTTAAAATTCACACAAAATAATTGTAGTTATACATACATAATTTTCGTTACCTATTTCTTTACTTTTGAAAACTCTTATTCTGGTTGACCAAGTACACAAATATTATATTTTTGACTTATTATAACTACCAGCAGATTACTCTCCTTGGAAACAATTGAAAACATTAATAATAGTGCGTTGCTATCCGAGCGACGAGACCACAATGATATATTCATAAGATTACCGGCTCCTAAGCTTGCACCCAAGCATGAGTGACAAGCAATGCCCTTATAGTGACAGAAATTTATTTTAATGAGATTTTACGAACTGCCTGACAGAATGGCAGATAGTAATTTTTTTAAAAAGGGCTCGGACTAACATGAAAGCTATACTTATCCCACGGAATTATCCAGGTTTATGATTTAGGCTCCATTTATAACTGAAAAAGACATTGTTTTCATAGAATGCAAAAAATACTAGCTGCGCTGGTCACAGCTAGTTTTAAATAAAACAATACCAATGATTTCCCCTTTTTATTTTAACGATATTTTATTTTTAATCTTGTAGATATATATTTCTATATGCCACTTTTTGTGGCTCATTCATTTGATTAACATAATGTTCAACAATATCGTATTTTAATTTTTTTTATGATTATTAAATACGCGTAACGTAATAATGGTATTAAAATTTGTTTTAACCGGTTCCATGTTGAGTTGAAAGGTTATGAATATGTTCCATGAAACCATTCAATAGGTTTTCAACTGTTTTCATTATTACGTTGTATAAAATCTTTTTATATTTTTACTAGCTGTTTCCCGCAACTTGTCCGCGTGGACTTCGTTAACTCCGCACAGCTCCTCTCCCGTGGGTGATAGCGTGATAATATGTAGTCTATATTATTATGTTGACCCGACCTGTTGGTAATATTCATGCAAAATTTGAAGTAAATCCAAGCAGTACTTTTGAGTTTGCTCTGGAAATACATACAGACAAACAGACAAAAATTCTAAAAACTATATTTTTGGCTTCGATATCGATTGTAGATCACGCCCCAAGTATTCTTTTAAAAATATATTCAATGTACAGTTTTGACTTTCCTACGATTTTATTATATGCATAGATGACAATTTGTGTTTAAAAAAGAATAAATTAATGCCGCTGTTTCTCTATACAGCTTTAAAATGTTTTTATAAAGATACTAAGGTTATTTCTCTCTAAACCTTTGTGCTCTCTGTATTAAATAGGTATAACTGTGGATGGAATCGATTTTTACTTTAGTGTACGTTTTGGAGAATTTCAAATTTGGCGTTATGTAGAGACGTGGCATCATTCTGCACCGTTTATCCGCTCTATAATGGGGAATATTCTGAGGAAATGCTTAAATTAATTCCTGCCGCCGGACATCACAACGAATTTTAAAATTTTGTCTAAACTATCTCGATGTCTGGAAATTCACAACCGAGCTATTCTCGGGAAACTTATTGTCCCGCACTACTCCTATGTGAAATCTCATATTTGAAAGAAAAACAACCAGAACGGATGTAAGAGTTGTGGTCGATGATATAGTGCTGGAACAATTGGATGGGTTTGTATATCTTGGATGTGCTGAGCAGGGATGGAAGATACACTGCTGATGTCAAAAAAGTGTGTGTGCATAGAACAGAGTGAATAAAGCGTTAGGGAGATAACTTAAGCACAGTATTAAGTCATTGCACTGGATAATTATGTGCTAATCCCAACGCTTTTAGTAGCAGAAGTTGAGTATGTCAGAAAGAACATGAAAGTAGAATCAACGAACTCTGGTGGTGGTGTCATCTACGAAAAATATGTGGCGTAACACTCATAGACCGAGTCGTCATGTTGAAGTGAGAGAGAGTTTAGAGAAACTGTCAGTGCAAAGATAAAAAAGGGCATGTCCCGTTGGTTTGGACACGCAGAAAGAATGCTAGATGAAAGGTTAACAAAACAGATATACAATACGAACGTGAAAAGATGCAGGTACTGGGGAAGATCAAGGCCAACATACCGCGATCAGATTGATTGAGTGCTGTCCAAAGGTAGTGTCAAGAGCCTTCACAACTAGCGTGTTTGTATGAAGAGAGTAATGAATGTGGAGGAAGTGAGACAAGTCTGCAAGGATCGTGATGTATGACATTCGGTGGTTTCTACTTACCCCGTATGGGAACTGGCGTGAAAATATGTATGTACGCCTTGTCATTGGTCCTTGATAAGACTGCAAAGTTTCAAATTATTCCGACGTATTAAAGTACGTCAAAACCATGTTCAAAGTTTCCGTTACATGCTCTATCCTGTAAGAGAACTGGCGTGAAGATATATATGAAAGTTTCAAATTTTCAAATTAATCCGACGTGTTAAAGTATGTCAAAACCATGTTCAAAATTTACATTACTTACTCTATCCCGTAAGGAAATTGGCGTGAAGATATGTATGCATGTATGCACTGTCATCGGTCCTTGATTAGACTTCCAAGTTTCAAATTAATCCGATGTTTTAAAGTGCGGTAAATCCATGTTCAAAGTTTCCGTTACATACTTACAAACTAAGATATATACATACTAACATACGACGGAAGGTAATAAAACTTGTTAAAAATGGGCGTTGGATTATGTCTTACTATCTATAGAGTGTCCAGGAAAAGTCTTAGTTAAGCCATTTGCCAATTTTTTTAGAAGCCTGAGTTTATACGTTCGTCTTGAACACGCCCAATGTCTAAGTTTAGACGTTCGTTCCGAACATGCCCATTGACAACATGGCGTCGCTACCGATTGCAACGCCTAGTGCACAAATTGGGAACCACGAAAAAAGCGCGGGAAACATAAAATTTGGCGGACGTCATTTTTGGTTCTGCGACTTTTTATATTATTATTTAGCGAAACAGAGGATCGATATTAGTTTTATTTGTGTAAATATTTAATTTTATGTAAATATCATTAGTTTTACTATCAGTTTAAAGTAGGTAAGTCTCCTTTTCACTTTTTAAAATGAACAAACCCCCTGACGATCCTGGAGGTGGACCTCTCCAGGTAGCGCACTATGTTACTATAGATGAGAGTAGTGTCGATACAGATACTTCGCTTTCTTCAACTCAAACAACTAATAGGAAAAGATCTCATACATCTAATAAAATATGCAAACACTGCAATAAACGGCGCAAAAAGCGCAACAATGAATTGAAATCTACTGACTGTCAGTGTTCTCACTCTGTTTCTGAAATCTCAGATATAAATAATGCTTCGGGCGCCTCATTTATTACTGGTGATAATAATGTAAATGATAATGTTACAATGAAAGATTTGTCAAACCCCCTAACAAATAGTAAGGAACCCCAAAAACCTAAAGACTATATTAACTACCGCACACAGTATGAATCTACAGACCTTGGACCTTACGTTATTCATGTCCAAAGAGTTATTACATCTCCGACTGATAATGTTACTCTACATCCAGTCTCGTTTGGGCGATTCCTTAAAAATAATACTTTTAAAAATATAATTGATGGTAGCCTCAAGAAAATTGGACGCAACCGATTATCTCTATCATTTTCGGACCACAATGACGCAAACCACTTTATTAATGACCCTAATCTCTCAAATAAAAACTTCAAAGCTTTTATCCCATCATTTAACGTTTCACGAGTAGGCGTAATTAGAGGTGTTCCCTCAGACTGGTCACCTGAGGAAATTGCTAATAATGTTAAAGTTCCCATTGGTTGTGGAAAAATAATAAAGGTTAGAAGAATAAACCGTAAAATAACTATTAATGATAACACTACCTGGAAACCAACAGAGACAGTTGTCGTAACTTTTGATGGACAGACTTTACCGAAACGTGTCTACGTTTGTTATAATGCTCTCCCAGTAGATTTATACATTTACCCTACTATACAATGCTATAAATGCTGTAGGTACGGTCATACTAAAATAACTTGCAGATCCAACCCAAGATGCTTTAAATGTGGAAAGGATCATTGTGGAGACTCTTGTACCAGCGAGGCTGATTTCAATGTTAATTGTTGTTTATGTAAGGGATCTCACTTTGCCACTAGCAAATCATGCCCAGAACATTTAAGACAAAAAAACATTAAAATGTTTATGGCTCAAAACTGTGTCTCTTATGCCGAGGCATCAAAAAATTATCCCCCGGTCTCCAAATCATATGCTGATGCCATCTCAACACCTATTAAAACTGCTCTTCATCCACTTTTGAAAAAAAACTTAGATTCGCAAGAACAATCCCATAGGTCATACAAAAAAACAATATTTCAGAAACCTAAACCCCATACAAAAGTCAGTAAGAGTTATGACTATGATTTCCAAAATTCAGTTATTAATGAATATAATTCCACTAATTCTAGAGAAAATGGTACTTTGTTGACAAAAAATAATAACAATAATCAAGAATCAGCCTCAATAGGCATGATTATATCTTTTATTAAATTTTTATCTCAGTCCGAAGTAATAACACCGTCCAACGCTGCTTTAATGACAGAAAGTTTAATTAATTATTCTAAATTTAATGGTGATCATGGACAGTCAAGCCAAAATTCTTCAATGGAACTCGCAGAGCATCACCAACAAGAAAAGTGAATTAATTCACTTATTAAATAAATATGAGCCATTTTTAGTGGCTCTTTCAGAAACTTGGTTAAGACCAAGTTGTACTTTTAAATTCTCTGGATACACTAGTATCCGAGAAGATAGATCTGATGGTTATGGAGGTGTAGCCATCATGATCAAAAAAGGATATAATTTTTCCATTGTTAATCTTCCTGTACATACTGTAAATATGTCTATATTAGCTGTTAATGTAAATAATATTTGTTTCGTGTCACTTTATATTCCACATCCAAATTTGAATATTTTGACAGAACTTAATAACCTATTAGCCATACTACCTAAACCCTTTATTGTGTTAGGTGATTTTAATTCTCATCATCAAGCCTGGGGTTGTTCCTCCAGTAATTATTATGGTGAAGAACTTTTGAAAGTCATTGAAGAATTAAATTTATGTATTTTAAACAACGGTTCTCCCACTCGTCGCACAAAACCCTCCGAAGGCAAAAGCGCTATAGACCTGTCCATTTGCAGTCCCAATTTAGCACCTTCTTTGACATGGTACACACTCCCATTTACGTTTGGAAGTGATCACTTCCCCATAATAATAAATTTCCCTTCTGCATATCATAAAACTTCACCTAAATCTACATCATATTTCAAATATAATTTGCATAACCCGGATTGGCACAAGTTTAATAATTTGATGGAAGTTGGTGTTAATGTTTTGCCTAACATTTCCTCATATAATGACTCTTCTTGTGCAGAAGCCTTTACTCAATTAATTATAAAATCAGCTGAAAACACTTTTCCCATTAAAAAACAATTAACTAAGAAAATAAATACGCCACCTTGGTGGGACAAAGAGTGCTCAGACGCTATTAAGGAAAGGAAAGCTGCTGAAAAATTTTATTGTCAGTATACAACTACAGAAAATTTTAATATTCTCACTAATATTATAAAAACTACTCGTCGATTATTAAAAAAGAAAAAAGCTGAAGGTTGGAAGAAATTCTGCTCTTCCTTATCACCCCAAACAAAACCTTCAAGTGTATGGTTAAACATAAGAAAATTTAGATCTGCATATAAGGTTTCTAATAATAATGAAATGTGTCCATTGTTAATAAATCAGCTGATAGATCATCTTGCTCCACCTACAGTACCAGAATGTATCCTTTCTCTTCCTTCTACTTCTTCTTCAGACAAATTTTCCCCTTTTACGTTATTTGAGCTTAAAGGTATCCTTCAAAATGTTAAAGACTCTACTCCTGGATGGGATAATATTAACTACTCATTTTTAAATAACATGACTGATAAATCTCTATCATACTTATTAAAGGTTATGAACTCCCTTGTTTCTACAGGTAATATACCTCAGACATGGAAGTCACATTCTGTTATCCCTATCCTTAAACCTGATAAAAACCCTTCTGACCCTTTTTCATACAGACCCATTGTGCTTTCATCAGTTATGTTGAAAATTCTAGAGCACCTTGTCAAACTTCGCTTAGAATGGTTTATTGAAAGCAGAAATTTATTAAGTCAAAGTCAGTATGGTTTTAGGAGAGGAAAGAGCACCATAGATAATATTAGCTTACTTATAACTGATATTAGATTAGCTTTCACTCATAACAAATCTGTTTTAGCAGCTTTTTTAGATATATCCTCAGCATATGATAATGTAATTCTATCAATTCTGAAAAATAAGCTAGTGAAATTAAACATACCATTTTATTTAATTAATGTTATTATGAATATTGTATACAATAGAACTATTAATTTAGCAAATGACCCTAATAATTTAAAAAGACAACAATATAAAGGTCTTCCACAAGGTTCTGTTTTAAGTCCAATCCTTTACAACATATACTCATATGATATAGAAACTGTAGCAACTAGCAATGTAAATGTTCTTCAGTATGCTGATGACCTCCTTTTATACTCAACTGACAAATCTATACAGATGGCTTGTGATAATCTTTCCATGTCTATTCTATCCCTACAGACTTGGCTTAATAACAATGGTCTTGATATTTCTGTTTCTAAAAGTTCCATAGTTTTATTTTCTCGCACAAAATTTCCACCCCCTATAAATATTACTTACAAAAATAGTTCAATTCCTGTTAAATCGAAAACAAAATTCTTAGGTATAATACTAGATAATAAACTCCAAGGACTAGATCATTGTGAGTATATAGCAGCAAAGTGTGAACGTAATATCAATTTAATGAGATGTGTTTCTGGGGTTTGGTGGGGTGCACACCCATCTACATTAAAACTTATGTATAATGCATTAATAAGAAGTTTATTGGATTATGGAATGTTTTTACTAGAACCATGTAGTAAGATTGGTCTAAAGAAAATTGACTCTGTTCAAATTAAAGCATTACGAATTGTTCTAGGAGCAATGAAATCCAGCCCTGTTTCTGCCCTACAAGTAGAATGTGCTGAACCTCCATTACATTTACGACGTAAATATCTATCTGACAGGTTTTTCCTTCGCACTTTGGAATCACAAAATCACCCTCTGCTTACAAAGCTCTCTAGTCTTAGTGATTTAATGTCAGATAAGTATTGGAAACACAAAACAATCCCAGCCCTTGTATACAGCTATATGAAATATCACAGCCTTAAGCCTTTTACTTTTACATCCCCTATAAATCCCTTATATAAACACAATTATGAATCATTAACTCTGCAGCCTGTTGTAGTAAATTTAGGTATAGATAAACAATCTTTGTATGCCAATCAATATTTTAACAATATTATCAATGAAAAATGGCAAGATTTTCATTTGATTTTTACTGATGCATCCAAAAATAATAGTAATGTTGGAATAGGTGTATACCATAAACAGTACAATATTGTTCAAAAAATCAAATTTCCACCGGAAGCATCTGTATTTACAGGTGAATGTTATGGACTTTATAAAGCTGTAGAATACATACACATTATGAAACTACCCAAGTGTATGATTCTGACTGATTCACTGAGTGCTCTACATTGTTTGCAAAAGTTCCCTTTAAAATCCAAATTTATTCCTCCTATTATTTTAGACTTAAGAAATCTTTTATACAAATGTACTTTTAAATATAATCATATTATTTACTTTGCCTGGGTTCCAAGCCATTGTAATATCACTGGAAATGAGCGAGCTGATCGGTGTGCTAAAGAGGCAGTTCAGTGTGGTGATTTATACCCCTACATTAATTATTGCCATGATCTAGCTGCTCTCCCTAAACTCCATCTTAAGCAGTCATGGCAAAGTGTCTGGGATAGTGGTACATTGGTGAAAGGCAAAACCTATTCCCAATTACAACCATTGATACCTTCTAAACCTTGGTTTTCTGTAGTGAAATTAAATAAGTTGTCAACATCTGTTATCACCAGAATGAGGCTTGGTCACACTAATTCTCCTGAACACCTCTTCAAGCTACACATCAAAGATAGAAATGTTTGTGAGTGTGACACTGATATTGGAGATCTCAATCATATATTTTTTGCTTGTCCTAAATACAATCATTCATCATTATATAACAATCTATATTCTAATGACATTCCTTTACCTACATCCATTCTAACCCTGTTATTAAACCCTTGTATGTATAATATTCTTTCATTATTCATTCAAGAAAATAATATTAATATTTAAGCGTAGTTAGATACATTTAGTATCTAATACCAAATTAATATTAACCCACTTGTAAATATTATACAAATAACTAAGTATTATCTCTGTATATATTTATTTAAATATTATTGTTGTAAATAATTTATAATTTTAGTATCTATGTTATTTTGATTACTTTCTGATCCTCTATTTTCCTGTCAATCCAAATTCCAAATCCTAGTTTATTGTCTAAAATATGTTTCCTCGTTTTACTTGATCATGGCAGTTGCTTAACGCCCATGCCAAAAAGAAAAAAAAAAAAAAAAAAAAAAATTGGGAACCACACTGTCAGGGCCGTATTGATAGGCGAAAAAAGTGTCCCCAGTAAAAGTCGGCTCAGTGAATTTGGCCCCACTTTTTTTGATTTTCAGATTTTTGATATTTTTAATTATTTGTTCGTCGTTCGTTCTTTAACGTTCGATTGTAAAAATTGTTTGTTCGTCTTTTATTTATTTATAATTAATTAAACAAATGATCACCCTTAAGTTGGCCCCCCTTACTAGATATCTTTATTTTTATCACTTAGATTAATTAATTTTGATTAATTATCGTTTGTTCGACGACTATTGGTGATTGTTCGATCATAAAAACAATTAAATTCCCAATTATTATTTATTTTATATCTAATATGCAAACCATTACCTCACGCCTACATTGCGCATGCGCCAGCAGTCTAATGGCGACTGAGCGATGCGTAGTGCATGTCATGTAAAAAAATGACATTATAAATAATGCTCCATTTCGAATGTTTAGTTGTAAAAGAATCATTATTAATAAATTATGTACTTATTAATAATCATCGAAAAACATCTAATGTCTATATAGTCCATTTACATGCATTACGTCCAATATATGTACTTAACTCATAAAGCCACATAAAGCTGTTTGTTGAGTAAACAAAAAGAGTAATTACTCTAATTAAATATGAATTTCTTATATATGTACATATGTGTGTGGGTGTGTATATCATACAACTGTTTTTAATTTGTTTCTTTGCTAAAATGATAGGCCTTGTGCACTACAGCCGGGGTAGTCAGCGGACTGTAAATCTGGTTCTTCTCTCTTCGATGCCCCACCAGCCGTAGTGCTTTTGGCCGTGAGCCGGGTGTCGCCGGGAGAATAAATAGAGACCACAACTGTTCGTTGCAAAGGCGCTTTATTGTAACGAAATAAAGCAATAAAGCTAGCACCGTTGCAAATATTTAACCTATTCTATGGAGAGCCACTACTTGCCCTAACACTGCCCTACTCTAAAGCCGGTACCCTATAGATATATACTAAAGCCCAGGAACTTGTCTGGGAAACTTATTGAGTCGTAACGAAACTATAACTTGATCGGAACGGAACTGGAACGGAACTGATTGTATGGCCGCGCTCTTCGATATTTATAGCGCGCGGCCAGACGGTCGGCGGAAATCTACAAAGACAAACGGCGCCGGGTTTGGCGCCACAATGTCTGGGATTTGTTAAATCCTATTTTTCGTAATCAAATCTTAATAATTTTATCTTAGGTAGCTTCTCCTACCTCTAATTAACTAGTGTGGCCCTCTAGCGAGTGCAACGGTACTACCTTTTTACAAATATATGCAAAACAAAGTACGTAATGCCCTAAGACCTACCGAAAACGAATTACAATGTGTTATTTCTTATTTACATACAAGGATCTAACACAAATAAACTTATATAATAACAAACAAGAGTGTTATATACATTGTACGTTCTTACAGGACCTCGGAAACTCTTACAATTACAGAGTTGTACGCCTTTGCAGGTCGTACTATCCTGTTAACTATCTTTATATTACAGAAAAGTGTCTAAACATATGCCTAAGGCTTATACTTACATTATACATACTATTTACAATCGTAAAACATTTGTTTTAACAAAGAATTTTGCACTTTTTGGATTTTCGTAATTGCGAGTTCCCGCATATAAATATTATCTCGCAAGAGTCGACTCGTAATGTCGTCGACTGCGTGGAACTCGCTTTATTCGTAATATGCCTAATAGGCAAAGATCATAGCTACATAAAGCTTTATTATTTCTATACAACAAAGCTGTATGTAGGTCTTAGGGCGAATAAAAGACGAAAATGAACATTCTTTATTATAGAAAACTTACGAGCTAAACACGAACTAAACGAAACTTACATTCTATCCTGCCTTACTATCTATTTACATTAATATTTACAATAAAACATGTCTGTGCTGCACAGGCCTATTTATAATTCTGTTAAAGATGTATATATTAGATGTACTATTAGTTAACCTCAAAAAATGTGCAGATTTTTTTTTTATGTATCGTGTTAAATTTACCACTATCGGAACTACCTACAATATTTCCTAATAAGAATTAAATACCTTTATATTTAATCGAGGTACTCACACTGTTGAATAAATACTTCATTCAAATCGTATAATTTGATGATATTCGAAATGGAGCATTATTTATAATGTCATTTTTTTACATGACATGCACTACGCATCGCTCAGTCGCCATTAGACTGCTGGCGCATGCGCAATGTAGGCGTGAGGTAATGGTTTGCATATTAGATATAAAATAAATAATAATTGGGAATTTAATTGTTTTTATGATCGAACAATCACCAATAGTCGTCGAACAAACGATAATTAATCAAAATTAATTAATCTAAGTGATAAAAATAAAGATATCTAGTAAGGCTAAGGGGGGCCAACTTAAGGGTGATCATTTGTTTAATTAATTATAAATAAATAAAAGACGAACAAACAATTTTTACAATCGAACGTTAAAGAACGAACGACGAACAAATAATTAAAAATATCAAAAATCTGAAAATCAAAAAAAGTGGGGCCAAATTCACTGAGCCGTAAAAGTCTACTAAATTTGGTAGACTTGGGTAATACGTCAGATAGTCATTTTAACAATCACAGGAGAACGAGCTAAAGGAAAATTTAAAATATGCCGGTTTGTAATGACAAAATTTTGTCACAATTATCTTGAAAAATCTTTTGAAAATCGTTTTAAAATTTTCGGCTTTAATTGTCGACACAGCGTTTAAAGAACTTTCCGGGAAACGGTAATCTCCGTATTATTTTTATATGGCATATGTGAACATTTACGAATACAAGTAATTTTTGATAAGGACATGATGAAAATTAATTTTAGTTTAAAAAAAAAGGTAACAATTGATAATACTTTTATTTATTTAAATAATACAAAATATTCAACAAACTGTTTACATCACTTTAGTTCTTATTTTTCCCACCAGATGGCGTCCTAGTCATCTTGCTTATCCCTATAATACCATACCAATAGTCTATGCCTAAGGAACAAAACTCAAGTGTCAAATAAAATGTTACAGAGCAAGTGTTTATTTGTATTGTGTCGTCATATAATTAATAACTAATTAAATTAGAAAGTTTGCCGATATTACGTTTTCAATAATATCTCGTTACAATGCGAGGGCATAGATGACATTATGTGGTAATAGTTAATTTGATTACAGTGTCCACAAGTATGCCCTTTTTCATGGAACTTGTAACAATTTCGTAATAATTAATGGCAGAACAATAATATAAGAAAATCATGTATAGAAACGGGACCGATTTTCCACCCGTTAAAGAAGAAACGTTTTGTAAATATGTTTTGTATTACGAGATAAATAACTCAAGGTAATTTGATAATATGTCGAAATTGTAATTACATTTTTTTTGTTAAGGGTACTAAGTGTTATATTTGTTTGCAGGATCCGAATTTGGGATTTAATAATATTAATACCAAATGCTCTATTTGTGCTGTTCTTAGTAGTAAGGTTTAACAAGGCTCAGCTAAAGTTGCGCGCTACAAGTAGTCCTATATTTTTGACGTTTTACTCACTAGTTTGGGGAAATGTAATCATCAGCTTAATAAGATGTGCAGTATCAATGACAGTAAATGCAGCGGTGCCACTTGGAGGTTTAGTGGACAAGATACTTTGGGTCACGGTCAGATTCTTCTTGCTTGCAACTGAAATGAGTGTTGTTATATTTGGGTTAGCCTTTGGTAAGTAAAATATTCTTAGGTTTAAATAAAATTTAATATCTAAAGAGATCATTGTCAATTTACATTAGAGTATTAATTACATTAAAAAGAAATAAATAGTTATCGCACATTCCAAATACTAAATAATTATTGCAATGCATCAAATAAAATCAAATTATACCACTTATAAAAACTGTAAAAAGTGCACTGAATGGTTCATAGTCTGGCTATGTATGGTATAGCCTGCTTTTAGAGATGAAAAGCCCTTTTAATATGTTATTTTTTTATTTTGAACACTGATTATTGCTAATATTCTTAACGCTGAAACTCTTAAAACAACTATAAAAATCCAAATATCAATAGATTAATTAATAGATTTGCTGTAGTATTAAATATTTTATAATTTTTGCTAATTTCTGAATTTTTAATATTATGGAAGGATATTGATTTGGTAATAAAAAAGCTTACTACACTGTATAACCTTGTATGTAACTCTAGTATCTAATAAATCAAAAATAAATATTTGCCAGCCTTATATTTTTTTATGGGGTTCAGCAACTACATAGCTTAATTGTACAATCCAGGTAGATTTGACTTGTTTTCTAATTTCTATATTTTTATACAAGCACCCTGGCTGTGGCTTGTAGAATCTTGACATAATTTTTCAATAATAATTATAATATTTTTTATAGTTTTATGAGTTGAGTCTGATTTTGACATGTAAAACTGATTAAAATATGTTATGCCATTAAAAAACTATCCTTGCTTTTCTATATTTTAAAATATATTTAAATATTTTAAAATATAGAAGAATTTATCTTTTGTGATATTTTTAAATATTACTTTTAATTATATACAATAGTACATTCACTTTATTATAAAACTAGTTGTGCCCATGACTTCGTTTGCGTGGGAAAAATTCTAAATAAAAGTAGCCTAAGTTTTTCCTTATTAGATCAGCTATCTGCCACTGAAAGTCCTGTCCAAATCAGTCCAGCCGTTCCAGAGATTAGCCGAAACTAACAGACAGACACAAAAATTGTAAAAAATGTTATTTTGGTATATGTATCGTGTATACATCCATATACATTTAGTTAAAAGCGGTTTAAAAAAAAAAAAACAGAATCTTCATAAATTAAGGAACTATTATTATCACGAGTTGCATGTGGGATTTGAATTTATCCCCAACTACAAACAAATTGTCGGCTGGGTGCTCCCTGGACGCCTCTTAAGTAGGACAAATCTGGGGAACTGGGACAGATGGCAACTCAAGCTGTAACACAATTTATACTGTCTGTAATTTGTACACTCGCCTTGTTGAGAAGGAAACATAAAGAGTATTTCCTACCCATTTATCTCTCCCAAATTAGTTTAAGTTTATCTAGATAGTTATTTTTCCTTATTCTCATTGTGATTAATTCAAAGATGCAATTATTATTTCTAGTTTTTAAATAATAATTAAAGCAGCAATAGTAAGGAAGTGTGGTAATATATAATTCAATTATTATTTAGGATAGGATTTAAAATGTTATCCAATAACAGAACTTATTTTACGATACTTAACATTATTACTGTAGCGATACCTCAATAACAAAATTATTTTCAAACACTATATGTATCGCTACTTAAATAACAGAACAAATTTGTTAACGCTAAATAACATTTAATATCAATATGTATGTGTGTTTGCTGCTGTTTATAATTGGTTCGCTTCGTTTCATTCTTTTTCATGATTGGTTCACCAACTAGCCCTAGAAGACAATGTAAATACCAATACCGTATAACAGAATGTAATGAATAACGTTATTAAACCGTAAAAAAATCTGTTTAATTTATGGATGTTTGAAAACAAAGGCAGCAAGCAATAACGAATTTCTAATGTCAATTATTCAATTATTCAATTATTTTTGGCTTAAGGTTTGATAAACAATCAAAGCATATAAAAATATTTTGTTGAATGACTAATAATTTGATGATAACCATCCTATATGAATTTAATATTCCTGCACAACAACAATAAATAAATAGAAGCAAATACTAGAACATATACCTACAATCCCATTATATTTTACACTTTCAATCATCGGTATTTGGGTGAAATTCTATTAGTATTATTTCAAACTACTAAATAATGTAAAGAATATTATGTCTTGAAGTTGCTTTAAAAAGCATGGTACTTGGGTGAAATTCTATTATTGTTAGTTTAAACTACTAAATGATGTAAAGAATAATATTATGTCTTGAAGATGCTTTAAAAAGCATGGTACTTGGGTGAAATTCTATTATTGTTAGTTTAAACTATAAATAATGTAAAGAATAATATTATGTCTTGAAGATGCTTTAGAAAGCAAAACTATTGGATTAATTTACAATAACTTTGTGTATACGTATAGTGAAATAAAAGTACAAGTGTGTTATTTACTAGTTATGTAGTTTTAACTAACAATCTCACTAGGATAAGCAACTTGGGAAGTTATATGCAAGTTTTTATCATTTTTTTCTTGTCAGTGAAGTCATTATCTTTACTTGACTATATAAATTTACTTTACTTATCTTTACTTGACTATATATATATTTCTTGTATTGCAAGGGAACTTATTCCTCTTGTTTTTGCCAGTGCGAATGTCAATTATCAGTGAACTCTGCCAACTTATTTTAAAGATTCAGATGTTACTTTGTAGAAATCCATAATTCAAGGAAAGTTACTAATTAAATTGTTTTCGTTGTCTCTGCTAACTTATCTCAGTATTAATACATTTATGTACATTTTCTTTTAGGACATATGGACAGTCGAAGCAGTATAAGATATGTGTTACTGGCCACCTCAACAATTTCACTAGCATTTACTGTAACACAAGGAACTCTTGAAATAATGATGCCCAATGACATGTTTCACGTTGACACACAAGATTATGATTTGTTCGGTCATGGTGGAATGTTATTCTGGTTTACATCATCACTTGTGTTTGCAATAATTTATTTAATAATATTGCTTCTGCCGTGGATACCTCTAAGAGAATATTTGGCATTACCAAGTAAGTATTTCGTAATATATCTTTTTGCTTAACAATCTTTAATAGTCATTAAATAGTATAAAACAAAGTCGCTTCTGCTGTAAATTTTCCTAGATCTTTTAAATTATGCATTGGATTTTAATGTGATTTTTATAAATAGACAGTGTTTCAAGAGGAAGTTTTATATGTATAACACATGCATATTATAGTAAAGGAAAGCCGAAAATTTCAAAGATTTGTTGAAAAAAACTTATTTTTGTGCGCTTACATTGCATCTGTGCTAAGCTGGGGCAAGTTGTTAGTAACATAGTCATTTAGATTACATTATTTGTATATCAAGAGTAACTTTAACTTTGTTAAAGACTAACATACAATTTTTTAATTGCAATATTTTGAGGGAAGTTTATAAAGTGTCGGTGGTATGCATTGATATAAAAAACCCAAGATATACAATCAGTGTGTCAAAAACGTCCTCCAAAAATTTCAAATAAAATCACATCGGCCGCGTCACTGTCAATTTTATTTATTTTCGTACATTGCTTTGTAAAAACAACTATAAGTCTTGCACTTAAGGTTGGATATGCAAAGACATATATTTTTGCCATATCTATAACTACTTAAAAGAAATTAGGGACACTTTTGAGTGTCAGTTTTGTTCGGGACTGTGCATCTAGGGTTTTTTATATCAATGGTGGTATTGTAAAATGTTATATTATCACTATCAGTTGCATGGTGTGTATCATTTGTTAGAGTGTTACATATTCTGCAATATTAGTACAAGGCTCAAAATAGTTATAAGTTAGTTGTTGCTCGACTTGTTACATAAATCTGCACTAGGTTTGTCAGTTTGCCCTTAGCTCCGACCCTGAGAATTATTAATGACTTCAAAGAAGGATACTACTTTACTGTACTTTTTTAATTTGTAATATGTAACGTTATATGGTTTAAGGTTCTTTAACTGGTATTGATACAGTGCTTTTAGAGACCCTCTATACATATACTTTTTTATTTTAAATTTTTGTTTTTACTTTTATTTTGACATAAAACATGTACATTTGATTTGTTTATTTGATATTTCAATGTCCTTTTACAGAGTAAACTGGGGAAATAAATGGTGATTTCGATAACTATTTGCCATTGTTTTTGACCTTATTTATCATATTATTGTCTACTAGCTGTAGCCAGCTACTTCGTCGCCGCGGACTTCGTTTACTCCGCACAGCACCTCCCCGTAGGTGATAGCGTGATAATATGTAGCCTATATGTTGACCCGAGCTGTTAGAAATATTCATGCAAAATTTGAAGTAAATCCATGCAGTACTTTTTGAGTTTACCCCGGACATACATACAGACAAACAGACAAAAATTCTAAAAACTATATTTTTGGCTTCGATATCGATTGCAGATCACACCCCAAGTATTCTTTTTAAAAAATATTCAATGTACAGTTTTGACTTTCCTACGATTTTATTATATGTATAGATATAGATTGCATCTTTTTTGTAATAACTAAGATAAACATCTTATCACGCATTTCTGAGGTGGCGCTACTGTCTTATCACTGGACTCTTGAGACGTTTCTAGAACACTTTACATAATTCAATAAAATAATCTTAACTGAATCACAAGTGACCTCTTAATTAAAGCTATGCAGAATAACCAGTAGGTCAATAAGGCAACAAATTTTTTTTTGCCTTATTGACCTACTGGTCAATAAGGCTAAAAAAAATTTGTTGACAAACTGCTAGTAGATAACAAGGCATTTGTTATCTACTAGCAGTACATTTTCTTTATTTATTAACAGTTTATTTTGTTCCTGTAAAAAAATCCCAACTTTTCACACTTTTAGGGTATTAATTTTTTAAAATACCTTTTCTAACTAGTGCATTTCTACATACTCATCATGTACAAACTTTTATGTTTTTAGGCCCACTGGCTTACGCTGCACTTTTTCTGCCTGTCAGTCAATTAGCATTGGTGTCTTTTTAATATCCATATTTATCTTAAATATATATTTTTAATTAATATATATATTTAAATATCCATATTACAAAAATATTAGGATTTAAAATTTGTTGTTAAAAAAATTGTAATCAACAATTACTACACTGAAGCGTTTAAAATTTAATTACAATCTCACATATTTTATCTTAAATATATAAAATACACGCTCATAATTATTTATGTAACGAAATCTTAGTGGGTTTTGGTACTTATCATATTTTTTATTGTTATACAATTCGTGATACCCTATTTCATAACTGCAATTATAGTGACGTGCTTTATTACTTTTTATGAAGGCTAAATGTATTAAAAATAAGTATTTGAAAGATATTTTGATTTTGGTTACTTTGTGGAAATCCATAACTCAAAGAAAGAACAATTTAATTTGAAAACTTCTGTGAACTGTCACATGCGCCTCTGCGAAGTCACTAAAAAAGCAAATGACATAAAAAAAGGGAAAATAAAATTGAATAAACTCACTTAAGGAATAAAAATAAATAAGACCCCAGCGGCACCCCCACCCACCACACTTTCCACCACATCAGTAGAGAGAACAACACAGTATTCATATACTGCACTCAATGCACTTTTCACTTCACAACCAAAGCATCTTCAGGAAAAATGTGTTTCTATTTTTTTCCTTCGTATTGGACGCACGTGAAAATTCGCAAAATTTCCAAATAAAATTGTTTTCTTCTTTGAATAAGTGTTCACTTAGCAAGCTTACTTTACACTTTGCAACTTTTGTGTACCACCTAGTGTCGGTTTGATTCGCAACATGTACAGACAGACAGAGATAAATGTGTAATGAGCATGGATACTTTTATTTCTGAGTTGATGTGGTTATTTAATATATTTCAGTATTTTAAATATATTTCATAATTATAACAAACAAATAAGTTCATCATTAGAGATGCTACAAATATTGATTTTGGCGAATACCGAATATCCGGCCAGGCCCTTGGCCGAATACCGAATATCCGGCCAGGCTCTTGGCAAAATACCGAACATTCGATCTCCGAATATATAGTGAGGTGATCGTGCCAGGACACTCTATTTTATGGTGCCAAATAAGAAGGCAAGGCTTAAAAATACCTCTGGTGTGGTTTTATTTCATCGATACTTACTGATGAACTAAAATCACTCCAGGTGTATTTTAAAGCTTACTAAGTTTGTAAACTCAGTCGCAGTTATAACCTACTACAACATCGTATATCTGGTTGTAAATGCAGGCTACACTCATGACTTTGTTGTTGGCAATTACCTTGTAGTAATTGTAGTATATGAAGTCAAGTGGTTCGTAAAAGGCGAACTATTGGCTATACAAATCTCTTCCATCGTGACTACTAGGTGCTAGAGTTCCGATAACCGGGCGAGACCTCACATGCCGCAATGGTGATAGCGCTTGATACTGTCGTATTCTAGTTTGGAGGGTAAGGTAGCCGGTAAATATATGCAAGCGGCATTAACATCCAGCCATACGAATCGCAACGCATCATTAACATCTTTTGTGTCTATAGGCCGCGATGGTCGTCTCTTTTCATGAGAATAGTTAGCTGCTTGTTTACTATCGCATGATATAGAAAAGCTTTTTCTGAAGTAGGTATTTTTGTGATATCAGTCGTATTTGTAACCTTTGACTATGTGCTCTCTACCTTTGACACTTTTTATTTGATAAGGCATCAGTTTTGTGATGTCTTTTTAATCAAAAAGTAATTTGTAAATTGTATGTCTTTATCCTTTGTTTCCATATTAAATGTGTATATAATAAAATTGTATAATTTATAGCTGAAGTGCAATAAAATTAGATAATATTCATAACCTCTTGACTTTCTTGATAATTTTGTAGTTTAAATTACACCACACAGAAACAGTGATTGCTTATATATATATATATATATATATATATATATATATATATATACAGTGTGGCGGTGACCATACAACAATAAGTGAGAATTAAGGTAGTACTAGTTAGTACTAGTATTTTTAGTCTATCAAATCAGTCCTGATATCGAAATTAAAAAAACAAAAATTTCGAACAAAATTAATGACACGAAAATATAATAAAGATAAAACATCCTTTGACTTACCTATCACCAGGACGGCAACGCCGCACGCGCGGCTTGGCGGCTGGCGCCTCATGTTATTATTATTATTTTTACGTGTGACATAATATTTAGGCGCCTTTTTAAACCACACTCATCCTCAATAATTATTTTGATAAATTATTATTATTAATCACAATCATTTTGTACAATAAGTAATTACGTAGCTATAGAATTATTTTTGCGTATATTGTAAGAATAAAGACCGTATCAATCTAGGATTCGTGCCACATATTGGCTAAAAGTAAAGAAGAAAAAACAAAAATGTTGTTCACTTCACACTAATAATAATAGTTACCTAACGTGTCTTATCACAAAATAGCACTAATTAGCACAAACATCATGGCCATGGCCGGCCATCACAATAAAAATTAAGCGTCTACTTTCGCACAATTTAACTCGTATTTTACCACAATAAAAATTAAAATGAAGCGTCTACTTTCGCATAATTTATAAGTCTAGAATAATAAAAGAAAAAAATAAAAACTCAGTACATTACAAGTAATAACGTAATATCAATTACCACGGCAAAATCTTTGATCGTACTAAACAATAACATTAAACAATAATGACCGTGACCTACGTATCGTAGGTACGTGACACGTGTAATCAACGGCTTTCATCAAGAAGGCGCAAAATGCGCTTTTTTGTATCAGTACACACTGTGTATGCACTCAAGATAAAGCGACTTTTCGCTTTCTTTTCAAATTCTCCTAATGACAAGATTGGGTTGTTATTGGTCAGTTGTAAAGGATAAAAAATTAAAATAACCAATGAATGCAAGGATTTTCTGCTAGTATTGCGAGTTGGCAACTTACTTATAAGAGTTCTTTCAAACCATATAGGGTGAACGGGTCACGTACAGCCATTGACCTCTATATATTTCTATGCGTACAGCTGATAATCTACATCATGTTCGCAAAATTAGAAATGAAAACTAAAAAATTGTCCTGTGGCTAAACCAGTGGATGTATTTATCTGATTTTTTGTATTCAGGCTGAGAACATTATTACATATACTAAGTTTAATTAATTGGTGTATAGTCACCGCCACACTGTATATATATATATATATATATATATATATATATATATATATATATATATATATATATATACATATTTGCATGAATATTACTAACAGGTCGGGTCAACATATAGGCTACATATTATCACGCTATCACCTACCGGGGAGGAGCTGTGCGGAGTAATCGAAGTCCGCGCGGATGTAGTCGCGAGCAACAGCTAGTATAAAATAATAATTTAATAAAATACGACTAGGACAAGGTACAACTTCTAAATATACCTTACATGACAAATACCTCAAGAAGCTAAGTGAAAGCTAAATAACACTTAATTAAGAAAAGAAATTAATCGCCTCTGTTGTCTAGTGGTCCAGCGTTGGCGTTGACCACATGAGGTCCCGGGTTCGCGGGGGTCGGGCACATAAAAAAAGTGTTTTTTCAGTTTTCTGAGAAACACAAAATTGCCCGGGATTGGAAAGTGTCCGGTTGGCGATAGGCTTGCCACCTATCACATTATGGGACCAAGTATCTTCGGCTAATCGTGGGTGCACTTGTTGTACCTCTGCCTACCTCTTCGGGGATATGGGCGTGAAGATACTTTTTTTTTAAGAAAAGAAAATAATAATAACAAAAACTATATTTTTATACAGTGAATATTTATCCTGATAGCTCCTAACATGATTTAAAATAAAAATCATGGACCATATTTTTAAAGCTATTGCTCTTCGCACTATATAGTTAAGCAATATTCTCTTTTTATTACATTTTTATACGTTACATTTACATATGACCGGTAATTATTATCATGTCGGTCAACATGTAGTATTTTACAAGGCAACATATTATTATATATGTAATTAAAACGTTCTATGACTCGTTTTATGGTTACGAAACTTCAATAATACAGTTTTTTGTGGACGAAAATCGAGATTGTTGATTGGAGTGATTGTCTCTTTTTATAGCGTTTTTTTTAAATAGGTTAAAGTAGTTACAGTCTACAATAGGACGCTAAAAAAGCGCAATCCATGCAGCCAAGTATAATTACAACCTCTTTTGAGAAAGAAGGTTATATAGGTCTGGGTTCTTATGATGAATAGACAAATGATTTGTAAAAAAATCATAGTTTTTAAATTAAAAAAAAATTAAGCCGACTTTAATACTTAAAAAAAGTAACACTTTAATATCTGTCAAAAATTCATATACCTATATATATATTAAAAACTCATATATCCGATTTTGATGTAACTCGACCTGTTCCATAAGTTGGAATATTTTGTACCTGATTTAAATCAAAACGTATCATCTAGATGTATCTTTTAGTTTTCGAGAAATTCGTGGACAATCATACATACACTTATGAGATTTAGCCACGGGCTTGGAAACCTAAATAAATCGTCAAACTCAAATATTAATCTTTCCAACAATATCACATACCTATATAACAGGTCAAAAGAGTCAGGTTAACAGTAAAGAATAAGTAATTTCGAAATAATCGGACCCGTTTTAAAGTCAATATTTAAATCGAGTAAAAATAGTCGATACATTGTTTTTCAGTTACAATGATTATTTCCGTGACGATTTGAACGACTGACGAATCGCCTCTCTTGTCTTGTGGTGGCGTAACTTAAGTTTTCTGAAACCCTACTAATCGTATTACAGAATCGATTAAGTATTACAATGTTTAGTCTTATTGTACAGTCTGCATAGTTAATGTGCTACGTATTTACTTCGTTCTTGACCTCAAAATTATCATTTGAATGGTTCATTATTTATTGTAAGTACAGTTTTTGATCAGTATTAAAATACTTGTAGATTATTTCAAACTGTAATAAGTTTAGGTTCGATTTCAGACAAGGTCAAGCGTAAGCGTAATCAGGGGATACAAACGGTATATCGTTCATGTTAACGGTTAAATTTCGCTTATTGGTTAACCGGTTAGTCAAGTGAGCGATTCGTTGGCTTTTAAAATTATAATGATAATCGGTTAATACACCGTGTTTCGTCGGTTAGTAAGCTCAGCTTTTTTTAAAAAATGGAGTATATTTCCTATTCTAAGGTTAAAAAATAAAGTACAAGATTGAAATAATATGTTTGTCGCTTCTAATCCATACATGCTTTTCATTAATTATGAAATGAAAATATTTGTTAGTGAGAATATTGGTGTTATAAGTTATTAAAAATCAATTAAAGTTACCAACATATTCTACCATGATATGGTGTGCAAATGTTTAAAAATTATCATTTTACTAGCTAACCCGGCAAACGTTGTTCTGCCTTTTTAACAACTATTATTTTTTCTATATTTTCTCCCCTTTTAAACCTTCCCGGGACTTCAACAATTAATTCAAATCCAAAAAATCCAAAATTAGCCAAATCGGTTCAGCCGTTCTCGAGTTTTAGCGAGACTAACGAACAGCAATGGATTTGTATATATATATAACTATTTTTTTAAATTTAAAAATTTCAGTAGAGTTGGGCCGAATGTGGTTTGAACTTTGGTTCAATTTTTGTGCGCTTTCTCGAGAGCGATACTTCGTGACTTGTACGAATTTATTAAAATTATTTTATTACTAGCTGTTGCCCGCAACTTCGTCCGCGCGGACTTCGTTTACTCCGCACAGCTCCTCCCCCGTAGGCGATACCGTGATAATATGTAGCCTATATGTTGACCCGATCTTTTAGTAATATTCATACAAAATTTGATGTAAATCCATGCAATACTTTTTGAGTTTACCCCGCACATACATACAGACAAACAGACAAAAATTCTAAAAAATATTCAATATACAGTTTTGACTTTCCTACGATTTTATTATATGTATATAGATTTTATTATACCGTTAATGGTTTTCGCAGCGCACGAGAAATAATGAATTGACAAAATTTTGATAGGTACCTTGGGTTACATTGTTCGAATTTAGGTAGGTATCTAAAATTTTTTATACCTATATTACACGGTAACTGATTTAATTATCTTTCTAATGGTGAAAGAATTTTGAAATCGGTCCAGTAGTTTTGAGTTTATTCGATATAAAAAACAAAAATGTAAATCATTGCTCTTTATTTATAATATTAGTGTAGAGATCAGTAAGTGAAATTTGTCCCGTCAATATTTATTTATTTATTATTTCGGTTTTTAGTGTCGAATGCTCGGCATTTATACCGAATTTCGGCCGAATGTTCATTTCAAGCTGCCGGAATTCGGTAAGACCGAATACAAAACAAATCCATCAATACTTTTGAGTCTTTTTTTTAGAGTTGCTACCGTTAAGTTTTGAGACGTGTTTCATTTGTCACGTCACCTCAAATACAAAACTATAAATGACAGTTTTGTATATAGGTCATCTGTAATAGTCATTTGGAAAAAAAGTAACACCGCATTCAATCGATAAATTGCAACTTATTTAGACGACTCTAGCCTTTACATCAACAGGTCTAGATAGTCTTCGTGCGTACTTTCTTAAGAATTGTGCTAAATCATTAACATTTCCCATGTATCTTTTAAGCAATCTTTTGAGGAATGTGTAGTAGTAGTATTTAATTTACTTTAAAATTTGTCTACCAATTTCATCGTGCTTCAACGAATATTCCAAAATAAAAAATTAGGCGAATTGGTCCAACCGTCCTCAAGTTTTGCGCCTAGCCACACATTGTACGATTATTTTTTATTTATGTAGATAATTTATTATCCGGCATGGCGTAAACTTCGTAAGCGTAACAGTGCACAAATTAATTAATATACCCGTGGCTATAATATATGTATAATTTTAGAATACGCAACCTGATGGAGCTATGAAATATGCAAAACATTTTGTCGTTCTAAATGTATAACTTATGAAATTTCGCCTTATAGAAGTACTTACGATCTAATAATGTTAAAATGATTTTATTTTATTTTAATTTTTTTTATGTCATAAGATAGCAAACAAGCAGATGGTTCTTCTGATGAATGAGTCAACCATCGCCTATAGACACCAAATACGTTAATGGTGCGTTGCTATCTTGTGGCGAGCTCTAATGCCACACGCATAAGTTTACCAGCTACCTTACCCTCCAAACCGGAACATGACAGTCACAAGCACTGACGCTAATGCGGCAGGAATAGATAAAGTGGTGATACCAGAACCGGACAAAAAAATGCAAAACTCTACCACCTAGTAGCCACGATGGTAGTGATTTGCATAGCCAATTGGTCGCCTTTTACGACCTGCCTGGCAGAACGGCAGTTGGTCTATTCTTCAAAGGAGCCCGGAACCAACACGGGGAAAATATTTACATATCTCTTTAGGCAACTAATTCTATACTTAAAAGGAGACCCCTTTTAAGTATAGAATTACTTGTGTGAGGGGACGCCGCTTTTCCATACCCATATATTTATTTACAATTGAACATTTTTGGTAAGTGTATTCGTAAAACAATTAATGTTTGTATAACATTTTAATTATTATTATTATTATTATGTTAAACTCTCTCTGTAGGATAGGCCGTTGTACGCATTCACTAGGTGGAAGATTTTTTATAAAAAATTTGGAAAATCCAAAAGTACACGCCTAGTAACGCTCGTAAATAGTTATTTTCAAAAGGAAACAAACAATCCGTGACCACGGAGCAAATACAAAGTGACATACTAAAGTTGTTAAAATAGTACCGATGGTAGTTTGAGCATAATCGTGGCACATTCATACATACAAACATCCTTTGAAGAATAGGCCAACTGCCGTTCTGCCAGGCAGGTCGTAAAAGGCGACTGAGTGGCTATTTGCGTCACTACCATCGTGACTACTAGGTGGTAGATTTCTGTATCGGCTCGACTGGGTCTGGTACCACCGCCTTACCTATTCCTGCCGCAATAGCGTCCGCGCTGGTCACTGTCGTGTTCCGGTTTGGAGGGTAAGGTAGCCGGTAAACTTATGCATGTGGCATTAGACCTCGCCACAAGATAGCAACGCACCATTAACATCTTTGGTGTCTTTAGGCGATGGTTGACTCTTTCCATCAGGAGACCCATCTGCTTGTTTGCTATCTTATGATATAAAAAAAAACAAAAATTTATTTAAGTCAGGATTTTATATATAATTTTTTAATGTACTTGACCAATACTTTTAAAAGTATTCAATGTATTAATGAAAGGTTATTCTTTACTAGCGACAGCGTGCAGCTCGCTGTATTATAAAAGTTTTTGGCAAATCCCGCGGTGTCACCTAATTTTTTCCGAGGTGACAATTAGCGTATGTGCTATTCCAAGTCGTCATCTATCTGTGTGCCAAATTTCATTCAAATCCGTTCAGTAGTTTTTGCGTGATTAACAAACATCCATTCATCCATCCAAACATCTATCCAGCCAAAGATCCATCCAAGCATCCAAACTTTCGCATTTTTAATATTAATTTAGATACCTGTGTACGTATATTGTTGTATTAGTGAAATATGAATACAACAGAGTGCTAAGTGTGAGTTTTTCTTTTCGCATTCGATCGTGAGCGCGTTTGGAGTTTACTAGGAATTTGTATGTGATTTGTACAGCGCCACCTAGTGGTAAACGTGAGAAACCAGTTTACCACTAGGTGGCGCTGTACAAATCACATACAAATTTTTAGTAAACTCGAAACGCGCTCACGATCGAATGCGAAAAGAAAAACTCACACTTAGCACTCAGATACAGAGTGCTAAGTGTGAGTTTTTCTTTTCGCATTCGATTGTGAGCGCGTTTCGAGTTTACTAGGAATTTGTACGTGATTTGTACAGCGCCACCTAGTGGTAAACTGGTTTCTCACGTTTACCACTAGATGGCGCTGTACAAACACATACAAATTCCTAGTAAACTCGAAACGCGCTCCCGATCGAATGAGAAAAGAAAAACTCACACTTAGCACTCAGTTTAAGAGCTCGTATTCGATTTGCAACGAAAACTTCATGATTTCAAGTTTTTTCAAGAGAAAGATCCTAATAATGTGATTATTGAAAGGATATTACAGTTTTTGCAAGATTAAGTCTTGATTTAGTGCACTACAGAACAACAATATAATTTTTGATAACCGTTTTTTATAACGAAGACAATCATTGCATAGCGTTTTACAAAAATAGGCGTCAGAGTAACCATTGTAATGTGCCAAAATATTTTATGCATTTTTCCATCAGGATATATGGTCCTAAAGTACACTAGAGCCCAAATGGCGAATTGTTTTTAGATATTAAAAAATTACAAAATCAGCTCATTTTAACATTTTATTTTTCATCAGTAAGTATTTCAATAGACACCTAAAATATATATTATATGTGAAATAAGGTAATGTTTAATATACTGATTTTTTCAGTCCGTTATATGAACTTATTTTTTTAGAAGAATTATTTTAAAATATCCTTCGAATAATCTGCGCACATTATTACGATATTATTCTGGAAAAAATTGAAAACATGAAGTTTTCGTTATACGTGCCCTTCAGTCTAGAAACAATGCTTGACCTTGACATATTGAGAGTAGAGACTACCTCAACGTTCCGCTTATAAGGCGTGCAATATTTATCTTTATTATAGGTAAGCGAACATACAAATCTCAATTTTATAATACTTCTAGCATTAATGTATTGAAGAAAACACAATATTTTATCGCTTTTAATGAAATAGTCTGTTAAACTTGCTAGAGTTACCTATATGTGTTGTCACAACTAACGTGACCATACGTCCGGTTTTGAATGGGACCGTCCCTTTTTGTTCTCCGTCCCGTTGTCCCCGAGAAAAACTTCGGGAAAAATTGTCCTGTTTTACTAAACCATGCGAGAACGAACGTCGATTGACGATGTAACAAAAAAAAGTAACTAAAAATGAATGTCCCTCAGCTTTATTTTTTTAACAAATATTTTCTTGATATTATTAATTATATTAAACGTGATTGTTTAATGAGTACCTACACTGCTATTAATAAAGGAAACTAACCTTTTCCTGACTTTGTTTTTTCCTCTGACAAAAAAATATTTTAAAAATGTATGTTTCCTAACTTATTTCTTGTAATAAATTTTTTCTTGATACTATTTTTATGTTAAACAGTTTTATTCAGTACATAGACTGCTATTAATAAAGGAAACTAACTTTCCTGTCTTTAATCGGCCCTACTATTCGAAGTTAGTAAATCGATGTCCCGTTATAAGCAGCAAAATAAATGGTCAAGTTAGTCATCATAACCCATAAGACAGCTTGTTGTAAACTTGCCCTTGAGCTCGAGTGGTAACTTAAAACCTCAAAGCGGAAACCGCATTCACAGTAGGCACACTTACGTATAAATATAGAATTACTTTGTTTTGTATACAATTTAGCAAGTCTTACATCACGACGAAACTGATCGTGTATTGCCACGGTTTTTTACGGGGTAGACCACTTGGTCTACTACGGGGTAGTTCACTTGAAGTGAATGCTAAATTTGCCAAAATTTAACAGTTTCTTGGTCGGTAAAGAAGATAGTGATTTCCAATGCCATATTTGTTAACATTTAACGACTTTCGCTTTTTAAATATTATACTTAAAATATTTTTTTTAACTTCCCGCTACGTATGGTAGGTAAGGAAGTTACTGATTATGCCCCCATTTTCAAAAATCGAATTTTCACCAGATGTCCACGTTTTGGGATCCCAGGAACCTTTTCCGACTATTTTCGTGATGACGCCAGTATGTCTGTATGTATGTATGTGTGTGTATATGTGTATATAAACATCTCATAACTTTTGAACGGCTGGATCGATCGAAACGCGTTTGATGGCATTCGATTGGATTCCGCTCAACTTAGACCTCCTGAAATTTTGAACTAAATGGGCCCAGGAGATTTTGAGAAATTTTGAAAAAATTCCAAAAATAATTTTTGCGAAACTGTATTTCTTTAATATAATTTCCAGATTCTCATACCGATTGAGTAAAAACTAATCTCTATTCCTCAAAAAACTACGTCTAATGCATATATTGCACCAAAATCGGTTTATCCGTTTAGAAGTAATCGTTGACGAAATATTTTGAAAAAAGTTTTTAGACATAACTTCGAAATTTTTCAACCAATCACTTTTTGGTATTCTACGATATTTTAGTACTAAAAAAACTACGTTTTAAAAATCAAAATCGAATCTAATTTTCAAAAGTTACAGCTTTTCAAATATTAAAATTACGTTGTTTTTAGCAAACTTACTTAATATTTTTGAAATAACTTTCAGGCTAATATATACTGACTTTAAAATCATATTAGCTTTTTTCCTTTAAAAACTGCGTCAAATACTGCAAATTGGATAAAAATCAGTCAATTTGTTTGGGATCTAATGACGAAATTTTTTTACATTGCTTCGAAATTTTTCAACCTGCCGATTATTTGGCTAAAGCAATATTTTAAATCTCAAAAATTGAGTTGAATGCCATTCGAAAGAACAATATCGTTTCCAAAATATACGGCTTTTCAAAAATAAATATACTGCCATTTTTAACAAAATAGATGTTTGAACTGAAAAAATCTATGCTTAGAGTTTTTACCCTTTTGAGCTTAAAATACCTTAATTTAGCGGGAAGTTTCAGCGATGGCTTGCAAGGTCAACCGTTTACAGATTTTTTTGTTTATTTTTTTGCTGGTACACGTTAATCTCAGGAATAACTGGTCCACTTTCACTGGTATTTTAATTTGGCCGTATAATGCGAACTATTCACCCGAATACTGAATACCTAATCTTATTAAGAGTTACCTCTTAAGAGTTACATATTACTCAAAAAATAGTACTTAAAATTTATTAAAATTAAGTTGTTATGTATATAACAATTTTTCAGGATTTCTTTAAACACATTATTTTTTGTACTATCAGATAGGGAATATTTTTAGCAATGCAATACAGCAAGATTATTAGGTACTTTTTTCGGAATGTCTGAATTACTGCTGGCCATAAGGGCCTTCACAGCTTCACCGGTCGCGGGGCGAGCAGAGTGTTCAGCCAGAGTTTAAAGGTGTGGGGCTGTATGCCCTCCGCCCTAAGGGTGTCTCCTTCGAGACCGATCCTCGGCTTAGGGTGGGGTCGTGATTTGCGATAAGAGGGTCATTGGCATTGTTTTTTCCGTCGGCCGATTCTTGCACTTGGGCTCGGTTCCCCGATGGGCGAAACAGATGTCCTTGTCGCCGCCGGCGGCGTGTCGCGTATGTAGTGTAGTGTAGTATTGTAGTGGTGTGTAGTGTAGTATTTTGGTGTGTACCGTTGGTCAGAGTTATCAGGTCGTCGGGATCGGTGAGGATTAGTTAATGTATGTAACCACTAGGAGACGAGCACCAACCTACCAGCACATGTTGGTAGGTCGATGGTGATTAGACAAAATCAGCGCTGAATTTTTGGCAGCCTATAATTCAATGCTTCGGCCAAGGGCCTGATATTCGACAAAATCACTATTCGTGGCATCTGTCTCTAGTTGAAACCTCTACGAGGGTAAAACACCGATATATAAATGTTATTTTATAAGGGTAGCAGATAGTTGTTACCTAAAATATACTTCAAATCAAGTATTAAACTTTACATTCATTTTATTTTTTAGACTAATCTAATCAGTGTGTGAAAGTTATTTAATTATTACATAGACTTCTATGTGCGTACGTAGTACATTAAACTTGCTGAATTATTATTACCTAACTAGATACGTTATAATTGTTAATGAGTAATAACTAACACAGTAATTTGTTGTTTAATAAAGATATGATGTGTATTTGGTATTTGTTGTTAGTACATTTAATTGGTTCGAAAATAAGAGATTACCTAGCTAGAACATTTTTCGCAAGTTTTGAAAAATTATTATTGTATAGATTTTGATGTGTTCCTTTCGCTCGAGCCGTCATAACGAAAAAAGTGGCTTGTAGTAGTTTTTTTTTACAATATCTTTTTCCTATTAATTTTACGATAAAGATACAAAATTAAAATTGAAATAAAATACTACAACAACGACGCAAGCGGCAGCGATACTAAATGGCAAAGTTGAAATTCGAAAAATGAGCATATTAAAATCTAGAATAGTACAAATTTTTAAAAATCCGAAAATACTTTCCAAGCAAAACTACCAAATGATCGAAGTATGTATTGTTGGCTGAAAATAATTTTAAGTTGAGGTAAAGTTAAAGGTTTCTATCTACAACGCTATTATACGCTGCAGCGCTACTTAATTCTGACTTTAGTTGTAGCTAAACTAAAGCAGATAACAAAAAAATGAAGAGGAACTTTTTTGTGTAGAATATTTTTCTCTAAATTAAAAGTACAAATTTTTAAAACTCCGACAATACTTTCCAAGCAAAACTACCAAATGATCGAAGTATGTATTGTTGGCTGAAAATAATTTTAAATTGAGGTAAAGTTAAAGATTTCTATCTACAACGCTATTATACGCTGCAGCGCTACTTATTTCTGACTTTGGTTGTAGCTAAACTAAAGCAGATAACAAAAAAAATGAAGAGGAACTTTTATGTGTAGAATTTTTTTCTCTACAACTTTTACTTGAAACTTTTTTCTATTTCCTACCGTTATTAAGTTATTTAAAAAAGGCATTTTTCAACCCTTTTTTATTTTTTTCATCCCTTTCCCCTAAATTTAAATCAAAATTTCTTTCATAATATCATTATTTAAGTATTAATGAACACATTTTTACTCATTGCGCCAAAACTGGTCAGATCATGGTTTCATTTAACTTTTTATTGGACTACAGCCCGCTGCATTATAAAAGTTTTTAGTGAATCTCGGAGGATCACCTAACTTTTCCGGGATGAAAAATAGCCTATGTGTTATTCTGTGTCTTCAGCTATCTACATACCAAATTTCATCGTAATCGGTTCAGTAGTATTTGCGTGAAGGAGTAACAAACATCCATACATACATACTCACAAACTTTCGCATTTATAATATTAATAGGATATCATAACATAGCAATTAAGCAGATGGGTCTCCTGATGGAAATAGTCAACCATGGCCTATAGGCACCAAAGATGTTAATGATGCGACGCTATCTTGTGGCGAGGTCTAATGTCATATGCGTAAGCTTACCGGCTACTTAACCCTCCAAATCGGAACTCAACAGAGACAAGCACTGACGCTATTGCGGCAGAAATAGGTAAGGCGGCTGTACCAGACTCGACGAGACAATGTAGAACTCTACCACATAGTAACCACGATGGTAGTACTCGAATAGTCAATAAGTCATCTTTTACTACTTACCTGGCAGAACAGCAGTTGGCCTATTCTTCAAAAGAACCCGGGACCAACACCGGGCAATGGTGTTGATAACTCAGGTATCATTAAATACATTATTTGTTTCAGCGAAACTTTCGTTTTACCTGTACGTGCTGCTTCTCGCATTACTGGACACCACGCAGGCGGTGGGCGCGGGGCTCCTCACGTGGGGCTCTCAGGAACCTGGATTGTGTATTGTGGATGTCACCACGTGGCTATACTTTTCGCTTTACACACCACTTGTCTATCACACGTTCTTGAGTGAATTTTTCAGGTATTTTTTAATCTTATCTATATATGTATTAAGTAAAAAAAAATTTGACCCAATCTATGAAAATTACGCGTACGGAGGTGTATGAAATTTTTACAATTAAAGTTTACATAGTGCAGAAAGCTAATACATATTTTTTATATTATGTACTTAATAAAAAAAAATTTAAAAAAATGTCATTTTTATTCAACACAAAAATCAAAACGCATGGATGTAACTTCAATAACGCAGAATTCGAACGAAAATATTTTAGTGTTTTCCCCCAAATTAAAAGTGATCGGGAAAAATGTACTTAGAGCGACAGATTACATAATAGTTACTATCTTAATTATAGGTAAATGTAAAATGACACACTGCCAGCTTTACAAAGTTCATTCACAAGACTCGGTGCATGCAATTCATGAATTTAGTGCGATATTTTTAAACAAATATTTTTATATATATAAAAGTCAATTGGCTAGTCTCGCTAAAACTCGAGAACGGCTGAACCAATTTGGCTAATTTTGGTTTTGAATTAATTGTTGAAGTCCAGGGAAGATTTAAAAGGTGAGAAAATATAGAAAAAAAATAAGAGTAGTTAAAAAGGCAGAACAACGTTGCCGGGTCAGCTAGTAATTTTATAATAATAATGAAAACTTACTTTCAATTCAATATTTAGTTCCTAATTTTAAAATTGGCTGGATCTTTAAAAGTAACCCTATATAGAAATATACTACAAAAAAAGTAGTTATATTCTATACAGCTATAGCTGTAACATGCAGCCCCCTGCATTATGAAAGTTTTTCGTGTATTCCACGAGAACAACATATTTTTCCGGGATAAAAAGTTTACTATGTGCTATTCCATATAATCAAAACGTCAAGCGATAACGTGATTGAGCAATAAACACACACACTTTCGCATTTATAATATTACTAGCTGTGCCCGCGACTTCGTTCGCGTGTAAAAAAATTTAAAATAAAAACCCGCATAGTTCCCGTTCCCGTGGGATTTCCGGGATAAGAACTATCCTATGTGCTTTCTTGGGTCTCAAACTATATTTGTACCAAATTTTATCCAAATCGGTTAAGTGGTTTGGCCGTGAAAGCGTAACAGACAGACAGACAGAGTTACTTTCGCATTTAATTATATTAGTATGGATGTATTGATACAGACAATCTGCAGCGTGCAGCCCGCTGCATTATAACAGTTTTTGGTAAATCCCACGGGAACAACTCATTTTTCAAAAATAACATAGCTTGTGTACTATTCCGGGGCATCATCTACCTGTGTGCCAAGTTTCATCCAAATCCGTTCAGTAGTTTTCGCTCGATTGAGTAATAAACATTCATCCATCCAAGCTTTCGCATTTATAATACTAATAAACATAGATTAACAATAGCTTATTTACAACTTTTATTAATACATTATAAGATTGCAAACGAGTAGATGGATCTCCTGATAGAAAGAGTCAACCATCGCCTATAGACATCAAAGGTGTAAATGGTGCGTTGCTATCTTGTGGCGAGGTCTAATGCCACATACATAAGTTTACCGGCTACCTCACCCTCCAAACTGGAACACCACAATGACAAGCACTGATCTATTGCGGCAGGAATAGGTAAGGCAGTGGTACCAGACTCGGTCGAGACAATACAGAACTCTACCACCTAGTAGCCACGCTGGTAGTGACTCGCATAGCCAATCGGTCGCCTTTTACGTACCTGCCTGGCAAAACGGCAGTTGGCCTATTCTTCAAAGAAGCCCGGGACCAACACGGGAAGAATATATAACTGTTTTGTCTTCGATGAGATATTATTGTCTCTGTCCATTATCTCTTTGACTCCATGCTGTGGCTCAGTTTTATCAAGAGAGAAAAGCCCTAATATTGTTTCTGGCCTAACTAGGATTTGATATTGAAAGCACACAATATATAGACAAATAGCTTAAACATATGATCAGTGAGACAGTCGTAATATCACCATATTTTTGTTTATTACAGTGTATCGCAGCCCAGCATCATGTTCTCTTACAAGGCTCAAATGGATGAGCCGATGGATGACGATCAGGTGTCATTGCCTCACCAACAGAGCTTCAGCTCGCTCAAAACTGACTCTGATTATATTTATCAGGTTTGTATATATTAATTAAAAAAACAGTAGCAGTCGTGGGACTGCCGATAGAAGTGAAAACGGAACTAATAAGTTGAGAGTAATTAAAACTATATGCAAAACATAGCTATAGATATACTATTATCATTAGCATGTCGGTGACGCGAACCGAGGATTTTACCCTCTACCAAAACGCTCAACGCGCCTAAAGAAGTTTTCACTTCAAAAATCGGGCAAGTGCGAGTTGGACTCGAGTACGAAGGGTTCCGTACCATTATGTTTAAAAATAAGAATACGTTTATTTTATACCCTTAATATTTTCATTTTTTATTTTTAGTATTTGTTGTTATAGCGGCAATGGAAATACATAATTTGTGAAAATTTCAGCTTTCTAGCTATCACGGTTTATGAGATACAGCCTGGTGACAGATAGATAGCGGAGGCTTAGTAATAGGGTCCCGTTTCACCTTTTAGGTATGGAACCCTAAAAAGGCAAAATTTTTAGTATTAAAAAAATGTGCGTTTTTTTTAAAGATCAAAATTAACAACGTCCAAAAGTTAACATAGCTTTTCAAACATTTAGTGTTGTTATCAACAAACTTTAGATAAACCTTTTGGGTACGGAACCCTAAAAACAAGCATGCCGTTATTTTACAGTTTCAAAGGAGAATTTAGTTAGCAACCTCTAAAATAGCGTTTAGCACACCATTTTACTTCGACTCTCGTAGAGTGCAGTAGTGTTTTTTATATCATAGGATTTTGACTGCCTCGTGGTCTAGGGTTAGCCTATTCGGCTCAGATCATGATGTCCCGGGTTTGATCCTTGGGTCGGACAAAATTGTTATTGAGGTTTTTCACGAAAATCTAAAATCCAGTAATAGCTCGGAGTCTGGCGGAGTGATGTATTACCTCTCCCGTGCCTCGGATGAGCACGTAAAGCTGTCGGTCCCGATTAACACTAGAAATAGTTGATAATCGTTAAAATGTCAGTAAATGCGGCGATGAAGATCACCACTTATCTTGCCAACCGACCAACCGTTGAATCGCAGTGAACTAGAAAGTCTATAGACGTTGGGTTCACTTTGTTTACCCCGCAAGGGAATCGGGCGCGATGATACCTATAGTATAACAAAGAGTCAGATGACTCTCCTGGTGGAAAGAGAAAAGCTTGCCTATAGACACCAAAGATGTTAATGGTGTATTGCTATCTTGTGGCGAGGTTTTAATGCCACATTCGCAAGTCTACCGGCTACCTTACTCTCCAGATCCCTCAGCTTGTTTGCTATCTTATGATATAAAAAAAAGATACTTTATCGCCCGTTGCTATCTGTGCAGCAGGATGGCAATGCTGTATATATATATGTCTACCGCCCAACTTTAACCCCCAAAACATGACATGACAATTGACGCTATGCGGCAGGAATAGGTAAGCAGTGGTTATGGGCATATCTAGGTTCTAGGGCCAGGGGAGGGGCAATCGTAGCATTTTAAGACTATATTTTTATCTACAACAGTAAGGAGGTAAACAAATTCCAGGGGGGGGGGCATAATTAAAAAAAATATATATATATATATATATATATATATATATATATATATAATTTTTTTTAAAAAAAAGAAAAAAAAAATTAAAATTATGCCTGTGGTATTACCACAACGCCACAAGGATATCAAGGCACGATTAATATCTTTGGTGTCTGTGGCGCCGCTGGTCCGTACCGTGGAAGGGTCGAAGTGATGGAACCAGCGGGCCAGCTGCTTGTCAGGTGACGTCATTACTGTGGAGGTTGATGACGTCACACAAAGACAAGGAAGGGAAAAGGAAGATCTTCCCAGCCAGGCAAGGTGTACTGCCTGGGGACCGAAGTCCATTTGAGAAACGTTGAAACTTGTATATAGTGTTACAAGATAAATAATTGTAATATCGCGATACAGGATTTTATTTTTTGAATTTCATTTTTACCATTTGTTATTGATTTTTGTCCATTTTTTTATTATTTTTTCTTGTAGCGTTTGTGATTGTTTGAGCCGCTACAATAATTAATGTTAAAATATAATTTATGGTGCACTTCAAGTTGCAATACTGAGGCATGATAAATTTACGTAATCCTTACCTATATTACTTAAAACCTACTTATAAAATTACGAGTAAACTAAACAAAACATAAATATTTATTACATTTTAGAATGTTTTGGTAAAGTAAAAAACGAAAACTTTGCATCCTTCTGTTTCCATCCATCCATCCACACAGCAATTATTACGAATCCCCCATTTTATAAGAGTACCTACAGTAATAAACCTTACGTTGCGACGATGATCGGCAGGCCGTCGTATATGAATAGGTACGCGTGTACTCATAAGCACGGGGCGGCCCCAACTGATTTGCAATGTCGAGTTGTCGCACTCTGTAGGTGCTTATCTTTATATATTTTATAATATTATATTATATATATTATTATATTGTAATACAGTATTATTCAAAAAATAAATACTTTCCTTTCAGCAGAGTAACAGTGTATACGATAGTACATTATTCGAAGCAGGAGGGACAACTCCCATGCATCCGGTGTACAGTGCCTCCTTACAGAGCCCTGATTCAATAGTGTCAGGCCAATCGTTGGACATGGGAGTCCCGAGTGGATTCTCCAGTCAAAATATGCTATCTACATAACATATTAATATCCAAAGATTGTTTAAGGATTAGAGTTTATAATAGATGTTAAAAGCTTTCTACGACACCTGGTAGACCATCAATTTGGCATTGAACCTGTTTTTAAACTTTACATATATATACAGGGTTACCTCTAAAACACCAGCAACCTCGCAGGACTAGGTAGCTAACATCATATACAAACATTTTTTCTACGACTTTTGATAATTTGTTGGATTTTACTTTCATACAAAAATTAATATGAATTAAATTTTTCGCTTGAACGTTCTTAACTCTACGTGCATTGCAAAGATTAGGTAGGAAAGTGTTACTACTATTACTAGATACTAGCAGCGCATCCGAATGAAAAGTTACAAATGTCACGACAGGACAATAAAAACTTAAATAATTATTTTTATTTAATGTATTGAGCTATGTCAAAAGGCATAGAACAAATGTTGTTATTTATAATGTTAGGTATCTAGTCCTGGGAGGTTGCTGGTGTTTTAAGAGGTAATCCTGTATATATAATTTGCAGTTACTCGCAACTTCGCGTGACCATCATTACTTCCCTTTGTGAGCAAAGGGAAGTAATGATGGTCACGCGAAGTTGTAAAAAAGTAACTCCTGGGTATTATAGCTTTCTAAAGGTGAATGAATTTTTAAAATCGGGTAGTTTTTGAGTAAAATTGTAACAAATAAAATATAAAATCTTTATAATATTAATTTAGCTTTAAATAATATTTGAGTCACTATTCGAAGAATTGTGCTAGTGATTGAATTCTCTATTGGGCTACTTCTCATTACTTCCCAAGTACATTTGTTGCCTAGGATTTGATACCCTGGATTAAATTATTCGATTATCTTTGAGAATGAACTGTAGCCAGTTACTAAGAAATAACTTTCTGTGTGTGTAATAATTTATAAAATCGTTTTATAGGTCACACTAATAAATCCGTTGTAAACAAATGTAATTTGTTAACGCCTGTGTGTTATGTATTTGCTATGTATTTGTTAACTCCCAAAAAAAAAAAAAAAGATGTAATTAAAAAAGAAAACATTTATTTTTAATTTTTAAAGGTGTATATAATATACATGTACATAATACAAAATACATAACTACAGACACATTATGAGGCAATATAATAATTTTGCAAAGTTTGAATTAATGACAAAAAAACAAGTAAGACATCAAATTAAAGACACTGTTTGAAATGCCAAATTCTTTGTCTAATGGAAGCATATTCTACCTTCTTTTAATTACATAATCTCTTGGCAGGTGTGTTTTCTTTGTGATAAATAGAGCCAGTGATAAAACTGTCATACAGTGTATGGCATCTCAATCTGCTTTAGAGTTTAGTGCGTAATTGATCCATCCACGATATCTCATTAATCTAAGAGTGATACTGCTATAAGTCGTAATATAAAATGATATGTAATACTTACACTCCAAGGGAGGACCGTCAAAAAGAGTGGTGATGCAGGATAAGATCAAAGTGGTCTTATATTGGTTTTTGGACATTACACAAATAATAATCCGTCGGTCTTGAGATCTTTAAATTGTCCAACTCTTTTTTATCTTCTTTCGTGTTCTTTTTTGTAAAATTGATGTGTAAGACAGAACTAAGTATTTTTTTACAATTTGAAAGTGTTTTGATCAGTATAACATAAAAATGTGAGTCTGGCACTGCTATTTTTGACACAACTGTTACAAGACCACCCGCAAAATATTTTTTGCAATTCTAAATTCTGTATAAGTTATGTGATAAAACTAAACGTCAAATGTGTTTTTCTTTTCTCTTTTGAATATATTTGGTCTGGCACAATACTGAAATGGAGAAATAGGAAAAAAACTATCTGAAAAAAAATTTACCAGTTACAGATCGCCAGACCTAAGGATTATTATTATAATATAATAAATTCCATTTTTGTTCTTTTCTGGATCACCACGCTTTTGACGGTTCCCGCTTGGACTATTTGTGAATGAGTTTAAACATTTTGGTTATATATATATATATATATATATATATATATATATATATATATATATATATATATATATATATATATATATATTTAAGATTTTTTAAATTGTGTAATTTTGAAATTATAACGGTTCATAAAAAACAATGTGAATGTTATTACAGTCGGCAAAAGATTTATCTAAGCAAACCAGAAAGCTATACGAAGCAGAAGTTGTGTTCTATTTCGTTAATAGTGTGAAACAATCGCAGCAACGCTGAAATAGTAATAATTGATTTTGTTTTTTATCTAGCTATTTTTTTATCTAGCAAAATAACAGCATATTATATATGATTGCATTGGGCTACCAAACAATGCCTTTGTGGATCAGACAGATTTTATTTTACGCTGTATAGATGGAGTAGACGAACCGTAAGCGCGTATGTAAACGAAAATGTTTATTGATAGAGTAAAAACAGAAAATACATTAATTGGTATACATGTTTACATACGTTAGATAGAGAAACGTGTATCAAACTCCATTTTCTATCTTTCTCTATCGATGAAACGACTTTTTGCTTGGCATATAATTTCTCTGTGCATTAAAATGGGAATTACAGTACGTTCACGTTAAGAAAGCAGTGAGTCAACAGTGCAACGTGATTTGATTGGCTCATTAACCAACAAGTGATTTGATTGGTTAATGAACCAGCGGATTACAATGATTCATTGCATTCTTAACGCGAACGGACTGCACGGAACGACGGAAGCAATAGATTTGTTGGCGCTATCGACGATTTTCTTGTACCGCTCAACCCCATTCTTCGGTCACAGATGGATGGACTGTTTCATACCATCGAAATACCATCGGATGGATTAAGTCTGAGAGCTTGTCAACACTCGCCCTCCAGTTTGCGTAATAACACTTGTTTCAGGTTCATGAGTATTTCCGACGGGGTCCGTTTTATTTGTTTTTTAGACTTATTATAATTTCAAAATTATGAATGAATAATGAAATTATTACATATTAGATTGATCAAAAGTTTCGAATTTAATTTTCTCTCAAAATATCTTTAAATGTGGTATTGTGTCAATTAGCCTTAAAAATGTTTTAAAAACACGAAAAAAAATTTTTAGCTTTTCCAAGCAATCTCATTTACTGTACATTATTTTCTGTTCTTATTAGTATATTTTTTAGTTTTGCTGTGAAATTGTAAATATTTGTGAATTTGTATGTTTATATCCTATAAATTGTCTTAAAGATGTACTCCTTTTAATATTAACTGGTGTGTTTGACTCAATAATCTTTTAGTCAGGCTAAAGCCAAAATAAATTATAACATACTCGATAGTATCATCAATGAATTTTAGACGAATTACAGTTCATTACAGTTGGCAAAATATAATTTTCACTGAATTGTATTTTATTTGTTCGAACTAAGACAAAAGATTGAAGTCACTCTAAAGCGTCGTTCTGACTTGGTTAGTATTTTAGTCCAGTAGATTTAGTAACTAAACATGCCGAACACCAAAAATGTAGGTCAGTAGATTGGAGCATAATTTATTTAGTCGAGACGGTTCATTTTTATCGGGCGAGTAGCACCCCATCACATGTAACATCAGAACCAATAGGGGGGTGCCTTATTGGCTCGCTGTCTAAACAAGTGTGAACTTCTTTTAGTCGAGTGTATTAGTTGTATTACTCTGCTTGTGCCCGTACACTTTACCTGTATTGCAGTGCTTGTCGCGTTTTATGACAACTCACTTGTGTATTGTACTCGGGCAAAGTGCAAAATTTTTTGGACTTGTAGTGTGTGTTTTAGCTACTAAAATATTCTCCATTCGACTAAAATGCTCGTGTAGTGTGAAGTGGCCTTTAGAGAAGTAATGATGAGAGCTTACAAATAAATTGGTCTTAGCACAAGGCTGTCGTTCTCGTCATTGTCAGGCACACTAAAAATAAAAAAGTGACAGATGAGGTATTGTGCTAGAGTCGTTTGTTTTTTCATACTTTTATGTGGGATTCATGCCCTACTTTTTAATATGTATCCGAACTAATTTGAGGCGACTGGCGACCCACGATGCCGTCCCCACACTTTGTTAAATGGACTAATTAATAGGCTACAATATGTCACATCTGCAGATGTACTAACTAATACCACGTCATATTACTCTTTACAGAGATAATGGATAAAAATATTTTAGTTCGTATATGAATGAGTAAAAAATTGAGTGGTAACTAAAAGTCGGTGCAAATTATATTTTTTCAAATAGTTTCAATTCTAACCTTTTTTTGGATAAAATTGTAGTGTAGGTACAATTAATAAAATTTCAGACATTGCTGTATACAAAAATGTACATAATTTAAAAATAATACTGAATTTATTGACATTATTCTTAATTATTTGATTCACAGAATTTAAATTTCGATGATTTTATTTAAAATAAGATTGTAATGAACGATGAGATTAAAACACGCTGTTAATTGTGTTTTCAAAAAATATTTTGTGCGCCCGTTGTTCTTTATAGAATATTCTAGGCCTGTACTTTAAGAATATAACAAATACATGTTGACCGAGCCTCTACCGTTGTATCCTTAGACAAATGAATGAAACATAACATAGACATGTTATTCTACAATTTTGTCAAGTTCGAAAAATGGATGCACGTATCAGGACTTGAAACCTGTTTAAAAAGTACCGGCTATTAGCGGTTTTTATAAAAGTTTTCGCTCAGAGCGTATCGGAGATGAGAGCGCTTCTTAAACCTAAATAAACCGGATAAAGCCAAAACCGTGGAATTGGTCGCCATGCACAGTGCGGACAAAAAATAGGAGCGACGAACATCAAAGTATTTTTTTAAAAACTTGTATAAACCAGTTTATTGACTCAAAACCTTTATAATTTCGCTCTATAAAGACTTTTGAGGTTAAGGTGTTCTACCTTTACCGTTACAAAACGCTCTTATGTACCTGCGCTAATTTAGGTTTGAAAATTTACCGGTTAACAATCGTTGGCTCGTATAATCAACTAGACAAGTGGTGAAAACCTACAGCAAAGCAAGACAAATGCTGTTTTATGTTTCTAGACTTCACTCGTTTACATTGAGCCAACATGTATTGCATCCTTTGAATATTACTGCATTGTAGACTGATTTTATGCAACCTCATCTCATGTTACCTAATAGGTTTATAAGTAGGTTTCTTAATAACTAGAATTATCACCCAAAATTTTCATGTTACAACCATACTTTTGCTAAGTATCAACTGTCTTATAAAAATAGTATTTTTAATAATTTCCCGAAATTTCACCCATAGTATCATCACCTATTACGTAAAATAATACTAAGGATTGTTAGGATTTCTTAAGTATTAATAGTTATAAAGTGCTGTAGTGACTAGAAGGAATATTGTGAGAAATAAGAGTAATGTGCTTATTTGATTTTTACGTTTAATTGTAAATTGACGTTTTTTTATTATTAATTACTGTGATGGTTAACCTACCTATTTTATTTGTTGTTATATTATTTTTATTGTTTATGAACGTGATCGCTAAATATAATTATATAATGTAAAACATGGCCGTTGAGATAATGCGTGCTATAATATGTTTATTATGACTAAAATACATGAAATGTATATTCCTCTTTGATGCAAATGTAAATAAAAGCCAATTGAAAAAATGGCGGTAATCTCAATCGCGCGCACACGTTCTTTCAGTGAGTGATGCAGATGCTTGTTGTTACTCACGCAAACTCATCATGTTATACTGCCTTATTGTCCTCAGCATAAATAAAATTTGAACTAATTTTGTAGTTACTACTGTTTAATATGGTTCAGATAAATATGCCATTCAGAAGCTAGTTCAAATTGTATGATATTGGTATTGTTAATATCTGCACGAATATAGCGATAACTTGCATTTGTAATCTCAAACTTAGTGTAGTCCACTAACCTTTTAGCCGCACCTGCGTGTTTCGTCCCGACAATGTTAGCGCGCTAAGGCACATGCAGTCGGAATGTTTGCGACGATTATAGTCAAATCTGCATGTATCGCGTCATTGCGCGAAGCTTCGTAACGATAGTCGCAAGTGTGGGCGCAGCATAATAAGTAGAATATATTATCTTGAACGCATTCTCTTGGCTGCCGTGTTGTAGTTTAGGTTATCAAGTCTTACTGCAATATTACAGATAATGATTATTATATTTCAGAATGCCTAAAATGTTCAATTTAAGGCAATTTTCTCTACAATGAAAGACTTTGTTTTTAAAAAATAAAATTTATTTCTACAGAGATTAGCGTTTTTTTAACCTCCGATGCAAAAAGGAATCTATATTTAATATTATAAATGCGAAAATTTGGATGTTTGGATTGATGTTTGTTACTCAATCATGCAAAAACTACTGAATGGATTTGAATAAAATTTAGCACACAGGTAGATAATGACCTGGAATAGCACATAGGCTACTTTTTATCCCGGAAAAATTAGGTGATCCCGCGGGATTTGCCAAAAACTCTTAATGCAGTGGGCTGCACGCTGCAGCTAGTGAATTATAAGTTTGACATATCAATCTATACAGTTTGACATTATTTTATGGAAAAAAGTAGCAAGTGTTGTACCATTTTGAAATCTCAATTAAATGGGCCATGTTTTCTTTATTACTTGCCTAAGGTTGGATAGCACATTTTTTTAACTTCTCATTACGTATGTAGATAATGAAGTTACTGATTTTACCCCGATTTTAGAAAATCAAGTTTTCACTAGATGCCCACGTTTTGAAGTCCTAGGAACCTTTTCCGACCATTTTCACGATGACGTTAGTATGTCTGTGTATGTATGACTCTACATACATACATACACACACACATACATACTCGACTCTACATCTCATAACTTTTGAACGGCTGGACCGATCGAAACGCGGTTGATAGCATTCGATCGGATTCCACTCAACTTAGACTTCTTGAAAATTTTAAGTCTAAGAGATTTTGAAAAAACACAAAAAAAAATTGGCGAAACTGTATTTTTTTAATATATTTTCCAGATTTATGTACCGATTGAGTACAAAAACTCATCAGCTCGTTTCCCATAAAAAACTACGTCTAATACATAAATTGCATCAACATCGGTTTATCCGTTTGGGAGTAATCGTTGACGAAAAATTTGAAAAAAGCGTTTTTTCGACATAGCTTCGAAATTTTTCAAACAATCATTTTTTGGTATTCTATGATATTTAAGTACTAAAAAAACTACGTCAAATGCCGTTAAAAAATCAAAATCGAATCTAATTCCCAAAACTTGTAGCTTTTCAAATATTAAATTTACTATTAATTTATATTAAAATTACGGTGTTTTTAGCAAACTTACTTAATTTTTTTTAATAACTCCAGTTAATTCACCGGTTGAATTTAAAATCTTATCAGCTTTTCTCTTTAAAAAGCTGCGTCAAATGCCGTTAAATTATTCAAAATCGATCAATTCGTTTGAGATGGTCAATGAAGAAAATAAAAATAAAATGTTTACATTACATCGAAATTTTTCAACCTATCGATTGTTAGCTAAAGCAATATTTTAGATCTCAAAAATTGATTCCCATCATCGTTTTCAAAATATACAGCTTTTTATATCAATGACAGCTTTACAAAAATTAATATACTACTATTTTTAACAAAATAGATGTTTGAACTGAAAAATCTGTGCTTATATTTTTTACTCTTTTGAGCTTAAAAATACCTTAATTTAGTGGGAAGTTTCAGGGATAGCCCGTAGTGTCAACCATTTACACATTTTTTAAAATGATGACAAAGTGCCCTGACAAAAAATATTGATTACGGTTCAGTTACAGTTTATGTTTTCCTCATTACCTGACCTTACCATATTAATCAATAAATTAAAAACTACAACCAATAAAGTAGTTACTTGGGCTTAGGTACATATAAAATAAAATTACACTAAAATAAGGCATATTTTGTGAGCATGGTACATGGGACGCAAAGATATTATCTAGGGTGTTGACTTTCAGCATTTCTGAACCAGGTGTTCTAGATATTATTTTAACCCAAACTGGCATAGACTAGGGCCTAGACTATGCCAGTTTGGATTAGGGCCTAGACTATGCCAGTTTGGGTTAGGGCCTAGTCTATGCCAGTTAGGGTTAGGGCCTAGATTATGCCAGCCTAGACTCTAAGCTATCGCCCCATGCCCGCTTGACATCAAGTTTCGAGGCACATTGTGTATTCCTGTGACTGTCGGAATCTTAGCTTCGTAACAGATGGACCGATTGGAATGTGTCAAAAATAAATGTGTCGAGTTTGGATTTATTGGTATTTTTTTTTGCTCTGTAAACGATGCACAGTGATGTAATCCCTTGTGGAAAAAATTTCTCGGATAAAAGTAGGTAAATAACTTACAAAGTGAAAGTAACAGTTTATGAATGTTTATTTTTATTTAAAAAGTCGAAAAAAGTCTTACAAAGTCGGAAAAACTCGGAGTAATTCCAAAATTTCGGACTCTTCCAGAAGAGTTATTCAGTGTTAATAAATCTTGCAACGTTTATGGGTACTAAAAGAAATATATTAAAAGTTATTAATACTACGAAAGTGTAATAAAGGGGAAAAAAATATAACTAATACTTACCCGGTTTTCCGTTTAAGAATTTGAAACTTTCTTCTTTGTTTAAAAAAAGGTTACCGTTACTGTCGATCAATATTATAAACTTTGTTTCTTCAATTTTTGATAATTATTATTAAAATCTATTATATCACAACGTTATTTGCCAATTTTTATTTTATTGTACTTTTATTACATAAATATATTTATAAATTAAGTAAAAATTAAAACAGATGATCTAATTAGCTTTTGACAGGTTGAGTCAGTGTTGCCAGAGAAAAAGTCAATCTTTCGTCCTTAAAGCCTCCTCTACACTACTCGCGAAGTTCCTCGGCGAAGTACTCGGCCGAAGTTGACTGAAGTCCGCGGTGCTACACTACACACTCGTTCAACTTCGCGAGGAGCGCATTCGTGTAGCGTTACCGGTACCCTGCGGACGTTTATTATAATGGACGCTCAAGTAGCAGCTGCCGTAGCAATGTGCTCTCTAGCGTATTATAACTACGTGCATACTTATCTCACGAAGAAGACTAAAAAGAAAAGAAGAAAAAGAAGATGGTGGATGATCGCAATGCATCGGAACAGAACTAGGTAGGTAATATTTATTTAAATAATTAGGATTTCTAATAAGTTAAAGTACATTACATGGCAAGTTAATTAACTGTTTTTTTTTTACAGACGTACTATGGAACAACAATTTCTTGAACTCATACAAGAACCATCAGGAGAATTTGAAAATTTCCACCGAATGTCATTGGACGATTTTAATTTATTACTTTCTAAAGTCGAACCCTTAATCGCTAAACGAGACACTCATTTAAGAGAAGCTATACCTGCTAAGATTCGTTTATCAATCACCTTGAGGTTTTTGGCAAGTGGTGACAGCTATAGATCTATGCACTATTTATTTAAAATTTCAAGCCAGTTGATTTCAAAAATTGTAGTCGAAGTCTGTGAAGCTTTGAACGAGGAACTCAAGGATGAAATAAAGGTAAAATTTTAATATTTATGACATATATTTATTAAAAGTTTAGGTATGTACAATTACAAAAATATCAGTGAGAATAAGAATAAGAATAATTTCATACATTACGAGTCATTATATGCCTGATATATTAAATCACTCTGATGTGTATTATCTTCTGGACAATCAGATTGAGTTTGGGTCTCTGGTATATGCAAAATATATTGAACATCGTTAGATTGATCTGATTGAGGCTGCTTATAGCGTTGATAAACTGATTGACTTTGGGTGTCTGGTGCAATAATTTCATCACTTATAACACGTATCTTTGAAGAGCGTTGATGAGCAGTGATTTCGCTTGGTTGTTGGAAGTATGTCGGTTGACATTCACTGGACTCATTAGATAATGTTATATATGTATCAGGTGGCTCTGAAAACGATGAGTGTGGTCTAGGAGATAATGTTGTAACATTATAATGAACTGCATTATTCGCAGATAAAGGACGCTTTCTAGAAGATAGTGATGTAGTTAACGGACTATAATATGGCGTAGACTTAGGTGTAGAAGTACGAAACGATTCACCTGATGGAGATCTTTCAAAACGTGATTTCCGAAATAGAGCATGTATATCGAACATTATATCGTCCCTTTCATGTTCAGGTAACCTCTTCAGTTTTTTGGCAATTAGTTTGCCGAATACGTCGCACTCGTCCTCAACTGCGCTGCTATCCTTTGAAGGATTATTTATCACTTTATTTAAGTTATTGAAGGCTTCTGTCATCTGCCTACTGGCAACTTGCAATTCCGGTGGGTTGTCACGCCGTCGGATGGTGTGTCTATTTTTTGGGAGCTCTGGTTCTTTTGGAGTTGGAGAAGCAATTGGTACATCCTCTGAAGCGTTGGTTGATTCTTCCTGAATCGAATCAGTTCCATGATCCTGAAATAAAAATAGCAAAGGTTTAAATGTATATATCACGACCTATTTAATAATAAATCTTTATTTAATCCAATCCAAATTTGTGAGTGTATATGGGTTCTGTATACTATATGCATTTGAGTGCGCGTATATGCAGGAGTACTGTATGTGTATGTAGGAGTGTGAGTGTATGTCTCTGTATTTTATGAAAAATACATGAGTGCTACAATTAATCGGCTTTTTAATTATTTATATACAATTTGAGTGTCAGCTTTTAATGAAATTGACCGTGTCTTTTTACATATTATTTGATGATAATATTTTTTATATAATATACTTTTTATTTACAGATGCCGTGCAATGAGCAGCAGTGGTTGGAAGTTGAAAACGGATTCAAGGAGAATTTTCCACATGCCCTTGGCGCAATGGATGGAAAGCATATTGTTATACAATGTCCGGTTAACTCTGGTTCTGAGTACTTTAATTATAAAAAGACGTTTAGTTTAGTACTTTTAGCTTTAGTCGACAGTAACTATAACATTATGTATGCTGACATTGGTAGTCAAGGTAGGATCAGTGATGGAGGTGTACTTAAAAATTCTTCGTTATGGCAAAAAATTGCATCTAACGGGCTTAATCTTCCTAAGCCAAGTCCATTATCCGGAACGGATCATGTCGAAATTCCCTACGTTTTTTTGACAGATGGAGCATTTGCTTTACATAATAATATAATGAAACCATATCCTGGCAACCATGATATCAATTCACCGAAAAGGATTTTCAATATGCGCTTGTCAAAATCTCGAGTAGTAGTTGAGAATGTGTTTGGTATTTTAGCATCCAGGTTTAGAATATTCAGAAAGCCAATTGATTTGGATATTCATAATATCCCAATTATTACAATGACATGTCTCTTATTGCATAACTTTCTCAGAAAAAGTAATAAATCATCCCTTATATATATGCCTCCTGGTACTGTAGATATGTATGATGATAATGGAGTTTTAATTCAACCCGGGTCTTGGCGGGCAGACTTTGATAATAACTGTGCTTTGAGAGATATTACACAAGTACCACGCAGATCACCATTATCTGCCGTTCAGATAAGGGATTACTTTACAAATTATTTTCAATGTTTATAAATAAACACAACGAATGTAGGGTCATTTCGCCTGTTCGTTACCACATTAACTACATGGGTCATTCTTCGATCGTAATATATTTTCAATGATTTGGTGAAAAAAATAAAAACCTCGTGGCACAACAAGTGATCAGTACTAGAACTGTTACTTGATTCAAATCTTTGATATCGGTGTAAGAGGCATCTTTGTATTATTAATATTTAGGGAGATATTCGAAAATTTTAAATATGCTTGCTGAGGACAATGACAACTTTTTGATGATAATGACAATTTAATTAGGATAAATGACTTTTGTTGAGGATAATGATTTTACACCTGTTTTATTGCACTTATCATTGAAATAAAACAAAATATTAAGAATCAACATAATTATATTTAGTCGTAAAATCACGCATTGATAAACACAAACATAAATTCTTGTGTAATTAATATAATTTAACAATATAATGTTAATCAAAAAATTACATATTGATGAACAGAAATATAACTTCTTGTATATAATTAAAATATAACAATATTTTTATTATTTTTCAATTGTTATATCCTGCATCACATTATATTAACTAATAACTATCAGCTCAAAGAAATAAAATCGAAATAGATAACACTTAACATTGTTAAGAGTATAACACTGGTTAAATAGGAAGAAAGGATATTTGTTTTTCTGAGATTTGGATCGCGGCTCTCTTCTTTATGTGTACTAGATAATGAAACGACAGGATTTGGATTAATATTCTCAGTGTACTTACAGTTATTATTTGGGATATGGTTTTTATTATACCTATGGATATACTTTTCATCGATATTACAATCAAAACAACTAGATTTGATTGTAATATCGATGAAAAGCTCGTCTGCGTTTCTGCGGAGCGTTCCTGCTGAGCGTTTCTGCGCTCCCGAATAGGAAGCTATGTGAGTTATGTTCTGAAATTGGAAATCTGGTCAAATCTTCTAAAACCAAAAACAAAGCGAATTCCTACATTCTGTAAACGCTCGAGTTTATTCAGGCCTTCTTCTGTGATATCAAGATAGCAAATATCAGCATAATTTAATAAAGGAAAGATTTATGTTTGCACTAAAATAACTCTAGTCTTAAAAGGAAGAAATCTTTGCAAACGTTTGATAGCATGAAAGGTGGAATGAACTTTTTTGCATACTTCTGATATATAAGCATTCCAAGGGAAATAAATCTTCACTTATAATTTGACCTAAATTTTTAGCTGATTTGCTATACAGTATAACATTGCTGCTATATACGAGATCAGGAACATTAGCATTTGCACTACCTATAATTAAAAACTGTAACTTTTGGGATTTACTAATAAACCAGATGACTCCACTCATGAGTGAATACGCGACAGATCCTCATATATAGCGCTGATTGCCTCAAGAACATCCGGAGCAGAGAAAGGACGATACGATTGCAGATCATCCGCATATGATCCGCATCCGCATATGAAAACTGGAGGACATGGCATTGGATGTTATGTTGATAAACACGAAAAATAGGAGTGGAGCTAGAACACCCCCCTGTGAAATACCAACTGTTAATTTACTAAAACCTGAGAAAGAATCCTCGAAATGAACACATTGAGAACGATCTCGGAGATATGAGTCAAACCAGGATACAGACTGAGGGGAAAGATTCAGCGAACGAAGAGTACCAAGCAGCACATCAAAGTCCACAGAGATAAAATCGTTACTGAAGTCAAAGAAAACCAATAAAGTAGGTTGTTTATTACCAATAGCATGTCTTATGTCATCAGTGACTTTAACAATAGCAGTAACAGTACTGTGCCCCGAACGGAAACCAGATTGATACGGATTGAACAAATTACTATCCTGCAGGTAAAGGCTAAACTGCGTGTCCAAAATCTTGGACAAATATGGAAGAATTGGTATAGGGCGATATTTAGAGAAATTAGTAGGAGCTGAGACTTTAGAAAAAGGAATGACGTGAGCTGTCTTCTAGGCTTAAGGAAAAGTGCCAGAAAAAAAGGAAAAATTGATAATATATGTTAGGACGGGGAACAGTGAAGCCACCATGCGCTAACTGATATTGTCGTTGCCGATGGCATAGGAAGAGATACATTTAATGTGTTTGGCAAGGGCAATTACTCCTAAAGGGTTGGCAATTCTGAAAGATTCGCTTCGGCTGGTCTTTTAGTTTCTTAATTAATCTTTCCATTGTTTTATTTTATAGTAGAGGGGGCCAATGAGCAAAGGTACTGCACCTGATGGTAAAAGCAGTACCTTTGTACATCTGCAATACCAGGGGTCTTGCAGATGCGTTGTCGGCTTTTTAAAAATGAGTAAGCTCGTTTCTTGAAGGTCCCCAAGTCGTAATTGATTCCATAAAGGAGTAGTGCGAGGCAAACAGTGCCGACAAAGGCGCACTGTTGTGGTTTTCCAGGCATCGAGGTGGTGAGGATGGAACTTTAAATTTTGACGCGATGTCCGATAGTGGAATTTAACGGCAGGAATTAATCCGAACAATTCGTCGGAACACTCCCCATTATGATTGCGGTAAAAGATGCAGAGCGAACCTACATCTCTGCGCAACGCCAAAGAGTCAAGCCAATTAGAAATAGCCTGGTCGTCGACGATTCGAACCGCTCTACGTTGAATGCAATCAAGAGGAAGAAGCTAGTACTGAGGAGCTCCGGCCCAAAGGTGGGAGCAGTACTCCATGTGAGGTCGAATTTGGCTCTTGTAAAGTTGGAGGCGATGGACTGGGATAAAGCTTTACTCTGCTGAGTACACCAAGCTTATTGGGGGCTAAGTTAGCCTCTCCTCCCAAATGACCGCTGAAATGAACGTTGTTCGATATGAGCGAGTCTTATTTTATATATGTTCTTATATAACTAGACGTAACCTAGCAAGCGAAAATCGCGCGGTGCAGCAATACTCGTTAGTTTACTCTTTTCTTTCTTTTTTTATATTCTGTCGCCTTCTCACTTGTTCTAAGGCTAGCAGTTCTAGATCAATAATCATTTTTTGATACCTCCGTTTCTGACACATTTTATATTGGACTTTACGATTCTCATAGGATTCCTTACTTCTAGACATGCTGATTTTTTTCCCAAAACAACTGCAGAGACATTACGAAAAAAATTAATCAATTGATATACCAGCTTACTTTATTTTAATGGTTATATATGCTAATAATTGTGTTGACGTCATTATTCTCAACGTTTGTCATTGTTTAAAATCCGCAAATCATTATTCTAACCCATACATCATTATTCTCAACAGTCATTTTCAGGATAATGATGTCAGCAATAATGACGAATTCCAGAAAACATCTCGAAAGTTGTCTTAAAAGATTAGATACAGCTAATAAATATCTATGGGGAGTTATTTGCAGTTCGATACATAAATAAAGCCATGAATAAAATCAATGAACATATTATTTACCACGATAAAGTGAATAAGGAGAATGATTATAAAGATGACAAATTTCGAAGAACCATATTCAAGCTTACCTTGAGAGAAATATGACCTGTCCAATCCGTTCAAAGTGTATGGCCTAACCGAAGAGTACCGAGGGGCATCCGGTAGGCACGAAATATGCCCCAAAATTGCAATCATCGTGGAAAAAATTTGAAAACTATTCCTGTTTTTACAATGACGCTTTTTTTGTGACAAACTTTTGAAAGAGTGTTTTACTATTTTAGAATTAAGTTAATACTTTAAATTGTTAAGAAACAGAAATAATAGACCTTTAAATACAATTTTTTACTATAAATAATTTTATTAAGTGGTATTTGAATATTTTAGAAGACCAAATAGCCAAGAACAGGTGATCTGGACACGCGAAATAATGACGTTTTCAGTAGATTTTTGCGTTTTTTTGTTAATTAATTATAAGAAATGTTTTTCTTTTACTTGTTGATAGTTAAAAAAGTAATAATGGAATAGGAAAACATTGTTTTTCTTCATCGTAGTTATAACAGTAAAGAGAAAACTGCCTGGAACCGTATTATCCTCAACATTGAAGAATCACCCACATACTTTTTATATTAAAACTAATGCAGAGACATTATTATGTTCTCCTTAAAGCAAGCAACTGCACTAAATGGACGCAAACTGGCGAATCGACCTTACTGTAATCTGTACTTTAGTAATAATAAAACAAGTTATTGATAATAAAAAACTTACCGTGGTTATTGTTTGTTTACATTTATACACGGACCCCAAAAAGCTGTTCATGAAATCAAAGGCGAACCAAACTGGACGATAAACATCATCTGCGCCGGCACCACTTTTTAAGGAAGCTTCCATTTTTCTGTAGTAGCCCCTGTATGTCGCAAAAAGTGAATCCTTTTTTTTCTTCAATTCTTCAACTGGTATTTCCAAAACGTCCCGAATACGCACCCAAGCATCATTTACTTTTTTCTTGTCCTTATGACCTTTCCCACTGGGGTCCCAAATAAAAGGCTCTGCTTGAAGTGTTTCAAGGAACAACATAGTTTGCTCCTGTGACCACTGTATGCCGCTCATAATAAAGTCTCACACGCACATCAACGAAAAAATCTATTAAACACACGTGCGTTCACAACGGCGTCTTGACGCGTACTGAAGTCGGCCGAGTAGTGTATAGAGGTACTAAGAGCATGTGTCAGAGGCCTAATAGCATATCAAAGCAGTCAAGAATAACGACGTTAATAAGTCGGCGATTGCTAAACATCTACAGCTGTAGTCGGGCCGTAATCACTGGATGGAATTTCATAGGCCACGCGTATTTTCGACAGAACGCCATATTACATTCCACGGCTAGTGAAAGAAGCCATTGAAATCAAAAAACATCCAAATTTCAACCGGGAAGACGCACGTAGTACGTCCTTGATAAGTTTTCTTGGCACGTATTGATTTTTGAAAAGCTGTATATTTTGGAAACGATGATCGATTTGATCTTTCAAATGGCATTCAACTCAATTTAAATATTGCTTTAGCTAAAAAATCGGTAGGTTCAAAAATTTCGAAGCAATGTCAAAAAAACATTTTCGTCTATGATAGATCCCAAACAAATTTACCGATTTTTATCCAATTAACGGTACTTGGCGCAGTTTTTAAAGGAGAAACGATGATAAGATTTTGAAGTCAATCGGTATATTAGCCTGAAAGTTATTTCCAAAATATTAAGTAACTTTGCTAAAGAAAACGTAATTTTAATATTTGAAAAGTTGTAACCTTTGAAAATAAGGTTCGGTTTTGATTTTTAAAAGGGCATTCGACGTAATTTTTATAGTATTAAAATATCGTAGAATACCAAAAAATAATTGGTTGAAATATTTCGAAGTTATGTCGAAAAAACACTTTTTTCAAAATTTTCGTCAACGATTACTTCCAAACGAATAAACTGATTTTGAGGCAATTTATGCATTAGATGTATTTTTTTGAGGAATAGTTTTTGTACTCAATCGGTACCTTAATCTGGAAGTTATTAAAAAAAAAATTGTTTCGTCACAATTTGTTTAGGGTATTTTCAAAATTTCTCAAAATCTCTTAGGCCCATTTGGTACAAAATTTCAGGAAGTATAAGTTGAGCGGAATCCAATCGAATGCCACCAACCGCGTTTCAATCGGTCCAGGCGTTCAAAACTTATGAGTTGTTGACACACACACACACTCACACACACACACTCACACACACACACTCACACACACACACATACATACAGACATACTGACGTCATCGCGAAAATAGTCGAAAATGGTTCCTAAGCCCACAAAACGCGGACATATGGTGAAAACTCCATTTTTGAAAATCGGAGCAAAATCAGTAACCTTCCTATCTACATACGTAGTGGGAAGTTAAAAAGTACAAGTGTTTTAATAGATTAATATTGTATTAAACTGGAGTGAATGAAAATGAATTAAACAAAATAAAACTACCACGCCAAAGCTTAAACCTAAAAGTGCGATATTTATTTAGTAAAATGTACCACTAAAGGGCACAGATCGTCGCCTAGTGTAGCTTTGTAGCATTTTTACTCGTTATTTGACCCTCCCGTTGGTCGAGTGGTTAGCGACCCTGACTACGCAATCAACGGGGCTCGGGTTCGATCCCCGACGGGGACAAGCATTTGTGTGATGAGCGTAAATGTTTGTATTTCTGGGTTTAGGTGTTTATTATATATATTCTGGTATTTATATATTATGTATTTCTATGTATTAGTATCGTTGACTAACACCCATAACACTAGCAAATATTTGCTTACTTTGGGGTTAGATCAGTAAGTGTAGTTTGTCCCGTGAATATTTATTTATTATTATTATTTATTTATTTTTATAATAGATGGCGTTAGCAGTAATAAAATTCTAATACAAAATGTATTTTCTATTTTTTTAATGTTTATGAAATAGCATTTTAATGGTAGATAATATATCTAGACATGAATTTAAACCACCACGTCAAAGCCCAAACCTTAAAGTGGGATACTTTTTCAGGAAAATGTACCACAAAAGTGCATAGAAAGTCGCCTAGTGTAGGGCTCGCTTCGCTCGCCATAATTATACTGGCTGTTGCCCAAGACTTCGTCCGCGCGGACTTCGTTTACTCCGCACAGCACCTCCCCCGTAGGTGACAGCTTGATAATATGTAGCCTATATGTTGACCCGACCTGTTAGTAATAGTCATGCAAAATTTGAAATAAATCCATGTAGTACTTTTTGAGTTTACCCCGGACATAGGAGTAGTGTAGAGGAGGCTTTAAGGACGAAAGATTGACTTTTTCTCTGGCAACACTGACTCAACCTGTCAAAAGCTAATTAGATCATCTGTTTTAATTTTTACTTAATTTATAAATATATTTATGTAATAAAAGTACAATAAAATAAAAATTGGCAAATAACGTTGTGATATAATAGATTTTAATAATAATTATCAAAAATTGAAGAAACAAAGTTTATAATATTGATCGACAGTAACGGTAACCTTTTTTTAAACAAAGAAGAAAGTTTCAAATTCTTAAACGGAAAACCGGGTAAGTATTAGTTATATTTTTTTCCCCTTTATTACACTTTCGTAGTATTAATAACTTTTAATATATTTCTTTTAGTACCCATAAACGTTGCAAGATTTATTAACACTGAATAACTCTTCTGGAAGAGTCCGAAATTTTGGAATTACTCCGAGTTTTTCCGACTTTGTAAGACTTTTTTCGACTTTTTAAATAAAAATAAACATTCATAAACTGTTACTTTCACTTTGTAAGTTATTTACCTACTTTTATCCGAGAAATTTTTCCACAAGGGATGCAAGAAGATCGCCTGATGATTAAGGAATGATCGAAGGCATTTTAGTTTATGATTATTATGAATGGCTTAACTACGTGTTCACTCGATGTGGATTACCGCAAGACAAAGATGTCTATGTCTAAGATACGTTGAAGAAGCGGCGGTTGTCGAGTGGTAAGAACGTCCAAGATTTGAATTCGTGTTTTCTCAATAATTGTTTATTAATGTAACTAATCATTTCACAAACCGTGCTTCGGATAGCACATTCGTTTGTCCTGAGTACCTACTATGTTTTTGTTTTTTATAATAATTTACCTACCTAGATTTATTATGGTTACCCATTACACATGAGGGTGACACTCACTAACTATTGTGTTATTACGTATTAATCAAAATTATCACTTTTCCGATTCTGTTTTGTATAATTATTACCGATAGGTGATAAATATACAAAACAGAATCTGGCTTGATAAGTATCATTAAGTCCGGTTTCCTAGCGGGCTAATTAGAGGGAACCAAAAGTCGAAAAGATTCGTTCCAATTAACCGGCTCGGTTGTGGTGAGATGAGTCCTCATCGCCGCATATTACCAACTTTTAACTTCCTTGCGATAACCAGGGTCGATAGCTTTACATTCTCGTCTGAAGCACGGGAGTATAACAAAACCACCACCAAGCTTCGGACTACTACTGAGGTTTTTCTTCCAAAAAACCTCAATAATATCCAAACTGAATACTTTAATAATGGTGATCGAATCTAGGACCACCTAGATTCGATTCCCATCATTGAGAGACTTTGAGGCCTCACATACAAGCTGGTAACATTTTTAGGAGCCTCTTCTGCTAGTGTATTGATTTTTTGAAAAGTTCGCTTTATTACTGCTTAAATGCTGAAAATCCAAAACAAAAATATTTATTTTTTAACCGCCCATAGACACCAATGATGATAATTGTGCGTTGCTCCGTTAGAAGTATATTGTTCTGTGGTTGCTATTATTGTGGCGGGGTCTTATGCTGGAGCTGCACTTGCGTCTATCGTCACAAAGCTTCGTGCAAAGACACAATAAATGCAAATGTGACCTCTACATTTATCGCGTCATTGTACGAAGCTTTGTAACGATAGACACAAGTGCGGCCCCAGCATTAATGCCACATGCATAAGTTTATCGGCTACTCTACCATTGAATCCGGAAAACAACAGTAACAAGCACTGACGCTATTGCGGCTGGAATAGGTAAAGCTGTGGTAGGTACCAGACCCGCGCGAGACAGTGTGCTACTAGGTACCTATTATAGTAGCTAAGATGGCAGTGACTCTCATAACCAGTTGTTCGCCTTTTACGAACTGCCTGGCGGAACGGCAGATGATCTATCATTTAAAAGGAGCCCGCACCAACACTGGGGGACTTCGACATTTTTTACCAGTTACCTTTGATTTGTGGAAAAGTTGTTCAAGAACTCGCCCGAAAAATTAACTAAAATCCTATAGTTGGAAAAATCTCACTACGAGATAAGCTTGCCTTTTATAATACATATTATGTTATATAATAATTTGTGTAAATATACCTATATGTACTTATGTACTATAATAATATATGACCGCCCCGTTGGTCGAGTGGTTAATGAACCTGACTACGCATCAATTGGGCTCGGGTTCGGGTTATGTGGTGAGCATAGATGTCTGTATTTCTGTTTTTTTTAATATATTTGAGTATTAACATATTATACCTATAAAAGGTCGAGGCAAAAGTATTTTCGTATTGTTCATACAAAGGAAAATATTTTTTTAGGTATAATTTTTTAAACATGTAGGTATGTGCCGTTTTGATCGATTACTTGTTGCTATCTTGTGGGTAGTGCCATGATCCCTTTCCTATAGAAATTTTGAGATTTTTGAATAAAAAAATCTGACAGGTAGTGTTCACAGTATTCTATTGAGGATAGCTTCATGCTGCCTAATGAGTTCTGCAATGACCGAAACAGGTGGAAATCTGATGGAGCAAGGTCAGGGCTATACGGAGGATGTATTAACACATCCCAGCCAAGCTCTCTCAATTTTTACTGCACGGCTATAGATGAGTGCGGTCTGGCGTTGTCATGGTGGAACACCACGCACTTCTTCCTATTCACCAGTTCCGGCCGGTTTTTCTCCATAGCTTTTTTTAACCTAATCAGTTGCTGACAGTAGTAGAGGTCAGAATCGACAGTTTTACCCGGTGGTAAAAGCTCGTAGTGGACGATTCATTTCCAATCCCACCATATACATAGCATCACTTTGTTCCGAGTCAGGCCGGGCTTTGCCACGGTCTGTGGCCTGTGGGGCTTGTCCATGCCTCGACCATAATATTTTTCGCACATTCTTATCGTAAGTCACCCGTTTTCCATCACCCGTAATCAACTGTTTAAGAAATGGTTTGGAATTATTACGTTTCAATAAAGAATCGCAAATGGAAACACCTTACATTAGGTTTGTGTAAATTTCAAGTGTGCAAACAGAGTATATAATACTACGTAAGATGTGCAAATGTCAAGTTTTTTCTTGTACCGAGACTTTCGTAAATGGCGTAAAACTGTTTTATGATCAGCATCCAGTTCTTCAGCAATGTCGTAGCTACTAATATGTCGATCTTGCTCCACTTTCTCAAGATGGCACTGATTTAATCTGTGACAGGGCGTACAGAGCGAACCTCATCTTTCACACTAAAATTCCCAGACTTGAAACGCTTGAGCCACATTTGTGCAACTCTTATTTATACCGCATTAACACAAATTTTATTCGCATTTTTACCTTTTTTGTAATAAACTTTAAAATGTACCGAATTTCTTCGTCACATATATGTTCATTTTGCTTGCTTGAAAAATGGCGGGAACTAGTTTTTAATTATTGCATCTTCAGAATGTCACATTTAATGGTATTAAAGTATAGTATGATAATGGTATTAGTACAGCCTAAGAAGTTTGATTACTAATAATACATTCAAAATACAAAAAATACTTTTGCCCCGACCTATTATTATGTATCTCCATATATAAGCTAGTAGGTACCATTGTTTGACACCCATACTACAATTTATTTTTTATATCATAAGATAGCAAACAAACAGATGACTCTCTTGATGGAAAGAAAAACCGTCGCATACACCAAAGATGTGTTGCTATCCGTGTGGCAGGATGGCAATGCCACATGCATGAGTCTACCGGCTACCTTAACCTACAAACCGGAACACGACAATGACAAGCATTGACGCTATTGCGGCAGGAATAGGTAAGGTGGTGGTACCAAATACCTGGGCGAGTACTTGCGGAATTCTACCACCTAAACCCTAGTAGTCACGATGGTAGTGTAGTATTCACACATATAGCCAATCGGTCGCTTTTTACGACTTACTTGTCAGAACGGCAATTACTTCATTCTTTAAAGGAGCTCGAACGAACAAAGCAAATTGCATACTTTTGGGTTACATCAATTCGTGTAATTGGTTCAGTGCTATTTATATAAATAAAAAAAACATAACTCGTCATTTGTGGTTGCTCTCTGGCTAGCAGGGCTAGGTTGGTTACTCCAGCTTCCGTCTGCTTTAAGTAGATTATACTGCTAACAGGTATGAAGTTGGCTGGCACTGTGTTGCCTAGATAATTTACAATTGCAATAAAAACAATAACATTTTTAAAACAATTTTTATTATTCTATGCAATCATCTCTGAAGTTGTGCTTGTATAAAATCATGTCTTAAACAATCATTTAATGATAGTCTTTGGGCAGGGTCAATCATAAGAATTTTATCCAGAAAATCTTTTAGTTGAGAAATTTTGCTTTCTTCGTTTGGTGAAATATCTTTGTAGCTTTTCAGCAATTCTTTATGTAAATCTCTAACTACAGTAACATTTGTAATTTCTACTACTTTTTCTCTTCCTGTAAACTCATCTTTTTTATGCAATAGGAAATTGTAATTGTAATTAAAATGTTGGTCTTTAAATTTACCTTTTCTTAATAGTCTGTTTGGTATCTTACCTTTTAAGTCCATAAAACACTTCAACATTTTATTATTTGAACTACCTGTGAAAAGAATCCTTCCAGTAGCCATTTCATAAATGGAGCAAGCTGTTGACCACAAATCTATGCCATATGAATAGGACATGCCTAGTATGATTTCAGGAGCTCTATAAAATCTTGATACAAGGTAAGGAGTTGGTTCATTGTCATCAATATAAGTAGCTGACCCAAAGTCACACAACTTCAAGACATTTTTCTTTTCATTAACTAAAATATTATCAGGTTTAATGTCAGCATGCACTATGCCAATTTTCTTTAAATGCTTGAGTGCTATAAGAAGTTGTCTACTGTAACTCATTAAAGCTTTCATATGAATACCATGATTTCTGCCATATTTTTTTAACACACTGCGTAAATCCATGTGTAGACATTCAAGAACTAAACAAAGATGCCCTTTGTGCATAAAATATGACTTCATTCTAACACAATGATATTTATTGTCAGGATCAGCATTACTGATTTCCTTTAAAACAGTTATTTCTTTAAGACCAGTTCTGTACATTAAATCATTATTCCTAGTTATTTTTATTGCAACATTATTGTTTGCATGACTATTATCTGTAGCCTTTACAACATTAGCGAATACCCCTTGACCAAATAAATCTTTGATAGTATATTTGTTATTTAGGACATCACCTATTTTAATTTTATAATAACCTTCTGCATCATCCCAATCGTCAACTGATTGGTCTTTGGAAATCTGATCAGAATTATTATTAGGAAGAAAATCTTCTTCAGCAAACATATCTGAGACTTTTTTCTCACTTTTAGCATTTGAAATTATTTGTTTATCATCTTGTTGATTACTATCAACAGAGATTTCAGATACATTAGAATCTGATACATTTTTAGAATCAACTTTTACAGCTTTAGCACTGAACTTTTCTAATAATTGTTTCCGCTGCTTTCTTCTTTGTTCAATTATATGCTCTTCTTCTTCAGAATCTAATTGTGTTTGGTCTTGAAGTTCAGGCGATGATTCCACTACATGTGTAACAAAGGTTTTATTTTTAACTGCTTGACTTTCAACTTTATTCAATTTTTTTTTGTAAGTATCATGATCATTATCATGTTTTCGTTTTTTATGATATGATTTAGCTTTTTTCACTGTTTTATCTTCATTATTGGACATATGTTTAAGTTTTTCTTTAAGTCTGTCTCTTTGTTTTAACAATTCTGCTATACTGGAGTCAAATCCAGATGGTAATGGAGGAGTCTTAGGTTCAGAATGGTAGCTTTTCACATTCTTAATCCTTTTCTTATCTTTATCATCTTTGGATCTTCTTGAAGAATGACTACTCTGACTTTTGTACTTTCCAGACATTTCTATAACCAATTTATAATAAAATTAGAGTATCAAGAATACTACAATGCTTTGAAGTCTCTTCTTCATCTGTAAAAGATAATATCAATTTCTAATTAAATACCAAGTCAGTAAATAATGATGATATATTAATGGAATTTTATTTCTAATAAGATGTATTTTTTATTTAAAATATACAAACAAAATAAAAATATTTTTGTAGCAAGCATGAACAAATGTCATTTTGATGATAGTTGTAGTTCTTGTCATTCATAGGTACATTGAGTGCATTTACATGTCATGTGTGCAAAAGAGGCAATTTTGACATTAAATGACAAGAAAGGAGGTAATATTGAGTAAGGCTAAGGTAAGAATACTATTTTTTTTCAATAACCAAGAATGTAGTCATGAATTATACTTTTAGTTGACCTAATAGCTAATTTGTTTTGATTTTAAAGTTAAAAAGTAGATGAAAATTTTATAAAATCTAGAAATATAGAATTAAACAATCCATTAGTCAAATACAACATCAAAATAGCTCTTAATTTGAAATTAAGTCTACTCTATAAACAGTCTGATCTATTTAATAAAAATAAATATATATTATGAAATAAGTGGCTTTTTGAACAAAATATGTGGATTTTCAATTAAATATGGAACTGCTAGTATGTCGCCATTAAACAGTTACTACTGCAATTTATGTGTATTATGATTACTATGACCATATGTCCCACTTTGGGCAGGATTGTCTCACTCTCATGCTGTCTGTCCCACTGTCTCCAACAAGAGCAAAACTATCCCCATTTTGCAAACAAACTAATTTAAATACTTATTCACTTATCTATATCAAGTTCATTACATTGAAATTGTGCAAAAGATATTCAGGGCAGAGGGAATTGGCGAAAGATAGTAATTGACTGGGATAGACAATGATTAACAACCCTTTCCTCCGCAGCCAAAATAATTTGCATTATCCATAAGCGTCCCACTCTGATTCATAAGCAAAATGGTCACATTAATTATAAAGGGTGTGCACAAAACATGTACACAAATTCAACAACTAAAATTTATTTTTTAACAAAGTCTAATTAAGTACCTTTCTATTTGAATATAAATAATATTAGCTATTGAGTCAATTTAAAGAACACTTGCTCTAATGAATGCGATTACTAATGGACAGGTGAATACACTCAAATTACTATCATATACTTGACAAATTAATGCAAAAATGTGTAGTATTGAAAACTTTAAGTATCATTGATTACATTTCCACCATCCGTGATATCTCTACTGTTCCAACATGACTTAGTTCTGTAACTTTTCATGTTGAATTTATCCAAGTCCATTCATCTAGCCATCTGTATATTGTCACTTTACTTTTCCGTCCATGGTTATCTATACTAAAAAGTGATACATTATTAATCACAATAAACAAATTTATATAAAATTCCATTACAAAGTCAACAGAAATTATGATTAATTAATAATTATCTATATTTGTGAGATCACTGTGTGAATGTGTTTAAAATGGTTTAATTTAGTAATTATATATAAATTATCTAATAGGTAATTTATAAAATGGTTTATTTTATGTAAATGCAGTGGTAAGGTTGTTTGATCCTTTTTCACACAAAAACTACGGAAGGGACCATCCATAAATTACTTCACACATTAAGGGGAAGAGAGGGGGTCAATGAAGTGTGACATTGTGTAATAAGGGGTGGGCAAGGGTCCCAAATTTTGTGACATCACATTTTTTCAAAACATTATATTTATATCTAAATGTTACAACTATAAATTTAAAAATAATCAAATAAGATCATTATTCCAATGTAAAATTGTAAAATATGTGACATCACACTAGATAGTGGTCTCACAAATGTGACCAGCTGTGATAAGGACAGGGGAGGGGTCAAAAATCATGAAATTCATGTGACGTAATTTATAGATGGTCCCAAACAGGCATTTATTAAAATATACATATATACATGAGAATAATACAACTATAAAATTATGAGAAACGTTTTGTCTTCATGTCAAAATGTTGTGGGTGTTTGCTGGAGTGTAATGAATACCTCAAAGCTTTCTTAATTAAGACAGATTACTGAAAACCATAAAAAAAATCTCACAGCAATCACACTACTTATAACTAAAATATTTTTGAATAGGTAAAACACATAACACTATGCTGTAAGTAGATACATGGTACACCTCTCACACTCCGTAATTGTTTAGCTGTAATCAAAACATTTGTAAAATTTATAAAGAATTGTGTTATTTATTTAAATACATTTATAACACTATACAAGAGTCGAGGATTCCAATAGTACACATAGCATGAAAATTGTTTTATTTTGTAAACAAAATACTAAAATAAAAATGAACAGTCACAATTTTTATTTAATATAAGGACCATAAGATTTTACTGATTTCATGGTATGAGCACTTTAATTGGGTAGTTCTTTCACCAGTCAAAGGAAGTACTGGGATTTTTTTCAATTTTGTAAACAAGTGCCACCATTGGCAAGGATTATAACTACAAGAATAATACATGCCAATAGTAAACACTTTTTAAATTAAACTTCCGTATTATTTTCCTACAGTAAAATAAGAATTGTATTGTACAATAGGTACATTAGGTAACTGCAAGGGACTATAACATCAATTTTTAAGCAATCAAATATTTGCACACACTTATAAAGAAATAGCTTTTTAAAACAATAATCTGTAAAGAAGTCTATTTGCACATTCACAAGTATATAAAATTTAATTATCTGAAATGTAACAATTAGGTACCTATGTATTTTTTTCAACCCTGAAAAGTGAAATTCTATTCTAGATTCGACGTTTGACAATCAGACCAGTGTTGGCAGACCTGTGAAATATTGTATTTTCAATAAAATTATTGTACATTTCATAATTAAATTTAATTGTCATCTGAAAGCTTTAGTTTAAAAGAAAATCACTGAAGTAATTTTATTTAAATGATATTCCGGCATTCCGGCAATGTTAAATAATAAACAAAAAAAAATGCAATTTTTAGTCAAGACGTATCTATATACTTGAGAACACAGTTATTAGTAAAGTTAAAAATTTACTCAAACATTTCAATAATATTTTTTTAAAGAAAATCATATTTCTTTAAAAAAATATTATTGAAATGTTTGAGTAAATTTTTCGCTTTACTAATAACTGTGTTCTCAAGTATATAGATACGTCTTTACTAAAAATTACATTTTGACTGGAGGCCCGCCGCCGAATGCAGATACCCAAATAAGTGTACCGGAATATGTTGAAGACATTCGAGAAAGGTTACGTGATATACACTCGTTAATAAGCGAAAATGCATTAGAATCAAGTTAGTGGATGAAGACAAGGTATGACTGAAACGCCAATCATCGTGGTTTTCAGGAAGGATCTCTTGTTTGGTTACATAATCCGGTTCGACGAAAAGGAAAATCACCTAAGCTACAGCGACGTTGGGATGGACCATAAAAAGTAATTACACGGATCAATGACGTAACCTATCGAGTGCAGAAGCAGCCACGAGGGACCATGAAGATTGTTCATGTTGATCGATTAGCCATCTATAATGGAAGTAATGATGTTCGGGACGAACATAACTAAGAGGAGGGTAGTGTTACGAATGACCTAGAAACGTGAAGAGTTGGAACGCTGGAGGGATCTAGAAATAAAAGAAAGAGATAGCTACTCCTATTAACAAACAAATAGTTGTCCGTTATCGGAATAGCTATACCATAATGGACTTTGTGGTATAGGTCATAAGGGTGAAAATAGCGTGTTATATCATAAGTTGTTTATAATAGAAGTGATTCATTTTTACCCGAAACTTGTACATTTTTCTGGATCCAGGTAGAACTAGAGATGGGTATAAATAGAGATGCATTGACAAATACAGGGCAGTTTTTATAAAGCAATCGAGAGCAATAATTAAAGTGACCAGTGCTAGTGCAGCGAGTGTTTATTGTATAGTCGGTTAAGTTCAGTGATAGTACAGTGAGTGACTAGTGTTTATCAGAGTATTTAGTATTACGTTGTGTTGTGTTGTGTGTATTTTTATTGTAAATACACGGATTTAATACAAGTGGTTTTTTCTTACAATTACGAACCCTAAGTACGTAACAATAGTATTATTTCGACCCATTTTTGTTCTCCATTACAATCCTTTATAGTTTTTACTTTTTACTTATTGTAGTTATAGTAAGCAATAGTTCACGCATGCTTCCATCTCTAAGTAGTTTGTGGTTCACACCCTATATGTAGTCTGTTTCAGTCCGTTTAATGTAATCGTTGAAAAGAAAAATAGGTACCTATGTCAAATTTTAAATATAGGTAGGTACCTACGTACTATGCGTTCCAACTAAGAATAGGATCGCGCTTGTTACCAACTTCATACTACAACTGTGAAATTAGTAATGTCAGCAAAAAAATATTTGTTCAAAAAATATTGCTGATTTATTGAAAAACAAATAACGTTTTAATAATAATATTTTCATCAATAAAAAGTTAGTAGAAAGCATCAGTCTAGCTGTTCATCTATATATTATATAAAGATGTCGTGTCATTTTCACCACTTAAGAGTCAAAAACGACGGGGCCAGTTGTACAATATATTTTTCTTGCACTGTGTAGGTTTAATATTGCACAATATTTTTCACTTCAGAGCTTGGAGCGGTCGCGGTCGGTCAGTCGCGGTGTTTAATGTATGGTCGTGTCGTAAATTTAAGCAAAATGGCGAGCAAGAAATTTTCGTCATTTCGCGGTAATTTTATTCATCTTGTAATTTAATAGTTCATTACTAAAATGGGCAAAAATTCGACCATTTTGGCCGAAACTCGACACTCAGTCGAAATTGAACATGTGACCGAAATACGTCATTCCGCCGAATTTCGACATTCGATCGAAATTCAACTTTCGGCTGAAACTCAACATTCGGCCGAAATTCGATATTCAGGCCAATTCACTAATCAATATAAGTATTGATCGAAACAAAACCAATCAATAAAAGATGAAGAACGGGAGTTTTTACTTAAGTGTATAGAATTGTATAGATTTATTTAACAAAATCACCAGCATGGTTGCCGCCAAAATTTCGTCGTCAGACATGTTACTCGCACGAAAATATTGATCAGACTGGTTTGTCAATTTTATTGAGTGAATTTATTGAACGTCTGGAGACAAAGGGGTATTAACTGTTATTGCACAATAACAGTATTGCGCAATATTATTGTAAGTCTGTGAGGCACGTAAATCATTACATAGTTTTTTTTTTTTTTTTTTTATAGTAGAGGGGGCAAACGAGCAGATGGTGCACCTGATGGTAAGTGATCACCGTCGCCCATGGACATCCGCAATACCGGGGGTATTGCAGCTGCGTTGCCGGCCTTTTAAGAATGAATAAGCTCGTTTCTTGAAGGTCCCTAAGTCGTATCCATTCGGAAACACCCCCGAGGGTAATAGATTCCACAAAGGAGTAATGCGAGGCAAAAGGTGTCGACAAAAGCGCACGGTTGTGGATTTCCAGACATCGAGGTGGTGAGGATGGAACTTTAAATTTTGACGCGATGTCCGATGGTGGAATTTAGCGGCAGGCATTAGTCCGAACAACTCGTCGGAACACTCCCCATGATAAATACGGTAAAAGATGCAGAGCGAGCCTACATCTCTGCGTAACGCCAAAGAGTCAAGCCGATTAGAAACAGCCTGGTCGTCGACGATTCGAACCGCTCTACGTTGAATGCGATCAAGAGGAAGAAGCTGGTACTGAGGAGCTCCGGCCCAGAGGTGAGAACAGTACTCCATGTGAGGTCGAATTTGGGCCTTGTAAAGTTGGAGGCGATGGGCTGGCAAGAAGTACTGCTTTGCTCTACTGAGTACACCAAGCTTTTTGGAGGCTAGTTTAGCCTTCCCTTCCAAATGACCGCGGAACTGAACGTTGTTCGATATGTCGACTCCCAGAATTCCAATACTGGCTGAGGCTGTCAGGAGAGTATCTTCGAACCGAGGTGATACGACAAAGGGTGTTTTTTTTGCGGTGAACGCACAGAGCTGCGTCTTTTTGGGGTTAAATGTAATAAGGTTTTGACGACCCCATTCTGAGACATCAGTTAGTTGACTCTCGAGTTCAGACACGAGCTTGATCCGGCCCTCTTCGACGTGTTCCCGAGAAATACCGCTACGGCCGGAGTATGTAGCATCAACAGTACTGTCGTCCGCATAGCAATGTATGTTACTAATTCGCAACATATCATTGATATGCAGAAGAAACAGAGTCGGTGATAGCACGCAGCCTTGGGGAACACCAGCATTGACAGGTTTAAGATCGGAGCATGCACCGTCGACTACGACCTTAATGCTCCGATCAGCCAAAAAACTGGTGATCCACTTGCATAGTTTCTCGGGAAGCCCATAGGAAGGCAGCTTTGAGAGAAGCGCTTTATGCCATACCCGATCGAAGGCCTTCGCTATGTCTAAACTAACTGCCAATGCCTCCCCCTTGGACTCAACTGCCTCCGCCCAACGATGTGTCAAGTATACTAGAAGATCACCAGCTGAGCGGCCACGACGGAAACCGTACTGACGGTCACTAATCAGCTGGTGCTCTTCTAAATACTTCAGGAGCTGACAGTTTATAAGTGTCTCCATGACTTTAGAGAACAAGGAGGTTATGGCTATTGGCCGATAGTTTGACGGATTAGAGCGATCTCCTTTTTTAGGAATGGGATGCACTAAAGCTGTTTTCCATGAATTCGGTACCACGCCGAGTGAATAGGAGAGCCGGAATAGGTGCGTCAATACTGGCGCCAACTCTGGAGCACATACTTTAAGCACAACAGGAGGGATGCCATCAGGCCCACTCGACTTGTGGATGTCCAAAGAAAGAAGTGCTTTACGCACAGCTGACTGCCGAAACTGCGGTTCTGGCATGGAACTATCACACCGCGGGATGGTAGGCGGTGTGTTCCCTCGGTCATCCAGAGTCGAGTTGGCCGCAAAGAACGAGCCCAGAAGATCGGCTTTCTCCTTTGCGGTATGGGCCAGAGAATCATCGTCTCTGTGCAAGGATGGAAATGAAGGCTGGGAGAAATTCCCTAAGACAGCCTTGGCGAGAGACCAGAACGCACGAGTGCCAGAAGGAAGACGAACTAATTTCTCACCAATTCTGCCAATGTGTTCCGCTTTTGCCTTGGCGATAGCTCTTTTGAAGAATCTCGAGGATGAGTTGTACTCCTTTCGTAATGCGCTAGTTTTTACATCACGAGATGCCGACGCAGTAGCCCAAGCTCGGTAGCAATCCTGCTTTCGGCGTAAAGCCGCTTTGCAGTGGCGACCAAACCAAGGCTGAGACTTACCACCGATGGGCACCGCAGAAAACGGAATGAAAAGTTCCATGCCCTGCAGCACCACATCAGCGACAGAGTCAGCGACAGCATTCGGATCATCCAGCGAGAAGCACAACCGCCCCCATGGGTAGGATGCAAAGAAAGACCGCATCCCGTCCCAATCTGCTGACCTATAGTGCCAAACGCGACGACAGCCTGCAAAGGGAGACCGTGATGGGCGCGTGATCGGCACTTTGCTCCGTATCAGGCAGTGGTCCGACGCGCCAAGTGGAGCGTCCACCGATACCTGATAACGATCCGGGTCAGAGGTCAGCAGGAGATCCAACAGTGAAGGCGTATGGCCATCCACATCGGGAACACGCGTAGGCGAGGTTACCAATTGTGTTAGACCATACGCCAAGGCAAAATCGTGAACAGACCTCCCCGCATGATCGGTGGTGCGAGAACAAAGCCATTCGGCGTGGTGGGCATTAAAATCGCCCAAGATCACGATCTCTGCGGAGGGGGTCTGCTCTAACACGGAATCCACAGCCGTTTGTAAGCACTCAATGAGCCGGTCAATTTCAGTATTCCCGCTATGGGACCTGTATAGGCACGCGTAGCTGCGTGGATGGTCGTCGCAAGCTACGCGTAACCAGAGGATGGATAGGTCCTGACCTTCAAGTCTGCCGAGGCGCCGGTAACAAATATCTTCTCTGACGTATGCGCACACACCAGCCCGCGGTACAAAGGAATGTTCCAGTTTGTACCCCGGGTAGGAGAGGTAGGAAGTATCAGCCGGAGAAGATATCTGTGTCTCGGTCAAGAAGAGCAAAGCTGGCTTCGCCGTCTCGAGATGGTAGTGGACGGCGTTCAGGTTAGAATGAAGGCCCCTGATATTGCAGAAATCCACAGTAAGCGTGGTAGGGGGTGCCATGGTCTTCTTGCTCTGTTTGCCCCGGACAGAATTGTCTATGAGCGCAATTTTGCCCCCCCCAGAATACGCAGGGCAGCCTGAGCATCCATGATCTGGCTGGAATCCAGAGCACGGACGCTCAGGGGGGGATTCTCCACTGCTGGTGCAAGTGGTACCCCCCTGGGGTAGTTTTTTTTAAATAGCGCATTCATAGTGTGCGGGGGGGGGGGGGGTAGGCCTCCGGGACTCTCACAAACCAGACGAAACGCAGCAGCAGGGCTGCTACTTTACGTCGGTGTCAAGTGAGAGAGTGGTATCTCCCCGGGCGTGCCGGCCTATTCAGTTGCAAATGCAGTATGGCACTACCACTAATTTGGTTGACTGACTGCACCGGTGCTAGATAATTTTTGAACAAAAATTATCCCACCAGTGGGCGATGGGGTCGTCACATCCCTACGCCGAAAAAAACAAACGTACATAGTATAAAACAAAGTCGCTTTCTCTGTCTGTCCCTATGTCCTTATGTCCCTATGTATGCTTAAATCTTTAAAACTACGCAACGGATTTTGATGCGATTTTTTTAATAGATAGATTGATTCTTAAGGAAGGTTTTAGTGTATAAACCTTTCCGATATTCCCACGGGAACAAAAGCTGCGCGGGTGATACCACGGGCAGGTCGCTAGTAAAAAGTATACCAATTAGAATTAATTTGTTTTTAGTATTTCTTTGTTTGAATTTTTTTGCACACCTTTTCACTTCATCACTTATGAAGTTTTTGCAAAATGCGGAGCAATATGTCATCCTGACAGTCATATTCTTATTTGGAACGCATAGTACCTTGTGTGGTACCTAGTAATCTCTCCTCTCCTCTTCATAATCTGTGTTGTAATTTTTAAATGTCAATATCACAGAACAATATAACTAACGGAAGTCAATATTCTAACCATAGAGAATGGATTCTAACCTTACTTTTTTAAGTATAGCCGCAAGGCTCGCAAATTTTCTAGTTTATTTGTAAATAATAAAAAAACATAGGTAAAATGTCTTTCTTTATGAGTAATGTGACTAGAGTATCGACTAATCAAAACAGTTTTCGATTTCTAAATATTATTCGGAAATCAAATATTACACAAGGTTTGTTATGAGTGTAAAAAAAATATGAATTAATATCAAGTTTTATAAATAAATGATTACAGTAATAATGCGATTTTTTATATTTTAGCTCAGCTCCTCTATACTCCATCGGCTTTAGGAATTGATGGCTATCTACAAACACGAAAGAACTTAAGAGAACAATTTACAAATTATTCTGATAAATTTAGAAGCAAAATGGAAGAGTTTGTTTCTGATACAAAAACTATGATATTTACCGAAGACTTAAGGAATATGCTACATATTGCTGAGCCTACTGATTTGGAACTTTTGCAAAAAATGATTAAAAAGTATGCATCGTTAATGTTCAATTTTGATTACTATGAAATGTTTAATAATTTTGAAAAAAATTATTTGCTGATAAGTACATATTAATTTCTTAAATTGTAAACGTTTAAACATTCCCTAGTTTTTAGTAGAAAACAAAGTTTTTCAAATGTGAAGAGGTAATCATCATTTATGGTTTATGGGGCAAGGATATTTTGCTACAAGTTTACTGCCTGTCTTACCCTTCAAACTGAAATACAACAAACAAGCAGTGACATTTTTGTGACTGCAGAAGACAAAGCAGAGGTACTAAACTTAGGTGAGATGTTGCATTGCACTACCATCTAGTATATTAATTAGCCAATGACTTTTAAGAACTGCATGGCTAGAAGGCAGATTGTTTATTCGTAAATAAGAATCTAGTCACCCAATTTTGTTTTATTAATTTTTCTATGTATTTGCATCTAGATTAGACATGGATGTAATTTCAAGTAGCTTTTACTATGTTGGTCGGGGCTGACAGGCATTTGTCACATTTAACAGGCATTTTGAGGTTTAGTCAGACGTGCGGCCAGTGCTGGTCAGAGACAGGCATTTTAAAATTCTACGACTTTTTATTGCATTTCGAACACTATGTTGGTACTTACCATCAATAATGCACACACCTTGATTGAAGAGGGCATGATTGAAGTGGTACAAAAGGTGATTTGTATGATTTCCTTATAATATTTCACATAAGCATTATTTGGAAAAAATAAGCATTTCAGGCATCTTGGACAGGCTTCTTTTCAGTTATGTGCGTTAATCCTAGTCGGGACCCTCTATGAAGAATGACATAATTGTCATTGCGTCATGGAGTTTGTAAATGGTGAATGTTTGGTCGAATGTGGCTATCTGTAATAGCTTTGATGCGTATTATTCTGCCTTACTAAGTGCAAAAGCGGTATCTCAGTGACAGCTAGTTTTGATATAATTGAAGTTATGTACTCGTACGTACTCATAACCTTACAGATAGTTATTGTTAGTTACTAAATGGAATTTTTATATAATATTAGGTATATTTTCTAGCTCAATAATTAAAATATGAAAAATGTATATTAAAATATAAGAATATACCTAAATCATGCCAATATCCTTTGTAATTTAAGGTTTTTTTTATCTCACTTTTAAGATAGAAAAAACTTTCTTAAGGGTTCCTCTATACTTTAAAAATAAAATACCGCTATAAAGCTTAGTTAATTAGATGATTATTTTTCTAAGCTATCCCATGGCATAAAAATCAAACCTACGAATTTTTTTGAGATACTGCTTTTGCGCTTAGTATGGCAGTATTGCCATGTTGCAATTTGCAGGTTAAGGTAGGCCACAAACTGACACTTGTGCCATTATTATTCTGTTAAATAGATAGTAATGCACCAATAACATTGTTTTTCTGTGTTGTGAATTGTCCCCTAACCCTGTGCTTGTCCTTTATTTCAGACTCTGCAAAAGTCTCACTGCACCACCTCTATATTATTGGAATGTATAAGCCATGTCAAAGCCTTTTAATTCACTAGTCATTGGCAAAATCATCACCATTCTGATGGAGCCATACAACAAAAAAGATTGATTAATTGATTGATAACATTGTTTATCTTTATAGGTGATAACACTATGGCGCCGAATTCCGACCACTGATTGATATGGTTCATGAATCCTTCAAAAGAGAAAAAAAACACTAAAGCACACTAGAAAAAATACTTTTCTGAAAGATTATGAGCTTTAATTTAAAAAAAATGAGCATAATTGTATTCTTTAATGAATTTTTTATACTTAAATTTAGATTTAAACTGTTACGACTGGAAATAAACTGAAAGAACCGTTTTCCGACCGACTGACTACGAGTATCCATATATCCAACCACTAAGTATCTAGATTCCGACCAGCCAAATCCTACCTAGTAAAATCAACTCTGTGTCTTACAAATAGAGTTGAAATTCGTAAATAAAAACCATTTTACATAATACTGCAGTATTTATTGGAAATTCAGTACAAAAAGTTAAAAAAATAACTTCTATATACTTCACATGATGTAAAATCAGGATAGTAAATTAGTTTTTAAATACTATGTTAAGTATATAGTATTTAAAACTTAATTTACTGAACATGTAATTTTTTTTTTCATAAACTGCATATTTTATATCCTCTAAATCTAGTATCTAAATGTAGGACTTACATCATGTTAATCTTTATAATAATAAAAATATATTACTATTATTAATGAGATCAATTAGTAATCATAATTAAGTTATGTACACATAACCAAACTATTGTGTTATATACATAACGCTTTGGTAGCCATATGTATTAATGGGAGGGTTCATGGATTGTTTTCCTTTCGGAATTGATTTATTTTCGGAAAATCGTAAGTCGTAGACACTAGAATCGCACATTTTCAGACATTGAGATGGTGACAATGAAACTTTGATATTGTCACGATGTCCGATGGTGAAATTCGGCGGCAAGAATCAATCCAAACAGTTTTTTAGAACATTCCCCATGATAGAGCCAGACTAATGCCACATCACCACATAACGCCAAAGAATCAAGCCGATTTGAAATAGTCTTGTTATCGACGATTCAAACTGCCATATGTTGAATGTGATCAAAAGGAAGAAGCTAATACTGAGGAGCCCCCGCCCATAAATGAGAGCAGCATATATCAATAGCATTTATAATGTAGCAGCCTGATTAATGCTCATTTCTTCTGCCGTATATCTTGCAGGCCTTTTCCATATTCTCCTCTGAATATTAATCTTTTTTTATTATTCATTATGATGTTCCTGGAATGAACACATTTCAAACAAGCACACCAAAACCAAAATTATCTGAGTCAGACGGAAACAGGGACATAGGAAACGTAACATATCCAGATTTTGACCAATCCTATATTTGTCTAATTAAGCCTCTAAGCCAAAATTTATATCAGTTATTAGTGCGTTTTCATTGACACACACTTATTAAGATCGTAATTATTATTATTCGCAATTATCTACAATAAATACAAAATATTTTAAAACCAAAGTGATCTTTAGAATTTAATTGGAAATAAACTGAAAAAGAGTGCAAGTTTAAACATATGTTAGAAAAAAATCCATTAATGTTAGCATCGGTCGCATACAGGTTTATTATGTAAGCATTGCTTTTAGAATAAGTAACTGAACACGAAACACTCAGAAAGTAACATGAATAATAGAAAATTAGCTTTATTTACTGAGTGTAAAATTCCTATTACCGATCATGAGGTCGGCATTCGGAATGTTGCTATTTTGTAGGGCTCCTTATTCCGTCCATAATTAATTGTCCAATAAATCTACGAAAATAAGCAAATTTTTGCTTGAATACTGAAATTTTAAGATTTTAATACACTAATAAAACGTTTAAAATAAATAAATGCCAAACTTACCAGAGTATTCTTCCCAAAAGCTGGATGTTTTTTAACACCGATTTATGTTTTTTCAGCATACAATCTAACATAAACTGTACCCTTTCGTAGTTCTTGTTGAAATTACAGAATGTCCGTTAACATTTGAAACACAAGTTTTAAGACATGGTGTACGATAAGTGATTGAATTGAATCGTTTCACGCATTTCGCGCGATATTTAAACGTTTTAGCCAGTAAAAACCAAAAGGTCGGATAGAGGAAGCTAGTCAGAAACCGGTGCTATTACGTTAGTTGTCTCTTTACATCAGAAAAGCTATCTATTTATTTGTTATGATATAAACAAAATATCCCTATGAAGCACTAAACGTCTGGATTACCCTCTTAATTAGTATTAATAGTGGCTATTCCTGCCAATCCAGCTCATTCCAGAGGTCTAGTACTGTAGAAGGATTATGAAATAGTTCCTTGTACATTTTATTCTCTTTGAAGAACTGAGCCCATAGGTATTGAACTTCCATGCACTCATAGCACGTGGTGGGGAGTTTCCTCATGGTTTAGGCAAGCTCTACATATGGGACTGTCCGTTAGCCCTATGGCGTGCATGTGTTTATTCATATGGCAATGCCCCGTTATCAGGCCACAAATCTTTCTAAGCTCTACTCTTGGTAGTTTAAGTAACTTTCTGGTCAGTTTGGGATTCAGTTCAAGAAATGCTTGTTTAGTTTGTCGACAACTGGTTAGCATTTCCCAGTGTTTTTTGTGTTTTATCTTGGTAATTTCTTTTATATTTGTTTTTAGCAGATTAAAGGGTAAGGGTACTTATAGGTTCAGGACCTACAGTTAGCATCTTAGACCCTTTTTTTGCTAATTCATTGGCAATGTCGTTCCCTAAAGAGTGACCTTTAATCCATTGTACAGTGACCTTGCATGTTGTCCCTAGTTGTTGAAGCAATTTTCTAATTTTCTGCATTCGTGTACTAGGCTGTTGCTCGAATAATTGGAATTCAGTGATTTCAATACTGCCTTTTTTTTTTCTTTGGAAGCTTTCTAGTTTTCTTTGTACTGTGCTTAGTTCGGTTCTGGGCCACCATACTATAGCGCCATATGCAACTGTGCTTCTAATTACCGTGGTGTAAAGCCATTGGGTAATGTGGGGTTTTAATCCCCATTTTTTACCCAACAGTTTCCTGCATTGTGCTAAAGATATGCAGGATGGGGTTAGTTTGTTATCGAGGTGTTTGCTCCAGTTAAGCTTATTGTCTAATGTCACGCCCAGATATTTGACTTCGTTGGTTAACACAAAGGTGGATCCAAACAATGGAAGTTTAAAATTTTCCACCTTTCGTTTATTGGAAAATAGAACTAGGTCTGTTTTCTGCAGTATTACACTAAGTTCCTGTTTGTTGCACCATTTTTCTATCAATTTTAGGCAGTTGTCCATCATCTGACAGAGAATGTTCTCGTTATTTCCACTTATTAATATGGCCACGTCATCGGCGTACCCTACAGCTAATACACCAACCTGGCTATTGAGGATAACAAGAAGGCTGTTGATGACTAGGTTGCACATGGTTGGCGACAGTACCCCACCTTGCGGACACCCTTTTACAACGACAGACTTTCAATTAGAGTCTAATTCTATGTGTACTACTCTTTTACTTAGCATGGCTATGATCCATCCTCTTAGAGGATTGGGTATTCCATGTCTTTGAAGAGCATTATCTGTACTTTTAAAGGTGGTTTTTCGAATGCACTCTCAATGCCTATGAAGGCTCCAAGACACGGTAGTTTGTTATCTAGCATAGTTTCAATTTTTCCCACAACTTCATGAAGTGCACTCTTAGTTGATCTGCCTAGCCGGTAGGCATGTTGCTGTGAGTGCAGTTCATAACTCTGTTTGGAAGTGGTTTCTTTTATAAAGTTGTCACATATCCTTTCCAAGGTTCTTAGCAGAAAGGATGTTAGACTAATGGGTCTGTATGATTTGGGAGATGTTTTCCTGGTTTTTTCAGAAAGATGACTTTTACATCTCTCCGTTTGAGTGGTATGTATTGGTGGGCTATGCATGCTCTATAGATATTTACGAGCCATGTAAACATTATTTCTCCACCCCATTGTATAAGGGCAGGTAGAATTCCATCTGGTCCGGGTGATTTAAAGGGGTGGAAGCTGCTTACGGCCCATCTTACAGATTCACATGTTATAAGCTTGTTTGCGAACTTCCAGTCCTTGTTTGATACAACTTTCTTCAGTTCTGGTTGCTATATGTCATTATTGTCTATTATCATTTGACAATCAGGGAAATGTGTTTGTAGTAGGTTTTCATAGATCTCAGTTTCCGATGTGGTGTAACTTCCATCTGGCTTCTTTAACATGCTCAGATTTCTGTTGTTATCTTGTGCTAGGATCTTACGGACCCTAGCTGCCACATCGTTCGTTTCAATTGTTTCGCAGAAGTTGAGCCAGGCTTTCATTTTCTTTTCACAAATATTCTGCTTATAGGTTTTTTGTGCAGCTTTGTAGGTTGTCTAGTCTGCTTCGGTTCTAGTGTTCTTGGCTCTATTGAAAAGGTGTTTAATTCCGTCTCATTCTTTCCAGTTCTGGTCCCCACCATGAGTTGTTGTTGGTCGGTGTCGGATTAATGGATAGCAGACAAGAAATATTGTAACAATTTAACATAATGTTAGTTAGTTTGTTTACATTGTGGTTGATTGTATCATTCTCAGATTTCATGTCTTTAAGTGGCACATTTAAGAGATTATTGGTTAGTGTTAAGTTGTAATTATTTATGTTTGTTCTCCTAGGATTCCTCCTAGGTTCCGGTACTGTTAGTTTAAGTGGTATATTGAAGCATATTCTTCGGTGATTGGATAAGGATGCTTGATTATTTACTCGCCAGTCTATTACATTATCAGCAATGCCATTTGAAGCAAGAGTTGAATAGTCGGGGGAGCGAGTGAATTTTTGCCCTCCATATGTTGGTTTATATTTTAAATCAGTCTCGGCAGCGTTCCGCCCTCTACGGAGCCCGCAACGTTGGGAGCCGCCTGGTGTGATCACACAGGTTGACTGGAACTACTCCGAAGACCTAGCCCGCCGAGGACACATTGCTTCATGAACCTGCACGCAGCTTCGAATAACTGGCTTGCCAAGCCCTTCACTCTCTGCCGCGCCTGCTGCCCGCTCCATGCCCCATCGTGGTCACCCCCTAACCAGCCTATGGCGGCCGGCAGGTTTCCCGAATATCCTGGGGAGGATTAGCCCCCAGGACTGCCGTTTAGAACGAAATCAGGGCCAAAGCAGCGTGTTGCAAGGTCAAGCTCAACCTGCCAGGATCCCTTCATCCGCTCGTACGACGCTCAACTGCGCATGGCTATACGCAGGGGAGGTGCCCATGTACCATGACACTGTCAAGACTTGGACCCCACCCAGAACGACAGGAAATATAGAAGGGAGGGATTGGATAGTATGGAGTGGGATCATGAGATATGGGTTATAGGATTCTCATGTTACCCTGGAATCTGACATCAGGAGGCCCTCTTGTCCGGGGTTTGGCCTAGGCCAAATCTACCAGCCATCCGCAACATGCTGACCCTCTTGGTTGCATGAGGGTAGTTATGCCTCGCCTTTGTGTGTCTACCCTGCCACCTCCGAAGATATGACATAGTAATCACCCAATGCGCCAGGTTGAGCTGTAACCGTATGACACAAAATACAAATTTTGGATTTTCTCTATGCCTCAAATAAATCACAGAATTAATTTGGTGAAAGAAATCAAAACATTATTTTAGACTAGTGTAGGTTGCCAATGTTAGTACCTTAATATAAGTATATATGTTTGTTTGAGGAATATTTAATGTTTCTTTGTGTTTCTTTTATTTTGTGTATTTTTTTTTGAATGGTATACTCATTTAAACTGAAGATATTTAAATTTTTAGTTTTAAGTTACTGTTTTGCCTTATTTTGTTTTGACATATTTTTAAATAAAAATGCTTTAAATATCGGAATATTAAAGTAGCCATCCATGAAGCACACTCTGCACTTCAATATCAATTACCTCTGATGAACTACACAAACTAAGATTATAAATATAAATTTAAATTGGTTTAGCCAATCGGAAATCCAGTGCCGAAGAATGATCATGAAGACTATATTTATATAATATTTATATGTTTTTTTAATTGTTTAATTAAAAATATATATAAATACTAGCTGACCCGGCAAACATTGTTTTGCCATATAAATTATTTAATAAAAAAATAAGGGTTGGTGATAGAAGGGTGAAAATGTAGAGTTATATGTATTTTTTAATGCTGAATCATAAAAAAATAAAAATAAAAAAAATTGTCCATAAAGTGAAAAAAAAAATTTTAGGGGTGGACAACCCTTAACATTTAGAGGGATGAAAAATAGATGTTGGCCAATTCTCAGACCCACTGAATATGCATACGAAATTTCATCAAAATCGGTCAAGCCGTTTCGGAGGAGTATGGAGACTAACATTGTGACACGAGAATTTTATATATATAGATTTTTTTAAATGGTATACTCATTTAAAATGAAGGTATTTAAATTTTTAGTTTTAAGTTACTGTTTTGCTTTATTTTGTTTTGATATATTTTTAAATAAAAATGCTTTAAATATTGGAATATTAAAGTAGCCATCCATGAAGCACACTCTGCACTTCAATATCAACTACCTCTGATGAACTACACAAACTAAGATTATAAATATAAATTTAAATTGGTGTAGCCAATCGGAAATCCAGTGCCGAAGAATGATCATGAAGACTAAATTTATATAATATAATATAAGATTTTCATCCTTACAATATTTTTCCACAAGTTTTGAAACTAAATTTATTAACACCCAACATTAGTCTTTTTGTTCTATTCATTTAGTTATTTATCCAAAGCAATACAGCATGAATATAAAGTTTCATGATATGATTGTGTTTGGTTCATTCTGTTCTCCCCTCAATTTTTTTTTATTTTTGACATGTAGATATGTATGATAATCTTACTTATTTTAATATATCATGGTTTTATTTTTTAATCACTAGTTCAATATTGTATTATTGTTACTTTTGTATCACTGATGTTCAAATAATGTATGTTTAATACTCATCTTGAATTAAATTTATTTGGTTGATTGATTGAATGGGAAATGCATAATGATACATATAATACTTATTATTTTTGACTCATGAAATAAGTGCAGTTAATACAACAGTGTTGAATGCTTGTGATTCACTAAAAGATTACATAAACTACTGCCAATTCTTGCTAATGTTATATCTGAATCCTTAATTCTATCCATCTTTGCTTATTTTGATTTGACTAACACTCAGTTTAACACTTTAACACTCACTTTCACTCACGAGTTTAATACTCACTTGACCACCTCCAAAATCTTTGCATCAGATTAATGTTTATGCCATCTCAATATCATTCCTTTTCGATACTCATATCCTATTCTATACTGTTAGGACACAGTCTTCCATAATATACGAAGTTACATGAAGGAAATATTTGAATTTTTATTTATTTATATATTTTATTTATTCAGGATAACTACAGCATTTATGTACATTTAGTATTAAATTAAGCTAGTAATAGTTATCTGCTGAATTATTTCTAGATATAATTGAGCACAAAAATAAATTTATACAGTTAAAAATTAAAAGAGGTAAACAAAGCAAAATAATATATTTTGGCATTATTAAATGTATGTCTTACAAAATAACTGACAAGTTTACGTCTATTTTGGCATTACTCGAAACAGTTGTGAAATCAATTTTATTCATATTTCTTGTAATGTTGGTGTGTTTGTTCCAGATTTAATACACAAAAGACAGAATTTAGGTTTGGATCATTTGTTTTTGGACCTATTGTAATGAGAATGTTCCATTTCCTTGATGCACCAAATGAAGCACTGCAAGTAAGTTCATTTTTTCTTTTTTGTTACGTACTATAACATATAAGTAGGTGGCTTACCTGACGAACAGAGATAGCAATTACCTATATATAGCAGATATGTTAATAGACTATTGTTATCTGTGTTTCAGTTAATCGTGATGCTCTAGGTTTCTTTTTATTTATAGACTAGCTGAGCCCGCGACATCGCCCGCGTGGAAAAAAATCGATAAAAGTAGCCTAAATTACTCCCTATTACATCAGCTACTGTCAGTGAAAGTCCCGTCAAAACCCGTCCAGCCGTTCCAGAGATTAGGCGGAACAAACAGACAGACAAAAATTGTAAAAAATGTTATTTTGGTATATGTACAATGTATACATCTATATGCATTTAGTAAAAAGCGGTTATTTTAATATTACAAACAGACACTCCAATTTTATTTATTTGTATAGATAAGTAGCTTTTCTGCCAGACATTATATATAAGGCCAATGATTGTACATTGACATTGTGTCACACGAAAACTGTACCATTAACAATGTGATTGTGGTAGAGTTCTGAAACGACTTGTTTGAGAATTTTCACACCGCTTTATCTTATGTATATGACATAATATCTCTATAGTCTAATATCTCTATAAGAGGTTAATGGCGCTTACCATCTATGTCAGATGGTAAGCGCCATTAACCTCTAGGGACCTAGGTAGTACAGTCATATCGTTCCAAAATTATTGTGTTAACATCTTTCTATAAACAGAGAGCCATCTGTTTGTTTGGTATCCAATAATTTATGAAGTAAAAAATTGCAGAAAGGCAGGTGGTGTACTCTCTAGGTCTGCAAGACTTTTTTATCATTAATCATTCACTCACTCACACAAAGTCATCACACTTCACTTATAACTAGATCTTGCTTAATATTGAAATTTGTAAAAACCGTATAATTGAAATTTAGGGTAATTTCCCAACTATCAATAATAATAATAATAATTACAATACAAAGAATAATCTAAAATAAAAAAATTAAAAACTTCTGACACATCCCTTTATCGTGTGACCACGTTCCTGCTTCATATGCATTGTGTGCAGAACATGAAAAGAGAAAAAAAACATCAAATTTTTTTAGTATCATCATTTTGAATACAATGTACAATCACAAGCAAAATGTATATGAAAAATGTATATGTCGTAGCCAGATAGCATAATTGCTTACATCATGAAATGCTCGAGAATTTCATGAAATGGTGGCAATTCATGATGTGGGCACCTAAAATTGACGAGATTGTTAAATTGTTAATATTTCACAAATTTATCGTCCATGATTGGTCATAAGGTGAAAATTGGATGTCAATAAGATATTTTATAAAAATCCAGAATGTATTAGTAACTTGTTAATTGTTTTTGAATATGACAGATATTTATAATAACTAGGAACACTAGGAAATATTAAAAGCTCTTTCAATATGGTTTTCAGGTCTTTACTAAATAACACACGTTAAGGAAAGCCTCCATGTTGACACATAAACAAAGTGCACCTCCAGTACCTCTATCGGTAGCTATTTTACGATAATAACAATTAAGTTTTACCATTTCATGAAATAGTCGCGCGTTCAGTTAACCATATCAATAAACAATTTCTTATCATTGATCTGATCAAGGAACATCATGATGTGGTCAATAAACAGTGAAAATTTCATAAAATGGTGGCAAATTCTTGAGCATTACATGATGTAGGCAATTCTGTGATCTGACCACGATATATACATGCAGAAAAAAATAATTGTTTATTTAGAATGATAATAATTTAATATCTAAATCTGAGTATGTTCATATAAACAAATATTTTGATAACTGTGACTTCATTTTTATAATTCAATGAGTAATCTTACTGTAAACTTGCGTGAAAACCAGAACATGAATTATAATTCATGTACACTTGTTAGCGCTTGTGACTGTACCTATTTTGAGAAAATTGTCATTGATTACAAATTTGTGTGTAAATATTTTTCATTCATCATGGCTGGGTTAGGATGTCTTATTTTTTTTGTAGAGAAACAAATGCATGGTTACAAAATAAGGAATAAGCAATGTGGTGATAATGTACCTGGGTAGTTATCACAGCTCGATCACCTAGAAGTCATAAAGATAATAACATATGCTCTACCCAGGTCTTACCCTAAAAATACTTTTTTGCTTAAAGCATACTGGACTGTTTTCTATTTTTCAGTGTTTCGAGGATCCTGATAACAATGGATTCTTTGATCAGCTAGTATCATATCAAATTCTGTTGGACCTGCTATACAATAATGAAATGTATGATGAAATGTATAGAGTATATGATGTAGTAAAAGAAAAACAAATCAGTATGACGAAATACCCAAAATATGTTATGGTATTGGTATTAGCAGCATGTTATAAACAAGTGAGTGAATAGTTAAATTAAGTTAATCGAAGAAAAAGAGATAGGTAGGTGCATCCGTTCATTTAAGATTATCATTTTGTGTAAATTCTTAGAAATTATTAAATTCAGGAAATTGACTCTTTCATATATTTTTTTAGCGAACAAAAGCTGCAGTAACCGGTTTCCCATTTCTTATATCTCCTATATAGATAACCGTTTTCAGGATAAAATGCAGCGATGGTGATCACCACTCTTCTTGCCAACTGACAAAACAGGGAATTATGGTGAATTGGAATGTCTATAGACATTCCATTTGCTCTGCCTAACTCGCAAGGGAACTGGGCGTGATGATATTTTTTTTGTTAAGAATAGTGTATATTGTAACGGGCAAGAAAGAACACATTCATGTTCGGACGTGTCTTTTCTTGGGTTATTACATCACGTTCAATCACGCGACCATACACGTGAATGATTAGTATATAATGTAAAGGAAATTTATACTAAAATACAGTTTAATTAATAAACTTGATGTGCGACTGTCATTTAACTCACGTAATATTGGTGACCCCGACTTCACCAACGCCAAGGAACAACTGAGTATGGTCCAGAATAACAACGGATGAATCAGGAATCTCCACCATAGTTACAGAAATGAGGAAGGAGCTTCAAGAACATAAAGCCTGCACCTATGCGATCATAGGCATCCTGACTGCATTAGCCATATTCCTGATAATCTGGAAGGCATCAATAACATTTGAGAAAAGTATAAAGAAAGTTGCCAACCAAATGCATCAGTTATAACATAATATGTACATTTTGTAATTATTTTTTTTGAAGGAGGAGAGTGATGTAACGGGTATGATAGAAAATGTTCATGATCGAACGTGTCTTTTTTTGGGTTATCACATCACGTTCAATCACGCGACTATGCACATGAATGATTAGTATACAATGTATAGGAAATTCATACTAAAATACAGTTTAATAAACACATATACTAATTGATGTGTGATTGTCATTTAACTCACGTACCTAATATATATCAAATATTTTGAATATAACAAATTATAACTTAATTTTTGAAATAAAATTAGGGTTTTATTTTAAAATATACATTTTTGTATAAAACTACAGCTATATATTATATAGTTAATGTTTATATTACAGCTATAATGTATATTAAAGCTGTACTTCCCAGATAATAATTACATTAAATTATCTGAGAAGTACCTATAGCTTTAATATACATTATTTAGCTGTTGTGTGTTGTGTCCTGACAATTTCTATGAAAAGATGTAATAAAATGTATATCATGCTGTAATACACGTCTTTCCATTATAGCTGTCGTGTGTGAAGTTCTTTAGATATATTCATTTAACTAAGAGGCCTAATATGAAATTTATTAAAATTTGTTACGAATAGTGTATAAAATATTTTGAATCTGACAAACTATAACTTTACTAGCTGCGCCATGCAGCCAGCTGCATCATAAAAGTTTGTGGTGAATTCTATGGGAACAATTATTTTTCTGGGGTTAAAAATATTGTTTAAGTTATTTCAGGTTATCATTTACCAGTTTGCCAAATGTTATCTAAATCCGTTTAGCCGTTTTTTGCGTGATTAATAAACATATAAACATCAAAACATCCAAATATCCAAGTATCAAACATACAAAGTTTCATATTTATAACATGTAAGGGCTTTTAAAATAAAACCTCTTGGTATTATTTTGACACGTAAGATTTGAACTTACGACCTTCCCTCAAGCCGAGACGCTTTAACCAACTGAGTTCAAAGTGGCAAAACTCTTCTTTGCTATATGATCAATTCCGTCGATTATTGTTTTGCTTGTAATCAGAAATCAGAAGTACTTTATTCAATAAAACTTTTTACAAGTTATTTAGACACGTTAACATATTTCTTAAAACTATTACCGGATCGGAAACGCGGGGACACACAAAATATGTAGTGGAAATTATTTTATTTGTGTATTAATCTAAATATTATATTTAACATTTTAGAATACAGCAAAAAGTTTCGAATATGCTACTAAACTATGGTCTGAAATGATTAATTCGGGAACTACACCAGTGAGGAGAGCATCCACTTTTATGGCAAGTATGTTTGAACTTTGTACAAATTATGCTTGTTGACACCAACAGTTTTTTTTTTTTAGTAGAGGGGGCAAAAGAGCAGATGGTGCAGTTTGTTTCTAAGTATGTGTAATACTGTGCAATAAATTCCACAATTACTTTATAAATGCGTTAATAAATAGAGACTTTAATAATGCATTAATAAATATAGGCACCGAAGGTGATAATCCTGTGTTTACATCCATGTCACTGGCTGAAATACCATATGGTTAATTTTACCTATTGCTTTTCCCCCAAATCAGAACAAGACTTTGTTAAGTACAGTGACAGGAATAGGTGAGACGGTGGTATCAAGCCTGGCCGAGACGTTGCAGAGCTCTACCACCTAGTAGTCACAACGGTAGTAACTTCTTTGGTTTATTTTTAAAAAGGTCCAGATAGGGTTGCCCTTTTCTGCTTTTAGATTTAAATGTTACCATTATCGAAAATACTGGTTTTAACCTTTTTTATGGGAAACAAAGCGGCATTATTTTATAACAAAATTTTTAATTTTGAACCCATACTTTTTGTCATAGAAAATAACTTTTTTGTGAAACAAATGTATAAAAATCTACAATAACTCGCAGCGCGCATGCGCTCCTCTGCCCCTCGCCCCACATACGAACACACAAACAAATAAATTCAAAGTCAAACAACCATGGCGGGTGAGACAGAACGCTCATGTTTAGCTTTGTTCGTTAGTCTATAAGGAGTTTCTAAAAATACGGGAGCATTATTTATTCCGTATTTGTATAATTTTGCTAATAGGCTAGTTGAAAAATTGTTTAATAATTTACCTTATTAGGTATATTCATCAAAAAACGATTTATTTTTTAATTATCATATATTTATATTAAAAAGAACACGGGTGAGTCTTCATACATTTTTTAAAGTTATTACCTTAAAGTTTAATATATTTCGTAAGATTCTATATCAAATCCTTATCTTAAATAAATATTTTTTAAACTTGAAGACAGTAGCTAAATAAAGTTGGAATTTAAGTAAGGTTAACGTAAACATTTAGTTTCACTCCTTAGTTTTCTGTGATTAGGTATTTATTGGGTTTCTGTAGTACAACTACTAATCTCAGAAATCTAAGTTAGATTGATAAGATTCTGAGCTAAGATTTTGCCAAGACACTTTTTAGATACTTAAAATAACAAAAAAAGATATTAGCTTTAACTATTACAAAAACAGTGAGAATTTTTATTTGATATTTATAATGAAAATTATACTAGCTGACCCGGCAAACGTTGTTCTACCTTTTTAACTACTCTTATTTTTTTTTCTATATTTTCTCACCTTTTAAACCTTCCCTGGACTTCAACAATTAATTCAAAACCAAAATTAGCCAAATCGGTTCAGCCGTTCTCGAGTTTTAGCGAGACTAACGAACAGCAATTGATTTTATATAAATAGATAAACTTATGACTGTTTTAATGCAAATGAAATTAAAATTTTATACAATGGTAACACTTAAATATGATGATAGAAATCAATCAAATTAAAGTCTCAGTATTTTTATATTATGATTGTTCCTAGCGATATAATTAAAAAAAACGTAGAAAGCTATTCTAGTTTATCTAATATAATTACTTGTCACTCCGAAATATACACAAAGGTGTAAATATCTAAACCAAAACCGTCTGTGTTCTTTGCATTTTAAATACAAATTTACCGCGAAAACGCTTTGGACTGTCATGGCGTCTCGATGGACGTCACGCCGTGGTCATATAAACATTATATATTCTGTGGTTTCTATGAAAATATCAAAAACAATATGACGTTTTACCATGGTTCGACTTCCAGTTTTGCGTTTGTTGTCACGAGTCTAAATATATATTTTGGTTGATATTATATTCTTAAAATATTATTAATCCTTATCTTTAATAATAAATACTTTAGATTTTTGTCAGCGCCAGTGGCGGCGCAAGATCATGAATTTATGTGGGCACGATTTTTTTTTTTAATTATCGATAGGTAAGCGCTTGACCTCGATCTCGCATGATGGTAAGCTAAGATGAGGCCTAAGATGGAACGCGCTTCCCTAGAAGGTACCTGTTCACTCTTCTCTTGAAGATCTCCAGATTGTACTCGTCCGGGAACACAGACTCAGGAAGCATGTTCCAGTCCTTTGCGGTTCGAATGAAGAATGTTGAGTCGAACCGCTTTGTTCGGGTACATGGAACGTCCACCATATAACGATGCCTAGATTCCGTGCTTCTCGACGATCGATAGAAAAACGGGGATGGCGGAATTAAGTCGTGCAATTCCGCAGCGCACTCTCCAAAGTGTATTCGATAAAAAACCGATAAACTAGCCACTCTACGGCGATGAGCGAGGCTCTGGAGTTTTTTGCCTACCAGATCATCGTCGTTTATGAGCCTCTTGGCACGCCTCTCAATGGCCTCAAGTGTCTCCACCTGGTATTTAGCGGATCCATCCCAGAGGTGAGAGCAGTATTCCATGCACGAACGGACTTGTGCTTTATAAAGGTTGAGCAACTGTCCCGGACTGAAATACTGTCTCACCTTCGCCAGAATACCAAGCTTTTTTGAGGCAACTTGGGCTTTAGATTCGATGTACGAACCAAAGTTGAGAGTAGGCGTTAACGTGATACCAAGGATCTCGAGGTGGACATTTATCGGCACGGCCACACCCTGGAAAGACGGAGATAGATGGAGCGGACTCCGTTTAGCGGAGAATAGACACGCCTGGGTCTTAGTTGCATTAAACCTGACCAGATTAGCATCGCCCAATCGGAGACTGCCTGTAAGGACAGGTTCATACGATCGACCATTGCCTCTCTGAGAGACCGGATCTGTGCCATACTAGCCCGCGCATTGGATACGTAACTCTCCACAACAGTGCTATCATCTGCGTACCCATAGATACCGGGCTTCAGCAGATTGTTAATGTGTAGCAGGGATAGAGTTGCAGAGAGAACTGATCCCTGAGGGACTCCGGCATTTATAGCCATTTGGTCGGATGAGCAGCCGTCGACGACTACTCTGATCGACCGGCCACTCAGAAAATCTGAGATCCAGGCGCAGAGACCAGTAGGCAGACCATACGATGGAAGCTTACCAATAAGACTATCATGCCAGACCCTGTCAAAGGCCTTCGAGATATCAAGGGAGACAGCTAGTGCCTCACCATACTTCTCTATGGCCGAGCTCAAAATGTAAGTGGCATACGCTAGAAGATCCCCAGTAGACCGATTTCGGCGAAACCCGTATTGACGGTCACTCAGTAGTTCGTTCGTTTCTAGGTGCGCCATTAGCCTGCTGTTCAGTACACGCTCCGTAGTCTTGCAGAGTATGGACGTGACTGAAATTGGCCTATAGTTGGAGGGGTCGGCACGACTGCCTTTTTTGGGCAAAGGCTGCACGTTGGCAAGCTTCCATGATTTAGGCACTTTTCCAGTAGCCATCGAAAGGCGAAAGAGGCGTGTCAAAACAGGAGCGAGTTCAGGCGTACAGGTTTTCAGTACTATGGCTGGAATCCCATCAGGGCCACTGGCTTTATTCACGTCCAGATTCCGCAGCGTTTTAAGAACCTCAGTCTGACGGATGCGAATATCCGGCATGTTCACCTCGCATCCAGATAGACTGGGTGGTTTCGCGTTGGCGGGATCCAGACGTGAGTTTTCGGCGAATAGAGTAGCGAACAGGTTCGCTTTCTCTACGGCGGTGTGAGCCAGCGTCCCATCCGGTTTCAGCAGTGGAGGGAGTGAGGGGCGGCAGAAATTCGATTCAACCGACTTTGCCAGGGACCAAAAGGCTGTACTACCTGAGGGGTATGAAGCCAATTTGTTCCCCAATACGGCTGGCGTGGTCAAATCGAGCTTTCAGTAGAGCCCTTTTTCCGGATTTGGCGGCCCGGTTGAAGGCTTTCTTCTTCTCCGACACGTCCTTGGCCTTGCGGTGTCGAGCATCTACCCAAGCCAGATATGCCACTTATATTTATAAGCTAGATAATATTACTTATTGGTAAAATACTAGATACATTTTGCGAGGCCCTCTGCTCGCAAATCAAGTTCGGGGAATACCCTGTTTTAGCTAGGCGCGCAGACAGAAACGCGCAGCGTGGATTCCTCGCAAGCGATAGCGACGCAAGCACATTTTTCGGCACGTACATGTCTATTGAGTAATACATAAATCTCCGTGACGCGAGGCCCCTCGAACCGCGAGGCCGTGGGCTCTGTAGCCCACGTCGCCCACACCTTACGCCGCCTCTGTTTAGCGCCATATTATAATAATTAGAAACGACTTTATCTGATCCATTCTTGGTGAAAAAAAAAGTCTATTACAGGTTTATAAATTTTTGTAGACTAAAAAACTATATAAATCAAACTAATAGACACGGCATTGAGAAGGAAACTTGTTTCCGCGCATTTGAGCAAATGCTCCTGTCACCCAAAATTGACATACATTTGTAGATTTATTATATTGTAAAAAAATAGAAATAAAGCATGTTTATACTATTTTACCGTACCGAATGAGATGACAAGGTTAAAAAATTACCCTCCAAGTGATTGTATTTCATCGGTAAGTAGTTATAACTCTGTATTTTTGTGTGTGAATGCAGGCTACGCTGACAAACTAAGAAATTGCCTTGGACGGCTTATCCATTTAATCCGTGGTATAAATCTTAAAATACAGCACATTTGGCCACCTTAGGACAAACAAAAAACATAGTAGGTATATTGCCTTTTATTTTGTTTCTATAGGTCTGGCTTTAAAACAAGGAGCTCCACATCTAGCTTTGGAATCTATCGCCCTACAAAAACCCCATTACGTGACTATAAGGAATATAAAGGTAAGGACTTAATGAGTGTCACAATACTATAAACCTTTTCGTCGTACTTTTCTAAATGTTAACCTTGTCTGCTCGTCAGATGAAACTGCTTCTACTAGTGTGGCTCTAGAATTCCTTTAATGTTGGAATTATTTTGGAGTATACGTAGAATGTTGGAAACATTTTGTAGATTCAGGCGTTACTTTGCGTATATTTACAGATTGTGTGGTAAAATACTAGACAATGGTCCCAGGAACAATATTTTTTTGATTAATGTCAAGCCGAATTTTTGTGAACAGCTTCATTTTGACGAGACACCTATCTTTTGTCTCTTCGAAAAATCTCGAATCGGGTAACTAATAAAGATAGATAAATAAAAAAACTTTAGTGTCGGACGAAGAAAAGTTTCCACTTTACGTGTAGGACAAAGTAACCCTGGAATTATAATAATAATTAACAAGTTATTGTGAGAAACTTACGTTGTTTTTAAATTGATTAATATCATTTAAAAATCTCATAATTCCAAATCTTTCGAGTGGAGGACTCGTTAGAAAAACCATCGAATGTGTACGACAAAAGTTTTTTCCTGATTTTCATAAAAAATAATCAAGCCATTAATGCAAAACAATAATTATTGTCATTAATAATATATTTTTTATTCACAAAGATTTGCGTCTCATGAAAAGGAAGCTGTTCACAAAAATTCAGCTTGTTATTAATAAAAAAATCTGTAAACTATTGACCCTACAGACCATCTCTGAAACTTCCCGCTAAAAAAAGAGTAAAAACTATAAGGATAGATTTTTTTCAATTTAAACATCAATTTTGTTAAAAGTTATAATATTATGATTTTTGAAAAGCTATAATGTTTTGGAAACGATGATAGATTTTGATCTTAGAAATGGCATTCAGCTCAATTTTTGAGATTTAAAATATTGCTTACGCTAACTAATCGATAGGTTGAAAAATTTTGGAGCAATGTCATAAAACATTTTTTTCAAAAATTTTGGTCATTCATAAATCCCAAACATATTGACCGATTTTGATCCAATTAACGGTATTTGACGCAATTTTTAAAGGAGAAAAGCTGATAAGATTTTGAAGACAATCGGTGTATTAGCCTAAAAGTTATATCAAAAATATAAGTAAGTTTGCTAAAAACAACGTAATTGTAATATTTGAAAATCTGTAACTTTTGAAAATTAGATTCGATTTTGATTTTTAAAACAGCATTCGACGGAGTTTTTAGTATTAAAATATCGTAGAATACCAAAAAATGATTGCCTGAAAATTTTCGAAATTGTGTCGATAAAACACTTTTTTAATTTTTTTTTGTCAACCGTTACTCCCAAACGGATAAACCGATTTTGGTGCAATTTATGCATTACACGTAGTTTTTTGAAGAATAGTGCTGATTAGTTTTTGTACTCAATCTGTACATTAATCTGGAAGTTATATTAAAAAATACTGTTTCGCAAAAATGTTGGTGGGGTTTTTTCAAAATTTCTCAAAATCTCCTAGGCCCACTTGGTTCAAATTTTCAGGAAGTCTAAGTTGAGAGGAATCCAATCGAATGCCATCAACCGCGTTTCAATCAGTCCAGCCGTTCAAAAGTTATGAGATGTTTACATACATACATATACACACACATGCACTCATACATACATTCATACAGAGATACTGACGTTATCGTGAAAATAGTCGGAAAAAGTTCCTAAGAAATCAAAACGTGGAGAACTGGTGAAATTTCGATTTTCGAAAATTGGGACAAAATCAGTAACTTCCTTATACGTAGCGGGAAGTTGAAAAGTTTGTTCCTGGGACCACGGTCTATACTGTTTATATTGAAAGACACGCTAGTTAATGGTCACATGTAATCAATATTAATATTTTAACGCAGTAAAACTGCAGTAACCAACTTTCCATTTCCTATATCTCCGGAAAACTGCATCAGATCTTCAGCAAATTGAAACGGGGCTACACAAGGGGCTTTAAATGAAAAAATAATTTTCAAAATCGCTTCTTTAATGAACGAGTTCTGAGGTAACGAACATAAAAAACATACAGCCGAATTGAGGACTTTTTAGGAAGTTGGTTGAAGTATCTTCACGCCCGTATCCCCGAAGAGGTAGGCAGAGGTGTAACTAGTGTACACACGATTAGCCGAAGATGCTTAGTCCTACAATGCGACCTGCAAGCCTATCGCCGACCGGAAGTCGGTTAAAAATATGATAATAATAGAATATTGCTTAACTACATGGTAAACCTAAACAAAATTAGTGTAATAGTATTTAGAAAGTATGGTTCATGTGCGGGCGACAGCGGCGTACTAACAAGTCTAATCACGAGTTCGGTAAATCACTATGAATTTTGATATTTATCTGTGCCCATATATAATAATTTTTATTGGATTATTTGGTCAAAATGTAAGTAGATATTATTTTTTAAATATACGGCATTAAAAACTTAACACCCTCCAGTGGTATATACAGTCTTTTACTGGCCAACTTGTATAACTTAAAGACGACATTAAGGCAAAAAAATTTAAACTTTCCGCAGAATCCTAAAGTTGACATCTACAATGCCACTTAAGCAAAAATAAGTGTAAGGATTGGATTAAACTTACTAAAGGTCTTGAAAGTACAGAAGACTCCAACAACACTGTAATCCACTCATATCCTCACTGTCACTTTAGTAGAACAAACAGAAACCCACAGTTTTAGTACTCAACGCATGTTTCACTTTGTGACCGAAGCATCTTCAGAGAATCGAATAACACTTCACTCTATATTAAATGAAGCAAATTTTTTCTTTAATGACATTGCAGTCATATTTAAGAGTTCGTTGAAAGTTGCAAATTGATTACCTTAATATATTTTTTTTATGTCATAAGATAGCATTTTGCTATGTTATTAGCAAACAAGCAAATAATTCCATAGAAGGAGATAACCATTGCCCATAGACATCAAATATGTTATTGGCGCGTTGCCATTAGCGTAACGAAGATCTAATGCTACATGCATAAGCTTATAGGTTACTTTTCCCTCGCAAAGGGAATACGATAGTACCAAGCATTGATGTTATTACAATAGTTGAAGGTAAGGTGATAACAAATCCGAGGGAGATATTCCAGAATTTTCAGCTGTGGTAGTCACCATGATAATGACAGGCTTGGCTAATTTTCCGCAGAGAAATTAATGTACTACGTACTAGAGAAGGAATGCTAAGGGAAGTTTAATGTATTAGGTACTAGAGGAGCTATGCTAAGAGAAGTTTAGTTAGCGAACCCGGGCGAGATAACGCAGAACTTTACGGCCTAGTAGCCACGATGGTAGTGACTTGCAGAGCCAATCGTTCGCTTCTTACGAACTGCCTGGCAGAAAGGTAGGTGGTCTGTATGTTTTTTAAAGGCAGGGAGGGAGCCCCCTTGAAGAATAGACCATGAACCAACACGGGGAATTAATATGTTGATATATTTTAATGAATATGTTGAAAGTTATATAGGTTGATTTTATGTTATATATGTGATGATTATATTTGTAGATTTTGTATATCTTTTACGTTATAGGCACGGGCTTTAGCTGAGATGGGTAGAGTGGATGATGCGTTACCAGTATTGAAGGCGGTTGTGGATATTGACAGTCCAGAACAACAAGGCAGACATACATTCTTTGAGGAAACAGTAAGTTTTTTACTAATTTTAGTAAATACTATATAACATTGTGAAAATACTATCTAACTTAGTATAAACACTATCTAAATTAGCTTAAATACCATCTGACGTAGTGTAAATACTATCTAACTTAGCTAAAATACTATCTAACTTAGCTTAAATACCTTCTATGAATACTATCTAATTTAGTATAAATAGGTACTATCTAACTTAGCTTAAATACTATCTATGAATACTATCTAATTTAGTTTAAGTACTATCTAACTTAGTATGAATACTATCTAACTTAACTCAAATGCTATCTAACTTAGCTTAAATACAATTTATGAATATTATCTAATTTAGTTTAATTACTATCTAAGTAAAAATACGATCTAACTTAGCTCAAATACTAAATTAGCTTGAATGCTATCTACCGGGCAGAAATTATTCCATTAAAGATTTGGTGCATTACGAAAACTCTAAATAATTATAGATTTTCTTTTGTATTAACATCGTAGACTAGTAAATACTATTTATATGTAATTTGGCTACTATCAGTAGGTAATAATATTTATGTATTTATATAAATTATTGCACAATAACAGTACAATAGATGACTTAATGTCAATTGGCATTCTCAACCAGTCAACCCCAAGAAAAAGCAAGAAAATATTAGGGTGTAAATTTTTCTTTCTTGTTTTCAAGTTTTTCTTGTGTATGTCTGTGTACTACTGTACGTATATTTTAGCTGTGAATCGGACCACTTGAACAATTTTTATCAATTTCACAGGTAATAATAGTACGTGATGCTGTTAAGAAAGCCAATAATAAAGACCTTACTAAAGAATTTGAAAATATCGAGAAAGCGTTAAAGAGTAGAGGACTTATTGATAAGCAGGTATAAATATTTTTTTTTGTATTAATAAACTTGTTTGGGCATGTACATGCACATTCTATTGCATCGACTATGATGTGTTCCCCGTGTTGGTCTCGGGCTCCTTTGAAGAATAGGTCAACTGCCGTTCTGCCAGGCAGGTTGTAAAAGGCGATCGATTGGCTATTGACTAATATGATTTTTGTGTTTTTAAATTTGTCTTCGTCCAGAATCGGATAATAAGTATTAAAATATGATATCCATACTTCCATATACTAATATTATAAATGCGAAAGTCTGTCTGTCTTTCTGTTTGTCTGTCTGTCTGTCTGTCTGTTACGCTTTCACGGCTATACCGCTGGACCGATTTTCATAAAATTTGGCATGAAAGTAGTTGAAAAGCCGGGGTCAAACATAGGCTAATTTTTTTTCAAAAATCAACCCTTAAAGAGTTAAAATCGGGGATGATATTTGTATGAAAGCTATCTTGACGACATGTTAATCTACTCGCGGGCAAAGCTGCGCGGGTCAGCTAGTTCATTAATAAAGAAAATTATAAATAAAAAATTATCTTCCTGGCAAGCCATTAATTATTTTTTTAATTTATATTTGTTATCCTAATGAAAAATGGTACTTAATAATTTTGTATTATTTTAAAATCCTAAATCTGTGAACTTCGCCGAGTCAGCTAGTATATATAAATATATATTTTTCAGACGCTGGACCAACTCGTCACATCAGAAATCACTGTTTCACCAAAGTCAAACCTACCGAGGGGTATGCCAAAAGGATCTCAACGAATGCCATTCGGAATGCGGCATAGGAAACCTAATTTTTAGTGAAATTTAAATCATTTTAATGTATAAAAAATATAAGAACTGACTTCATAATATTTGTATTTTTAAATAAATAAACAAATCATCACGTTGACCCCCTTACGGGCACGCAAAGTGGGTGTGTGTGAGTTGTGAACTCACTTCACTCTCAGAACAGATATGAGTCTTTAGACTTGATTCAGCGAATCATTGTTTGGGAATTGATTAAACTGATGGTAGACTGATGACGGTAGACTGATGGAGATGGTAAATTTAATTCAGCAATCGACTTCCCATTATGTACAACAGATCTTCACCAAATTATAATGGTACCACGTGGGAAGTACGACTCAAATAAAAAATATAATTAAAAAATCTGTTCATAAATGTTCGATTGGATTTTCCCGTGTTGGTCCCGGGCTCCTTTGAATAATAACTGCCGTTCTGCTAGGCAGGTCGTAAAAGCCGACCGATTGGCTATGCGAGTCACTACCATCGTATCAACTAGGTGGTAGAGTTCTGCATTGTCTCTCCCGGGTCTGGTACCACCGCCTTACCTATTCTTGCCGCAATAGCATCAGTGCTTGTCACTGTCGTGTTCCGGTTTGGAGGGTAAGGTAGCTGGTAAACTTATGCATATGGCATTATACCTCGCCACAAGATAGCAACGCATCATTAACATCTTTGCTGTCTATAGGCGATGATTGACTCTTTCCGTCAGGAGACCCATTTGCTTGTTTGCTATCTTATGATGTATATAAAAAAATTAAAACGCAGCAAAACTGCAACAACCGACGTCTAATATCCTGTATATCTGGAATTTTGGATTAGATCTTCACCAATATTATACGGTATCAAATCAGAAGGAACCCAAACAAAAAATATTTCAAATCCTTTTATAAATCACTGAGTTTTGAAGTAATATGAACACATCAAAAATTTTTTAACGCAGTAAAACTGCAGCAATCGACTTCCCATTATCTACAACAGATCTTCACCAAATTATAATGTAAATAAATAAATAAATGTTACTACACTTTAAGCGAATTTGTGAATGATAAATTTTAATAAGAAACATATTTTATTCAGAAAAGTGTATCAGTCCGCCTCTGCATTGCTACACCCTATCAAGGTAGAATGTATATTTAACACCTATAAATGTATAACATATGACGCAATAAAGTATTGAGTATTGAAAGTACGACTCAAAAAAATAATAATTCAAAAATCTGTTCATAAATGATCGAGATCGAGTTTGATAATCTCCTACTTTTGGAAAGTCGGTTAAAATATAGCCGAATCGAGAATTTACTCCATTTTGGAAGCTGGGTTGAAACATAAATATGCGCGATTTAGTATTGTATAAATAATTCTTTAAATGCCATTATATATCATCATATCATAAGATAGCAAATAAGCAGAGGCTCTCCTGATGGAAAGAGAAATCATCGCCTATAGACACCAAAGATGTTAAAGGTGCGTTGCTATCCATGTGGTGGGATGGCAAGGTCACATGCATCAGTCTAACGGCTACCTTACCCTCCAAACCGGGACACGATAATGACAAGCATGGACGCTATTTCGCCAGGAATAGGAGCTGGTACAAAATACTCGGGCGACACGTTGCGGAACTCTACTACTTAGTTGTCACGATGGTAGTGACACTTATAGCCAATCGGTCGCCTTTTACGACATGCCCGGTAGAATGGTAATTGGTCTATTCTTCAAAGGATCCCGGACCAACAAGACGGAAAATTATTGAAGGTTTTTATGAAACTTTTACGTATAGGCAATGGCGTAGCTGGGACCTCCACAATCAGGGAACCCTACAGCCTGTACATATACTATAAAAATCTAAAAGGCTGGAAAACCTACGACGACCATCTAAAGTCTGTAATGTTTAATCGCAAAAACAATAATCGCCGATGAGTTTTCTGGCGCACCGATCAACAAGGCCTAAGGCAACCAGTTGATAATTGGCAAAGACAGTCTAAAAGTGACATACAAGTTCCAAACTATAGTACGCACGGAACTAGTTGGCCGCGCCATACGTATTACGTATTACGTATGGCGCGGCCAACTAGTTCCGCGCGCACTATAACTTTGGTATTAATAGAAGTTATCCAATCTCTAGGTACTTTTTTCGGTACCTGTTTTATCACAAAGTAGGTTTCAGCCCAGCAAAGATTATGTATTACAAAGATGCCAGAATTTCTTGCTGCTATTACTGTTTTACACGAAATTAATTTTCCGCGGTTTAGTTTGTCTGACTATTATTGTCTAAAAGACTTATTATGAATAGAAATTTTTGGAAAGCAGCACCTTACTCTTGGTCGATATAGCTCGAAAAAATACGACCACATCAGGCATTAAGCTTCACAAGTATGCTACGTATTGGCGATTCAACACAATTTTTAGGCGTTTCTATAATTTAGCAGGATTTATTCGGCTTGTTTATTTAGGTACAGCCTGTATGTTGGCAAGCTTTTACAGTTTAGAAGCAATAGTATTTTCCATAGTCGGGCGAAATTAACTTTTATGAAAATGCCTCCATATCCACTAGCATTTGACTTACTTTAACCTAATCAGTATAGATCATAGGGTCTCGGGATCAATTTTTAAGTTGCCCTTTTTCCTTTTTTTGGTGTTACTTTTTAATTATTTTGGCCCCTTGGATAGCTGCGCCACTGTGTATAAGATGGTTAAAGTTTTCAAAAAGCTTGTAATTTTGTTGTACAGGACAAAAAAGGACGATTTTTGGTCCTAAAAAACGGTACAGATTTTTCTCTGCTATAAATACCAAAAGTAAGCAACAATGCTAATTTCATATCTTTCTTTACGTGAAATGTAAAATAAATCCTGCGAATAGATAACGTGCTGGGTAGCCATTATAGTAACGTCAATCGAATACAAGTACTTTTATAAGAGCGCTTGCACACTGCCGAGCGAGTACGTGACGTGAGAATGACGTCATGTTGGTATTAGATATGTTTCCAGTTCATTAGAATTTTGCGAAAATTATACATATATTTATGAAGTTGGTTGATTACTGCGATTTCTAAATAATTGTGCGTCTGAGATAGAAATATGAATGCGGGATAATAGATAGCGAAATAGATGTTTATAAAGAAATAAATTGTTTCAATCAATTATTTTCTTTTATTTCCTTAATAATATTAGTCTTCATCACTACAATTGAATGCGTTGGCAAAATGAGATCATTTTTTATATTCTGTTAAGTCATAGTCATAGAGAAATACAGCAAAATGAACTTTTTTATTTATATCATAAGATAGCAAACAAGCAGATAGATTTTCTGATTGAAGGAAAAACCTTCGCCTATAGACACCAAAGATGTTAATGTTTCGTTGCTTTCCGTGTAGCGGGATGGAAATTCCACATGCATAATTCACCTTTCAAACCGGAACACGACAATAACAAGTATTGACGATATTGCGACAGAAAAAGGTAAGGCAGTGGTGCCAAATAATCAGGCGAGACGTTGCGCAACTATTCCACCTAGTAGTAATAGTAGTCATAGTCAAAGTTTGTAAAAATATCAGTAGGTATTTTAATTTTCCGAGATGTATATTCTTAAAAATGATGATCGATTTTGATCCTCAAAATCTTTAAATTATTTTATTAGCTTCTGAATCGACAGATTAAAAAATGTCAAAGTAATGTTAAAAAATTGACCAAGTGCGAATCGGACCGCACGAAGGGTTCCGTACCATCACCTATATAAGAAAATCACGTTTGTTGTATGTATACTTAAATATTTATTTTATGTATTAGGTATTTATTTTTATAGTTTATATATTTCCAATTACTTACTTTTTTAAAAATATTCAAGTTTCTACCTGTTTATTAAGATCGAGTAAAAATTGCTTAAAAATTACGTTTGTTGTATGCAAGCCCCTATTTAATATTTACTTTATTTTTATTTAATTATTTATTTTGAAAGGTAATATACAAACCTGTGAAAATTTTAAACGTCTACCTGTTACCGTTATTAACATTGAGCATAAAAATACGAAAAAAAACTCGTTTATTGTATGGGGACGCCCCCTTAACATTTTTATAACTGTCATACTTTCCTCTGTATATTTTCCTCGTGAGCAGTAAATAAAGAATTATTATTAAATAAAGAATTATTATTATTATTATTATTATCATTATTATTTTGTTTAATATTTAGTATTTGCTAATAGCGGCAACTGAAATTTATTTCCGTTGCCGCTTAAAAATTATTTATAATTTGTTAAAATTTCAACTTTCTAGCTATCACAATTTATGAGATACAGTCTGGTGACAGACAGACAGACAGCGGATGCTTAGTAATAGGGTCCAGTTTACCTCTAACCCCTACGGAACCCCTACGGAACTCTTAAAAAAAAGATTTCGCTATTGATAAATCCCGAACAAGTCATCTGGTTTTAATCCGATTTATGGTATTTGACGACGTGATTTAAGTAGAGGAGCTGATTAGATTTTTAAATAAATCGGTATATTAATCTGAAAGTTATTTTAAAAATATGAAGTTAGTTTCTGTAAACAACATCATTTTAATATTTGAAAAGCTGTAACTTTTGAAAATTTGGTTCAAATTTTATTTTCGATGTAGGTAGTTTTTTTTAATTACTAAAATTTTAGATCAAAAAATAATTGGTTGAAAAGTTTCGAAGTTATGTCGAAAAAAGACTTTTTTTTAAATTTTTCGTCAACAATGACTCCCGAACGGATAAACCGATTTTAATGCAATTTACGGCGTCGTAAAAGGCGACCGATTGGCTGTGCGAGTCACTACCATCGTGGCTACTAGTTGGTAAAGTTGAGAGGTGGTGTCGTTCGGCTCTGGTACAACCGCCTTATCTATTCCTGCTGCAATAGCGTTAGTGCTTGTCTCTGTCGTGTTCCAATTTGGTGGGTAAGGTAGCCGGTAAACTTATGCATGTGGCATTAGATCTCGCCACAAGATAGCAGCGTACCATTAACATTTTTGGTGATGGATAACTCTTTCCATTAGGAGACCCATCTCATTTGCTATTTTATGACATAAAACTGATGAAAACTCGCTTTTCGAAAATCGGGGCATAATAAGTAAGTTCTTCATACTACTAAAATTAGCGGGAGTTAAAAAAATCGCAACCAAATCGAATCACCTGTTTGGGAGCTAAGATGCCATAGATAGACACACAGATAGACACGTTAAACTAGGACACTCGTTTGTTTTAGCGTCGGCGGTTTATTATGAAATTAGTTATCTTTTAAGTAACAGAAGAATATGATTCATTTTGATACCGTTTTATGTAAAAGCTTTTGAAGCAAAATTTATACCGTGAAATTAGTTACCGTTTTCTAATTTTCACCAACCACATAATATAGGGTTGTCATTTTAAAAATGCGACGTCCGACAATCGGTCAATGTATGTTAATTTCGTTTTGAGGCCAGATTAAGGTATAAATAAATATAAATATTCACGGGACAAATTACACTTACTGATCTAACCCTAAAGTAAGCAAATTATTTGCTTGTGTTATAGGTGTTAGTCAACGATACTAATACATAGCAATACATGTATAAATACTGGAATATGCTCATTACACAAATGCTTGTCCTCGTCGGGGATCGAACCCGAGCGCCGTCGATTGAGTAGTCAGCATAAACGGTATAAAGGGCAATGCAAAAATAAGTCAAGTAAAATAAGTGTTGTTATAATACGGCTTTCAGTATAAGTGAGCGTATCAGTTTAGGCACCGATCGTTTCTTTTTAATAATAAAAAGATTGCTTGTTCATATTACAAAAAGGCAGACGCACAATAGCGTCAGTGCGTGTCACTGTCGTGTTTCGTTTTGAAGGGTAAGGTAGCCGGTAAACTTATGCATGTGGCATTAGACGTTGCCACAAGATAGCAACGCATTTGGTATAGACACCAAGGCGATGGGTGTCTCTTTCCATCCAGGAAACCCATCTGTTTGTTATTTGATATCTTAATATGATACAAAAACAACATGTTATATTTTTATTTTTTCACGATTTTCACACATTATCCGATCAACACCGTGCCTATTAATATTTGTGTGTCGTCTGTAATCTAAGTCAAGTATTTTACTGACTGTATTAAAAATATTGCTCGCTCGCAACATAAACGTATTTTGACGATGATAATGTATATTATGTATATTATTAGTGGGACGCGATTAAAATAACTACTACCACATTGGCTTACAAATACTGACAATGGTCGATAAAAGTGGTTGTTCGAGTAGCGACCGTGACTACACAATAGACAGGAACACGTGTTTTTATTTTGAACATAAATATTTGTGCTTTTGGGTTTGCGATGCTACCACTGCGAAGGTTGTTGACGTTATGGTAAAACGTGAACTTACTGCTTAGAGACTAAAGAACAGCTGAGAAGAGTTGCAACATAAATAATTGTAATAGCACTATTTAAGATTAACTTGAACTTTTATGTATTGTAGCGTTGAATATTGCTAGACTATAAGGTAATTAATTTACCCAAACATCCTCTTCGAGTTATTGATTTTTGCAAACTAAATCTATAAATTATTTTTGAGAGGTGACAGCCCTGGCGAAGGCCTGTAAGTAATCTCAAAGTACCTGTTATTTTTTTCGTTGGAAAGCAAAAGAAACTTAATTACCTAGCTCTCGTTACTCTTATTACTCTATTACTCCTGTGATATAAATAGGTTGTTATTTCTTAGGGTTTTTGCAGAAATCGTGTGTTATATATATATATATATATATATATATATATATATATATATATATATATATATATATATATATATATATATATATATACATATATATATATACATATATATATATATATATATATATATATATATATATATATATATATATATATCGTGTGTTATATATATATATATATATATATATATATATATATATATATATATATATATATATATATATATATATATATATATATATATATATATATACATATATATATATATATACATATATATATATATATATATATATATATATATATATATATATATATATATATATATATATATATATATATATATATATATATATATATATATATATATATATATATATATATATATGTACGCCAGATCCCTTAAGGTCCAACCTTAAGGGATCTGGCGTGAAGACATGTGTGTCATACATCACAGTTCTTGTAGGCTTGTCTCGCTTCCTTCACATTCATTACACTCTTCATACACACACGCCGGTTGTGAAGATTTGTTTAGAATAAAGTTTTTTATAATCGACATTAAACTTAAATTATTACCATCAGGTTGGTTCCTTTGCAAGGTGGACAGAATTGACCGAAAGTCAATCGACTTTTCAGTTCACCATGATTCACTGGATTACAGTTAGGGACCGACTTTCTTTATATCATTAGATAGCAAAACCTCTCCGACCTCATCCAGGCTGTCCATGTCTTGTTTCTCGTGACAACCATAATCGAAAGATATACATGCTCATCCGAGGCACACGAGTGGTAACACGTCACCATCAGACTAGACTGGGTTCCTAGACTGAAATTTTGATTTTCGATGACAACCCCGTAAAAACTTTTGTCTAATTCAGGGGTCCCGTTATCGGAGCTGAATAGGCAACTAGACCAGTTATCTTTTATTTGCTACTCCATGCAGCTTTGCCTGCTGCTTGATTAAAATGTCGTCATAGTAGTTTTTCACACGAATTTTCGTTCCCTATTTCAGCTTTTTAGAGGTTGATTTTTGAAAAAAAAAGTCAGCCTGTGCAACTGCATGAAGCATCTCCATGCTAAATTTTATCGAAATCTGTTATGCAGTTTAGCCCTGAAAGGGTAACAAACAAACAAAATCACTTACGTATTTATAATATTACTAGCTGTGTCCGCGACTTCGTCTGCGTAAAAAAATATCTGAAATAATAGTAGCCTGAGTTACTCCTTATTACCGTGGCTTAAAATATAGTCAGTCTCGGGGCTTTATCCAAATAGTTCCCGTTTCCGTGGGATTTCCGGGATAAAAAGTATCTTATATAATTTTTCTCGGGTTTCTAGCTATTGTTGTAACATTTTTTTTCCAAATCGGTTCAGTGGTTTAGGCGTGAAGATGATACAGACACACAGACAAAGCTACTTTCGCATTTATAATATTAGTATGGATTATAGAATAGAATTACTTGAAATTTCACCCTGTGTTGGTCATGGCCCTTTTGAAGAATAAACTATTTGACGTTCTTTCTGCCAGGCAGTTCGTAAGAGGCAAACGAATCACTGCCATCGTGGCTACTAGGTAGTAGAGTTCTGCATTGTCTTGCCTATATGACAAGCACTGACGATACTATCAAGAAACCCGTTGTACTAGGTGGTAGAGTTCTGCATTGTCTCACCCGGGTCTGAACACCGCCTTATTTATTCCTGCGCAATAGCGTCAGTGCTTGTCACTGTTGTGTTCCGGCTTGGAAGGTAAGGTGGTCGGTAAACTTATGCATGTGGCATTAAGACCCCGCAACAAGGATAATAACATACCGTTAACATCTTTGGTGTCTATAGGTGATGGTTGTCTTTTACCATCAGGAGATTCATCTCCTTGTTTGCTATCCTATATTATAAAAAGTAGAGATGCCATGAATAGTGATCTTGCCCAACACTGAATATCCGGCCAGATCGTCCAGACCAGATTGTTATATTTCTTGGTAAAATATATTATTTTTTTTCTCATGATTAGGTAGATATTCGGTATCCGGCCGAATAGTTCCCGATATCTACATAAGAGAGTGGCCAGATGGGTCAAATATCGAATAGTAACCGAATATTCGTGGCATCTCTAAAAAAGTATATATATAAAGAATCAAATTAACTTAGAAAAACTTAGCAAGCTGAATCATAAGTTTTATGAATAAACATAATTTCCTTTTTACTGCCTCTTATACACATATCTACCTGTATTTTTTATTTAATGAGATAGGCAATAAACAGAGGTTCTCCTGTTGGAAATAGGTAACTATCGCCTATAGACAACTAAGATGTTAATGGTGTGTTGATATCTTTGTGACGGACTCGCAATGCCACATGCGTAAGTTTACCGGCTACCTTAGCCTCCAAACCAGGTGTCAAACATTGACACGCCTAGCACATTGCGGCTAGAATAGGTAAGGCGGGCGAGACAATGCAGAACTCTACTACTAATAGTCATGATGCTAAAGACTCATATAGTCAATCGTTTGCCTCATACAAATTGCCTGGCAGAATGTCTAATGGTTTATTCTTCAAGAGGCGCCCGGACCAACATGGGCTGAAATTTTAAGTGAATACTCATATTAATTTAATCCTACAATCTGTATTAATATTATAAAATATGCGAAGTTTGGATCTTTGGATGGATGGATGGATGTTTGTTACTCAATCACGCTAAAACGATTGAACGGATTTGAATGAAATTTGGCACATAGGTAGATGATAACCTGGAATAGCACATAGGCTACTTTTTATCTCGAAAAAAATTAGGTGATCCCGTGGGATTCGCCAAAATCTTTAATAATGCTGCAGGTAGTGATATTATTTCAGTTGCAGGTTGATTGACACTACAGCATAAATGCCCTTTTAAAAGCTAAGCTTTTGTAAGCAGCCTCCTAGAAAGGCAGATACAGGGAGGGAACAGACATTTATTTTATTAAGACATAGAAGAAAGTAAAAAGCAATGTATTATTAGCGAAAATTAGAAAAGTTTAAGTATGATAACCCTTTGTAATGTTAGTTTCGAATGCCTACTTATTCTCAAGCAGGCATTAATTAATATGTGATGATTAAATAATTGATGTTTTAAATAATGTGATGATTAACTAAGAAAAAATTTAAATCGACTTGAAATACAACTATAGGTACTTGTATCACAAAAACTATTGAACCGATTTTGATGAAACTTGAACTGTTTCATAAGCCAGAATATATCTGATTTCAATCAAAAAGAATTATCTCGATATGGCTGTTAGTTCCCGAGAAATTCGTGGACAAACATACAAATATACACACATACATGCACTTACGATTTTAGTACACGAACTTGGACCCCTAAATAGATTATCATACTCAAATATCCAACCCCAACAATATTATGTAGTGCATACATGTCAAACTGACAACCTACTAAACGTTTGTCGGTTGAAAACAAAAAGATTTTTTAAATATTTGTTGTAAGGAAGGATAATAAAAATAAAAACCACTAGCAAATCAATTAAAATATCCAATAATTTATCATCGTAATTCACGAATTAAAAATGTTGATTGATGGAGTCAAATTTTTCTGAAGAACTTAACTTCAAAGGTTCCGTATCTGCAAAAGCACTTCAGAAAATCCTTACTATGCATTTTTACTTAACATGGTTACTTCTGTGAGGTGGTTGTATAAGGCACTGTAAATTTTCTTTGCCATTTCTTGGATTAGACTATTTAACATTGACTCAAATACCGAATATGTTCGTATAAAATTCTCGTGTCACAATGTTCGTACTCCTCCGAAACGACTTGACCGATTCTCATGAAATTTTGTGAGCTTATTGAGTAGGTCTGAGAATCGGCTAACATCTATTATTCATACCCCTAAATGCTAAGGGTAGTCCACCCCTAAGTTTTTATTTTATTTTTTAAATTTCTTGTTTTTATTTTTTTATAATACAGCATTAAAAATATATACAACCCTTAATTTTCAACCCTCTACGATCAATCCCTATTTTTTAATTCAATAATAATTTATATGGCAAAACACCGTTTGCCGGGTCAGCTAGTTAATATAATAAATGCGAAAGTTAGGATGAATGGATGTTTGTTACTCAATCATGCAAAAATTACTAAAAGGATTTGAATGAAATTTGCCACACGGGTAGAGGATGACCTGGAATAGTACATAACCTACTTTTTAACCCGGAAAAATTAGGTGATCCCGCGGGATCAACCAAAAACTGTTCTAATGCAGTGGGCTGTAACTAGTAAATTATAAATGCGAATGTTTGGATGTTTGGAAGTATGGACGGGTGAACCAATTTGGATGAAATTTGGCACCCATGCAGATGATCTAGAATAGCCGCCGTTAAGACAGGCAGGTCGTAAGCGGCGACCGATTAGGCTATACGTGTCACTACCATGGTTATTACAAGTTGGTAGAGTTCTGCAAATCTCGCCCGGGTATTTATCTATTTCTGCCGCAATAGCGTTAATGCTTGTCATTGTTTTGTTCCGGTTTGCAGGGTAATGTAACTGGTAGACTTATGCATGTGGAATTGCCAATGCCATCTTGCCACACGAATAGCAACGCACCTTTAACATCTTTAGTGTCTATAGGCTAGTCACAAATATGTATACAATGAGCTCAAAAATTGCGTTGAATGCTATTTGAAAGAATAAAATCGATTATCGTTTCTAAAAAATATATAGCATCTTCACGCCCCTATCCTCGAAGGGGTTGGCACAGGTACAGCAAGTGCACCCACGATTAGCTGAAGATACTTGGTCCCACAAATGTGATAGGTGGCAAGCCTATCGCCAACCGGGCATTTTCCAATCTCGGGCGACATTGTTTTTATCAGAAATCTGATAAAACATATTTTTTAATTTGCCCGGCCCGGGAATCGAACCCGGGACCTCATGTGGTCAACGCCATCGCCGGACCACTAGACCACAGAGGCGATTAAAAAATATATAGCATTTCAAAATTGAAATTACTGTCATTTATAACAAAATTTAGATTTTTGAATTCTGAATAAAATCTATGCTTGGGTATTGTTTTTGTTCCTTTGGGTTTAAAACACCTCAATTTAGCGGGAAGTTCATGGAGGGCCTGCAGGGTCAACCGAGTTACAGATTTTTTTATATGTTACTACGCACGGGTCATATATACAAAAAACTTGACAAATTATATACCAAAACCTTTCACATTAATTCCTCTATTTATTGGTGAAAACCACATGAAAATACATTCATTCGTTCTTGAGTTTATCGTGAACAGACAGTTTACTGGCTACCTTATCTTCCAAACCGGAATACGACAGTGACAAGCACTGAAGCTATTGCGGGAGAAAAACTTATAAGACTTTTGCGTCGGGGTGTTAAAAATAATATTGATTGTTGAGTAAATAATTCAAATACACTAATGAATGACGTTACTAAACATTGAATCCAAGAAAAAGAAATTAAAAATTGAATTCTATTAGATTTCTGAGTGAGACATAAAAATTTTATTGCTTTAAACTGATGCTTATTAATTATGCGTTGCTAAATAATGCAAGATGCCTGTCTGGACATGAAATTCCAAATTGCCTTAAAGTCGAATTCTATTAAATTTTGGCTAATGAATTAATAACTTGCAATCTAAATTTTTCTGGCGTTACATAATAATGAGAATATAAATTAATTCGTTCCATCCAAAATAGGGACTGAAACTAATATTGTTTGAAATATAGCTTTTTAGAATTATTAAATTGACTTACAACTATTTGAGCGAATAAAAGAAAGTATCTTATATCTATCTACAAGTTATCAGATATTGAACAAAATTCAAATTATAAAAATAATGTGTGCAATACAAATCGATATTTTGTGTTCAATTTCCCCAGCTGTTATAGCGTCAAGGCTGAAAAGAGGCAGTGAAATATTGGCAGTAGGACCGTACCGTACCTACTTAGATAAGTAGCAAAACACTGAAGAGTACACAAGTAAAGCTCATAATATATTATGTATGTTTTCGCCGTGTTGGTCCCGACCTCCTTTGAAGAATAGGCCAACTACCGTTCTGCCAGGCAGTTCTTAAAAGGCGACCGATTGGCTATCGAGTCACTACCTGGCTACTAGGTGGTAGAGTTCTGCATTGTTTCGTCCGGGTCTGGTACCACTGCCTTACCTATTCCAGCCGCAATAGCGTCAGTGCTTGTCGCTGTCGTGTTCCGGTTTGGAGGGTATGGTAGCCGGTATACTTATGCATGTGGCATTAGACCTCGCCACAACGTAGCAACGCACCATTAACATCTTTGGTGTCTATAGGCGATGGTTGACTCTTTCCATCAGGAGACCCATCTGCTTGTTTGCTATGTTATGATATTAAAAAAAAATGTAATTACACTTATTATTTTACATGTAGGTATACATTAGAGTCTAGACATTCGTATTTCATACTAAGCGGTAAGGTTCTCAACTCTGACTTTAGCAAAAAAGGTGCTACGACAAAGGATTTACCGCAGTGCGCTCCTAAGAAAATAATTTTTTCTGCATGAGAAACTTACAAAACATCTTTATTTTCATGTCTGTGAACAATGTTGCTTGCACGCGTATTGTACTCGTATGTATCATAATTTTAGTGCTTTGAGTGTTTGTGGCACAACATTATGTCAGTAAATTTAGACTAAAATGTGTCTCATATGTTAATTTAACTCTAACTGTTGGTATTTATGTCGCAGTCAATTTGTATATTTTTTCGTTATATAAATGACGTCTTCATTTGATCAAAATGCACCAAAATCGAGTTTAATTTGGATATTTTTTGATCAAGTTAATGTAGATTCTACAAAACGAAAATTATGAATAAGTCTAATTTTTGTAACCGAAACTATCCGAAATTAAAGGGATAATGTGAAATAAAAATCCGTAACCGTATCTGAATTCCGAAACCGATATAAATTTATTCCTATATCCATATCCGTATCCAGATCCAAAATTTCATATCCAAAACATCTGGTTCATAAGTAGCAAACCTTTGGCTACGTGAGTCTCTATCATCTGGCTACTTGGTGGTCGAGTTCTGCATTATCTCGCACGGGTCCGGTACCATCGCCTTTCCTATTTCTACTGCAATAGCCACATTGCTTGTCACTGTCGTGTTATGGTTTGGAGGGTAAGGTAGCTGGTAAACTTATGCATGTGACATTAATACCTCGCCTCAAGGATAGTAACGCGTCATTAACATATTTGGTGTATTTTCATATCATTAGATAGCAAACAAGCAGATGGGTCTCCTGATGGAAAGAGTCAACCATCGCCTATACACATCAAAGATGTTAATGGTGCGATGCTATCTTGTAGCGAGGTCTAATGGCACATGCATAAGTTTACCGGCTACCTCACCATTCAACCCGGAACATGACAGTGACAAGCACTGACGCTATCGCGGCAGGAATAGATAAGGTGGTGGTACGAGACCCGGGCGAGATAATTCAGAACTCTACCATCTAGTAGCCACGATGGTAGTGACTCGCATGTTTCGCTACTTATGAACCAGATGTTATGGATATGAAATTTTAGATTTGGATACGGATATGAATATAGGAATAAAATTATATCGGTTTCGGATACGGTTACGCATATGTAATTATTTCGGATTATCCGATAGTTAGTATAGTTTAGTATATAGGCGATTATTATCTTTGTCTATCAGGAGACCCATCTGCTTATTTGCTATCATATGAATTATGATATAAAAAAGAGTTGATTTTTTTTTATAGTAAATAGTAAATTCAAACATAACCTTTATAAATGATTGAATGTTTCTAAAGGTCGTAAATTCTCTACAACTCCAATAAAAATTGGAACAAATTGAACTGAATTGAAAATTTATTTCGATTGTAGGTATTCATTACTCTTTAATAAAGACTGGAATTGATTTTTAAATACCTAGATATAATTCTCATTTAACAAAGTTCAACATTTTAAGGTGAATTTTCTTCAAGAGAATCTATTACTTTATTTAAATACGATGATTAAACCGGAGGGTAGCAAAGTAAGCGATTAATTGTTTATTTTTTTGAAAGATCCGGTTATGATATTATTATCCTGTGCTGGTCTAAACTCCATTTGAAGAATAGACCATCTGCCATTCTATCAGACAGGTCGTAAAAAGCGAATGATTGGCTGTACGACTCACTACCATCGTGACTAATAGGAGGAACAGTTCCGCAACGTATTCTCGACTGGATATTTGGTATCATTGCCCTTTATATTCCTGCCCGCTATAGCGTCAGTGCTTGTTATTATTGTCCTCTGGTTTGGACGGTAAGATAGCCGGTAAACTAATACAACTGGCATTACCACCTAATACGGATAGCAACGCAACATTATGAATTAAAAAATGTGTATACGGTTGAACCCTGCAGGCCATCCCTGAAACTTCCCGCTAAATTAATATTTAGGCATAGTTTTTTCAGTTCAAACATCTGTTTTGTCAAAAATGGCAATATATTATTTTTTGAAAAGCTGTATATTTTGGAAACAGTGACGGAATTCAACTCAATTTTTGAGATCTAAAATATTGCTTTAGCTAAATAATCGATAGAAAAATTTCGAAGTTATGTCAAAAAAAAAATTAATAATTCCCAAACAAATTGACCGATTTTCATCCAGTTAACGATATTTGACGCAGTTTTTAAAAGAAGAAAGCTGATAAGATTTTAAAGTCAATCGGTGTGTTAGCCTAAAATTTATTTCAAAAATGTTATATTAGTTTGATTTTAAAACAACATGATTTTAATATTTGAAAAGCTGAACAAGATTCAATTCTGATTTTTGAAAAGGCATTTGACGTAGATTTTTTTAGCACTAAAATATCGCAGAATACCAAAAAATGATTGGTTGAAAAATTTCGAAGTTACTTTATGTAGAAAAAACACTTTTGTCAAAATTTTTCGCTAACGATTACTCTCAAACGGATAAACCGATTGTAATGCAATTTATACATAAGAAGTTGTTTTTTGAGGAATAGAGCTGATTAGTTTTTGTACCCAATGGGTATTTAATCTGGAAGTTATATTAAAAAAATACTGTTTCGCCAAATTTTTTTTGGGGTTTTTCAAAAAAATTATCATAATCTCCTGGGCGACTTGATTCAAATTTTGCAGAAAGTCTAAGTTGAGCAGAATCCAATCGAATGCCATCAACCGCGTTTCGATCGGTCAAGCCGTTCAAAAGTTATGAGATGTTTACATACACACAAGCACATATACACACACATACAAACATGTAGACATATTGACATCATCTGAAAATAGTCGGAAAAGGTTCGTAGGACCTCAAATGTGGTGGACATCTGGTAAAGACTCCATTTTCGAAAATCGGGGCATAATCAGCTACTTCCTTATCTACATACGTAGCGGGAAGTTAAAAAAGACGAGATCGTAACTAAATTATACGCCGTGCAATAAATATATAGGACAATTTACATTGATCGTATATTTTGGTTAAATACTTACAAATTTTTTGGTTCGATTTTTCGATGTTATTAAAAACAGTAAAAAATATAAAAATCTGACAATTATCTGCAAAAAATTATAGAACATATTATCTATATTAGGTAGATTTTTCAATGTCATTAAAATCCATTCTTAAACAAAACTACAATTCAAATACTGTAAACTAAAGAAAACTGTAGCAAAATACTTCTAACCTTCTGTATTTTTGGAACCCTGAATCAGATCTTTATCAAATCTATATGGGACTAAACGAGAAATATCACCTCAAATAAAAAAAGTGTTTGTACATAAACGTGTACACACTCTTAGATCCGTGTGTATTTTCACAAATGTGTAAATATAAAAGTTAAAAATAATTAAGGTAAGAATAATGGCGTGGATATTATAATACAATCTTTTCTTGTTCTTGACGTTTTTATATAAATCCCTTGAATCTAATAAAAAGTGAAAATATTAATTCAAATGAAATAATTAATATTTCGACTTTTTATTAGTTTTTTAATTCAAAATATTTCAATGGTTCTATTCTATACTATAATCATTCGAATATCTACACTTTCAAATAATCATTCAAAAGTAAAAGCTACGTTTGGTACATGGTAGAAAGTAGAAAGCGAGACTTAAAATGGTTGTAAAAGTCTTTTCTATTCTGAGAATGTAATGCAACTTTGGAACGTTTTATTAAATGTCACCGTCTGTTAAATTTTAGTTTTAAAATGTAGAAATATGTAAAGCAAGCACAAAATACCTATAACGTTTTTTATCCAACTGTAAACAAATTTTTAGTAAGTTTTAAACATTTTAGATGAGCATGCGATAATTGTTTGCCTTGTCATTCCCGTGGGTACTCCAAAAGTCGCATTACCAAAACGAGGACATTTCAGAATTTCGAGCTCATACATTTTAATCTATACTATTATTATAAAATTGTAGAGTTTGTTTGTTTGGTTGTACGCGGTAATCTCTAAAACTGCTTAACCGATTTGAATAATTATTTTTGAGTTGGATAGCCTGTTTATCGAGGAAGGTTATATAGATATAACATCTGGCTACGACCAGTACGAGCGGAGTAAACAAAGTCCGCGCGGACGAAGTCGCGTGCAACAGCTAGTATTTAATAAGTTAGATTATTGTGAAGATCTGACAACGCATAAGACATTTTTCGCTGGCGTGGTACTGGGTACAATACGATATTGTTTGTATTTACAATTAACATATAAATAAGTTATTTTTTAAGGCCGATTTAATGAAACATTTTATTTGTATAGGTGTGTATAATAGTATTCATGTGGTCTGTGTGGGTATATATCCAATAATAGCAGTTAGAAACAATTGTTCAAAAATTAACTTTTTTTCAAAGGGGCTTTACGAGTATTTTTCATGTATTAAAATACATTGCGTATATATTTTTTAAAATTTCTAAATGTTTCATTATTTTCAAAATAAAAAACATTTTGAGTGATGGCCAATTTGGAAACTTTTGAGGCGACGCGCCCATTTGTTGCGGCTAGGAGGATACTTTCATACTTTCAGCTTTAAATTACAATGATTAATTGATATAAGTTTGCGCTTTATGATTTAAAAGATTTTTTTATTAGCAATTTACTCCTGTTTTAATCTATTTTGCAATTTTCGATTGCCTGTATGCTTTAAATAATAAAAAATCTGAAACCTTTGTTTTGAATTATTCCCGATTTAATGAGCTGTCGCTCATAAAGCGACATTTTAGGGGCTTTAGCGGCAAATAGTTGGTAAGAATTTTAATATTTATACCTACTAGAATATAATTCGAAGCGGCTGTTTATTAGACAAAATAGGATGCGTTCCATAGCAGAACAAAGCATTGGATCAGATCGATATGATTTTAGACTAAACCAAGGAACAAGAGAAACTGTTTTAGCACTTAGATTAATAGTAGACAGACGCTTAGATTTGGGCCTGAACACTTTCATTACCTTCATTGATATAGAAAAAGCTTTCGATAAAGTAGATTAGAAACGTATGATAACACTAAAAAACACAGGATTGGACTATAGAGATAGGAGAATTATGTACCAACTATACAAGGAACAGAGCACCATTATTGAAGTAGGTCAAGAAAGGAAAACAGCAGATATAAGACAAGGCGTAAGGCAGGGATGTCCACTCTCACCAATAATTTTCAACATGTATATTGAATTAACAATTCGGAAAATAGATGAGATACAAAAAGGTGGGGTTAAGGTAAACGGTCAAACTATGCGATTCATTAGATTCGCAGACGATATAGCAGCAATAGCAGAGAGCTTTCAAGAACTACAGAAACTTATTACACTAATGGACTCAATATTTAATGAACTTATATTTAAACTTAATGAAAATATTAGAAAACAAAAAGTTAAATTAGAGAAGAAGAAGAAGAAGATTTGTTAGTCATTGACCAAATAAATAATTGATATGTGCGATGGTTATAGAAAATAATTAATGTAATTAATTACTATGAATGTAACGAACTCAAACTTAGACAAAGTAATAAACTTTAACCTTGATTGTGATAAGCCAAAGCCATGTCAGGAGTGAAGAAAAAATACCTCTATTATATTAAAACGAAAAAATACGAGCTGGACCTTCAAGAAAAAAGCTTATTTATTCTTTAAAGGCCGGCAACGCATCTGCAAGATAACTGGTAGCGTGCCTGGTGGTGTAGTTGTCTATGGGTGGCAGTGATCACTTACCATCAGGTGAGCCTCCTGTCTATTTGCCCTTATGTAAAAAAAAATTTGCGTGTGTGGAAGGTTGTCCTTATCACTGCCGGGTTGATTTAATTTATATGATAATAACTCAACTTGATTACGGTTTGCCACAACGTGAATTTGTGGTTTTGACAATTACGTATCTCCTTTGTTAGATGTTTAATAGGCCGTGTAATTGAATACTTTACCTTCTACGACAACAGACCCCCGACAGTAATTGTTCTGTCCTAACAATTAAATAGAAATATAAGCGCACTATTACCAAATCCACCCGCTATGCTGGTTCATTCATAAATTATAAAAAACTCTATTTATGTCTTATTTATAGAGTAATTTAGTCATATCTATATCGAGGAAAAAATCTGTAGTTAGTCAGTATACAAATGGCGTCATCAGATTATTACCCAAAGTCGGGTTTTTTTATATCATAAAATAGCAAACAAGCAGATGAGTCTCCTGTGGAAAGAGTCAACCATCGCCTATAGACACCAAAGATGTTAATGGTGCGTTGCTATCTTGTGGCGAGGTCTAATGCCACATGCATAAGTTTACCGGTTACCTTACCCTCCAAACACGACAGCGACAAGCACTGACGCTATTGCGGCAGAAATAGATAAGGCGGTGGTACCTGACCCGGGCGAGACAATGACTTATAGTCATGGATTAAATTTAAATACTTTCGTTTTATCGAGTACACCTTTTGTAATATCGACATTAATCGGAAACTGTTACATCTCTAATTCACAATGACCAATAAGCACGATTTTCATTTCGGATTCGTAATGAATTTAACCTCACGTAATAATTAACTAACGGCAATGTATGCACATCATATTTTTTGACACATAAAATTATTTGTTACTTTATAAAATTCTAGTAGTTCACATGATAGTTTTGTTTTTCACAAACTATCACAGCAATACGGCATTCGGCATCAATATCGTGCTCGTGCGCTTACATACTACCAATAGGTTACGACCAATCTGTAGTAGACTTGTGTAACTCCGGAGTGATTAACGCAAAAAGATATAATCTTTATAAAGGAGTGAATATATCAGTAACTCCGTAGTATTCAAACTAACTCTCTATATCTTTATATCATAGAGTGATTTTATTTCATCTAAGCGGAATAGAATGAAAGGAATGATATGTTTATCAGGGAGTAGAAAGAGAGGAAACCATCGTTCGGAATGAAAGAATGTTGTAGCATCGAACTACATACTGTACACAAAAAATTATACCTTAAACTAATGGGTTAAGATATTTTTAATATTCAAATGCGGATAGTAATAATAAACAGTGATGAGAATTATTTTTTTGTACTTTGTTTTAAAAACACACACAATAAAAAATAAGCGCAATTGTTTTTTTAAAAAAAAGTATCTTCACGCCCGTATAAACATATGACTTCACGACGTGATTGTGAAATTAAAGTAGCTATTATTGCCATCGCTTGCAGAGGTACAACAAGTGCACCCACGATTAGCCGAAGATACTTGGTCCCACAAATGTGATAGGTGGCAAGCCTATCGCCAACCGGGCACTTTCCAGTCCCGGGCAACCTTGTGTTTATCAGAAAATTGAAAAAATACTTTTTTTTTAATTGCCCGACCCGGGAATCGAACCCGAGACCTCATGTAGTCAACGCCAACGCTGGACCACTAGACCACAGAGGCGACTGAATAATTTAATAAAATTATATCGATTCTGTTTGATATACCATAAATACATCATTTATTTTAACTGTTTATCTTGTCATTATATCGCACGTTTTCGTTATTATCATTAGTATTATTCGCAGGTATGTGCTGAAATTTTTAAGTAAAAAATAGATTTTTTTGGTATTAAAACAGCAATATTATTACTTCTAATACACAAATATTTTTTGTAATATAAAAAGAATTTTATTTATTTATTTATTTATTAAGGAAAACATACAGCTTACTATAACACATGTGATTACAATCATTTTTAGGTTAGTTCTTAAACCAAAACAGTTTTCACCACTAGTTAATACAACGTGTGTGCTATAGAAATAAAAAGAATACAAAATCGAAAATGGAAAAAAAACACAATAATTACTAAGAAAACTACTAATAATTTTGATACGTTAAAGAATAATGTTATGCATAAATATTAATACTTTCGTTATTTTATTTAACAAAGTTTTTGATCATGTACTACTTTTTTAACAAGAGATACATACATTTTTAGTTTATAATAAAATATATCAATGTGAGAATAATATTTATTATATGTATTACAAGCTCTTATCAAGAACCGATTCTGGGCATACTTAGTTCGGCAAATAGGGACATAAAACACCATTTTGGAGCGAACAGTCAGACGAGGTCAATTAAACAGAATGCGTGCGAGGAGTAAAGGAGAGTATATAATTATTTATTATTTTAAATAAGACAATTTGGTCTCTATGTTCATGGCGCAACTCTAACGACACAGGTTGTGATTTGATTCGGTTACCAAATATATAATTTAATCTTTGAAGAAAATTTTGAATTGCTTCTATTTGATTCTTATATACCATGTATATAGGATTCCAAATAATGGATGAATACTCTAGATTACTTCTGACTAACGAGTTATATAAAATATAATATGTTTTAATATTCTTAAAATCTTTACACTGTCGAAAGACAAATCCTAACATTTTGTAAGCTTTAGCAGTAATTTTGTTAAAATCAACTAGATTTTTTTTAAATACTTTATAATTGCATTGTAAATAATCACTAAAAAATGGCGGGATGTTACAAGTTCTGAAACGACAGATAAAATAATAATTGACATCTGGTGGGTCATGGCGCTGACATAATCCGTTTAACGTTAAAAGCCTATACGCTAGTAGAAGATCTAGATTTTTGCGTGCTTCGTAATATGTACAGGTTATATACAGCCATTAAAAAGACGGCAACGCCCGTACATTTTATTTTTTCCATGACTTGCGCCAGACTAATAGGTCTCGCGCACCGGCTAGGCTCAAGGAAGCCTCTCTACCGATCTCTGTAGTCAAAATATACGTTTTTTGCGGCATAAATAGCAGCATCTTTTTTTAGGTTAACTTAGAAATTCGATTTTTTCACATCTTTAAGGGACTGTAGACCTCATTATATAGTTATAATTTCAACTCAATACATACAGAAGGACAAACAGACAGATGGACAACAAAGTGATCCTATAAAGATTCTGTTTTTTCCTTTTGGGACACGAAACCCTTTTAACAAGTCGGTTGAAAACGCTAGATGTTATATAGTCATAAGCAATAACTATTTGAGAGACAGACAAAACGTTTGTGGTTATATGAAATAAGCTTGTTTGTGGAAATTCAGAAAGCGAGCGGTTGGAGCGAACGTTGTGATGTAACACGTTTTATTAAGAGTCGCCGTCTGTTTCATTTCAGACTAAACTGCTTACAATTTTGAAACTATTTTCAGGAGTTTGTTGAAAAATGAATAAAATATTTTTTAAATTTAACGCTACTTTATTTATTTGACAATATTTAGTATGTAAAATTAAATAACTCGTCTAGTTATGTATTTTCAAATATTGTAAAATAAACAGATTGTAAAATAAATAAAATTAAAGATTGTAAAATAAAATAGAAAAAAGGCAAATCAACCAAACATATTTTTTAGTGCTACAGTAAATGTTTCCCTGCATTTTTTCTATATGTATTTTCAAATATTGTGAAATAAACAGATTACATAGCTGTATGTATTTTCAAATGCTGTAAAATAAACGGGTTGTAAAATAAATTAAATTAAATAGAATTTAAAATAAAATAGAAAAAAGTCAAGTCAACCAAATTTAGAATTTTTTTTAGTGCTACAGTAAATGATTCCCTGCTACGTAAAAGTTGCGTTTTATGATTTTTTCTTATTTTCGTGACACGCAAAGTAAAGCATACATTGCTCAGACTAGTCGCGCCCGCGGTTTTCTCGAACTTTCCGTTTATTTTGCGCGACATGTGTGCCACATAATACATTGTATATTTTGTGTAGTTGTTTAAACTGTTTTTAGAATAGGCACTGGTATTAGAATACATCAAATTACACAAAATTGAGTCTTTCAGAGTTTCAGACTTATATTTTATATTTACGGACGAATATTTTCGGGAAGCTTGTTGTAAAAATGTTGTGTCAAACACTGTACATATGGGAGTTGCAGCCCCATAAATGTGTAATATTCTGTGGATATGAGATGCATATGCAACAAATCTGGTTTGTTTCTTGTATTTAGGGAATAAACATAAGCATTCTTATTAAATACAAACAATTGAAATTCTCCAGAGAAGAATCCTGTATGACGTAATGCTGTAAAAGTAACTAAAGTCACGGTCGAACCAGGTATTTTTTTAATAGCGAATTTTGAATTAAGTCTAAACACTTAATTGCATGGTATAAAAAGCAGAGGAGGAATATTTCGTAGTAGAATTAATATGGAAATCAAGTATAAAAATTGTTGCTATTTAGAAACATCATATGGGAGCGGCATTATATTTGACATGGCACCAATGTTGCTTCAAAGAACGGTTCAAGTGTTTTGAGCGAACAACATATGGTAATGTTACGAATTGCTTGTGTTTCCGCTGGTATAACAATCACTAAAGACTGTAAGTTTCAATCTTAGTTTCCAACTATGAATAGGTTAAGCTAATTAATGTACATATATTTTACCATCAACTTATTGAATTATTCATAATACTATTCGCTTAGTGAAAAATGACAATAAAATTAAATCAGCCCTTTTATGAATTAGCAGTTATAAAAACTACCATGATTAGATTTATTATTCAGATGACTCCGAAACTTTTTTAGCTCTACTCATCTATACATATGATCTATATAAATATTATAAATGCGAAAGTTTGGATGTTTGGATGGATGTTTGGTACTCAATCACGCAAAAACTACTGAACGGATTTAAATGAAATTTGGCACACAGATAAATAATAACCTGGAATAGAACATAGGTTACTTTTTATCCCGGAAAAATCAGGCAATCCCGCGGGATTCACCAATAAAGTGTATAATGCAGCGGGCTGCACGCAGCAGCTAGTAAAAAATATAATAGCCTAGACCTCTGGGGTTTTGTGGTTACCAGCGTTGGCGTTGAGCACATAAGTTCCCGGGTTCGATTCCCGGGTCGGGCACTTAAAAAATGTAATTTTTCAGTATTCTGATAAACACAAAGTTGCCCGGGATTGGAAACTGCCCGGTTGGCGATAGGTTTGCCACCTATCACATTTGTGGGACCAAGTATCTTCGGCTAATCGTGGCTGCACTTGTTGTACCTCTGCGTACCCCTTCGAGGATACGGGCGTGAAGATACATATCATAATTAACTGATCTTGGAAAGCTCGAAAAAATTACATCATAAAACTATTTCAAATATCATGCTAAGGAAATCACATTTTTAAAAATGAAACGATTTAATAACGATGCAATATTATTTAAAAAAGTAAATGCGTCAATTCCCAAGACAAGAATTAATCCTGCTATAAACCCTTGTTCTGTGGTGTATAACTATTAAAGTGATGAAAGAATTATTCCACTCAATTAGGTCGTATAACGAACTCTGCGGCTGCTAATCCCGGAGGTGATGGCTGGTGTAATTACTAGTCTGCCGAGCGCGTGAACCGACAATTTGACCTAGTTTGTCCATTCTCATATAGAAGATTAAAAGCTTGTTTCATAAGCAATTGATTTTTTGTATTAAGTACTATAAATTTTAACTTAGAAAAATAATAGTTAATAAATTTTACTTAGAAAATATTATATTATCAAATGTATGAGATAGCTGTGGTGTATTTTCATCATAGCTCATTTTTATGGAACAATATTAGTTATGATTTTGTGCATAGCAGAGGGAGCAAAAGTACAGAAATCTTTCTGCGCCGATGGCAAGAACTTTTACAGACATTTTTGATGAATCGACATTTTTAATAATTACTGCCGGATCGGAATTTTCAACCGGAGCTTGCGACATCAGACAAGTTTGAGTTTGAAACATATACCTTGATGCTCCGATGAACCAAAAATCTGGTTATGCTATTGCGGATGGCATCTGCTATAACACGAATTTTGTAGCTGTTATTCCCAGCGTGGGACGTAGATACAATGAGGGCAGTCTACGGGTCATCAGAGCATGGATAGGTCCTGACCTTCAAAGCTAAAAAGGCGCAAATATCTTCTCTCACGTATACACCCCGTGTTGGTCTAGGCTCCTTTGAATGGACCAACTTCCGTTCTACCAGGCAAGTCGTAAAAGCCGACCGATTGGCTATACTTTTCATTTTATTGTGTCACTACCATCGTGACTACTAGGTTGTAGAGTTCCGCAATGACTCGCCTGGATATTTGGTACGTGTTTTGGTTTGGAGGGTAAGGTAGCTGGTAGACTTGTGCATGTGACATTGCCATCCCACCAAAAGGATAGAAACACACCATTAACATCTTTGGATGCCGCTGTTGATTCTGGTTTACAGAAGTTACAGTGGTGGGAACGAGAGGTGGGCCAATTGCCCTATTTAACATCTTTGGTGTCTATAGGCGATGGTTCCTCTTTCTATCAGGAGAGCCATCTGCTTATTCGATATCCTATGATATTTAAAAAACATAAACAAAAGAATGTTCCAATTTATGCCCTGCGTAGGAGAGAAGAAGTCTCGAAGAAGATATGAGTCTCGTTTAAAAAGAGCAAACTGGCTTCGCTGTCTCGAGATGGTAGTGGACAACGTTCAATTTATAAAATGAAGCCATCTTATATTGTTCAATTTATAATGTGGCTTCATTATAAATTGAACGTTCACTATCGTAAAATCGCA